>CP136064.1:114842729-116333893 GCA_032622095.1 Siphonodentalium dalli
AGGGTCATAACTTCTGTAAAAATGAGTTGACCGAACCCAAATTCAAATGACCTGTATTTTCATGTAAGTATTCAATATACCAAATTTGAAAACAATCTGATAACTAAAAACTAAAGTTAACAACCGGACGCCAAAATAATCAGCAAATTCTAAGTCAACAAGGACAATAACTCCGGTAAAAATTGGTGGACCTGACCTATATTCGAACTTGACCTGTGCCCCTAAGCAATAAACTCATATACCAAATATTATTTAAATTTCAATAATTAGAACTGAAGATATCATCTGAAAACCATCTGGGATGTGGGTCCCACGGACGGACACAAATGATTTCTATAGTCCTCCCCCCCCCCCCCCCCCCCACTAAACAAATTTTTTTCAGGAAACAAATAATTTAATGAGCAAATACACAGTGAACCGCAACTGATCAGTATAAACACTATTATTATATTTGAGTTCTGTTCATTGCTGAAATAGTACACCTTGGGGCTGTTTTTACAGTACAGGTAGATTGTTTACAAACATTGATTTCAAAATGCAGAATCTCGTCACTGCAGGATTATTGCTGATGAAAGCAACAACAAATTCCTTCTATTTTTTCATGCTCTTCTTGGTAATAATGTTCCCAAATATTCGCAATATCAGACCAGGAGCCAGTCTACTCAAAGCGTGCCAACAAACTAACAGAATAGTCAAACAACAATGGCAGATGACAGCTTAGATAGCAAAGTTCATTCACTAAGCATTATATCTACTCGAGATGAATATCTATTACTAAAATTAACTTTTACTTTAAGAATTGTAGCTGAATTTTGAGCATTTATAGACTGGCCCTTGCCCCAATTGAGCCAGTAGATGATTAAATAACAGTTGCCTTACATGTACCCTTTCTGCATAATTATGGTAACAACAAACAAGTAATGAGCGGACAGCTAAAAAGCGGATAGCCTAACAGACAGACGACTGGCCAAAAACATAGGTCATTTATAACATTCACTTCCACTTATTTCTTCTCTTTTTCATTCACAATTGGAAAATTGCTGGAATGAAAAGCTTAAATCATCGAAAAAGTAAAGCAAAAATTATGTATAATGCGACAAATATTTTTTTCCAACACTACAAGGTTTTTTTAATCTGGAAACCAAGAATGAACTGTGTTATTTTACAAATAAAACTCAGTTAGTAGGCAGAAATATACATGCTTGAACTAAAAAGATAGTGAGATATGAAGGAAGGCACTTAGAGACTGCTTACTGTTTGCACTGAATATCAGACAGAAGTCTGAGTTTGCCTCTGACCCAACTGAGACAACTCAACAGCCAGCCAGCCACAGATTAACAATTAAACATTTATTTACCAAATGGGTTCTCCCATCGTTATAAAAGTATACATTGGAATGGTCTATTATTCATTTGGAGAGGTGTTCAGGAAAAATGAGCAGATGACAAACAGATGAAGAGATAATAGCAACCACAAATGGTGCTTATACCTAAGGCAGGTGAATGACGTCATATAATTTTTTCTATATCCATCAGTGATTTTTCAAGATCGCGGGTATAGATTTTGGAGAAATTGTCACATGACTTCCGGTTAGCAACCGTGTGGAGATTGCAAAAAACGCGGAATTGGAAATGAAGCATCGCCATAAAAATGAAAGTAACTACTTCACAACTTACGAAGAACCCACATGTGATTTAAGTCTATTAATTTCATTTAGACCAATTTCGTTGATTAGCTTAATGAAAACTAAAAAGGAAGAAGTCATGACGATAATCCAGACAAGATTTTGTCTTGTCAATTTGGCATGTCATCTCCGTCGTGACCACTGCATGATGTTACATAAATTATTCTTAGCATTATGTCGCCGAAAAAAGACAAATTTGAGGCACATCATGTGTGGTTGCTCCACTATGTGTCACATACGATTCATATTACAAAGGCAGAAGGATTCATATTCATTGGTGGAAATGTTCGACCTAGAACAACTCATCAATGAGTATTTAGTGTAGACAGGGTTAACACACTTTATCCATCGCTTGCTACCTCCATTACCTACATAAAGCCTGCTCGATAAACTGTTTAGGTTAGTAATCTATTCATGACGTAATTATATATGTAAATTGCGCATGCAACTGGGGACATCATTATGATTTAGAAAGTTTTCTCATCCCTAATTCACTGCAGGAATTTTTATTTTAAAGAAAAGTCTCTAAATTATTAGAACAAGGCTAGTTTCAAACAATTAACAAACAACCAAGGAACTATATCTTTTTCTTCTGCACTCCGGTTTAGTTTTCTCACGTCATGAATACTAAATAGCTTTCTTGGACTCATATATATATGGACATTATTGAAGAAACAAATGAAACACTTTGGAAATTGACACTTTTCCTATGCAAATGGACAGTTTTGATCTGCGCATAATTAAAATATGTAGCTAATGCTGTTGTCTATTAAAACTGTCTATGTCCGTCTGAGTGATATGGCATCTATTGGACATGACAGAGCCTTGCCCAATAGATGCCCAAATCCCCCTCATGGACATGAACAGTTTGAGCAACAGCACTAACAACATATTCCAAATACAAAGTAATCGACTCCTTAACCACATCAGAATTATGGGTAACTTTTCAGGATTTAGTCGGAAATATGACTTGTTGCCATTCATCAGAAAGCTCTCCCCAAGAGCTTTCCGATGAATGGCAACAAGCCATATTTCCGACTAAATCCTGAAAAGTTACCCATAATTCTGCTGTGGTTAAGGAGTCGATTACTTAGGGCATTACTGTAGCTATACATTGTTTACACTTTTACCAGTACTTCACATATACTGAAAGGTGAACGGATGTACCGGTATGTCTCTAGATTTGTGGATTAAAATTAGTTCCTGTATTGATGGGGTTCCCTCCATTTCATTGGAGTGTAGTGCAGAGTACGTGCAATTTAATTGGTTAACGACGTAACAGATCACTTCACAGATCAGAGGTTAATAACAAGTTGACAATTTTCCCATGGATTGTCAAACACAACTAATGTTGTACAACTGAATACAGGCGATATATCCATAATTTATTATACTCATCGAAATATAGGAGACATTCTCTTCGAGTTTTTATAAGTCAACGATATTCATGACTGATTATTCTTTTGCATCCATATTTGGAAACAGTTTATTACGTCATTTTGGGAATGCTGCGTTGTCGTAGAAATGAAATATAATCGAGAAATCTAGAGACGTACATCCGATAGGATTTTCGTTGTCTTTTCAAAGAAACTGAACAGTGACTAAAGACTGTCAATATAATATATCTGTTCTTGTAGGCTATTAACCCTTTCTATACCAAATACTCATTGATGAGCAGTTCCCTTAGGAAATGTTCAGATAATAAGTTCAACAAACAAACATCAGTCAAACTTATTATCTGAACAATTCCCTCCAATAAATAGTACTAGTAATCCTTCTGCAATTTTATTAGCTGTCGTCCGCCTATTTTTCCTGAAAAACCCTCCCGATGTATAATATACCATTCAAATGTATACTTTTATAATTAAGAGGGAGAATCCATTTAGTAAAGAAAGGGTTAATATTATAATAAATATAATGGCTTGGAACATAGTGATGGTTCCTACAATTCAGCCGTAATGAAATTAAAAGCCATTTCAAGACAATTTTCAATGTCTGTTTTGAAATTCAAGGCTATTTGAGGGCATTTCTAACTGAATTTCAAGATATACGATTACATGTTAAATGTGGTGCTCAACAGTAATGCTCTAAATAATCGACTCCTTAACCACAGCAGAATTATGGGTAACTTTTCAGGATTTAGTCAGAAATATGGCTTGTTGCCATTCATCGGAAAGCTCTCACCGAGAGCTTTCCGATGAATGGCAATAAGCCATATTTCTGACTAAATCCTGAAAAGTTACCCATAATTCTGCTGTGGTTAAGGAGTCGATTATTTAGAGCATTACTCTATATATATATAACCAACAATCAATGCTACTCAAAGCCCACTATGGAAATTTAAGAACTTTCCAGACCTTGAATAGTCATTTGATGGGATTGAAGACTATGCTAACATCTATCATTGCAAATTTATATCACTGCATTCTTCTAATCGTTCCTTTATGAAGGGAACTTTAATACTTGGCAACAATCTGTTAAATTATCTCAGTGAGTTATGATCAAAGAAGAACTCAGACTATTATTATAAACTGAAAGTTAAGTGCAGAAACAAACTTACTTCCAACATTCGACGCAAGCTGTTCTTTTTATTATGCCAACGAAAAGGTAAATTACGACACCCATGCTGAAAAGAAAAGCTACCATACCTCAATAACAAGTGAGAGACGTAAAATAGAAAGTGAAGATTTTGTGAAACACCACACCAGAGATTAAACAAATTGATATTCAGTAATGCTCTAAATAATCGACCCCTTAACCACAGCAGTATTATGGGTAACTTTTCAGGATTTAGTCGGAAATATGGCTTGTTGCCATTCATCAGAAAGCTCTCGGGGAACAACAAGCCATATTTCCTGGATTTAGTGTGTCTGTCATTTGGAGAATGAGGTCCCCGGAGGGTGAATTTAGTGATGATATCCAGCACAGTGGGCTAGCATCACCAAATTAACCCTCTGGGGCCTGATTCTGCATAGGCCATATTCTGGGAAGTATCATTCTCAAATTAACATTTTTGAAGTTTTCCCCTTCTGGGAAGTTTCTATATCTCCTAATTAGCAGAAGATAAAATGCATAATCGAGGTGACAAATGGGTGAACATCACCAACTTCAACTGGGGAACTTCAATCTGATCCAATGTCTCCCATAGCAGGTGAGGCCTAAGCAGAATGAGGTCCCCAAAGGGTGAATTTAGTGATGCTAGCCTGCCGTGCAGGATATCGTCACTAAATTAACCCTCTGGGGTCCTCATTCTGAAATGACAGGCACCTTATTCTCAAGCCTGATGGATAACTTTCCCCAATAGAACATAACTCAATCATGGAGTAGCAATGAACAGGTCAATTGTCAGTCTCATTAAAAATCTGACAATAATCTTATAAGATTACAGTAATGCCCTAAGTAATCGACTCCTTAACCACAGCAGAATTATGGGTAACTTTTCAGGATTTAGTGAAAAGTTACCCATAATTCTGTCGTGTTTAAGGAGTCGATTACTTAGGGCATTACTTTAAGTCTCTAGAATTCTAAATGTCAATTCCATTTTTGTAAATATTGATGGGGTTCCCTTAATTCCATTGTTCATGTCTCAGACTGGGTGCTATTTTGTTGGTTGTGACGCAACAACTCATTGCAAGGCGGAATCCTGTCTCTTTAAAAATCTGATGACAATTACAAACACAGCTTCATAATTGGTTATATTTAAATTGCGAGATCAGAGGTCAATGACGTGTTGACAATTTTCCCACACATAGCGAAACATGACAAATTTTATAAAACAGAATACAGGCAAATACATTCATAATTATACTCATCGCAATCTAGGAGATTTTTTTCTTTAAGTTTTTATCAGCAAATGATTTATTACTGGTTATTTGTTTCGCATCCAGTTGTTTATACAACTACTACTAAGTACTACGATTCTCATAAACATTTACTCCACCTGGCCCAGTTGTCCTCGAAAAAAGATCTGGATAGGAATTCTAGACATGTAAATCCGATACCAGTAATGTTATCGTCGGCTTTTTAAGAGACTGGTAAATTGCCATCTTTTTCTTGACTCAAAATCAAGTGTCATTTTGTGCAAAAGACTTAAGATTCCATACATGCTAGTTAATTGGAGTTTAATGTCACTTTCAAAAGCTAAGATTATATCGTGACATAAGAGGAGACCATACATGCAAAAATAGGCTTCCTATTCATCAATTTAATAATTTGAATGCTTCAAAAATATATGGTCAATAGGTGAGATTGGTTGGAAATATTTGGTTTTAGTTTGAACAAAATATTACATGTGAGTGCAGATTGTGAAGAAGCAGTGTGTAATTCTGGGCTGTCTTTAATTTGTAGATAAAATATCTTTTGTTGAGGAGCAAAATATTTGTCTGGCAACAGGCCTGCCCTTATGCCAATTCTTTTGCCTGCCTGACTCATAATCAGATGGGCAGTAGCTCAATTCAAAAAATAGTTAAAGATGGTCTATGTTTTCCGGGGGCACAATTACAACAATTTTTTTATTATAAAAAACGATTTCAAGACTTCAAACACTGCTTCAAATAACTTTTTCTGTGAATAAAACACAGACAAAACTGAAGATTGGATTATTTGTCGATCAAGGCATAATAACATGGTTTATTTCCGCAAAATATCTGAATTGAAATTGCATATTTCCTTGATGGAGAGGGCTAACAAGAGAGAGTTCTCCCTTTTGCTATGCTCCAAATGCGCCTGAAGTTTCTGTTCTAAAAATAGCCCATAAAACTGTCCCAAAAGGTTGTATGTATTATACCAGAAAAAATTAAATCAATATTAATTGACAGAAGCATTTCCGGACAGGTGTCTTCGATTCATATTTTATACCACGGAAACAATATAAAACTTGTTAGGAAATGACAAGACCATCTTTAAGAAAAATGATTTTTTTTTTATTGGTGGAACAGCATAGTTTGTTTTGAGAGAGTATGTACATTGCACTGAGTCTGTTGACACTAACCACCCACTCGTCTAATCAGTTTAGCCCAAGAGAGCATTATGAGAGAAGAAAGGGCACTCTGTTTTTCTAGTTGAAGTAAGAGATTTGGTACTACTTAATGGACACAGCAAAGGCACAGAGGTGCCATATCTTGGAAAAGTTTGTTTTTTTTATTCTATTTTAATATGCATATAATTTCAAATACAGGCTTTGTATTAGGCCCCTGCGAATTGATTTGATTCGATGCGATTCGGAATCTTTCGTCTGATTCGATTCGCTTCGAAATTGGCTGTCCTGATTCGAATTCTATCGAATCACTGGCACCTAGTTGTATTCTCATTACGGCAACGGACAACATTGGTTTTTCGCGAAGATATCTTATGATACTAACGAAAGACCACGCATTACAGACACTGTTGTAGGCTGAGCTATACTATATATATAGACCACCGAAGCATGCAAGACTAACAAATTTTCATATATATGCTTACTGACTTCATTATTTCTTATGCCACCATTTCGATATTCCAAAGCAGAGATTGCCACAAAGAATGCGCACTTAATTGGTTAAATGCGAATTTGATCCATTTATTGATAATATTTACATTATATACCGACAATCACGTATCATTGTTACAAAGTTAGTAGTTGATACCGGTACAGCCACTCAGCCCAGTGATATCTACATCTTCACTATTGATACGTCCGATGTAATGATTCGATTCGAGATTCGATGCGATTCGGAATCATTTGGCTGATTCGATTCGAAATGAAAATGCCCGATTCGCAGGGCCCTACTTTGTATGCTATTGGTATAACAAAGGGTAAAAAATTACCCATGCCCTCAATAGAGAAACTGCCATTCAAAGACTTCAAGCATCAATTTAAAAATGGGGTATATCTATTTTAAAGGGACTCAAGGCCTTCACAGTGGGTAAATGGGAAATTTCATGAACGTCTGTAGAACTATCAACAAAAAAGTACATGTAAATATAGATCAACTTTGTTTATATTGTCAATATCTGTCATTATCCAATAACAACATTTCAGATGTTAAAACCATGTTTATGTGGAAAAAACCCCACTGTTCTAGCTATACTATCAATTAAGGCTTAACCAAACCAGTTCAATATGGCCTCCAGGGATATGATTATCAAATTTTAAAACTTGTAGAAAAGTACCAAAAATGTCACAAAATTCACAGAAAACAACTAGCAATCTTATCATACATGTATGTTGTAAATAACACTATACTAGAAGCAGATTTTAAAAATATGTGGCACTTACTTACCAACCGAAATCTGACTTTGTGTGCACATAAAGACATAAGTCAGATAATATCCATAAAAGAAAGTATATTTTTATTAAGGAAAATTCCATAAGAAATGCTTTGTTGAGAAATCCACATTTCATAGTACCAAAACGTATTTAATTTCAATTTTCCAAAGTGAGGGTATGAGTTGTGACTCAACTTCACCAGAAAGTAAACAGCTTGGTTTGACACCGGCTGTAGTGTCTTGTTTATACAGTGGGCCAGGTTCAAGCAACTACCCAAGCATATAATTTAACATAGCCCACCTGGTCCAAATCCCAATCAGGATTAACTAGAGGTGTGACTGTCCCAATGGGACTAAGGATACCCCCCGGTGTTTTTAAATTACTAAGATGTTTCACATGTCAGTAACAATTTAGTTAAAATAATAAAATAACAGTTCCCATTGCAGGTGCACAACCCTAACCATAATCTTAAACCTATTGACCGAAAAATGTAGGAATAAAAGCTTGGACAAAATTATGCATGTTGCGAAAATGTTCTAAGTCGGAAAAGGGGAATAACTCCACAAAAAAAAGTCGGACAGACATCATAATCGCAGGTGCACAGTTTCCGATGGTACTAAATATCAGTGCCAAGATTAAAAAACATTGACCTAAAAATGTAGGAATAAAAGCTCGGACAAAATTATGCATGTTGCCGAGTCGAAAAAGGGGGATAACTCCACCAAACAATGTCGGACAGACGTCATAATCGCAGGTGCACAGGTTCCCATGGTACTAAATATCTGTGCATGTTAAAAAAAAAAATTGACCTAAAAATAAAAGCTCGGACAAAATTATACATGTTGCGAAAATGTTCTAAGTTGAAAAAGGGGGGATAACTCCACCAAAAAAAGTCTGACAGATGTCATAATCGCAGGTGCACAGGTTCCCATGGTGGTTGATGTCTGTGGCAAGTTTCACGGAAATTGATAAAAAAAGCGACTGAGAAAAACTCCGGACAAATTTGTGTCCACGGACAAGCCGATTCCAGTATACCCCCCTAATTTCGTTGTGGGGGGGGGGGGGGGGGGGGGGGGGTATAATTAAGAGATTGTTCAATGAATGCCCACTGGTAGAAAACAAGACAGTCAAAGACTGTGGGGTCGCTCACCAGACTGCAAAGACTGATATGACTGGGACTCTGGAGACGACAACAGTCAGAACTCTTCATAATCACTTTAAAAGAAGTAGATCTAAACAGGATATGTGGTTAAAGAGGCTTCATGTATGTAGATCGGTGAATATCTACCCTGAAATTACCAACTGTACACTACTGATCACCCCCCCCCCCCTATTTGACCTGGTGAACCCATTTCAACAAATCTGAATTCCAGTCACCCAAGGACTCTCTATACCAAAATGTATGCTAAATATGCCAAATGGTTCAACTAATGAGGGAAAGAATTATGTCTGTAGCTTTGACCCTATTTGACCCAATTCTGAATCAAATCTGAATCCTTGTCACCCATACCAAATATAAGCTGAATAGGCCTTATGGTTATTGATAGGAATACATTTTAAGAATTACAATGGATGGACAAGTTATGTCCCTGGCTCCGCCTTTATTTGTTTTTAACACATCTGTATCCCTGTCACCCAAGGACCTTCCATACCAATTATAAGCTAAATAGCCCTGATGATTCTTGAGAAGATGTTTTAAGAATTACTATGGATGGAAAGACTTAGGTCCCTAACTATGTCACTTTATTGACCATGTGACCCCCATTTGAACAGAACTGAATCCCAGCCACCTAGGGACCATCCTGACAAAATATGTCTCAATTCTTCATTTCTGGTAAGCTAAGAAAAATACCTCCTTCTTTCTCATCCAGTTTTCCATATGTAATTGCCTGAGAAACAGGTATTTAGTTTTACTGGCCTAACTGTCAGATTCATCATTCACAATCTGTATCCCTGTCACCCAAGGACCTTCCATACCAATTATAAGCTAAATAGCCCAGATGATTCTTGAGAAGATGTTTTAAGAATTACTATGGATGGAAAGAGTTAGGTCCCTAATCATGCCACTTTTTTGGCCATGTGACTCCCATTTGAACAGAACTGAATCCCAGCCACCTAGGGACCATCCTGACAAATATGTATCAATTCTTCATTGCAGGTAAGATAAGAAAAATGCTTCCTTTTTCTCATCCAGAGTTTCCCATATGTAATTGCCTGAGAAACGGGTATTTAGTTTTACTGGCCTAACTGTCAGATTCATCATTCACAAGCCCTTGGGAGTTATTATAAACCATGGGTCATTTATATACAAACAGGCAGAGCATATTAGGGTATTAATCAAACTAGCTGTCATTCCAATCAGATTTTGTTAACACTGCCATTTCATTCATTACTTTATAACCAATGTGACTTCTATATGGTGTATATCTGTGATTGCAGACAGCTTCCTGGTACCCTATCTCATAGAGTTCTGAGTATCTGCTAGCTGTTTGCATGTTCTTGATTTTAGACTGATTTAAAGCAAATTTGGTTAAGTCACCCTGGTGGATGTTATTATGGTGTTATTTTGTTTTTTCAAATTGAGCAGGAAATTAATCTCAATTAAAATAAAAAAAAGTGAATTTGAAAAATAATTGTTTTTTTTTTTCTTTTCAAATCAAACATTTTTTGTTTTGTTTTGTTTTAGTTTCTGTTTTTTTTTGTTTTTTTTTTACGAGTTGTGTCCCTGGCTCCGCCCCTATTTGACTCAGTGACCCCATTTGAACAAATCTGAACCCCAGTCACCCAAATACCCTTCATACCAAATATAAGCTAAATCGGCCCAATGGTTCTTGAAAAGAAATCATTCTAAGAATTACTATGGATGAATAGAGTTATGGCCCTGCTTTCGCAACTATTTGAGCTAGTGACCTCATTTGAACAAATCTGATTGTTAGTCACCTAGGGAACATCCATACCATATATGAAACCATTTGGTCCTATGGATTGGAAGAAGAAGATGTTTAAAGAATTGTTGACGGATGGACGGACGGATGGATGGATGGATATGCGGACGGATGGACGGACGAGGAGTGATGACTATAGCTCCACCGGAGACTTCGTCTCAGGTGAGCTAAAAACTGAATACAGTGATAGTCAAACAGAGGTGTGTGGTACCTGGATGTAACATTTCAAATTTCCAACACTCACTTCAAAAACATTAGAATAAAGTCATGTTCTGTGGCATAATGTATGGCTTTTCAACAAAACATTCTTGGTATCTCCCAAATCAGGATTTACTTTTATTTATAGAAATTGCATGCGCACAAAGTCTGATTTCAATTGTGGAGAAAGTATCAAATGTTTCCATTTTCTGTATGTGCAAAAAGTCTGATTTCAATTGTGGAGAAAGTATCAAATGTTTCCATTTTCCGTCACAGGTAAAGTGTTATTTACTGTATATAATGCATGTATAGTAGTTTTTAGCCACTCCTGTAAAGTTTGTGCCATTTATTTTTAATCTAAAAATTTATCCAACTTGTTCTCAGAGTCCATATTGGAGTGGTTTGGTTAAACATTAATGTTCAATAAAATACCAATTCAAATGTAAACGTAACCATTGGAAAAAGTAACAGCCTTGAAAATTTTTCGGAAAGACCGATTTAGACTAAAATATTCACCTACATGATCAGCATATTTGTTGACAAATCGCTGAAACAATATTGTTTATGGAACAATGGCTTCAATAATGTGAAATATCATTATTGGAGAATTAGTTAAGAGTCAAAATGAGAACAAAGTATACCTTTTTCCCATTTTCTTCTCTATGATGATGGATTTGTAGACTTTTATGATTTCTCACATCTACCGGTAAGTGTGGTCTGTTTTGTTATTATTGGAATCATCAAATTTACGAATGTTACGAAGTGGGTTGCTTTTATGCTAACTGCCAAGGCCTTAGGACCCTTAAGCCCAATACTATGTATATACTGTCTATAAATTATAGCATGAGCTAACTCAATATAAACTGCTTTTACCTTGTGATGCCAGGAAGAAATATTAAGATTTCCAAACCAGCATGGAAATCTCGCTGCAAATCCTATGTCTAAGACAACTGGGGCTCAAAATGTTCACAAATCATGTCATACTAGGTAAATAGATATCCTACCCGTCATCTTAATTCAATGCTCCTTTCCTGAGCATTTAAATCAAGCCATGGGCTTTAAGCTATTTGGCTGTCAAGGTTTCAGTATTTGTACATTTAAGAGATAAAATGTACTTTGTTGAGTTGGATATTCAGTTCGAGTATTGAAAAAGTTTGTGAACGAGCTGGATTGTTCAAAAACTATTATCATGCTCGATTCCCTGAATATCCAATGAAAAAATAGAGATTTTGTCTATCAGTTTACTGTAATATGCATACTTCTTAACCAAGCCTTGAAATAGTGTGTCTGTCATTTGCAGAATGAGGTCCCCAGAGGGTGAATTTAGTGATGCTACCCCTGCATAATGGGCTAGCATCACCAAATTCACCCTCTGGGGACCTCATTCTGCTTACATCTCAGCAGAATGAGGTTCCCAGATGGTGAATTTTGTGATGCTAGCCTGCTATGCGGGGTAGCATCACTAAATTCACCCTCTGGTAACCTCATTCTGCAAATGATAGACACACTATTTCAAGGCTTGTTCTTAACATAATGCATTTTTCTGAATATGATTACTCAATAGATATGTCCCAAATAATAATTCAGATATAAAAAAAAGGCTGACATGAGAACATTTTGAGTCCAGATAACAACAAAAACATGCTTGAATAACAATGCCACTATGCAGTAATTAGGGAGGTACAAAAGAAAACAAATGATGTTGATACTCACCGAGCAGTACCGCACAAGACCGTAAGTACCCTTCTGCCAAAAATAGGTGAAATGGCCAAACCCTGTCAGAAACAGGTAGGATGACACGAGCACTCTAATATGCATGTATATTGGAAGCACCTGTGAAAAATATTAATAAATATTAAACATGTACCAAAAAAATTTGTTGATGGGCATACAGACGAATGCCAACACATGGAAATAATAGCTCAAACTTTACTTTGTCAAGTTGAGCTAATGAGAGGTTGATTACATTCGGCAGATGGTTAACCCATCCCTTGGAAATAGCTGAGAAACTCACATACAAAATTTGGTACTGATTGGATAGATAACGTTTGAGTTATTGCACCATGCGTAAAGTGTCTAAAGACAAGATGGCCAAACAAATGACGAGTAGTCAATCGATCTGGATGCTGACACTATGTGTATCATACTGTGGTATGAGTATACATAAAAATAGCCGTACTTTATCTCAACAGTATCAGTTTTCCCTACCAGCATCATAGAAACTCAGCAGCCCCACCGACATAATAGCAAGTTAGCAAGATGACTTGACAAGGGGCAGTTATAATATGGAATCAGATACCTAGGAGCACAATGCTATATTGAAAATACTCTCTTCTGGGGCTAATAATGTCTGCTAGCTTTAACCTGTCATAGTTGATTAGTGAGCATCATAAAATACGGGAGAGTATAAGAGGTGGTGTGGGTGTCCCAAATACTAATGATTATTTTGCAGACTGAGTGCCATCACATTTTGACATTTCAAATAAACAAATATTGCTAGCCTCCTGGGGAGTCATTGATCTTATAACATGTGGATTTTAGGAAGTTTTACATAAGTCCTGGGTAGGAATTTTCAGATGTTCAGTGCACACCTTATAGTTAGGATCACTCAGACCATTATAAAGATAGCAGATGTAAGAACTGGATATCCAAATAAAATAAATGAAAGTGTCAAAAAAACTTTTAAATCATTTTTATTTTTTTAAATTGAGCAAGACTGTGTTCAATCGTAAAAAATAATTTTTTTCCCCCCAAAAAACGGGCCATAAATAATCATATCAAACCCATATTTGAAATAGATCTGTATTTTGGGCTGAGAAACTCAAATACAAAATTTGGTTCCGATCGGATAGAAAATGTTTGAGTTATCGCACAATGCTTAAAGTGTCTATGGGACAGACAGACAAACGAACGATGAGTGGTCAATCCGGACATTGACACTATGTGTACCATATTATGTATCTCAATTATTTCGACCAATTAAAATTTCTCCTGACATATTAATCACGAATAAAAAGGTTGCATGCGCAGGCTTTCGGGACGATGTGCGTGGGCCTGATAAATTGGAATTGACTTTGCATGCCTTAGGTTTTCTAAGAAGTTTTGTCTCAAATTGGGAGAAATATCTCTTGCTATATTCAACAAATTCACTGTTCTCTTCTCATTTATATAAACAATATATTTATATTTAATAGACCACCTGTTTTTCAAATTACAAGAAAATAACAAATTAAGTACTCACTAACTCAGAAAATAACATTTTCAATAGAAAATACATATTCCCTAATAAGATACTTACACACTGAACTACATGGTATATTCATCTTTATTCACAAGAAAGGATTCTATGAGATCCGTTTAAAATTTATTATTTTGGTACGAAATAGCTTAAGTACCTTTTGAATCATTATTATTATGACGTAGCAGGTCAAGGTCATTTGTCCACTCGTTATGTATATAAGCAAGTGGACCCACAGTAATCGGCCTCTTTTTATCCTCTTACAAGATTCGAGGGGTGTGACCGAGCTGCGGGGAGGGAAAATCCCAATTTGGGAGGGACATGTGAGTTCAGTGTGTAAGTATCTTATTAGGGAATATGTATTTTCTATTGAAAATGTTATATTCCCGTCAAAGATACGTTACACACTAAACTACATGGTAGAATCAACTCATAGGAGGAGGCTGCGAGGAATGAGATACTATTGTATTTTAGTTGAGAATAATTCTTTTGAACCTGCTGAGTTTTTTAGCAACAAATGGATCAAAAGGTACTGATTTGCAGATTTTATTGATGCTACCAGGTAGAGTGGAGAAAGTGGGAGAATAAGCCCAATGGCTGAAACTCTGCACCTCCCCCCCCCCCCCCCCCCCCCCCCTTTGGTTCTGAAGTCAGACAAACCGGTAATTGTGAAATCTCATATGCAGGTACATGCATGTGCCACCTCCTCCCTGGAGTAAGCGGGTTATATGCAGAAAGCATAGGTCACCCAGCTCCATGGTATGTGACTGAACGAACCAAGCTATCCCGACGTTTCGACACCAGAGGAAGGAAATCTATTGTTACCTGAATGGTCAATCTGGATGTAACACGAGGAAGTAGCAACTGTAAAGACGATTAGAAACATACCACCAACTCATGTATGGTGAAGAAAACCCAGAGTTAAATAGCCACGCATCATGCTTGTAAGGTCTGCGACCGACTGTCAGTAAATGTGCAACCCCAAATCGACAAACTGATCAAGGCGCAAAATAAGTATTTTCTGACTGACCGTCAAATGACAGTATTTTACTTCAGTTAATAAATACACCAGACAGAGGCCATATTCCGTCGGTCAAATGACTTGGAAAGTCCCAAATGTTTTCTGGTATCGAAACAATCGAGAAGAAAAAGTTCGGAGAGTCCTGAGTTGTAAACTACTTCCACAGCCTGTCAATCCAATAGTGTATGCAGTTACATGTACACATGATTGAAAGGAATACTTTGCAGTCTGCATGTAACTTATTAGAAAATGTGTAGAAGGAGGAGACCCATCGTGATGGAACTACTCCAAACAATCTGAAAGAAAGAACAGGCCATGGATGATTAAGATCTAAGAACAACCAGAATGTCGATAACAAGAAGATTGTATCTTCTTGTTATTCACTGATTGTTCTTAACAGACGAAGGGCCCGGGTCCATGAGCTGTGTGTAGCTCACCTCATCCACCAAGGCGAAAGTACACAGCAATGCCCAAAGCAACCGACCACCCAACCACAGCAGAACCACGGGCAACTCTCCAGGACCCAACAGGAAACACGGCCCGCCGCCACCCATCGGAAAGCTCTCGTCGAGAGCCCCCCGATGAACAGCAACAAGCCACACCACCGACCAAATCCCGAAAAACCACCCACAACTGTGCCGCGGCCAAGCGGCCAAACACCCCGAGCACCACTGTACACCCATTCGACATGTGGTCAAGGAGGTACGCCAGTAATGTGAACAGAAGGGCACATTTTACTGAAGACCAATCACATGTGTGTATGGTCGGACGGTTGTCTGCCGCTCATACAGCGAGGACCCGGACCCTAGTTCCTCCCCGTGGGCAGAGACTCCGTCGCCAACAATGATTGCCTCATGTGCGCCGTTAGACGAATAGCTCGTCTGTTGTGTAGTAATTCAAGACAGCCTGTCAAAAAAGGAGCACTGAGTACAGTAACGCCCAACTCAATCAAGCAGGGCATCAAAGAGTTTTGTTGGCATGACGCAGGGCTCAAAGTTCTGAAATGCACCTGTTCCCATGGAACAGGTTATTACCTACCGTACCCGCCACCCCAGAAGATTGCGTGAGTTCAATTGTCTATATCGTAACCCGATAAGCGAACCCAAACTGTAAAGCGATAATATTGAGCAAGAATAGATCTAATCCTGGTACTACAGGGAAAGCTCATTGGGATTGTCCTAAGGCTGTAGAGTCAAAAGATGATGAATGTTCTACGCAAAGAGAAATATGATTGAGATTCCCAACTTGGTTCGCAGAAAAACCCAGCCCAACACCGCAGAAGGCCCGAGTGATGCTCGCAAAAATCTTAGAAGGAATCCAAGGCTTGGTGTTATGCCTCATGGTACCGTAGTAAGGGTGAAAGATGATCTGTGTACATTTACCCCTAGAAGAATCGAACGGTCACCCATAAACAAAGGACAATGCTAATCAGTGACAGGTGGAAAGGTAATAAGTTTGAGCCCAGGTAAAACCGCATGAAAAAACAAATTGAGTGTCTGTTAAAAGTCTCTGCCCCGGCCGATGACTGCGCTATGTTCACTGTTATAGACAGCACCCGAGATTACCCGGCATTAGACGGCGCGCTGTCTGGTGGCCCAGTGCTCGGTCCCCCCTCGAACCCCCCAGGACCCATATCCGAGGAGAGAAACTGCGTCTGCAACCCCTCGATGCCTTGCAATTAACTTAGTTCTTTGTGACAGACAAGAAAAAGCAGCAAGAGCTCTTCGAAATCCAAAGTGAGAATCAGGATTCGCGTTGGATGGCAAGTAGCCCTGTTAATTAGAAATGTAATCTAAATGTGGAATCGTCAGATCCAAGCAATGGATTTTGTTATCTTTAGAGTAAAAAACTGAATAAACAGGACTGTGTAAGCCTTGGAAGAGACATCGAGGAGTGATTAATGAGCAGACTGATTCCCCCCTAACCGGAGCCAGCTTAAACCCTGACAGGAAGCAGAATCATACAGTGTAGCCAGTAGGGCAGCGGCGACCTACTAGGTCACGACACGAATCCAAAAACCGGACCAACAGGACGACACCACACTAGTGTTTCTAAATGCACACAATCTGCATTGAACTACATGTTGAATGGGCAGAGCAGTCAAATATACATAGAATGAACCGAAACTTTTAGATGACACGAGCCCAAGATCTGAGATATTACTCGATTCGTGTATCACCCCCCAAGACAGTGACTATGAAACGCTACCCGCCCCAGTGGCTACACTGGTACAACTTGCCTCCCGCCAAATAGCAAGCATTTGAAGGTCATGCAGAGTCCCGGGAAATGGTCTTAACAGCAATTCCACCCGAGGGTAGACGCCAGGGAGCAATTAACTTGGAAATTTTGATTATCAAATAAATAGCCTCACATGGACATGATGAGATAGTATTTTGTTCTCAATCTCAAAGTTGACATAAAATTCATACCAAATTGCATGGCTATGATCCAAGGTTGGATGGCAAATTGGGATGCGATACCAGTTAAGTTGCTCCCTAGGGGGCTGACAGATTTTGTACATCGCACATGCTTGTGAAAGGGATGTGGGAGGACGAAATCTGAGGTAGGAACCAGCAGGAGCGGGCGAGCATGGTCGGATCAGTGAACACTGGAACCCACCCTCGGAACAGTATGGCGTCTGGCTACAGTGAATTCAATGGTGAAGTATGCGGCTGGGCCACCTCAAGGTCCGCATGGAACGAGGAATTGGATTAGCCTGAACCTGCTTGACAATGGGGTTACTGAAACCGAGGCCACACGAGGAAGAAAATAGCCTGTGGTATGACCAGTTACATGTAGAAGGATCAGGAAAGGGACCCAAAAATTTACCATGAAAGTAGGTGACTGATGCGTCACATTATTATTTGTGAAATTGTGTCATATTGATCTGACAAAAAAGTTATTTTGTTGGCAAACAATCTCAATGTATTGTAAATTATTTCATAGTGAACTATGAGCCAAGCAAAACCACACAAGTGAGTTAATTCATAGATAAACGAAAAGGGACCCAAACCTGATCCCTAATTTTGCTACATATGTCAACATGAAACAGATTTGTGAGTGACAATTTCGACGTAAACAAAACGAATGTTGTCACGTGCCAATTTCAACATAAACAAAGTTATAAACCAATGTTGTCTCACTGGTTGAATGTTCTATTACTTACATTCTAAAACCACAAGAAACAGAGATAACATAACAACTGTGCTGTATAGGCATTGTCCCAGAAAGTTCAACACGTGAACCGCTGCATATAAACAGACGAAGTGCAATTCCGAAATTAATTCCGAATTCTAAACCATGTGTTCCGAAACCGGAAGTTGGGAAATTACCCACAATTTTCAACAGAACAATATAGTTTTTGTATTTTATTTGCGTTAAAACAAATAAAACAGGGAAATTGAATGAAATTGTCACTCTGATATTAATTTAATAATTATTGTGTCGTTTCCAAAATGGAACCGATGTCACAACAAGCTAAAAAATGTGGAACGGAATTGTTAAATGAAGCCGACAATAATATGTGGTTTCATTTCTCATAGCGTTAGTTTTTACTTCCCTTCGAATCTTGTCACAAGAGAAAAAGAGGCCGATTACTGTGGGTCCACTTGCTTATATACATAACGAGTGGACAAATGACCTTGACCTGCTACGTCATGATAATAATGATTCAAAAGGTACTTAAGCTATTTCGTACCAAAATAATAAATTTTAAACGGATCTCATAGAATCCTTTCTTGTGAATAAAGATGAATATACCATGTAGTTCAGTGTGTAACGTATCTTTGACGGGAATACATGATGTTGGAATTAAAATTGTATCAGATGTTGAGACTTACTAAAAGCTAAGCTTAGGGTCAGGTTAAAAGCCATCCTTGGAGACTACCACTTATTAGCCATGCAGAATAATGAATTTTTGTTACCTTGCTGCCACCCGTGAGGTGGTATATCAGAATGAATAACTGCATCCAGCCTTTCCACTCATCTGTTTGATCCCTGTGTAATACTGCTGTCTGCAAATACAAGTCACATTAGCTATTAGGTTCATAACGTTAGCAGAATACTATTTATTTTAGGTTCAGAACATTAACAAATCCCCCCCAAGACGTATAAATGTATGTTGATTGTATGACCTGCTTGCCAAAGAACACCAAATACCCCAAGTCGGGTCAAAGAAAGACTGGACTGTGACGAGGGGTTCACGACTTTCACAGTAGTTAGGGACTGTGGCCACAAGATTATTTGCCAGAGACAGAGTCCATGTTGTCAATTTATGTGGTCATATCAGATCGACATCGTTCATTTGGTATACATTGTGCAAAAATGGTGTGCAGAATATATTTGACAGCAAGCATTCAATCAGTACTGGTGAGATAATTTACCGTTCAATGTATCTCCCAATTCTATGAATATGCAGGTTTTAGGGGCAGTGGGTCACTTTTAGGGTCCCTTTCCCCTCACACAAAATCCCCCTCGGACATATTCCCCTACCCGATCCACAGTTTAATGCATACAAAACATGTGTATCTGCCGCTAATAAAACCAGCAGGAATGATAAACAAAGATAATATTATTTGCCCACTAACGTTTTGAAATAGTGTGTCTGTCATTTGCAGAATGAGGTTCCCAGAGGGTGAATTTAGTGATGATACCCCGCATAGCGGGCTAGCATCACCAAATTCACCCTCTGGGAACCTCATTCTGCTGAGGTGTAAGCAGAATGAGGTCCCCAGAGGGTGAATTTGGTGATGCTAGCCCGCTATGCGGGGTAGCATCACTAAATTCACCATCTGGGGACCTCATTCTGCAAATGACAGGCACACTATTTCAAGGCTTGTGTGCCCACTAACGCTGATCACTAGTGAACGATTTTTCAGGAAAAGAATGCTATTCATCAATAATAATTCCCCATCAGCTATAGCGGAAACACTAGTATATGTGCATCTTTAAATTCCGTAACAGATTTTCCAAGTGTAGTATATGTGCACCTTTAAATTCCATTGAACGGATTACAATATGAACCTTTAAATTCTGCTGAACGGATATCCAAAATCTATAGGTCTAATAAATCTTTAAATTCCGTTGAGCAGATTTCCCAATTCTGATCGATTATCAATAAAGCTGCTTTCACAGACCTGCGGCTGACACATACGGCCAACGCATGCGGCTATTGGGTTAGGCGCAATGTTTCAAACCATACATATATCACTAGCGCTTTCATAGGGTTGCGGCTGACGCAGTTAAGTGCATCCGATTTCAAAAAGTTAGAGTAGAGTTTAACTGCGTCAAATGCATGGTGGAAGGTCCAGTCAGCACCACAACTACATGAATATGGCAGGGTGAAGAAATTAGAAGAGTTCGATCTTGAGTCCTTCTATTATTTCTGATTACCACAAATGAAAGCCTGAAAATAACAGCTAGACACAAGCTAGTCACAGTAGCAAAAGCTGAGAGCAAAGTTTATGTAGGATCTAGCCAGTGGTGTATGAAGATCGATATTCTCACCTGACTGGAGATAGATCACATCCAATAGTTACCTGACTATCTTCTAGCCAGTGTTCTGGTGTATAAAACTCCTTTTGGTGATTATATAGATAATATATATCCATTATATGCATAGCCGCATGTGTTAAACACAATGTTGGCCGCAGTCCTGTGAAAGGGATAGATGTGCAGCATTTTTACTGCATGCGCCAGCCGTAGGTCTGTCTAAAGCGGCTTCAGTCTGAAATTCTGTTGAACGTTGAAGGAATATGATATGGGAGCTCTGATTGTTTGATTCAGTGACCAAGAGTTGGGTTGAAAAACCCTATTTATACGTTTTGCCGAAATATGGTAACCAATGGCAGTGCTGAATGGATCTGTTTGCACGCCGATGATCAATCACGTCATAGAACGAAATCGGACGGGCGTGAATTGAAATACTTCAACAGATAGAATTTGACAATATCAGAGTTACTGAAAATATATTACTAATAATTTTGGTGGTAAAACTCACTTGTTCTGTGTCTTCTGTGAAGAAAAAACCCAACACAGCAACATACGCCAGTGGCAAAAAGAAATTGAAGTTTGTATAATTTTTGTTCTCTTTCATAAAGAAATTTGTTCTGAAAGAAAAGAGGAAATCTTTAAACGGAATTGCCCATTTAACCTTAAAAGTTATGAATGCATATAGATTGATAAACACACAAAAAACACAATTAAGAATGTTATAGTCTGATAAAAATTACTTAAGTCATAGCAATTTTTCAGCTCTTTTAAATTTTCCCCACTGAAGTCAGTAAAACAATACTTTATATATTAACCATATCAGGAATAGACTAACAAAGAATGCTCTATGTTTCATGCGAAGAAAAAGAGTGGTCCAGTTTTCTACATTCTATGATTTGAATAAGTCTTCCGTGGACAAAAAAGTCCCTGAAACAGGACTGGGATGTGACAGAAGTGACCATTACTTTAGTACAACTTGAGGCTATAAAACACAAAGTTTAATAATATGGAATTTTTTAATTTAACTTTAGTAGGGACACTTTGAAATAATATTTTCTGCCAAAAAATGTTATATCAGTAGAGAAAGGTCCAATGACATGTCAAACATGTCAAAACAAGACAATAAGGTTTAAAAACATATTATTGACTTCAAACAGATATTACTATTCAGAAACTTCATTTGCTTGATGAATGTATCATTCAACTATTGTTGAAAACTTCCAAAATATATGCTGTACACTTTTGGAAAACATGACATCTGAACATGAAATGTCAATATTTAGTGTTTCCCTCCACTTTAAAGATACGGTAAGCATGGCGGTGGGCTCTGTTGTGAAAATAGTCACATCTGTTGAAACCACAATAAACAGAAATAATATTATATTTTAGACAAACCTCGTTCTTATACCAATCATAAATATCGCATAAATTGCATAATATTGTCATGATAATACTCTGTGTTATGTAAACAAATGCCATGTTATGTAAACAAACAGTACATACAGAGTATGTGATAAGCAAAACACTCCAACACTGGGGAAAACCCACTAAGTGAACTTTGGTTAGAAATACCACCACGTTTTTTACAACATACTGGTATAGTGATCATTAATCCTCGCCTCTCAAGATTTAGCTGTTGAATGGGTCACAGTGAATCGAATCACTTTCCTAAAAAATAATCGCCACAGTGTTGAGTGTTATGCTTATCGCTCAGTATTTACGTGCTGTATATACAGGGTTCCTGCAAGCAAGGACTGATAAAATTTAACGCTATTCAAGGCCGTTTCGCAACATTTTTCAGCTATTTTCAAGGTCCTTTGATACCCAAATTCAAGGATTTTCAAGGCCTTAAAATAAATTAATCAGTATTCTATCACACATTGCCATGTTAGTAATTATTAACATTACTCAGGTTGGGTACTATAATACCTGGCACTTTTCCCAGATTATTATACTCACACAATTCAATGCAGATAAGCTAGGAATATTTTTTTTTAACATCAACATCAACAAATGGTAGCGTCTTTTTTTTGTCCTTCAAAACTTTAAGATGTTTGTCAGATTTCACATGGGAATCCAACGCGGCTTTTCCCATGTTCGCCACGCTAAATGTTTTCAGGCAAAGTTTGCATTTTGCAGAATACCTGTCGCCCAGAACGATCATTAACCAGTCTTTGTAACTTTCGGAAGTTAACCAACAATCTTGGAATGTGCATTTCCCCATTTTTTATTGGTAATTATCGAAAACAATCATCGAAAAACAGTACACACACGACAACATTTTAGCAGACTGACATGACAGTCACATGCGATAATACATCGCGCTTTGCGATTGGCCAACGTCACTGCAACTATCCAATGAGAATGCTCGATACATCGCTGCTCTATTATAATATAACTGTGCTATTTATATCTCGCTCCAATGCGGTCATTTACCGTAAACCCGGAAATGTAAGGTGATTAATTAAGGATCATCGGCGTGTTGATGTATCGCGAATATTCAAGGCTTTTTAAGGCCCATTGCCCATATTCCAGGATTTCAAGGCCTTGAACCACACCTTGTCAAATTCAAGGCCGTTCCTTGAATCCAAGGCCCCGCGGGAACCCTGATATAAACAAACGCTCGACTCAAAGTGTGTTCTGTGGATAATATCGTGTTCATACTATCATTACACTATTAGTATATTCTTGAGGAAATTTTCATAACTTGGTAACTATTATTTCTAAATTATAACCTATAACGAAGGCCATCCGTGCCTTTAAAGAGTTAAAACTTAAAATTAAGATATACTCACCTGTCACATAAATAGAAGTACATCATAATAATACCAAATTTTGATAAATTAACCATGAGAATAAACGTGGAATCATTGCTTTCAACTTCACAACCATTTCCATTTCTTTGTCCATTCTCTGAAAAATATTTTTGAAAGAATAAATGATAGTTTCAATGACACTGTAGCACAACTTGAGAAGGAGTTAATTTTTTGCTGAGTAATGAACAGAATGATAAAGAAGAAGGAAAGTAAACTACAGGTCACCCCGAAGATCCATATGAAGTCGGTGATGATCGGATGAGGGATGTGGTCTGTAGGCTGTGCCAAAGGATTTAGTCATACAAAGATTAAATTCCAAGATGGCTGCTGGTGGCCATGTTTTTCAACATAAATCGCTCAAATTCGATAGCTCCCATCTACAGGTGATCACAATCATGCCTGCATAATCTAAAAATGATCCAGCCATAAATACAGGCTGTAGTGTGTGCCGATGGATTCAAATTTGAAATCCAAGATGGCTGTTTTTCATAGAAATTTGGAGAAAAATTTAATAGCTCCCATCTATAGGTCACCCTGAAGCTACATACATATGAAGTTTGGTAAAGATTGGATAAGGGATGAGGCCTGTAGGGTGTGCCGAAGGAAATTGTTGATGCATACATGCACAGACGGATGCACAGATGATGCCGCCAACCCATGGCAATAGCTTTGCATTGTAAAGTTGAGCCAAAAAGACGAGATATTCTTATAGCTGCAAAATCACTGAGTGAGAGACATTAAAAAAAAAATTGGATCATTTCTACAAGAAACCTAGATCAGGTCCAGAGGAAAACAATAATACATTTACTGCAAACACGTTTTTTTTTTCAAGGCTCTCAAATTCTTCCATATATTTTTGGAAAAATTATTACGTTTGCTTGGATGTAATTAGATTCCAAAATAAGCACAGGAGAACTTTTACAGATTAAATTTTCCAGCAATGAAATATAGGAGTCAGAACAATTGCAAGATGTCATCAACATTACTTAACCCTTTCTATACTAAATGGACTCTCCCACCCAGTTATAAAAGTATACATTGGAATGGTCTATTATTCATTAGGAGGGGTGTTAAGGTAGTAAAAGCAGATGACAGACAGAAAAACAGATAATACAAGAGAAGAATGATTCATATTCATTGTTGGGAAATGTTCAGATAATGAGTTCCAACAAACGACCTATGGTTTTCTAAGGGAAATCTTGCACTAAGGGAACTACTCATCAATGAGTATTTAGCCTAGAAAGGGTTGAGATAAAATTATTATACAATTTTATTCAATGAACCCATTTGACCTGAAAAAATGTTGATAATATTGTTGTGTATACTACAAATATTGTGAGCACAAAAACGCCATTGATGCTGCAAAAATACACTTCCAGATGTCAGTCTAGACATGTTTTCGTAAAACAAGCCCAGAAAATAGTGTAACTTGTGCGGAAAATTGGTAACTCGGGTGATTTTACATAATTTTGGGATATGCTGAACAAAATGAGCCATGGTGCCAGGCCAATTTCGTTGTCCTTGACCTTGAAAATAACGATTCAAAATGGCCACCAAAATAATACTAATTGTGCAAGTACTGTAAATCGGAACTAATATAATTTTAACATAAATTTGGATATCAGTGATTTGGTCACTGCTTTAGATCACCATGCTGGACATGCACCCAGTCCTTGGATACCACTACTCTAGGCACGAATGCGGCACCCGGATAACAGAATCTGAGGAGACTAGAAGCCCAGTCCCTGGATACCAGGAGTCCCTGGGTGGTAGTTGTTCGGACTATTCTGAATATGGTCACTAATGATCCATGATGAGATACAGGTAACGGCTGATGTGAACATTGGATATCCAGTCCCCGTAACTGTACATTTTATGTAGGGAAGTGTTTGAGTGGACTGCGCTTCTTTTGCCCCTGTTGCCAAATAATGTGTGCAAAAATGTTCACATGGAAAACTAATATATAAGGCCAAAAAAACAAAATTTGGATTCTCAGGCAATTCATTTTGAGAATCGATGAGGGAGCGAGGGTTTTATTTTTATTTTTAATTTTTGTTATGGGGATAATGCCCATAGTTAGCATGGGTTATTATACCTTCCCAAGTTAAGAAAATGTAAGGAGAACATTGTTTTGATATAAACTAATGTATTCCACTATAAAGAATGACCAATTATCACATTGTACTACCCGTACATCAAATCTAAAATAAAGAATGACATAAATATATGACATTGTACTATCGGTACATCATATAGGGATTTACCAGAATGATATATATATATATATATACAATGTATATTTCAATTTACTGTTGTTGATATATTTGATATATGTATGTACCTTTTATAGTATATATCTATTTATATCTATCTATATACTTTAATATTTATCCATCTATACTATTGTAACTACATGTATCCACTGTTCAATGTATATATATTGTTTTTCAGCACATATATACATGTTATATCATTATTCAATGGTGATCCCTGTGTATGAAACATCAAATGAAATAAATAATACTATGGTATATTTGGCACTGTGTCAGTTTATGATTGCAGTTCTAGAATGACTTATTCTGCCGTATCTGAATAAGTATTATGTACCTCAATACATGCTAGCCATAAAAACTTCAAATACTATTATATTAAAACAGCATACACATCGCCAATACGCACCATATTTCTTTCCGGTTTGCGTTCCCGAAATTTAAAAATCTCAGAATTGTTTACCGCACGAAAAGTGGGTTATCTACCTTTTCGAATTAATAAAATGCCGAAATATTTGAACACATTTGACTTAATAAACTTGGGGTTTGGGCAGCTTGTGGTGACAATATACCTGGTAGTTATCGTTGCCTAGTGTCTGTTTTTGAATACCAACACATTCACCATTGTATGTCTATCATATTCGATGTTTGAAACATAACTAATTTCTGTTTTCTAGTTTCCTATTTTCGTGTTATCATTTGACAGCTTCGGTCAAATTGAAAATCGTAATAAAAAGGTGACTCATATCTTATTAGGAATTAGCATGTTGGTAAGCAACCTCCAGGTGCATATAACTACATTCGGTTGGGGTGATAGTAAATACACACTCTTGGTGTAACCTTGAAATTCGTATCACGACCATTTCGAATAATTTATTAATCATTAACATTTTTTATTACATGGTGACTTAATGATGCATAATGTCGCTTGCATATCGTTCATTTGCTTCTGGTCAGTGGTAATCAGTACGCTGTTCGAAATTTTGGAACATTTTGTTTCTCAATTTTTAAGGTCAAGGACACAAAAATCGGACTGGTACCATGCCTAATTTTGTTCAGCATGCTTAAATTATGTAAAATCACTAGGGTTAAAACTTTTCCACACAAATGCTGTTAAAGGTCTACTTTTGTGAACACGTCTAGACTACGAACACGTCTAGACTACGTTCAGTTCAGAACTTGTGGTTCTCATTTTGCCAATGTTCAATAACACGTTCAAGCTATAATATGGAAGCATCATTACTTCTAGGTATTTATATTATATTGTAACTCAAGTTGAATATTTGTCTCTGAAAGAAGAAATCTGATTGGTTGAGAGTTGCTAACAATAGTTTTTGATTCACCAGCATCGACCACTGATCGGTTAAAAAATTTTGAATGGAGCACATCATGAGAAAGAGTGCAAAATATGTCATCGCTCGACCAGAAGTCACGTAATTGAGTCAACCGCTCATTAATTGAATTAAAACGGAGATAAACTTAAACTGTTTTGTTAAATATTCGGGGATTCGAGAATGAAAACAGTTTGTGAACTCGCGGCAAACTCGCCGGCTCGTCGAATCCCCAAATATCCAACTCAACAAGGTACGTTGATCTCCTAAATAATTAATTCTCTGTCTCTATATGCAACAAAAAACTCACCACCAGTTCGTAATGCTAGACCATTCCTCTTTCTCTTTCTGTGTCTGTATATTATCATTCCTAGTGCAGAGACCATGCTACAGGATAATAAAAATAAAACAACATCATATTCCAATAATCTAATTGTAGCAACAGCTTGAATGTAAATGGAAAAGAATGGGGAGAATTTGACGTACTGATAACTATATGATAGATACCAAGCTTCAAATAAACCATATACAATTAACTGATTGGAACGAGAGGCCAATCATGATCGGCAGATGTTAACCCATCCCTTGGCGATAGTAAATTACTATGATCCGAATCATAAATGAGAGTTTTGATGTTGAATTATAGAGTATACTGTTAAGTACTATTATAGACAAATGTACATAACACAAATTATTGGAATTTATGGGTCACCCGCATGTATATAAGAGAATGCACTGGTACAGGATCTGTAATGCTGCACTACCACAGCCTTGGGTTAAATGTGAAAAAGGTGACCTGGACATGGAATACTTGGGTTAAGAGAGTCAAATTTAAGTTTACAAGGATAGTGTATGAAATTCTACCAACACCCATCAAGATAAAGACACCTCACTGCTGACCCATTAATATCAATTATATAGCAGAGCTGTCAACAAATCACAGACATTGTTTATATTGATGCTGGCATCTCTGTTAAACCAATAACATTTATAATGACCTCAGGCCATCTGTCCAGTAATATACTCCGTGAAATACATAGTTTTATTTATTTGCACATTGGCATAAGAGATATCAGAAAATAAAATCGCCTTATCAATAGCTAAGTAGTTCATGGGATGGAATTGGTGAGTTGGGTTTAAAGTCGCTCCAAACAAATTTACCAGTACATAACACAAGATTATGGACCGATTTAAACCAAATTTGGCGTGGTGACTCGGGGTACCCTTGGCAGAGTTATAATGGTGTTAGTTTTTCAAATTTTGTTAACTTTAAATATTTTTGTTTGTTAATTATTTAAACAAAAAATATTTTATTATATATTTTTTCGAAAAAGGGCCATAACTCAGTTAAATCTAGTCGGATCAAATCCATATTCGAACTCGATCTGTATTTTGGGCTCAGAAACTCACATACTAAATTTGGTTGCGATAAGATAGAAAATATTTGAGTTACTATGGTATGGGAAACCAAAAAAAATATTATAAAAAATATTACGAAAAGAAAATTTGAAACAATCTCTGTAAATTATCCATAAAGTGAGACAGGAATTTAATGCATTTTATTAGTGATGTCTTTAATCAGTACTGAGGATTTGACAGAACAAATTAAACAGAACAAGCAAATCATCAATGTCAAAATTTATAGATGCTCTATCTCTTCCTGGCAAAGTTTACAACAAAAACAATATATCTATCAGATACTTGTTTGAAGGATTTTTTGCATATTATTCACAAAAACACAAGAGAAACATCTGGGCTCGTTTTCACCACCTGGGTTTATATATAGTCCAGGTGATTTAACCAGACCAGGCTCAACGCGAAGCCATCTGTGGTCGTCAATCGGATAGACATTACCAAAGTATTATCTAAGCGGATTTGATGGCAAACATAGATTGACCACTATTGTTGATCGACAATTACATAAAAACCTGCACATATTAGGGCCCGACGAATCGGCAATTTCAACATCGAATCGAATCTCGAATCGAATCAGGATAATGATTCGAAATCGAATCGAATCTCGAATCGAATCTTTTTCAAACACTTCAGTAGATTCGCGGTACCGATCGGTGGAAGGTACGAGCAAAAATGGGTGCAAATGTCAGATGATTTTATAACGTCAGTGAGATAACTCAGATTACGAAGAAGGTTCATTGAACATAATTTCTATGACATGATATATATAAATACAATATTTAATCACAGTTTAAAACAGTTTAATATATGAGAATGGCACGACACCATTTCCTATTTTGTGCCACTGCCAGTATGCGTGAAGTTCGCGAAAGAAAGCAGTTTGGAACTTTGGAGTTAATGGAGTCTGATTCGAGTCATTGCAAATGGGAACTCTTCTGCGCATGTACGCTTCACCTTGTCGCACACAGCAGGCACGCGCGATATCAAAATTGCGCATCGTGACTTAATTGGGAATAGCGCATACGCAAACGGGATTACAGAGAACTATATATAGTATCCCAACTTGGGCCTGCCTGTCGGAAAGCTGAATGGTTAACAAATTATATTCCATTTCCCGGATAAAGATGTGGGTCGGATTTCGAGATAGCATGATGGAGCCCAAAATGTTTATTTAATATATTTATATCGTTTTAATTTTGAGTTAAAAAAAAAATGATATTATTTGATTGATCTGAGTAACGCAATATAGGCTTTTCTGGTAAGAATGTCAGATACCGACATACAAATATGTCCCACAAGAAATTCACTAACTTCAGTATCGCGACATTTCTGGTTTTATGTGGTGGAGGAAACCGTGTGCGTTACGATTATGGTACAACCACGATGAACACGCAAACCATCACAGACCTATACCTGCATGCTGCACGAGTTGCATCGACCTTCCACGAGTAACCAGCACTGGGACTGGTGGGGCAATATATACGAGCAGTGAGCTTTTGGGCAACTTACCCTATACACATTGGACCATGGTGGTCACACATGGTCGCGGAAGAAGACATGTGCTAAGTATACGTATTGGGGATAATATGAATAATTTTTATAGATAATGCAGTCTATTCCCAGTGATAAAGAACTTGTATATAACGATTCGAAATATCCCGAATCACCTGACCGCTTTCGAATCGAATCGGAATGTAAGATTCGAAATCGAATCGAATCTCGAAGCTTCGTCGGGCCCTAGCACATATCAGTACATGCTTGGTTCATTTTAATTATGAGCAAATGGCGAATCTGACTGATAGATTTGGTCAATCATATCAACGACAGTATGTGTCGTAAACACTAGCGATGGTACATTTAGCATTCAGCCGCTACCAAATAAACTAACCAGTTAATAAAATCAATTGTGTTTGTAAATCTGAGCCCAGTTGTTGAACATGTTACTCTTAACTCTTTTGATGCCACATACAGACTCCCAGTGACAAGCATTCTGTACATGTATGCATATACATGGATTATGGGTGTATATGGTAATATACTAGTAATAACTTTTCGTCTGCCTGTCGTCTGCCTATATTTCATGGACACCCCTCCAGATGAATAATTGACCATCCAATGTATACTTGCTGTTATATGCATTCTTCGATGTGATGGTTCTCTGCAAGTAATTTCATTCGCGCAATTCCTCCCGTTTCAAATAATTTATTCCATGGGTGTCTCTAGACCCAGTTGATTGTAATGAGATCTTGGGTAAGACTGACATCAAATATAAATACATGCGCATTATTCTGGCTCTGACTGTACCGATTGACTTCAAAGAATGCAATGACCTTGAACCTGTATAATCACAATATTGTCCACTTACATCAGGTCCATCGATAGACAATAAACAGACAACTATGTGTGCCTGTCTTCACATGGTTACACATCCTAGACCAGGAACACCCTCCAATATCACAAATTTGAGAGTTAAAAAAGATAAATGTTCAATAAAAAACATCCACATACCACAACTAAACAGTGTAATACTCTACAAATAACCAAAAACATTTCTGTCACATTTCATGGAAACAATTGGGAAGGAAATATAATTTCCCAGTGACAGAACATCATGTTGACTGGTCTCTCGGACTTAAAATTAGTTGACATCATAGACTCTATACAGAAAATTATGGTAGGAGATACAGCCTGTTGAAAGTTTCTCAATTCTTGCCAGGAAATGTAACATATTCATTATGATGGATGAACCCCTGAAAATCTAAACAAATGAATTAAACTTTAGTAATGACTTACCACACAATGAAGAAAGCCCCAGTAATGATCTGCAGGGTGGTCGCTCCCTCTGAGTTATTACAGCAGGTGCCGTCATGGTAATTCATGTAATTATTACAATGCATGTTCAATAAAATCTGTACATCCTGAAAAATCAATGCTCAAAATGGTTTAATACTCTTTATATAAAACGTATACATTTTTGGCTATAGTAGCCTTTATGAACCAGTATAAAAATAGATACGACTGCTTGTTTTTCTATAAACAAGAGAATTCAAAATTCGGGCAAAATTATTAGGTAAATTTGAGTATCCATCTTCAGCTATATATCAGTAATTGATGTTCACAATTTAAGCCTGGTTTTGATTCAATTTATTAGACCAGAGTCATAATCTACATGCTATCTACATGACACTTCATCAATAGCAAACAAAAGTTCCATATCATAATTGTGACTTTATAATAAGAGCGGCCCCTGAAATTGAACATACTGGCAAAGTGCCACAACAGCAGTATGATCCATCTGTCTAACAGAGGAGAGATCTAATAATGAATCGAATTACAGCCATGTAACCTAATAATTAGATTTATTAACACAAACCATATCAATAGCATTCTTTGGAATGTGTAAGCCATCTTGGATTTCTTTCTTAAATCCTTGACCGACTAACCGAGAAGATCTCCAGATTTTTACAGCGCTATCTTCCCTGTAGAAGAATTTAAAGAAAGAAAGATAAATAGAGAATACCTACAGTTTTTGCTTGAATACCGAAATATCTCAAGAGTGTCTGGAATGAAATATTAAAATTATCATGAATGGCTGCAAACTGCAAGTGAAAATTCGATATTTCTTTTCAGACACAAATGAGATGTTCCAAGTATTCAAACAAAAAACTGTTGGTATTCTTTTTATTATATACCCCTTATTAATGATCAAAGTTGCTAAATTAACTCTTATCTAATTAAATTATTAACTCTACTTAATTAAAGCAGCGATATATATAATGTACCTAATTTACATCCATGATTAAACAGCGTGTTAGTGTTTACAAACTGGAAAGAGCTTAGGCCTAAAGTTGAAATTGAAAGTTTGTAGAATTATCAATTGGTCAAGTGACGTCATAAATTTGTCGCCTTTGATTGGCTAGTGGAGACAGTGTACATGCCCCGATTACTTGGTCCACCTTGGCAGCACGCAAGTTCCTGGTAGTGGTTAGTTTCAAGTTAGCGAGCTACATACAATGATCTACGTTACGGTAATTTTCCTCTATTTTATAGGCAAACATATAATAAAGAGGAGTATTAGCACAATAAAATCAAATAGCCTTGACACATAATATACCACAATGGGTGTACACTAACTTAAAATGCTTGATATGCACCATTAAACTGTGAATGGCGCTAATACGACCCAGGCCAGGTAGAGGGACTAAAAGAACAAATTTAAACATACAAATATGAGCATATATCAGAGGCATTTCTTTACATTCAGAAAGAAAAAACTATAATAGAGAGCTTTGATATTGATACCATGTTATTCTTATACTCACAAAGTCTGAAGAGCAACCTTATTGTAATCGTCAATTTGATCATTTGTTATCATGGACCGTACTGAAGCCAGATTGTCTTCCATTACTGGATCTGAAAGATTCAAGATATAGACATTTGCTTTGTGCATCTTCACGGAATATGCAATGAAATTGGTCCAACCATTTGTGAGGAGCCTGATATAACAAATTCCAAACTTTTGAGTATCTTTATTCATCTGTTGATTTCTTTTTTCTCATTTCTATTCGTTTTTATTCCTATTTTAAAGACATTCATATTTTTATGATAGCCCATACTTAGTTGAGATTATGGACATCAATTATCTTTGAATAACATTTTTTGTGGGTCACACTTGGAAAAATAATGAACAATCTAAAAACAATGAAAACAATCTGATAAACTGGTACCTGTCATTGTCTACAGAGGTCATTGAGCAACAACTTTAGTCAATTATAATTTCAAAAAAAATTTAAATAATCAATCAGGAAATTTGATAATCATGACAACCCTCATAGCAGCTAATTAGTTTCTGTTACCTTGTAACATCCATAGGATTTTCGTTGTTGTCTTCAATTTATCAAAGTTTGGTTTAATCATGGTGAGATTCACTGAAAAAATTAAATAACAATGTATAAGCTGGAGTAAGATTGGTATGTCTACCAAATAATCAAGCCTGCAAATAACAGGAAATTTTGTGCCTGACATCATATTTTTGTGCCTGACATATTTTTTAAGAATAAAATAATAGTATGTTTACTTGTTTGTTTTGTTTAAATTGTTACTTATACTCTCCTATGTGGTCCCTGGTGGGTATATATGAACATATTATATATATAATATACATATTACAAGCGATAAAGTGGCGTATCGAGTTGCCGACATAATAGTGGTTGCCTCATCAAATGGTCTGAGAACCTTAACATACTCCTCGGCTGTGCTCCACTCATACGCGTTCAGGTTAGTTAACGATTGTTAAATTTGTTATTGTATGTATAAGTTATGAAATTAATAATTAGTGTAAACATATTTTTATTTCCGTACAGATTTGAATCATATGATAAACATCAGTCATAAAAGTTTTCCCAACCCGGGCCAACTATTCAGCTTCCATCTAATTTCATAGGTGGAGATATGTTATTATATCATAACAACAAGGAGAAAGAGCAGCTCAACCTGAGATTTTAGAGGAGGAAATATGTTGATTTCCCACAAGGAGAACAAGCCGATTAGCCGAAGAGGGAAGACAGTTAATTCCAATCTACATAGTTTTTATGAACCCTACTCTAAAACAGTTTTGGTATCTCGTGGTGTCAGACTTATTGTTATTGCCTACTCCGTGGTACGCAACGATATCCGTACGTTCTTTGGTTTTAGAGTTGTCCTTCCTGTATTGGAACCTCATACCAGGTAACTTAAAAGCGACTGCTATATAGAGTTATCCTCCTTTCACCCCCTGCATGCACACAGTGCAACATGATCGCGTGATCTGCATGAGACGTTGCCATGGAGTCAAATTCTCCGTGACGTTGTTCAGTCACCGAACGTCTCTGGTCCACTGTGGGTAATCTGACAAGACTGACACAATGCTGTCATATAGCCAAACTTTGTTTGTCATTTAATAACTGAGTTATTACAGTTAATAAAGCAACTATAAAACTGTTCTAAAATGCGTGGATTGCGTCAATGTCATTCATATTGTGCACCGCCTGGTGATTTGGATTTTTGAGCAGAACGCAAACTCTGGCACACAACGATTTTGATTGGCCCATGCACAAGCTGACATAATCAAACAGGCGCTCTGATTGGATGTCTGGATGATGAGGTTGTCTGAAATCACACCGCAAGAACTTGTGAAGAGGTGTAAGCATTCGGAACACCGCGCCCTTGACATTGTTTACGACGGAAACTGGCGAGGTGTGCCGATTGAATAGTGCGTTAGCTACTTTCATACATGGGCGATGTCGATAATAACCGTAAAAATAACTACAGTAAATAAACAGCACGCGTATCTGTCGTTTCTATTCTCTACGATCGCGAAACTATGCATTTTTTTGTACTTGGGATTGGTTTTATCGGCACCAGACATAATGTCAGGTAGAATTAATATTGAGCCAGACATTGGGGCAATTTCTGCCGGACAATGTCCGTGTCCGGACGCTAATTTGCAGGCTTGCAAATAATGCAATTTTGCATTGCACTTAAGGAACTTAATGAGTCCTAATGATTCCTAACATGTACTATGTTGGTTTTGATAAGAATAGTTTTAGTGACAAAGATTACTCATGTAATTACAGCTCATTCATGCAATCCTTTATTAAAAGTATAATTGGGTTCAATTTGGGTTCTATAACTGAGATTCACCGAAGCAATATTCATTAAGATTCATTTTTATGCCAACAAGAAATATTTAAAAATTTCACAATAATTCTCCTAGTTTAACTTATAATAATGATCAAGGAGCTATCCTTACCAGGCTGAGGATGTACAGTAATCAGTGATAATGGAGATTGCCAAATTGTGGGTAACCAAATTTAAATTCTATAAATCCGAAAATCAAACAAAAACGAGAAAACATGAGCATCTCTTATAATTTAATTGCACTTTTCTTATAACATTTGCTCACCTTTGAAATTTTTCAGAGCATCCTTGCTGCCATTGAAGACTTTAATAGGCCACTGAAAGTTGAACGGATATATAAAGCAAACAAATATCAAGCATGTAACATTTTTTTTCATTTTTTTTCCAAAATAATAATTTACATTTATAGTTCAAATTGAACTCAATGTTAATGAATAATAATTAATATATTAAATTAATACTACATTATACATTTATATTAATATTAAATAATAATAATTCATGCAGCACATTATACAGTTAATTACTTTTAATTTGCTAGTGTTTCATTAACAAATCCACCCATTAGCAGGCTGTGCACATACTCAATGTTAATGAATAATAATAAAACATGTACCAACAATTGATAATTTCATGCAGCAAATTATACAGTTAATTAGTTTTTTAATTTACTGGTGTTTCATTAACAAATCCACCCATTAGCAGGTTGTGTACATATGAAGATATCTGACAACTTTTGTGACCATCCAGGGATATTCACAATAAGAACCTGAAAGAACAGGGTTTTTTTTTGACAGCTTGGGAATTTTTTGGATTAAATCACAGCACACATAACTCTAGAAACTCACAGAAGCAGATCCGGTTACAATCAGTGTTGGCCTCTTCCTCGGTTCCATTGCCAGCATGTTTTTGTATGCATAATACATCGATGTGTTAACCATCGGGCTCCAAATAAAGTCCTGCAAAATACAAACTTGTGACATTAATAGTGATAAATTAAATGTAACTTCATTCTCTTCTTGATGACCATGGTGAGTCAAGGCCATATATTCACTAATATAATAAACCTATTCACCATAAATAATGGCCCAATAATTGACACAATTTAACAATATAGATTCTAAATAGTGTCGAACTTAAGAGAACATACATCCTGAAGTCTAAATGACCATATGTTTATTTATTAACCCTTCCATGACTGGAGCTTCCTGAAACTTTGCGAAAACCATGTACCAACCAATGCATTCTCTTATATATGCAAGTCTCCCATAGGGAGCCTCACATATATTAGAGAATACATTGGCCTAACAATATATACATTGACCTTGTAAGCCAGTGAATGCAATGGCACAGAATCTTTAATGCTGCACCAGTGCAGATCCTGTCATGAAATGGTTAAGAGCGACGTACGATGAGTGAAAAATAACATGAACTAGAATTATAACTAAACCGATGCAGTCGCAATATAATGTATACAAGCTCACATTCAAGAGCGAGAAAGTAAAACATTCTATTCTTTACAGTGATGAATACCTTTATTACTTGTCAGCAATATTTTGATAATATATATCAGCAAATAAAATAACTTACAACTTTAGCATTGATTAGATCATCTCTGAAATGAATATCTTCATGTGCCTTGTATTCCTTCACATCATTGTTGGATACCAAGTTTACAAACTCAAAGAAGAGCTGACGAATTCTGGAGTCTCCAAGAAAGGTTATGTGGGTTCTACCTCCCCAGTATGATATATAATGTAAGCACATACGTGTATCTCTGAAAACAAGGTCTAGAATTAGAGGCCAACATGTACTTATTGGACACATGATATAGCGTAAGAAACAATTTAAATTAACTTTATATTAACACAAGACAATTGTTGAAATTTCCCAACTCATTTAAGTATAATACTTGAAAACATGATATTTACAAATTTGACCCACATAAGCTGGACCTTTTGATACTTTTTATTGGCTCTTCATTTTCATAAAATTTGACCCATAACTATGGAAGATATGGTTAGCTGAGTATTAGAATTTGAGTTTAAGCTCCATTTCAATTGAATTCCATAACCAAAGACATCACTAATGAATTTAGGTTGAAATAAGTTTGAGAATTCACTACAAACATTTGTTTTACGTATATTCAAATGTAGTTAATGTACATTTTAAACTGTTATGGTCATGAACAATCATGATGAATCATCAGTGAATTAAATTAAGCTTAAATGTGTAATAAGGAAATATACTGATATGTAATCTCCAGTGCCATTTACATGCTCCATTCAGGATCTTCAAAATGTATAAACATTATATTGTGAACCGATTTTGAAAAACAATTATATCAATTAAAGATCAATTTGCAATAAACTGAAGAGAAACTAACTCTGAATGAATGAAATTTGTAGACTACCCAGGACTACCCGGTACCCCAATATTATTGATTTGAACATACGTTTTGGAATACTTATGTATCATACAGCCATAAGGCTGCCAGCTGTTGTATCCTGGAAACCTTCCATCACTTAGCAGCCATTCACATGTATCATTTCCTGGAAAAAATTGATACGTCATTTGAATCCATCAACTAGAAAGTAATTAAGAAGTATGCTGTAATTAGTGCTGAAAAGTCGAGTTTGCATTTGGCAAGCCTGCAAATAGTGTGTCTGTCATTTGCAGAATGAGGTCCCCAGAGGTTAAATTTATTGACACTATCCCACATGGCTCGCTAGCATCATCATATTCACCCTCTGTGCACCTCATTCTGCTTGGGCCTCAACTGCTATGGGAGACCAAGGATCAGATTGAAGTTCACCCATTAGTCACCTCAATTATGCATTTTATATTCTGCAACTTCTCAGAAGGGAAAAAGTGACTAAAAACAGTGCTAATTTGAGACTATAGATACTTCCCAGAAGATGAGGCCTAAGCAGAATGAGGTCCCCAGAGGGTGAATTTGGTGATGCTAGCCCACTGTGTGGGATTCACTATTCACTAAATTCACCCTCTGGGGACCTCCTTAGTGCATATGACAGACACACTAGTTGCAGACTTGGCATTCGGACAACAGTGGGTTTCTTTTATTTTAGTCCATTCTCCTTGGTAATTTTCGCCATGTGCAATATGTGAACCGTATTATAGTTTAGCAAGGGAAGCCTAACTGTCTTAGTAAAGCATGGGTCTATATGATTTGTCGTGAGTTAATTGCTTGTTAAGTATGATAACTTAGGTAATTAGGTATTTAGTGTACCTATACTATCTGTATTAAAATATAGTATAACTAATTTCGCTTGGGTTAAGCTCTTCAGGTGAATTGACACATCATCCTCCAGATCCTATGGCTCACTTCAAAAAAAGAAGTCGAAAAATCGGACAAAGGTGAATCCAACACAATTATGGCGTTTAGGAACATCATCAAAATGACAACTAACAGTTCCCACCCAGACACATGAACAACTTCCACACGTGAGAGTCAATACTCCCCAAGACAAATTACCTTTATACAAGACACCAGAAATGAAGGAGACCACAACATGAGGTGATCTCTCATACCATGTCATACAAGTCTTACATACTGATCCATACATCGAGACCAACACTCGACATCAGCGAAACATAGAATATAACTGGATGTTCCTACTAAGGACAATATGTCCAGAAGGCATGAACAGGTCAGACACCTTATGGTGAATAATATCAATCTCAATAAGTGAACCTGCCTAATTCTTTGATTGCTCAATTTTCAGTAGTCATTTTGCCCATTCTCCAATAGCTTAAATGATTCAAGATTTAACATTTCCAAAATTATAGCCATTAAATGATAAGTTTTTAGTTTACATTTGTAAAAGAACGATCCATTCTACACAATTGAGAAATTAATATTTACTCAAGCAGGTGGATTACAGATCATTTTCTATGTTTTTTAACTCTGTGACCTACGACATGTCCTTATCACCCAAACAGAACAGGCACTAGTCCAAAATTGACTATATATTGAATGTATAGTCCAACTTCCCCCACCGCTGGCAATGAAGGGTTTTGTTCAAGTCCGGAAAGGAAGTTCTAATATGACACAAGACACGACCAAACCCGATATTCCGCCGACAATACATATACTGATGTGTCACCTTGACATACCATTTACCTTCCTTTTCCAAAAAAGAGACATTTAACCAGCCTTTTTCTTGATTACTCTTGAGTGCCTAATAAACGGGCGGAATATTCCCAATTTTTTAATAAACATACAGGGCGGAATAAACATACAGGGTGGAAATTTCCCCAAATCTATTGAAATACTATTTAAAATCCACCATAGCTCGTCCTATTATTGTACTAGTACTAAATTATATGTTATTACTACATTTGAGAAATGGATTGTATATTCAGCAATAGTATCCTTACTAGTAAGTACTAGTACTAATACTAAATACAATTTGGGATCCAAGACAAAACAAATTGAACATTCATAACAATATGCATTTACATTTACAAATAGAATTTATATGAGAACCCACGCGAGCCTGCTGGAATAATGTCAGGTTGCCTTTTGAAACAAGAAACTTTCTCAACATTTGAAATTTGTACAGAAAATACACCAGCTGGTTTGTACAAGTTTTCACTGCCATGGCAAGGCTCAAAAAACTTAACCATCAGTGGACATTCATCTGTCACACAGCCTGGCAAAGAATGATTTCCGATTCGTGTTCGGTGCTCCTTTTAGAAATTATGTCATTGAGCTATTCCGGGGGGCAATTATTATCGGATGTTTTGATTGGTTCAAAGAAAGTCTGTGATAGAAATAGCACCAAATGACCACGTGTTCGGGCGATGGTTTAAGAAATGACGTCGATGATACAAGAAGCGATTCCCGGGGGGGGGGGGGGGGGGGGGGGGGGGGGGGGGGGGGCTAATATCGGATGATTTGATTGGTTCAAAGAAAATCCTGTGACAGAAATAGTTTCGATTTGTAGATAACTGAGTCTTCGAACGTGCGTACGAATCAACACACACACGCTTCATTTGTTCAATAATCACAAATCATCCCGGTATAAAAAAAATATTGGTTGACATATTTCGACCGCCAAATTTAAATAAACATACAGGGCCAAATAACGATCGTACAGGCGGGAATTTTAACTCAAATTTAACAATCGTACATGTACATTTATTATCACCCAAGAGTAGGCGAATGACTCACGAAGTATCCATTTTTCGGGTCTGTTAGATCGAGTTCCGACCATATTTTGCTCTCAATACTGCACAGTATGCCCAGTGTCAATTTGCAGACACATTAGTATGATACTTTTGCGCATTTGCTTGATTAGCGAAAAAAGTTTGTATTCACAGTGCGTGACATAATTAGTAGTGAACAATTAGACATGAACGATAAGCGTTAAGGCAGTGGCCAATATGAGCTGTGTTATGAGCTGTGATCAGTAACACGGACTTTCACGGTGATAGTGGAGTATCATTCTAGCCTTAGCCTTCGCCGGACTTAGATCGTAAACTTATTTTGCTCGTAAAATCAAGCTCATGCATGGATAGCCAGTCGTCAGATATATGAATTACTCAGATTCAGCGATGGAACAGAGCCACATTCAAAGCTACATACAGACGGCTGTTAACGAAGCAGTAAAGTGCTCACAGAATGCCATGTTGACTGATATGAAGAGCCTGTTGACCGCAGAGATGTCATTTCTGCAACATAAGATAAGTACCACTCAGATGGAAATTTCAACAGAGCAGATAAATAAAATTGACAGTTTGAAAGAAACTCAGTATATTTTTAAACGGAAAAGTAACGAAGATCAGTATGCCACGAACACTAAAGTGTTATATTCAGTATCAGCCGCAGATTCGGCACCCAGTAAGACATTGTTAATTTGACAGACGTTGCTAAAGCCAGAGAGAAGATAACAGAGGGTATTAATATTTTAAACTTTAGAAATAAATGTATTAAAATAGCTGATTCTAATGAAAATTGTTGGGCTGTTGTTAATGAATATATGTCTAATCCTCTAGCTGAAGACTCCGAGGATGAAAAGAAGATCAGCAGAGCAATCAACGTAGCCAGCAAAAATGTAAAAGAGAGCAAAAGCAAGAAAAAGACAGTGACGCGTCAACGACCTTATCCGGTTATGGAACCAAGCCTCGTGAATGGCAGGTCTTCTTCGGCATCTTCTATAATGGAGAAAATAAAGCCAGGGCGGTGTCATAATGGCCTGCAGTATGGACATTGGTTCAGAGAGTGCAAGGACAGAGGCAAATAAGATAAGTATTAATTTGAAAAAGCACTTATCAGCGTTTTGGCGCGGAAAGGCCTTTAGGGTAGATAGTTGTTGTCGGGAGCAAAGCTATGAGAAGAGTATCGATGGCAATATTTTGTCGCGAGATAGCTCCAATCGGGTGCTCACTGTTGAAGTTTCGACTAATAGCTCAGATAAATTTGGCTCCGTCGATTCTCTGTACAAAAACATACATCATTGGAAATTGATAACCGAAAATCAACATGTGCTTGAAGTGATAGAAAACGGTTACAAGTTGCCATTTAAAACTATCCCAGAATGTAAATTATTGAACAATAACAGGTCAGCTCCAGACAATCGACTGTTTGTGGAGCAAAAGATAAATAGTTGCTTGATTCACGGCGGATAATATAATTGGATTTCAGCCCTAAAGTGGTTAACCCTTTATCCGTTGCATATAACAGATCCGGAAAGCCGCGAATGGTTTTAGATTGTAGGCATATTAACCCTCATTTGCATCAATTCAAGTTCAAATACGAAGATGCTTCGTTGGCCAGAAATATGTTGAAAACGGGTGATTACATGTATTCATATGACCATGATGATGCCTATCATCATATTTTGATCAACGAAGAGTATCGTGAATACCTTGGTTTTTCGTTTGGTCGGGAAGAGTGTGAGTCACGAAGATATTTTGTATTTAAAGTTCTTCCATTTGGCTTAGCAACAAGTGGTTTTATTTTTTCCAAAGTTTTGAGGGAAATAATCAAATATTGGAGAAGTAATGGTGTAAGAATATTAATGTTTTTGGATGATGGTGTGGGAGGAATAACGATGAACTTTCTGCGAAGCAAGATGCACATCGTGTTAAAACTGATTTAATACAATTTGGTTTTATTTTGTCCGAAAGAAAATGTGAATGGGAGCCCAAGCAACAAATAATTTGGCTTGGGTTAAATTTGAAAACCGTTGATGGTAAGATAAAGATTTCAGATAAGAGGGTACATAGAACAAAATACTGTTAAATTTTGTTAAAGCCAAGAAATTGGCTGGCATAGCGGGTCAGATTATTTCTGGTATGATAGTATTCGGAGACAAAGCTAGACTGTTCACACGTTATATGTATTTCGCTTTGGGCGGAAGAGCTAGCTGGGAATCAAATATTCCTATTGCGTCATTTGTGTTATATGAATTGGAATTTTGGATTGCGAATATCGAAAGTCTGAATGAAATTGGAGTAAACATGCAACAAGTTCATGAAATGCAGTCTAATTTCGCAGCATGGAGCGATGCGTCTGCTATTGGATATGGCGGAATGATTAAACGTCCACTGAGTGAACGTTGTATCACAGGTAATGACGTGAATCCATCAGATGGTGTGATATCTGGTTTCGTTTTGAACGGAACAAAGCGCTTCAATGGTGCTGATGTAAATCCCTCAGATGGTGTGATATCTGGTTCCGTTATGAACAGATCGAAAAACATCCCTTGTGCTGGTGTTGTTCCCTCAGATGGTGTGATATCTGGTTCCGTTTTGAACGGATCGAAAAACATCACGTGTGCTGGTGTTGTTCCCTCAGATGGTGTGATATCTGGTTACTTTTGAACGGATCCAAAAGCATCACTTGTGCTGGTGTTATTCCCTCGGATGGTGTGATATCTGGTTCCGTTTTGAACGGATCGAAAAACATCACTTGCGATAGTGTAAATCGTTCAGATTGCTTGATATCTGATTCCGCTTTGAATGATCAAGTTAATGTCAATATTTTTGACTTATACACAATACGGAAGTGTTTTGGCACATGGTCATCAGATGAGATGGCGCTTAGTTCGACTTGGAGAGAACTGGAAGCGGTGTTTTGCGTATACGAACATGCGAGATGTGTCCATTGAGTGGGCAACCATATAACATGAATGTCGAAAATATCTTGAAGTCAGACAGCAAGAAGCCTGTGTTACATGGTATCGCTTTGAATATATACACAATTTGTGATGAAAATAAAATTGATTTGCGTTCAAAATGGATTCCGCGCAATGAAAATAAAGAAGCGGATACTTTAAGTCGCAACGTAGATTGTGATGATTGGGCTGTGCAATCCTGGCTCTTTAATGAGTTAGATGGCCGATGGGGGCCACATTCAGTTGATCGTTTTGCGTACGATTATAATACAAAGATCTCTAAATTCAATGCCCGATTTTGGTGCGACAAGACTGAAGGTGTTGATTCTTTTAGCCAATGTTGGCTGGCATGTTTAGTTATATCGAAGATGGAACACGAAAAAGCGCGTGGCACGCTGATTACTCCTGAGTGAAAGTCGGCATCATTTTGGCCTCTGTTAGTAGACAGAGATGGGAAATTCCAATATTTTGTGAAGGAACACCATGTTTATTGTAAAAACATGGTTATGGCAGGAAGAGGGAATAACGGTGTATTTGGAAAGAGGCAATTGCCTTTCAGAATGTTAGCATTGAGAATTATTTTCAATAAATAAGTATCTTTGTATAGTTTGAATTACTTGATATGTTTCTTGCAGGTCTGAACATCGAGTCTGGTATACGACAAAAATGTGAGTCGGATAATGCTCGGGACTGTTCGGATGCGGAAAATTCCTTGATCAGCTCGATGGGAACTTTTCTTATTGGATCAAAGAGTGATGCTACAACAACGACTTATTTCGCCGCATTCAAACGATGGGAAAAGTTTGCCGGTGAGATGAACTATGACTCATTACCAGCAATGCCTATCCACATTGCTCTGTACATAACTCATTTGTTAAAAAACGGTGCTTCATATAATACTGTTGTATCTGCTAAGTATTCTATTCAGTGGGCACATGAAATCAATAATCTTGCTAATCCAACTGATAACGGTTATGTCACAAATTTAGTGCAGTCAGCAAAAAGAAATTGTTACAAGCCTGTACAGCGGAAAGATCCGGTTACAGTAGAAATGCTTATTCAATTGTGTGAGAAGTTTGAAAATTCAAATGATTTCTTTAATACACGAGATTTGACAATGCTGTTATTTTCCTTTAGTGGATTTCTAAGGTTTGACATTCTCTAAAGAAAAGTGATGTCGAAATTCATGATGAATTTTTGAAACTTAATATTCGTGGTAGCAAAACAGATAGATACAGGCAAGGTGACAGTGTTATCATTTCTAAGGTAGCAGCAAGGCATGCCCTTATAACATGTATGTTATATATTTAAAGTTTGCTAATGAATGAGATAAAGATGATTATTTGTTTACATCAGGTTTTTATTGTAAAGGATTCTTTAAATTTAGAGCGATCAATAAGAAACTGAGAGTTACACTACAGTTCGTGAGAGATTGATCACCAAGCTACGTTTGGTTAGCAGTGGTTTGAATTTGGGACTACATAGTCTCCGGGCCGGAGGGGCCACGGCAGCTGCGAATGCAAATGTCAAAGAGCGTTGCTGGAAACGCCATGGTAGATGGGCATCCGAAAGTAGCAAGGATCGTTACGTTGAAGATAATATTTCATTGATCATGGTGACATAAGAATAGGATTGTAATATATGTTTGTTTGTAACAATTGTTATATACATTATGAATGTTGTGTAGCTTAATACAGTTAGGATTGTTTGATATCAGAATATGATATTATCTAACCAGTCTGTAGAAAGGATGCATTTTCGATGGCCGTCGTCTAGAGATGGGCGGTTAACCGTGGAATCAGTTCGGTTTCGGTTGTCGGGAAAAACCGGAAATGACAACCGTGGTAAGTTGGGAAAACCCGTGTTTTCGGTTGTCACAACTTCCTGTAATCATGGCAGAGCACGACGAACAAACGAGTCCTGTGTGGAAATATTTTTCAAAGAAAGATAAGAAATCTAAGTGTGCCGCCTGTAATATATGCAGAAAGGAGTTTGCATGGTGAAATCGCGCGACGAATTAATTACGTTGCTTCCGTGTACACCTATTTTCGCCGTAGTAAACATAAACACAACACAAGTCAGTTTATTTCTCATGTTATTTTAATCATTAAGGCCGTACAAATACTCTGAAAGGTGAATTTGATAACGAGGATACGATATCAAAAGGTATCAATGGTTATTACCCGCATCCCCTATTAGTTTTTATCACTGTTTGGATGTTAAATCGTCAAATATATTTGTGCGCCGTTGATTAAAAATGTTATGCCGGAATCGGAGCCGGAATGAATTATACCGTTTGTCGGTAAACTGTTTAGAAATAGCACTCATTCAGGTGACTTGTATTGGATGCATGTATAGTGTGTACAGTATTATGTTCCCTAAATATGGTAATAGGTATATAGCCAGATAATGTGATTGAGAGATTCTAGTTATGTTTTATTTTCATTTTGTTGTTTATTTCAAATTTTATTTTTCAAATCATAACTATACACATATATCTAGTAACACATTAGTTTTATGCCAATATAAATTATCATTATATTATTTCACACTTAATATGATCATATGATGCTGAATTGCAGTCATACACAATACACAGACTCACTTGCATTCTAGCACTGCCACTCGACATGGACATTAACAATATACATGTATTAGTAACAATATGATACATAATTAGGGCTGGACGATATTAACGAAAATAAAAACCGCGATTTTTGGAAATTAAAACCGCGGTTAACGATATAATCGCGGTTTTTTAAAACATCAGATACTAGTAACTTAAACAGTTTCTCACTGTTCGCTAGAATCACATCATTGTCATTAATTTTGACAAGTTGACGTCAATAGTAACATACACAACCTTTCAACCAGTGACAACCTCATGCTCGATCGATATTCGGAATGAAAAGTAAATTCACCGGTTAAATTCCGCTATTCGGACAATTTCTTTCCGGTGACTTGACAAATTCTGGTATATACCGATAATTAATAAAACCATTATCTAGTCTATGCCAAAACTAAAAGTGTTCTATACTATATAGTATCCTTTTCTAACTCGGTATATTCAACTATGTTGAGCAAATGCATATGTTGTTTCCGATGACACTTGCGTCGCTTGACAAATGGAATATGGTTTACCGTCAAGACAAATTTTAGCGAAGTCCACACACACGTAGTACATAACTTTTGGAATTCTGCCAAGCAAGGACACCATGTATTTTGGGCGGGTTTGAAGCCCTAATTCTATAATATTGGTTTTAACCAATCGCCGTGAGTGGTTTCTTCTAGACGAGAAGGGGGCGGTATCTTCGCTCATTTACTATTTTGATTGACGGTGCATGTGCATCATTGTACTGAAGGAAGAGGCGTGGCAAAACTGACATTCATATTGATCTATCACCCGATCAGTCGTCAATTCATTTGGTGAATTCTCTTGTAATAAAACGTATGCAGGGAAGTCGGAGGGTTTGTGTAATATTGTGAGCGAAAGGGGGACGTATTCGGGGTTTTCATATCCCCCTAATTTCGTTAGTCATCCTAAACGTTGTTTACTATGATTATTGAATATTGAAAAAGTCAGGACACGGGGATTTAGTTGGAAATTAAAACTTAAATAACTCGATTTAGGCTTGAGTTAAACTATTTGTTTGTATACGCTTATGATGGTCTGGCACCCTCTAATTGCCTACGATATTACGATTATTTTAGTTTAGACGATATTACTGACGATATTGAAATATTAACCGGGTATTGACGATTAATCGGGAAACCGCCCAGCACTATACATAATTTACAATTATAAAAGGACATGTACCTCACAAGTTATGGTGATAAAATTGGTGTGTTTTCTTTGTAATATGATGAAGCATAATTAGATTTTGTTCACATTAGTCATTTTTATTAATAAAAACCGAAACCGAGACTCAACTCTTTTTCCACAACCGAAACCGAGGCAAATTTTCACAACCGCCCATCTCTACCGTCGTCTTTGTAAATTTCTAGCTCGGTAACGGTGCGGCTCGTTTGAAACGAGTGTTGTTTTTGATTATGAGAGAATTGGGAATACTGATACTTTTGCGCGTTTGCTTGATTAGCGAAAAAAGTTTGTATTCACAGTGCGTGACATAATTAGTAGTGAACAATTAGTCATGAGCGATAAGCGTTAAGGCAGTGGCCAATATGAGCTGTGTTATGAGCTGTGATCAGTAACACGGTGATAGTGGAGTATCATTCTAGCCTTAGCCTTCGCCGGACTTAGATCGTAAACTTATACTCACAGAGATGATAGATAATTCAAATTCAGTGTACATTATATATATGTGTAAACGAATAGATTATGTTATAACATGCAATATACGAAAGTTACACGGCTATCGACTCTGCATGTTAACTTGTTAAGTCATAACATTATGTATTTATACTCATTGCATAGGATATTATTTGTACAGATGAATTTCCGAACATTTGAGCTGCGGCTTTGATTGGGTTTCGGAAAACAGGTTTCCTCCTATATAAAAGGAGGTTTTTCCTGACCGTCGTCGCAGACCAGGTAGATTGTAAAATTGTACGACATGTGCCCACTGGTATGCAGTTTTCATGTTTCCAATAAACGCCAGTCCGGTAACGGTGCGGCTCGTTTGCAACGAGTGTTGTTTTTGATTATGAGAGAATTGGGAATACTATATATGTATTGTTGGGGAAACATCGCGGTTTGGTTATGTCTTGTGTCATATTCTTCATTTCTGAACTTGAAGCAACCTCTCCTATTACATGCATCACAGAAATTTCGATGGGATTTCTTTATCCCGTAGATTTTCGACTAAACTGTAGTGTAGTGTAGTAAACAGACAGGAGACAAAAATCTCTAATTAGCAGCCCCGTAAATATCGATTGTGAATATGTGGGCACATCTGAGAATTCAAGAACTTGAATAAGTAAGAAGTGTTGTTGGAATGTGAAGACCACTCCTGGGCACTGGCAGTTGCCGGTTGGTTGAAACTTGAAAGAGAAAATATTTCGCCATTTTTCGATAACACAATACTATTGAACATTATTTTGTCCGTACAGAGCTAGTCCACATACCGTAATTTAGCTGTAGAAACGAGTGGTAGACTACACAGGTTACTACCATAACCAACGCAACAAGCTTAGCATTTTCGATGTTTAAATAGTAAGAAATTTCGTGAGCAGAAGAATTTGTTGTGGCCTTGTCGGCCATTTTCGGTATGGGTTACAAAAGAGCGTACTTGATTAATAGCGTACCGTTACTGCCACTGAATTACGTATCGATCGATCGGTGTTATTGTAAGCAACAAAACTCAGACGTCCATAATTTGAACATGTTGAAGATTCAAAGCTTATAGCAGAGGTCACGTGTAACACGCTAATACATATGGCATGGGGCAAATAACACGATGACCCCGACGCGGAACGCGTTAATTACGGGGGGTGGGGGGGATGTCAGCTAACTGGGACCTTGGCTAACTGGGACCTTGGGCTAACTGGGACCTTGGCTAACTGGGACCATGACCAACTGGGACCTTGGCTAACTGGGACCTTGGTTATATTTATTACATATATTAGTAGAATAGAACATTGATAATAGAATATTGTTTGTTTTATTTATGTTATTGCTTCAAAAATGTTTTAGATTTGTTTCAACCTGACTTAATAAAAAAAAAATATATATATATATATTGTCAATCTATAAAACTGAAGGTCACTATTTTAATTTCTTATTTGTATCTTATTTGTATCTTATTTGTATCTTATTTGTATCTTATTTGTATCTTATATATTTCTATGAATATTTATTGTTAATAAAGTCAATAAAGTGATGGTTATTATGGGCATTCACAGTTAAGATGCAATAAAGTGATTGTTACTCATGGCATTCACAGTGAAGGTGTGAGTTTGTTTTGAAAGCGATTGTTGTTTTAATCAGTTGGTCCATATGATCTTGTGATCTAATCATTGTCAGCTTACTTGTGTTCACTTGTAACCACTGACCAGTCATCAGCATGCAGTGAGTGTATTTAACAGTAAAGACAACATGGACAGCTATATAGAGGCCAATTTACTGTCAGACGGCATATCAGCACAATGTCTTCTGAACCTGATGTAACGTGTATTTCGTGTGGCGATGTGGTTAGACCAAGACAAGAGGCCTTGAATTGTGATGGCTGCTCCCGATGGCAGCATCACAAATGTAAGACTGGCATCACCAGAGATGTCTATCGACATGCGGTCCTTGACAGCCTGGACATTCAGTGGTCCTGTCAGCAGTGCATGTGCCAGACAACAGGTATGTACTAATTATGTCATGTCTTAAATAAAAAAATTATACTTTAGATCTTAATAAAAAAAAATAATAAAAAAATAATGTTGAATTTAAATGGTCCTGTCAGCAGTGTGCTAATTATGTCATGTCTTAAATAAAAAAAATTAATACTTTAGATCTTAATAAAAAAAAAAAATTAATAATAATGTTGAATTTAAATGGTATGTTCTTATTGACTGTATGTTCTTATCTTTCTTGCAGAATGCTACTAGTCAACAACCAGAGATAAGTTCTATTCAACATACTCATGGGGATATCAGCTAACATCCTCACAGAGAACCCTTGGAGAGCACACGACAATCTATTGATGTTTTCCATGTTGCTAACAGTCTCGACGACAGCCTTGGATACCCATTTGACGTGACGAGGGACGTTAGATACCGAGAACCTGTTAACATTTCATTTGTTTTTAACTTTCTCATGACTTAATAAAAAGATTTTAATGAAATGATTAATAATATATCTGAAGGTCCCAGTTAGCCAAGGTCCCAGTTAGCCTGACTTGAGGTCCCAGTTAGCCAAGGTCCCAGTTAGCTGGATACCGGGGGGGGGCACATAGTATATGATGTGTCCCCCCACCCTCTCGGAGCTGGGCTGGGCCCGCGCGGGTCCATGGGATGTTGGCTACCTCCCCCGGAAAAAAATAGGACAAAACGCAACCTCAAAGTAACCTTCTGGTGCCCTTTCCGCCTATGTCAACATTGTTTTCCATGCACCATGATGGCATCGTAATTTTCATAGCTTTGACCATATTTTCGAGTGTTAACCAGGGAACTGTCAGCTCATTTATTCTTAGGCTATTCACAGCCTGGGTGCCATTGGTCGATCGGGACAAACTTTGCGCACATGTGTATATATAGGGTTGAACTTTTCCCCGCGACAATAACAACTGCAACACACAATATATAAGGTAACACCTGAAAGTGCTAGGCCAAAATAGATATACTGCTGACATGTCCATTAATTGCTGTCGGCCTATACATATATGCGAAGTCTGAAGGGTGTTGAGTCAATTCGGTGTATAACTGAAGGGCGCTGTACATAACTTGTAGATGGGTGCATCACGCGTGTATATTGCATCATTTTGATTACCGTACATCCATATATGAATATTGACATTGGTAGATAACCACAGTCTGAGTAATGGCCTCTAAGTGTGGAAAAATAGCTGAAATGATAGCATTGCATGACTGTGCTTCTTATAGCTGTGATAATAAGATTACCGCGCGGTCCATTAGCAAACCTTTCAGCTTAATATGCCTTCTTCTGTGCAATATATATGACTCAATTTGCATTTGTTGCACAGAAGGCCTATATATGCTGAACACTTTGCCAATTATCGTTACTATTCCCATTACATGGATAATCCCGTCCCCTGCCTTGGGCAATCATGAATGCTGACGGATATATATGGGATTATCGGCCAATACCGGTATACCGTACCAATTTTATTTGGTTATAATTATGTTACAGGAAACACAGCTACATTTTTGTGGCCGTGTAAACGATATTTAAAAAAGTAAATTTATGCCATTCTTTTCCTCATGTTTGTCTCATTTTGGATGCATATATACCCAATGAACGTTGATTGATAGATAAGTAGAGTCGATGTATATTTGTATATGATAGTGCATATATGCAAATGCATAAAACGATTGGATATAAAATTTAATCATGAAAGAATTTACCACATGCATGGTATATGGTTTACAAATTAAGATACAACTGTAGGCCTATGTGTTTTTAGCCCTAACATCAGTTATACAACCCAAATACATCGAAACGACTTTCACTCCCGGAAAAAAATTATTGTCCCCCGAAAAAAAAAATTAGGGGGACTATTAAAATAGCCGGTGTCCGTCCGTGCGTGCGTGCGGAAATGGTTTCCGGATGATAACTTTAGTTTCGGTTATTAGATCAAAAGCAAATTTCATAGGTGAGTTTATCAGACCAAAATACAGGTCAAGTTCGAATATGGGTTTGCTCCGCCCATTTTTGCGAGAGTTATGGCCCTTTTTTTTTTTACTTAGAATCTTGTAATTTTCTTGTTTCCGGATGATAACTTCAGTTTGTGTGATCTTATCTAAACCAAATTTGGTATGTGAGTTTATCACCCCTATATACATTTCAAGTTCGAATATGGGTTTGCTCCGCCCATTTTTGCGAGAGTTGTGGCCCTTTTTCTACTTAGAATCCTGTCAATTTCTGAGAACCTGTTAACCTGTTAACATTTCATTTGTTTTTAACTTTCTCATGACTTAATAAAAAGATTTTAATGAAATGATTAATAATATATCTGAAGGTCCCAGTTAGCCAAGGTCCCAGTTAGCCTGACTTGAGGTCCCAGTTAGCCAATGTCCCAGTTATAGCTGGATACCGGGGGGGGGGGGCACATAGTATATGATGTGTCCCCCCCCCCCTCTCGGAGCTGGGCTGGGCCCGCGCGGGTCCATGGGATGTTGGCTACCTCCCCCGGAAAAAAATAGGACAAAACGCAACCTCAAAGTAACCTTCTGGTGCCCTTTCCGCCTATGTCAACATTGTTTTCCATGCACCATGATGGCATCGTAATTTTCATAGCTTTGACCATATTTTCGAGTGTTAACCAGGGAACTGTCAGCTCATTTATTCTTAGGCTATTCACAGCCTGGGTGCCATTGGTCGATCGGGACAAACTTTGCGCACATGTGTATATATAGGGTTGAACTTTTCCCCGCGACAATAACAACTGCAACACACAATATATAAGGTAACACCTGAAAGTGCTAGGCCAAAATAGATATACTGCTGACATGTCCATTAATTGCTGTCGGCCTATATATACATATATGCGAAGTCTGAAGGGTGTTGAGTCAATTCGGTGTATAACTGAAGGGCGCTGTACATAACTTGTAGATGGGTGCATCACGCGTGTATATTGCATCATTTTGATTACCGTACATCCATATATGAATATTGACATTGGTAGATAACCACAGTCTGAGTAATGGCCTCTAAGTGTGGAAAAATAGCTGAAATGATAGCATTGCATGACTGTGCTTCTTATAGCTGTGATAATAAGATTACCGTGCGGTCCATTAGCAAACCTTTCAGCTTAATATGCCTTCTTCTGTGCAATATATATGACTCAATTTGCATTTGTTGCACAGAAGGCCTATATGCTGAACACTTTGCCAATTATCGTTACTATTCCCATTACATGGATAATCCCGTCCCCTGCCTTGGGCAATCATGAATGCTGACGGATATATATGGGATTATCGGCCAATACCGGTATACCGTACCAATTTTATTTGGTTATAATTATGTTACAGGAAACACAGCTACATTTTTGTGGCCGTGTAAACGATATTTAAAAAAGTAAATTTATGCCATTCTTTTCCTCATGTTTGTCTCATTTTGGATGCATATATACCCAATGAACGTTGATTGATAGATAAGTAGAGTCGATGTATATTTGTATATGATAGTGCATATATGCAAATGCATAAAACGATTGGATATAAAATTTAATCATGAAAGAATTTACCACATGCATGGTATATGGTTTACAAATTAAGATACAACTGTAGGCCTATGTGTTTTTAGCCCTAACATCAGTTATACAACCCAAATACATCGAAACGACTTTCACTCCCGGAAAAAAATTATTGTCCCCCGAAAAAAAAAATTAGGGGGACTATTAAAATAGCCGGTGTCCGTCCGTGCGTGCGTGCGGAAATGGTTTCCGGATGATAACTTTAGTTTCGGTTATTAGATCAAAAGCAAATTTCATAGGTGAGTTTATCAGACCAAAATACAGGTCAAGTTCGAATATGGGTTTGCTCCGCCCATTTTTGCGAGAGTTATGGCCCTTTTTTTTTTTACTTAGAATCTTGTAATTTTCTTGTTTCCGGATGATAACTTCAGTTTGTGTGATCTTATCTAAACCAAATTTGGTATGTGAGTTTATCACCCCTATATACATTTCAAGTTCGAATATGGGTTTGCTCCGCCCATTTTTGCGAGAGTTGTGGCCCTTTTTCTACTTAGAATCCTGTCAATTTCTGGTTTCCGGATGATAACTTTAGTTTGTGTGATCATATCTGAATCAAATTTGGTATATGAGTTTATCAGCTCGAAATACAGATCAAGTTCGAATATGGGTACGATCCACCCATTTTGTTCTGAAATTTAGTATCGGATTTAGGGTCCTTGTTATTTTTTTCAGAAAAGCTGATTCCCCCAATGAAGCCACTTTTTCGGGGGACACTGTGGCCGGACCCCTAGCTGCGGGGGGCTGATTCAGACCTTTTCGTGGCCGGACGGCCTTTTATTAGAAATTAACTTCATGTCAAGATAGTCAAGTTGATCATTGTGGATGTCACAAGTCATCTGGTGGTGTATACGAACTTGGTTCATGGTTGAACACAGGTATATAGTTTTTTATTCGACGCTGAATGAAAATTCGCTGATGGCATTGAATGGTGGCTGGAGCAATCAGGATTATCTGGGCAACTAGCTACTATACGACCTCACCCATTAACTCTCGTTGGCCATTCCCAAGAATCTTCAGCTATTTGATCATGTTATAGTTCTACTGCATCCGTATAGGAATACAATAACCCTAAATCTAACCCAATTAAGCCCTAACCCTAGCCCAAACCCTAACCCATATGGAGGGGTGCGTGGTTTCATGTATTCTTACAGGAAGGATATACCCATCTGTGAGTAGTCGTAGCCAATGGATATTTACCGTCGTAGCTGCATGGTGGTTGAGGACTACGTTGAAAGTTTCCTGCGATCCCGTGTGCACGTTGATATACAGCATTTTGGACAGTTCATTCTAGGCATAACATTGTTGCAGTGCGAGACTATTTTTGGCTAATTTCTGGATACCATTAGCCCCCCCCCCCCCCCACACCGTTTCCTACGACACTGGTATATATATATAGGCAGTTAAATTGTCCATACCAACAGACCTGAAGCTCATGAGTTGACTAGTTTTTCTATACTCTCATGGCATTCAAAATCTCTTTAAATAAATTTGGCCTCAGGTACTGATAACCCTTTTAAAATCATCTTGTTCATATGTGCAGCTTAGTGATCCAAAATTTCGATATTGCTCTTCGGATTGACCTCTGGTATTACTTAAACAATTAAAACTTTCCACAATCGTTATTGCTCCATTGACTGTAATGTATGAATGACATCCCCCCTCCAAGTCGAGCAACAAGGGAAGCGTATTGGGGCCACAGTCGATAATAAGATCCCACAATTATCTCTTAAGGCTTACGTATCTCTTAGTTAAGACTTATTTATTATCTCTTAATTAAGACTTATCTCTTAAGACTTACGCATCTCTTAATTAAAACTTGCGTATCAATTAAGGCTTACACATATCGTAATTAGGACTCATGTATCTCTTAATTAAGAGTTACTTATCTATTAAGGCTTAAAAAAGGTCAGTGTTGTAGGTTTGTCCCCCAAGACATTCTAAATATTCAACCCTCAGACCCGACCCCGATTCAAAATGGCTGACATCCAGAGGGGATCAATTAGGGCACACATAATTTAGGCCAAACAAATGGTGTTATAGGGTGGCCCCAAGCCAATCTAAATATTCACCCCACCTCGATCCAAAATGGCCACCATCCAGAGAGGTTCAAATAGGGCACCCATGCCACATTTCTCGGCCCCTTGACCAACTTAGGTCAAACAAATGGTGTTGTAGGGTAGCCCCAAGCCAATCTAAATATTCACCCCACTCACCCCACCTCAATTCAAAATGGCCACCATCCAGATGTGTTCAAATAGGGCACTCATGTCATTTCTCGGCCCCTTGACCAATATAGGTAAAACAAAGGGTGTTCTATGGTGGCCCCCAAGCCAATCTAAATATTCACCCCACCTCGACCCAAAATGGCCACCGTCCAGAGGGGTTCAAATAGGACACCCATGCCATTTATCAGCCCCTTGACCGACTTAGGTCAAACAAAGGGTGATCTATGGTGGCCTGCAAGACACTTTCCATGCACCCCACCCTTTGTTTTACCTAAATCGGTCAACGGGCCAAGAAATCGCATGGGTGCCCTATTTGAACCCCTCTGGATGGTGGCCATTTTGGATTGGGGTTGGTATGTGTGGTGTGAATATTGGCTTGGGGGCCACCCCACAACACCCTATGTTTAGTCTTAATTAAGAGATAAGTAAGTTTTAATTAAGAGATATGTAAGTCTTAATTAAGAAATATGTAATTCTTAATTAAGAGATGCTAAGTTTTAATCAAGAGATAATTGTGGAATTTTATTTTCGACTTCACTTCGACTTCACATCCGTAATCAACAGTGTCATTGACACTTTAATTTTTTATTTTTAAAGCTGTCGTTTTATTCTATATAAACAACCAATTAAAACTTCTTTGGAAGTCCTCATCATGGCGAACCTTCATACAAAATTTCAATGAGATCTGATTAATTAACCCTTTCAGTGCCAAGTCCGAAAGATAAGTCTAAGAGCTCTTTCCGTCAATGTATCACATTATTATAATCAATAAATTTGAAAAATGATCAAGGAGCTATGGGTTGATACAAAAATCGGACTTGGCACTGAAAGGGTTAAGTTTGTACTTCACAACAACTTCCTCCCAAATGAGTGTTCGTGAAAAATGTGGTTGCAGGTGACCGATTTAAGAATTTTACATGATTTTTTTAATTAAAACTTTTGGGGATTTATAAACATGACAAAATATATCACCAGGGATTGGGGTGGAAATGTCAAATCATGTCACATGTGTTCTACGACATCAGATATTAAGTGTTAAAGAGCTAATGTCCCACAATCTGTTAATTTCAAAGAACTCTGTGGTTTATGAGATATGACAGCTATGAATGGCAAACAAATCTAGTTGTTGGTTTATGGGATATGACCGCTACGAATGGCGAACAAATCTAGCTGTTGGTTTATGGGATATGACCGCTACGAATGGCGAACAAATCTAGGTGTTGGTTTATAGGATATGAACAAATCTTGGTGTTGGTTTATGGGATATGAACAAATCTAGGTGTTGGTTTATGACCAAATTGAATCAGGAGGCATGGCTATCATATCACTATGTGAAAAGCGGAAGCAGTATTAGCTGCAATTAAATGTAATCATATATATGCTATCTCATCTCAGAGAAAATCAAACTGAAGCATATATTTAAATAGTTTATTATCAAATTCAACATGCAAAATAGTGTAGACAAAAATGAATGATTGGCAATAGATAGAATATGACTGAAAATTAATATAGAAAACATTCTGTTTGTAAGCTTCCATATATATTCTCTATATCACAACGTGCATGAAGTCACAGACCTGTAGAAAACAGAAGAAGTCTTGTTACAAATACTCATAATATTCAGATATCAACTTTCAAGTCTGGGAATTGAGGAAAAGATGCCAAGGCAATATTTTTACCTAGGTGGGAGAATTCGACTTAGGCATAAACTTATTTTGCCTAGGAAATTTTGCAACAATATTTCAAATAAGTAATAACCTTATATAACAACCCAGGTCAGCTTTTTTATTATGATTAGTTATCAAAGAAATTATTGATAATTACAGTCGTCAATACTGCATGCTAAATCTAATTCACTCAGATTCTTGTCCTCCAAACTCTTAATCAACATTTATAAACAATTCCCCAACCATAGATCTCCCATACAGTGTCCCTACAGTTAATGCCCCACTGCCATGGATCCATACTATTATAGGACAATATATGTAAAGAAGAGTGAAAGGAATTCAATTTGGCTGAAGAGGTTGAACATGTATTTCTGATTGGACAATGAAATTTTAGTAAACCAATGAACTTATTTTACCTAGGCAAAAGATTTTCCTAAGCAAACTGATTTAGCCTCTGTTGTTACCAAGGCATTACCTATTGCCTAGGCTAATTCCCAGGGCTGAACATTGACCTTGTTTTGAAATTCGGCAGTAGCAAAAATGCAAACTGAGAACGGGCATGTAACTACATAGAAACGGATTTTGGAATAAACCACATTCATGTGATTACATACTGTGATCTTAGGCGATAATGACAATGACCATCGCATGGTCCAATGAAGCTACTTCGTGTACATTTATTCTCCTAAAGATAGTTTACTGGTTAGACATTTCGGCATTGCTAACTTCAACTAAGTTTGAGTGTCCACTGTCCAGTTTCTTGTACATTTTTCAAAAGAGATAGTTGTAAATTGTTGCATCTTCCAAATAGGTACTAATTTTTTTTCCAATATCGGCATTAAAAGATAATATGTGGTAATGTTGTCCGACTTCAAAAAGTTGATATAAAATTGTGGTCAGTCAATACATTATGGACAGTGATCTAAGTTAGGACTTACGTGGCATGTAATCATGAGGTTTTGGATGGTAGCAGCGGTTACCACTGAGAATTCTGGGTCTCTATCACAGTGAGTGGAATGAATGTGCAACCCTTCATCGAGCTGAGTCTTCACATTGGCTAGTGTTATGCAATCTTGCTGGAATAACAAGTAATAAATTCACAGATGTGTTAAGATTTCTGAAAACAGTTTAGGCCAGACAAACAAAATAGTTTCTTACTCAGGGAAGCCCATGTTTAGAGTCTTTGGAGACTAAAATAAATATTTCATATATATAAATACCTGACTCATAAATTCATAGACAATTCTGCTATTTGTCAATTGTTGTGGTGGTGATGCATTTTTTTATTTTTATTTTTGTTTCCAATTCACATCTACATTTATTCAACTCAAATGTTCGTAAACCAGGCTATTTTATTGTTGTGGCTTAAATAAGTAATAAAAATATCTGCTTCCCTCATAATATTGAAACAAGAGCATCACTAGGGCATGGCAAAAACACCTGTGGTAATTTCAACAAGGGTCATAACTCTGGTGAACATTAGTGGGTGGCACCCAAATTCGAAATTTACATGTATTTTGGGCTAGTAAACTCATATACCAAATTTCATTCCATTCATTCATGCTTTTGAAAGTTATCATCCAGAAACGAAAATTGAGTACAAATTCCAACTAAATGGCCGTAACTCTGATGAAAATTGGCAGGCGGAACACAAATTCGAATTTGACCTGTATTTTGTACTAGCAAACTCGCACACGAAATTTCATTCCATTCAGTTCAGACTTACTGAAGTTATCATCTGGAAACAAAAAAAAGAACGAACGGACAGACCAATAACATAATACGTTTTTTTTTTTTTTAAACAGGCCATATTATAGCAAAATATTCCCTGAGAAACAAAAAAAATTGTTTACTTGGACTTGTATAGTTTCTGAGAATGAAAGATTCTCTTCCCTGGTCATTTTTCAAGATTCCATTGGGGGTATAAAATAAAAAAAAAAAGAATAATTCTAATCTAATGGCGTCTTTGGCCAGCGACAGCGCGAACACTGGAACAGACATTGGATGGACGGATGGAACAGACGGACAGGTGAAAAACAGTATACCTCTAATAAATCTATAGAGCCATACACATGCTGGTTTAATTGAAGTATGAGAGGCAGATGGCATAAGGATACCATAAGAGAGGGTGTCACGGTGACACTGTCACCCCCTACCCCCTGAATCCTGAATACTAGTCTGTATGTTTTTTTAACTTATTATCAGAACATTTCCTAAGGGAACTACTCGTCAATGATTGTTTAGTAAATAAAGGGTTAGCAGAAAGGGGAGAATCTTGCATACCATAAATTTAAGAAAATATGGAATACATAATTAGTAATTTTACACTAATATCATAGTTTTCGCTCATTTGCTGAAGTGGTATCCATAAATGAGAGGCTGATCAGCAGATGTTTAACCCATCCCTTGGCGATAGTAAATTACTATGATCAGAATCATAAATTAGAGTTTTGATGTTGAATTATAATGTATACTGTTATGTATTATTATAGACAAATGTATATAATAACACAAAATATTGGAATTTATGGGTCAAATAGGGAGACTCTCATATATAAGAGAATGCACTGGCACAGGATCTGTAATACTGCACCAGCGCAGCCTTGGATTAGATGTGAAAAGGTGAACCGCACATGCATACTTGGGTTAATAGAGTTAATTCAATCTAAACATTTTTTTTTATTAAGTGTGCATATTTTTCAAAAAGGGCCATAACTCTGTAAAAAAAAAAATTGGATCAAACCCATTTTCGAACTTGATCTGTATTTTGGACTGAGAAACTCATATAAAAAATTTGGTTCTGATCAGATAGAAAATGTTTAAGTTATCGCATTAGGCGTAAAGTGTTTACGGATGTCAGACCGACAGACGAATGACAAGTTGTCAATCCGGACGTCGATACTATGTGAATCGATTGAGTGTGGTATAAATCACTACCCCAAACCCGGCTCTATATTCATTACATGCCACAAACACAAACAAGAGTGATAATATTCAGAGCTCTTCCGATTCACATTTGTTGTTTTGCTATGATTTTGACATATTGAACATAAAAAATTATCATTGTCACCTTTAGCAATGTAATTACATCATACGTCTCTAGGGAGAATCCAAGATCACCCTAGAGCAAATAGTAGAAAATTACCACTCATCTGTCCATGGCTGCCAGAGATGCAGAAAACATATGTCAAGCTATCACTGTGTCATATCACATCAAAGAATGTGTTACAGTTCTTCCAAGTGAGAATTAATTAGGACTATGTTTTCATGCATCAAACTCACCTCCGTGTCCAGTCTCAGGCCACATTTGCAAAATAGAATGGATTTGTTTTTCATCAGAGGAAACCTGTAAATAGGAGAACATATTTTTATGTACAATTGCAGAAGAATTCTGTGTCATGTTGCATCAATTTTATTTATCTGTAAAAATTATAGTATATTTTATCATATGATCAACACACTAAAATAACTCGAGTAATTACCAGCTTCAATTTTGAATTAAATGGCACCTATCTGTAGTAAGTAAAATACTATTTTGAATGGGTGCAATGAATGGAATAAAAATTAGTCTATTAAAGTGAAGTGATACACTCTGCTGGGGCATGGCAAATAAACTTACTCAATGCAGGTTAATTTCATAAATATTGTATCAAAATTGGCAGCAAACAGCATGATTCTTTTAACCCTTTGAGTGCCAGGTCGATTTTTATATCAACCCATATACCCTGTGCCAATGCATTCTCTTATATATGCGAGTCGACAATAGGTCGCCTCGCATATATAAGAGAATGCATTGGCATTTTTTTTTTTTTTTTTTTTTTTTTTTTACAATTTTTTACAATTTTAATAATTTATTCTTATATTCTTCAACAGACTTATTTTGTAGGTTTAGGGCCGATGAGATCGGCCCCTGGCACTCAAAGGGTTAAGAAATTATAAGTAGTAAACTCTTGTTGGCAGAATCATTTCTGTTTGTTTATTAGTGATTAATTCAGGACGATCAAAGAACTATATATTTTTATTTCAATGCAGATGAGATGTGTTTTACAAAATAAAACAACTTATGTTGAAGTTTTCAGCAATAGTTGAATGTTACGTTCTTCAAATGGATGTAGAAGAAGAATAGTAACAGATCAATTTGATGTAGTGCGATAAGCATTATATAATATTCTTTAATTTACAAAGGACAGCACGAGAATCTAATTTTAAATGGATAAACCTCTATTAACTCACTTCTGGCATATGGGGCAGATAACTTCGTCAGCACTTAGTTTTTCTATTGCAGAACACAACACTTCTTCATCTGTGGACAGAGTTCCTTGATATGAATCATAGTTCTCAATCATCATCTGCTCTGCAATAAAATTTACAATATTAATTGTTTGATTACTGAATAGATCACCAATTCAGCAATATAAGTATACAATGAAATGGTCTGTTCAGCTGTGTATAGCAGTGGCTCATAGGCATGCTACCAAACACTTAACTTGAACCATACACATTTTTGCATTTTTATCTAAATACTAGAATTGTTTAGTCTACATTTAAATTGCTGTGTATATTCCCACATTCAGTTATGAAATACAGTGTTATAGCAGGGTTTCCGCTAGGCCCCTTTTTTTGTGGCAGGGGAAAAACACAATTGCCATCGCCACCGATGTTGACGAGGAAGATACACCTACAAATACAGTATACATGTAACTGACTTCTAGTAAGTTCAACTCTGGTTATTTCATAGTTCAAACTAAGTGGCCAATGGACTTGCCCATTTTTGTATAGACAGATAAACGATGGCAATCAATGGCGAATTCTGACAATTTCACAAATTCGATCGACTAATCGATAGCCACGTGCTTTCTGCATTCCTCGACCCTTGACATCCAAGTACGGTATGGAGTTTTTCGAGGTTTGCCAAGTGGTTTTGTCAGTCAAAACATGGTATAAACTACATGATAAGAGTTCTCTCCCTTGCTATGATCAAGTTGGTTCATCTACGGAGGGGGGTGCTGCTTGCAGTTTGCATGCAAAGGTCAAGGGATGAGGAATCCAGAATGTCTGTTGCATATTTAAATGTGACTGGTTATAAAATCTAGTGGGTAGGGCTTATGCGCAAACAAACTTGAGCTGCCCACTATTGTTTCAAAATTAGGAATATGGCACATACTGTGCGTCATTCAATACTAGCATGTAATTAATTTTTGTTACAAATATAGGCTAACACATCTAGGCCTGCATGGGACAAGCAGGGATGTCAATATCGGGGGTTATTTCTTGAAAATGAAAAGCTAAACGAATGTGAACAAACATCATATATACATCATCATTGAGTAATACACAAATAAGAGGAATCTGATAAAGGAAAGTCAATATAACAAAGTGCAACGTGAATTGGTTCTGAATATAAATGATTTCCCAGCCATCAAATTTAACAATCACTCGACATGTCCTGAGTGATGCACATTGTTATGAATAAACAACATTATGCATTTTTGCAATGTTTTAAAGTCATACTCTCTTTCTGTCATCACCTTGAAATTGTTAATTATCTGTTCCCAGTCATTCTTGTTGAATCCTCCAAAAGCTGGGTCCATTCACCCTCGGATGCACACACACAATATATTCTAGCATACTGGCTTTTTAATGCAACATCACCCTGATCATGACTACGTATTTTCGGACTTGACCGTTCACTTGTATTCACATTGTCAAAGTGAGACGAACGTGCTGCATTTTGTCAACGTCGCTAAACACACCAATCAAGATCAAAGAGAATTGAGTGACGCCAAAGGAAATACAATCGATGTCTTTGACAGAACACAAAGCCGACAACGTAATCAGGATTAGATTACACATGCGTTGGTACTTTGATTTAACTTTGGGCATATGCGATGTGTACCGCCAACAGGTAGTTCACATTATATACGAAACTGATATATCATGATTGTATGGATGGGGAAAATTGACCATTATTCATTTGTAGGGATGTTCAGAAAAAATAAGCAAATACTAGGCAGAGAAACCCCTTTAGTATTTGCGGATACAAACAATCTAATTTGAGTGCAGTTGGTACAATTGGTACTGATACTGCAAAAACTATCACTAAAATTTATTACTAAATTGTTAATGCTCTGAAAAAAAATGTTTGCTACCAAACAAGTAAGCCACTGATGACTCAGATGGGCAGGATAGTTTTGGGTCGTTTTTAACTAAAACAATACCATGGTGTTTCTAAAATAACAGTGTTATATTTACTAACCAACTGTTTTCAAGAATATTATAAAAGTAATTCTGTGGAAAATGAAGCTTTTGACCTTAAAGACAATATCCCTCATAATGGCTTGGTTGAATGTGATAAGTAAACTTGGGCAAGGAATAAGAGTAATATTTATAAAATAATATTCTGAATATCCACCTTGTTGGCATATTAAAGCCACATGGCGGTTTGCGCTCCAAAATACACAAAATAATATTCGCATTGGAAATTTTCCCGGTATCAAATAGGTAGATAAATACCCAAACTACCTTTCTACGACCAATATATGTCCCATAAAGACGCATTCAAGTCATGAAAATTACAACAAAATTGAAATGTTTAGGTCCCGAACATTTTTATCAACCTGCCAGAAAGGAACATAATCACGGAGTAGGAACTGCTCCGCGAGACAGACACCACTTCCGATCTTCGGTCCAGTTCACTATCGATCCGTGTCCAGTTCACTCGTGATTTTTGTACAGAAAATGGCGGCTAAGATGACCATGTCGGTGAGTATTCCCCAAAATCTACATAACAAGACGTAGTTTTCAAACTGTTCGCATGGGGAAACATACAATAAACACCACAAATTCAAAACACTAACAATTCAGGCAACATGAACACTAATTCCTTCTAGAAATAACCACTGATCAGTCGGATTTCTGTGAAAAAAATTCACATAGCGACAGATAACATCGTTTTTTGAACAATTTTCTGTTTAGCTGCAGATTATAAATGCGTTGCATACACGCCTGGGACCACCAATTTCTCATGTATATATATGGTTTTATACAAAACCTAGCCCACTGTTGACATCGACGATTAGCGACGACATGGTGTACGCTCCAGTTCATTAAAACAGAAGCTCCAGTTCACTGCAAGCTAAACACGATACACTCCAGTTCACTACATCGAACATCTCCTTCTCAAAAAGCAGTCTTTATGTCTGAAAATGGCTGTCATTTGTTGAAATTATAATGCAATCGAGGGCTGGTTTGCTTTTCAACAAAGATCTAAACAATTTTACTCGACAAACGCGCTGATTTTGTGAGGCAATTATGTATATATATATATATATTATATTTTTTTTGCACAATTGGTAAAACAAATGAATTATTGACGGTAAACATAATTGATAACGCTTTTCTGTTATATATGTATGGAACAAAATGTTTAATGTAGAGGTAATTTCTCAATAAGTGTGTCTTGTAGTCAGTTTTTTGTCGGTGTATGTACTTATACAGATGTGTGTACTCAGGAATCAGTATAGGCCTACATTGTAGATGTGCCACCATAGGCAAAATGGGATGCATCATTCGCTGATATCACGAAAAAAATACCCGAAATTGCATGTATGCGCCATTAAACAATTGTTCTTCCAGGCTGAGTATGGATGTTATTATTGCAAAGAGAATCAGGAGACGACCAAGGGTGTAATCTATATGAGCGCACTCGACCAGAGACGTGGCGACAGGGGGGGTGGGGTGTCTCACCCCCCGAACTTTGGTCAAAATTTTCAACAGTTGGAAATGTCATACCTGACACAACATTAGTTGGAAATTTCACACCAACAATAGGTTGAAAATGTTCTTGTAGTTTGATTCAAACAATTTATTGGGGGGAATTTATTGTTTTTGGACCAATATTTGCATATTTTCCTTCTTTTGGTAAAAAATTTGGACTGAAATGACCATCAGTTAGAAATGTTCCAACCTTAGGGGTGTCAGGTTGGAAATTTCCAACACTTGGAAAGCTTGTGTTCTTGTCCCTCCCCCATGGCCAGTCAAAAACTTCTAGTTAATTTAAGAAAACAATATTGTCCTACATTTGGTCAAAATTGTCACTAGAATTGTCATATGTTGGAAATTTTCCAACCTATAAGTCGGGGTGTCAGGTTTGAAATTTCAAACTCTATGAATGCTTGAGGCTAGTCTAGATACTAGGATTTTGCGATTTATTTGTTCAGATTTCAAAATTTTCGCACACCGGGCCGAACCATGCATGGTCGGCCCGATGTGTCCTGGTCCCTCCCTGTGGCCAACATAAAACTGCTAATGAGTTTACGAAAACAATATTTTACTACATTTGGTTTAAATTGTTACTGAAATGGTCATCAGTTGGAAAATTTCCAAACTAAGGCAGTCTATAGATGCTAGGATTTTGCGATTTTCTTGTTTAGTTTTCAAAATTTTCTCACACCGGGCCTAACAGCCATGGTCGGCCCGGTGTGTCCTGATCTATTGCTCCGTAGTTGTGTGCATTTGTCTGGAGTTAAACCACTAGATGTTAGGATTTGTGCAATTTTCAGGTTCAAAATATATGAATATTATCATACCAGGTAGATAGAACCATGGTTTATAACTTGGCTAGTAGGCCTGTGAACACTTAGCTGCGAATGGAATTATGCAAAACCTTGCCTCTGGTCTTATTCCGGGGAATATCATAGCACCAGCACATTATAGGTTTAATAGCGGTTTGATCTGTATTGAGTGGGCACACGCGCCGCTATCCCACTTCCCATTTTCTCGTCCATGGCTGCGACATTATTTCTCCAATATATACGTGTATCTCATTATCTCCTATCGTACACCCCCTACGTACAGATATACGTGCACTGGTTTTAAACATACATATGTTGCATAACCATTATATATTTCTTTCAAATTGAGATCAATATTAAGCTCTTTCGACTGTAGGTGTGGTAAAAAATTGAGAATCTCTCATCTGAATCTGCTCGAAGTGTAAAATATGAATCTACAGGACACTGTTGATCGACAAAGAACTGGGTCTTGTGTTCGGGAAGTGAACCGATCTTATCTTCGGTGAACTGGAGCTTTTTCGTCACAATTTCAAACCTAAATATCTTATGATTCCAAGGTCATATATCTACTGTCTGCGGGAGACAACACACTTTTGACTAATAAAACCTTGCATTATCGTGTCAATATCGAATGATTCATTTTTCTCACGTAAATTTGTGTTGAAATTTACCATTGGGGCAATGGCAATTTAACACTCAAATGTCTACGCTTAATTTGGCAAATTGGCGCACTGTTTATTGGAAATATCAAATCTCATGAACAGATGGGGATGTGCGGCAGTCATATTTAACAAAAAAAAACGGTAAATTCTCTTTCCTTGGTGAAACCATCTACAAAATCGAGCGCCAGCCAACTTAAAAAGATCACGAGTGAACTGGAGTGCATCGGAAGTGAACTGGACAAAAGATCGCAAGTGGTGTCTGTCTTGAGGAGCAGTTCCTACCCCGTGATAATATTACTTATACATGTATAATAAGTAATTATGTTGAGATGCATTTGTATTTAAATTTCAATCCAACACATTCTCGTAGTAAATTGCATGATTTTCAGTATATGTTGAATATATTCTTATAGAATATAGGAAAGGGTCGCCAAGTATTAGATCATGTCATGAATTTATACTCTGGCTACCGTAGAGATCATATTCAACCAGTTAAAAATATGGGAACGTTTTAATGTTCTGATGGAGAACTTTATAGCATTGAAAAAAAACAACTCAGTGACTATATATATTTATTTATTACTTGTTCCTTCATAATATATTTCACAATAGGGGGTGTTATACTCCATATTTCATGCAACATCGAGTTGGGATCTTCGTGAACTACGTACACAGTGGAATACACTATTTACTGAGGAACGATATTAACTAAGAATATATTAGCTGCACTGGGTTTTTTTAAATGTTTATCTGAACAGATCTGAACATGAAAAATTCACATCACTTGAACTGGTGTAGAATTATCTCTACGGGCGTAGCGATTCATGATATGATCTAGCTAAGTATATATGCATATAGTTTTTCACAATTTACGTAGATCCGTCCATTGCATGTTTATATGTTGAAATCAACTGTAGACAAGATAGATAGGCGGGGGGAGTGTGTACACACACACGTATAGCATTGGAACTGTGCTAATTATCTACTGTTTTGAATATTTTTTTTTAACACACGGAAAAATTAGATATCATATGAAAGTAGAAGATGTGAGCTTTGTGTTCCGCACTGCTGTATAATTTGAAAGTTGTGTCGTGGGAACGGCGTGTAAACAATGTAGACACATTTTGAGAAAAAATAATTAAAAACAAATTTAATCCTATTCTATACTACTGAAACCGATGGTGAAGGCGCTGTTTTTGGTGTTATTTTTCATGTCTATTTTCTAACTATTCCAATATCAAATGGGGTAACAGATGTGATATGGCCAAGTTGGTATACATACATTCTACATAATTATATGGTTTACGACTAAGCATTGTTTGTGTATATTTCATTTTATTATTAACTTGGCGATAGTTGGTGCACCTAAAGCCAATTTCACAGAAAATCAGCATTTTTCAATACCAATTATTGTCATCATGGATGCCATTTTGAATAGAACATTTTGCTCTAAGCGGATTTATCGGATTTTGGTTATGTTATAGAGGATATGATTATTATTCCTCTTCAAAATGGAATAAAAACCAACTTAGTCCAAATATTTGCTGGGTCAAAACGTTTTACCGACGAGACTATATTTTGTCTTTTCAGCATTTACCCCTGACCTGGAAGTCTTACATGTTTGCCCTTTTCCCACATTTCGTCTTGTGACTCAGAGGCATGTGGTTTTAATTAAGATTTAAGATTTTATTGAACAAACAATTTAAACACAAAAACTGAAAATATAACAATAACATGCAAAGTGACTGGTACAGAACAATGATTGGGTAATCCCAAAACACTATATAATCAATGTCGAAGTATCTAGCTTGGAAATATGTGCTTTACGGTTTACTGTACTACTGAGTTCTTTTTAAATGAGTTTTTTTAAGTGTACCTTGCAGTTCTAGGGATTGATTCTGCACATGATTTAATGTAATCGCAGATATATATCTAGTATTGCTAGGGTTTGTTGGGTTCAGAATTTGTTCTAGAATCTTAAAAGATTCAGACGAATTGGGGCAGAATTAATGTTTAGTTTGTTCAATAAAACATCACGTTGTTGAACATATTTCATGCAGTGTAGAAAAAAGTGTTCTTCATCTTCTAATATATCACATGCCAGGCATTTTCTGTCTTTTCTATCAGGTTTAGGTCGTTTGTATCGGTTAATTAAACTGATGGTGAAATAAAAAAAAATTAAATTGAGTGCTCCAAGTAACCTATATGTACTGGTTGTGTCTTTATATATAGACTCTAAACTCCACACGGATGCCAGTATGTCACCAGGAAAGTGACAGTTTTCGTTCCTTTTTATTAGAGGTAGAAACATACAGGGTTTCCGTTAGTACGGCTCAGCGTCCGTAGGATGGCCTCATTCCCCTCGCAGATTATCTGTTTGGTTCATACATATACCAAATGTCAGTCGCAATATGTCGTAAAAAAATTCGGTTGCAACGGGAGTTCGGGGGTTAAACGGAATACTGGTGAAATGCGGGTCAAATAACGACGTTAGATACAGCGTAATACATGTCGCGGTAACATCAAAGAATGCCGGACTGCTGAGTATGCATATTTTTGTGCACGGGATGAAACTGCTCATGCTCGAAAATCCCGTGATATCCTACGATTATATAATTTGATCAAAGAATGCCGAATTTCTTAGTCGGGACATTTTTATGCACGGGATTTTCATGGATGAAACTACTCCTCCGAGATCCCGTGCTATCGTACGGTACATAATTAATGGGTCCCTCTGCAGAGTCCATGAGGTACATAACAGAGTTTTAGCCAGCGTGTTATAAAATATAATTTTGGCGGGAAATGTGAACATGTGCGTCGTTGATTGTGCTTGGGGACCCAGGCGGGACAACGCAACTATTATTTACCGTACTTTGACTTTATCTCCATATTGGGGAGGGGGTATGTGTTTGTCTTTATCCCCCATGTATGTAATATGGTTCAAATGAATGGTGTTGTTAACTTGTCACCATGAATTCCCACTATAAAGACTGATTTCGGGACAGGTTCCGTATTATTGTGAAATAAATCACTTTCGGATTTTGTTGACTATGCATGGCAATATACGCATAATAAGCAATTGCGGTCATCAGTTTATGGACTAATAGAGACTATTGAACAAGCTACGCATTCCGAGTGAAAGATTCCGCCGCTATAAATATATCCTGCAGACAAACTCTGCAGTATGACGTCACAGCGCACAAATAGCTTTACGATTGACAGCGTATATCCTAGCTGTCAGTTTCATTTTCACAGAAGCTGCTTGAAATTCTAGGAAATACTTTATTCAATTCTCCTTGCTATCTATAATTGGTCAATGCATAAGATGCTTTGTAGTGTTTAGATTCGTTATACCTGTCGGAATCTTATTGTATAAATTTGTAAACACTAACTCGTAGCTTGTTCATTAATATATAGTCTTCAAACAGACGGCAGTCTTATGTGCGTAACTAATTGATTGATTATCTGGACACCATCAACAGAATTAAAGCACCCACGGAAATGATTGACTTGCGTAATATATACGTAGCTTTGGGTTGCTTTGTGGGACTCTTAGGTGCAAGGAAATTACTACTTTTCAGTGTTAAATAACAAAATTTTCGCCCGACGGAACAAACCATGGTCGTCCCGTCGCGTCATGTGTTTCCCCAATACGGACTCATTAATTGCCCCCTGGCGGAAACCCTGACATATTTTCCCAATTTTCATTTCGGTCCTAAATTATTGTTTCTCTGGCTTCGGGGATTAACAAAATATTAGACTTATTCAAGGACCCCACCCACCAAAGCTCAGAGTGAACAGATATCGATTGTTGAAGTTTGTTATTTCTCGAGATGTGTAATAATATGTGGCCAGAAACACGTGGTCAAACGGAGGGTCTCGGACAAAATTGCGGATGAAGATGGATAACTCTAAAGTCAAGTGGTAATACAGTAAATTTTTGTGATACTTTAGTGATTATACGGCCATATTTTGTTGAACAAAATGTTGATAAACAACAAGTTTTTGGAAATTTGATACTATAGTTGACAGTGATTAGCATTATGTTGTTGCAATGCATCGATTCTGATAACTAAAGCATATTTTGAAGAAATGTTGTTGCTGTTGTACTTGATGGTATGGGGACTGTCTGATCGGATTGAGTACCTTTAAAAAGAACTACGGAATTTAACTACCGGTAACTGCAGTTCATCGACACACTCAACTGGAAATTATTGCCTACAAAATTGTGATTGGAGTATATTTGAGAAAAATCAATGTGTTCCAAGGATCAATGTAAATGACTAAAATTCATGTTGACATTGTGTATCAAACTGGAAAACCGTTCTATCATTACATCCTTGTCAATAGAGGTTATTATTCTCGCATGGACAAATAAGATCCAATGGAAACACATTATCGTGTACCGAAACTGATAGAGACACTGGGGAAACTTGAAAAATATTACATCACAAACATGGCGATATTGAGAATACACTTATTTCCGAAAACACACAAGCGCTGCCAGGATCACTCGGAAGATCAGAAAAATTTAACCGGAACAGAGAAACGATATCAAATTTACGCAAAAATATAACTAACAAAACGCGTTTTTTAGCGCTATATCGACAAATTAGCTTGGGAATAGTTTGCATATGCATGTTTTGAAACCCCTTTTCTCGAATTACGTATACATAAATTTTAGGGTTCGAATGAGCCATGTTCGTTTAATAACTTATTATCTTTGTGACTAAAATGACCTACAAATTAGTTAAATTTAATTGCCCACTTAATTTTCGAGTCACCGATTATTTTTTTTTATAGTGCCTTGATATACGGTTTTAATATGCCATAAAATATGATTAAAATACTATAATTCATCACCATTTGAAACGTCTGTGTCTCAGAAGATGACAATAGAGAAATAGAAAACAGCTGAAATCATAAAAAGATTACCCCTGTTGGGCTCCCTGAATTCAACAGAATTCAAACTAAAAATGTATTTTCAATGGAAGGGGAATAACTATCTTTAAAATATAGAGTTATTCCCCCTCCATTGAAAATAATACACTTTGCACAACAAAACCAGACGAAACTTAAGCACAAAACATGTCGGTAATTAAAAAAAATATAAAAATATTACACCGTATAAGTAGATAATACAATGTTTTGAAGCTTAATATGGCATATATTTTATATAATGTGATCTGGGGGTTCAAAAAATAAGTGGGCCTTTAAAGGTACTCAATCCGATCAGACACTCCTAAATTACTATTCTTTGGCTTCAGGGGTAAAAATATATGATTTGAGTCGAGGAACCCACCCGTCAAAGCTCAGAGTGATCAGATATTGATTTTTGTACTTTGTTATTTCTTGAGATGTGTAATAATATGTGGCCCAGAAACACGTGTCAAACGGAGGGTCTCGGACAAAATTGCTGATGAAGATGGATAACTCTAAAATCAAGTGGTAATACGGTCAAATTTTGTGATACTTTAGTGATAATACGGCCTTATTTTGTTGATAAATAACAAGTTTTGGGAAATTTGATACCATAGTTGACAGTGGTTAGCATTATTTTGTTGCAATAAATTGATTCTGATAACTAAAAGAGTATTTCAAAGAAATGTTGTTGTATCTTGATGGTATGGGGACCGTCTGATCGGATTGAGTACCTTTAACATAAGAAAATATCAATGATTTTAGGATATTGGTAAATGCAGAAATGCTGGTTTATTAAATACCTTCTAGCAAGAGTTCTCTCTGTATGTCTTCAAACAATGAAAGAATAGAGTCTATATCTTCTTGGTAGTCCTCAAACTACAATTGTAGAATAATGAAAGAAGTGTTAAAGGATTTTGTGATACAAAGAATAAAATCCAAGATGGCCACTGGCAGCCAGTTTTTCAACGAAATTCAGAAAAATAATAACTAACATCCAGGTTAAACACTATTTTTCATTGTATTGTGATTTTAGTAATGTCTAATTTACTGACAGTAATTAGTAGTGATGTACTTTTATTTGCATCAGAAACAATCTATTTCATTTCCTATTCCAGACATTATTTTTGCATTTTGTGTCATTTCACTTTTAACTTATCAAAGTACACTTTAGTCATCATTATTCATAATACTATCTAATACTATAGCAAATCCAGTTCATAATCTGAATATTCATCTAATTATTATTAAATAATAATTAATTGTCGGCAAATTATTTATGCTCATATTTTCGTTCATGTTTTCATTGTGCACTTTTCACGGCCTGACTTCTGGTCTGGAGCGCATGTGATTACTAAGGTACTGCATCTTTGGTTTCTATGCATCGGGTTGGATTTCGGGTTGGTTTTTCTATCGGATTGCTTTTTGGGTTGCTTTTGCGATGCATCATGGGAAAGGGTTAGATTGCTACATAAATAAATCTAACCTTATCTTGTGTGTACTCCAATTGAATTAGCCTTAGTAGACAGTTCAGTACAGAACTTTTGTCAGTATGTTAACTGATTTTTAAAGATATAGGGGCCATTTTGTCAAAGACTTTCAGGATTTTCGTAGTGCCACCCTTGTCTGGCTGTTGGTTAATAATTGATTATTGATATTAGTGGCATTTTAGCCCATTGTTACCTGAAAGAGACAGAAGAAAGGATTTGGAGACATATTATTTAACTTTTACATTTACATATGATTCTGAATCATTCTGTGGAAACATGGAGATCATTTCAACAAATACTATTGTTTTATAACAGTTTGTCTGTGGTTATTGGGAAATACTCTGTAGGCACATATTGATAGTCCCACTAGGGTTTTGGGGGTCTACACAGAAATTAAACAAAGACACAGACTCTATGTGTCAGATAGTATGTAAGGTATATGAGAAAATAAATTATTCAGGGAAAACACACTCAAGAACAGATCATAGATTAAAATCCAAGAATCCAGATACATTTCCTGTAGTGTTGAGGTTCCGGGAAAGATTTTATCCAAACTACCCAGAAGTTAGTACAAGACCCCGCCCACATTACATGTACATTTCACTGCTATGAAGGGACATATAAATTGTTATATATATTATTATCTACCAACACAATTTGATACATTTGGGTAAGGTATGACATTTAAACATTTCTTGAATGTAACGCTATGTTGCTTCTGAAGCAAAACAGCTGAGGACAGCAGAAAATAAATAAATGTTTGTACTGTAAATCACGCCCGACCAAGGTCAAACCTGCAAAAAATGTTTCTAACTCCCAATTTTTGGACACCCAGAACCCATATTTAACTAATTTTGTTCTGAAACAGCATAAGGTAGCAATACATGATTTCTGGGGGGGGGGGGGGGGGGGGGGGGGGGGTACTATACTACAATCTTCTGCTGTACCATGGACATTGATAACAAGACAGTCAAAGACTGTGGGTCGCTCACCAGACTGCAAAGACTGATAAGACTGGGACTCCGGATACCATAACAGAACTTTTCATAATCACTTTAAAAGAAGTAGATCTAAACAGGATATGTGGCTAGAGAGGCCTCATGTATGTAGATCGGTGAATATCTACTTTTAAATTACCAACTGTACACCGACATCTCATAGCCCCGTCATTTCTTGACAGGTTGACCTCATGTTAACAAATCTGAATCTCAGTCACTATAAGGATCCTCCATACTATATGTAAGCTAAATAGTCCAACCTCTCTTGAGAAGACATTTTAAGTTTTTCTATAGAGACATACAGTTATGTCCCTGGTCCCATCCTATTTAATCTGGTGACCCCATCTGAATAAATTACTATAGAGACATACAGTTATGTGCCTGGTCCCACCTATAGAGACATACAGTTATGTGCCTGGTCCCACATATTTAACCTGGTGACCCCATCTGAATAAATGTGAATCCCAGACACCAAAGAACCCTTCATACTAAATATCAGTAAAATAGACCTGATGGTCCGTGTGAAGGAAGCATATTAAGAGGAAAACTGTCCTTTGCTTGGCCCCTAGTTGACCAGGTGACCCCATTTAAAACAAATGACCCCATCTGAACTCCGGTCAGCCAAGGACCCTTCATACCAAATATGAACCCATTCAACCTGATGGTACATGAGAAAAAGTTGTTTTTAAGAATTACTATGGAGGGCAAGAGTTATGGCCCTGGCTTCATAACCATTTGACAGAGTGACCTCATTTGAACAAATCTGAATGTGAGTCACCTAGAGAACATCCACACCAAATATGAACCCATTCAGTCTTATGATCTAGAGAAGATGTTTAAAGAATTGTTGACAGATGGATGGGCGGACAGACAGATGAACAGGTGACAGATGAGAAGTGATGACAATAGCTTCGTCTCAGGTGAGCTTAAAAATTACATTTCATTGAACAAATCTGTAAATACCCCCCCCCCCCCCAACACTGTGGGGACATCCCTCCAAGAATATGACATACATGATTTATTTGAATGCCTGACTGTATTGGCTTAACAAAATTTCCATGACCTTGAAAGCCAGTGCATTCTCTTTTATATGGGAGGCTCCCCATGGGAGACTCGCATATATAAGAGAATGCACAAGCACAGGGTCTTCATTGCTCTCACCAGCACAACTCTGGTCATGAAATGGTTAATATTAATAGTAAAAATAAACTTTATCTGTCAAACAGGTAATTTGTATCTGAGAGAAACATGGGATAAAATTCCATTCATAAAGCCACTATCAGCTACCAGTATGTCTTGGAGAGCTGTTGACATTGAGATAATTAATGACTGCAAACATTTTGCAGAGCAATACCAATGTATTGTGTTACTCCTACAGCTGTGATCAAAACAAGGATTGTAATGAAGTGAAGTAGGCAGAGATAATATGGTATGGTACAGCATGGCGTGGCAGGGACAGGAGGTGGGGTGGGGGTGGATAGCTGTGATGTGTCTAAAAAAAATCAAAGATCAAAATGCAAAAATGTAATTTTTTGTTTTTAGAGTTATGGCTCTGCCCCTATTTGACCCAGTGACCCAATTTAAAAAAAATCTGAACCCCAGTCACCCAAGGTCCCTCCGTACCAAATATAAGCTAAATCGGCCCAATGTTTCTTGAGAAGATGTCATTCTAAGAATTACTATGAAGGAATAGAGTTATGGCCCTGGTTTCTCAACTAATCAACCTGGTGACCTCATTTGAACAAATCTGAACTCCAGTCATGCAAGAACCCTTCATGCCAAATATAAGCTAAATCGGACCAATGGTTCTAGACAAGAAGTCATTTTAAGAAATACTATGGAGGGAAAGAGTTATGGCCCTGGCTTCGCAACTATTTGACCCAGTGACCTCATTTGAACAAATCTGAATGGGAGTCACCTAGGGAACATCCACACCAAATATGAACCCATTCCGTCCAATGAAATCAGAGGAGAAGATGTTTAAAGAATTGTTAACGGATGGACGGACGGATGGACGGACGGACAAGGTCCTCGTCACGAGGAGTGATGACTATAGCTCCACCGGAGACTTCCTCTCAGGTGAGCTAAAAAGCACATGAATGCTTGGTTAAAAGATACAGAAATGGTCAGAGATTTATATGTCTTCATTTTGACCGAATTGCATCACAAGTTGAATTATCTCCCTTGGACTCTATGCAAAATTCTCATCTTAACCATTTTTTGGCGAAATTGGGCATGACAGACAGAGCGAACGTCGGTCTATAATCACCTTATGAGCTAATAGAACCTAGATATATGAAAGGTATATTGAAAAATAAAGAAAAGTTAATTTTATCTTTTGAAGTGCAGAAGACTGTTTTCAAGGGAGAAAAATAAGGTTCTTTCCCGGTGGAGTATAATACAGAGCTGACCCACACCAGATACCAAACCAAACACATACTTTGTATTCAAACATCTTCCCATTTTTTATAATATGGTACCTTAAAATAATAAACCGCTTAAACAGTATGCACATGAATAACAAAGGCCAAACTGACAGTTATAGTCCTTAAATGCTTAAAACCCTATTTTCAGCCCTCCTACAAACCATGAAATCGTGTATTGCTACATAAACATGAAAAGAATAAATGTAGAATTCTCACTGCCAAACTGTCCGTGTTGGAGCTTTTGAAATATTTGAGTTCTTCTTTCATCAAATCTTTGATGAAGTCTTCACTTGCTCCTTCACTCTCTTCACATAAATTTCGAAATTTCTGCTGAAATTTATGTCTACTTTCCTTCAATCTGTCAAAACATCTCTGAAAAGGAAAATGTAACTCACTTTAATTTGTTAGTGCCTAATCCCAAACCACCAAGATTGGGCTGGAATATTGTTTCAGGATATATGAGGTACTGGCTCACTTTGATGTGATCACTGCTTCATTTAAATACCCACTTAATTTTCAAATCACCAGATCACATTATACACAACATATTCCATATTATATACCATTTGAAAGACAAAGCTCCAAAACATTGCGTTATCATTTTATGTGGCGAAAAAGCTGTGAACATGTTATTTTTGTCAAGGTACCGACGTGTGTTCTGTGCTTAATTTCGATCTGGTCTGTACTGCCAGTTTATTATTCTCAATGAAAGGCGAATAACTCTATCTCTTACTTGTGAATTATTATGCATTCTGGGGTAAATAAAGTGGGAAGTCTTATGGTGAATCTGAATATCTTGGTGGACACTTCTTCTGGTGGAATATATATATTTTTGGTTCATCTTCCAAATGGTATACAATATGGAATATGTTGTGTATAATGTGATCTGAGCATTCAAAAATTAAGTGGGCCTTTAATAAATTAATGTAGTTAGTATGTGTGTTATTGAGTGATAATGCGTTGTGGCAAACCACAAAATAAATACAGTGCATTTTCAACTCAATAAAACACACACAAACTACAATAATTTCTTTTATTTATATAGCCTTTCATTATTTATTTCAATGAAATCAGCTTAAATTATTCTTATTGTTTTATCTGAATTAGTACATTAACCCTTACTTTACTAAATGGATTCTCTCACTCAGTCATAAAAGTATACATTGGAATGGTCTATTATTCATCTGGAGGGATGTTAAGGAAATATAAGCAGATGACACAAGTGCAGAAGGCATCCTATTTACTGAAGAACATTAAAGGAAATGTTCAGATAATAAGTTCAACAAACAACCATGGATCGTTTGTTGAACTTATTATCTAAACATTTCCTTTAAGAACTACTGGTCAATGAGTATTTAGTAAAGAAAGAGTTAATATGGTCTATGAATACATCATTATTCCCTTTTTACTCTTAATATCACATTAGATACCAGTAGAGGTCATCCTTTGAACATTATAAGATCCATATTGAATTTTTAAATTTATCTCATTACTTTTCTATAGGTTTCTTTCCAGGGAGGTGTTTTTGCTTTATACAGCTCCTGATGTTTCCTCAGTCTCTGGCGAGTAGGGGAATCAGAAGACATTTTGTTGGTAAAGTAGTCTGAAAAAAAAAACTAATTTATGTAAAAAGCTACACTTTAAAGCACAATGAAGGTATCAACAACGCTATAGGTCAACTTGGGAAGGAGTTATTTTTTATGCTGAGCAAAGAATAGAATGATAAAGAAGGAGCAAAGTCAAAAAGTTACAGTAAAGGGTTTGTATTGTGTAGATGAAATTATTTTCATTTCAAACATTTCACCAATAAATGTGGGCTGCAAGGTGTGCCAATGCCATGTGCCGATGGATTCATATTTGAAATCTACCATGAATTTCAGAAATAATCGATGGCCCCCATCTGGAGATCACCCCGAACATCCATATGAAGTTTGGTGATGATCGGATGAGGGAGGTGGTCTGTAGGGTGTGCTGAAGAATTCAGTCATGCAAAGAGTAAAATGCATCCATTTTTTTATACAAATTTCAGAAAAAGCGATTGGCTTCCATCTAGAAGTCACCCTGAAGATCCATATAAAGTTTGGTGATGATTGGATGAGGGATGTGGTCTGTAGGGTGATCCACAGGATTTAGTCATGCAAAGAGTAACATCCAAGATGGCTGCCGATGCGTTGAAATTTGTTCAAATTTGATGGCTCCCATCTAGAGGTGATCCTAAACATGCCTGTACATTTTCAAAAATATTATTCAATAAATGCGGGCTAGGCTGTACAAATGGATTCAAATTTGAAATCCAAGATGGCTGCTGGCAACCATGTTTTAACTAATTTTGGAAAAAAATGATGGCAGCCATCTAGAGGTCACCCCAAATATCCATATGAAGTTTCGTGGCGATCGGATGAGAGATGTGACCTGTTGGTTGTGCCACAGGATTTAGTCATAAAAAGAGTACAATCCAAGAGACTGCTTGCGGTCATGTTTCTCAACGATATTCAGATAAATTTGATGAGTCACATCTAGTTCTCACCCAAAAGATCCATATGAAGTTTGGTGACGATCAGATGAGTGATGTTGTCTATAGGGTGTGCCAAAGGATTTAGTCATGCAAAGTGTATATAATCCAAGATGACCGCCGGCAGCCAATCTTTTCTATTGAAAATCATTCAAATTCGATAGCTCTCATCTCATTTCATTGATACATGCGGGCTGCAGGGTGTGCTGATGGATTCAAATTTGAAATCCAAGATGGCTGTTGGCTATGTTTATTCCGAATTCCAGAAAAAAAATAGAGGTCACCCGAAGATCCATATGAAGTTTGGTGATGATCGGATGAGGGATGTGGCCTGTAGGGTGTGCCAAAGGATTTAGTCATGCAAAAAGTTAAATCCAAGATGGCTGCTGTGTACCCTTCAGCACATTTTCTCAAAATGAATTAATTTCAACCATAAACCAACAGCACATTCATGTTCCACAACGCGAATGCATGCATGTGTGAGTGTAAATATTCTGTCATATTTTCAAAATGTCAATCATGAAATCGATTATTGATGAATCATTGAATGAGATAAGAATGTGACTAAATTAGGGAGTGACTAATATGCAGAATGGGACGATGGGATGGGACGGTATTGGTACCGTATTAGATGGGATTGGACGGTATTAGAAAACCCGCTGATTATCAATAATACAGCATGCAGCAGCACCAAGATGGTTATATATAGTCAGTATTAACATGGCGTACAGGGAACAATGATTGAATAGTCTCCTTCGCCAACACAAATTGCATATTATCGGCTAAAAATAGACATCGAAATAGGCCATTTCGGTAAAATGCAGAACGAAAATGTAAACATCAAAATCACTGCATGCATTCATATTTCCCTGTCCCACGGTGATATTTTTGCACAAAATGTTAGATTAATATCTTCTCGACATCAGTGTTGCATTTTATTGGCCATAATCAAGCTTATTAAAACAATTGTTTTTGTCGATGGGACAGCAGCGGTAAAATGCAGAACAACCATAGGAAATTGCAGAACGAAAATGTAAACAACAAAAACATTCACCGCATTCATATTTCCCCATCCCACGGTGATATTTTTGCATAAAATGTTAAGATTAATATATTTTGTCCCGTCCCATCTTCGCTGTTCTGCATTTTCTAATACCGTCCCATACCATCCCATCTAATACCGTTCCAATACAGTCTGTTGCTTCTGCAATTTCCAAAGGTTGTTCTGCGTTTTACCGCTGCTGTCCCATCGACGAAAAAAGTTGTTTTAATCTTTATTATGGTCAATAAAATACTACAATGATGTCAAGAAGATGTTAATCAAACATTTTATGCAAAAATATCACCATGTGTGACGGGAAAATTGAATACATTGAATATTTTTTTTTTTTACATGTTCGTTCTGCAATTTCCAAAGGTTGTTCTGCGTTTTACCACGTCTGTCCCATCGATGAAAAAAGTTGTTTTAATCTTGATTATGGTCAATAAATGGCTACAATGATGTCGATAAGATATTAAGCTAACATTTTGTGCACCAATATCACCGTGGGACAGAGAAATATGAACGTGGTGAATGATTTTGTTGTTTACATTTTCGTTCTGCAATTTCCTAAGGTTTTTCTGCGTTTTACCGCTCCTGTCCCATCAGCAAAAAAAGTTGTTTTAATCTTGATTATGGTCAATAAAATGCTACAGTGATGTCGAGAAGATATTAATCTAACATTTTATGCAACAATATCACCATGGGACGGAGAAATATGAATGTGGTGAATGATTTTGTTGTTTGCATTTTCGTTCTGCAATTTCCTAAGGTTGTTCTGCGTTTTACCGCGTCTGTCCCATCGATGAAAAAAGTTGTTTTAATCTTGATTATGGCCAATAAAATTCTACAATGATGTCGATAAGATATTAAGCTAACATTTTGTGCACCAACATCACCGTGAGACAGGGAAATATGAATGTGGTGAATGATTTTGTTGTTTACATTTTCGTTCTGCAATATCCTAAGGTTGTTCTGCGTTTTACCGCGTCTATCCCATTGATGAAAAAAGTTGTTTTAATCTTGATTATGGTCAATAAAATGCTACATTGATGTCGAAAAGATATAAAGCTAACATTTTGTGCAACAATATCACCGTAGGACAGAGAAATATTATTTAATGCGTGAATGAGTTTGTTGTTTACATTTTCGTTCTGCAATTTTCTAAGGTTGTTCTGTGTTTTACCGCTTCTGTCCCATCAGCGAATAAAGTTGTTTTAATCTTGATTATGGTCAATAAAATGCTACCCTGATGTCAAGAAGATATTAATCTAACATTTTGTGCAAAAATATCACCATGGCATGAGGCATGACCTAGTCCAACAAATTAGACTTTCGGGATTAATTGGAATTTTAATATTTGGACATATAAGGAGTAATACAATCGTAAATGTCCAAATATAAAAATATGTATTAATCCGAATAGTCTAATTTGTTGGACTAAGGCATGACCATGCCAGTGGACGTGGGATGGGGAAATAAAGTTTACAGTTGGGACTGACCTCGGACGTTGGTTCTGATATATATATATATATATAACCATTTTGGTGCTGTTACATGCTGTATTATTGATAAACAGCGGGTTTTCTAATACCGTCACATCCCATCGAATACCGTCCCATTCTGCGTTTTTGTGAAGTTAGTCACGAACTAAGGGAACTTGTAATGCCAATAATGTATAAATTACTATGATTGATGAACTAATCTACGTGTTTGTGACTTAATGTAAGCATAAGGTAATGACGATGTACCACATTTATCAAAAGTTCCAGTTTATATCAAACATTTATGGGATAAAGCGATAAAGCTGTGTTATTTTTCCACGATCGCGCGGGCAACTTAAAAATTATTTTTGGAAACGGATCGGGCTCAAGTCATATCGGCTAGCTCTCCCAGCGTCGATGTGAACTCAAGGACAGCAACGCTCACATTACAGAATATGAATAGCCTTAGGGATGTGGTGGGGGACATACCGGTATTAAGATGTTAGGACAGGCTGTTTAAGTATAGACACACGTTTTGCAAGAATGTCAAGTTATTCCATGAGATATAACTTCAAGCATAGAGCTTGGACTCGCTATATGGAAAACAGGACACAACAAAACTATAACATATATACAAAATATAGGAACCAAGTGAGAAATTTGACAAGGAAGAAGCAGAAAAATCACGAACGAGATATTGCTGACCAAGCTAAAGATAACCCCAAAAAATTCTGGGACTATGTATCGAGACGTACAAAGACGAAGACAGGGATAGCAAACCTAGAGAAAGCAGATGGAAGTGTAACAACAAGCGATAAGGAAAAAGCAGAAGTGTTGGCAGATTTCTTCTCCGAAGTATTCACACGGGAACCTAAAGGAAACATCCCAGATATCGATATGAAGACAATAAAGCATGAGATGGAAGACCTTGAAGTGACTGCAGAGGGAGTAGAGATTAGGCTATCAAAACTCAAACCATGCAAGTCCCAGGGTCCTGACAATATACACCCTAAAATCCTAAAAGAGCTAGCGAAGGAACTAAGCATACCAATAGCACAAATCTTCAATAACAGCCTACGACTAGGAATACTACCAAATGAATGGAAAACAGCAAACATATCTGCTATATACAAAAAGGGGGAAAAATCTAAACCAAACAACTATCGCCCAGTCAGCCTAACCAGTATAGTAGGCAAAGCTCTGGAGGCAAGAATAAGGGATAAAATAATGGACCATATGAGAAATAACCAACTATTTAGTAAGAAGCAATTTGGATTCATCAAGGGACGATCTACAACATTACAGCTACTGCACTCATTGGAAAAGTGGACCAAGACCATAAATGAAGGATATGCAACACATGTAATTTATATGGACTTCCAGAAAGCATTTGATACCGTTCCACATCAAAGACTACTGCATAAAGCAAGAAGCTACGGAATAAATGGAAATATATTGGAATGGATAGAGAATTTTTTACAGGGAAGACAACAAAGAGTGATGATAAATGGCGAAGCGTCAACAACACGAGAAGTAATAAGTGGAATACCCCAAGGAAGCGTGCTCGGACCCATATTATTTGTCATATATATAAATGACCTCCCATCCAACGTCAAATCGGATGTCATGATGTTTGCAGACGACACTAAAATTTACAGGGAAATACAGGGTATACCAGATGTGGATGCATTACAGAATGACTTAGATGAACTCCAGACATGGTCAGACAAGTGGCTTTTGAAATTTCACCCAGATAAATGTGTGACAATGAACATCGGCACGAAAACAGAAGAGCCAAACTATCACATGAAGAACAAAGATGGACAATATGTACAACTAAAGGAGGTAACTGAAGAGAAAGATATAGGAGTCACAACTGATAACAAACTGAAATTTGACCAACATATAAATGAGAAAATACAGAAAGCAAATGCAGTCACTGGAGCTATACGCAGAGCATTTACGCACATGGACACCAAAACAATGCTGAAACTATACAAAAGTCTGGTGAGACCACATCTAGAATATGCCCAACCGGCCTGGAGTCCACATTTAAAGAAAGACATTGAAATGCTCGAGAAAGTCCAAAAAAGATTCACAAAACTAATACCAGAATTAAAAGAACCCATATGAAGAAAGACTAAAGAAGCTAAATATACCAACACTTAACTACAGAAGAATAAGAGGAGATATGATAGAATGCTTCAAGATATTTAACACCTATGATCCGGAAGTGAATGACATATTAAGAAGAAGCACCGAACTCCGAACCAGAGGACATAATTATAAATTATTCTTGGAAGGAGCAAACAGGGATGTGAGGAAATACTCATTTAGCCTAAGAGTGGTGGAGCCATGGAATCATCTAGCAGAAAAAGTCGTCTATGCAGAAGACATGAATTCATTCAAAAACAATCTCGATTACCATTGGCAGGACCAAGAGATTAAATTAAATTTCAAGGCTGAATTGAGTCTGACAGACCCTGATACGATCAGTCAAACAAAAAACAAAAATGCAGGAGAGTTCGGAGAAATAGAAGATGAAGAATCAGAGGTGGATATAGTGGCATCTATAGAAGCCAGCGTCCACTAACAACATAAGGTTACATAAGGTTATATTACAATGTTGCTGTTGTTGGAATCTGTTTATATCGAGACCATCGATTCATATTGAGTACCTTTAAATCCAAGAAAAATCAAGTTCCCTCTCATGATTTTCAGATATATCATAGATATAAACTGCATTGGTGAAAAACTTGAATTTTGAAGAAGTTTTTGGTACCTAAAAACAGTGGAATTTTAAAAGAATTTTTCATATCATTAAAGTATAGAAAGTGTGCATATAATATCCAGCAGATTGATGGTTCATAAATTATTGTTTAACAAATATTACACATGCCAAATTTCCAAAACTTTTTCCAGACAGATTTTGAGAAAATCCATTTTGAAATATCAAGGAAATTTAGGACTTAACACTTCCATGACTGGAGCTTCATGAAATTTTGTGAAAAACCTGTGCCAATGCATTCTCTTATACATGTCAGTGTCCCATATATAGAACCTCACATATATAAGAGAATACATTGGCCCAATAATATTTACCGTGACCTTGTAAGCCAGTGCATTCTCTTATATAAACGACTCTGTATGGGAGAGTCACATACATGAGAAAATGCACTGGCACAGTATCTTCAATACTGCACCAGCGCAGCTCTCATCATGAAAGGGTTAACCCAAGATTTACCCTGGAAATAAGATTTTCACATCTAAGAGTTAGAAAGCAATCTTTCCAACCAGTCACTACTGGCACTTCGCCCATTTCGGTTTGCATTCCTTATTATTGAAGGTCGGAGATACAACTTACAGCACTTAAATTTATTTGATCATGTGGTATAAGAGAATGCACTGGCACAGGATCTGTAATAATCCACCAGCGCAGCTCCAAACATGAAAGGGTTAAATAATTTTATCCCATTAAATAATAATAATCCCATTCAAGCAACAATCTTCGAACCAAATAAAATCCTTTTGAGGAGTTTTAATGAATTATCCATAGGGAAAAGTGTAAAGTAACCTAGCTTCTCCTCTTTGAACAACTGACACCATTTGAGCAATTCTGAAACCTAGTCCCCTTGAATAACATGCAGACAGACAACACCCAAGGAGTCGACCAAGTGGTGATTATAGCTCAACTAGAGACTGCCACATTTGAGGTAAATTGAATAAGTGAAACAAACCAGGTCTTGAGAAAATATTTTATTAATAATTACCACCAAAATAAAATAGGATAAGACCTGATAAGACAGGAAGGTTCAGTTCTTAGGCAATACATAAAACTATAGATTTGAGCACCATGTTCAAAGAATATCACTATTAAGTACAGTAGTCAGGTGGTAGTAAATGAAATTCAATATGATTCATTATTAGACAACTGTACTCTATTAAAATATAATAATATTATTATGGGGTTATATGTCAGTCTGTGATTAACTCCAGCGTCCAGTGGCATATTAAATCATATCCAAACCATGACATAACCACTCATTGTCAGTTTAAGATAGTCTGGATCTCTAATTCTACAAAATTTTGTGTGATTTGCAAAAGGCACAAATATTGAAATATCATGAGACAACAAGAGGTTGTACCAGTCGGAAAAAAATCAGAGAAAATATTTACAACAAAGGAAAATAAAATCTTTTGAAAGTAGTCATGATGGCGAACTTACATACCAAATTTCATTCAGATCCAATAACCGATGACTAAGACATCTACATGTATATCCAAAAAAAAAATGATTTCCATATAAACATAGAAGGGTAACTCTAGAATGGAAATTCTAACAACGTCAAAAAACCCCACATTTTCGAGATAAATAAAGATAACTCTAGATCGGAAAATTCAAAAAAAGTCGTTTTCCCCTCTTTTGAAAGCAATCATGAAGAACATCCATTCTAAATCCAAGGCTGAGATATATGCCCGGACGGATGGACAAATGACTTGACAAATGGACGGACAAATTCAATTCATTATACCACCCACTTTTTGAAGGTATAATATGTTTTAGACCATGTGCAATTTATATTAATTAAAATATCAATGAGAATCTTATCTCCTATTGAAATGTGAAATAACATAAAAGTCTGTAAAACTACTATCATCAGTTCATCACCAAGTAATAACCATGAAAAAATAATTGATTTTGTTCTTATGTTCATTATTAATAACTCTCCAAAATGGAAATTTTGTATGTCAAATCCATTGTTATGTATACAATAGCGATGTTTGTTGAAAAATCACTGTAAAAGTTTTGTTTACATAACAATTGTTTTAGTATGCAAAATTTTGTTGTTGAAGAACTATCATTCATAATGAATATAAAAACCAAATTTATCTATTTCTCCACGTTCTTCTTATTGGTGATGTTTTTACAGAGTTCTATATTTTTTGCACATTTATCCACTGTGAGTGCCTTGGATCCCTTTATAAAACAGAGCTACTAGCCTAACCTGTCCAATTTAAAGGATATGAATATTATACAGCAGTAGAAAGAGCTCTCTAAGTTAGTCACAGAAATGAGTCCGATTCTTGTCATTAGAAAATTGAGATATTCTCAATGTGGCGTCATGCTATAACATAAAAGTCTGTAAAACAAAGTTGATAACATTCTTGCCAATAACTCATTTCAGTGCACATGTAGTGAGAGGTCCTCAAATTTTGGATTTCCTTGAATACATTCAAGGAGAGTGTGGTAACCTAATATGTGCAACCTCAGTTACACAAGCTTCCATTTTTTAACATTTTGATAACCAAAAATTCTCAAATGTAATCGTTTTATGTCCAAATTGTGTTTAATTGGGCCTTTTATCCACCCTAATAATATGAATGGTAATGTGGAAAAAACAGGCAAATCAATGTGTGGCTTTAACATAAGAAAGAGGGATTCATACATGCTAGCGACGAGATGCATGAAGCTTGTGTAGTACTAATATACACATGTGTATCCGGGATATAGAAAAGCAAAACCTGTTCGCTCTTTAATGGTGGTTTTTGGCGATCGGTCGTTCGTATCAGCTGATAACACAACTATCGTCTCGCTTGTAGGCCCACATGCAGTGACCATGTGATTAGTTCCAACAGCCAATGTTAGAAAATGATGATCCTGTCAAACAATCTTGTCCCATGTGCAGTAGACCAAGGCTAACCGAGAATACATGCACAACAGAACAATACACAAGTAATACTTTGCTTGAGTATATGTTGTGGATACACACAGGAGTATAACACACAAACTTCATGCAACTCATCGAAGGAGACTAGGGTCTGCATATGGACACATATAAGATGGCAGTGCACCTCCGGGGACGTTTGTACAGAATTATATGATATCGTACGCCATGAGAAACAAGGGTGATAAGAAACGTAGCGCGAGATGCATGAAATGAGTATCCTTGGGATATTGCCGGTGTATCCTCATGTTGCGTTTCTGGTCGATCGGTTGTTCCTTATCAGTTGATAACACAACTATCTTTTTATTATCTTGATTAGCGGAGCTGCGTTTTCATTGACTGTATAATTGCCTATATAATTACCAGAGATAAGTGAAAGTGAAAAAGACTCTTAGACCATGGCGATGTGCAATTTCTTCACAATCTTGTTGTGCAAAATCCAAAATGAAAAGAGACTATTTCAGTCATTGACAAACCTTCATGAAATGTGACACAACAGCAACATAGACTCAACAAAACAAACCACTAATCTCATTGCCAATCTAACAATCAAGATTAGAAAATAATGATTCTATCTAACAATTAGGCCTTAGGCAGTCCATTGCAAACTGAGGATACATACACAATGGAACAATACACAAATAATAATACACTTGTGTATTGCTTGAATATACGTCGTTGCTACATAATTCATGCATCTTGCCGTGGATCTACAGATTATGCACTATCATTGGCTCAAGCTTATATCAGTGTTAACAAGTCATTATATACAGCATGCAAGGGAAAATGCGACTATAAGAAAGTAATATGTACCAATCTGAGATTCAGCTATAGCTACAAGGTGGAAGATAGCAACCAGTTCACTGTTATTTTTTGGACAATAACAAATATGCTTAAAGGGATGCAAGGCCTTCAGTGGGTTCATGCTAAATAAATAAATTTGATAACAGTCAGTAAAACAACTATTATTAACTTGGGGATAACAGATGAGACTTTCTTCAAGTTTCTTTATAATAACTCTCCAATAAAATAAAAAAAAATTGCATATCAAAATCAATGTTCTGTAAACATTACTGCTAAGGTGGAATTACTGATAATAGTCCATAGGATACATTTAATGCTTAATTTAATTTGATTATGAGACATGAATCTGGCATATATCATCATCTTCATCATCTTATGATATTTCATTTCACAAAGTTTAGGTTCACCTGGTTTGTTAAGTTGTCATCAAAATAATTTGTGGTGGAGGAGGGGGATGGGGCTATAAGTAAAACATTAACATACAACATTACACAGTCATTCCAGCTAGCAGATTCATTTCCTACATTTCCTATGTTTATCTGCGATTAATGGCATCACACTGGTCATCCTATAATCCCCGCTACATGTAGGTATGTTTCGAGGGAATTTTTTTTATTGTTTTTCTTTGGACACAACTCAGGATCCATGAGGTGCTTGAAGGTGCTTCGATAAATAAAGTTCCATATAGTGACGAAATGATCGATGCATTGTGAGAATAAGCTTTGATGTTTCAATTCTGTGTGTTTTCAGCTCCAAGATGAGTGCGTGGTGATAATTTTGGACAATGTTGTGAATATTCCAATAGATAGTTTAGGAAACTAAATCTACATTCACATTGGAATTTTCTGCATATAAGTAGGAAAATATTGACAATATTGCATGTGACACAGGTGTCGGAGTAAACCCCAAAGCGGGCAAGATTTTTGCCCGCTTCGCAGTTTACTCCTGCCCGCATATCATTCTACTTTATCGATGTGCGGTATGTTTGGAAAGATGTCTTTATTCAAGTTACTGGATAGGGATTTGGGGCTTTTAGTATCGAAACACGTACAGGTAGAGTGTCCCATATAGATTGCTCCACATTTAAAAAAAAAAAAAAATTCTCGAAATGGGTCTGCAGTGAAACTTTTGGAAACGGATCGGGCTCAAGTCATATCGGCTAGCTCTCCCAGCGTCGATGTGAACTCAAGGACAGCAACGCTCACATTACAGAATATGAATAGCCTTAGGGATGTGGTGGGGGACATACCGGTATTAAGATGTTAGGACAGGCTGTTTAAGTATAGACACACGTTTTGCAAGAATGTCAAGTTATTCCATGAGATATAACTTCATACTTCCATATATTACAATGTTGCTGTTGTTGGAATCTGTTTATATCGAGACCATCGATTCATATTGAGTACCTTTAAATCCAAGAAAAATCAAGTTCCCTCTCATGATTTTCAGATATATCATAGATATAAACTGCATTGGTGAAAAACTTGAATTTTGAAGAAGTTTTTGGTACCTAAAAACAGTGGAATTTTAAAAGAATTTTTCATATCATTAAAGTATAGAAAGTGTGCATATAATATCCAGCAGATTGATGGTTCATAAATTATTGTGTAACAAATATTACACATGCCAAATTTCCAAAACTTTTTCCAGACAGATTTTGAGAAAATCCATTTTGAAATATCAAGGAAATTTAGGACTTAACACTTCCATGACTGGAGCTTCATGAAATTTTGTGAAAAACCCCGTTGCGGGCATGAGTGAAAACTACATGTAGGTATGTTTCGAGGGAATTTTTTTTATTGTTTTTCTTTGGACACAACTCAGGATCCATGAGGTGCTTGAAGGTGCTTCGATAAATAAAGTTCCATATAGTGACGAAATGATCGATGCATTGTGAAAATAAGCTTTGATGTTTCAATTCTGTGTGTTTTCAGCTCCAAGATGAGTGCGTGGTGATAATTTTGGACAATGTTGTGAATATTCCAATAGATAGTTTAGGAAACTAAATCTACATTCACATTGGAATTTTCTGCATATAAGTAGGAAAATATTGACAATTGCATGTGACACAGGTGTCGGAGTAAACCCCAAAGCGGGCAAGATTTTTGCCCGCTTCGCAGTTTACTCCTGCCCGCATATCATTCTACTTTATCGATGTGCGGTATGTTTGGAAAGATGTCTTTATTCAAGTTACTGGATAGGGAGTTGGGGCTTTTAGTATCGAAACACGTACAGGTAGAGTGTCCCATATAGATTGCTCCACATTTAAAAAAAAAAAAAAATCTCGAAATGGGTCTGCAGTGAAACTTTTGCTGAATGAAATTTACCCCAAAATTCTGAATGCGCTTGACTAAGGTTGTGTTTTTCTCAAAAACTGATATCTGAATTTTCTCTAAACTCCTGCCACAGCATAAATAGGCATTGCCTATATCATATACCTCTTCCATTGGTTGGTATAACTTCTAAGTTGACTACTTTTAACTAATTAAACTAGCCCTGGTATGGAAAACTCTAACTGTTATAGCCCGATGTATAGTGTGGTTTACTGATGTCTGCACTGGGGTTTACTGCCTGCAGCAGGGATTGTAGGATGACCAGCGTGGGCATGTGCATTTAAAGCGACTCAATGCCTTCAAAGTGAGTTTATGCGAAATATCAAATATCATCATAGTAAGTATAATAGATTGACTTTGTTCTTATTTTCATAATTGATAACTCTCCAATAATGAGAATTCCCATATCAAGACAATTGTTATGCAGTGATTACTGTGGCATTATCAATCAAATTCCAATTAGTCCAATAAGATACCAAAGTTTTATCAAAACTGGATGGTAAACATTGGAAATGGTCAAAACATTGAACAATATTAAGAAAATCATGTTCAGGCCAGAATAATTGAACTTACAAAACTATGCGATTAGCGTGTTTGTTGACAAATCACTGTAACATTATTGTTGGTTACATAACAATGGTTTCAACACACAAAATTTAATTATATTAGAACAATCAATAATAAATAGAATAAAGTTTATTTCTCCCTGTTCTTCTTGGTGATGTTTATACAGACTTTTAAAGTTTTTGCACATTTACCCACCCCACTGCAAGTGCCTTTGGTCACTTTAATTCAGCGAATTCTAGAGAGTACCCAGTCACTTTGCACAATGAAAGAATGTAGCATTCAACAAATATGAAAATTCCAACTACATGGATCATGCCATTTAAAGTCTAAACTATGAAAAATTGTAAATATTTACTCTTTAATTTGGGACAAATTTATTTGCGAACGAGAGGCCGATCATGATCGGCAGATGTTAACCCATCCCTTGGCGATAGTAAATTACTCTGATCAGAATCATAAATGAGAGTTTTGATGTTGAATTATAGAGTACATGTATACTGTTATGTACTATTATAGACAATGTACATAACACAAATTATTAGAATTTATGGGTCACTCACATTTATATAAGAGAATGCACTGGAACAGGATCTGTAATGCTCCACCACCACAGCCTTGGGTTAAATGTGAAAAGGTGACCTGGACATGGAATACTTGGTCAAGAGATTCCAATTAAGTTTACAGTGATAATGTATCAAATTCTACCAACAACAGCCATCAAGATAAACACCTCACTGCTGACCCATTATTATCAATTATACAGCAGAGCTGTCAACAAATCACAGGCATTGTTTATGTTAAAGGCTGGCATCTCTATGAAACCAATAACATTTATAATGACCTCAGACCATCTGTAGAGTGATGTTCTAGTCTACTGTTAACAGCATGTGATGTGTATTGTTGAAACTTTTTTTTAAATTAGATACCATAGCTTTCTTTATATGCACATTGGCATAAGAGACATCAGAAAATAATATAGCCTTATCAATAGCTAAGTAGACCAAAGGCATGGGATGGAATTGGGTTTAATGTCGCTCCGAACAAATTTACCAGTACATAACACAAGATTTTGGACCGATTTACACCAAATTTGGTGTGGTGACTCGGATACCCTTGGCAGAGTTATAATGGTGTTAGTTTTTTCAAATTTTGTTAACTTAAATATTTTTTTTATTTTTTTTAATTATTTTAAAAAATATTTTATTATATTTTTGGTTTTATTTATTTATTTTGTTTGTTTGTTTTGTTTTTGTTAAATTGAGCAAGGAATTCAATCTAAATATATATATATTTTTTTTTAAGAGTGAATATTTTTTCGAAAAAGGGCCATAACTCAGTTAAAAATAGTCGGATCAAACCCATATTCGAACTCGATCTGTCTTTTGTGCTGAGAAATTCATATACAAAATCTGGTTCCGATAAGATAGAAAATATTTGAGTTATCGCACATGTGTAAAGTGTCTACGGACAGACAGACAGACGGACGGACGCACAACGAGTGGTCAATCCGGACAACGACACTATGTTTACCACACTATTGTATGGGTAAACATAAAACAAACAGCAATGATTCCACAAATGAGAATCACTGCATAAAATTCTAGATATTTCAGATACATGTATGAGAATGATGTAGTGTGCTGTGAATTTGGATAACAATTTTGAAAATAATTGCTTTTAATTCTCTATTCCCATTCGATCACCCCAGTAAAGTGTACCAGTGTTATACATCACTTTAATTCAAGATGTTACATTGAGTGCACAATATGCCTTTGAGCTCAAATAGAATTGTCAACAGATTGTACAGGAGTATTTCATTGTCAAGCAAATTGTATGTTATATATTGATTATCAAATAGCCTAAACTGTTTGAATAAGTTGTGTTATAATGAATGATATGTAAAATTCTGTAAAAAATGTAAATACACAAAGCATTAATAATAATTCAAGTTAGTTATGTAATCAGTTTGTGTAATGTCTCTGTATCATATAGTCTGTAACAATTGGCATGAGATCTCGTTTGCATGAAGACAGAAGGTTTACCATCAACTATGACAAGTTTGTGATCTCCTGATGTAACGGGTAGTATTTAGAATATTACCTTTCAAGTCTAGAAATAGTGTGTCTGACATTTGCTGAATGAGGTTATCACAGGGTGAATTTAGTAACGCTATTCTGCAGCTAGCATCACCAAATTCACCCTCTGGGAACCTCATTCTGCTTAGGCCTCAACTGCTATGGGAGACCTAGGATCAGATTGAAGTTTCCCAGTTGAAGTTGGTGATGTTCACCCAATAGTCACCTCGATTATGCATTTTATCTCCTGAAAATTAGGAGAAATAGAAACTGAACAGAAGGGAAAAAGTTATTTAAAATGTTTTTATTTGAGATTATATATACTTCCCAATCCCAGAAGATGATGCCTAAGCAGAATGAGGTCCCCAGAGGGTGAATAGCATCACCAAATTCACCCTCTGTGGACCTCATCCTGCAAAATGTTAAGTTGGTAGAGTTTTTGTTTTAAACAAATTATGAACATGAAGTCTGCAAATACAGTTCAAGAATGCCTAGATGAACATGTCTCTCATTAATCAAGATTATTCGCATTCGTAAACTGTTTTCAATATTTCCAATGACCTCCTGCATGTTTGTGTCATCGGGTGAGGAAGATACTATATTACTGTCATGATGCATTGAAATTTAGAACAAGACATCCTCAACCTCGTGTTGTTTTCTATCCACAATAATACCAAGGGTTATTGAAAATATTTGTAACCTCTTATCGAATCAAATCGAGTTGAATCAGAAGCACGATTATTGAAACAAGTTGAATCTTTGCAGGGCCCAAATTCAAAGAGAGCTCAATCTGATTGGTCCTGAACTTCTTCGGAAACATGCAGTAATTTTCCAGTATAAACAATAATTTACTAATCAGTCTCTAATCAGACGGAAATCCTAATGGATCTTTTAGGATTTCAGTCGGGTTTTCAAAGAGACAGTTGACTAACTAGTTGTGTGGAAAATGAAATATGTGGGATATTCCAGACTCTGTACACATGATAAATTGAGTGAGTGGTTTGTCATTTTTGCATGTGTGCAAAAGAATTTTAAATTAAAAGAAGTTGGCATTTAAATGATTTATGAAATTGTGATGAGGTTTTCATGTCAGTTTGTGCTAAATCCAATGCATAATTCCAGTTTCACATACAACAGACCAAATCTTTAACGAATGATTCACTCAATAAATTATTCAATTGAATTATAATAATAAATTTAGTAATACAAAACTATTTATCAATAGGGTATAGAGGGCAAGTAGGCAAAGTTATTTGTATAATTATTATAGACATAAAAATACAGTTCAAACCAGGGTTCACATTGGTATATATATATTTTGTTTCTTCTAAAATAATTCATGCTAAAATTAAAATAAACAACATTAACAGAGAATTCTACAAATGTTTATGACAAATTTATAATAGTGTCTCTCTTCACTAATGCCCGTTAAAACAATATTATTCATTATAAAATCTGTACTCACACCACTAATGGCTTGTTTGCATTTGATAGTCAACCAGCATCTTACCGATTAAGAATAACTGTTTGCACCTATAATGGGATTGTTGCTTTTAACATGAGAGAGTGGAGCCTCAAGTTAATATAGAGCGAGTATAGGCCTGAGTATATGCTGCCTGTCATTTGCAGAATGAGGTCCCCAGAGGGTAAATTTAGTGACGCTATCCCGCACAGAGGGCTAACATCACAAAGTTCACCCTCTGGGGGACCTCATTCTGCATGACCTGATCTGTTATGGGAGACATAGGCTTATATTGAAGTTCCAAAATGGTGAATATTGTGATGTACACCCATTGGGAACCTCAATTATGCAAACATATTCCAAAGCATGCAGTCATCAACCCTATGTATTATTTCCTTCTTTTTCATATGATTATGACCTATTTACCTGCAGTTATAATTGTTTCCTCTGACATTTTCAGCAATAACACTAATGACACCAAGGTTGAAAACAAGAGGTTACACCATACCAGTCTCTTTGGAAAGCCGTTGAAAATCCTATATCTGAATTATGTCTCTAGAACTCTCTATTAAAATTAGGTTCTGTGTTGAAGGGATTCCCTCCATTTCATTGGAGAGTGGCTCAGACTGCGCGCGATTTCATTGGTTTATGGCATAGCAGATCACATCAGAGATCAGAGGTCAATGACATGTTGACAATTTTCCCACGCATTGCAAAACTCAATAATTGTCAAACTCAACTATTGTCAACGATATTCATGACTGATTATTCTTTCACATCTAGTTGTATTTATAACTATTTCTAAATACTACGATTCTCACAAACATTTACTATGCCAGGAATGCACTCCATATTTGGAAACAGTTTATTACACCATGTTGGGAATGCCACGTCGTTGTAGAAATGAAATATTATGGAGACTTCTAGAAATGTAATTCTGATATAGGATTTTTGTCGGCTTTTCAAACAGAATGATACCACACGTGATAGTACACCCCCACAACTTAAAATGAAAATATGGTCAGGACAAACCCAAGATAAAACAAATAGTAACTGACATTTCAATATAAACAATAAGATTCTCAAACAGAAAATGTGAACAAGATGTTACACACATTTGAAACATTCACACCAAATTTTATTAACATCTTAAAACTCATGGCTGAGATGTTTGTGTGAACACTAGCGGACAGACAAACAAATCTACAATTCCAGATAAAGAATAGCTCTGGGAGTTGAACAGGAACGGATCAGCTGAGAATAGGAGGGATGTCATTGACATTCCTTTGGATGCCGTCATGATGGTGAGCATCCATACCAAATTTCGTTAACATCTGATATCTCATGACCGAGTTAGACAGGGAAATTTCATACCACACTGCATTGATATTCAATAACCAGTGGCTGAGATATCTCGGGGAGGGATGGCCACAAGCACGGATGCATATAATCCAGTGTTCCCCAATCTTCATGATGGAGTATATTAAACCTGTGTATACTAAATACTCGTTAACAAGAACTTCCTTTAGATAATAAGATATTAACTTCAACAAACGACCATAGGTCAGTCGTGTATTGAACTTATTATCTGAACATTTCCCACCAATGAAAATGAACCATTCTGTTCTTGTATTATCTGTTTTTCTGTCTGTCATCTGCTTTTATAACCTGAACTCCCTCCAAATAATAGACTATTCCAATGAATTCTTTTATAACTGAATAGGAGAATCCATTTAGTATATAAAGGGTTATGTACTCTTATATGCACTCAGCTGGCATTGTACATGTATCAAAATAATATCACAGAAGAAGAAAGACTAAGAAATTACAATTTATGTCTTATGACTAATATCAACAAAGTGACTAAAACTCTAAACATTTGTTCTCATATCACAATTATACATTTTTAAAGGGGAAAGAAATCCTTAGTACCTATCCAATACCATACTCCATGCACGCCTGTTCCTTTATCAATGCAATAGATCACTGCCACAAGGATGGTACTTTGCGGACCGATAAATCTATTTTTACATATCGTTGGAACTATATTTAGTCACCTATTTAATATCTTATTTTGACCAATAAAAGTTTGCAATAATGGTAATTCTTTCTGTAATGATAAGAACAATATGAACTGAGCAAGACATAGACAATTTTAATACTAAAACATAAGAACTAAGATCATGTCAGAAATCCTTACCAAATGTTCTTGTGGCAGTGGTATCTCAGTCATAGTTGAGCAATAGGAGATAACTCCGCCTGGAGTTTGATCCAATACATGGTTGGAACATCCCGAATCAAACAAATTGCAAAGTATTATCAAGTTGTGCTGAGTATATCAATATCAAGTTGAGTAATTCCCACAAACTATCGGCAAATTGAGGTGATTGTGTTTGCACTTCCGATAATGATGTGTATCATGTGTCTCAATTAAAATACTTGAACATCTCTGTGGCTTTACAATACAGTAAATTGAATATAGCATGTCAAGTTTTGCTATTGAATATAGCAAGTTTTCCAAGACCAAATAAGATGTATCACAAAATAATACTGTGTAACTTAAAAATAATTTCAATCAGTTTTAATTAAAGCATGCACAGAGCTACAACTATGTACATGTAAGAAATCAATGTACACAGCACAGTGAATTTTGGTGCAATGATGTCACTATTTTCAGTGGCTATATCTCATATCTGTAGTCTAGAGTTGAGTTGAGTTAAGTAGATGTCGGTGTTTTATTTACACGATAAATATTACAATAAATAATGCACATAAAACAATTGAAAGGTTAGTCATATTAATTGTGCGGGAGTGGTATAGCCAGGTTAGGCTGTCTTCCTATCACCCCCTTATAAGTTTCACAGATCATTCATCAATGGCATAATGGAAATATTTAGTATTTAAATATTTAATAAAAATGGCTTCTAGTGTTTACACTTTCGAATGTACATGGCAAATAATGGTAATTTCAGTGTGGGATAATTATGGGTAATTTTTCAGGATTTAGTCGGAAATATGGCTTGTTGCCATTCATCGGAAAGCTCTCACTGAGAGCTTTCCGATAATAAGCCATATTTCCGACTAAATCCTGAAAAATTACCCATAATTCTTATGTGGTTAAGGAGTCGATTATTTAGGGCATTACTGTAGTTGGTGTTAAATTTGTTATAAATAGTGACTGTTAGGTAATTAATTTTGGGTTCAATGCCATTTTCAACAGCTATGGTCATAACATGACATAAGTCAATGATGAGAGAAGACCTAAATTCAAGCTACCATGTTCATTCTCCCAATTTTATGCAGGGACTATGGTGGCCCTATTCTTTACTCCATGCTGGAATTCACAAGTCTTCTACAATCATGTGTCATCATGGGGGTGGGGGGAAATGGGGGGGGGGGGGTATCTGAGAATTATGCATTGAGCACACATAATGATTGTCCCCAAGTTCCCAGGATTTCTTTTCCTTTTAAAAACCGTAAAATGTCGTGAAATTCTGCAAATGCACCAATATAATTTTTAAAACATTCAAGACAGTGCATAAAAACAGATACCCTGTTAAAATTTGCTCATCAATTTCATGCACAAAACACCACTAAAATAAAGTAAAATAGTTTGATATTAAATGGCTAACTTACTGTAAAGATTCTTGCAGCTAATGCTAGTGTCCATAAAAAAAAACATTGATTGACTATTTGCGTCATAGTTGACCAAGCTTCCTTTATCAATTTGAATTTGACGTTGGTCAAGATAGATGCTGATCAAGCCTGAATTTAGTGTGTCTGAATTTGCAGAATGAGGTCCCCAGAGAGTGAATTTAGTGACATTATCCATGGGCTAGAATCACCAAATTCACCCTCTGGGAATCTCATTCTGCTTAGGCCTCAACTGCTATGGGAGACCTAGGGGCAGATTGAAGTTCCCCAGTTGAAGTTGGTGATGTTCACCCATTAGTCACATCGATTATGCATTTATCTTCTGCAAATTAGGGGATATCGAAAATGAACAGAAGGGAAAAAGTAACTAAAAACCATGTTAATTTGAAACTTTAGATCCTTCCCAGAAGATGAGGCCAAAGCAGAATGAGGTCCCCAGAGGGCAAATTTGGTGATGCTAACAATATTCACCATTTTGGAACTTCAATATAAGCCTATGTCTCCCATAACAGATCAGGTCATGCAGAATGAGGTCCCCCAGAGGGTGAACTTTGTGATGTTAGCCCTCTGTGCGGGATAGCATCACTAAATTCACCATCTGGGGACCTAATACAGCAAATATCAGACAAACTAAATCCAGACTTGGTGCTGATAAAGATGAAGTGATAACACATTTGAGTCTCCAGACGTTGCACTCACTTATTACTCCTCCTGTGCATTTGGTTAAAAGATTTGCCTCAAGAAAATAATAATGACAGTTTTATATAACGATTAACAAATTACTTTCTCTAACACGCTTTTAAACATTACAATATTACCCCAGTCATTCGTACAAGTCTACCAATGAACTGGGCGCTGCTCTAGTTTGATCAGAACATGCTCTGATACTCAACAGTATGACAAGCTGACTGGTACTCGTTTAATGGCCAAGCCACTGCTGTTTAAAGACTAACAATAGACCAGTGAGTCAGTGATTCGCTGCGAACTGATATTGCTGTGTTTACAGTGAATACAAGTCCGACATGCTAACCACTGGACCGCGAAGCTCCACATAAGATAATTTACCTTCATTATAAAATATAACTTGTCATGATACTAGAAGGAACAGGCTAGCATCTATATGTTTGTTATAATAAATACAATGTACCTACAGTAATGCTCTAAATAATCTACTCCTTAACCACAGCAGAACTATGGGTAATTTTTCAGGATTTAGTTGGAAATATGGCCTGTTGCCATTCATCGGAAAGCTCTCCGTGAGAGCATTCCGATGAATGGCAACAAGCCATATTTTCGACTAAATCCTGAAAAATTACCCATAATTCTGCTGTGGTTAAGGAGTCGATTATTTAGAGCATTACTGTTGATAGTGATATAGTCAGAATTTGTAAGAAAATAAGTGTTTTACATTTACAGTTATTTTACTGAAACCCAACATACATTTAGGAACACATATCATCATAGCCTTATGTTCGGGAAAGGTGGTCCAATTATGATTGATTTAGCATCACAGCTTTTTTTTGGGACAAAATTTGGCATAGCGGGCTAGTATCGCCAAATTCACCCTCTGAGGACCTCATTCTGCATGGCCTCGTCTGCTATGGGAGACATAGACTCAGATTGAAGTTCCCAAATGGTGAATATTGTGATGTACACCCATTGGGAACCTCGATTATGCAATGCGTCGTCTGCCAATTTGGGGATATAGATAAACAAACTAATGTATGTTAAAGGATTACAATGCTCATGAAACAACAAAACTATATCGGAAAGCCACCCCTATTGTGATCACAATAATCCAAGTCCCATAAAAATCGCGTAATAAATAAGCCGAGAAATAAATAAATAATACCGCCACCGGTTGTCGGCTATCTCCGTCGCAAAACCTCGCATGACGTCAAGCGAGGTAAACTAATTAAAAACACGGAATCAGAGTCGGAGTTAATTGTGTTTACCTATATGACGATGGAAAATCCGGAATAGACATCAGCGCGCGAACGTGATGGAATTACTGCGGGGCATATCAATAGCATTGTGTACACATGGTTAATTTTCATCGCGCGGTGAGTTATATTCACTTGTGATTTGTCTTAAACGCTGTTTGAAAAGTTATTGTTTTGACCAAAAAAAACTATAGAAGGCCAATTGAGCGGGGTAGGTAACTCTTTCGTGTCAAAAATAAAGCTTATAAAACACGAGCAGGCATGTGAACTCTATTCGGGCGCGTGTTCACGATGTTGTTTTAATTTTTCGTATATATGCCCCGAGTGTCCCGTATTTACAATCATTCATTCGTAACAATGCCATATAAATGCAGTGTTTTCGGCTGTGGCCGGTCTAGTGACTCTAAGTTAGGTATAATGCTGTATTCATTTCCAAACGATGTTCGTTTACGTGCCATTTGGCGGGATTTCTGTGGGAAACCCGTTGCGCAAAATCAGAAACCGATTACGTATACCAAATAAAGAGCGTTTAATATGACAAGTCAGTCATGGTTACGAATACATACAATTGCAGTTAAAGTGGAGAGTATGTTGAATAATTCACGATAACAACTATTCTAAGTCGATTCCCCATTTCCTTCACCATGGCTCAATAAAGAGCGTTCCGTGTTAAGAGTTTTCCTAATATGGTACGAATAAAAAGAGTTTAATAAAGCGGAAATTGCTATGACTTGGAAGGATATATTAAGCATGCATATCGGAAGTTCGTGTACATGTATTGACCTGTATTGGTGTAATCAGTAAAAAATCACGACGACAACTGTTCCAAGTCCAGTCCCTTTACCTTGACGCAATAAAGAGCGTTCACTATTACGATATATTGCGAATAAAGAACGCTTGTATATGTGCTTACATATTAAACCGGATTATTATCCCTCCTACAAAAAGTGTTATATATGATTGGATGTTTAAACGAACCACGGCGAACGTTTATATATTTTATAATCCTATTGTTATGCGTAATTGACACATAGAGGTCGAGTTCTGACCTGCATATTCAATAGACGCATTGCTAGAGTGTTAATTTTATAGGCCAATAACCACGCATAAACGCAGTGATTTCATCAGTGACAGTCGGCAAGATAGTTTGGGGGTAGGGGAAGCAATATTCCGAAATATATATAAACACCATATTGCCCTAATATATACATGATTCATAACCAAGAAAAATTAACTTATCATATCATATTGGTAATGAATGACTTGATTATAATTGATTAAATCCGACAGCAATAAACCGATTTTTTTAGTTTTACCGCGTTACGATAAATTAAAACGAAACGCTCTTTATTGACACAAGGCAAAGGTCATCTGGAAATTGGAATGTTTACGAGATGATAATTGCCTAATAACTAGTGTGCAAGTCTTCGCATATATATGCAATCTTTATATGAATATATAATATATAATATAACTTGGACTATTCCGGTAACGGAAAAAAATATATAAACATGAGCACGTGTTTATATAGATAAATGCGCACAAAACTGAATAATATACGGGCATGGCTTTATAGTAACAACACATCGCGATACATATAATAATAATAACACGATAAAGACATTTAATTACGAGAACGGCGATGTTTTCGGCAAAGTTTTGCATTCGTAGTGTGATAACGCGACAATCTTCAAAGGCCGAGATCGACTACATGCAAACTTAAAATACTGCTGTAGCGTATCTATGCGTTGTCGATGGGTTACCACGTGATCGATCACGTGCTATGCTTCTGTTTACATGTGACAATCACGTGATCGGGCCGATGATCACGTGACTTCGTCTACAACAAAATCTTCGGCTAACTTCGGAATTTTTTATTATCGTTATAAAAATAACGAATGGCGGCCGAATATTAGATTATATGCGCCCAATGGACATTATATATATATATTATCGGTATATTGAAAGAAAATATTATTGTTTTTTCAGCACCCTATTCCTTTAAGAAGTTTCTATAGATATTTGATAATAAAGAAACTTTCCAGAGAAAATGCGGCCTAAGCAGAATGAGGTACACAGATGGTAAATTTGGTGATGCTAGCCTATGCGGGATAGTTTCACTAAATTCACCCTCTGAGGACCTCATTCAGCAAATGACAGATACACTAAACTCAGGCTTGACTTCACATAAATGTTTCTATCAGGACTCTGAGGTCCCCAGAGATCGAATTTAGTGGTGCTACCTGGCACAGCGAGGTAGCTGTGCAATGTAAAGTCAACAAATTAATCCTCTGTGGACCTCATTCCACATGCCCTCATCTGCTATGGATGACCTAGACTCAGTTCTAAGTTCCCAGATGGTGAAGATGGTGATGTGCACCCATTGGGCACCTCAGTAAAGCATTGTGTCATCTGATACTTTGGGGATATAGAGAAACAAAATTAAAAAGAAAAAGAAACTAAAAATGAAGATTGTTAATTTGATAATAAAGATACTTTTCACAAAAGATGAGGACTGAGCAGATGAGGACTGTGTGTGGTAGAGTCACTAAATTCACCCTCTGGGGACCTCATTCTGCATATGATCAACATTATATTTTGAGGCATGTATGGGTTGGCACTTCTTCTTTGTCAGCATCTAGCTAGATTGATGTCACTGGTTGGCAAGTACAAAGGAAACTCTTTCTTTCATTGAAGCTAAAATATACAGTAATGCCCTAAATAATCGACTCCTTAACCACAGCAGAATTATGGGTAATTTTTCAGGATTTAGTCGGAAATATGGCTTGCTGCCATTCATCGGAAAGCTCTCGGGGATGGCAACAAGCCATATTTCGGACTAAATCCTGAAAAATTATCCATAATTTAAGGAGTTAAGGAGTCAATTATTTAGGGCATTACTGTAGGCTACCCTCTTGTCAGCAACAGCTGCAAAGGAATTCTAGCAGGGTTTGCAATTCCATTCACCAGTTAAATTTCAAAACAATCTATAGCATCGCTGGGGTGCGGCAAAATATGCCAGTGGTAATTTCAACAAAGGGCCATAACTCTGGTAAATATTGGCAGGCAGAACCCAAATTTGAAGTTGACCTGTATTTTGGGCTAGTAAACTCACATACCAAATTTCATTCCAATCAGTTCAGACTTACTAAAGTTATCATCCGGAAACCAAAAAAAGCTAACGGATGGCCAGATGGACGTCTGACATAATGGACGGACCAATAACATAATACATTATACATCCCGTTTTTTCAAAACGGCATATAAAAATAAAACTAATTTTCATCTACCAAAACCTACTTTCATTTGGCAAGCAAGTTTTCATAATTTCATTCTACTAGTATGTTAATATAATTGTACATAGAGTAATCATTTTCAAATGTATTTACGTAATAACATGTCAGGCCGAACAAAAATTTATGCAGCTATTATATGAGCAGTTAGGAAAACATAAAATCCTCGATGGAGTTAGGAAAACATAAAATCCTTGATAAACTCAAAGACAAACTGTACATGTACATATCAAATATTTTTTTCCACAAGACTTGTTTTTTTTTTTTAACAGTAACTTTTATGAGAATTTGGCAAATGTGTTGTCACTTGAATTTTGCCAAAAGAGAGTTCTGGGCCAGTAGGAACCTTGCATTTTAGCAGTACAAAGAAAGCAACATAAACTAATACATTTTAAATTAATTAAATAATTATTTAGTTAAATTAATTTGAAAATGAAAGAAAGTTTTGTTATGAGTAACACAATTATTAATCTTGACATTGTATAATATATAGCAATAGACAAGTTAGCATTCAAGCAAGATTAATTTGAGCTAAAACTACTTCCGTTCTGATTCTTATTTATAGTACATGATGTAATAACCAAATTTAGGCTTTGAGTCCATTTAGTTGCCAATCTCTTGACTTCATGCTTGTACTTCTGTTGACGTATTAAAAACATTGTGCATACGGAGGCTCATTCTTTTGTTCCATTTAGAAGTGAGTTTCTCAATTTGTTCACCATACTGTACATGCAGATCTACGAAAGACTTCATTTTATTACCCTCGGTATATTTTAAAATTGTATTTGACGTAAACCCTGCTCCTTTAGATGTGAAGTCAATTGGACTCTTTTCTCTGTCATCAGAATTGAAAGGATTAACTCGTAGCTGACTGGAAGTCATGGCGTTGTTTGCTTCTGCGTCCTGATTACTAGACGACACAGTCTTATCCACTACATCTTTCTGTGGTTCGTGGATTTTGTATAATTTAGAGAGCTGATCAGAATCATGCTGAGCATGAGCACAAAGTCTCGCTGACTCATCCTTCTGTAGTTCCTCAAGAGTATTCTGCAGACTGGACACCGTAGCACGGAGGTAGTCGTAGCTAGCACATGACAATGCCCGCATCCACGCTTCCATCTGTTCTTGTGTTTCGGCACTCATAACGTATGTCCGTGCATGGTGGCCAGGAAACTTTATGACAAAAGTAAAGTTATCTCCATTTTCAGCTAGCTCTATCGTACAGCCCTCCAAAACTATAACACCAATCGGATCCTTTTCACCATATTTTTCGTAATAAAACAGAAGGTTTCCCTTTAAGACAAAGAATCGTTTCTGGAAGCTTTTATTGAGTTCGCCCTTCTTCTGAAGAATACCTTCTTTATCAGGTCTTGGCCCAGCTTTGGCAAACCTTGCTAAACTCTTGTCATTTATCCTCATTATATTTAACGATATTAAATTATCCTAACTTGAGTTTTAAAGATCATTGTCCACACAGATTATCCATACGAGAACATGCTCACAATAAAGAGGGTCACATTTTGTTTAATATCCCTTTCTTTGTGTGGATCTGTTGACAACTAAAAAATGTCTCATCAACTGGCACATAGGTATTAAGATGTCATGATCGAGTTGAAATTCTGAAAAATAATGAAAGATAATTCAAAAGGATATTTAATGTCACATCAGACAGATTTTGTTTTTAGACCAATCAAAAATATCACGTAAATAGTGTATTATTGACAAGTTTGTATTCTGTGTTGTATAAACAAAAGCCGAATTATGTTACACCAGTACAGTATGTAAAGAGTATGCAATAAAAAAAACACAAAACACCAGGGAGACCCCCACCAGTGAACTTTGGTTAAAACTGCCACCATGTTGCCACCAACATATCGGTATAGCGCCCGCTAATTCTTGCCACTCAAGATTTAGGCATTGAATTGGTCACCGTGAACCACTCTACAAAATTAAAGAGTCAATGACACTGCAGCTCAACTTTGAGGAGGGATAATTTCATGTTTTACAGTCAATGGAGCAATTAGGTACACGGACAGTTGAAATGTCTAACTAATACTATGATAGATGTCAACATGATAGATATATATAAAGTAAAATCAAAGATGGCCGATGGCAGCTATGTTTTTATATAAATAAATGCTCAGCTCACAAAGAGTGTGTTTTGTGGATAACATCATATTATACAACACTATTAGTATTAGTATATTCTTGAGGAAATTTCATAATTTTGTAACTGTAATTTCTAAATTATAACATATCGTGAAGGCCATCAGTGCCTTTAAAGGTCACCTAATGTTTAAATAGTTTCCCTTCCATTATTGGAGGAGTCAGGTCTTCCTAATCACATATGCACCAATGCGTAGACATAGCATGAAGCTACATATACCAGTATCACACTCAAACAAGGATTATATTTCTTCTCACTAGTCATGCTGCAAGTCATGCTGCATTGGCATAACCAATTATCAGCCTTACAACTTGAAATGGACACCAATTAAACATTATAGGAGGCATTTTGAAGCTGCTGAAATAAAATTAAAGGAAAACTGGTTTTGAACTCATCCAAGATATTCACAAGTAGAAGCCATCAACATAAAAATTGGATCCCATTCATTAAAAGCATTGCACTTACGTAAGTTACGTCGCAAAATGGTCACCTTGGAAACTATATATGTGCAGGAGATTTAAAAGTAAGTCCTGAAATAAACATCAGGCAGGGTTGGTCTTTGAACTCATCTAAGATATTTGTGAGTAGAAGTCACATATCTAATGTAGTCAAAATTTGACAACACTTGACAGAATTATTGCACATATGTTGTGATACCGAAGCTGCAAAATACATACATACATGTATACTCTGTTGGCTGAGATGCTTCACAACTGTATACAATAGCATTGCGCGCTCTGGGGCTGGCAACGGAAAATTTAGTCCCCCAATTTGCCTCTGTGTTTTTGTGTCTATTTTCGTTAGTGCAATGAAGTTGGACAAGAGTTTAACTTTAATGAACAAAGCAATCATTTTGCATTGTCTGGTGTTGGTGTCATGCATGGCTTTTTGAAATAGTATTAATCTGCCTGAATCAATGTAAAGATGCACGGTCATTTTATTGGCGTGATGCCAAATGATATGTAACTAGTGAGGGATAAGGAGATATGCAGTGGCTTTTTTAATGATATAATAGGATAATATAAGCAAGTATAATATTACTGTATATAATAGTTAATTACCTGTTCCTTAATTGATCTGAAATGTATTCAAAGGAGGTGAAAGCATAGTCACTTGTAACTTCATCAAAGACCCCCCCCCCCCCCCCCAAGTGATTTCTGCACCCCCACTGTGATATACCACAGGGGTGGACAGAAATAACTTTGGGGGAAGGGGGTCTCAGATGAAGTTCCAAGGTCCTACAGTGAAGGTTCCACCTCGAGATTAATTTATATATACATGACATTTTGGCTACTTATTTTTTTTTTCAATGGTAGTTCCCATTCAGAACTCCAGTTCACAGGGATGTGCTCATGTTGGGAGGCAATGGGCAGGAGTACCCACCACTCCATGTCATCACCCAGGAGTCATTCCATTTTGAAACAAACAGCAAGCACATTTTTTTTACATACTGGTATCTACTTAGCAAAATTATGCTACATGTACATGTAGTTGTTAATGAAATTAACAATCTGCCTACAGTAGTACAGTGACAACCAGCTATGGCAGCTTTAAATTTAATGCCTCCCATAAATGAAAAGGCTTGAGTAGCGATTTGGCATAAGTGAGAGAGATTTAAGCAAGGTGAAACTTGTGTCTAAGAAACTACATGAAACTTTGGACCATGGTTTGCCCTGTATGATTTGAGGCCCTGCAGCCCGGCACTATATTATGAATTGGCACATTACTGAATTCAGTCATATTCATTAGCCAAGTTTATATTATAAACCAAATTGATGTGGTTTATACTGTGTGAGGATGAGAACAATATCCAGGGTATATTCAGTCATCAACTGAATAGACAACGCTGCAGTATAACTGTAGGATTATCCAATCAAGGGGATCTGACAATAACGGTTGTTGGAAATTCTTAGGAAAATCCACCAATCAATATACATACCATCGCTTTAATAATAAGATAAGAGTTATAGACAAGTACGGAAACACGGAAAGGTGGCCAATTCAGAATCAACCAGACTCCTGACTCATTATCATATAAAAGCCCAACGATACTCCATGGAACGCAAAAAAAATCAACATCCATTTCTTATAATAATATATAAAATCAACTTGCATATTAAAAGATTATTTAGCACCCGTAATAATAATAATAATAACAATATTCTGGTATCGTGTTGCAAGTTGGGTCAATACAATAAGGAAACAAGAGTTACACATAAAAAATAGCTCTGGTCGAATATTTTAGCCCATATGAGTGCATCTGTCTGACTGAGAATCACTAAGAATGGACAAACTAAAGAACCATAACTCAGAACTAAAGGCCAAAACTGAAGAAAAACAAGATAACTGCCAGCAGATGGCAGCATTTTTTTCAAAAGAAAATATTCAAATTTGATAGCTCCCATCTAGTACATGTAATAGTTTTTGAAAGTGAAAAAAAGACATAATTATAGTATTCCTGGTGCCTCTGCAATGAAGTGATATTAATTTTTTCTTCATGTTGGTTACACAGTGTCTAATACAGTCGGAAATATTAATCGGAAATATGGCTTGTTGCTATTCATCAGAAAGCTGAGAGCTTTCCGATGAATGGCATCAAGCCATATTTCCGACTAAATCATGAAAAATTACCCATAATTATGCTGTGGTTAAGGAGTCAATTATTTAGGGCATTACTGTATATGTGTCGAACTTGGTGTTGCATACAGTGTTCTTTAGTCTCTAATAGAGATGTAATCATACAAAGAAATAATGCAGCAGTACACAACTAATTGATATAATTCAAATACATTGATGTTTCCTAATTAATTTTTGATAAACATGTTAATTGGTAAACAATTGCATCACAGTTTTTGTTCTGACTTCGAACCACCCACCCCCCCCCCTGTGTCTGGAACATGTTTGCAGATTCACCACCCGAATTAAGTGGAGCTCTCTAAGTTCTATGACCTTCAATAACTTCACGGGCACCACCCGAATTAAGTGGGGCCTTCTATGAGCTTCAATAACATCACAGGCACCACCCGAATTAAGTAGAACCTTCTATAAGTTTCAATAACTTCACAGGCACCACCCAAATTAAGTAGGGCCTGCTAAGAGCTGTATCTGTATATTTTCAAGTGCAGGATCCTCTCGGATATATCAGCACGCAGAGACGTGGAGCTTTACCAATAAATTCAAAGGGCACCACCCGAATTAATTATGGCCTTCTATAAGCTTCAACAACTTCACGGGCACCACCCAAATTCAGTGGAGACTTTTAAGAGCTAAATTCAATAATTTGCAGGCGCTGCCCGAATTAAGTGTGGCCTTCTAAGAGCTTCACTAACATTGACTAACAATAATGTACATGCCATGAATATCTACTCTGACTAACGCCCGTAGAGATCATACATGTATTCCACCAGTACAAAAACTTGGATGGCTGCTGGCGGCCATGTTTTTGGGCCAAATGACCCCAAAATGACTCAGACTAAAGGTACGACCTGTAGCCCGTGCTAAAGAATTTAGTCATACAAAGAGTAAAATCCAAGATGGCTGCTGGCCGCCATGTTTTTTGGCCGAATGACCCCAAAATTACTCGTTCCCATCTACATGTCAATATTAACATCCATGACAAATTTGATGATGATCATACTAAAGGTACGACCTGTAGCCTGTGCTAAAGAATTTAGTCATACAAAGAGTAAAATCCAAGATGGCTGCTGGCCGCCATGTTATTTGGCCGAATGACCCCAAAATTACTCTTTCCCATCTACATGTCAATATTAACATCCATGACAAATTTTATGATGATCGGACTAAAGGTACGACCTGTAGCCCGTGCTAAAGGATTTAGTCATACAAAGAGTGAAATCAAAGATGCCTGCTGGCGGCCATGTTTTTTGGCCGAATGACCCCAAAATGACTCGTTCCCATCTACATGTCATTATTAACATTCTTGACAAATTTTTTGATGATCAGACTAAAAGTACGACCTGTAGCCCGTGCTAAAGAATTTAGTCATACAAAGAGTAAAATCCAAGATGGCTGCTGGCGGCCATCTTTTTGGGCCAAAATTACTCGTTCCCATCTACATGTCAATCTTAACATCCATGACAAATTTCATGACGATCAGACAAATAGTACGCCCTGTAGCCCGTGCTAATGGATTGAATTTTGAAATGCAAGATGGCCACTGGCGGCCATGTTTTTTTACCGAATGACCCCAAAATTAATCATTCTGGTCTAAATGTTGATGTCAACAGCTATGACAAATTTCATAATGATCCGACCAAAGGTACGACCTGTAGACTGCATTGTTGACGCCTTACGTACACACACACACACGGACGACGGACGACAAAGCCATGGCAATAGCTCAAACTTTACAAAGTAAAGTTGAGCTAATAAACTATACATATGTATAAATACATACATAAAAAATAAAAGTCGCAAAGACACACACTCCCCTTGAATGTGGGTAACTGTGGCTGAATTGGTCATTGTCGCATGGTTTCAAGTAAAAAGACACCCAGGATCTCTCAAACGTGCAAAAAAAAGACACCCAGGCTCTCAAAGTCTCACCAAACAACAGGAATTTAGATTAGTCGTCTGCTATGTATTTATTAATAATTATAATAATTATTTGGTTGGGATCGGAATGAAATATCAATGGAATTTAAATGGGCATATATACCGTCCGCTTTGAGGCTGCCTGGCAGCGCAGTTCCGTATTAATAAATAGCAGACAACTAATGTAAATTCCCATTGTATGGTGAGACTTTGAGATCCTGGGTGTCTTTTTGCTTGTTTGGGACACCATGGGTGTCTTTTTGCACGTTTGAGAGATCCTGGGTGTCTTTTTGATCGAAACCATGCGATCACTCCAGTTGTGATAAAAAGTGCAAAATAGCACAACCCTATAAACTATAAATGTGTAAACACATGGATCTTTGGGGTAACCTCTAGATTGGAGCCTCCTATTTTGACCGAAATTTTTTGATGTGCTGAAACAAAGATATTTGCATGTTACATGATCAAGTGCAATGGCTAGACACTAGACAAAACAAAATTTAAAGCTGACTGAATGTTTAAGTCTGCCGGTCCAAAGCCCGGATAAAAGCTGATACATAGGGAGTTTTATTTTATTTGAACCAAGCCACAATGCAAATTGTCCAAACACCAAGCCATAGCTTGGGTCCATCGCGCTGTGTTCTAGGCAGTTTAATTAGGCTTTCATCCATCAAATATCATTAAAATAGTCTTATTTGGTAGTAATAAACATCACATATATACATAATATAGAATAAAAACTGATGGTAGTTTTATTTTATTTGAACCAAGCCACAACAAAAATTGTCCAAACACCAAGCTATAGCTTGGTGTCTGTCGCGCTGTGTTCTAGGCAGTTTAATTAGACTTTCGTCCATCAAATATCATGCAAATAGAATTATTTGGTCATATAAACATCACATATACATAATAATATAGATAAAAGATGATGGGAGTTTTATTTTATATGAACCAAGCCGTAACTTGGTGTACGTCGCGCTGTGTTCTATGTGGTTTAATTGGTCTTTCGTCCATCAAATATCATTAAAATAGTTTTATTTGGTTATATAAACATCACATATACATAATAAGTAGAGGTGCCACAATTATTGATTTTGATAATCGATTCTCGGTCGTCAATAATCGACTATAATCGATTAATCATACCTATAATAACATCAGTTGAAGTATTCCGTAATATGGCCTATTGGCCGGGTGATGGTTAACTGCTGTAGCTGGATGTTTCAGGCATCGGCTGATGTAATGGTTAAGTTAATAAAGTGGATCATAAACCAGCGGTAATAGACATGGTTATAATATTTGTGAGTCTTTTAGAAAGAATGTAGCGATTAATTTCAATGTTATGAATAGCCAAACATACAGGAACATACAATATAAAAGTAGGAATGCACGATGGACCGCCGTGTTATGGAAACTATAAGTTTCAGCAAACTTCCAGAACATGGATAACAATCACAAAGGTCGGCCCCTACCCGCAAATATCACCTGCAAAGTATTTTGAGTTTCATTCACCAGTCACCACACGATAAGCGATAGCCTGTACCAGTAACATCTAAGTATACATGTATTCGCATATGATATCATGCAGAACATCACTGATTAAATTGCCATAGTTTCCCAGGTTTTGGATATCTTGTGATTACATGTATGAGGAAGTATTGCTGAAGAATTATTAAAGGGATACAGTTCACTTGCATTTGGGATCATCTATATGATATACTGTATATCAACACTGTCAATAAACTCCCCATTGGACCAATCAAGGGCGAGTGCATTCAGTTCATTGAACACGATGACAGTCGGCACATTTCAAAGACGTACTACATGTAGTAGTGCCGCCTTTCTTGTAGAAATATACAATGACAAAGTATTTGAGTTTCATTCACCAGTCACCACATGATAAGCGATAGCCTGTACCAGTAACATCTAAGTACACTCGCATATGATATAATGCAGAACATCACTGATTAAATTGCCAGGTTTTGGATATCTTGTGATTATGAGGAAGTATTGCTGAAGAACTATTAAAGGGATACAGTTCACTTGCATTTGGGATCATCTATATGATATACCATATATCAACAATGTGAATAAACTCCACATTGGACCAATCAACGGCGAGTGCATTAATTCAGTTCATTGAACACAATGACAGTCGGCACATTTCAAAGACGTACTACATGTAGTAGTGCCGCCTTTCTTATAGAAATATACAACGACGTCGCCATAAGTTCCAAGCTGCAGCGTCGCAAATTTGTAGAATATACAATAACCCGAAGGCGAAGAGTAACCATGTCGCATCATCAAATGAACTGCCGACTGCAACATATTAGTAGTACTCATATTGTCGGAATCTCTTTGATACGTATATGATCAAGGATTTTTAACCCCTCAGTTGTAGATTAAACTGTACAACAAAAACGGTATTCAATAATACCCGGCATTTTCAGATGTCCGAAATAACAGATTAATTGACGACGGAACGGTTAATCGATTATCGCCTTTATCCGGTTCATCGATTAAACGATTTAATCATGGCACCCCTAATAATAATATAGAATAAAATTCAATTTTGCTTCTTATTTCCTATGGCTTGGAATGGCTTGGTATGGCAGTAACTGTTGACTTGGTGTTTAGTACTACTACTACTACTAGTAGCACCTAGCTCCAGGGAAGCTCTAAAGATTTACACTCTTTAGAGCTTCAGATTGGGTCAGTAGTGGCCAAATCTGATGCTCATACCTTTTCTAATTACAGGCGACAAAGGACTCCTGGTCGCAGATTCTGCTTGGTTCTCTTATTATGGTGACAATAAAGACAAGATTCCACCAAAAGTTCCGAAATCCGCGCCTTCATGAGCTAAAATAAAGACTTTTGTCATTTGTGCAAAAGAAATTGTTGTCTGTCTGTTTACGGAAGCGATATTTCACCACATGTTAATGCTGTTTGTCATGCGCAGTTCAATGTTTCATGTTTATTGATGGTCAATAAAACGTGTACTCCACCCCGAAGACGACTGTTGGAAATGTGTACTTGGAAGATATTATGGAAAAACTAAATTCTTTTGCTAAATGTTATGCTACTATGCCAATTTATTACATATGTAATAAAAATATTACCGAAAAATTATCAACATATACTTTTTAATAGAATTGTTGCTTCGAAAATATACTATTTAAAACGTGTACTCCAAGCCAGAATGAGAAAAAGTGTAGCCGAGTTAGATCATGCTTTATTACCCACTTCTACAAAATGTTGTATTATACTTTCAACAAGTTGTAGAAATATATTGGTGATATGAAGTAATTATTTTATTCAGTGAAACATAATCACTTCTCACATTTGTCATGCATGGTGTCAAAAAAATGACATAATCACATCGTCGCGCATTGATAGCTGCGCGAACTGTGTTTGTATTCTAACACCCATAAGGTTTGCTTTCGTGTGCCTATTGCGTATATATATACAATAACAACATTTGTTCAAAATAAGCTTTAGTTATCAGAATCGATTTACTGCAACAGACTAATGCTATAAACCAGTCTTGAAACTGTATGGTAAAAAAAAGTCTCAAAACTTGTTAGGCCTATTTATGAACAATAAAATGGCGATATATTATCACTAAAGTGTCACTAAATAGGTTATTATAATTAGCGTTTGTTTCGCTAATATGAAAACATGTTACACCTAAAAATATTTGCTTTTGGAAAAGAGCATTCCGTGTGAGTCTATTCCTGATATGGTATAAATAAATAGCGTTTGTTTCACTACTGTGCGAACAACGGACGACCAGATGATGGTGCAAGTTTGTAGCTGTTAGTGCAGGGGGAAAACCAGGACAAAGAAAACTATAACAAAACGGCTACCATGAAGTCTGCTTATCCCAATCCCAGATACAGGACGAGAGTAGGTACCGTAATTAAACTGAACAAATAGACACTGAATGGAAAAAAAAACCCCGATATTGGCCAAATGTATGAGTCGGATCCGGAGTAGGGCAGTAGACCTACACTTTTTAATGCTATTTCGATGTACACTTTATTATAATAGGAGAATGATTGTTTTGTTCAACTTTTAATGAAGTTAACAATGGTATAAGTATATATACCGTATAGTGATGCAATTATACCATATATCTTCCGAGTATCGGTACCGGTATACACACAATTTCCCCGAGTCGGCGTCAGGGCCGGAGTATGTCATTTTTTGACACCATGACAAATGTGAGAAGTGATTATGTTTCACTGAATAAAATAATTACTTCATATCACCAATATATTTCTACAACTTGTTGAAAGTATAATACAACATTTTGTAGAAGTGGGTAATAAAGCATGATCTAACTCGGCTACACTTTTTCTCATTCTGGCTTGGAGTACACTTTTTAAATAGTATATTTTCGATGCAACAATTCTATTAAAAAGTATATGTTGATAATTTTTCGGTAATATTTTTATTACATATGTAATATATTGGCATAGTAGCATAACATTTAGCAAAAGAATTTAGTTTTTCCATAATATCTTCCAAGTACACATTTCCAACAGTCGTCTTCGGGGTGGAGTACACGTTTTATTGACCATCATGAAACATTGAACTGCGCATGACAAACAGCATTAACATGTGGTGAAATATCGCTTCCGTAAACAGACAGACAACAATTTCTTTTGCACAAATGACAAAAGTCTTTATTTTAGCTCATGAAGGCGCGGATTTCGGAACTTTTGGTGGAATCTTGTCTTTATTGTCACCATAATAAGAGAACCAAGCAGAATCTGCGACCAGGAGTCCTTTGTCGCCTGTAATTAGAAAAGGTATGAGCATCAGATTTGGCCACTACTGACCCAATCTGAGTCTCGTACATGTGTATATCATGTATGTGACTCAACTGGGTCTAAGTAGCACCCGTTTTGTCTCTCCTGAACAATTGGCACAATTGCGAAGTAATTTTACTTTACGAGTCAATACGACCTGTTCCAATCTTACACACGATATTCAAAAAGCGTATAATATATAGTCCCTAGCACTCACTATTTCATTTGTCATGTTTTAGAAGAGTTATCGCAATTATTGTCTTGAAATTTTCCATAAACACTAAATAACTGAAAGGTGTATTCGATTGTGGATCGTTCTGACACATTTCCGCTGTCCGGCGCCAATTCCGCATTTTGTCTTTTGTCAAACCGGTATATTTTAGAGTTGAGAACGAACACACCCGATTATTGGAGAAGTCACGTTGGATTTGTGTCTCGATTTGTTAGGTAAATTCTGCTTTATGTTCGGAAAACAAATACTCAGCAATGTTTCCGTTTCACAATGAGATTAACCAACATTTTGACCCTGTAAAATGATGCGTACAATGCTATACAAACTTGGCTGTGCATATGGTATAAACTGTCGACTGGCGCAAAAAAAATAAAATGATCTGTCCATGCATTTATGATATTTCATCATTATTTTTCGGTCTTAATTGCGTTGTTATTCGTACAATAATGTTAGAAATATGTATTGCATGACGCAAGTAGCTTACCCAATTGTGAAATTTGATCATGTGTCGAGTCAATTTCCATTGGAAATGCCATAAAGCCATATGTTTATATCCATAAGTTAACTAGATCCATTTGATCTTTGTGTCATGGCTTACGCCATCAAAGATCCATGGCGTGGTTAAACAAACATAGGCGGCTATAATTCCTATAAAAGTAACAATTAGGACCAACGCATATGTATTTATCAACTAAATACAAATACAAGTGTGAAACCATCCACTCACCTACGTGTCAGGTATCCTTAAAATCCGACAGATAACAGAACGTAAACACTGACATGTCGTGTGTTCGTCGACCATTGCATGTGACCCGTAATTTCATGAATCCCCCTGTGAGTTCCCCGTGCGCACGGCAAGGTAATCACATGCGTTCACATTGAGTGTACAATTCATGTTGCCCTGATACAATTCAAGTTGAGGGGAACTACAATCTGCGCATGCGTGTAGTTTTTACAAATTACCAACTCCAATTTGTTACACATGCGTACTGTTAACATCCTGGTACAGTAATGCGAGTTGCAGAATCATGTTTGCCATGCACGAGACGCACGTAGTCATGTGATATGTTGGCTCCTCCTGCTTCGGCCATTTAACCACGTTTTGTCAACATGTTTTCCGACTGGATTTTTGGATTAAATTATTACGGAATTATACACACGTTCTGGTAGGTGTCAGAGCTAATATATATTGCAATATTGTTAACATTAATGACTATATTAGTTGATTTGTAAAATTAAGTGTATTTAAAAAAATTAAATAGCCGTCTAAGCTGATGCGCCGCCGCGGTCAGACCTGGATGGCCTTAGCCATATTACCAGGTCTGGTCAGACTATAAGTTAACATGATTTTGGTGTTGCTGCCATTCTGGATCAAGTTTCAAGTTCAAGCCTTCATTCAGGTTTAAGCAAATTTAAAGGTGAAATTGTCATAAAAATACAGTATATTTTCTAGATACCGGTAGATACATGTAACCACAGTCCCTAGGAATCACTGTTAGTTGATTAAAATATTATTTAATAATATTAAATCAATATATTTATATAGTTAGTTATTATATTAATATATATACCAGTTTGGCAAGTAAATATTTTGTATACTGCATTTTCATTGGCAGATGATTTGCAAGAAAATACAGAGTACAAATTTTTATGCCACACAAACATTCGCGAATTCTGAGTTTATATCATCATATTCCGTATTTTTTTCTTGAAACGATGGTGTGTTCAGATTGTTAGTATCTTTACCCACTTACGATAAAATAGCTGTTAGTTACTCGAATATTCCTTCAGGTGCAAACTCGGTGGAATTCTTTACGATTTTGGAAAAACATATCCATTCTACAAATACCATTTTACTACTAAGTGCACATTTTAACTCATTCTCATTACTAGAGAAATGTAGAAATGATCATCTCAAACTAATATATCTATATATTTTCAAGTAGGGCCCTAGGGGTGGTTGATAACTTGAGATGTGAAAGCAAATTTTATATTCCAAGCTCCCGTTTTGCTCCGCATCCCAAGAGCGGCAATGGGAGATAACTTGTACTGGGATTGGCTGCAAATTTTAAATAAGTAATTGTAATAAGGAACTGAATAGAGACACTACCGCGTCAGCAAAAAATGATTTTCACCAATTCCATAAATGTGAATTTATGGTGATATTTGGATGGAAAATCACGATTTATGTACAAATCAGACCAGGTAGAGTTGATATGACCCAACGAGCGCATTAAGAACAATTAACTTAATTGTCACATGTCAATTGTGGGGAGATAAATGCAATTTTTTCGAAAGGAAAAATCCAATTGTTCGTTTTAGTGATAGAGCACACGGGGTGGTCTCTAGCCAATGAGATGATTGTTTACATAATAACAAAATCTGAAGTTGCCTAACTGCACCTGTTATCTGTATAGTGGAGGTAATGTATCTAGATCTATTTGTTATATTTTAATCAAATTTAATATTATATGGAAGTGCCGCGTATGATGCAAATAAACCAGCTAGAATTCAAAGTATATAAGCGGACGTGGGTGTTGTGTTTCTCTCTTACATGTATGCTTGATTATATATCAGAATATGTTACCTGGTTTCAGCGTAGCATCATGCCAGCTGGTATGTCATATCACGCATTTTTGCGCTACACAATTTGCTGAATGAACCACTGGGACCATATGTTTACTGGCAATCGTTCATCGATAATCATGTCTGCACGTAGCTATTGACATCTGTTTTTCTTACATATTTGAAAACAATTAAGCTCATCGCTCGCCATAATTGCAAAATGCCCTCTTAGTGTGTGACTATCAGGTTTGAATCTAATGAAGATACTGCTTTGTTTGAAAAATTGTTGTCCCGATAAATGGGAATCAATACGTTGGAAAATTGTACTGATATTGATATCACTCAAATTTTGACAATTTTCGACGAACCATTTTGGTAGCCATCTTTGGTAGCCAGTTTTGAACTAACCGATTTGCCGAAGACACACGAGGAGGTCCGGAAAACTTCGGCGGTACCACCTAGCTAACAGGTGAAAAAAATGCGATAAATGCGATAAAACCTGGAATAAATCAACGAATAGATGCTATGCTCGCGGTAAGGTTGTAGATAAATGATTTTTCTAACGAAATATGTCGAAAACCCTGAGAATTATGCTTTTGTTGTTGAAATTCACGGGTCGAAATGAAGAGTTTTGGGGTTACCTCGACAATCGGAGTTGCCATTCTTGACAATTATATACCTAGAACTCCAAAAAAAAATTAAAAAATTGCATAAAGGTCAGTGATTCCAATTTCTGTGCATGTAACAATCATCAGTAGTATTTCTCAAGAGACTGACTTGCGTCCCTGAGGAAACGGGCCCACTCGCCCCAGGGCCCACTCGCCCCAGTCGACCTGGGCCAGCTCGCCCCGGGCCAGCTCGCCCCAAGGGATAATGTCTTATTTAAGTTGGTTTTCTTTTGTGTCTTTTTGCTTGCTTTCTCTCTCTCCCTCCCGCTGTCTCTCTCTAAGAGTTGTCAGGAGATAGATTGGATAATTGTGATAATTATTTATTCGGATGATAACAATAATAACATAAGAACATATATACATAATAATATGAAACAGCAAATTTAGGAGCGTCTGATAGGATTGAGTACCTTTATGTATAACATATTACGGCTAAAAAATGATTTTGGTTCTCATGTCCTGTCGCATGGAATAATATGCTGTTGGGCGTTTTTATTTTGATGTCTGCATAATGTTACGACATAAAGGTTTGTTTCAAATATTTTAGTATATTTCACCAACATGTCCAGTGATATGTATCGGGCAGTGGTGTGCAAAAAATATTGGATCTAACATACAGTCTGACTCAGAGGTGACTTATGTCTACATATATAACATAACATGAAGTAGATGCCTACACATTTAAGAAAAATGATTAATTGCATGTTATTTATCCTACCATTTGGTTGATGGACAAATTTTTTTTAAATTGTGATTCCGTCACGGCGTAACAGCATATTATAGTGAAATACAACATAATGGCAACGGTTTATGGAAATGAATTGAAAAACTTTAGTTAGAAAATGGCTCAAATTTTATTATAAACCGTCAAGTCAGTGTGATTTGAAAACAATTTCGTTGACGAAATCCGTGACGGAATCACCAAACACGGAAATCGAAAATGAATAAATAGCGTGACTTTGTCGTGCTCTCCTGAGTTATTTTTTTAAATTATTAAAAACAACCAATATATTATTTGAGGAGAGTATGCATGTCGTGTCACTACACCTCCTTATTGGTGTATCCTTTTGGTTTTTGGTTGAAATATTAATCACCAAATATTGTACGAAACGCACTCGTTTGTTATCTCGATTGCAAAAATTTGAAAAAAATATTCACGATATTTAAAATTACATAACGAACGAAAAATTGTGTTGCATAAAAAAGTATTTGAGTCACGTTAAAATTCTAGATGTACTTGTCATTATGATTGTAAACTCTCATCTGTAGATTCAAAAATCGCACTGCTTATATACTGTATGTGGTCGGCATATGAAAGTGATTATCTATCACACGTTCTGAAGCCATCTCACCCTCTGAAGTGTGAGGTGTGATTAGTCGACTGGTTACTGTGTAAACAACCTGCGTCTATTGTTTTGATAGGATAAGAATGGGGACAATAACGGCTAAGGGTTTCACAAACTCCAGAGATAGTGAGATGAACTCAGAGAATAAGAGAAACTTTAATATCAATAATATAAAAACAGTTCATTTTTGTTATTTATGATTTCGCTGGTTCGTCGTTCAAACCAACTAGTGTGATGTACCGGCTATTATCTTTGCTAACAAACGTGCCTAAAGTAATCTAAATGTCGAAATTGATGGACATAACTCTGAAATATATCATAATATGAACTTAAAAAATTAATATATCAATATATATTAACTTATTTACAACTTTAATACAAATGTAACACCCGGGCCAACTCGCCTCTGAAAGCTGGGCCAACTCGCCCCAAAAACTGCCTGGAGCGAGTGGGCCTGGATCCGTCCCTGACATGAAACTTTCAAATTTAAGCAATAACTTGAATAAGGCTAAGCAGAGTTTCATACTTCTAGTACTACCAATATGGCATACGTATAGAATAGATGTAAGAAAAAACATGGAGTTACAAGTGGATTCTGTTGTCTACAATAGCAATGACAACATGCTATATAAATCACAATACTGGACATAAAGTCCAAAAAATATGGTTTTAAATTTCAAACAAATTTCTATTTGTATCACAATGAACGGAGCGAAAGTTGTGAAGGGATTATCACAATGAAGTACACAAACATGTCTCAAATAAATGCACTTAACACAAAACAGGGCATATGATATGTCACCTGTTTCCAATAAATAACTCACTCAGCTACAACTAATCAACTATGGAACAATAAAATCATTCCGGTCGCCAAAATTATCAGATTTGAAACCATTTTTCACATTTAGTTCCTAGTGACTCATCACCATCTAAAATTCTCCATTTTGTTTGGGCATCATGGGAAGGATGCCGCTGTTCTGAAAAATAAGTGCATGTGTTCTGAGTCAACGTTTCTGCTAAGGTCTATATGTAGGGTCCATAGGACCTAGGATAGGACAGGCTGAGTCCCCGCCGACAATGGTTCGGCCCATCTTTCCTTTCACCTGAGAAGAGCCAGTATATATAGAGAAGAATATTCACAATTTCACCGGAGTTGGATATTAACAAATTGAAATAATTGAATCCCGTAATATATGCCGGCATTGCTTATATGCATAAAGCGTGATATGAATTGCGACCTTCGCCTCCATTTTAATAATAAACCGGAAATTCCAGAAGTCATCTTACATCTTTTTTGTGTTTTCGGCCAGCATTGGGTAACCTCGAGATTAATTTTGAGTAAAAAGTCGCCTAATTACATGTGGTATTATATACTGTTTCGGAATTTCATTTTTAAAAATCCTGTATATAATACCACATATAGTTAGGCGACTTTTTACTTGATATCAGTCTCGAGGTTGGCCAATGCTGGCTGGAAAGACAAAGAAGATGTAAGATGTAAGAAGAATCGATCAACAAACTATAGAGTTATCGCTCCTGGAACATAGCCAAGTTGTTTTGGTTTCGATGACATGTTTTTCTCAGAATTCATGTTAAGAAATAAACTACCGGTATAAATACTTTGAATTCTGAAATTAAAGATCGTATTCGTTGATATATTTCCTGAATATACTCATTAATTCTGCAAGTATTTTTTTCTATATCGGCTGATTCGACCAAAGTATCAGCTGGTTATCTTTCTGGGTTCTATGAATCACATTGGGACTTAAGTCATCAGGCAATCATGTTCTGTTCTGTTCAAATAAAATATTGCTAGCACCAGAATCGTGGGACTTGGGGAGGGGAGTGTCTTTGAATTTATTCTGAGCGAAATTGAAACAGTCAACGTCAAAATTACATTGAGCGGTACCGGTGCCTATTGTAGTTGGTTGTTTTGTGCTTTCCGCATTTGTGTGATGTTTTGCCGACAGACCAATCATTGAATACACAGTATCAACCTTTGAAGTGGTGTATTTTTGGCATTGGTGCAGGTGGTAATCGGCAGATCAAAGACAACCAGACCAACAGAAATCTACTCTGATTACATTGATTCATGCAGTACCCTTTTTTTTATTTTTATCTAATTTTTTTTTTTTTTGCGACAAAACCGGATGCCCAAACAAAATGGAGAGATGGCGAGAGTCACTCGGAGCTAATTTTGAAAAATGGTATAATTAAACTTCGTTAAATTGACGACCGGAATGAGTTGCAGATTTGAAGATTAGTGAGTTATTTATAGGAAACAGGCAACATATGTCAAGTATTTTGTGTTTTGTATGTTTATTTTAGATATGTTAATTATTGTTTTTGTATTTTGGTCATAAAAGTGTGTGTTACTTTCACTTAGCTCTTTTGATACCATTTAGAAATTCGATTAAAACCTTGATATCCAGTAACTGTTCATTTATTCTTCATGTATCGACAGATCTAATGTTAACCTGCCCAAATCAATTGGAGAGTTGAATCCTAGACACCACTCTATTCCTACATTGTATATTTAATGATAACCATGACGCGACTTCGCAATACACAACCTACGCGTAATGCTGGTTTGTTTAACCAATCAATGATCGGTATACTTAGTGCGTGCTCGCCAATAGGTCATTGAGTTCATTTTCAATGCAAAATACTAATGTGAAATTATTGCTGAAATCAGGGGTGGTTGCAGAAATATTTTGGGGACATTCAGACAATGATTGCCATAGGCCTGGATTGGGGTGGGTATGGGTGGTTTAGAGGGTTTTGAGCCCCACCCCCCCCCCCCTCCCCCTTGCCCCCTATGAAATGTTTCTAAGATTCTCTCTGACTGACTATTTTGGAGGTGAATTAGGAAAATCATCAATATTAACTCTTTTTATACGTCGTTTTTTGAAAAAAGGTCGTATTATGTAATCAGTCTGTCCGTTAACATTTTTGGTTTCCGATCGATAGAATATGGGTTCCGTCCAATTATTTTTACATGAGTTACGTCCCTTTTACGACTTAGAATTTGACCGTCTGTTAACATTTTTGGTTTCCGACCGATAACTCCAGTTTGGATTATTTGATCTGAACCAAAGTTGATATGTGTATTTCCCAGCTAAAGATACAGGCCAAGTTCGAATATGGTTTCCGTCCAATTATTTTTACATGAGTTACAGCCCTTCTTCGACTTAGAATTTGACCGTCTGTTAACATTTTTTGTTTCTGACCGATAACTCCAGTTTGGATTATTTGATCTGAACCAAATTTGGTATATAAGGGTTCCGTCCAGTTATTTTTACATGAGTTATGGCCCTTTTTGTCCGCCGACCCAACGGGTTCGGAGGACTATTATAATCAGCACGTCTGTGCGTGCGTGCGTCCGAGGTTTCCGGATGATAACTTTAGTTAGAGTGAACCAAATTAAATTAAATTTGGTATGTGGGTTTACTAACAGAAAAGACAGGTCAAGTTGGAATTCTGGTTCCGTCCGCCAATTTTCACCAGAGTTATGCCCCTTTTTCGACTTAGAAAACCCCTGAAAGTTGGTTTCCGGATGATAACTTTAGTAGAGTTAATCGGATTCAAACCAAATTTGGTATATTACTTTCTCCCAGCAAAACACAGGTCAAGTTCCAACTTGGGTTCTGTCCGACCATTTTTGGCAGAGTTATGCTCCTTTTTCGACATAGAAAATTCAGTTTTTCTTCTGTTTTTTGGTTTCCGGATGATAACTTGATTTTGGATTGTTTATATGCAAAACCTGTTTTTATTTGTGGATTACTTATTTCAAAATACAGCTCAAGTTCGAATTTCGGTTTAATCCGATAATTTTTGCGAGAGTTATGGCTCTTTTTTGTCCTCCGACCCGACATATAAAACCCCAAAAGTTGGTCCGGATGGTAACTTTAGTAGAGTTAATCAGATTTAGACCAAATTTGGTATGTGTCTTTTTCCCAGCAAAACACAGGTCAAGTTCGAATTCGGGTTCCGCCCGCCATTTTTCACCAGAGTTATGTCCCTTTTTTACTTAGAATTATTGCTAATTTGAGGTTTCCAGATGATAACTTTAGTAAATGTGTACTGAATGAAATTAAATTTGGTATATGTAGGTTTACTAGCACAAAAGACAGATCAAATTCAATTTAGGGTTCCGCCATGCCAATTTTTATGCGCAAACAACGGTCGTATCAAGCCGACGCTTAGACAGCGGACATGAGGTCTACCGACCTTTTATTCGACTTAGAATTTGACCAATTTCATAACATTTCGGTTTCCGACGGATAACTCCAGTTTTTATTATTTTATCTGAACCAAAGCTGGTATGTGTATTTCCCAGCTAAAACTACAGGCCAAGTTCGAATATAGGTTCTGTCTAATTATTTTTACATGAGTTACGGCCATTTTTCGACTTAGAATTTGACCGCATTTGGCATTGAAATTAGGGGTATATCAGATTTTCTTCAAATGTAAGCTCAAAGTATTATTTTATTTTGCGGTAGTACAATTCGAAATGGATAAAGGGCGTATTTTGCCACGCCCTAGCGATGCTCTTGTTTTTTCATTTGATTTAATCTACCAGTAAATAAAGTGTCGCGTAATGTAGTCAAAATAACATCTGTTTATTGTATTCTTTTCCAATATTCCTAGTGTAGGTATAATTTTAATCATCATACATGTATTAAGATAACAATTGTCATGACAGTTGACAAGTTGTGACAAGTTAACCACTGCTTGTCCTGAAAGAGAAATCAGTAGATTCAAAACATGTAGACCTATATGCAAGAGATTAGTTGATTATTGGTGCTATCCCCTGGAGAATTGTATTCTCATATCTCCCTTATTATTATAAACGTCACACCAATAATATACAATGGCTACCTTTGTACCAAACGTGAGTGTAGATAGTGTACCGGTTATCACACACAACGGTGCATCAAACTCTACACACATATCCTTATAAAAGGTTAATATAGAACAAATGGGTGCTCCGACATGGCAAAGGAAATTTATTATTACACTAAGATGTGCATCAAAGTGACCACATACCAACATTAAGGCACCTAAAACAAAGAAAATCTAATTCCATATTTGAACAATTTTCAATTTTCAGCAGCCATCTTGGATTTTATTTAGACCACATCCCTCAGGTGATGATCCCCTATATTCATATGGATCTTTGGGGTGACCTCTAGATTGGATTCTCCTATTTTGACCGAATTTTTTTGAAAAACATGGCTGCCAGCAGCCATCTTGGAATTTACTCTTTGTATGGCTAAATCCTTTGGTGCACCCTACAGTCCATATCCCTCATCCGAATATCACAAAACTTCATATGGATCTGCGGGGTTACCCCTTGATGCGAGCCTCCTATTTTGACCGAAATTCGTTGATAAATATGACCTCTCAATTCTCAATATGGCGGATGAAGTTTAAAATCTACAAAATAAATGTCAGTCATTAATATAGATTGCTCTGAGTATAGGATATGATGAAGTTGTGCATCATCATCGTCAACCACCCAGGACATAAGGCCGCGCAAGTAAAGTTACTATTTCTAAGCCCCGCGCTCATGGTCCTGAAACCATGTGTGTTATGGGAAGCCAAATTGACATTTAATAAATAATTGAGCTTAAGCGCAATAAGGGAATCTCTAATTGGGCTTAAGCGCAATAACAATAAGGAAATATCTAATTGTGCTCATGCGCAATAAGGAATATTCTTATTGTGCTTTAGTGCAATAAGGAATATGATATTAAATATTCTTATTGTGCTTATGTGCAATTAGAGATTCCTTATTGCGCTTGAGCTCAATTATTTATTAAATGTCAATTTGGCTTCCCATAGTGTGTGAAATGTTTTATTCGCATTTCTGAAATAAATTATAATCAGCATCTAATAAATTATCAAACTTGCTCAGAACTGAGATCAAACATACCCGTTCAGATTATTATCATTGTTTTCAGCAGATATTGTCCATTATTATCGAAGTAAACGTAAAATCTAAAATGCAGCAATGCTCCAGAACCTGTATAATATCTGCATTAAAAAGAGGAACTACACAGAAGTTAGCAGTTTTGAATTTTATCACCTTGTGAAATTCAAATGAATCAGGGACCAATTATATTCAGATATTAGAAATAAATTTTAGATTTTCATTTAGATATATACTGATCATATTTTATTCTTTGTTCCAGATTTTGACATAAAACAATGGTTCTCTCGTGCAGATTTTATGCCAGCAGGTATCCGGAAATTGAAGATGTTGTTATGGTTAATGTTCGTTCCATAGCTGAGATGGGCGCATACGTCCATTTGCTTGAATACAATGATATAGAAGGCATGATACTGCTCAGCGAGCTCTCTAGGAGACGTATCCGGTCTATCAATAAATTGATAAGAGTCGGTAGATGTGAATGTGTTGTTGTCATCAGAGTGGACAAGGATAAAGGTATGACCAGTATTAACTGACATCTACAATCTATTGAGAATATCTTTTTTGGTTTAATAAAATGAATGCTTTTGTATCTTTTGCCCACCAACCTGTAGGGAGTGCAGAATTACATTTTATGTGTACCCATTTCATAGTATGGTACATTTAGTGATGATGTCTGTATTGACCACTCGTCGTTCGTCCATCTGTTCATCCATCGGTCTCCCCATAGACACTTTACACATGGTGAGATCGGAACGAAATTGTGTATATGTGTTTTTCAGCCCAAAATACAGATTGAGTTCGAAAATGGGTTTGATCCGATGTTTTTAACAGAGTAATGGCCCTTTTTCTACTTAAAATCATCCGTAAATGAGGTTTTCTGATAACAGACTCTCATTGTGAGAGATATAAGACAACTTTATTGCCTGGAGACCAATCTGATTTATTGAAATTAAAATATTTTTAGCTATTATGTATTATAAGGCATAAAGGATTTCCTTATAAGTTGTAAATATTTCCTTAATACTTGGTAGGATTATTGCTATATTATCTAGTTTATAATTTGTTCATAGGGTCATGGTTGAGTGAATTTTCAGTCCATTTAGTGATAAGAATATTAACATTGGGGCTATGGGGTTTTCATGGATTTCATCTCGTGAACAGAAATCAATGATTTTCTGTGTATGAAAAAAAGCTATTGAGTAATATAGAGCATTTCAGTGTACCATGTCAGGGGCTTCAGGGGGTCCTGACAGGAGGCAAATGCTGTATAGATAAACATGCATATGTATATGAAATGAACAATGATGAATGTGATATCCGAAGTTGTGTACATAGTGTATATACGTTTTGCTTGTTTCACTGTTAAGTGACTTTTACAATAAATCAGTAAACCTAAAAACAAAACAAAAACAAAAGGGTCAGATAACGCTAAATCAAATAAGTACTTCAAAAATCTTTTTCTCCAGTCCAAGATGGCAGATGTTGTTACATGTAATACTTGGTGTGGATTATTGTCAGGAGCCATAGTTTCCAATTTGTTCATATTGTCATGGTTATTAGAATTTTAGGGGCCACATAGCACTTAGAAGATTAACATTGAAGGTTATGGATTTTGGCATCCAAGCTACTTGTAAAACATTGTAATGTGTGGAACCATTTTATTGAGGGCTACTTACTGTCTTATATGAACTGGTAATCTGTTTCGAGTAATTGGTCATAGGGGCCAGAATCCTCATCATATTATGGCTGTAAAAACATTATATAGATAACACTTCTGTGTGGTCTAACTATTTTCTTGAGAGCAATACTGACCAGCATGGTATGGACTGTGTTCATTTATCTCAGGTTAGGGGTCATAGGGTATTCCAATGTTATCATATGCCAACCGTTGTCAATTGACACTACTAGTGCAAAATTGGGACTAGGACCCGGAAATTCCAATAATTTGAGAATTTGTGTTATTACAAATGTATGAACATTTGTCTATACATGTACTTCTTTAGTACATAACAGTATACTCTATAATTGAACATAAAAACTCTAGATTATGATTCCGATCATACATGTAGCTATTTACTATCGCCAAGGGTTGGGTTAAACATCTGCCGATCACAATCGGCCTCTCATTAATGGTTTAGATTATGTTAGTATGAGAAGTTCATATTTATTGGTTCTAAATCTAAACCCTGCATTGGACTCCACTCAAGTCAAGGTTTTGTAATCTTGTCAAAGTTTTACTGCAGTATGCAGGTTTATTACAGACCAAGAACATATTTAATTTTGACGAGTATCAAATTGATTTTATATTCAGTTTTACTTCCTGGGGGTCAAATTATCTTAAGTCATATTTGATATATGCTTCACTCACTTGCTATGGAAGTTTTGCTGATGATTGTGTAATATTTATAAATATATTTTTCAAAAAAAAATTCAGGTTATATTGATTTGTCCAAGAGACGTGTTTCCTCAGAAGAAGTAATGAAATGTGAAGAGAAATTTGCCAAAGCAAAAGCTGTAAGTATAACATAGTACATGTAGGAATTGTCACCCGAAAAAAACTTGCAGGTGACTAGAAATGAGCAGTGTCCATCCGTCTGCTGGTCCGTCTGTCTGAAACGTTTGATGTCCAGATGATAACTTTAATAATATTTTACAGAATTTGATGTGTATGTGGCCTTCGTATGAGAAAGTCCCAATAAAGTTCAAATTTGGGTCTGGTCTAAACATTTCTTGTGGAGTTATGCCCCGTTTCGACTTGGAGTTTGCTGACTATAGTGTTGTCTGGATGGTAACTCAAGGTATACAGGTCTAAGTTTGAATGTGGGTTTGGTCCGACCATTTTTAGCTCAACTAAGCTATTGCTATGGGTTGGCGTCCGTCCGTCAACAATTTCCGTTAGCACACCCTACCGGTCACATCTCTCACCCAATTATCAAACTTCATATGAAACTTCTTGGTGACCTCTTGATGGGAGCCAGCAGCCATCTTTGACTTTAATTTTGAATCCATCGGCACACCCTGCAGCCCGCATTTATTGGAGAATTGTTTCGAAAATTTACAGACGTATTTTGGATCAGCTCTAGATGGGAGCTATTGAATTTGATATTTTTCGATGAAAAACATGGCCGCCGACAGCCATCTTGGATTTTACTTTTTACAGGACTAAATCCTTCGGCACACACTACAGACCACATCCCTCATACGATCATCAACAAACTTCATATTGATCTTTGGGATGACTTCTGGATGGGAGCCATCAAATTTTACCGAATTTCATTGAAGAACATGGCCAACAGCAGCCATCTTGTATTTTACTCTTTGCATGACTAAATCCTTTGGCACACCCTACAGACCACATCCCTCATCCGATCGTCACCAAACTTCATATAGATCTTTAGAGTGACCATAGATGAGAGTCATCAAATATTTCTGAATTTTGTTATATAAAAAACATTGTCATGGTAGCCATCTTGGATTTTATTCTTTGCATGACTAAATACTTTGGCACACCCTGCAGACCACATCTCTCATCCAATCTTCACCAAATGGCCACCTTGGATTTAATGTATATGTCTCTTCATGTTGACATCTAGTATTACTTAAACTTTTCAACTTTCCAAGTTACTAATCGCTCCATTGACAGTAACACATGAAATTATCCCCACTCCAAGTTGAACTACAGTGCCATTGTCACTTTCATTTTACTTAGAAATTTGCCAATTATAATTCTGTTATCTTATCAAATATGTTAACAACAGAAACAGTTGGAAGCAAAGTTTGATTCAATGATTGTTGCCAAAATAAAAAAATTCATTTCTGAGCAAGCCACCATTAAAATAAAGCCACCTTAGACGGGCGATGTGTGGCCCAGCAGCCTTTTATTAGCAATGAAACCAGTCCTTCTAAACAATGATTGAAATGACAAGTTAGTGAATATTCAATGGACATGACTCATTTGAAATTTAGAATCATATACATGTTATTGGGGGAGCATATATCAGTATGTACATACCAGTGCAGTGAAGAGTTTCCACAAGTTTTGTCAATATGTTATTCAAAAAGTACTTATTATAGTGTTGAAATTACTCTGAGATTCTGGAGTCGACTAGTCGAACCGCAAAAGTCAGGTCGAAGTCGACTAGTGGGTACCTGCTGTCAAAGTGTCAAGAATTATATAGCTATACCCATATCCTTATTCCCCCCCTCTCCTAGTCGCAATTTTTGCCCATTACTCGTGCTGTTTAAAGGACAATAATAATTAAGTGGAAAAACATTGGTTTATTCACAAATCACATGTTGAAAATATTCATAATTGATTCAATTGAAGAAAGAACTCATGTAATATTTATGTTCACAGATATTGAAACCAAGAGATCAACACAATATAAAATCGTTAAACATCAGCTTAATAATGCGATTTCATGCACTCTATTAAACAGTATTGATGGCTAAAATGAAAAATATGTCTCTTTACCCTTTCTGACAAAAAAAAGCCAGGTTTCCTGGCTCACCCCTGTTAATTAACGTCGGCTATCGGCTAAGCCAAAGCAATTGCCGAGGCAACAAGAAATTTCATCTGCTATTTTATATCATTCTGATATTTAAATAATTATGGACATTGTTGAAATGAACATGAAGGAAATACAACCACACCAGCATAAGCTGATGGCCGCACACTGTTGTGTGTATTCTTAATAGTTGTGTTGACATAATTAAATTAACGCAGACCATTATGCCACGTTGTCACTCCAGTGTTGTTGCTTGATACGAAGATGTGCTTTCATGTACCTTCAGTCTGAAATATGTGTTTCTAACACTTTACTTTATCTTATCGCTTTACATGTAAATAATGTCGTTGAGATTAGTTCCCCACATGTAAATATATATGACCCTAATTGGTTATACAGCCCAACATTTCGTAATGTATGTAACTCATTAATATGTCATCTTGTTGTCCTTGTGGTCTGGTATAAACTCATGAGTTGTACTATATTTCACTCAGTTTTAAATTCGCACACCAATGGGTGTGCGAAAAATAGTAGAGCGTGAATTTCAATACGAGTAAAGTAGGCATAAGACCTGCTCTTTGTTGCAAATTTTTCATTTTGATTTTACACAGGTTCTAACATTATAGCAGTAGTAAACGTTTTCAAAAGTGATATATAATTAGCACTATAGATACTTTATTTGATGAGTAAGTGTATTCTCTTGTTAAATTGCTGTACAAATATAATCTATTTTCCTTATTTTTCAATAATTTAGAGCTTGTCATTAGTTTTGTCCAATTATCATTGATATACAGTTGTTGTGGTATACAGTCTACAAAATCAATTTAATTATAATGATATTCATTAGAAATGTATGTGTTCATAACTTCCTAATATTATGCATACCTTGTGTAAAACTTGTTGTCATACTCTCCTGCGTCATTTCAATTCACAAATTCCATACACAATTATAAGGATGTTTGAGATTCTACCTTTCTTATGCAGGTAAACAGCATTTTAAGACATGTGGCTGAGCTTCTGAGTTACTCCTCCGAGGAACAGCTAGAAGACCTATACAAGAAAACAGCTTGGTATTTTGATGAGAAATACAAGAAACCAGGTGCATCATATGAAGCATTTAAACATGCTGTCTCGTAAGTTTTATTTCTAACCTCACTTAATTATTTTAGTCCGTGGGCCAAGCAGGATATTTTTCAAATTGGCTGCACTCCCCCTGCCCCCCCTCCAACAAAGGTTTCTATATATCAAATTAAAGGTAATCATATGGCGCATCAGATTTTGCTTGTTATACGTTTCAGAAAGTGTCCCTAAATATATATTTTTCAGGGAATACAACTCTTACCCCTAAAATAAAATGAAATTTTTTTCGAGTTCAAGTGTCAGAGCATAAACAAAATATTGCAGTTATAAACTGCACAATATATCGTTTATATTAATAATAAATGATCATAAAATGACACGAGATACAAAACTAGACCAATTTATGAGCTAGTTAGAAAAAAATGCGATAAATATTTTGAAATCGCGAAAAATTACTTGGATTTTGAAAAACATTGTCACTTATAAATGGCTATAACTTGTGAACAGCATGGGCTATTGATGATCCGCAACATGGCTAAAACAATTGCCCCAATGACATACCAAAATGATTTTAGTAATGGAATGCCAAGAGTATTGCTGTGAAAATGTGATATGAGTGTAAACTTAACCCCACCCCCTAAAATATAACTTTTGCAAAAAAACGAATTATGTAGTTTACACTTAGAATGCTGCATGTCAAGTTGGTTTTAGAAGCATAAACTGAAACAGGATAGAGAGTGATGAAGGGAATTATAAATAACGGTGTCTGAACGTGATCTTAAGATTAAAATTTGAAGAAAAAAATTGTGAAAAATGAGAAATTTTACTAATTTATGTAAAACTAGCAACATTGTGATTAAATTTTGATAGGCTATGGTATAACCTCGCGATAAAACTCGTCTAGAATTAGTAAGTTCATAAAACCTCATACTATGACCTTTCTGGCAGCTATTTCGTATATTTTTCAATTTTTACTTGAATTTTTATGGAAAGATTATATATATATATATATAAATATATATATATATATATATATATATATATATATATATATATATATATATTTCAACTGAACACATATGGCTACAAAGGCTTATGAGTGAGACTTACGTTATACAGAACAGTATTTTCTTATTTCTGCCGCGCATGTCGGGACAGTGATCACAACTGACAATAGATATGGCATTACAAATTTCTCACACTTCCCGCCACAAACGTGACTGAGTTCGTTATCTGGGGACAAGGGAATTGTTAATCATGGTAATTAGTTCAGTAGTAACCATAAACAAACCGAAGAACCCTACTATTGTTTCATTTAATTTAACCTAATGAGTAATTGATTGTCTTAAGGACTATAGATACTCATTTATTGGGGGAATACTTTATAAAAGTCAATTTATAGAAATATTAAAACAATCATCACTAACATGTGCCTTTTGGGTCAGTTTAGATAAGGAGTATCAAATTATATATTTTTTCTGAAGAAATATGCCCAAATTACCGACCTCCAATTTCAAGTTGCCTTTTTCTGATGTAAACATGTGTTCAGGTGAAATATTATATATTAACGAAATTGGTTGTTATACAGAGGATTTTTTGGTCAATAAAGAAATGACTTTTGCAGTATATAATATTGTGTTGCCACAGGGTTTCCGCTACTACGGCACGCTGGCCGTCCAGCGGCCTCATTCCCCTCCCCAACCTTGACTTAATATTGGCCACAAAATAGCCACAGACCTAGCTCAGCCCCCATTTTACACAGGACGAGTGACCACCGACACTGAAGATTAACAGATTGCAAGGAATCCTGCACCTGGTGCCTGAATAAGACATGATCAGTAGCGTGGACCACGTGCACAGTTGTCTGAATTTGTCTCCACCATCCTGGGTAATGCTTTGTCGGCAAATGTTTAGTAGTAATCATCTTCTTGCATTTTAAATTACTGTAGGTAGATTTCGGTATATACATATAAGTCCCAAATTTCTAAACCCACTATTTCCCCTCGGAATGCGCATTATAAATCGTTAAGTCAGTATGGGGCTTAATTCTGAGCTACAACCATGAACACAGGTTAGGTCTGGCAGTCGCTGCCACGAACAGTGCAGACATTTGACCTCAAAGCAAGGTCTGTATCAAAGAAATGTTCAATTAAAAATAAAACACTTAAAATATTAACAGTTATTTTCAGTGGCACTGTATTTATTCCCAATCCAATTAATACAAAAATTATCTATCCATTATACGAATCCAGCATGAAGTCAACTACCGTCTGAGGAATGGTTTTTGAATTAACACCAATCTGTTTTGATTGGTACCGTGAACAAAACACAAAGAAAGCATGCAGAGCTGGGTATAGCATGTGACATGACCTCTGCCCATGACGTAATTATCACTGGTTACTGCTGCAGCTAGAGCTAACTTTGATGTCGGTGCCGTTTGATGTCGCTTAAATTGCTACTGTTATAAAAGTTGTTTTATCAACTGTATACAATGCTTTTAGTTCATCAACTTGAGATCAAAGAAAGATTATCTGTTTTAATTTGGTTTCTACAAAGCTTCAATGATGTTCCTGCTTGTTGTCTCAAATGCAAGGAAATGGCTACTTTCAGTGATAAACATCCAGATTTTCTCCTGACAAGGCGCCGGGTATGTGCTTCCCAAATACGGCCACATTCCCCCAACCCCTAGCGGAAACCCTGGTTGCCAAACAGTTTCAAGGCATGCTACTACTTCCTATTCTATAAGTTGAGTTCTCTCACTCTGCTCATCATATGAGTCGTCAAAACTTACACTATTTTGGTTATTGTAGACATTCTCATATACATCGTTACATGGTTAGTCTGCGGTAAAACAAGATCATTTGTTAGATTGATATGAATCTTTACAGCCAAGGCTCAGTAGTCACAGTAGATCGGGAGGAAGTATAATCCGACCTTGTTTGTAGGACTCAATCAAAGAGCGACCAGTCATGGCTGTCAGGACATGGTACAGCAGGCTGGGGAGTTAGTGTGATGTGCCAATCACTGATATAGTTCGCAAGAAGATGTGCTAATATAATTTCTTAAGGAGTCTGTGGCTGCGGACGGTAGAAGATGTGTTCCAGTGTTCGGTTATACAACACAAGAACGTGTGTGTTAATCGGTCAAATTGACGACATTATGGCTCACTATAATATAACCCACATGCAAATTTTGTAGGATATATAGTGTCATCATCAACATTAATAGATTGCACAAATTGGTACAAAAATCGCATCACATTTTACTGATTTTGTCTATTAAGTCAAACGGCTTCATTTTATAGGTGTTGGTGAATGTCGTAGCCTGTCAGCGTGAACTGAACCAAATTTGCTATATTAGTTTACCACCCCAAAATAAAGATCAAGTTCGAATATGGGTTTCGTCCGCATTATTTTGACTGAGTTATGTCCCTTTTTCGACTTAGATTTTACCTGATTTGCTGTGTCCGGATGATAACTTTAGATTGAATCAAGTGAACTGAACGAAATTTGGTATATTTGTTTACCACTCCAAAATACAGATCAAGTTCGAATATGGGTTTCGTCCGCATGATTTTGACCGAGTTATGCCCCTTTTTGTCCGACGACCCAACGGGTTCGGAGGACTATTATAATCAGCACGTCCGTCCGTGCGTACATCCGTGCGTACGTCCGTGCGTCAGAGGTTTCCGGATGATAACTTTAGTTAGAGTGAACCAAATTAAATTAAATTTGGTATGTGGGTTTACTAGCAGAAAAGACTGGTCAAGTTCAAATTCTGGTTCTGTCCGCCAATTTTCACCAGAGTTATGCCCCTTTTTCGACTTTTTTGACTTAGAAAACCCCTGAAAGTTGGTTTCCGGATGATAACTTTAGTAGAGTTATTCGGATTCAAACCAAATTTGGTATATTACTTTCACCCAGCAAAACACAGGTCAAGTTCGAACTTGGGTTTTGCCCGACCATTTTTGGCAGAGTTATGCCCCTTTTTCGACATAGAAAATTCAGTTTTTCTTCTGTTTTTATACGCCGTTTGAAAAAACGGCCGTATTATAGTATTGGTCTGTCCGGCCGGCCGTCCGTTCGTTAACCTGGTATCTCCGTCAAAGTTATCTTGCCCACTAAACTATATGGTATATCCCTATTCTTATTTCTCGCAGTAGAAGGGTTAAAAAAACCCGCAGTTACTCTCTGGTACGTTTTCTTGAAAACGGTACGAAAATTCTCAAGTGCGTTTTTTCAAATCGGTACGCAAATCCTAAGGTATGAATATCCAAGGGGAATTCCTATAATGACGTAGTAAGTCTATCTTAAGTATTACCTGGAACACGTGATCCATCTTTGTTATAAAGGACGAGATTGCCAGGTAAGACATTCTTTTTCCCTATCTACTCGCATAATAAGTTCTCTCAACAATTGAATAATTTTGAAAAGAAAAACTTTGTCATTTTTTGAAGAAACGTTTGCTTCTTTGAATCAACATGCGTTCATGTTTAGTTTGTAACAAGCGGAAGGCAGAGTTCGATGAACATGTCCCGTGTGTGTTTTGTGCCGGCTGTACTCAGCAACTTCCGTGCCGGCTTTGTGCAACGTGGCTTCCTTCCAATTGGTCACGAATACGTTCGTTAACAGCTGACAGCCAACAGGATGTAAGTCCAGGTATAGGTTCATTCCCTGTAGCTTCCCTGGTAGTTGCTTCCCCTCATTTTAAGGGTCCAGCCTCAGAGATTCGGACGCTAGAAAATAGTGATCCCCTCTGTGGTCTAGCGACTCGGGGCGATTACCATACAAAACAAGGATCCGGAGGGGCACCCCATCCGTCCACAATTGGTGGGTTCCTTGGGTTTTCGTACGGGACGTCAATCTGCACCCTCGGGTCGGCCGTTGGCGGGTTGGCGTGCCCAGGTACGGCTGTGTGCTTCACCACTAACACTCGAACCACGCCGTCCATTGCTACCACTCGACATCTCGGGGTCAGCACCGCTGGGGGTTCTCCCCGTCCGTATTTTGTTAACCCATACATGCCTTCTGTCCCAGCTGGGCTTGGAATGGGTCCACAATTCCAAAACATGCCTCCTCCTTGTTATCCTCCTCCACCTCCGTGGGCGTGGAATACCGGTTACTGGCCGCATTTTGAACAACAGCGGCCAGTAACGTCGGGTTTGAATCTGAATGCGGAAGAATTTGTCCCCCGACGCCAATCGAGCAGGAGGCATGTTCCGGAACAAGCCCCTCCTAACCCTCCATCGCCGGTTCGGTCAGTAGGATATCGGGATCCGGACGAGCTGTCGCTCCATCCCCGAGATGAAGAGGCTAGGGACATTCCTCTGGGGTCCCCGTTTACGAGCGATGATGAGGGAGCTTCAGGTAGTGATTCCGGTACAGAGGATTCTGAGGATACGGATCCTGTACCGGATTTTGCGGAAACTATCGCGTTAGTTTATAAGTTGTTGCCCGCGTCAATGTGCCCTCCGGCTCCTGAGAGATCAAGAACAGCGCTGGAGTCGAGTGTGGATGCCCTGTGGGAACGACCTCAGACAGATCATTCTCAAACACTTCCTGGTCGTCTCCCACAATCTCCTCAGCTAAACACAGCATGTGAGAGGATGAACAGGGTCATTGCTGAATTTCGGTCCCAGCGTCCAAAATTGGGGCGTGACAATCTACCGATTCCACCGGGTACTCGTAATCATGGATTCAACAAACTGTTCTACTCCACCACCTCTCAGCCGGTTGTTTTGGAGCCTCTTCCGCGTTTGGAAGCTGATGCAAGTAGTGTCGATGTTCGTTCCCCCCGGGGTCTCTACTTAACCAAAGCTAGATTTTCGGGCATTCGTCAATCAGTTCGACAGGCTCTCCAGATCTTGTCTTTGGCGGATATGACTACCTCTGCAGTTTTTATGGCTCAATCGGCGGGTTCTTCTCAGAATGGCCGATTAGGCGACTTAGTCAAAGTTCTGTCCCGTAGTGTGGGTCACGCTATTTCTGTTCTGACTACATTGTCTGCCAATCAAGACTTGCTATGGCGAGAGGAAACTATGAAACAATCCAGCCTATTGCAACCTCATCATAAGGATTTTCTCCCTTACCAACCAGTGGGGTCAAACAATGAGTTTAATGGCAAGATTGCAGAGGCTCGTGACATGGTTGCTGCTGAGGCAGACCTGTATGATCGTCAGTCCACCCGCTCGGGTTCCCGAGGGGTATCAGACACTAAAGAGCGAAAGAGAAAGAGTTCCGCGGTTTCCTTCTCTGGGCCGAGTAAGAAACGGGCAGTTTCGGTTGTCAGATCACAACGGTCTTTGCGTGATCATGATTTGTTAGCGCAGCTTCCTCATCCGACTCCCAATGTCCAGTCGATATCTCGTGACGACAGGGAGCGTCAGTTACAGGACAATGTGAGTCACATGGTACAACAAGTCAATGATATTTTGCACTTATCGGGCAGTCGTCCGGCGCCAAGCAATGTTCCGCCTTCTGGTCAAGGCGTGAGGAATTCTGGTCAAGGCGTGAGGAATTCTGGTCGTCGCATTCATCAGTCTCTTGGCACTAAAGGGTCTGGCAAGTGGCCAGGCAAACGTCGTTTTTGACGCCATAACTCTACAGCCTGTTCAGTATCCGGTGGGGGGGGCGTCTTTCTCAATTTGTGACTCAGTGGGATCCTCTTTTCATGATCGATCCATGGTTGAAAGAGGTAGTAACATCCGGCCTCTTTATAGTTTTCCGGGAGCCCCCCCCCCCACTCACATCAGTTCCGATTTCGACTCCAGTGCCTCGGGACCCACTAAAGGCCGCAGCATTGGAGGCCGAGATCCAAAGTCTTCTCCACAAACAGGCTGTAGAAATCGTTCAAGATTGTCAGACACCAGGTTTTTACTCAAGACTCTTTCTAGTTCCAAAGAGTTCGGGAAAATTTCGTCCCGTGATCGACCTCTCTACTCTGAATGGTTATATCGATCCTCCCCGGTTTCGTATGGACACACAGGTTACCGTTCGTGCGGCTACCTCTCCCCAGAGCTATGGGGTCAGTATCGACCTTCAGGATGCGTACTTTCATGTTCGGCTTCACAGGGCGTCGCAACGTTATCTACGGTTCCAGTATGGCAATGTAATCTATCAGTTCCGAACCCTCGCTTTCGGTCTCAATCTGAGCCCGTGGGCGTTCGTTCGGGTTATGGCGACTGTCCTCGCTTTTTTCCGTCAGCGGTCTACAGTCACGTCAATGGGCTATATAGACGACATGTATCTGACTCATCTCAACCCAGTGGTTTTAGCTCACGACAGGGATGTTTTTCTGTCCCTTTTGGACCAGTTGGGCTTCTTAGTGAACAAAGAGAAGTCTTCACTCATCCCGTCACAGGAGTTCCTTCATCTGTGGATGCATTTCCAAACGTTTGCAAATCGTGTACAGCTTCCTTTGTCTCGAGCAGAGGCTCTTCGTCAAGAGGTGTTGTTCATTTGCCGCCAGAAGTTGATCACGGCTCGTACCTTTCTGCGGCTTCTGGGATTAGCCAATACGGCAGCAGATTTGATTCAGTGTGGTCGACTCCATTTACGGCCCTTACAGATGTTTCTACAAGCTCGATGGAAGGCATCAGAACACTCATTCCAGAGTCTCATTCCGATTACTCCTTTGTTGACACAGTTTCTGCATCGTTGGGCAGACGTTCCATGGCTCATGTCGGGGATCCCGTTGACTTCACCTCCTCCGACCTTCACTCTATCCACCGATTCCAGTGTAATCGGTTGGGGGGGGGGTTCTTCTCCCGAACTCAGTAGCGGGTCAATGGTCTCCGTCAATTCTCCCGTCTCACATCAATGTGAAGGAGATGTTGGCAGTTTTATTTTCTCTTCACCACTGGCAGTACGACTTGGCTCACCAGTCTATCCTCATTCTCTCGGACAACAGCACTGTGGTAAGCTACCTTCGTCGCCACGGGGGCACCCAGTCTCCTCAGCTTTGCTTACTAACTCAACTGTTGTTCACCCTGTGTATGAAGAACGACATTCTTCTGTCGGTCCGGCATATTCCCGGCCGTCTCAACGTGTTGGCGGACCAGCTCTCTCGTCGGGGCTCAGTCATCTCGACCGAATGGGAGCTCCATCCGGGAGTCTTCCACTCCTTGTGTTGCCTGTGGGGTCATCCATCCATCGACCTGTTTGCGACAAGGTTGAACCACAAGCTTCCTCGTTATGTCTCCCCATGCCCCGATCCAGCGGCAGTGGATGCCCTCTCAATATCGTGGGACGGCCTGGTGGGATATGCCTTCCCTCCCTCCCTCAGCCATAGTGCCTCATGTTCTCCGGAAGATCCAGTCGTCAGACTGCCACATTCTACTGGTGGCTCCCCTCGATTCCCGAAAATCGTGGTCCAATCTCCTGTTACCACTTCTTCAATCTCCTCCAATGGCTCTGCCTCCTCTTTCCTGCCTGCTCAGTCAGGGCAGTCCGCCGGTGTTCCACCCATGCCCAGCGGCCCTAAAGTTACACGCATTTCGTTTGTCCGGTCCTGTCTCCAGAAGCGTGGTTTCAGCCGACGTCTTGTGGACCACATGTGCCGAGCTCGGCGCTCCTCCACCATAAGAACCTATCAGGCTAAATGGTCGCTATATTTACAATGGTGCGGGTCGGCGGGATATGATTATGCCTGTCCTTCCCGCCGTGGTTTGGCGGCTTTCCTTCTATTTTTATTTGAGGAGAAGAAACTCTCGCCCATCACGATCAAGGGGTATCGGGCTATGCTCTCTCAAACCTTTCTCTATAAGGGCATCAAATGGATTAGTGGGTGTCGTGCTCTATCGGACCTGGTGGCCTCTTTCAGTCTCGCTAGACCCCGTACCAGGACGTTAGCTCCTCAGTGGAATCTGGGGTTGGTTTTAACCTATTTACAGGGACCTCCTTTCGAGCCTATTCGCTTATGTTCTTTTATGCATCTGACTTACAAGACATTTTTCCTTTTGGCTTTTGCATCTGCCAGGAGAGTCAGCGAGTTGCATGCATTGTCGGTCGATCCTTCCTGTTGTAAGGTGTCTCGTACCTCGGCAGAGCTTCTCACCAACCCTGGGTTTCTGGCCAAAAATCAGATTCCTTCGTCATTTCCTGCCGCAATTCACATTCCGGCACTGCCAAGGGGGGGGGGGGGGGGGGGGGGGGGGGGGGGGGGGGGGGGGACACATCTCTTTGCCCAGTTAGAGTACTTCGGCAGTACATTGCTAGATCTAAGCAACGCAGAAGGGGACGTCTCCGGCTCTTTCTGCCTCTACAAATTTCAAGGGACGATATCTCGGTTCGTTCTATTGCTAGATGGATCAAGTCTGTTATCACAATGGCATATGATCAAATTGATCCTTTGCACCTTCGGTCTTTCCATGTTCATGCACATGAAGTGCGCGCCATCTCTTCATCTTGGGCATTCCGCACGTCAGTCGCTTTAAGAGATATAATGACTGCGGCTTATTGGTCTCATCCCTCCACATTCTCTCAATTTTATTTGCGGGATCTGCAATCACAATCAGATAATCTGTTTCGCTTGGGCCCTCTGGTCGCTGCCCAACAGGTTGTGTCAAAGTCATAGAGTGTTATCGATGTACATAGTTTTATCTCTAGCATTGTGTATCTGTATTTTATACGATTAATCAACTTCATTGATTGTGGTCAACAGGGGGTTTTTTATCTTTCCTCGTGGCCTCCACCTGCCAGAAAATTCTAGATTATACCATATAGTTTAGTGGGCAAGATAACTTTGACGGAGATACAATATTTTCCTAAAAAATAAGTAAAATATATATCTCCTAGAAGTATCTTGCCCACTAAACCCTGAGCTCCCTCCCAGTGTTTCGACACCCACCCCGCTCACGAGGAATGTCCTCATAGGGAAAAAGAATGTCTTACCTGGCAATCTCGTCCTTTATAACGAAGATGGATCACGTGTTCCAGGTAATACTAAAGATAGACTTACTACGTCATTATAGGAATTCCCCTTGGATATTCATACCTTAGGATTTGCGTACCGATTTGAAAAAACGTACTTGAGAATTTTCGTACCGTTTTCAAGAAAACGTACCAGAGAGTAACTGCGGGTTTTTTAACCCTTCTACTGCGAGAAATAAGAATAGGGATATACCATATAGTTTAGTGGGCAAGATACTTCTAGGAGATATATATTTTACTTATTTTTTAGGAAAATATTGTTTCCGGATGATAACTTTAGTTAGAGTGAACCAAATTTAATAAAATTTGGTATGTGGGTTTATTAGCCGAAAAGTAAGTTCGAATTTGGGTTCCGCCCGCCAATTTTCACCGGAGTTATGCCCCTTATTTGACGTTTTTTGACTTAGAAAATCCTTGAAATTTGTTGTCCGGATGATAACTTTAGTATAGTTTATCGGAATGAATCCAAATTTGGTATATTACTTTCTCCCACCAAAACACAGGTCAAGTTCGAACTTGGGTTCTGTCCGACCATTTTTGGCAGAGTTATGGCCCCTTTTTTGACGTAATTTGACTTAGAAAATCCCTGAAATCGGATGAACCGATTTCAATCAAATTTGGTATGTGGGTTTAATAGGAGAAAAGACAGCTCAAGTTCGAATTTGGGTTCCGTCCGCCAATTTTCACCGGAGTTATGCCCCTTAATTGACGTAATTCCGGATGATAACTTTAGTTAGAGTGAACCGATTTCAATCAAATTTGGTATGTGGGTTTATTAGGAGAAAAGACAGCTCAAGTTCGAATTTGGGTTCCGTCCGCCAATTTTCCCCAGAGAGGGTGTATTTTGCACGCCCAGCGTAGCTCTTGTTTGGTTTCATGATGATAACTTGATTTTGGATTGTTTATATGCAAAACCCGTTTTTTGTGGATTACTTATATCAAAATACAGCTCAAGTTCGAATTTCGGTTTAATCCGATAATTTTTACGAGAGTTATGGCCCTTTTTTGTCCGCCGACCCGACATATAAAACCCCAAAAGTTGGTGTCCGGATGATAACTTTAGTAGAGTTAATCAGATTTAAACCAAATTTGGTATGTGTCTTTCTCCCAGCAAAACACAGGTCAAGTTCAAATTCGGGTTCCGCCCGCCAATTTTCACCAGAGTTATGTCCCTTTTTTACTTAGAATTTTTGCCAATTTGAGGTTTCCGGATGATAACTTTAGTAAATGTGTACTGAATGAAATTAAATTTGGTATATGTAGGTTTACTAGCACAAAAGACAGATCAAATTCGATTTCGGGTTCCGCCATGCCAATTTTTATGCGCAAACAACGGTCGTATCAAGCCGACGCTTAGAGGCGGACATGAGGTCTACCGACCTTTTATTCGAAATTAGATTTGACCTGATATGCGGTTTCCAGATTTTTTTTTTATTTCATCTTAAGTCAAAGGTTTCAAACAAATGAATTAAACCTTGCCCTACTCTACTCCAGAAACGGGCGTATTATGCCACGCCCCGACGGCGTGCTCTTGTTTCAAAATGGGCAGGTAAGTTTTTATTTGTACCCATACACATTATTATGGTACACATAATGCTGTCGTCCGGTAAACCATCAGTCATTTTGCTGTCTGGCCGTCTGTCTGACCGTAGACACATACTATCCGACGCGATAACTCAAGCATTTTTATTGGATCATGCAACTGGATCATGTTCATATTTTATTTCCATGTTTATAGTGACACACACAACCCTTACCTGTATAGTTAACTCAACTTGACAAAGTCAAGTTTGAGCTATTGCCATGGGTTGGCATCCATCGTCCATCCGTCAACTATTTCCGTTAGCACATCTCTTGTCCGATCATCACAAACTTCATATGAATCTTCAGTGTGACCTCTAGATGGGAGCATCCCTTTTTTCCCGAAATTCGTTACAAAACATCAAAATGAAATTTGGTATGGATGTTCACTACTATTAGGACATTCAATGTAGTATTCAATCATTTTGTTTGGGTTTTTCATTCTACGGTTATTCATCTTTGTTTATCTGGAAATGTTGCCTTTTTGTCTATCGAAGCAGATATCTCCACCACCGGTTGTCGGATCTCAATGGAATTTGGTATGGATGTTCACTACTGTGAGGACATTAAAAGGAGTGTCACTTATTGTTGACACCTCTATCAGAGTAAATCCAATGGGATGTGGATTTATTGGGAATTTGGGGATATACAACCGGAAGCATTTGGAAGGGGTGGTACCACTTCCCTACAACGTACTTTGGAAATTTGGGGGGGGGGGGGGGGGGGGGGGGGGGTGTCATGCAATGGTTTTACATTGAACATGAGATGAAGATGATGTGAAAATGATCTAAATTATTTCTTTTTGTGTGACTTCTTTTTCTTTCTCAGTTCTGTTGATGGTATTGCTGGTTGGGAGCCGGCTTTTTCAAGTTGTTGGTCGAGATATAGTTGGTGTTTCTCCTTATTTCTCTCTATGAGTTCCGTACATTCGACCTGTGTTTTTCTGATGATTTCAAGAATCTCCAGATTAATGCTGGCAGAGGCACTGTTGTTGTTGTCTCTGGTGGTGGATGGCTCCGGGCTGATGTATTCCGGAGTCATTGGACAGAAAGATGTTTCACTGTCCATCAAGGAAGCATCGAAAGCTGGCTTGATGTTGTCAGTCGGCTGTCCAGCACGGGAATAGGGGTCTGGATGTCTCTCAGATATTTCCAGTACTTCCGGATGCTAGCAGCTTCAGTGGTTGGGAGATTATGTTCTCCCGTCTCCAAAGCTGAGTGGGAAGTGGCTGCTGGTGATGCTGCAGCTTCCCTCTTCTTCTTCCATTCAGCTATCCGAGCTGCATCCCTTCTTCTCTGAGCCGGCGTCTTCCTCTTCCGTCTCCTCCCTCTGGTGTCCCCGGCGGTGGTGGGTCGCTGGTGGAATCCAGATCCCGGGTTACCACCAACAGAGGGTCCTTCTCTGATAGTGTAACCCGGAATTCCAGAAAAAGCTCCATGCGGCTGCCTGACCTGTGTAAGAGTCCAGGTCAAGCAGGGCCCCCATGGAGTGAGCTGAGTATGTGCCTGACTTCAGCAGGAACTATAGAAGAGTCCATAATCCGCTGAAGGCAGTAATCCAATCGCCGAGCGGGCAAAGTCTGGGAGTGCTCAAGCCAGGACATCCGATCCCGCCGGCGGTCTGAAACACGAATGAAATGGGATGTGGAGTAATGACTTGGTGTTTTTGTAGGATTCTTTGATAATGCAGAAGAGTGATGTACATTCACCTGCATCTCACTGTTGTGCTTTAATAATAATTAGTTTGATTAATAATAAGCATTAGTGTTACTAAATTAACTTGTGAACTCATCATACAACCCTATTGTGCTTACAAATTAATCCCAAAATTTACAACCTTATTCAAATTGATCCCAAATGTATCTGTCTGTCACTGTTTCTGGTTATTATCATTTGATTTTATCTTATTAATAACATAAATAAAACACATTATCTTCATTCAATACAAAACATGGGGGGGTCCTCATGAGTAAGCCCAGTACCCACTTTTTGAGCAAAAACATGCACTAGCCAGTCCTTCCCATGAGGAAAACACAGCGAGAGCATTTATTTGCTTCCGTAATTCAGAAGACAAGTGTAATATTGCACCCGTACTACATGTATAATTGTAAGTTGGGTTTTTCTAAAACAAAAAGTCATTGTGGAATAGACCTATGTCTAGTTACACTTTAATATGACATCGTTGAACTGAGATGGTAAAGGATCTAAATAAAATTTCAAATAGTTCACTATTGACCCAACAATTACAGTCTCCATTCGTATTTTGAGATGAGGGACGGGTGCGAATTTTAGCACCCGTGATTTGAAAATTACAAGTGCGTACGGGTGCGAGTGCAATCACTCCCGTCTCCTGGGAAGGACTGACTAGCCCCCCAGGCTTACTGAATGGTGTATACAGTACTAATATAATTAACCCTGCACATATTGATGATTTTATTTAAATAATTTCAGAAATCCAGAAGTTTTGGATGTCTGTGGATTAGATGAAGAAACAAAGTCTGTGCTGTTGCAAAACATAAAGCGTCGACTCACACCGCAAGCAGTCAAAATTAGAGCAGGTATGTTTGATGGTTGTTGACCAGTGATCAAAATAAGGGTAATTTTCTCAACAGGTTGTCAACATCAAATTATTGACAGGTATGTTTACATGTACCTATCAAAATGAAGGAAAGTATGTGTAATTGGTGTATTCTCAGCACTAAGATTGTAAATACTGCTATATAAATTTAATTTAAGCTATTAAAAAGTGTATTTCTCCCACCCCCAACTAGGGTTTCACGGTATTTAGTCATATCGCGATATAAATTTTTATATAGTGTAGTCAGTTTAGAAAAAAAATGGACAGTCAGTATATCGTGGGAGATGATATTCCAATTATTTATTTTTGTTTTTTAAATTTAAAACAGACAAAAATTTGTTGTATCCACATGTATTGTTATTTATGTATCAACATGTATTATTATTTATGTACGAGCCCTGAAATTGTGTGAAGGTGTAAATGATCCTGAAATGAAACGATACTACTTGCAGACAGTTCAATCTTACAATCAGTAAGTAGGGTTGAAAGTGAATCAAAATTTGTGTTGAATTGTTAACTTGAATTATAATGTGTCCATGGTAGACCTTAAAGGACCAGCCCATTCAGTCTGCTATGTACTTCAGCTATTATTGGCTTGTGGTTTTCTTCCTGAGATTCCTACAGTAATGCTCTAAGTAATCGACTCCTTAACCGCAGCAGAATTATGGGTAACTTTTCAGGATTAGTCGGAAATATGGCTTGTTGCCATTCATCGGAAAGCTCTCCCCGAGAGAGCTTTCCGATGAATGGCAACAAGCCATATTTCCGACTAAATCCTGAAAAGTTACCCATAATTCTGCTGTGGTTAAGGAGTTGATTACTTAGAGCATTACTGTATATCCCCACTCTCATGTAAATCTGGCTAAATATGGATGCACATGTTTCTCTTTTAGATATTGAAGTAGCATGTACAACATATGAAGGTGTGGATGCTGTAAAAAGGGCTCTGAAGAAAGGCTTAGAACTAACGACAGAAGAAATGCCAATCAAGGTATTTGATATAAATGGCTTCCCATATTAGGATAACAATTTATGAATGTTGTAAATCACTTGGAATATTGTCACTGCTAAGCTCACATAATAAGTTTGTTTATCCCCCGCCAAATGAAATTTGTGGGGGATATAGGAATGGGTTCCATCCGTCTGTTCGTCCGTCCCGAATTTGTAAGAGTCATAACTTGAACAAATGATAACGGATTTCAAAGATTTTTGGTATATGAGTTCACCTGACCATTACCTAGAATGAGTTCGCAAGCCAGGTCCGGCCGGTGATTTCTACCAGAGTTATTGGACTTTGTTTATTATTTTTGTCGATTTACCAAATAGCAAATAGACGACATCACAGGGCTCTTTTCTACAATCTCAACGGATTTCAAAGATATTTGGTATATGAGTTCACTTGACCAGTATCTAGAACGAGTTCGCAAACCAGGTCCGGCCGTATATTTTAAGCGGACTTATTGGACTTTGTTTATTTTTTTGTGTGCAAATGGACGACGTCACAGGGCTCATTTCCACAAATGTGAACGGATTGAAAAGATTTTTGGTATATGAGTTCACATGACCAGTACCTAAAACGAGTTCGCAAACCAGGTCCGGCCGGATTTTTTCAGCAGAGTTATTGGACTTTTATTTTTGTGCAAATGGACAACGTCACAGGGCTAATTTCCACAAATGTCAACGGATTTAAAAGATTTTTGTTATATTCATGACCAGTATCTAAAATGAGTTCGCAAGCCAGGCTTTTTGACAAAATCCCACCTGTTGTTTAGCACATACTGAGAACGCAAACATTATTGAGAATGCACTTCCCCAACTGCACAATTCGGCGGGGGATCCTGCCGTCTGCGACTGCTTGTTTTTTTTAATTTCAAATTATTTTCCGTTATCAATAAGCTAAACCTTTGCAGTGTGGACCCTGTCTATTCTGAACACCCAACAAAATCATGTATGATTTATTCATTTATAAAATGCTCACTGGTTCCCTTTTTCATGCATGTGGATCTGTTCATACCAATTGAGTGAATGGTTTAATTAATAAACTTTTGATAAAAATAACATCACACAAAATTGCAGAATAGAGCAATTCTTACATTGGTATCCTTTGCTTTCTGTTCACATTGTTTGATATATAATTGGCAATATAAAATAATTTTGGTGAATAATGTTCTGCAAGCTATAAATTTCAAATAGAACAATTACAAATAGAACAATTACAATTATAAATAGAAGAATACCATGATTGTTATTGCTGGTTAAATATTATAAACATTTTCTTCTCACTGTTACAGATAAATCTAATAGCACCTCCACTATATGTCGTGACAACACAGACACTAGAGCGGTCTGATGGGCTGACACTAATTGGCGGTGCAATCGATTCCATAAAAAAGAATATAGAAGAAGCAGGTGGTCATTTCGGAATACAAAAAGAGGTCAGTTTATTGAAAACTGCCACACTACTCTGTGGTCATTTAAGCATGCACAAAAATATACCACTGCACTGTTGTTTGGGTTTAAAAAGCTGCTTAATGTGGAGTCTTGTTTTTCTTGGTGACAGCAGTGAGATTTCTGGTGAGTTTCTCCCAAATATTCAGTGGAGCTCCGTGATCCAGTGGTTAGCTCATTGGACTTGTCTTCGCTGTCAACACAGCGAGGCAAGTTTGCAGCCGGCTGGTGGTCTATTGTGAGTTTTCACACAACAGTGGCCTGGCCACTTTGAGCGATGTGTAATTGTAGGATTGTATACTGTTTGAATCTCGCGCCATGTTGTGACCCTTGAGCAAGGTCGCTCGTACTGTGTCTGCTTTGCACCAACCATGCATTATAAGGGTACCTGATAATGAGCAGTGAAATATCTTGTCACTATGCTAGCCACATGGTATCCTGCCATACTCTTGGCTGTACCTCCCCTGTCCCCGGGGAGCAGTAGATGGTTACTGAGTGCTTAGGCTCATCAGGGTAATAATTGTAATACATTGAGTGCTTTGGGCCTCATGGGAAAGGCGCTTTACAAATGCTATACATTATTATTATTACACCTACCTCGACATTTGTGTCTCAACAGAATTTTAAATTTCGCACCGTATACAAAAGAAAGGAAAATAAATTTTGGCTGAGTTAGATTCCGGCTAAGAAAAATTTAATATATTTACATTTTTATGGGAAGCCAAATTGACTTTTAATAAATAATTGAGCTTAAGCGCAATAAGGAATCTTTAATTGCGCTTAAGCACAATAAGGGAATCTCTAATTGTGTTTAAGCGCAATAAGGAAATATTTAATTGCGCCTAAGCGCAATAAGGAATAGCTAATTGCGCTTCCTTATTGTGCTTAAGCGCAATTAGCCACATTACATAAACTCCCTATAATTCAAATGGTCTAGTCCATGGTACAATAGGTGGAACAAATATAGGATAATTCTACTATTTGCAGAGGGGTGATCTCATGAGGGAGATATTAATTGCACTTAAGGATGTAATTGCGCAATAAGGGAATAATTGCGCAATAAGGGAAGATCTAATTGCGCTTAAGCGCAATAAGAATATTCCTTATTGTGCTTAAGCGCAATAAAGTATCTCTAATTGAGCTAAAGCGCAATAAGGAATATTCTTATTGCGCTTAAGCACAATTAGAAATATACTTATTGGGCTTAGACGCAATTAGGGATTCCTTATTGCGCTTAAGCACAATTATCTATTAAATGTCAATTTGGCTTCCCATACATTTTTAGCTCAACTTTACTTTGTAAAGTTTGAGCTATTGCCATGGCTTTGTTGTCCGTCATCCATGTGTGCGTGTGTACGTAAGGCGTCAACAATGCAGTCTACAGGTCGTACCTTTGGTCGGATCATTATGAAATTTGTCATAGCTGTTGACATCAACATTTAGACCAGAATGATTAATTTTGGGGTCATTCGGTAAAAAAAACATGGCCGCCAGTGGCCATCTTGCATTTCAAAATTCAATCCATTAGCACGGGCCACAGGTCGTACTATTCGTCTGATCATCATGAAATTTGTCATGGATGTTAATATTGACATGTAGATGGGAACGAGTAATTTTGGGGTCATTCGGCCAAAAAACATGGCGGCCAGCAGCCATCTTGGATTTTACTCTTTGTATGACTAAATCCTTTAGCACGGGCTACAGGTCGTACATTTAGTCTGATCATCATAAAATTTCGTCATTGCTGTTGAAATTGGAATGTAGATGGGAACGAGTCATTTTGGGGGTCATTCGGACAAAAAACATGGCCGCCAGCAGCCATCTTGCATTTAAAAATTTAATCCATTAGCACGGACCACAGTTCGTACTGTTCGTCTGATCATCATGAAATTTGTCATGGATGTTAATATTGACATGTAGATGGGAACGAGTAATTTTGGGGTTATTTGGCCAAAAAACATGGCCGCCAGCAGCCATCTTGGATTTTACTCTTTGTATGACTAAATTCTTTAGCACGGGCTGCAGGTCGTACCTTTAGTCTGATCGTCATAAAATTTGTCATGGATGTTAACGATGACATGTAGATGGGAACGACTCATTTTGGGGTCATTCGGCCGAAAACATGGCCGCCAGCAGCCATCTTGGATTTTACTTTTCTCTTCATGTCTATAAACTAGTATTAGACATTCAACTTTCCACATTCCTAATCGCTCCATTGACTGTAATACATTAAATTATTCCCTTTCCAAGTTGAGCTACAGTGTCATTGACACTTTCATTGGGTACCTTCTTTAGTTTCAAAGTATTTACTATGCATACAAAAGACACACATGTTTGGTGGAGTCACTGGTCTCCTCTTATACTCAAGATGGGCAACATGTGCTAAAATGACAGTGGAAATATATATTATTTTTTAAAAACTTTTATTGCCTTTCAATAGCTGCAAACATTTCAAATTTGCTGCCAGCACCCTCCACTCCCCTAAAGGAGATTCTGTAGAAAAAGCTATAGAAGCCAATATAGCATTTCTTGCATTTATAAAGCAATGCCGTAGAAGAAAAATATCAAGGGCTGGACAAAATAACTCCATTGCGGCTCCCACAATTGAAAGCTTCCATGATTTTGTTTTCCTTTAGGCTCGAGTCATCTCAGACATTGATGAAGCAGAGTTGGCCAAAAAACTGGAAGAGTTGGAGGAGCAGAACAGAGAGATTAGCGGAGATGAAGACTCGGAAGAAGAAGAGGAGGAGGAAGAAGAGGAGAAGGACCTGAAGGAGACACAATCATGAAGTGCTAATCAAAATGACTGTCATTCCATATACACAAGTTGTGCTGGGAGGTACATTTTCTCTGGCACATGTGCCAATGTGATTGGAGAATTGTCATCTGAAAAGCCTCACATTTGTTTGTACACCACATGCCTTGGTGGGGATTCTTTATGGAATACTTTGGTTAGATGGTAATCATATGAGTTCACATATTATGCTGGATGCTACTGTCAGTTTATTATTTGTCAAATACTATAGTTTGGCAATTGCCAAGCTGGCTTTTTGATCGAATTCAAGTTTAAAAAAATTTTCATTCAATCCTATATCTCCATTCACCCCTTTATCAATTCCGTCTACTGTCGGCAAAAAATAATTGACCTAGGAAGAAATGTCAATAATTTTTACATCCCCACTGATTTAAATTCAATTCTAAAGACTCGAATAATTTGAATTTATCAAGCAGATAATTGTCTGTCTAAAAATATTAGTGAAGCATTCTGACAAAGAAGATTTTTCTTAGATTAATAATGATAAAATTATCGTTAGTTGTCATGACGATTGAAGGACCCGTCATTCTGCAGAAGAGATCATCACCAAGCCTTGAAATAGTGTGTCTGTCATTTGCAGATTGAGGTCCCCAGAGGGTGAATTTAGTGATGCTACCCCGCATAGCGGGCTATCATCACCAAATTCACCCTCTGGGGACCTCATTCTGCTTACACCTCGGCAGAATGAGGTTCCCAGAGGGTGAATTTGGTGATGATAGCCCGCTATGCGGGGTAGCATCACTAAATTCACCCTCTGGGGACCTCATTCTGCAAATGACAGACACCCTATTTCAAGGCTTGATCATCACACATTCTTCTTTGTTATGTCAATATTTAATAGTATATGCATTGAAAAGGTCACTCGAAATGTTTTCCATATGGGTAATTCTTCACAGAAATATGGATAATTGGATCTTCCAAATATTTTACTCTGGCAGTTGGTCCTCTATTAAAATCTCTTATTTTATATGAATGTATCCTGTCAGTTTCTGGCTACATGTATTACTATAGTTATCAATCATGTATTGTACAAATTGTACAGATTGCAGACATGTTCGCATGTCTTCTAATTCAAATGATGTGTAATATTTATATCGACCAATTATTATCTGAAGCACTCAATGCTGACATACCTCTTTAACCCTTTCATGATGGGAGCTGCGCTGATGCAGCATTAAATATCATGTGCCAGTGCATTCTCTTATACTGTGCGAATCTCCCACATGACCCTCACATATATAAGATAATGCACTGGCTTACAAGTTGAAGGTAAATATTGTTAGGCCAATGCATTCTCTTATATATGTGAGGCTCCCTATGGGAGACTCATGTATAAGAGAATACATTGGCACAGTGTTTTCACAAAATTTCAGGTAACTCCAGCCATGAAAGGGTTAAATAAAACCACATTGTCAAACAAGATCATAAAATTTTAATTATTATGAGTGCACATTAAAACACCCGGAAAAACATATGCTTTTTCAGATATTTCGTAAGAAATCTGCTATTTTTAAAGATGTCAATGTCATATTTTAACCCTTTCATGATGGGAGCTGCGCTGGTGCAGCATTAAAGATCCTGTGCCAGTGCATTCTCTTATATATGCGAGTCTTCCGTAGGGAGCCTCGTATATATGAGAGAATGCACTTGCTTACAAGATCAACGTAAATATTGTTAGGCCAATGTATTCTCTTATATATGTGAGGCTCCCTATGGGAGACTCACATATATAAGAGAATGCATTTTCGCAAAATTTCAGGAAGCTCCAATCATGGAAGGGTTAATAACTTAACGACAAGCTTAGTATACAAGGATATTGTCATTCATATATCAGGCCAAGATTCCTTTGTTTTCATCTGCCTGAGACAGTGGTTATGATAGAATCAGGGAAATACATAGTGCCAAGCCATGTCTATTAGCATATTCTTATATGATCTGGTACAAGGATTTTTATTGTCATAAAATATCAAAATGGCTATGATTTAATTTCGAAATTACTGTAAAAGACAAACTTTTGTAAACCCGAGGCTATAAAATAATTGGTGCCTTCACAATCCATTTGATGTAAGTCATTCATGGAAATGAAGACTACACTTAGAAAAGTAGTGTATGTATTCCACTTGAGTGTTAATGAGCTATCAATAGCATACTAACTGATTTGTACTTTGTCTTGGCCAGTTCCCATCTTGACCAATGTCCCCGGCTTGCAGAAATGAAAGAAATTTGCTCAGCAAAAAACATGTCATTGACTTTGGTTTACATTTTTGTCTTATTTGGGGATTACAATTGCTATTACAAAAATAAATTTAATTTAATTCCTACATGGTGTTTGTTTCCAACTCTTACAATAGTCTCCAAGAACCTCAATATGAATGTGGAGAACAAATGTTGGGTATTTCACATAGCCTGGTGTCCAGGGTAACAGGTAGATCACTTGTGAATATATGGACACTTACGTAATTGTGGGAGGTACTTATGTGGCGAAACAGTACAAATGCTAGAGGTTTAAAAGTACCCCATCTGATTCAATGGTCCCCATATCATCAGATTCCAACAACAACAACATTTTTTGAAATGCTGCTTCAGTTATCAAAATCGATTTATTGCCGAAAAATAATGCTAACCACAGTCAACTGTAGTATAAAATTGCCCACAACCTGTTATTTATCAACATTATTGGTCAATTTGTCAAATATTTAACATCCAAAGCCACTTGATTATAGAGTTTTTCCATCTTCATCAGCAATTTGGTCTGAGATCATCGGCTCATCGACTTTTTTCCAGGCCACCAAAAAGTACTGATGGTGAAAAATAATACATTTCAAAAATCAATATCTGAGCATTGATGGGTGGGTTCCTCAACTCAAATCAAATATATTTTACCCCCCAAAGCCAAAGAAATAGAAATTTTGGAGTGTTAGTTCTGATCACAGGAGCTTGGAATTTGGTCAAAACCCCTCTTTTATTGGCAGAACCACCACCCGGGACCATAGGTCACGGAAGGAACGAAACACGAATTTTTTGCCACCCATTTTGAACTCAACTGTATTCCTACAAAAAATATATTTTCACTAAAAACTTTTGGTACCTCTTACACCTTAGATGCCAATCTACAACATTCCATAGGTATATTTTTCCAGTTCTTTGAAAACCTCACTTTATTTCGGTAATGTATTGTAAATTCACCAACGAACACAAATCTGCAACACCTCCATCACCCGTTGTAGAATCTGAATGACAAATGGCACAAAACCATTTTTCCGGAATAACAAAGTCGGAACGAAATAAAATCGAAACCTAAATTTAAAGCCCGCGAAATTCAAAAATATTTGAAAGTGCGTGCGGTTTTCGAACTTAGGCGCCAGAAAACTTAAATCAGTTTATGTTTGCGTCATACTATGCACGTTTTTGATGATCTTATCCTGATGTTTTGTGTATTTTCTTGAAAATTTTTGTATTTGTCTGTCTGCTGTTATCATCTGATGAAAATGACGACTGTCCAAGAAAATATTCTTCATTTGACTGAATGGTAATTAGTACAAATATTTAAAATGTAATTTATTTCTATTTATGGCACGACCACGTGGTATTAGTTTTTGTTATGTTCGTTGTGCACCGGTAGGCCTATGTACTACTTGACTTGGTAATGCTACTGGTTGCAATGATTTGTCATAAGGGGACCACAACTCTCTCTCTCTCTCTCTCCCATCTCTCTCTCCTCTCGCTCTCTCTTCTCTCTCTATATCTCTCTCTCTCTCTCTCTCTCTCTGTCGCGATCTGTTTATAGACCTAAACTATCCATCATATAATAGTAATAGTAATCAACCCACTGATCGAATATCACAAAGTAGAAGAAAAAAAAAGATATATAGACTCACGGGGAGGCCTGGTATATATATGCCTATGCATGAAGCGATTCCTTTGTGCGTTTTGGTGCATATTCGTTGCCAGAATATCTTGATTATTTCCACATAAAATGCTGTTTTTTACTAGTTCTGACGAACAAATACATGTCTTAGTTGACGAGAGAAAACATTTTTCTTCAGTTAGGTAACGATATATAGAACGAGTGTTTAGTTTCGCGAAATTCAAAATTGTCAATGTAGGGTACAAAAGCTCGCCATTTATATCATAATATGCCAAATATAGTAACAAAATGTAATAAGATTCTTTCATGTTATCCTGCGTATTCTTTACGGTATACGTTTTATCTGTGCAAGTTGAAAGGCAAACTGGTTTACCGAATAACTAGTTTATAAATTTGAGTTAGTGATAAACTCGCTAACATAAATTTTATTTAATAAGCAACTATAAGTATTGTCAATTGTATCACTACCAGGATATATAAATAGTATACGTCACTCGTGGCTCGTAACGAATCATCACCAAAACTCTCAAAGAATGGCTTTAGGCATATGATTATATAGCCTGTGCTCATGAATTGGAAATTCAAGACAGCTAGCCGCCATATGGCATTGTTTTTCTCAAAGTCGAAAATACCCCACAAAAATATTAAAAACATTACTTAATGTAACTTTCATGGTCGATGAAACGAGTGGCTGAAATCCTACGGCGGTCATGTTTCTATGAATAATTTCACGATGATCGTACCAATGCTACAGTATATAGCAATGATTCGTTCTCATTTTGATATCGATGTCATGACCCATGCAAATTTCACGATGATCGGTGCATCGACAAAGCTCTAGGCAGTGTCATTGATTTATATATGCAGGGTTATCGCTGAAATCCAAGATGGCCGACGGCGGCCATGTTTCTTGGGGAATTCACTCCAAAATTATTCGTTCCCATCTACATGTCAATGTCAACCTCCATGACCAATTTAATTATGATCGGACCAACAATACGTACCTGATCAGGAGCTCTTCGAATTCTTGGTTAAAAATTGTGTTATACCAACCACGACGTATGATTGACGCAGAATTACATATATTAAATTGTATTTGACACAATTTATCAGTTTCGGTCATGTAATAAACATGTAATCAGCAGCTATGTTCGAAATTATAAACGATACTTTCATGCTATCCGTCTCCGGATCATAGTTTTAAAGTTTCCGCATATTTCGGTACCATTTCCACTACTCAGATTCTACAACGGGTGATGGAGGTGTTGCAGATTTGTGTTCGTTGGTGAATTTACAATACATTACCGAAATAAAGTCAGGTTTTCGAAGAACTGGAAAAATATACCTATGGAATGTTGTAGATTGGCATCTAAGGTGTAAGAGGTACCAAAAGTTTTTAGTGAAAATATATTTTTTGTAGGAATACAGTTGAGTTCAAAATGGGTGGCAACAAATTCGTGTTTCGTTCCTTCCGTGACCTATGGTCCCGGGTGGTGGTTCTGCCAATAAAAGAGGGGTTTTGACCAAATTCCAAGCTCCTGTGTTCTGATTATGCATCTTTAAGTTGTGCATGCTGCATAATAAACATATGTTATAACCTCAATCGATTTCACTTCATACTTCTTAGATCAACCTGATGGAGATCAGCTGCTGTCTAGCTATGTTACAAAGTTATTTCATCTGCAGTTTATTTAGCACATTCTGGACCCATATCTCATGTGTACAGGGTATGGACAGAGTGTACCAGAAGTAGGATTTACAAGATGTGGAGTAATCAGCTAAAACTTTATTATTTTCGTTGATGTTGTGAATAAAGATGAATTTACATCAAGTATTGAGTGTTGTAACCTTCTCAAGATTTTTGGTCGACTAGTTTTTCTAGAAAATATACCTTCCTTCTGCTATTATTTGAAGGGACCCAAGGTACTTGCAGTGGAGTAAATGTGCTAAAAATATCAAAGTTAAAACATAACCACTAAGAAGAACATGGAGAAATAGATAAACATTGTTGTTATATTCATTATTGAAAGTTCTCCAAAAACGGAATTTTGCCATTTGAAACCATTGTTATGTAAATGAAACTGTTAGTGATTTGTCGTCAAACATCGCTAATTGTGTAGTGAGTTCAAATATTTCAGTCTGAATATGATTTACAGAAATATTTTCAATGCTGTCAGATGCTGTGACCTTTTACAATATATAACATCAATTTTGATTAAACTTTGATATCTTATTGGACTCATTGGACTTTTATTGTTAATTCCACTGTAACAGTAAATGTTTGCATAACAATAAAAATGGTATTAACTGCGAAATAAAAATAAGAACAAATTCAATCTAATTTTTAATGCACTTGTTATGATAGTTTTTAGCTCACTTCAGACAAAGTCTCCATTGAGGCTATAGTCATCACTCCCATTCGTCCATCCGTCTGTCAACAATTGTCTTCTTCTCCATAACCATAAGACCAAATGGGTTCATATTTGGTGTGGATGTTCCCTAGGTGACTCGCAATCAGATTTGTTCAAATGATGTCACCAGGACAAATAGGTGAGAAGCCGGGCCATCACTCTTTCCCTCCATAGTAATTCTTAAAACGACTTCTCAAGAACCATCGGGCCTATTTAGCTTATATTTGGTATGGAGGGTCCTTGTTTGACTAGAATTCAGATTTGTTCAAATGGCACTGCAGGTCAAATAGGTGCGAAGCAGGGCCTTAACTCTTTCCTTCCACAGTAATTCTTAAAACGCCTTCTTCTCCAGAACTGCAATACAATAATGAATGGGGTCATATTTGGTGTGGATAGTACCCAGGTGACTGCGATTCAGATTTGTTCAAATGGGGTGATCATGTCAAATATAGGCGGAGCCAGGGACATAACTCTTTCTTGCGATAATAATTCTTAAAACAACTTCTTATCAAGAACTTTGATCGTCAGAGGTCTGGAACTTTGAATTTTGAACTTTTAAACATTTTGATTAAAAATAATATAAATTTAAAATGTTTTTAGATTCAACTCCTTGCTCTTTAACATGTATATATATAACGTGGTACGCAAAAAAAAGGGGTTGACCCAAAAGAAATTGGTAAAGAAGCGATTTTGGTGTTCTTTAACGCGGGAGAATCAATCGTACAACATATCTAAAATCCGCTTTGGGGAAAATCCAGGATCCAAGATGGCGTCCATCATAGCCACCGTTAGTCAAAAGAGACTTTGACTGAGATTAATTTGATTATAGTGAGAACAAATGTTGTCATAGTATACAAATGTATACATTTTGCGAAGGTAAAATATTATGCCACCTGTTTATGGCAAAAAATGGAACCCCTCGTCCTAGATGGCCGCCAAAATGGCGGCCTAAACTCAAAAATTTGAAGTTTTTGTCTAATATCTTAAAGATCAGTTCCTGTTGTTTGATAATGGTTTAGACTGGCAACTTTGCTTAGTCTTATTCATGTTAATTCAGCATTGGAGCAATGAAAGATACTACAAATGGGGTCCCAGACTCATCCACACCCTCAAAAATTTGTTTTTACAGAACATGGTATAAAATTTCACAAAAGTCGCCATTGGAATTCCAGTCATATATCAACAAGAAATGGACAGAACTGTACAATGTAAGTTGGGTATACCTTTAGCGTGGATACTCCAATTCAATGAACCCCAAATTGGTGCTTTGTCTCAAATGGCTGCAAAAATGGCGGTCAAAATATGGAAAATGCCGGATATTGCCCAGAGTGTCATTTAATCGATTATAAGTAGTGGTTGATGAATAAAATTGACTAAATAAATACGAATGTATACCTCTTTATGATGCCATTATGCTAGCTCTATGGAAAAACTTTAAAATCCGTACCCAAAATGGCCACCCGATGTGAACAATACTATTTTCTATCACTTCTTTTTATCACTTATTGCTCTCTGAACTGGGGTACAATTACTGGGTATACTCTTTCAATGGTCGTGTCAACTGATCATTCCAGCAATGACATGTGTAATAGTTTAGGTCATAGTTTACTCCGGTCCTCCATTCATTAGTTCTAACGAATGCGGTATGAAATTTAACCAAGATCGGCTTTGGGGTTCTGGTCACGTTTGATGTTTAGGTATGAGCAAATCTTGTCTACAAAATAATTGAGCGTTTCTTTTATTTGTGAACATTCCATCTCAAATGGACCAAAAGAAATAATAAAATTTATCTAATATGGCTTCCAAAACGAAAATGGTAGACTCTGCCCAGCTTGTCAAATAATGGAAGTTGTGACTGGTGGATGCAGTTGATAGTTGGCTAACCTATGTGCCTTATATACATCAAAACTAATATTTATAATAATGGAGACATGGTTTATTTTCAATCTGTTGGTGGCTTCCCGCGGGTTGGTAAATATTAACTATTCGGGCTCGGCCATCATTTCGAACACTTACGGTACACGGTCGCGATAGTCGCAAAATATTGATCCAGAATAAGTAAGCAGAGAGCTATTTTGACTTCAGAATACCCTATAAGATCCGAGATGGCAATCCAATATGTCCCCCCCCCCCCCCCCCCGACAACGATAGAAGTCATAAATATGATATTTGCTCTTTGATTCCTTTTCGAAAAAAGAATTTTGCGTGCATATGTATCTCTTATTGAATACAGTATTGTTTTAATCTGGAATATGTATGAAAAATCATATTCCCCAACCTCTCAAGAAGGTTACCAAAACAGGAATTAACGTGTCCGATTTATAGCTTGGTTGAGATACACTGGGAAAAAAAACTCTTTAGTTGCACGGTTTCGATAGAAAGAAAAGCATAATGACTATAAATTTCCGCTAAACGGATTGTGAACACATATTTTTCGACATCATTGTTATTGCTAGCTGGAACTAAATGTATATAATGAGGAAACTATCCCCATACATTGTTTACACATCGAATCAGTAAGTCTGTGGAGGTCTTCTTGGACAAGCGTGATTTTCAAAACTCGAAACCGTCTTTACAAACAGTAAAAGTTCATAGGAAATGACGTTGAATGATCACCATGGATGATAGCCTTATGTGGCAGTGGCAGTTTGATTGTCTAGCATCATTGTTCACATTTCTTTGACAAACATGTTGTTGGTCACCATGTTCATGTGGCATTTCTATCCAATGACAACCTTGAAATACCAGTTCATCAAGCTAAATGGTTGATACGTTTACGCCTACGGGTATAGGAATGGTAATAACGTGGAAGCACTGGAGATGCAGAAACGTCTACATTGAAGTACAGTGAATAGTCTACATTTTGCTCTTGGGACCATGGTGCCAATATATATCATTGATGCAAATACCTGTCTCCATATCCGCCTTTGTACAACAGAAGTGGGAAGCAGATAGAGCTTGTAATAACGGCTTGTAATAATAGGACATTCATGCTACATGAAACTAAGTAAAGTGAACACATCCATGGAAGAATAACAGATGCCTAAAAGCGCCAAAACTACAACAAATTTCAGTCAATGTTGGGGTTAGTTGGCAATGATGACGTTTTTAAAGTATAATTTATTGTTGGCAATGTGATAATAAACTAAATATATTCTGAACACATGGAGGCAATTACCCATAACATATAGATAATAGGCTAAAATTGACCCGAATACTCAATGCCTTCAGATCCAGTACATTGTGCCTGCAGATCATTATGAAATTCACTCGATGTGTTGAAGATATCGATGCGTATATATATTTACTAGAATGTTTCTACCCACATGTATATACCCTCAGTCGCATGACACGAAATTGTTAATTGGAGTGTGAAGGGTATACAATGTACGTGCGGAATTTTCATTTTTCCTCTTGATATTGAAGAAAATAATTTTAATTGTATAATTGACATCCCTGAATCATGCATATAGCTGTTTTATCTCGAATTTCTAATTTTTATCTAGAATTTTCGGGTTAAGATTATCTAGAATTTTCGAGTTATCATTATCTCGAATAATCGACTTTAAAAATAGGGTCTATCTCGGATGTTCGTCTTTATATACCGTACCTCGAATTTTCGACATCTATAGATGCCTATATCGAATTTTCGACTTATTATCTCGACTATTCAATTTTTCATCACGAGTTTTCAATTGTACAAATAATACGATTTTTCTACTTTATTTAACAAAACTAACTGGAAGTATACCGGTATAGGCCTACCGATCGGTAAGTACCGGTATATGCCTACCGGTATAGCATCAACGTATATTAGGCCTATAGATCGATTGATATATAGGGCATAATGGGCTCGATCCGTACAACTTGCTTGTACCTGTCTAAGGTCAAAATGTGCGCAAAACACACAAAGGGGCGTGTTGTGCAGGGGCTGTAGCACCCTCCGACGCTCAATAAAGGGAGGATGGTATATGCGGGTCCGTGACTATCCGCCTGTTTCACTCCGAGACGACCCGCCCGCCTAATATTAATTAGGGTAATGAGGAGGTAATTAGGAGGTGCATGTGAGGGGATTATGAGGTGTTTGTTTAAAGAAACTGGATTGTTCTTTGTTGTTTTTTATTTGATGTAATAATAAATAATATACACATTATGTCATATGTAATATAATATAACTTATACACAAAAATGTAACAACGATAATATGTTTAGGCCTATTCGAGTTTATAACGAACATTCCTAGATCATCATTTTCATCCGCTTCATCCACTTCATGTTAGTGTTCACCCATAGCATGCTAATTAATAAAATTCAAGTGGGTTGTGGGGAAGGGGACCGCCCCTTCCAAATCCTCCGGGGGGGGGGGGGGGGGGAGATCCCAAACCCCAATTAAAAAAAAGATACCCGCCCGTGTTTATTGGGACGACCCGCCCCGAAAGCAGCAGATGGCCGGGTCATATCAGGGTCGGTAGTCCCGTTCCCGGTATAGGCACAGACGGTAGGCCTATAGGCGAATGGATGGGAGCCTTTCATCTGCATCCATCTGTAAGAAATGACCGCGTAACTGATCATTCAGCTGATCTGTAAACCAGATTGCCGAACCAAGTCACATGACAATCATGTGATTCACGCAAATTTGTACATCGGAAAACATGGATGTGGTATTTTTGTTGCTCTTGTTTGTCATAAAACAAATTCATACTGCGTCAATTTATGTTGAGTGGAAACCACGCTTTCAGAAATTCAAATTCACAAATGAAAGTACAAATTTATGGGCTGCTTATGGAATGTTTACCAACTCTATAAACCAAACTGGGTAAACCAAAACTCCGGCCAGCTGATCTGGCTTTTACACCGGCTTACTCTTACTCAGGTCCACAGTCCTTGAGCTGACGTAGCTAAATTATTTAGTAAAATAGATCTAAATTTTTAATATGATTTTGTATAATAGATTATACTTAGAAAAACACAAGATTTTATACAGCAGCCAGTATGGCTTTAGGAAGAATCATTCCACAATTCTAGCTTTGACTGACCTTATACTAGTTATAGAGAAAATAACTGGTGCCGTAGACAATCACGAACACACAATTGGAGTGTTCCTTGACCTATCTAAGGCATTTGATACAATAAATCATAGAATAATGCTTCAAAAACTAGAGCACTATGGATGTCGAGGGGTTGCACTGAACTGGTTCAAGTATTATCTTACTCATAGAAAACAATGCGTTCAATATGATGGCCATATATCAGAACTCAATGAAATTACCTGTGGGGTCCGGTTCTACTATACGCAGCAAGTCCCTGGATATGCAGCAAGTCCCCGGTAAATGCAGCAAGTCCCTGGTAAATGCAGCAAGTCCCTCACACCTAGGGTGGATTACGGCGAATTAGCCATGCGTGTTTACACAACGATGTGTTTAATCAGTGGAGGTGCTGATTACAAAGGGCTTTAATCAAAGGGCTTTAATTTGATCGTAATACTGATAGATTATTGAAGGGAATTGGACTGAATTGTGGGACTGAATCATTGAATGATAAAATTAAGGGTTGGATTTTTTTAGATGTTTTTATTGGTAAATGCGAACAAGTAACATGAGAATAGTAGAATAGCAACAAAAGAAAAATAGAGCACAGTTTTATAAATATACATATATATATATAACAGTGAGCTGAAAGAAAAGTTTATTAGAATAAATTGTATATATATGTGGCCAGTAAGGAAAGGGAAAAACCAAGGTATTGAGACATTCGTTTGGGAAGATTTTATTGAATAAAAAAATATTTGGATACATGTTATCTCTATGTTGTTTAATTTCACTCTCCTGTCCTGGGAACTTTGCTTTGGGGGATTGTGGTTGTCTTTGCCGTTCGTTTTCTCTTTCGTCGTCCTGGTTTTTCCCCGCACTGACTGCTGTAAGTACCATCCTCTGGCCGTCTGTTGTTCTCAGCATCTTTTCGTGTACTGGCTTGATCTCTCTTAAAAATCTGTTAAAATGCTTGTCCCTTACTTCTGATGATTTTGAATTCCAGATTTCCGGGCGAACATAGAATTTTGCGAACTCCTTGCATGGTTCGTCGCTTCAAACAAAACTTGCTGCCATTTCTAACAACTTCTGTCATCTACCTTAAAAGCAACATTCTCCTTCTTTCCAATCGGAATATTGGATAAAAGTTCTTCCGTGGAAGATAGGAAATCTATGATTTGAGCCACGCTCAAGAACTTACCAGTATGTAACAACATACCACTGTCTACTAAAGGAACATTGTTTTCGGATATTATGTCGTTGTCACTACACTGGTCAGTGACTGGGGGCTGACTAGAAAGTTCCCCTTTCGGAGATGAAGTAACGGGACCTGGTGCAATTTTAAATTCCGGAACATTTGAACTGGGATTGAAGACACATCATTATCATGTGTTTACGCAGTGAAAACAAACAAATCTTCAAATGAGCTTCAAAGGAGAAACTGCCAGAAAGTTCCTTTGTCCTACAAAAACAAACACCTGTTCAGTGATAATTAATCACAAAAAAAATATAAATCATATTAATTAAATTATATTAAATAGTAAGTAGAATAAAAGAAATAGCAACTTAATAAAACTTAGAAAAACTATTTTATTTTATATATAAAAATCTACAAATACACATCTTAAATAATTATAAAGGGATAAAGATTTCCAATCAATTCTAATCAACTGCCACATATCATAAATCAAATGGATAATAAAACACTGATTAAACTCATCAACAACTCCACTAATCCACCCTAGGTGTGAGGGACTTGCTGCATTTACCAGGGACTTGCTGCATTTACCGGGGACTTGCTGCATATCCAGGGACTTGCTGCGTATAGTAGGACCCGTGGGGTCCCACAAGGCTCAATCTTAGGGCCTCTCTTGTTTTTAATCTATATGAATGACTTACCAACTATATGCAAGGATGCTAAATTGATACTTTTTGCAGATGACACAAATGCATTTTGTTCTGATAGAGATATCCACAAATTATTTAACAGAGTTAACACTGAACTGGATTATATGAATCAGTGGTTTGCTGCTAATAAACTGTCATTGAACATTGATAAAACAAATTACATGCTTTTCACGGTATCCAGCTAACTGGGACCTTGGCTAACTGGGACCTCAAGTCAGGCTAACTGGGACCTTGGCTAACTGGGACCTTCTGGCTAACTGGGATCTTGGCTAACTGGGAGTTAAAAACAAATGAAATGTTAACATTTTAGATAAATAACATTGAACAAAACAGTAAAAACACAATAAAAACAATATGCCATAAGTAACGATCACTTTATTGCATCTTAACTGTGAATGCCCATAATAACCATCACTTTATTGACTTTATTAACAATAAATATTCATAGAAATATATAAGATAAAAATAAGATACAAATAAGAAATGAAAATAGTGACCTTCAGTTTTATAGATTGACAATATATTTGTTTGAATTTTTTTTTTATTAAGTCAGGTTGAAACAAATCTAACACATTTTTGAAGCAATAACATAAATAAAACAAACAATATTCTATTATCAATGTTCTATTCTACTAATATATGTAATAAATATAACCAGATCCCAGTTAGCCAAAGGTCCCAGTTAGCCAAGGTCCCAGTTGGTCATGGTCCCAGTTAGCCAAGGTCCCAGTTAGCCCAAGGTCCCAGTTAGCCAAGGTCCCAGTTAGCTGACATTCCTTTTCACTAATTGTTCACTACCTGAGGTATTACCAGTCCTAACTATAAACAATAAAAATGTTAATAGAGTGGCAAATACCAAATTTTTAGGCGTCACTATTGAAGACAATTTATCCTGGGACAAACAAATAAATTCATTATGCTCTAAACTTGCCAGTAATGTTGGAATCCTGAGGAAAGTCAGTGAATTTGTTCCTGCAAAAACATTGAAAACCTTATACTTATCACTAATTATCCCCTACTTGACCTATTGTAACGCAATATGGAGCTCGACTATCAAAAAGAACCTAACCAAAATCAGAAAACTACAGAAGAATGCCCTTAAAATTATCTCAAATGATACAAGTGATATTATGACTTATTGTAAACTAAACAAACTACTAATATTTGATGATATTGGTAACATGCAGCTCATTATAATACTACATGATTATCATATGCATGCACTACCGGATTCGTTATCAAAATTATTCACACATATTGAAGATATCCATAGCTATAATACCCGCGCAAAAACAAAAGGTAATCTTTATCATGAATTCAAAAGGACTAAAAACTCAAAAACAAAGTGCGAGAATTATGGAATAGCCTCCCCGCAGACTGCACACTACGCATTAAAATTAGTAGCCCAGAATACCTTAAATATTTAAAAGATTACTTTATAAGAAAACGAGTACAATAATTCAGCCGTATCAATGGCCAATTCTAAACTTAAATCTGAAAGTATAAACTAAACTACCACATATCTTTAAACCTAAATGAGGTCCACTGATTGTACAGCCACATCCTTGACATTCACATAAAACATTTTAAATTGTTCTTGGAGTTGACTTAATATATATACTTTATGAGCATCGCCAAACATATTATGCACACCATGTAATCTTGCACCCCCCCCCCCCCACCAGCCCCATCTCACCCCAATCCTTGCACCTACCTTGCACTCAGTTTATATTCATTATTGTATTTATCATGCTATTACAGGGCTCTGGCCCATAAGCCATGCCTTCTACAGATCCCCGTTGTTATTGTGTATAATATGCATAATTTAATTTATCAATAAAAATCACTTCAGTTCAGTTCAGTTCAGTCTATATCCTTAGTTCAACACTAGTCCAACAAATTAGACGATTCGGATTAAGACCTATTTTAATATTTGGACATTTATGTGGTCTTAATCCGAAGGGTTAAGATAATCGTAAATGTCCAAATATGAAAATATATCTTAACCCGAATAGTCTAATTTGTTGGACTAGTTCAACACATGCTGCAAATTATCGCATGAGAATCTGCAAATTATCGCAATGAGAATTTACTTTATATACCGGTAGGCCCCGCCTCAAGCTTCACAGCAACACCTTCGGTACAACTAGTTAAAACTGCTGTGGTGTGATCAAAGGCGATTTGATTAACACTTTTAGGAATTTGGCAAAACTTCTTATCGAACTAATGAATTTTGTAAATAAAAATACCGCTTCTGCATATGCATTTACTCATGTATTCTGGGTTTGCACTGCCGCTTGCCAAATTTGCCAATAGCAAAAAATACTTTAAATTCATTTGGCAAAAAATATTTTCATTTGGCAATTTGGCAAAAAATGGGCAAGTGAGTGCATGTTTTACTTAGGAGATGTGAACAATCTAGTCATAAAATATCATGGAACATGGTTATTCGTTATGTGTGTCGAATTACAGACAATAGGCCTACAATGGGAAGCCAATTTTAAAACAAGAAATCTATCAATTTACATGTAGCGCAGTCAGCAGTGTTATGTCGACAGTGCAGTTATATGTAATATTCTTTAGTTTTCACAAATTGGTAATTCCAAATATTTCTGTCATAATCAAACTTTCATCAAACAGCTAATCGACTGTGGTTAAAATGTGAGTCGGAAGAAAAGCAATGTTCTGTAAATTTTTCATGGAGGCTTGTTATAAGTACTTTGTAACATGATCTCAATATAGATACCGCAAAAAGTAATTATAAATGAGCAGGTGTCATGTTCTTAGATATTTATTGCTACTTTGATATTTATTAATAATACTATCTTGCTTTTCCAGTAGCTCGTTTTACCTGTATCTGTGGTTAGTTTTTACAGTATATAACAAAGAAAAAAACACGATAATTTCCCCAATTATACATGCAATTAAATTTGGCAAATATTTTTTTACTTTGGCAAAAAATAATTTCATTTGGCAAACATTTTGGCAAGAGAAAATTTCATCCAGTGCCAACCCTGAATGTATTTCTGAAGGTTAAGGACACAAGGTTACAATGTCTTGTCCGATTGGATAGACCGCTGGCATCCATTTTACGAGAAATAATTTTTCCAAAGTGACTGAACTCCCATTAGGAGAGGAAGAAATACGGAAGCACAAGCAGTCAATACATTCATATTCTACTGTATAATTTTACGCATCGCTTACTGTGTTTTCTATTTTGTTGATATGGTTATAAAGCACGTGGCTTTCCATAAATTGTAACCAGTGAAATTCAATTAAAATCATCTAGGTAGAGGGAGCCTGTTTTGAGCAGCTAATCAGAATTTTTGTTTCATTTTATCTTAGGATAAGATTAAAGATGGCGATGCGAAGTTGACACGGTGCCTGGCCCAAGATTTACAGACTGAAAAGTCAATTAAACACTATATATTTTCTCTTAAGAATTTTAATGAAAATATGTTGATAAATCTTTAAGTGAATGTCACGTAAAATATATCAAGACTGTTGTGAGTATATTAGCAAAAGGTATTTTTATGAAGCTCATTGGTCCAGTTAAAATCAATTCCCTTTGCAATAATGGGTTGCGTGTGTTGAAATGTGGAAATGGACTTAAATCACATTAAAAATTTAGCTGATTTGAGCTATTTAGTTCATTTGGCACCTGTGCCCGACCTTGTCTATAAGCAGTGCATTATGACTGAGATAATCAGTTTCTTTGTGGTCAAATCTACCCTGTATTTATTTCTTAAATGATCTGTATTGTTTTAAGAAACCCTTATTGCAGTGTGTGTAATGTTTATAAGTCTCAATTTTGAGGTTAAAAATATTTTTAGAGAAAACAAAAATTGGAATTTCAATCAGGGTTCTGTTGGGGCCTTGAAAATCTGGAATACTCTTGAATTTGACAAATGACTATTCAATGCCTAGAAAGTGCCTGAACTGACATTGAGGGTCTTGGATAGCCTTGAATTTTGTCGGTATCTGTACCAGTTAATAAACTCTTAAATTATTCTAAATGCACTTATTAACAATATTTAATTGCTGCAAATTTTATATTTGAGGGCCTTGAATAGAGTCGGGAAATGGTCTTGAACATATACAAAGCCAAATTCACATTTATTAGCTAATTATGCTTAAATATAATGGAATTAGCATAATTGGGCAAACTGGCTGAATTATGCTTATAAGTGTAATTCCATTACGCTTAAGTGTAATTCCATTATGCTTAACCCTTTGAACCCGAGAGACCAGAATACCGGTCCAATCCTTATATTCTATAACCCGGGAGACTGGAATACTGGTCCAGAAATCATACGATATTTGACACGGAAATACAGCACTGTGAGTAAACACACATATCAACTCGAATTTCTACTTTGCACACATGAGTCATATTGTTACTCCTGTCACTTTGGCAGACAAACTGGTCACAGATGGTCTGTTTCTTCACACATGTGCAGATGCATATCTTGATGCTTTTTATCGTTGGCAAAAATTCCGTTATATAAAAATATTGTGATCAAAGCACACATTAACTATAATTTGCTTCTACTTTGCATAATGAGTCACATGTTCATCCCTCTGACTTCAGCAGCCAAATTGGTAACAGGGTGGGGGTGGTATGTTTCTTCACACATGCGCAGATGCAGATTTTGATAAATGCTTATCATTTATCATCGGCTTGAGGAGAGAAGAATTTCGTTATAAATAGTATGATCAAAGGGAGCCGCAATATAATATGCATATATATTGAAAGTAGAATAGACAGTCTTGCTGAAATACCTTGTGACATATTTCACCACACTCTAATTCAGTTAGCATGTATTAGTAGATTGTCGTATAGTTGTGCATGTAGATGTCCCAGGTAAGAGCATTACGCGTTATGTCGTTGGAAACATTATATAACATCAGGCGCCTCGGATGGGAACCATTTAACATTCAGGGTGTTATGGTTCAAAGGGTTAAGCGGAATTGGGTTTTCTACTATTCTTACCTTGGATAAAATGGTATGATCTAAAATTGTATCATTCTGGGTGGTGCCTGACTTATAATGCTTAGTTTGAATCAATTAGTCAATTACTGAGATATATCAATGGTTTCAATGGATTATAATTGGTCCAAATTTTATCAGATTTTATCAACCATATGCCAAATAATTCTCTTCTTATGTTTTGCAATATCATCAAAATGCCCATCTTGAATTTTTTTTATTCTATTAGCTAAATGCAACATTTTTTCTTACATTTCCTCAATCAAATTGAATCAATCATTGACAGATTCTTCAAGTGTTTCTAAGGGACCCTCAAATTTATTATTATAAAAGGATGCAGACATACAATGCTCTAAGTAATCGACTCCTTAACCAGAGCAGAATTATGGGTAACTTTTCAGGATTTAGTCGGAAATATGGCTTGTTGCCATTCACCGGAAAGCTCTCGGGTAGAGCTTTCCAATGAATGGCAACAAGCCATATTTCCGACTAAATCCTGAAAAGTTACCCATAATTCTACTCTGGGTAAGGAGTCGATTACTTAGGGCATTACTGTATATATTTTGATTGTATTCTCTTCTGTTAAATGTCATCTGCATTCTGAGGAATAAACTATCTACCTTTCTATTCATACTGAGTCCGTGTCTCCACAAATCTGATATCTATAAAAGGTAACAAAAGTCAGTTTTTCTTAATTCAGCTTTATTGGTCAAGTTGACCAATTCGGTGTGAATTTTGGTTACCTAAAGCCTACAAAATCTTCAATATGTAATTCACAGATGGTCATACTTGAAATTAACTACTAATCCTGCTCAGTCAGATGAGATACAGGCATATGCTGCGGGGCTGGTCGAGGGTTACCTCACTAAGTCACTAATATCGGCACAGTGGACTAACATGCTGGAGGGATACTGTCCCTTACCATACACAGCATATTGTCAGAGATTGTCAGATTTCCTCTGGACTAACCTCATCTGGATGCAGGACCAGATTCAGTTCCGTGGCAATACAGACCCTTACTGGCATCAGGTGAGAACTGTAACAATTCTGTGTAATATAGTACTGGCATCAGATGAGAACTGTAATGATTCTGTGTAATAGAATACTGGCATCATGTTAGAACTGTAGTGACTATGTACATGTATAATATAGTGCCCATATAATATTACACTTAAGCATAATGGCATTAAGTGAGAACTGTAACAACCCTTTATAATATAATACTGGCATCATGTGAGAATTGTAACGATTCTGTGTAATATAATACTGGTATCAGGCGAGAACTGTAACAACCCTTTATAATATAATACTGGCATCAGTTGATATCTGAAGCAATTCTGTATAATATATTACTGGTATCTGGTGAGACCTTTAAAGGGGTACTGTACGCCACATGTTGTTGTTGGTTTCTATAGTCTCCGAGTCGGAGAATAAGGTAACTATTTTTCCATTATTTGAATGTCTGTTGAGTACGAAGTCATGTTACGGATGACAAATTTACCGGAATGCAAAAATACAAATTGTCGTTGTCGAGTAATTTTTGTAAAGTTTTCAACCAAATGAATCAAATAAAAGTTATATTATATGCATACTAGTCCCATATAATCATTTAAGTTATTGTATCGTCGCTAGTCAGTGAGTGGCTTGAGTGTTCTCCCCGTATCATCATAATATTTTAAGCAATCGTGTGTGCGATCGGTTTAAAAATCCAGTATCCCTCAATTACTATTTTTGATTACGGTAATTCGTAATTTGATTGACGCCATTTTATGGCTCCAGTCATAAATTCAATTTATATCAAATTATTAACTTTTAAATTATTAAATTTTAAGATAGCCTATTAACCTGAGCGTTTACAGAATACATCTTCGACTCGAATTACTTATGTTTCTATATATTATCGATATTAGATCGTTGTTGTCACCGGAAATTTAATGAAAATGGCGTACAGTACCCCTTTAACAACGCTTTATAATATAATACTGGCATCAGCCATCAGGTGAGAACTGTAACAATTCTGTGTAATGTTATAATACTGGCATCAGGTGAGAACTGTAACGACCCTTTATAATACTGGCATCAGATGAGAACATTAACAATTCTGTATAATATATTACTGGCATCTGGTGAGAACTGTAACAATGCTTAAAAAATAATATAATACTGGTATCAGTTGAGAATTGAAAAACAATTCTGTGAAATATAATATTGGAATCAGTTGAGAACTGTAACAGTTCTGTATAGTATAATACTGGCATCAAGTGAGAACTGACATGATTCTGTATAATATATTATACTGGCATCAGGTGAGAACTGTAACAATTCTGTGTAAAAATAATACTGCAATCAGGTGAGAACTGTAACAACCCATACTGGCATTAGATTAGAACTGAAGCTATCCTATCAAACATTGCAGCATCAGGTGGATTTTGTTTGACTTGTAATTGCTGTTTTGATAGTGACACAAGTTTGATGCTCACCGGCAGACTACATATAGTAGTGACCCTTGAGCAAGGTTGCACATAATGTGAGGGCCTCAAATGAGTACCAGTCAGCTTGTCATACTGTGTATAGAGCATGTTCTGATAAAACTCGAGTTCTCTTAGTGCTCTCAGTGGCACCCGTGCATTCGTATTCTAAAACACTCCTAATCAGTTATGGAAATTTCGCCATCGCGACCTTGGAAAATATGCTATATCTCAGGACATCTTTAACCTATCAGTCTGAAAATGTTCATGTCGTATTCTAAGATGTGTCAGATCGTATGTTCCAAATTTGGGCTACATTGGACATGGTTGAAAAGTTATAAACTTGCCAAAAGCATGACCAAGTGTCACACACACACACACACACACACACACACACACATACAGACAACAGATTTTATATAGATTCTGAATATTTTTGGTATGTGAGTTAATTGTCATTTGCAAAAGCTGTACACAGAAAATTGGGTCCGCCCCCACGTTCTAACCAGAGTTACGCCACTTGTTTCTATATATATAAATTTGAAGTCTGTTAGCCCGATAACTTGAACAAACATCAACCAATTTCATTCATATTTTGTATATTGATCTCTCATCACAATATCTCGATGGAGTTCGAAAACCAGGTTTGTCCAAATATTTTTACCTGAGTTACAGCCCTTACATCGTCTATTTTTTAGAAATTTTAGGTCTGTTAGCACAATATCTTGAACAAACATAAACCAATGTAATCTGGTACCCTGTCTGGTATATGAACCTCTTACAAAATATCTTGGAATGAGTTTAAAGGTACTCAATCCGATTAAACACCCCATAATTTCTATTTCTTTGGCTTCGGGGGTAAAAAATATTTGATTCGAGTCGAGGAACCTACCGATCAAAGCTCAGAGTGATCAGATATAAATTTTTGAAGTTTGTTATTTCAATTATTTGTGGCCCAGAAACACGCCTTCAAACGAATGGTCTCGGTCAAAATTGCGGATGAAGATGGATAACTCTAAAAACAAGTGGTAATACGGCCATATTTCGTTGAACAAAATGTTGATAAATAACACGTTTTGGGAAATTTGATACCATAGTTGACAGGGTTAGCATTATTTTCTTGCAATTAATCAATTCTGATAACTAAAGTATTTTGAAGAAATGTTGTTGTTGTATCTTGATGACATGGGGACCCTCTGATCGGATTGAGTACCTTTAAAAACCAGATTTTTCCAATTCTTTTCACCTGAGTTACAGCCCTTAATTCATCTATTTTGAGCAGTTTTAGGTCTGTCAGCATGATAACTTGAACAGATGTCAACCAATTTGATTCATAAAAACCAGATTTTTCCAATTCTTTTCACCTGAGTTACAGCCCTTAATTCATCTATTTTGAGCAATTTTAGGTCTGTTAGCATGATAACTTGAACAGATGTCAACCAATTTGATTCATATTTGGTATATGGAACTTTCAAAACAATATCTATCTCAAATGAGTTCGAAAACCAGATTGGTGCTATCCTTTATACCATGAGTTATGGCCCGTAGTTTGTCTATTTTTAGCAATGTTATAACTGTTAATGCAAAAACATTAACAAATGTTAACCGATTACATTCGTATTTTATATGTGGACCTTTCACAACAATATCATGATCGAGTTCGAAAACCAGGTTTGTCTGAGTTATTTTACCTGAATTACGGCCCTTAGTTTGTCCATTCATATTGGGTTTATGGACCTTTCATAACATTATCTTAATAGAATTAAAAAACCAGATTTTTTTATTTTTGTCTGATCTTTTTTTACCTTTGTTACAGCCCTTAGTTCTAAGTTATGGTTCTTTAGTTCATCCATTTGTTTGTGTACCCATACCATAGTATGGTACACATAGTGTTGACATCCGAATTGACCACTAGTTGTTTGTCCGTCTGGCCGTCCATCTGTCTGTCTGTCCATCTGTCTGTCTGTCCGTAGACACATTATGCAGGAGGCTAACAATATTTGGTTATCAGATACCACCTGTTAAACTTTCTGATGTATTATGATGCTCGTTTATCAACTATGACAGGTTAAGGCTAGCAGACATTATTAGCCCCACAGTATTTTCAATATATGCATTGTGCTCCTAGGTATCTGATTCCATCATTTAACCACCCCTTGTCAAGTTGTCTTGCTAATTTGCTATTATGTTTGTGGGCTGCTGAATTGCTATGATGTTGGTAAGGCAAACTGATGTTGGTGAGAAAAAATTACCGCTATTTTTATGTGTACTCATATTGTACACATAGTGTCGACATCTGGATTGTCCACTCACCAATCAAAATGTACATCTGTCTGTCTGTCTGTAGACACTTTATGCATGGTGCGATAACTCAAACGTTATCTATCTGATCAGTACCAAATTTTTTTATGAGTTTCTCAGCTCATAATACAGACCAAGTTCAAATATGGGTATGATCTGATTTTTTTTTACCGACTTAAGCCCCTTTAAAAAAAAAATGAAAAACTCCTTGTTTATAAATCATTCTAATTTTTCATTTCCAGGTTTTTGATAAACCACCTCTCACCCCCTATCATTTTTGGTGCTGATCAGTTGATCGATTTGTAAAATATTAACCTCTTTTACCCATTCCATGTCATTTAACCTTTTCTATTATTATATAACTATATTATTTTGATATCTGATATGGCAAATTGCAACAACAAAAATAGAACTGCATATACTATGGAAATTGTGACAGACTCTATAGTTTTGATGTTATATTAACCCTTCTCTTTTTACCCATAAATTCAAATAATTTGTGTTATTATCTACATTTGTCTATACTAGAGCATACTCTATAATTCAACATCAAAACTCTAGATTATGATTCCAATCATAGCAATTAACTATCGCCAAGGGATGGGTTAGACATCTGCCAATCGTGATCGGCCTCTTGTTAGTGATTCTCGGTCGAACATATTCACTCTTATGGGCAAAAGAAATCAACCAGAGCCATCTTTGATGCGCAACCCATGTTTGTCACTGGAGGCATGAGAACACTTTATTTCAATAAAAACTTTATTTTCTACCACCCCCCCCCCACACACACACATATTATGCATGCACATATGGAACACAACAAAACAACCATAATTATATAACTTTATATCAGAAATAGGCCTTTATTCAGTGGAGCCCCTTTGTGCTAGAGTTCCCTTTGGACACATTTTAATCTTACATAGGCTCCTGGAGCCTTCGTGAGCCTTTATTCAGCCTTTGTGCGCAAGGGGCCTACAGTTTGTGCACACATTTTGATCTTAAACAGGCTCCCTTTGGTAGCCATTATTTAGCAGCGTAGTGACCACAGACCCCTGCACTGTGGTACATTTACGTGCTTCACACACATTTTGAACTTTTAAACTTGCACTGGTAGGAGGTCATTCCGTGTCCATTCACCATTTTCTGTATATACTCCTTTGACTCCACACTTAGTGTACAACTTCCATAACAAAGACAACATTCATTACTTATATTCACACTCAACTGGAAAATTAAAAGACCATTTAGCACCCATTTCCAACGATGGTAGAGCATTCAACTCTACACCCCATGCTCTTACATGACAGAATCAACATACATTACTTATATTCACACTCAACCTGAACTGAAAAATTCATTTCGTGCCCATTTCCAACAATGATTTGGTAGAGTGGGTGGAAGTTTTGTCTATACAATAGTAAATAATGTGTGGGTTTGTATGCGTGTATACGAGTAACCGCCCTAGACACCGAAAATGCCAAAAACATGCGGATAGTGTGGCAAACGCCATGTGTAAGGGACTAAATGTACAATTTCTTCCAACTGAATTATTTAGATTTGAATAAGTAAGACATGTTTGTGGAATAGTGGTCTGAAAATCTACAAAATTATTGCAAAATTAGCTTGGAAATCATTTGAGTAGGTGGGCACTATCTCTACTCCGTCTCAGTCCCCCCTTACACTACTATTGAAATGGATTTTTTTTGTGAAAGTAAATGGAATTTCTTATTACTTCAGGTGTCACTATACTTGATACAAATAAATGGACTGACGGATGGCTACCACAATCAACCACAAGGAGCATCGTATGTCATTCAACATCCAATGCAGTTCTAGTGAGTAAAAAAAATACTCTTGTCTTTCAAAATCTAATAGGGCTCTAGAAAGTAAAAATCCTGCACCTTTCATTCAAAACTAAAATCCATGCAGATATAGTGAGTAGTTACCGGTAGGCTCCATAACTCATTCATAATGCAATGCAATGCAACAGCACCTGTCTAATACATATAGAATATTCCCCAAGCTGTTTGGTATTAGTCCAAATAATTCACTGAGATTCTTGAATCTTTTATGACGAGATGGCTCTTTTTTGACATGGTATTTCCTTATTTGAGATTTCTTGAATATTATGTTTTTTTATCAGATCCAAATTTGGTATATGTCTTTCAGCCAAAAAATTGGATGAAATTTGAATACGGTGTGGATCGATAAATTTGAATGATGGCTATTTTGCATTTTCCAGTGTATTTATTTTATTTTCCAGCCAAATAGTTGATACTACATGTACTGGTAAATGGTATTATAAACTTGCATACTTGGATTTTTTTACCAGAATACAAATGCTGAGGTTGATTCTGGATTGTGCCCCCGCTCACTTCCGATATCAGTGTTTGTTATGAAATTTATAAGATGTATAAGATGTATCTTATATGTGAAGATAACAAATTTGGAGATTAATTTCATTATTTGCTTGAATGCAAGAATTTTAGCGAATTACAAAAACAATATTTGCCAAGGATATATTTGCATAGATCGAATATAATTGTAATGAATAATATATTGAACATGACAGATTTGACTGCGTTGCGTAGATTACGTGCTTTTATCCGGATTATTAATCAGGTAATTAAGACTACTTGATTATGATGACGATGATGATGATGATGATAATGATTGTGATAATGATGATGATGATGATTGTGATAGTGATGATGGTGATGATGATGATTATTATTATTATTATTATTATTATTACTATTATTATATAATGACGACTACGCTGTTATGATATTGATTTTGACGACTATCATCAATGGTTACAATGACGATGATGGAAAAGAGGACAAAGATGATAATATGGTGATGATGATTACGAAGATGAAGATGAGGGTCAGGCGACGACAATGATGGTGATGAAGCTGACGTGATGGGGATGAGAATGATGATGACAATGATGAATATGATGATGATGATGAAAATTGTGATGATGAATTCACATGGCTGTATGAGAAGAAAAACTGGGGTTTGATGTATATATTGTATATGTTATGTCTTTCTCTATGCTCTGCTTCCATCTTTTGAAAAAACTACATTTGTGTTTTCTTAATGTCCATATATTATATCTTGGATCAGAGAATAAAGCATATATAATGTATACCCTGTTTATGCTAGCTGACTATTACTCATCATTCTGAGGAACAGGGATTGATAGTTGCTCTAATACATAGCATTCAATTGATTTAATATTTGTTTTTAATTTAGAGGAAGATGGTACTATAATATAAATTGTTTTTATTAAACTTCAGTCTTTTCCAAGTTGCTGGGGATCTTGAAGATCTCGAGGCTGTTTTAAATAAGACAGGTGCTCCGACTCGTGTCCGTGGTTCCGGTTCCTGTTCTGCACTAATTAAACTCCTCCCAGGGAATGCTGACTTGTATGCCGCCCAGGACACCTGGACTGCATTCAGTCAGATGCTTCGAATTCTAAAATCATACAACTTGAACTACCAGACCAGCAAAACTTCACCAGGTAATTTAATGCCATCGGTTATGTTCTGGTTACAAAAATGTAAAAATAATTTACTTTGGCAAAATTACACTAACATATTCTCATGATATCCATTGACAAAACAATATCTGAACAGAAGTTCACAAATTCTTAGTCGAAACAGATTGAAAATTATTTTTTTTGCCTAGTTGTTATGTGAGCTTTTATTGTTAACAGTCACTGTAATAAAATACAGAAATTATTTGGAAGATTAAAGACATATTATGGACATGTTTGGGTGCGTGAAACTGATAAGTTAGTATTCAGGCTCTGTGCCAATTGGGTGAATGTAGCTCTCTACTAACATTGCCGAAAATCTCAAGCAAACGACCGTACCACTCCATAGAAAACATCATCTGATCTACGATCAATTGTAAATATTTACATCTCGATTCGGGACGCAACTATCGGCGATAAATTAACATAATCGATTTCGCAAAGGAGAGTCACTGCATTTAATTGATATTTAAGAATGATGTTGTGTGTTGTCAATTTGGATACAATATTTGTAAAAATAACCACTTAGAGCAAGATTATTTTCCGTTCTATATTCGATCACACTACCGGAGTGTTTCACATCACTTTAACATGTATGCCCATGCAGCTTTTTAATGTCATTGTGCCACATAATAATTTGCCTTGAGTTTTACCTAACATACATCTGTATCATGCCTGAATTTAGTGTTTCTGACATTTGCAGAATGAGGTTCGCAGAGTGTGAATTTAGTGATGCTACCCCGCACAGCGGGTTAGCATTACCAAATTCACCCTCTAGGGACCTCATTCTGCTTAGGCCTCATCTTCTGGGAATTATCTATAGTCTCAGATTAACATTGTTTGTAGTTAACTTACCTTATGTTACCTTATGCGGTAACTGGTGGATGCAGACTAGCACCTTTAGTAATCAGATGTAATCAAAAAGTAATTGATTACATTTACTAATGTAATTGATTACATTGGAAAAATGTAATTAGTAATCGTAATTGTAATAATGTAAATCAAAAGTAATTGTAATCGTAATCGATCACATTGGCATGTAATCGCCCCAACCCTGTACGACATGCCATTCTGATGTTGATCCATTGACAGAGACTCTTTTTTTTCTTCTACTTATGAAGTCTTTTACCCAGTTGCATACTTTTTCATTGATTAGGTAACATCTCATCTTTAATAGAAGCCACTTGTGTGGTACCTTATCGAAAGCTTTCATGAAATATAAATATATGGCATTAATTTCACCTTTATGGTCCAGAATCCTTGTCCATTCATCTGTTATTTTTAATAGTTGTAGAGTTGTTGATCTTCCTTCTATAAATACAATTGTTTAATGCTTAATATGTTATTTGTCTTCATATGATCTAGTATTTTTTTCTAATTATCTTATTCTAATTATTTTGCATTTAACGCTGGTAAGACTTATTGGTCTATAGTTTACAGTATCGCTCTTTCTTCCCTTCATATATAATGCTGTTATTTGGCCCATTTTCCATGTTTCTGGTGTTTTCCCTTGTTCGAGCAATGCATTAAATATAGCTGTTAGTGGTCTGTATAGATCATATGCCAACTCCTTTAGTACTCACGGATGGACTACATCTGGTCCTGGGGCTTTATTTATGTTTGTCACTAGTTGTAAGTTCCTTACATTTTCCCCTGATATTTCTTCTAAGTTGTGTTCGGTTTCTATAACTGGTATGTTGTTCAATCCTGGTGGGTGAACCGTGTGGTTCTTGTGTGAAAAGACATTTTCCCATTTATTCAGTTTCTATATTCTCTAATTTGCAGAAGATAAAATGTAAAATGAAGGTGACTAACGGGTGAACATCACCAACTTCAACTGGGGAAATTCAGTCTGAATTGAGGTCTCCCATAGCAGTTGAGGCCTGAGCAGAATGAGGTCACCAGAGGTTGAATTTTGTGATGCTAGCCTGCTATGCATGATAGCATCACTAAATTCACCCTCTGGGGACCTCATTCTGCAAATGTCAGACACACTAAATTCAGACTTGGTCTGTATCACATCATACCAGACAACCTGAATCATCACTTCCATTAATATGACTTAGTGTGTATTATGTTTTCTACCCTCCAGAATATATCTATGCGAGGAACATAACCTTCTCATCTTATCCTGGTTTTCTGACCTCTGGAGATGACTATTATTTACTGTCATCAACTAACATGGTAAGTCATGCTGTTACACTCAAGGCAAGTGCCTCAATGTATACCTATATAACACATATGATTGGGAATCCATTTAATGTCACCAATCAACCAACATGGTATTAAAGCAGCCCTCATAATTGGCTACGGCAGTCAGCAATGCTGAAGCCATTCGCTGAAGCAAACTGGGCCATGGCAATGGATTGCCGTAGCGGATTGCCGAAGCCAACCAATTTGATTTAAGAGGGCTGAGGTAAGTCATGTTCTTTTAATATGTTGAAATTTGATATGCATATGGGGGAAATTATTGGAAGAATATGGGAACTTTATTTATTTTCAGTGGAAAGTGAAGTAAAACTGAGTGAATGGACAGCGATCAGCCGTTGTCTTCGATTGAAGGTGATTGTGAGAACATTTTGCGTTGGAAACAGCTGTTGTATATGGTGAATTTCTTTGCAAACGCATATCATATAAAACAATCTAGTGTTTTTGAATGTATACCAAAAATTATCACATGAGTTACCGAGACAGTGTATATCTTCCCACGCGTAATCTGCTGATAACTGAACATAAACATTTGCCTTGGTTACTCATGAGAAATTTGTTTGTATCCTCTCAAAAACACTAGATATCCTCTATTTATCTTGTTTTTCATTAAGTTATTCCTGTTCTTTAATGATAATGTGATGTTTCAGGTTTCTATGGAAACAACCATAGGGAATTCAAATGCGTCCTTGTGGAAATTTGTAATGCCACAAGGAACAGTGTTAGAAGCAGCAAGGAGTGTTGTTGCCAACAGACTAGCAAATTCTGGAAAACTGTGGGCTGAAATTTTCTCAAGATATAACAGTGGAACGTTAGTATAGAACATTCCTCGCATGAATATCCTTTTTATATGCCCGTTGAAAAACTGTCCTATATTGTAATCACTCTGTCCATCTGTCTGCCAAGCCATCCATCTGTTGGTCCATCTGTTTCTCCGTCCATCCATTTGTTAACATTTTGTTTGCTGGATGATAACTTTATTATTCATTTATCAATTGACTCAAACTTGGTATGTATCACCACTCAATTTTTAATATGGGGTTGGTCCGATAAATGTTATAGCCCTTGTTGGACTTAAAATATGCCAATTTTTTTTCTGGATGATAACATTAGTATTCATTATTCGATCGACACAAAACTTGGTATGTGGATTAATCACAAGAAAACACAGATCAAGTTTGAATATGGGGGGAGGGTCGGACAAATATTTCCTGAGTAATAGCCCTTGTTAGAAACACAAGATTGATTTTGGATTCGGTCTGTGCCAAAACTCTTCAGATAACAGTTTTTTTTACTAGTATGTCAATCATTTATATGAGCAAACATCGGGCGTATTAAGCCAACGCTCCAGCGGTGCACTTGTTATATTTTCTCTTATCCATGCTCACATTTATGTAAATTTTATATACAAACTGGAGTAGATACATTACATTATTACAATCTTTTACATTCTTCTGTACTGGCCCACTTGTGATTGGCTGAAGGCAGGCCTTGTTGTGAAATTATATCACCAAAAATCTATTTGTCTATCAAGAACAAGCAACAACTGTATGGTGTCACTCATAACAGTGCAATAATAGGTTTTCAATAATTTTCAGGATCTAACTCAAAGTTTGTAATATCTTCTTGCAGTTTTTCAGTTGAGCTAATTTATTTAATGAAAGAGACAACTTAATAGCGCCCGCTCTCCCGCGGCAAAGCCGCGGAAGCGAAGCGACCAGGGTATACGTATGCGAATATGAGATATATACTAATCGACTTTTTCGGCCCAATCTAAAATAAATTGAAATCACCTAAAATAGGATAATTTATTCATAACTGAAGGGTCAGCCAGGGTCAGCGGAGTCCAAAATTCTATTGTTGGCAACGGTCGCCATTTTGTATTGATTAATGCCACCTCGAAATGTGTAATTGGGCAAAATGCTCCAGGACAAAAATAAAAAACTTTGATCTAGCAACTGTTAGCTATACTTCATCATATGTAGGAACATCATGCTCCTAAAGCCAAATATATTTTCAAAAAGTGAATGTAAATTGAACAAAAGGTCTGGTTAACAAAAAAGTTAAATTGCATGAAAACGTTTTGTTTACATATTTCATAAAATTATTAAAAATATTTACCCCGAAAGAGGAATCTAGCGACCTTGCTGGCCGTTTACATATTATCTTCAATTTTCTAACGGTATTTCCGCCTAAAAAATTGATGAAATATTATCAAAGTTCAAGGCCGACAAACGGAAACTTTAAGTTCCGATTGAAAGATCGCAGAGTCATTTTAAGATTGCTTCTTGGGAAACCAGTAAAGGCGTCATGACATCAAGATGTACACCATGACGTCACTACCTACACCGGTGTGCAAAATTCCAGACAGGACTGCGTCGATGGCCAGACAGCTGAGACTCGTATTACATGGCAGGCTAAATATCCACATTTATGTTATATGTGATTATTTACATACATTGTATATATCATTTTCTTGTGTCCCATTATAATTAGGGTGGATACACACATGCATGTAATTTCTGTATGTAAAATACATGTATTTTACATGGCGACAACAATAATTGACAACATTAATCACCTGCGCGGTAGCTGTTCATTGTTAACAGGCCAGACAAGTGAGCAATGCTAAGCGAAGTCAAATTGTCTTCTATCAGTACATTTAAGGCCAGTCCAAAACATGTCTTCTCTCACGGATGCGGAAATTAGTCAAGTCTGTGTGATATCTGGCAGGACCACCTGAAGCCATACGTTTGGCATATACAGGCTTAATGTAGAACATTTTCAACCATGATCCTTGTTTGGGTGGGGTCTCGAAAGCTTCAAATCGCTAAGGGACTTAGTTGAATGTATCGGTTGGAATAATCTGGGCAAGAAGGTACAATATGATATGTTTTACTTAAATAGCTCAGAGTTAGCCACCCCCGCCTGGTAGCTTTCGGGGTGATATATAGCCCCTGTATGCGTCGGGGAAATCCTGATCCACCACTGCTATAAATAAGAGAGGACTTGTAATTATTTAAATAGAAAGTCTACCATATGGGTTATCCCACGAACAATTATTTTAAGTTGCCTGGCGACTCGGTCCAAGATAACGGCTTATCAACATTCCGACTTAATTGGAACTAAAACTCAGTGCGTTCAACATGTAGGCAATGATTTGGTTGTCAATGGACACATATTACATCGTCTGTATGATCCATGTAAAACGCCAAATACACGATAAATACAGAGATTACATGCATGTGTGTATCCACCCTTAGGGTTTATCAAATGCTTCTATAAAGATAACAATTCATCCGATAATCCCATGAACAGTAACAAGCGGGCGCAAATTACGTTTACGTACATGTTCATATTAAAGTCCTACTTGTTCAGGCCGAGTGGTATAAGCTTGCGAAGGCTCCATTAAATTTCTTTGAGTCAGGCCGGTGGGGCTTGATACATTGCTCCAGAAAGGTTGCCTGGAGGTTAATCTTTTTGATGTGGATGTTATGGATGGTGTGGTATAAGGCTATGTTAGCCTCACTGATCGCTAAAAAAACTAATGAGCTAATTTATTGTTGGGTGTATTATTCTGTTATTTTATTCCCCACTATAATATTGGGTGGGTGGTTATACTGCATGTCTGCATCCGTCTGTCCGCATGTCAGTCCAACCATCCCGACTTTGTCCCTTGACACATATTTAATTGTCCTATTCCTCTACTTTCTGATCAATTTACTTTTAACTTGGAAAGACATTTGCCACCATGGAAACTTACACACTTGTGGTTGAGAAATTAGTCTGGCTGATCTCTGCATGATTGATGTGGTGCAGAGATGGTTTGTTTTAGCATTGGTTATTAGGGAAAGTTTTCAAAGACTGACTATTCCACAAACAAATCTACAATTTCAAAATAGTAGAAACATTGAAAATCTAGAGCACTTAACAATATCAATAATGATAACTAATGCAAGCATTGGTTTAATTTCTCAGAAATAAACAGCTACTGCATGTTGGCATGCTTCTTCAAACAAAATGTCACTTACTGGTTTTCAAGACAAAAACCATTTTCCTAGCAAAATGAATCTATTTGAACTAATAAAACCAATGAGTGTACTAGATCACTATATTATATTAGCTTTTTAGTTCTGTGCTTTTCGTAGGGATTCAATTAAAGTTGAATTTAATTTAGGAATATATTTTCTGTTCAAAAACTTTCACCTAATTCTGAGGTATAAATTTTCTGCATTTGAAATCCAACTTGGCTACAGTTCAGAAATTATTAATCAGTGTTCTACACATGCAAATCAGTGGCATCAAATTTCCAGCTGTGATGTAGGAGCTGATATTGATGCTACTCTGGGGGGGGGGTGTTGTGCTCAATATCTCAAAACTGTCACGCTTGCATTGTATTATTAATCAATCAACTGAATATACTCCGAGCATCTGCACAACTCACACCTACATTGTAATTGTCTGTTGTTCAATGCACGAATGCTGGTTCATTGAATTCTTGTTACGACAACACAATCATAGTGTCTTAGTCATTAAGAGCCCCATATAGAACAAAAGAACTTCAGATCTGTATCATCTAAATGACATTTCATGACTTGTATTTGCAATGTAACATTATCTCAGCATGTATTAATTGAGGTATGTGATTCCGGTTAGACAGTCACATGAATCACACCTATAGTTCATACCAATAACAGGTTATGGTTATGGGTTCGGTTTTCTAGTCACATGCTTCTTCTATATTCAGGTATAATAATGAGTGGATGATTGTCGATTACAAGCAGTTTACAGCTGGATCAAAAACACAGCGTCCAGGGCTGCTGACAGTACTTGATCAGATTCCGTAAGATACTAAACTTAAAATCACTAAAAGTGTATAGTCACTGCCCTGTTAATAATTTTCTGCATGTTGAGGATGTCTTGATTCATGTTTATAAAAAGTTTCATGAGTTTGGTCAAACTGACGTCATCGCGATATTGCCTTGCAATTACAGTACATGTACATGTAATCAGTGTTCACGCTGTCGGTAGCCAAATTAGCCAATGGCTAATCTTTTTCGAATTTGGCTAATAAAAATTTCATTTGGCTAAACTTTTGGCTAAATTTTTTTTTACCCCAAATGGAGACTGAAAGCATGGAGTCAGAAAGCTAATTAATAAAAGCGCTCAATAGATCGACATTCAAGACGAAGTTAGGTGACGAAAGTATTTCATTATTTTCGTACTTATGAAATATCGTTCCGTAACAGCAAAAGGTAAGCTCTAACAATTAGTGTACAGTAAACATATTTTTATTTCCAAATCTAACAAAAATTTTGGCAAGTGTGTTTTCAATTCTGTGATATGAACGATCTGGTCCGAAAATATCGAAATGGGAATATATTGCCGACTGTACAAAGGGAAACCCGATCGCGGACTGTACAAAGAGAAACCCGATCGACAACTCTATCAACCAAGCGATCACACAGTGATATGCAATCATCTTTAGTTTTCACAAGACGGACATTCAAAGACGCATGGACATTAAACCGACCGTGGTTGAATCATGACAATGTGAAGAAAGCAATATTTTGTAAAGTGTGCATTGACGCTGGTTTATAAGCAATTTGTTCGTAACAGGCTGTTTTAATCTGGAGAAAGATTACGTCACTCTGCACGAAACAGCAAAAGGTTATTATTTTACATTTAATCCCCTAATCCCCCATTGTCTGTCTGGTCACTCACGGGACTCCCGCACAATGCATGTTTATGATGACATTGTATTTATGACGGTCGAGGTTTATGTGCACCAAGTGTAAGACAATAGCTTAATCAGCCAAATGTGAATCACGACAGATATTTTGTGGCTATTTGTCGTCAATACCGATACAGTCAAAATAATATGTATGCTTTTACAGATTGTAATTTGATAATGGCGTAACAATATTAAGTTATTAGTTTCCAGATGTCACTTAGATATTTTCGCAAGGATAAATATTTAATGATTTAAAAAAAAATATTGATATAAAACAAAAAAATAATAACATTAAGAAGGACAATCCCGGGTTACACCCCCCCCCCCCCCCCCCAAATCACTCTTTCACATAAAGATTAATAATTTTTTTATAAATGATATATATAAAAATACTTCTAGTTCATAAAAATTATTTAAATTATTGTGTATTTTACCTGTACGTGTCTGTTAGATTTTACATTTTAGTCATCAATTGTGAACCGACCAGAAAACGATGATTTAATTTGGCCAAAGTTTTTTTTAATTTGGCCAAAAACATTTGGCTAAAGTTTTTTTCATTTGGCTAATAAAATTTTCATTTGGCTAAACTTTTGGCTAAAGTTTTTTTCGGTCCAGCGTGAACACTGCATGTAATGCCCTAAGTAATCGACCCATTAACCATGGGTCGGTGAGAGTTTTCCAATGAATGGCAACAAGCCATATTTCCGACTAAATCCTGAAAAGTTACCCATAATTCTGCTGTGGTTAAGGGGTCGATTACTTAGGCCATTACTGTAATTGGAATTATCATTGGCAACAATAAACCAGCAAAATTTTTACACACACATACGTTTATTTTAACTTTCTGACAATATTTATGGTCCTGGGATTAAATTAAAAAAATACAATTGTAACAATTATGAGAACATGCACGATCTGACTCAAATGCAAAATTATGCTACTTTTGGGTCTCACATAGTATTCCAATACTACAACCAATCAGGAGACAAACTGGACAAATATATACTGTGCACAATAATTTTAAATAACTCTAGTGTCCTATAGTAGGCCGTAGATCGTTGACTCCCATTGGATAACGCTTGGTTCAGACACAGTTTATATGTTCACAATCTTTATTGGATCCAGCACATATAATATACGAATATATGAATACCACAACAATTTCCTAAGATTCAAGCAGTTAGAGAATTCGCCTGAAAATCTGTCGTGGGGCTAGTTGGTTCCTGCGAGTCATTCAACCAAAAAGCCACGATTTCACATGGGCATACCTTTTTATTCCACAACGTGCTTCCATGTCACATGACATGGCGTAACCCTATCACACGTTATACTTCCCCGACTAACTCTATGATACGCTATACTTTCCCCACCATACGTGGCCAAGCATCGATCTGTTCCCACACACTTATTGATTGGGTTTTTAACTGGTCCCAATAACCTACTCTGCTATGACTTTCAGACAAAGTATTAACCCTGCTATCCACTATGGTACACTAGTATTGCATGTTCAGCCTGGTTTATGGGGTTTACAATTCTATAGAATTATGTGTTCTAACTCTCTTACTTTGAATGTTGTGTGATAATAAATTTATTTCAGGGGCCATATTCACTATGCAGATGTCACAGAAAAGTTTGTGAACCAGACATACTGGGCAAGTTACAATGCACCGTAAGTACATGTATTATTAGATTATTTTCCCATTTCTTATAAAAATTTGCATAAAAAATTCAAAACATTTAGATATTGTTCACATAGGTCTGTAATCTTCTGTGATTATAATTTTTCCTATCAGAATCAGTGGAAAATGGTGATTTACTTATATTTATTTCATTTAAAGAGCTGTGGCAGTTCAAGTTCAGAGCCTCAAATTACACCAAGTAAATTAGAAATTCTCACTTTTGTCACATTCCTGCAAGCTTCTGAGGTAGAGAAGTACGTCAACTACTTTTATACTGATCTTTTGCACCTCTTTATTCAAGTCATAGAAATTCACCTTCAAATAACAAACTCTGTCTGATCCCCCTTCTCCACGTAATGGAGAGGGGGTGCAAACAAAAGGGTTGAAAACTGAATAAAAAGCCCCTGGGCTTGTTGTTTAATCCCCTTTCCAATTCACCTATTTATACTATATTCTAAAAACCTTTGTTAAATGTTTAAATATGTTACTTGTATTAGGATTGGAATAAAATAATTCTACACTAAACCCATTTTCCTCCAGTCTTGTTTTGCATGCAGATTACTCAGAAAATTATATCCATTTGAGGAAAACAATTGTAGGTTTCAAAACTGCATGACAACCAAACACTCTCTCGATTAAGAAGATCCTTTAATCCTTTCTTCATTAAATGGAATCTCCCATTCAGTTATAAAAATATACATTGGAATGATCTATTGTTCATCTGGAGGGATGTTTAGGAAATATAAGCAGACGACAGACATAAAACAGTAAATACAATTGCAAAATTATTAATTGCTGGGAAATGTCCAGATAATAAGTTCACTAAATGACCTGTTGAACTTAATACATGAAAATTTTGTAAGGGAACTGCTCGTCAATTAGTATTTAGTAAAGAAAGGGTTAATTTTGCAGGTATTTTGCTGACATCTTTAACCTGAGCGGTGATGCAGCAGCGGTGCAGCAGTACGGCAGCTGGTTCAGCTACAACTCCACACCACGAGCAGAGATTTTCCGACGTGATCACAAAAATGTGGTGGACATGAAGTCTTTCTATAAATTAATGAGGTCATATTTTGTTCTTGAAATATTATGCCAACATTAACCATTTCATGACTGGAGCTTCCTGAAATTTAGCAAAAACCATGTGCCAATGCATTCCCTTATATATGAGAGTCTCCCATTTGGGAGCCTCACATATATAAGATAATACATTGGCCTAACAATATTTACATTAACCTTGTAAGCCAGTGCTTTCTCTTATATATGCGAGGCTCCCTATGTACAGTATAAGAGAATGAACTGGCATGGGATCTTTAATGCTGCACCAGCGCAGCTCCTGTCATGAAAGGGATAACCAGTAGGGCTGAAACGGTTAACTGGTCACCACGGCTGTGACCGGTCATGAAAATTGCATGACCGGTTAACCGTTAGCTGACAATGCAGTACTTAAACACCAATTATAGTCAGATACATGTAGCAAAAACTGGGATCCGAAGGGTTAACACACCTCAGGCAATGGGAGGTTACAACAATGAGAATTGGAGAATAAATATGACAACTCGGTGTTTCAAGTCGGTACTACATGTATTAGTCTATAGCAACGTTGTTACATGAAGGGCACAGCTGGCTGGTGGCATCTTTGATCTTTGCGACATGTTAATGTCATATTAATTAATTAATCATGATGTTTGACTATAGCACGAGTGTTATATGTCAATTTTGGTGTCCATGCAAACTGGAAAATGTGTGGGCAACTCGTTACAGGCCGCCAATCTATAATCTGTCCTAGCTTAGTTGGATTCAAAGCATGTGTTAAGGAGGGTCCCACACAAAATTGAAACCCCCACAGGTTACTTAGACGGTGATGCAATAGCGAGTGATATTATTAGCAATGCAGATAATTTGATACATCTTGTCAATTGCAAATAGCATATCTTCTTGGCAAGTTGTGAACACATATGTCGGTACATATGCATGTATATCCTACTATAAATTACTTTATTAAACATATATACTTACCGGTATATATATATGGGCCTATATGGTGACCAGAAAAAGATCGCATGATAACTTTAAATTAACTTTTGATGAGCACCAAGTGCTAGCTAGCCTGCTATAAATAAGAGGGACATTTATTGATGTCCCCTTATATGCATGGATGGTATATTACACTGCAAGAAAGAGAATAGGAACAACCAGTGGGTTTGGGGTTTTCAATGACAACCAAGGTTTACCGATTTCCATGACATCGTGCGAACATTCATAAATTAAGGACTATTTCGGTGTTTGCTTTCCATTTATAACTGAGCATGCCAGCCTTTGTTTGACTTAAGTTGAATCGGCTATGGGAAACTTAGACTCAGCTTGAAGTTCCCAAAAGATGAATATTGTGATGTACACCCATTGGAGGCCTCAATTATGCAATGTGTCGTCTGCCAATTTGGGGACATAGAGAAACTAAACGAAAAAGGAAATAGAATCTATGTGAAGAAGTTTCTATAGAAATTTGACAATAAAGAAATTTTCCAGAGAAGATAATGCACCCAGGGCCGATAAGGTTCGGGGTGATTTATGTGGTTCTTTGATCCTGTCATCCGGCAGACGTTCCGTTTTTTCGGTACGATCCGTTCCGTATCGGCCGAACTTAAAGTCCGCATTTTACATCCGCCCGGAATGCTGCCTCCTTCCGGTAACTGAAAAAGCAATTCACTCTTGAATTATACGCATCGCGATCGGTTGTGTGTCGTCAATTGCTATCTGTTTCCATCCGTCACCGTGTTTTCTTCGCCAGCTTTCATTTATTCGTCTATCATCTTGTTCCTTGTGCGTTCTGTCTGCGTCCTGTTCCGTCGGCGTTACCTATTTTCGTGGGTCGCGCACGTGTTTCCCTGTTTGTGTTTGTCGTTCGGTGGCAATCACATATTTCTCATATGGTTCGTACGGGATCTCGCGGTCGGGCCCGCGACCGTTCGTCTCGTAGCAGTCGCCAGGATGCGTCTGCCAGCTCGTCTCGTGCTGGTCCTGCTTCCAGTGACCGTGTTAGGCCTTCTTCTCGGGTTTCGGCCAGTGTGTCATCTGTGGCTGATTCACGGGTGCGCGGCCGTGGACAGCATTCGCATGGCAGGCCTGCTCGTGGCCGCGATCCTGTTCGTCAGCCTCGTCGTCAGCCCAGTCGTCAGTCTCGTCGCCAGGCTAGTCGCCGACAGGATGGTTCTCCGCGCCCCAAGTTTCCGCGCTATGGATCCAGGTCACCATCAGCATCTCCTTTGTCGACCCGTCGACGCAGCAGTTCTGATGACAGCTCCACTTCTCTCCGCCGCCGCGAGGATTCCCGTGTGGCTTCAGTGATACACCGACCGAACGCTCCGGCAAGAGACAGAACTGATCCGGGTAATGCCTTATTTAGTTTTCCATCCTCGCTGGTCTCCCCTTGGGACGCCCCCTTGCCGATTCCTACGGCGGCAGACGGCTATGGCTCTCACGTTTCGCGATCTATTCGCGACAAAATTTTCCGGGGCGATTTTATCAATTTGGATCAGCTGCAGGAACCCGCCGCCTCTATTCATACAGTTGACCCCCATCAGTTGGTTGTCTCTGCTTCCGGGCGAATCCTCGTTGCGCCAAGCGGGCATGCTGCTCCAATAACGTCTGTTGACTCGTGGACCGATGCTTTTCTCACTTTCATTTCGGTGTACCTCGACGTTCACCCTGAATCGTCGGCCCAGCCCCTTTTGCGTTACCTGCGCACCATTCGTTGGGCGGCTGCTAAATGTGGGGGATCTGCCTGGCGGGTGTACGATACCCAATTTCGGTTGAAGTGGGATGGTAATACAGCTACTCCTTGGGAGACCATCGACCCTAACATTTGGCTGCTGGTCATGACGCCCCAGGTTCGGCAACCTCCGCAGCCGACTCCGCCTCCGGTTCGGGCCTCCGGGCGTGCGGACAATTTTCCCAGCCATCCCAGTCCCGTCTGTTTTGAATTCAACGACGGCCGCTGCTCCTGGCCAAACTGTCGTTTTCGACACATCTGCAACATCTGCTCAGAGCCTCATGCCGCAACTGCTGCCCATGGACAAGACTTTCGCCGCTCAGCCCGCGGCGGTCGCCAGCAGCGTCTACCAGCTCGCCCCTTCCGCCGTTAATCTTGACTATTTGTGTTGGTGGCTTGGGAAGTACCCTCGCCACCAAGTCGCGCGGGAACTCCGGTTCGGTTTTACTCATGGTTTTCCACTCCATTATACTGGCCCGCGTATGCCAACTGACGCTCCGAACCTCAAGTCTGCTTGTGACCGTCCCGAGGTCGTCCGGGAAAAGATCCTTAAGGAAGTTCGCCTTGGTCGCATTGCTGGTCCCTTCTGCGCTCGTCCAATTCCAACGCTCCGCGTGTCGCCGCTTGGACTGGTGCCTAAACATGAACCTGACTCATTCCGTCTCATCCATCACCTCTCCTATCCGGCAGGCCAGTCACTCAATGATCATATTCCGCGCGAATTCACTACTGTCACATATACCAGTTTTGACGCTGCTGTTGCCACCATCCAGTCCCTTGGGGCCGGGACATTGCTCGCGCGCGGGGATTTAGAAGCTGCATATCGTAATCTTCGCATCTACCCGGGCGATTTCGATCAACTTGGTTTTAAACTGGACGACATGTATTATTTCGACAAATGCTTTCCTTTCGGCTGCAGCGTGTCGTGCGCAACTTTTGAAAAATTCTCGACATTTTTGGAACGGTCTCGCCCACCTCGAAGCTCTGCTACCTTGGTCTCGAACTCGATACGTTGGCTAACGCGGTGCGTCTCCCTGCTGAGAAGCTCACAGCTATTCAGTCCAAAATCTCTATGGCTTTGCGCTGCCGTAAAATCTCGGTCCGTGAACTACAGTCGCTCATTGGCTCATTACAATTTGCGTGCAAGGCGGTTCGTCCGGGCCGCCCATTTTGTCGTCGCCTGATTGATGCCCTGCAGGGATTTTCTAAGCCGCATCACAAAATCCGAATTAATTCTGGCATGCGTGCCGATTTGGCCACGTGGTTACAGTTCTTCACGTCATTCAATGGGATCTACCTTTTCCCTTCTGCGACCTGGCTCCATGATACCGACATCAATTTCCACACGGACGCTTGTGGTGGTCAGTCCGGCGGCTTTGGCGCTTATTTCAACGGCCTTTGGGCTTTTGGCAAGTGGCCCCTTCCTTGGCATGCTTTGGGCCTGACCCGCAATATGGGTGTCCTCGAGATGTTCCCCGTCTTAGTGGCCATCAGCGTCGCCTCCGGAATCATCGCCTCCACTTACACTGTGATAACATTACCGTGGTCTGCGCCATCAACGACCAAACTTCCAAGTGCAAGCCGCTCATGGCCCTGTTGCGCCAGCTGGTCCTGCTGCTCCTGTCTCACAACATCTCATTGCGTGCTTCATGGATCGCGTCTCGTGATAATGCTCTCGCTGACAGCCTCTCTCGTTTCCAGATGAAACGTTTCCGTCGACTGGCGCCGTCCGCCGCCCGAACGCCAACACCATTTCCCAGGTGCCTGTGGACCTGCGTCGACATGTAACGCTGCTTTTGACTTCTTCCCGGGCGCCAAAAACTCACCGCACGTATCGCACCGCCATACGGGCCTATCTCGATTTCGCACACCAGCATCGCTTGGCCGTTTCCTGGCCGCTCCCGGAACACGCTATCGTCGGGTTTATCGCGGGGCTTCATCGCTCCCATGCGCAGTCATCTTATGCTTATTTGAGAGTGCTCTCGATCTGTAGCCTGAGTGTAATATTCCAGGCCGGTGCTTAGCCATAGGGAGTTGGGCTGTCCAGTGGTCTCTACTGCCATTCCTGCGTCGCACTCGTTGGGCTTCTCCCTGGTGGCCGTGTGTGCTTATTGCTTAGGGCGCCTCATAGCAATTCTTGGGCGCCGGCTCCGAATCGTACCTTAGCTCGTCGGGCCATGCTCATGCCTGCGCTGTACAGCAGTATTTCTTCAGCGTTCTCTGCTTCGGCTTCTCGTCAGAGCGAAGGCTCTGCTTAATTGGTTTTCCATGCGTATGGGCTATCTGCAGGACAAGCTTATAATGTTACATTAAAGCTGAGATCATACCCCACTCATGTGTTGTCGTTTAAATATTCCATGCAGTAGTGGTAGGGCTGTCACTGGTGGGGGTAGTGTCTCTTGGATCTGAGTGATCACATAATGCACCCAGGGCCGATAAGGTTCGGGGTGATTTATGTGGTTCTTTGATCCTGTCATCCGGCAGACGTTCCGGTTTTTCGGTACGATCCGTTCCGTATCGGCCGAACTTAAAGTCCGCATTTTACATCCGCCCGGAATGCTGCCTCCTTCCGGTAACTGAAAAAGCAATTCACTCTTGAATTATACGCATCGCGCTCCCTCCCTCCCCCCTTGGAGCTCCATGCCCCGCTTTGTTCGGCGGCCCGAGTGGCACGCCATATTCATTGTTCTGTGATGCCTGTTTTGTTTTGGGCCTAGGGCCCTGTGTGTTTGCATCTCGTTGCTGCTGTTTGTTTTCCCTTTCAGGTGCTGTGTCATCAGTGCCATTGATCCAGCTTTGGTGCGTCCTGCAGGGGTAACTTTGGTGTTACCTGCCCATACAACGGTGCTTAGCCATAGGGAGTTGGGCTGTCCAGTGGTCTCTACTGCCATTCCTGCGTCGCACTCGTTGGGCTTCTCCCTGGTGGCCGTGTGTGCTTATTGCTTAGGGCGCCTCATAGCAATTCTTGGGCGCCGGCTCCGAATCGTACCTTAGCTCGTCGGGCCATGCTCATGCCTGCGCTGTACAGCAGTATTTCTTCAGCGTTCTCTGCTTCGGCTTCTCGTCAGAGCGAAGGCTCTGCTTAATTGGTTTTCCATGCGTATGGGCTATCTGCAGGACAAGCTTATAATGTTACATTAAAGCTGAGATCATACCCCACTCATGTGTTGTCGTTTAAATATTCCATGCAGTAGTGGCAGGGCTGTCACTGGTGGGGGTAGTGTCTCTTGGATCTGAGTGATCACATAATGCCCCAGAGAGTGAATTTAGTGATGTTAGCCCGCTATGTGGGATAACTTCACTAAATTCACCCTCTGGGGACCTCATTCTGCAAATGACAGGAACCTTATTCTCAGGCCTCGGAACATCTAGCATTCTTTAAAACAATGAAATAAACGCTTTCCAAGACTATCAATTTGGAGTGCTCAAAATGAAAAAACTACAATTCTGTCTAGATTGTGAAAACAATTTTGATTTTTAAAACTGCACTCCACGTTTCTACGTATAGAGGGAATAATAGGACTAAATTAATAAAATGGCTGATGAAGTTGTATAACACATTACCCAGTACGTTTTAATGCACTGGTTATTTCCCCAGACAAAGGGCATGTGACATCATTGCTGCCCCCATCCTCCAACGCAGAACATACTGACAATATTCGTCTATCCTGCCAGGTGTCAAAACGTACCTGAAAATGTTCTTGACCTGTGTGTGCCCAGTTATGGATTATGCATCCGCTATTTGGGGATATCGTAAATACTCATGTATAGATATGGTGCAAAATCAAGCGTTAAGTGGGGAATTTGGTATACATTCGAGCCAAGTCCGAAGATGGCTTAACATGGCAAGACTATGGAATTATTTTATACACATGCAAGATGACAGATTAGCAAAAATGTTTTTTCTCTGGGATCTCATGAATAATAGCGATGGATGGTGTGCATCATTTAGTTGTGTTATGTCAGAAATAAATATGACAAGCACCTTTGAAAACCTACAGATATGTAATATACATGACCTCGAACGAGAGCTTTCTGCATTTAAACAGAAAACTTGGATTGAAAAAATGACATGTACCAAAGCTACGCACATACCGACTCTTTAAGAAAAATTATGCTACTGAAAAATATATTTCCATGAATATGGATAAGTCCCACCGCTCCATACTTGCACAATTTCGATGTGCGATTTTACCTCTGCGGATAGAAACCGGTCGTTTCAGAAACGAGAAAATCGAACAAAGAATTTGCATTATGTGCAGCTCTGACAAAGTTGAAGACGAAAAACATTTTCTTTTGTTTTGTCCCTTTTACAATGACATCCGGATGTCTCTTTTATATTCCGTCTCAAGATATATTAACGACATGTTTAAAACAGACCGCATCGACGACTCTTTTAGTGAGCTAATGTTACTTCTCCGACAACTAGCAAAATTTCTGTTTGATGCTTTTATGCGAAGAAAACGATTCATATACAGATAAATTATACACCAAACGTATCAACATATAAGAATACAAAATATATAAATCCGAATATCTCCAAATTGTGTAAGATTAAAATGAAATTCTCTACTTTATATTCTCTTAATATCATCACTGAGGATAGTCCACATGTGTTGGACCAAACCATGTACATACTTATCCTATTAAGCGTGACATATAGGCCCGATGGGCCGGGTGCTAATTGTAATTGAAACATATATATATATATTGATGATTTATGTATTGCACATGTCACGTTAATAAATGATTATCTCTCTTTCTCTCTCTAAGAAATTCAGTGAACTGATTTTCATGTTTAATATTTTATTAATTTCAGATATAATGATTACACCCACGATCCGCTATCTAAATGTAACTGCACACCACCATACAGTGCCGAGAACGCCATATCTGCACGGAGTGATCTTAACCCGGCAAATGGAACATACCCATTCAGTGCTCTTGGTCACAGACTTCATGGAGCAATAGATTCCAAAGTGAGAAAATTGTTTCATCATCTAATAATGACATATTTATTCAATACTACTAGCCGATTATTGATACAGGTGGATATTTCAGCAATAGGCATAATGACATCACATGGCAATGGAAGAAGGAAGCTTTTTTCCACTTGTTTGCATTCATAAGCATTACTTTCAACAGATTATGGCTATTTTACATGTAGAGCTGTGCGAATCAGAATAACAAAATCTTTATTATACCCCCACTTTTCGAATAGTGATGTTGTCCCTCTGGTTGTCTGTCCGGGCATATATCTCAGACACTAGGCCCCTGCGAATATTAGATATTCGTTTTGCTATTTGATTCGACTTGACTTTGAAACAACGAATAGTAATTTTTAATACTTCAAACCAGCCAACCCGAATGTAAAGCATTTATCGACAATATTTGAAATATCCACAACCACTGAGAAGTATAACAAGTAGATATCCTCGCAAGTATTCCTTCAAAATCTGCTGTTATAAGTTAACTTTAACTGTTCTAACACTCTTGTTTCGCAACTGCGAATATAACAGTTTATAATTTATTCCGAGGACATTCAATTGGAGATGGAAAGATACTTCACAATTTGAACAGTATATCACGTCATGATGTGACTGCACATACACGCTATATCAGATGTATTATCTTTTCATTATTTGATTGTGTTTGCTCAGTGTTGACTTGCAGTGACAGTTGTAATGTCATTAGCAAAAGTGCAGGTCAAAGCCCTTCAATCAAACACCCATTTTATTTTTGAGAAAGTCGTGATATCGTAATGCTGTAATGGTCCATCTCCTACTCTGTATTTTGAATTGATAATGTGTGGAATTCCCCATTAACACGTTGAATGTCCGACTAGCTGCATAAACACTCGCCATCATTACTGCTTTCCAAATAGCAGCAAATGGCATTCGCTTTTCCATTCTTGAGTTATACTTCTTTGTATATCTGGAAGTCTTTTTTTTTTGTCCGTCCATGCAGATATCGGAGCCTAACAGATCTGAATGAAATTTGGTATGGAGATTTGCCATAATGACTGATTTCAAAAGACGGCCCAATGATGTCATTTCATATATAATGTTCTAAAGTTATCCTTTATTTTAATGTTTATTTAAAAACCATTCACACTGTTCCATTGCAGCTGACCAACTCATCAATGTTAAAGATGGAATCGATGGTCGCAGTAAGCAGCCCACCATATGACCAGGTCTCTGCATTCCAGTGGAGCACATCAGGATTTAACGTCAGCCACATCGGACAACCTGATTTATGGAAGTTTGCTCCGATTATATTTAATGGGACTGATTTGACAATTAAGCCTTTCAGCTAGAATATGAAAGCATTAACCCTTTCTATACTAAATACTAATTGACGAGTATGTTCAGATAATAAGTTCAACAAACAACCATAGCGTTTGTTGAACTTTATATCTGAACATTTCCCACCAATGAATATCAATCATTTTGCTCTTGTATTATTTTTTTTCTGTCTGTCATCTGATTTTATTACCTGAACACCATTCCAATGTATAACTGGTGGGAGAATCCATTCAGTATAGAAGGGGTTAACATACGGTATGTTTGTTTATTCTTCCGTGACGGGGTTAGGTGGGGGAATATTATCAAACCATCCAATAGATAAGGTTCAAAAGTACAATTTTTGGCATCTTATATGTCACAGCACAGCCAGGCGTCGCGTAATACTCACTAATAGTGTCCAACTGGAATTCTGTTTACTATTGATATGGCTCTGCTCCGAGTAATGCCATAGAACATACCAAGATATTGATTACCAAAAAAAGGATATCTCACTTAATAGCATGTGATGCCGATAAGTGCCTTTTATGCAGTTTCTTTTTAATTTTTTGGTGGATTAAATTACAATGGAGATAAACATACCCTGTTTTGTTGGATATTCAGGGATTCGAGCATGAAAACAGTTTGTGAACGAGCTGGCTCAAATCCCGGAACATCCAACGCAACAGAGTATATTTATCTCATAATTATGTTCCTTGTGTTTTTATAAGACATTACATTAGTAGTCGGTCTATTTCAACAGACATGACTTTTGTGTCACTTTATTGGTGGAATGGCTTATGTTTCTTGAAATATAACATGGACACAATTATTTTACAGAAGTCATAGAATAAGAACGGACTGTGTTGTGCAGAACATGGGACTATAGTTTGGTGACAATACTTGACAGATAATCTGCAAAACTGATTTGTAGTTACATCAGAGGCCAAAGGTCAATGATTAAAGAATTCAGAATGCATGTTAAGGAGATTAAAAACTTTGAACAGCATTCACTCCCCCCAATATAAGGAATATTTGTTAGTTATTTATATGAGGATTGTTTAATTTATTTTTGTAATATTTTTGTAAAATAAATATTCATACCATTTATGTTTCGTTTGAATACTTCTCAAAATTACAAGAATTGTGACAATGTTCTGAAATTTATGTGCTTCATGTTGTCTCACTATCCAGGAATGGTCCAAACTTATCCCCCGAGTCTGCCCAAAATATGAATCTTATATCCAGTTGCACATTGTAATTCTGCTATACCTCCACGACAGGGATTTTTATATAAGTCAAGAAAGAAATTATGTAAAATTCAGCTTTTATTGGTTGCTTGACCATCACTGACATGAATAACACCGGGAAATCCGGGGATATGCACCAAAATGAATATAGACATATGATATAGTAATGTATATGTATCAGCATATTAGATTTTTATGTGAAAAGTTATACATGTATTTCAATATTTCACATTAGAGAGATTCCACTTGTAACTCATTACGTGTACTTGTAAGGTAAATAACAGAATATCATAGCGACAATGAGTACGATAGAACACAAACAAATATTTGCAATCGGAGGTCTTCTATTTACGCTTCAAACAGCACTTTGGCAGTATAATGAGTGTGTGTTGCAGAAGACACAACTCTGTAGAAATTGAAGTTTAAAGAATAATCGGTTTAGTTGAAACTGGTTTTATAATTTGAAGGGTCAATCATAGTCGTAATCTTCTGAAAATGGTAGTTAGTTGCCTTCTACTACATTGCTAGAAGCCACAATCAAAAAGCGGAATCTCTCTAAATAAGCAAGAACATAGATTTTATATGAATGATCACGAAAGAAAAGTGTTTAATTCAAAATCTGTTGGCTTATGATTTGAGAGATGAATGTAGTGGTACTGTGTCTTAATGATAAATGATGCTGTGACCTCAATAAAACGTACATACATTATTATACATGTATTTGTATTGCTTTTTCATTACTATTTTTCTGAAACTTGTCCCGAGCTTGCAGATAAACTCAAGAAGTTCCAGTTAGCCCAATATAGATATGATTTCTAGCTGTGAATTATCAATCCCCGCCTGTGTCTTGGTCATGTGATACTGATTTGTGTTATGAAGTGTATTTTGGGTATGAATGTGTTTTATTGGGTCATAAACACATGCCACAATTGACCAACCATTATTTTGACCTTATCAGAAATATGGAACAAGAAATTCTTTTTATTACACACCTGTTACTGAAAAGCACCAAAGTCCCAGACAGTGTCCTATTGTAAAGCCATTCCACACACATGTGCGAAATGGAGACATTGACATCACAACGTAAATTATGTTGAACTTGAAAATGAAACCAGAATTTTAAAATATAAGTAATACCACGAAACAAAATCTTCAACATGGTCGTTTGTTGAACTTATTATCTGAACATTTCCTAAGGGAAATACTCGTCGATGATATTTCCTAAGGGAACTGGAATTCTACAATTACAGAAATATGCTAGGCTTGAAGTTAACTTAAAATATTATAGGCTGTGTTAGTTATATTCTGGTTGGTGAAATGAGACGACGACGATAAATGAATATGAACATTTAAAAAACAAAGTAAGTTCCCCTGACACATAGGCATTTATCTACCCAGAAACATATCCAACTGTTCTGAAATTTTGCATATACATGTATAACCTTTATGATGAGTTCGATTAATTGTTAACGCTGAACATTTGATTGGAGTTATGCAAGCATGAGTGCCATTTTAAGGGAAAAAATGTCAAATTCAAAAGTTGAGATTTCAAACCCCAAATTTGTGCATTAACCATGTTGCAATTCCCATTGTGCTTTCTGAGTGCACGTGCTCACTTGCAGAAATGGAATTTGCATGTTCTGTATAATTTTATCTGGGCATTCAAAATTTAAGTGTGCCTTTAATTGGCACTAATTCAAGTGCAACACTATCCTCATGGCCATCATTCACAGGGTGGATTGGAGAAAAACCCCAAAATATCAGGGAAGAACTTACAAGCCTTGAAATATTGTGTCTGTCATTTGCAGAATGAGGTCTCCAGAGGGTGAATTTAGTGATGCTACCCCGCACAGCGGGCGAGCATCACTAAATTCACCCTCTAGGGACCTCATTCTGCATAGGCATCATCTTCTGGTACGTATCTATAGTCTCAAATTAACATTGTTTATAGTTACTTTTTCCCCTTCTGTTCATTTTAGCACTAAATCCCCTAATTTGCAGAAGATAAAATGCAAATTGAGGTGACTAATGGGTGAACATCACCAACTTCAACGGGGGAACTTCAATCTGATCCTAGGTCTCCCATAGCAGTTAAGGTCTAAGCAGAATGAGGTCCCCAGAGGGTGAATTTGGTGACACTAGCCCGCATGTTGGGCTAGCATCACTAAATTCATCCTCTGGGGAGTTCATTCTGCAAATGACAGACACACTGTCTCAAGGCTTGAGAACTTACAGTAATGCTCTGAGTAATCGACTCCTTAATCACAGCAGAATTATGGGTGACTTTTCAGGATTTAGTCGGAAATATGGCTTGTTGCCATTCATCGGAAAGCTCTCGGAGAGTTACCCATAATTCTGCTGTGGTTAAAGAGTCGATTACTTAGAGCATTACTGTACTTTCTGAGTTGAGATAATCCAATTCCATAACATTTGTGAAGCTAATATATTATTGATGTCTGCAGAAAGACTTGTAGATTTAGAAAATATATAGAACTGTAGATAACATAGCGAGTTGAGAACTTGCATCAACAATAATATCAAGTTAAAGCACACTATATACACATCAACTATCCTGCTAATATCATGTCAAAATATTAATAACAAAAACAAAACAAAAACTATAAACCGGAATAACACATCAAGTTTCCACGAATAAGACACTTCCAAATCAGCAAATCTAACATGATAATATTCAGTATACACAAGTGATGTAACATTCAAAAACAAGAGATGGACTGTCGTCCGGTGCATACCCCCTCATGGCATACCGCCTAGTGTGGGCACATCTATAACTTATGATGGCTATACTCAGACATATGGACCCAGAAATCAGCATTTTCATATAAACAAAGATGAATAACTATAGAACAAAAAACCAAAACAAACATTTGAATGTGCCATTAACTGTCCTCATAGTGGTGAACATCCATACAAAATTTCATTGAGATCCGAGCATTACTGTTCAAGTTATGAGCTGAACAGACATCGGATGGATCAAACAGCCAACATTTCCAGATAAACAAAGATGAATTACTCTAGAATGGAAAAGCAGAACAGAACAATGGAACCCCCTATTGAATGTCCTCATAGCAGTGAACATCTATACCAAATTCCATTGAGATCCCAGCACAACTGTTGAAGTTACGACATGAAGACACCAGACGGACCAAAAAGCCAACATTTCCAGATGAACAAAGATGAGTAACTCTAGAATGGAAAAGCGGAACAAAACGATGGAACCCTCTTTTTAATGTCCTCATAGTAGTGAACATCCATACCAAATCCCATTGAGATCCCAGTACAACTGTCGAAGTTACAATATGAACAGACACCAGACGAACCAAAAAGCCAACATTTCCAGATGAACAAAGATGTATAACTCTAGAATGGAAAATCCGAACAAAACGATGGAACCCTCTATTGAATGCCCTCATAGTAGTGAACATCCATACAAAATTTCATTGAGATCCGAGCACTACTGTTCAGGTTATGACATGAACAGACACCAGATGGACCAAAAATCCAACATTTCAAGATAAACAAAGATGAATAACTCTAGAATGGAAAATCCGAACAAAACGACGGAACCCTCTATTTAATGTCCTCATAGTTGTGAACATCCACACCAAATTTGGTTGAGATCCCAGCACAACTGTTGAAGTTACGACATGAACAGACACCAGACGGACCAAAAAGCCACTATTTCCAGATAAACAAAGATGAATAACTCTAGAATGGAAAATCCAAACAAAACGATGGAACCCTCTATTAAATGTCCTCATAATAGTGAACATCCATACCTAATTTCATTGAGATCCGAGCACTACTGTTCAAGTTATGACACGAACAGACATCGGACGGACGTACGGACTCACGGACGGACGGACGGACGGACGGACAGGTGCAAAACAGTATACCCCCCTTTTTTTTTTTAAAGGGGGTATAACAACAAATTGTGCTTTGGTGTAAACATTATTTTGTATCCCAGAATTATACACTAATTTAGAAGATGATGTTCATATGTATACTTAAAGGTACTCAATCCATTTCGATGGTCCCCATATCATCAGATATTCCAACAACAACATTTTTTGAAATGCCGCTTCAGTTATCAGAATCGATTAATTGCCAAAAATAATGCTAACCGCAGTCAACTATAGTATAAAATTGGCCAAAACTTGTCATTTATCAACATTTTGTTCAACAAAATTTTTCCGGTTTGGCAAATATCCGACACAAAAAAGCCACTTGATTTTAGAGTTATCCATCTTCATCTGCAATTTGGTCAGAGAAGGTCTTCTCGTAGACTGTTTACTGGGCCACTTCAAATTAAAATAATCGATTTCTAACATCGATATATGATCACTCTGAGCTTTGATGGGTGGGTTCCTCAACTCGAATCAAATATTTTTTACCCCCGAAGCCAAGGAAATAGTAATTTGCGAATATTAATTCGTATTGAGTACCTTTAAGTATGGTAAGTCTGAGAGAGAAGAGGATTTAACATCAAGCGCCAAGTGCTTATATGGAGCCATCTCCTCATTTGCGCATGGTTGCAGTTTTTTTTAGTAACCACAAATACATATAAAATATGTGAGTGATAAAGGGAGGTTATCATAGTGACTTGAGGCAATCATTGCTGCTGATACGGTCAGGTTATTAGGCCTATTTTTTTAAATAACTTGCTTAGTCCGTTGAATACAAATGGCACCCAAAATTTTGATTTGGGGGAAACAAATAAAAATATTTAGTAAAAAATAGAATTTTTATTTCACATTTGTCTTGTCACGTGATGAAAACAAAACTGATTATTTTACTGACAAAATTGCAGCAGACTTCGATTTAGAGGTGAGAAATTTAAAGATAGAGGCAACTTTATCCTGAGAGTGTCATACAATAGGTGACTAATAATTATTTAAATGACTTGAAGGGGCACTAATAATTTACTCATTCTTTACAAAACCAACACCAGGTACCCCAGAAAATACTATCTATGACAGATAGCCATCGTCTGTACATTATTTTGGATGGATAGCAATAAATAAACAGTTGATGGAAAATACAATCAATTTATTATAATAAATGTAAAAGGCAGATAATAAGTCGGCACTTTGGTTACAAAAGAAACACATAATTGTAATAAGGCAATACATAGCAAAAACATAAGTAACGATTGAATTTCCTTCAACACAGCATGACAAATCAGTACAATAACACCAACATGAATTGATCAATATTTCTTACATACCCAAGTGACTTTTAGCCAGTTGACCGCACTGGTCGAGGTGCATTCATTACATATCATTCATTTGTTATTACATACATTCAAATTATATAGATATGATTATTATGTTGTTAATAATAACAACCATTTAAATTATCTGTTATATGCAGAATAAAATATAGGATTTAAAAAAATAATAATTTGAACAAGAGGTTTCACAACAGGTGCTGGCATACCCCTGCATTGCCATGTTGAAACATGGGCAGAATGGAACCTAAATTTTAAAGCAAATAAAAAGATAAATGTGAACATTACCATTACCATTGAGACCCTATAACCCATGGCTGAATGGCAGCCAGACAGACAACCATCATTTCGAGATAACTAAAGATCTTTTCTGTTCCATACCTCATACATTTGTGGTCTAATTTTGATGAAACTGTTTTTCACCAAAATTATCAGTTCTAATGAACAAGCAGACCGAGCTTTAGAGCTTTCGGCTTGTCGTCTGTCAACACAGCAATATGAATTTGACATCTGCTGGTCAAGCCTGAAAATAGCATGTCTGTCATTGGCAGAACGAGGTCCCCAGAGGGTGAATTTAGTGACACTATCCCGCATGGTGGACTAGAATCCCCATATTCACCCATATTTATCTTCTGCAAATTAGGGGATATAGAAACTACCCAGAAGGGAAAAAGTAACTAAAACAATGTTAATTTGAGACTATAGATACTTCCCAAAAGATGAGGCTTAAGCAGAATGAGGTCCGCAGATGGTGAATTTGTTGATGCTAGCCCACTGTGCCCGATGGCATCACTAAATTCACCCTCTGGGGACCTCATTCTGCAAATACAGACATGCTATTTGCAGGTTTGATGTCAATGGGTTACTGAGTTTCTGTGAGCTTGGTAGTTCAATTGTTATAGTGTTTGAATTAATGGCCGCGCTCAACGCAGAGATTGAGCATAAAATATATGCAATATTATATACCATTTGAACGAGGAAGCTCCTAAACATTGTATTATCAACTTATCCGGTGTAATAAACTGTGATCATGTTGTTTTTGTTGAGTTACCGATGTGCTTTTGTGCTTAAGTTTCATCTGGTTTTGTTGTGCAAAGGGTATTATTTTCGATGGAAAAATACATTTTTAGTTTGAATACTTTTGCATTCTGGGAGTCAGTCATAATGGGGGGGGGGGGGGGGGGGGGGGGGGGGGGGGGGGGGGGGTCCTTATATGTTTTCAGCTGTTTTCTATTTCTCCATGGGCATCTTCTGAGACACAGATGTTTCAAATGGTGATGAATTATATTATTTTAATCATGTTTTATGGCAGGAATTGTTATTAAAACCATATATCAAGGCAATATAAAAAAAATTAATTGGCGACTTGAAAATTAAGTGAGTGGGCCTTTAAAGAATTACTCGGTTCGGGTGTCGATAGATCTTGTCAGTATGCTAACCTTGATATGCACAACAATTCACTGCAGCTGGGGTTGCTTCTCATTGGAGGGTGGGAGTGACAACGGTGTCACGTGCCCTGAGATAGTAATCAATGTGAAGTGCATTGAAACTAATTCACTGTATAATGCGCTATATAAATGGATCGACTAGGTTACGACAGTTAAGCAGGTTGTGACTGTTCATTGTTTGCTGTTCAAATAACATATAAAGTTGTGACCCTTGAGCAAAGTCACTCATGCTGCAACTGCTTCACACCAGTCATGTGTTAAAGATACATAATCTGAATCTATGGTTCCCGTATCATCCAGTTACAACAACAACAAAATTTCACCAAACGCTGATTTAATTAACCAAATTAGTTTATTACCAATAAATACTCACAACAATACCAATCACGATATCATATTTGCCGAAAAATTCCTATAAAGACGGGTTTTCTTGGTAGATTGGACGATGATCGAGTGTGGTTTACAACTTCCATATATGGTGATTCCTAGTTCAAAATGGAATTCTCCTACATGTGTTATCACAAATGTAAACACATAGTCTTTCCATGTGTAACCAGTGTGGTGCTATTATAACATGTCTATTTTCATGAATAAAACATGATCACCATGTAAATAAGTATATGTTTGTATGTATTCACACATCAACTATCACAAAATACCGTACTCTTGTTGATGACGATACTTTTCATTTTGAATTAATTTGCGATCGCCACTGATGCGCTGATCATACATTGAGCAGTTACCTTGTGTGACCTCTCGCAACGGCGTTGGCGCATGTCTATACTATTTTTGGAAGAAGTCAGCCAAATATTTGCCAGGCCGCCAAATATTCCAGGTGGTGAAAAATAACAGATTTAAAAGAATCAAAATTTAACAACTCTTGAGCTTTGATGGGTGGGTTCCTTGACTCAATTCAAATATTTTTACCCCCGAAGCCGAACAAATAGTAATTTATGGGTGATAAATCGGATTATGTATCTTTAACGGAGTACTCATTCGGGTGTAGATCGATCATGTCAGTATGCTAAGGTAACCTTGACATGCACAGGAATTCATTGCAGCTGGTGTGGCTTCCTCATTGAAGGATGGGAGCGACAACAGTTTCACATACCCTATGACAGTGGTAATTATCAATGTAAAGCGCATTGAAACTACAGTAATGCCTTAAATAATCGACTCCTTAACCACAGCAGAATTATGGGTAATTTTTCAGGATTTAGTCGGAAATATGTTGCCATTCTAAATGAGAGCTTTCCGATGAATTGCAACAAGCCATATTTCCAACTAAATCCTGAAAAATTACCCATAATTCTGCTGTGGTTAGGGAGTTACTGTAATTCACTGTATAATGTGCTAGATAAATGGATCAATCATTATTACCATTATAAAGTTAAATTTTAACAGATAGTAGTCAATTAAATAATCTCTTTATTCATGCACTAATTGAATTCCTCGTCTTCCTCATGTAGATCTTCCGGTATTTTAAATATTCTTTCATTTTAAAAGGCAGTAACAAAAAGTCCACTTGCGTAGATGTTATGAGCCGACGAACCGTTATCCGTGACAAATGTTGTAAGGAGGGAACACGATTACTTGAACTGAAGAACACCACAGATCCTTGTCTTGTTCTGAAAGGGAAACAAATATGGTCATATAGCAATTAGTTGTACATATTATCTGAACATTCCCTCCAAATGACTGAATAGTAATCCTATATCTACTGTAGAGATGGGCGGGTAATCGGAATTTACCGTGCGTAATCGGTATCAGCGTAATACCGATTTACCGTACCGAATCAAAACTAAAAATACCGACTTTTCGGTATTGAAATTATTCATGTGTTGCCAACTTGTGTGTCTCCGTATTGAGTAAAGTTTCTCAGTAAACAGTTTTGATTCGGTACTTTAATTAAAATTAATCTCAGAATTATACAAATCCATCAGACCATCACAAAGACCGTGACCTTTTATCAGTTTGACAGGCCTTGAGCGAGCAAAAGGAATAAACACTCACAGATGGCTGACCTAGTTACGGGCCTAACAATCAATGCAGTTGTTAGAATAGATACACACTACACAGTGTATCAAGGAAGCAGTGCTGTAACTATTGCTACATTGTAACGTCGTCAATGCCACACTGATTCAGGTGGTGGCAGTCCGTATAACACGTGGCTTTGGCGACTTCAAAGACATCGACAATGCAAGCGGCATAAACAGAAATAAGGTCCGATTTCATTTATACAGTGAATCAAAATCTACTTTAACTTTCTAAAAATAGATCAGATCCATCAATTGATTAAATTCTAAGATTTATTTCGGGCGTTGCGGCTATTGATTAGGATTTGTGAATTGTGATCACTGATTACTACTCACAATTCTATTCACTCGCGAAAATGTGACGAAATTGACACGTATAGATATTGTAGCCATGCAATGATGCAATCTCTTATTCTTTTCAAAAGCGGTGCGACGGTCTGAATATCACCTAATTGAATAATTGTGTAGGTCATTGTGTTGCCTCATTTAGCTGTTGTCGCGAATGTAGTAAATCAGTGGGCATATTTTCATGTACATTGTTCAGTTAACAAGACAGTCAATGACTGTGGGGTCGCTCACCAGACTGCAAAGACTGATAAGACTGGGACTCTGGAGACCAAAACAGTCAGCACTTTTCATAATCACTTTAAAAGAAGTAGATTTATACAGGATATGTGGCTAGAGAGACTTCAAGTATGTAGCTTGGTAAAAATCCACCTTGAAATTGCCAACTGTACACTACTGATCACCCCCCTCCTCCAGCTCAACAAGTCCCCCTCCCGACCGGGATCCAGACTCCCAAGTCTTAGGTTGGAATTTCACAACCGACACCTCAAACTTTCTCAATTGTTGGAAATTTCCAATCTCACAAGCGCCTTTTTCTAAAACCATTTAAACATGTTTGAAGCCCAATTATCCATGGACCCAAAAACACAATACATGTATGTCCGACCAATCAGTCAATTGGTTCCAAGGTAGATGTTTTAATGAATTTGGTATTTCGATGATTTTATTAGACTCCCCATAGCCTGCCATTTCTTGACAGGTTGACCTCATTTTAACAAATCTGAATCTCAGTCACTAAAGGATCCTATTGATTCCTCCATACTATATGTAAGCTAAATAGTCCAAACTCTCTTGAGAAGACATTTTAAGAATTACTATAGAGACATATAGTTATGTCCCTGGTCCCACCCTATTTAACCTGGTGACTCCATCTGAATAAATTTGAATCCCAGACACCAAAGAACCCTTCATACATATCATAAATATCAGTCAAATAGACCTGATGGTCCTTGTGAAGGAAGCATATTAAGAGGGAAACTGTCCTTCGCTTGGCCCCTATTTGACCAGGTGACCCCATTGAAAAAATCTGAATTGCAGTCAAGGAAGAACATTCCATTCTATATAAGCCAACTAGTTCTTGCAAACATATTTTAAGAATTACTATGTAGTGAAATAGTTAAGTCTCTTGCTCTGCCCTTATTTGACTTTGTGATCCCATTTTCACAAATCTGATAAGGATAAAAATTAAGTTCCCCAGTTGAAGTTGGTGATATTCACCCATTGGGCACCTCATTTATGAATTTTATCTTCTGCAAATTAGGGGATATAGAAACTTCCTAGAAGGGAAATTTAACTAACAACAATGTAAATTTGATACTATAGATACTTCCCAGCAGAATGAGGTCTCCAAATGGTGAATTTGGTGATGCTAGCCCGCTATGTGGGATAGCATCACTACAAGCATGTCTGTTCCTACATTGTGCATGTCTGGCCTCAAGCAACACACTGTATTATACAATCAAGCCTTGAGATAGTCTGTCTGTTATTTGCAGAATGAGGTCCCCAGAGGGTGAATTTAGTGACGCTTTCCTGCACAGCGGGCTAGTATCACTAAATTCACTCTTTGGGGACCTCATTCTGATAAGGCCCTCAACTGCTATGGAAGACCTAGAATAAGATTGAAGTTCCCCAGTTGAAATTGGTGATGTTCACCCATTGGGCACCTCAATCATGAATTTTATCTTCTGCAAATTAAGGGATACAGAAACTTCCTAGAAGGGAAATTTAACTAACAACAATGTAAATTTGATACTATAGATACTTCCCAGAAGATGAGGCCTAAGCAGAATGAGATCTTGAGACTCTAGATACTTCCCAGAAGATAAGGCCTAAGCAGAATAATGTTCTCAGAGGGTGTATTGGGTTATGCTAGCCTGCTGTGTGGAACAACATGAATTCACCCTCTGGGAACCTCATACCTCCAATGCCAGACACTTGGAGAAAATGAAATTAATCTGATTTTAATGACCACTGAGTGATAACGTAAACAACAAGGGTGCTTCATTGATAACACCATTAATCTCATTTAAATTATGAATGACATGAATACACTCCCTGGGGACTCTGCCTACATAAATTGATCAAGGAGTTCCTGAATATTTTATTATTTTTTGGGGAATTATGGCCATAACTCTGTTAAAATATATCGGATCAAACCCATATTTTAACTTGATCTGTATATAAGTGTCAAAAATTCATATACCAAATTTGGTGTTGATCAGATGAAAAATGTTTGAGTAATCCTGTCTTGGATGAATTCTATATCAAAACAAGAGTGGAAGGGGTTAAATAAACAATACCAAAATCCATACAGATGAAGAACATGCTAAGAAAAATGTAGGTAAGAAATATGAGACTGTGATGGGTCCTAAACAAAAATTAAAGGTCAAAATTCCAAAATTGAATTTTTTGTTTTTAGAAATGTCCCTGGCTCTGCCCCTATTTGACCCAGTGACCCAATTTGAACAAATCTGATTCCCAGTCACCCAAGGTCCCTCAGTACCAAATATAAGCTGAATAGGCCAAATATTTTTTTAGAAGAAGTCATTGTAAGAATTACTATGAGTTATGGCCCTGGTTTCTCAACTAATTGACCGGGTGACCTCATTTGAACAAATCTGAACACCAGTCACCCAAGGACCCTCCATACCAAATATTAGCTAAATCGGCACAATGGTTATGAACAAGAAGTTGTTGTAAGAATTACTATGGAGGAATAGAGTTATGGCCCTGGTTTCACAACTATTTGACCCAGTGACGTCATTTGAACAAATCTGAATGAGAGTCACCTAGGGAACATCCACACCAAATATGAACCAATTCGGTATGATGGTTTCAGAGGAGAAGAAGTTTTTAAAAAAAGTTGACGGACGGACGGACAGACGGACAGACGGACGGACGGACGACGGACGAGGAGTGATGACTATAGCTCCACCGGAGACTTCGTCTCAGGTGAGCTAAAAACTTGAGTTACCACAATTTACCTGGAATTTCTGCTCTGGTTTTGTAATTTAATAGCAATACCGATTACCGTACCGATACCGCGGTAAATCGATGGAAATTTACTGATACCGAGCTTAAAATTTCAATACTGCCCATCTCTAATCTACTGCACTTGTATTATAAAACATGAGCATTTCTAGGGTGTGGCAAAATACACCGTTTAGCCATTTTGAATTGTACTACCGCAAAATACAATAACATTTGAGCTTACAAAGAATAATTGATAAACCCCTAATTTCAATGCCAAAATGTGGTAAAAGTTGAAAATCATTGGACAGAACCCATATTCAAACTTGGTCTCTAGTTTTAGCTGGGAAACACATAATACCAGCTTTGGTTCACATGAAAAATCCAAACAGGAGTTAGTGGTCGGAAACCGAAATGTTATGAAATAGTCAAATTTTAAGTCGAAAAAGGTATGTAACTCATGCAAAAACAATTGCACGGAACCCAAATTCGAACTTGGCCATCGGAAACAAATAATGTTAATGGATAGTCAAATTCTAAGTCGAAAAAGGGCTGTAACTCATGTAAAAATAATTGGACAGAACCCATATTCGAACTTGGCCTGTATTTTTAGCTGAAAATACACATACCGACTTTGGTTCAGATCAAATAATCCAAACTGGAGTTATCCGTCGGAAACCAAAAATGTTAAGGGATGGACGGCTCAACAGACGAATGGACACCCGACAGATGGACGGACACACTGATTACATATTGCAACTTTTTTTTCTCAAAAGTGCGTACAGAAAGCACAAAATGAATAATAAAATTCCATTCCAATAGATAGTTTTATGAGTGAATTAACCTCTTCACTGCTGAATGAAGTCCTGTCATTGATGTAACCCGGTATGGCCATTCCAGAGGAAAAAAATTAAACAAGAGTATCACAAAAACCTTAAAACTGACTCCGTTGAAAGGCTATTATCATTTACAATCCTGGAACATCGTACACGGCTCCAAACTTGAGATACAATGGTCCCGATGCAGAAGTCTATGAATTCCAGTTATGAATAATGGCCAACTGCTGGTGTGCTAAAGTAAGTAGTTACTCAGTATGGACGTATATCAGTAGAGAGGTTAAAGGTACTCAATCCGATTCGATGGTCCCCATATAATCCGATTCCAACAACATCATTTTTAGAAATGCCGCTTCAGTTATCAGAATCGATTAATTACCCAAAAATAATGCTAACCACTGTCAATTATAGTATAAAATTGCCTGAAACGTGTTATTTATCAACATGTTGTTCGAAGAAATTTGGCCTTATTGTCAACAGAAAGCCTTTTGATTTTAGAGTTATCCATCTTCAATCGCAATTTGGTCTGAGACAGTCGGCTTGTCAACTGATTACTGGGGTCACTAATAATTCTCGATTGTGAAAAATAATAGATTTCAAGAGTATCTGTAACGTCATATACATGACGTCATGAGTAAATTTAACGTCAACGTTATAGCAATAATTATTAACAAGTTCGGTCAAAAGGGTCCAATAATTCGTTTTAATTTCGGTGCATTTTTTGTTAATGTGTGTTATCATAATCGATTGCACTTATACATTTGTGACATTATATTAATAAAATAACTCCTATACAAATAATTTATAAATCAGATGATTTATTGAAGTTATGTCTACATAAAATAACACTTCCTGAAATGACATATATGTCGTTCTACTCCTCAACCGATAGATGACATATATGTCGTTCTACTCGCCAAAGGGTTAATAGGTTGGTTCCTCGACTCAAATCAGATATTTTTTTTCCTCTGAATCCAAATAAATAGTAATTGAGGGGCGCTTAATCGGATTGTGCATCTTTAAAGAATCAATTCATTCAGTAATGAAAGGGTTAAACCTTTAGTCCTGGTCATGACCATGTCTTGACATAGTGAATATTCTAAGACAATCCAAATGAGAAACATGAGCAAAGAAAACCCACAAATTTTTTTTTTTTAATATTGATGATACATGTACTGCAAGGGATACTCAGTTTTCCTATAGTGAATGATTTCATTGACATCAATTTCCAATGTCCTTTGTCAAAAGCCCATTTCACGGGACATCAATTTGTGGGTTGAAGATGATATTTTTCAACCTGAACATGCCAAGTATTATGACAAATTTGAGTAATAATTGTAATAAAAGGTCGGTAGACCTCATGTCCGCCTCTAAGCGTCGGCTTGATACGACCGTTGTTTGCGCATAAAAACCTGTCTTTAGTACTAGTAAACCTACATACCAAATTTAATTCCATTCAGTACACATTTACTAAAGTTATCATCCGGAAACCTCAAAATGGCAAAAATTCTAAGTAAAAAAGGGACATAACTCTGGTGAAAATTTGGCGGGCGGAACCCGAATTCGAACTTGACCTGTGTTTTGCTGGGAGAAAGACACATACCAAATTTGGTTTAAATCTGATTAAGTCTACTAAAGTTATCATCCGGATACCAACTTTTGGGGTTTTATATGTCGGGTCGGCGGACAAAAAAGGGCCATAACTCTCGCAAAAATTATTGGATTAAACCGAAATTCAAACTTGAGCTGTATTTTGATATAAGTAATCCACAAAAAAACGGGTTTTGCATATAAACAATCCAAAATCAAGTTATCATCCGGAAACCAAAAAACTAGAAAAACTGAATTTTCTATGTCGAAAAAGGGGCATAACTCTGCCAAAAATGGTCGGGCAGAACCCAAATTCGAACTTGACCTGTGTTTTGCTAGGAGAAAGTAATATACCAAATTTGGTTTGAATCCGATTAACTCTACTAACGTTATCATCCGGAAACCAACTTTCAGGGTTTTCTAAGTAAAAAAAGGGGCATAACTCTGGTGAAAATTGGCGGACGGAACCAGAATTCGAATTTGACCTGTCTTTTCTGCTAGTAAACCCACATACCAAATTTAATTTAATTTGGTTCACTCTAACTAAAGTTATCATCCGGAAACCTCGGACGGACGTACGGTTGCACGATGACCGCCGCATGGACGGACGGATACACAGACGTGCTGATTATAATAGTCCTCCGAACCCGTTGGGTCGGCGGACAATAATTAATTACTTGGCCTGTCAGGTAGTCCAATGCAAGAGGATATCATTTAATAAATGAATTAGTAGCAACTGGCTTCACATCGGACATATGTGAAGATATCATAACATTGTCTTGGTAAATTGTGTGCGACAAAACCATTATCCTTTATTGGAGGCTTAACACTTTCATGACAGGAGCTACGCTGGTGCAGCATTAAATATCCCTATGGGAGATTCGCATATATAAGAGAATGCGTTGGCGCAAGGTTATCGCAAAATTTAAGTAAGCTCCAGTCATTGGTTAAACCTTCTTTAATAAATACTCATTGACGAGTAGTTCCCTTAAGAAATGTTAAGATAATAAGTTCAACAAACAGACATCATAGCCGTTTGTTGAACTAATTTTCTGAACCTTTCTCACCAATGAATATGAATCCTTCTGAACTTGTATTATTTTTTTGTCTGTTGGTCGTCTTCTTTTATTGTCTAAACATCCTTCCAAATGAAATAATAGACCATTCCAATATATACTTTTGTAGCTAAATGGGAGAATCCAATCAGTATAGAAGGGTTTAATCGAAGGAATTTTGTTTACTCAAACATTAACAAGAGCATCATTAGGGCATGGCAAAATAGGCATGTGGTAATTACAACAACAAATAAGCTACTAACAAACAAGTAAACATGTTGACACCCGAGCTGGAGCATAGATCATGGGATATCACATGCTGTAGTATCAGTGACAAAGCTGATAAATCTCTGGTTTCAAGAAAGCTGTCCAGACATGTTTAGAGCTGAATGTTAAAGACATATTATGTACGTGTTCGGGTGCGTGAAACTGATAAGTTAGTGTTCAGGCGCTATGCCAGCTGGAGGAATCTAGCATTCTACCAACGTCGCCAAAAATCTCAAGCAATATCGACCACACCACTCCGCAGAAAACATCATCTGAAGCACTCTGAATTGTAAATATTTACTACTCGAATCGGGACGCATCTTCGGCGATAAACTAGCGAAACACATTTTGCCATCGACAGTCGCTGCATTTAATTAATATATAATAATGACGGTGTGTGTTGTCAATTTGTATATAAAATTTGTAAAAATAACAACTTTGAACAAGAATATTCTCCATTCCTATTTGATCACCCTACCGGAGTGTTTCACATCACTTTAACTTAGTGTGACTTATCTGTGACTTATCTGTCAAACTCATAGTGTATTTGTGCATATTAAATGTACATATTCATGGAAATCATTGGTGGTAATCTTGTATAAATTGATTTTGACTCATCACATCTCCAGTGTTTGATTACACATGTTTCACCAGTCTAAGTTAACTATACAGACCCCCATATAAATAGTCTGATGATTAGTCATTGACTTACTATTTCCAGAACTGCAGGATATCACATCAGTATCTCCAATCAGAACTCACTATTAGTAGACCCAAGATAAAAGTGTTAAATCAAAGCGATTAATGTAACGAGATGTGATGTATATGGGAAGCCTGCACACTTCCAGGAGATGACATTTCGACAAGACTACGATAGAATCAGTATGTCAGTATCACTCTGAGTGTATATTTACAAACAGGTGTTGTTTCACAACTTGCTGAAAACAATCGCAATTTATAAAAATAAAAAAAGCTCAGATAAAATCCAACAGAATTCATGGAAATGATACCAACTTTTTCTTCATAAATTTTATGTAATAGTGTGTGATAAAACACATACCCGACAGCTAAGGCTGCTCCATTTTTGGAGAGGGAACAACATAGACCATTCGTCACTTCACCGATTTGTACAGGATCATCCTCATAGTTTATATTCCAGAATCTAACATAGCTGAAAAGAATTGAATGACAATATTATCAAATTTCAATAGCTATAATCATATGCAATCACCATACCCAATTTCATTGAGATCCGATTACCCGTGACTGAGACATCAGGTGGAGAAGAAAGAATCAATATTTTCAAATGATAAGGAGGGATAACTTGAGAAAGGGAAAACCATGAACTTAATCCATTTTTTGAAATACATGTAATATCCTCACTTATAATCACCATTCCAAAACTAGTGTTGAAATGACTAGGTATTTCGTGGTCGACCAATCGACAGTCAAAAATCAAGTCGAAAGTTGACTAATCGACAACCCCCATCCCCATGGAAAACTTCCCTTTTACAAGGTAGTTGTTGAGTAATGAATGAACGAGAAATTTGCCTGAAGATAATGTCTTTTGGTCTACCCAACATTGTCAACAATGTAGTAGATATAGTAAGTATCTACCTATAATTCTTCATGACAGGAGCTTCCTGAAATTTTGCGAAGACCTGTGCCAATGCATTCTCTTATATACGCAAGTCTCCCATAGGGAGCCTCGCGTATATAAGAGAATACATTGGCCTAACAATACTTACCTTGACCTTGTAAGCCAGTGCATTCTCTTATATATGCGAGACTCCCTGTGGAGCTCCTTATACATGAGAGAATGCACTGGCACAGGATCTTTAATGCTGTACCAGTGCAGCTCCCATCAAGAAAGGATTATATAGGTCATCAAATTATATACATGTATGATATCGTTTTAATATTTAATACTGTGAGATAATTTCTGTTAACGAGTTCCCATTTTTCGCGGGTGTTACATCAAGACTCGGAAGCGGTGCTCTCGGAAACTGGTGCTAGTACCCTGCTACTAAATTTGTATCCAGCTAATTAATACCAGGTGTCTTGGCTTGCGATTGATTGTGTATAGGTTTCTCATTTAGTGTTACATTCATCATACGATATCCGGACACATAAGTCCATACTCATAGTCTCATACTGAATTAATGCCACACTGCGTCCGCTCGGGACGGGACGCGACACAAATTGAAAGAACACCAAAGGCTTCAAAGCGCGGCATCCGATACCGTTATCTTTGATCGGCCATCGTGCAACGATGTTTATTTGTTAGCGACATTGTCAATTTCATAACTGGTGTTTGTTTAAGTGATTCTAATAAATAGCGCGGCTTTTATTTTAACTTTTAACACTGTCTTTGCCGTTGTTGATAAATTGTATTGTACCATTGTTCTGTTAAAACATATTGCATGCTCAATTTAATTCAACTAATCGACTTGGGATTGTAGAGTCGACTTTTGGTGAACAATTCGTCGACGTTGACTAATTGACAAATCGTTTCAACACTATCCAAAACATAGAGATATGATAACACATGGCTGAGTTGTTAGTGTTAATGAACATATGCAATCAATTTGCGAATTATCCAATACATGCAACCCCAAGATTTTGGTCCATAGGCAGAGAATAAGTTTACATACTTGAACACGGGTTTTTGTCATTTTCTTGGGTGGGGGATACTGTGGACCCTAATAACCTAAACAAGTCAAACCAATTGATAAATGCTATGTAAAGGGTACCCTATGCATCATTATTTTCAGCCTGGGAATATATACCTTGCTAACAATTCAAATAATTAACCTTTTCATGCACTGGTGCAGCATTAAAGATCCTGTGCCAGTGAATTCCCTTATATATGCGAGTCTCCCATAGGGAGATTCACATATATAAGAGAATGCATTGGCACAGCGTTTTTGCTAAATTTCAGGAAGCTCCAGTCATGGATAGGTTAATTAAAGCAGTTTCTCATAAACCACTAGTCCAGCCTACATGTAAATTAATGACGCATGATGCCATGAACAAGATGGATACGTGTCTATCACATAAAGTCGGAATGGATTCACTCTACTTAATTACAATTGCAGATATAACCTGTCAACGCAGCAAAGAGCAGGCCATATATCATGTTATAAAGGCACGGATTGCCTTCGCAGTGGGTATTGCTGTTAAAATAGTCACATCCGTTAAAACTACCATAAACATAAAGAATATTTATGGACATATTTTGTTCTTATAACTCATAAATACCACGTAAATAGTATGTTATTGTCAAGTTTGTATGCTGTGTTATGTAACAACATTTTTGGCTTTTGTTTACATAACAAAGCATATGAACTTGACAATAACATACTATTAACGTGATATTTATGATTGCTATAAGAACAAAATATGTCAATATTTTATTATTTTTTCTGTTTATGGCAGTTTAACAGATGTGACTATTTTAACAGCAATACCAACCACAAATGCCAACCTAGTCCCAGTCTTCTTGTACTAAAACCAGCTAAGATATTGGGATGGCGATTTGCTGTTTTTAGTCCCAGCCCGCTTGCATACCAATCCTATCACACGAGTTACGCCCACGATCTGTGGCGGGAATCTGTGGTGTATTTTACCCGATTTACCTAATGAATCAATACATGATGCTATATACATCGGAAAGAGAGACATATCATGGTCATAATGGTGTATAATAATCTAACTTTCATGTTAAATTACGCATAGAATATTCCGGTTGATTGTCACCAACATCGCTGTTTTTTCTGTTTGTTTACTTAACTGAAAGCCGAACTCAGGTTCCGAAGAACTTCGGCATTGTCCGGTGTTTGTTTTGGCCGAGACGAATTTCGATACAAACAAAATGGCGGCCCCCATGATATTCTAATGGTCATTGTGTTTACACTGTTTTAAACTGTGAGATGGTTATAATTCCCGTAATTTATTTAATGTATTACATTTATATCTTCAATATGTATTTAATCTATGTAATAATTTATTTATTGTCACGTATAATTACGATTACAATGGAGAATTCATCGTGCGTGGTTGATTGAAAATCTACGGAATATTTTCACCGGAAAATGCCGAACGCAGTTCGCAAGGTCAACTGAGTTCGCATACTTTAAAAAATATGTAAACACTGCGGCAAAAGTTTCTTTTCACATTAAATTACCGCTTTCAATTCACAACCGATGTGGGTTTCAGATCAAATAGCATGTCTTCTGCGGAAACTATCCGTTTATTGTAGCAATTGTGATATTTTATTTCATATAATTGTGGTTTTATTTGAGCGGGTCACTAACGATTAACTCGTGTCAAAGGAGACCATGGGCCTGGAACTCGGACTAAAGACCGGCACCTCCATCCCAATATCTTAGCCGGTTTTAGTACGAGAAGACTTGGACTAATGCCAACCGTGCCTTTAACACTTTCTTTAAAAGGCCATTATTATCTGAATATTTCCCACAAGTGAATACTAGACCATTCTAATGTATACTTTTCTTAATGTATAGAAAAAGCATTTAGTAAAGAAAGGGTTAATAGGTTCTATAGTCTCCTCCATCAAGATGGAGTCAAAGCGCTATGGGAGGCTCACAAGGCCAGGCTCACAAGGCCACGTTGCATCACCTATATGCTAATTTCAACAATATTGGTGCATTGTGCAGTACATCATGTCTAGTCAGGTTATATGTTGCATGACTGATGGATAATAAATTATTAATAGCAAGCCAGACAGAACTCTGCACATACTACCTGTACTACTAGTAGCTGTGCACATCATAGTAGTAATATATATATATATATGAATGAGTTAGCTGTTTGAGTTATTCGAAGCAAGTATCAGGATTACTTTGCGTTGAACACTCACAGGTGTTAATATAAATAGTGTCAGCATGATTATTAAGTTTGGAGAAAATTCCCAACGATCAATATTATTTGGCATTGAGACAGAGTGAAATTACCATCACTATTATTAATTTCAGCCTAAATCCATAACCATTAGGTTATTAGGCCATCACAATTATTAGGCATCTGAGAGTATTACTTTAATTTAGGTTCTCATCGTACCAGTATATATTGACAGTTAGAACATTATTTCAAAAGAAATTTTGATCTTAGACTTACCCATCATCTGCAGTCGTTGCCAAATAACTAGAATCATATGAGAAGGTGACTCCTCGAACGTAGAAATCATTAGCACCACCAGCAAATATTGGCCTTGGAGGGGGGAACAAGTGTCTGGAAAAAAGATAAGCAAAAGTTTAACCATTTCATGACTGGAGCTTCCTGAATTTTTGCGAAAACCCTGTGCCAATGCATTCTCTTATATATGTGAGCTGCCCATAAGGCTCCACATATATACAAGAGAATGCATTGGCCCAACAATATTTACCTTGACTTTTTAAGCCAGGTCATTCTCCGATATATGCGAGGCTCCCTATGGAAGACTGCATATATAAGAGAATGCACTGGCACAGGATCTTTAATGCTGCACCAGTGCATGAAAAGGTTAACAGAGATAGTCAGCAAATATCAAACTCAATTGGGGGAGTATCTTAACCCTTTCATGACGGGAATTGCGCTGGTGCAGCATTAAAGAAAATGTGCCGCATTCTCTTATAAATATATTGTTGTCTCCCATAGGGAACCTCGCTTATATAAGAGAATGAACTGGCTTCCATGGTCAAGGTAAATATTGTTAGGCCAATGTGATCGGGTAAATACTCATATATAGCTACTAAGACGTAAGTTACAAATTTTCCATATAATCATGGTACTAAACATCCAGACCCCTGGAATGTCCAGAGGATATGAAATGTCCACACCCAACAAGAAGTGCCATTAACTTTTCGGAAAAAAAATATACCTGATCTAAACATTTGACTACCCAGGATTGTAAATAATCTATGACGTCAAATGTATACACGACCTGCAGCTCAATGCTTTGCCACAATCAACATTAGATATAGAAAGGATACATATTGGCCTTCCAGGAGTATCTATATACAGACAAAAGTCTCTTTATATATAGATTAAACTATCAAGATGCTAATGTTTTCTAGATGTGTCAGTGAATTCTTGGATGATAGAACTTCAAATTATTACGGCATTAACACAATGATGTCTAAACTTCCTTTGGTACATTTATGGCGAAGTAAAAACTTTCTTGGTATGCGCACACAAGACACCAGACAATGCCACCGGGCATTTTATCTTAATTGTGTTTAAGTTTCAAATGGCCTGTTTAGTAATAGCATTACTATCAGGGTACGCGCTGTCACTTGCCAAATTTGCCAATGGCAAAAATAATTCACATTTGGCAAAAAATATTTTCATTTGGCAAAAGTTTTGGCAAGTAACTTTTTAATTCCTCAATAAAGTTGAAAAAATATCGGTCAATCAATACTATTCATTTTAGGAAACTATTACAATAGATTTACATTAGTAGTGTTTTATATGGTTTTGGAAAAGTTAACACTTCCATTAAGATGCAGTTAATCTGGTAACATTATTATCGATGGTGGGGGGATTACCCGTATTTAGTGTGATGGTGTTGTTTACATAGCTAATCCACTTGTGATGTTCCCTTCTGATGAAGCAACTCTGCTACCATTTTATTGTTCGGTGATTGGTTTATTGTTGTATGATAAACCACAACAGAGATGCGAGTGTAATTATTAACTAACTGCATTCCTATCGATATCAAACGTCGTTCAAACCGCCAGTGTCTAAACATAAAACTCAATCAAATGATACTATCAGGGATAACATTTGGCAAATTCTAATAGAATTTGGCAAAAAAATATTTTCATTTGGCAAATTATTTGGCAAAAGTATATTTTGGTCAAGCGCGGACCCTGATTACTATTAAAAGAGGACCATCTATATAGATCTGAAATTTTCTTCAGAGCAACATATGTATATTTCAAATTATGTAGCTCATGACGTCTAGCTACTTATAGCAGTAGGCCATATATTACGACATCAGTTTACCATTGGAGGAAAGAACGTGCAGATTGTTAGTTTCAACAGGAAATCACTCCACTTCATGTACCCCCAGAAATATATGGGAGGTCAATTTAACATTTATTACGATTTACATTTAAGCATAATGGAATTACGCTCAAGCTATTGGAATTATGCTTAAGCGTAATTGGGTTTCCTACTATTCTTACCTTGGCTGAAATAGCATGAATATAAAATTGTGTCGTTGTGGTCGGGGCCTGACCTATATGCCCCTGAAGAATTATTTTAACTCAATCACTGAGATATGTCCAAGGATTCACCAATTTCAACCTGAGGAGAGTTTTGAAGGAGGGTATAAGCGTAATTCAAAGTACGAATACAAGAATTTGTATGAAATGCATTACATTCCATGAAGTGATATATCCTTTTCGGTGATCAAATATCTGGGTAGGTTACATGGTTTACAGCGCCCGATCAACATTATCAATAGTAAACATCTGTGAGCGGTTGACTCGTTTACGCGACTCCTGGTTGCTTGGTGACATATTTTATGCCAGTTGTCATTGATGCAGTGCTCCATTAAAATTTGTTAACAGGCGGCCGATGCTGGTTAACAAATTGAAAACTGGTTTTAAATTGAAAATTTTAAAAGCTGGTTTTAAATTGAAAACTGCAAGTGCTTATGGGTGTGCGAGCAATTACTCCTGTCTCCTGGGAAGGACTGCAGAACGCATTGCACATCTGTGAAATGCTAACCACAGAATATATTTATGCTACTTCTCTCGAAATGAGAGTTGATTATCATTATGCCTGCCTCAAAAAAGGTATAGAACTTATACAAACCTTGGTATTTTTATTTTTATTTGACCGAGTAACATCGATATACATATGTATCTATGTTTTGGAGCCTACTATCTCTTATGGTAAATGTAAATAACGTGTATAATATTAAATGTTATATATATAATGTAAATTGAGGTTTTGATTATTATATAGACCTTTAAATTACACAAATGTGGAAATTAGATATAGATTTAGATATAGATGTGTTTTGTAATTATTGGCAAGCCTTGAAATAGTGTGCCTGTCATTTGCAGAATGAGGTCCCCAGAGGGTGAATTTGGTGATGCTAGCCCATTATGCGGGGTAGCATCACAAAATTCACCCTCTGGGGACCTCATTCTGCAAATGACAGGCTCACTATTTCAAGGCAACCTCGATAGTAAAACTACCTTGATAGTTTATACCTTAGGCACAGGTGAATGATGACGTCATATAATTTTTTCTATATTTTCTATAGCGATGAGCCAAATTCTGGTGGCTTGTACATTTTTTGCGAAATTCACACATGACTCAATTTTTTAATGATAATTTCATTATAAATGAGAAGGCAGTATTAAAGTAGAGAACATATTTAATTCCTAGTATGGAAAAAAATCAGAGTTTCACATTGTTTGAGCTGACAGTTTCATCAAGTGATATGCTTGGTTTGAATGTCAGAGTGGTATTGAAAAATTGAAAAATCCATCTTAAATAAATGTCATAGCGCAATATATCCCTTTCGTTAGGTGGTTGGTTATGCAACAAAAGGGCAATTTGGCTAATATATCTGTTTTTTCTCTAAATGAGTCAGGTTCGTGAATATATTAAGCTGTCATTATTAAAAATAGTTTCTGTTATATGCCTACACATTGGTCATCTACATTCTACAGATAGCTGGAGATTAAAATACCCCAATTATACTATGAAATAAAGCTGGAAGAATCAGTTTTATGGAAGAAAAGCTAAATATCTGTATTCACGTTTAAAATATAGATACATGTTACATGTATATCAACAAAATATATTTTGTCATACATCTAAGTAACCTTCTGGCCTGGAGATTGTCAGTCATATGACATAATAGCTATTGTAGATTGTATATAACAATATCCTCATTTGTAAATATATTGTGTCTCAATACTTAAGATAATAAACTAATTGAATTGAAATCTAGTTTTCCAATGATGTATAACAGTTCAAGACACAGTGGTTTTCACTTTAAAGACAAACGTGCACAAGAACTCTGAGATATACATAACATACACTGAAATTTGGAATAATACTGAACTTTTTAGAAGGACCTACATCTAGCTGAGTCTATGTGTATCTGTAGTTATTTCAGTGCATGAACCAATTTGGGTTATAGAAGCACTGGTCTACTAGGTGCAGTGGTAGTAGGAGGGCGCGAAGCGCCCAGGATGGTCGAAAAGATCGAGAGATCTTCTCCTTCACCCTAACTAGGTGCTACCACGGCCGAGTAACTTTATAACTTTGTGGTGACTCCAATAGCGTTCTTTAAAGTGCACACACCAAAGCGTGTACATGGGTCAGCCATTGTATAATGTGGGGAAGTCGTCATTTTGTATTTAGTTCTTTATTCAGAGGTCTCATATATATATGAGACTTTTCAGCCTGACAAACTTGGTATCTGACCGAGTTCTGATTTTTGTCAGAATACGCTGACCAGGTTGCGATTTCCGGTCCACTAGCACAAGAGACCAGTATGCTACCTCTCAGCTACTGACTTCCCCGAGTCTATATCGTTTTATGAATGAAATGATTTCTATTCAGCAATGTCAGATATAACATGCCAATTAAGTTCTAAATAGTATGCAGGCATGTTTATATATGCATGACAGGTTGTGATCACTTGGTCAGCTTAACACCGATAGGGTCATTGTCACAGCTTAGGCATCGACCACAGTCAGCTTTTCAAATCGATCACAAATGTTATAGCCAGCTTTTCACAGGCGATCCATTTGTAGCTAGCGTTACAAAATCCATCATTTTTATGCAATATATGACGTCAGTGTATGAACATGCGATTAAAATGGTGACGTCATGCATCAAAGCTGGGTTCATTTATTAGAGCTCGAGCAATTTCATGACATTGGTTGAAAATGTTGGGTATATAAATGATTAACAAATATTTAATTTATTTCCTCCCCAATAAATGTAAGCAGATTTTCATTCATCTACAAGAATGTGCTTTGTCCAAACAATCAGTCCCATTTATTTAGACCCACATGAGGAACGGATAGCTCAGTTGCTCAGTTGGTTTGTGGGCCGACCTCTGAGCTAAACCTTCGACACGGTCGAGGGTTCGAATCCGACATGGTATTGGTTGGACTTTGTGTCACCATCTGTAGCCCCAGTACCATAGGCATCATGAATCAACCATCGATGCCATGATCACTGCTATGAGAACGATTCCAGAAGGAAAGAATCTCAGACAAAATTTAAAAAACACGTACTGGGCGAATTTCGTACCTCCGCTACTCTACAGTGTCAAGTCCAGGCTGACACTGTGCTAGGCACATATTCGGATCAGGAGCCAACGTTAATTGCTATCCTCAATATGTACACAACAATATGCACATGTTAAAGAACCCTACCATGGCAATGAAGTCACGGGTGAAATGGCAAAATAAAATAAAATTTGAGTCATCCGACTCACGGGACCACAGTGGAAATAAGGCACTGCCATTTACTGTGCTATCCCTGGCATTGGACCAAATAAACTCAATCACTCACTCACATAAACATGAAAAGCTGGCTACGAATGTGATCAATGCCTTACAATGGTATCCATCATATCAGGGTTTACTTGATTTAACTTGATTTCTGATACCGACTATAGATTGACTGATTATAAATAGACTTAATCCACTCCATTTAACAGATTAGATTATGTAATGTGGTAGCAGGATACGTGCATGAGTACCTAAGTAATCTATGCACCAGTATATAGGTGGCCAATAACCAGTAATATAACTTGACAATACAGAAAGATATCAGATAAAGAACGATTGTCACCAACTATAACTGTATCACTTGGTATGAAGATTTAAGTGGCAAAGTCGCTTCAATTATGCATTTATCTTCTACAATCTCATTCAAGTGGCAGTACTTAAAATATACTTTGATGTGTAATTTCAAGTACCGTATACAGCTCACAACACTGAGGCCCAGTCAGTGCCCACCAACCAAGTCTGAATTTAGTGTATCTGACATTTGCAGAAAGAGGTCCCAAGAGGGTGAATTTAGTGACGCTATCCCGCAGAGCATGCTAGCATCACCAAATTCACCCTCTGGGGACCTCTTTCTGCTTAGGTCTCATCTTCTGGGAAGAATCTATAGTCTCAAATTAACATTGTTTTCTTTTACTTTTTCTCTTCTGTGAAGTTCCTATATCCCCTAATTTCAGAAGATAAAATGCATAATCGAAATGACCAATGGGTGAACATCACCAACTTCAACTGGATAACTTCATCTGATCCTAGCTAGGTTGAGTCCTAAACAGAATGAGGTCCACAGAGGGCAATTTTTGTGACACTAGTCCACTGTGCGGGATAGCGTCACTTAATTCACCCTATGGGGACCTCAATCTGCAAATGACTGACACACTAAATTCAGACTTGTACCCATGCAACGGCTAAGTTATCAGTTTAGAAGTGATCAAAAGCAGCATAAATCGAAACTGTTCTGGTCTGTATCTTCATACAAAACCCTGGCTTTGAATGCACAAATTAGCATTCGCTGCATGAATTTAGATGCAGAACTGCAGGTAGATCATTATATATAAGTGACTAAGCAGTGTGCAGAAGTAGTCATGTTCACAAGTACAATAAATTCATAGTAAGTACAATAAAGCCAGTGAAGATAAGGTTATGTCTTGTACATGTATAATTTCAGGGGTGCCAAAGCATCAACAAGGCCCTTTCTTTCTTCAAATAATGACAAGAAATAACTCATAATATCAGGGGGAGGCGGAAAAAAGTTCTTGACACGTAGGCGGTGGTGGGTGAGCATCATCTGCTCAAAAGTCATTTTTTTTCCGCAAACTGAACTTTTTTTCCTCATGCTTTTTTTTCTCCAAATATATATCATCAATATTGACCCAGTAATGGCAATAAACATTATATACTGATATATAGGAGTGCGTTATCACTTCAGAACCCATACTGAACCCCTATAGTCCAGGCACATTAGGTTTCACTAGTGCAAAAAATCCGGGAAAGCTGAATTTTTCAGGGATTAATAAGAACATGTTTATGAACAACTTGGCAAAAGTCCCCTAGAATCCGAGTTGAGCTTTTTGAGATATCATGATTTTTCGTAATGTGCAAATTCTGACGAAATTCCATTAGACCATATGCGAATGCAGTCATATGTAGGCTAATTTATGGACTCAATCTTCACTTATACCCGTCCATCATGAAGCAGGTGTCGATATATATGCGTAATTGATGCTAGAGCTTACTAACAGTTGATATTCCATAATTGTGATGACATTTATTGGCGAAGAGAGCATATAAATCGCATGGTGATTCAAAATTTTCCTAACAAAAGAGGGCGAGTAAAGATATTCAGACGACAATGAGCTAAAATATGAACCATTATACTAGAACAGTGGTTAGTTCAGAACAGGAAAGTGATGAGATATATCGAACCATCACCATCCTTAAGATTTTATAGCCGGAAACATAACACTACCCCCTAAAACGTACGCCATGGCTTTGAGTGTCTGAAAGGCAAAAATACCACATAATAGTCCTGGCGTTTGACATAACAATTGCGCAAATGGTGATAACTCTATGAAACTTAGCACATAGGTTCCGTATACACTACTAATCATTTTCAGATGTATAGACGTCGCGGCAGGTCATTCCTTGGCAACGGTTGCTAGGCAACTATCCCACATCGAAGAAATACAAATATGACTGATATTTATGGCAGTTTTAACAATCTAACCCACGTCATGCAGCATTTTTATGGTGAAAATGACATTAGTTGTTGTTCGAGTGGATCTGGCTGGAAAATTACCATAGGTCTTACTTACAGGGGTGGTAACGGTTGCTAGGGACATACCTGAAATCGAAAAATGCCGAGCTGACTGATATTATGGTAGTTTTGACAAACTAATATAAACTACGTCATTATCATTTTATGGTGAAACAATTGTAATAGTTATTGTTAGTGTGGGTTCGACTTTAAAAATTACTATATATTTATGGTAACGGTTGCTAGGGACATACCAGACATCGAAAAATGCACACATGGCTGATATTATGGTAGTTTAACAAACTAAACTACGTCAAGTAACATTTTTATATTGAAAACAATTATTATAATTATTGTCAGTGTGAACATGGCAGTAAAGTTGCCACATTCGTTACCTAACGGGTGTGTAATGGTTGCTATGGACATATCCACCTTTGAAAGCATACCATATGTATGAGTTTCTGGTAATTTAACTGATATAACTGTTTCATAATATGGTATGAGTATCGGGAAATTTGCATGATATAATTGTTTCATAATATGCCATATTATGCTTATATTGACAATAATTCATAACTAAAGGTTGTTGTGTTGTGTACTGCTGCATTCTCGTGTGGCAAATAGGTATTGAGGTATCATTGTTGCTAGGTAACCACCTACCATTGACAAATCTTCTTTAAACTGACAGACTATTCAGTTAGTTTTATCAGAATTACATACCTGTGTGGAGTTTATTATTGTTTATTCCATCAATAGATTGTTGGAATACATTTTAATGAGACATGTAAAACTATTGACCCACATTTATGTCGATACCACCTGAACCCCAAACTATGGTGGTGCACACGGCCAGTCGATAGGGACTTCCATCCTATAGGGCGTTGGTCAAATGGCTGAAAACGGATGTACGTATATGGTATTCATATAGAGACGTGGATCCATGCACATGCATTTTGGTCCATGACTTACCCGTAGGCATGGGGTCCATGTGTCTCCTATATATGTGGATCAGTCCATTGCCTACCAGCATATATGTGAATCTATGAAATGATTAATAACGCCGGTGCCGTAGCTTTTATTTAGGGACCTGTGTCCATGTCCTACATATAGGCACCTGTATCACTACATACATCATTATAGTCACCTGTGTATTAGCACTATTTAAACTTGCCTGGGTCTTTGGTGTAGATATATCACGTATAAGGGGTATGTCAATATCCTACATATAGACAGACACCTGCTTATGCCTGGGTACAATGCAATATGGCATACATATATCGGCCTTGGTCCATGGCCTACACGTATGGGTATGTGTCCATGGCCAACCTACAGTGCCATATGTGTATGGGCTATTTATAAGGGCCCCCCACCCTTAACTTTTGTATATGTGGCATCGGTCCAATATCTATATATAGGTTGGTCTGTCATAAAACTGTCTCATATGTTCATACCATATATAGGTTCCTGAATCCATGGTGCACTAAGGTATTGTGCATCGGACTTGGTCTATGGTATCTTAGTACATGGTCTATCTGTGGGCACTTGGGTGTTTGCACCATGTAACAGTGTCATGATCATGGTCATAGATACCATACATGTATGGTTATATGAAGCGGTCTGGTTCATGGACTATACATATCCTACGTCCATAGTCTATATGTATGGACATGGGTCCTGTGACTATATATGTGCCTGGGTTCCTAACCTAACTATTGTAGGCTAGGGCCATGGCTAACATATTGGTGGCTGACCCTAGCTATGTTCTGTATATATAGTAGAGTGGGTCCGTGACTTACATTATATAACTAGCTGTGTGGGTCTATGGCTTATATAACTATTATGGCCATGCCTCATATTAAATATAAGCAACAACTTTTCAACTCTCACTTTGAATTCCCGATATCTAAACTGATGGAGCATAACGGATAATTGTACCCATATTCTGGTTAGGCTCACACTAACAACATTTATAATTGTCTTCACCATAAAAACGTTAATACTACCATAATATCAGTCATATGTGCATTTTTGTATTTCGGGTATGACCCTCGCAACAGTTTCCACTCATATAAGTAAAAATTATATGGTATTTTTTTCAGCCAGCTCAACACTAACAACAACTGTTCTAATTGTTTTCAACATAAAAGTGCTATTAGGTGTAGTTTAGTTTGTTAAAGCTACCATAATATCAGTCATATGTGCATTTTTAGATTGTGTGTGTGTCCCTAGCAACGGTCACCCCTTGTAAGAAATATGTTAATTTGTCAGTCAGGTCAAAACTGACAACAAATATGTTCACCATAAACATTCTACACGACGTAGTTTAGTTTGTTAGAACACATATAATATCAGTCATATGCATTTATCCGATGCCGGGTAGTTGCCTAGCAAATGTTGCCACATGTGAAAATGAGCAGTAGCGTATAAGGAACATATGTGCCAAGTTTCATGCTTTTATCGCCCTTTTCACAGTTGGTGTGTTTTCTACAACAAGCACTTGGACTAGCGGAAGAGCAAAATGTGACGAGTGCCAGTTTAGGGGGTATGGTTATATTTTTACAAGTATTGACCACTTATCATAGGTATAGTTGCTAATCCCGCATATTATTTTGCTGGAGTGATGTCTGTGCAGTTTTTAAAACAAATTGATTGCGCATACGTAATGCATAGTCCGAGAAATTTGACATCGAATAGGACAGTTTGTCTGAAAAAAATCGTCATTTTTTGGGGTCATTATGTTATTTTATATCCATATCCGCGAAATTCAATCAAATCCCCCCGTTGTATTTGTATCTCTGGTTCGAGAATTGTGTATTGACTATTGAACAATATTGAGTACATTTGGTATATGTTTCGGCTGAAAAATTGTTATATCATCCCATTATTCCTATGATTGTGAAAAACTTAAAAGTTTTAATTTTTTTATGGAAAAAATTGGTTAACTCCGAAAGCTCAACTCCGATTTTAGGGGACTTTTCGTGACGCATCCGCGATGTTATGGCCTAAATAATATAAAAAAATCAGCTTTCCCGGATTTATTTCCTTACTTTTCCCCATTCACGCCTAATGTGCCTGGACTACTATGTTGGATACAAAGAATTCATCACTGTTCCAAATTGTGACCTGAAAAAAAATTTGGCCCTACCTGCTGTGAATTAATAAACAAATGTTTCTGATAATATTATAAGTTAAAACAGCACTGTTGTATTGTATTATTCTTCATATAAGAGAAAAGTATTTCCATTCTAGTAGTTTAGCCTGAGCTTGATTCTCGAGATAATAGTTTAACCTTTTCTATACCAAATACTCCTTGATGAGTTGTTCTCATAGGAATTGTTCAAATAAAAAGTTCAACATTTGTTGAACTTATCATCTGAATATTTCCTACCAATGATTATGAATCATCCTGCTCTTGTATTATGTGTTTATCTGTCTGTCGTCTGCTTTTATTACCTGGACACCCCTAAATTAATTGGTGCCAATTAATTCAACACCCCTCTAAATTAATAATAGACCATTCAAATGTATACTTTTATAACTCAATCTTGCTTTTGGAAAGTTAATGAAAATTAGAACAAAGTCAATCTATTTTCAAATGTACTTGCATATATTGTTTTACAGACTTTTATAAAATTTATCTCATTTGACATGAACCCACTTCGAAGGCCTTGAGTCCCTTTAGTACACTGTGCAGCTCTAAGAATTCAGAACTGATTGTATCATGGTCGCATATAAATCATATGAACTAGTAAGTTCCTTGCCAAAAATGAATTAGATTTATAGTTTAATTTGAAAAATCCTGAACTAGAATGGGAAGCCTGAAGATGGATTTGAAGTGTGATCTACAATACTCAGAACAGCATAATGCACTTCCTCTGGAAATGACTGCTATCCCTATTCGATTACAGGCACTGACATATAGAGACATGTACATTTGAATGTGCAAGGCATAGACACTGCATGAAGTGTTAATCGCACAAAACACACTTCAAATCCTTATTGCAGTCAAATGATGCATAATGCAGGACTTAACAGCATGGATGTGAATTAATTTGCAAATAATCTCAGTAAACACATGTAAACTAAAATACATGTGTATGCAGCAGTATGTTTATATGGTTATGACACCACATGCTATGGTTATAAATAAAAGCTGTCACTTTTCAGTAACACAAAGCATATATGCCATCACATAATATATTATATATTATACTTTATTTCAGACAATAAATGTCCATAGTATGATTATAGAATATGTATAACAAAGGAACGTGATCCGTACAAAGTATGTAATGAGGTAGATCAAACAGGTAAATTGACAGAACTGTTTGTCAGTTGTATAATCCATGTGCAGTAATTCACTCGATATCTATGAAATCCCAGATGAATCATATATAGGCACAGCCTTAGCACGCGGACACCTTGGTTAAAAAAATGGGTTGCATCAAGGAGATTATTTATAACATCTCTGTCAATCACTCCAATTATGAAGGAAGAATATGCATCATATCTTGTTTGCAGTTTTTCACATTTCAAAATGGTGGCATTGAATGTTTCATTAACACTCTTCTCCAGATGCACAATGTTCCAATCCTTCTACAATTTGCTTAACACTTTCTATACTAAATGGATTGTCCCATTCGCTCATAAAAGTATAGGAATGGTCTATTATTAATTTGGAGGGGTGTTCAGGCAATAAAATCAGACGACAGAGAGAAAAAAGATAATATAAGAGAAGAATGATTCATATTCATTGGAGGGAAATGTTCAGATAATAAGTTCAACAAACTTGAGTATTTAGCATAGAACGGGTTAAAGTGAAATCACCTATTTTATTGAGGTGTGGTTTTATACATGTTAGTCATATCACTGCTAAATGACGTTATGACATTGTGTGCTGGGCTGTTGATTCATTTTCCAGTAGAATAAAAGGTCGGTAGACCTCATGTCCGCCTCTAAGTGTCGGCTTGATACGACCGTTGTTTGCGCATAAAAACCTGGCTTTAGTGCTAGTAAACCTACATACCAAATTTAATTTCATTCAGTACACATTTACTAAAGTTATCATCCGGAAACCTCAAATTGGCAAAAATTCTAAGTAAAAAAGAAAAACATAACTCTGGTGAAAATTGGCGGGCGGAACCCGAATTCGAACTTGACCTGTGTTTTGCTGGGAGAAAGACACATACAAAATTTGGTTTAAATCTGATTAACTCTACTAAAGTTATCATCTGGACACCAACTTTTGGGGTTTTATAATGTATGTCGGGTCGGAGGACAAAAAAGGGCCATAACTCTCGCAAAAATTGTCGGATTAAACCGAAATTCTAACTTGAGCTGTATTTTGATATAAGTAATCCATTTTGCATATAAACAAGAATTCGAACTTGACCTGTCTTTTCTGCTAGTAAACCCACATACCAAATTTAATTTAATTTGGTTCACTCTAACTAAAGTTATCATCCAGAAACCTCGGACGGACGGACGCACGGATGGACGTGCTGATTATAATAGTCCTCCAAACCCGTTGGGTCGGCGGACAATAAAAGGTCGGCCGACCACAGTGTCCCCCGACAACCTGGCAAGTCGATACCGCTTTGTTAAAGAAATTTTAAAAAATGTTGAAATGTTCTAAGTTGAAAGGGTTAATAATTCCGTAAAAAAATATTTTCCCGTCATCTATATACATGTTGCACATCTCCAATATGTAGGTAACAATACTCTGAAGTTTCAAATATCTACGATCAAAACTATAGGAGGAGTTGATTACACCATGAAGGGACCCTCATACAGAAAATTAAAAAAAATGTTTTTCAAAGTCGAAAGGCCCATAACTCTGGGAAAAATCATTGGATCAAACTCAAATTGGAACTTGACCTGTATTTTGATATGAACGACCCACCAAAAAAAACAGAATTTCCAATTAAACAATCCAAACTTGAGTTATCATCCGGAAACCAAAGAAAAAACAAGAAAAATTGAATTTTCGAAGTCGAAAAGCCCATAACTCTGATAAAAATCTTCAGATCAAACTCAAATTCGAACTTGACCTGTATTTTGATATCAATGAGTCACAAAAAAACGTAATTTTCAATTCAACAGTCCAAACTTGAGTTATCATCCGGAAACCAAAGAAAAAAGAAGAAACTTGAAGTCGAAAACAGTCCATAACTCTAGGAAAAATCATGGGATCAAACTCAAATTCGAATTCAACCTGTATCTTGCTATGACTTATCCACATAAAAACAGTATTTGCAATTAAAGGATCCAAACTTGAGATATCATCCGGAAACCGAAAAAGTGAGAAATTTTCTAAGTAAAAAAAAAGTTGAAAAAAGGGAAATAACTCCATAAAACAACATCGGATCAAACCCAGAATTGCGGAGCACCTGTGTGCTTGATTGAGACAACTACATACCAAGTTTCAATCAAATCGGATGATCATTACTGGAGTTATAACTCCGGATGGACGGACACACTGACATACGGACGGACGGAGCTGATTACAATAGTTCCCCAAAATAAATTTTACGGGGGACAAAAATATAATGGGAATATCACAAAAACCATAAAACTGACTCAGTTGAAAGGCTATTATTGTTGAAAGGCTATTATCGTTCACAATCGTGGAACATCATACATTGACACTATGAGATGCAGTTATTCCAATTCACCAATCTCTGAGTTCCAGTTATGAATAATGGCCTAATTCTAGTGTGCTGAAGTAGGTCCATAGGTACTACACAAGACGTGCACCTTTACATCCGTAATAGCGGGCTAGCATCACTAAATTCACCATCTGGGGACCTCATTCTGCTTAGGCCTCATCTTCTCTGGAAAATTTCTTTATTATCAAATTTCTATAGAAACTTCTTCACACAGAAATAGTATCCAAAAATTGGAAGACGATACATTGCATAATCGACGTACCCAATGGGTGTACATCACAATATTCACCATTTGTTAACTTCAATCTGAGTCTATGTCTCCCATAGCAGATGAGGCCCAAGCAGAATGAGGTCCCCAGATTGTGAATTTGGTGATGCTAGCCCGCTATGTCAGATAGCATCACTAAATTCACCCTCTGGGGACCTCATTCTGCAAATGACAGGCACACAAAACTCAGACTTGGCAGCGAAGAGGTTAATTCATTTTGAAAAATGTATGAAAAGCTTGTTCCATGGAGTTCTCTGGAGAAGCTAAAGAAATTAATATTTATGTCAAAAAGGCCCAAAACACTGAACATTATGAATTACTTTAAAGGGTCAAGTACTGTACACTAAATTTGACCAGTTATGGGACCATCTACTTTTATACACAACAGAATATATGCAACAAATACATTAATTTGAGCCATGGATTAGTGGTAAATAAAGTTGTGTTGTACGTGTGCTCTATGAATGATGCAAACAACATGGTAATTATAATGTATATGAATTTATGACTCCAGTCATGGTCCCCTAAATGATACACAGGGTAAACATTACCATGGCACAATAATCAAGGATACACAGGGTCACTGGAGCAAACGTCTTATTATTCAAAAGGATACCAACACAACCTCATTCAGAACATCAATTATGTTGATATGAATGCATACTGAAAACTTGACACCAATCTGTCACTGCATTGAAGCTCCAAAACAGTTCATTCACAAGGTCATGTTTTTTGTTTGTTCCACATGAGTGCATGCTGTTTGCTGACAGTGACAGATAATTAAAAGAATATAAGATCACCCCTGGTAAAGTGGTCCTGCTAATTTGTTATGATGCTGGTAGGGCAAAGATATACTGCTAAGAATAAAAGGTCCCTGATCAAAATGTCAAAATAGCTATTTTCTTTTATACCAATCTTATGTTCCTTGACAAAACTGGCAGGTTGACAGAGCATGGATATTAAGAATAGGTAAAGCTTAACAATCAAACCTGCAAATAGTGTGTCTGTCATTTGCAAATTGAGGTCCCCAGAGGGTAAATCTAGCATCACCAAATTCACCCTCTGGGGACCTCATTCTGCTTAGGCCTCATCTTCTGGGAAGTATCTATAGCCTCAAATTAACATTGTTTTTAGCTACTTTTTCCCTTCTGGGAAGTTTCTATATATATCCCCTAATTTTCCGAAGATAAAATGCATAATCGAGGTGACTAATAGGTGAACGTAACCAACTTCAACTGGGGAACTTCAATCTGATTCTAGGTCTCCCATAGGCCAAAGAAGAATGAGGTTCCCAGATGGTGCATTTGGTGATGCTAGCCCACTGTGCAGGATAGTATCACTAAATAGACCCTCTGGAGATCTCATACTGAAAATAACAGACACACTTTTTGCAGGCTTGGTAACAATGCTGTCATACAAGAAAGATATTATACAGTAATGTGTGGTGAATAGGACAACAAACAATGACACATAGCTATTAAAATGTCAGGCTCTGTTTTAGACCAGGTTACACTGGTGTAAATGTTTTATATAGGTCTCAATGCAAACGTTTAGCATATACTGTTTACAATATAAATCCTAGATCCATAATTATCTTTAAATCTGAAATGTTGACATTTGCGGAAATTTTTTATGCAAAAAAATCATACCCGTCTGGCAGGGAATTCGCACTAAAAAATAATGTCATAGTTTAGACCTCACCACAAAATTCAAACTTCACGACAAAGGGTTAAATCCTGTGCCAATAGCTATTTTAACTATGGGAAATCATAGGGGAGCAGTGTGATGTATCAAAAAACACACAAGGCTATTGACCAATCAGGGCCCAGTGTCTATTTTATTCTCTCCTATATATTCCTCCCACATCAGCTAGATGTCACTCCGAAACATATTTACACCAGTGTAAGCACCAAGTCTTCTCATTCACAACATCTTGGGATATCGGTTGGGTTGATACTGTTTTGGACCGAGTCCCATCCCCTTACTCTTCTATAACAGACTTTCAATGAAAAGACATACTACATTTAAACGTGGAGTCCGGGCATTCACTTGAACCCCTGAATGAGATTAATCATGTTCATATACGCAAAGATAACTCCCATCCAGGGTTCTGGGTGTAAAGTCTGTCATAGAAGAGTAACGGGATAGGACTTGGTCCAAAACAGCATCAACCCAACCGATATCCCAAAATGTGGACCGAGAAGACTTCGTCTAGCCCTGTTTAACAGGTTTAAAGGGTTCAACTTAGTATCAGACATCACATAAAGCTTATACAAAAATAATTTCTATATAATGTCTCCAAGTCAGAAATAGACTGCTTATATGACAAAATGATATTTAAGTTTAGATATATTATTTATAAATTTATATACTCATATTTGTCCATGAAATTTACTGCCATATTGAGATCAAAATTCAGATTCCAAAAAGTTAATATGAATGTTACGCGTATTTTAGAAGTATGGTACAAAATGTTATAGACCAAAAGGGAATAGTAATGTTAACTTCAGTAGACCTTTAACTCTTTCAACACCGGTGTCCTGGATAATTTACCTCTGTAAATTCGGTGGTGAAAGAGTTAATGCTGATTTTTAAATCAGGGATAATTGGAGAAAACTGGGTGACCAAAGTTCTTACCATCATTAAAAGTAAAATGCTATCAATATTGTTATAGTAACATGGGAATTTTCACAGATAAATTATTAACTCACCCGAATTCTGTGAGATTGTCACCCGTTATGTAATCCCAAAGAATCACTCTCGTATCATAAGAAGCCGTAGCCAATAAGGAATTATCCGATGAGAAATCACAGCATGCTACTTCATGATGGTGTCCATTCAACTTTTTATATATTGAACATTTATCACCTACTTGCCATAGAACAACCTGAAAAGTCAATTGTAAATGTTCTTCAACACAGACTTATTAATTTCCCTATCAGTACCAATATTTTGCCCGTTAACCTGCTTTCTCAGCTCTTGTTTTTCTGGCAATTAGCTCATGACTAGCTTGGCACAGCAACATCCCGAACTCAATAATTAGGAATCAGCGAATAGTCGTCATGGACCAACCATAGTGACTTGGGAGAAATATTATCCCTAAAATTTGCTACTTCTCCCTAATTTTGTCATAGGGAGAAGTGACTTCTCTCTCATATCAGTATGCATATATCAAAACAGCATATTTGAAGTGTATAAATTTACTGATTTATATAATGGTGTGCTTGCTCATTATTATAGAGTTATTATACAATGTTGTGTACAGTATGTGTTTTTCTTGTACTCGTCCAGGTTGTTGTGAAAAGTCATATTGTATTCGACATTATGTATGTATAATGACATTTTTATTATCCATCTGTATGTTTATCCAAATTTTGGGAATAAAATTATTGTAAAATTGTGTATATTGTATGGTCCTCAGAAAGCATTTGAAAATTGGAACAGTAGGTTCGAATCAAGTCCAATATGACTTTCGGGAGTCCAATATGACATTTTCCCAGATTATCATGTGACAGCTTTTTCCCAATCAGAAATAGTGTTAGTTAAGGGATGGATAATAAAATGGTGTTATAAATGGGTTCTTGTATTGCATAATACTTATTGGATCAGAGAACGGTGAAGATAGAGTAAATTTAACTTCAGACTCGATGACATCTCCCCGAGTCCATTTCTCCCTATTAAATCTAATAGGGATAAGTCACTTCTCCTAATTAAAATTATCTAGGCTGGTCCATAATAGTCATCCTATCAAGTGGGATTGTGATAAAGCATATACAAATGATGATATTGTTATTTAGTATGCTCAGGTTTATTAGATCAATCAGATTTTTCTGGCATAAAACCTGTTTTTTGTCCTGAAAACCAGCAAGTGTTGCTCTGAAAGAAGTGTTTCCAATTGCACAACAGAAAATAATCCAATACTGGTAACACTTTTAGTGGCAGGGCCACAAGATCGATCCTAAAATAGAATTCATAAAATTCCAGAGTTCCATATTTCAATTTGTGTTTTCACACTGACTGTTTGAGAATAAAGGGGTCAGCTATGTTACAAATTAACCCTTTCATATAAGCGATCAGTTGTGGCTAGCCAATCAAAAACGCTGACGACACTTGATCAATCAACAGTTAGATGTCAAGAGTGTCTGTTTCAACTTGACGAGTGTGATTTTCTTTGGAATGTTTTTCGCTTGTTTTACTTTTGCCATCTACTTATGGTGGTTCTCCTGTGAAATGACGGACTAAATTATAAGAAATAACTATTGTTTCGATTAAGGTTATGGGTTATAACGGTTAAGTTTGCAGACAATTTACTATAACACATGGTTATAGAATAATACGCCCGTTTCTAGAGTAGAGTGGGGCAAGGTTTAATTCATTTGCTTGAAACCTTTGACTTAAGACGAAATAATAACAAAAATAAAACATAATAACTTCAAGTGTGGTATTTTTGACTGAAAAATTCACATACCAAATTTTGTTATCAATCAGAAACCTCTAAATATAAACATTTTAAGTTGAAATTAATATAACTTGTTACCAGTGAGAAATAACCACATCAACAATCATTAAAATCTAAGTCGAAAAAGGGGCATAACTCAGTCAAAATAAAGCGGACGAAACCCATATTCGAACATGAACTGTATTTTGGTGTGGTAAACTAATATACCAAATTTGATTCAGTTCGTTTGATTCAATCTAAAGTTATCATCCAAAACCAAAAGCGGACGTACGGCGGATGGACAGACGGACAACCCATTTACATACGGTAATACGACGGTTTTTTCAAACGGGCGTATAAAAACATATTCCCTGAGAAACAAACTATTTTGTTTATCTGGCCTAAAGAAGTTTTTTACTCTCCAGATATGATCATACTTACAGTTCTGGAGGATCCACAAACAGCTATATATTTACAATCTGGAGACCAGCGGCAACAATAAATGACTTTCATGATGTTACGGAGTGTTTCGTACATATTTCCATCATCATTGAGATCCCACAGTTTTACAGTACCATCCTTGGAACCAGACAGTAACCTAAGGCTTCCGTCAGGAGAGAAGTGAAGATCTCTGACACTGTCTCTGTGGTCCAAAAGGTCCATCAGTTTAGCACCTATCGGAAAAACAATTTCCATACAGTTAACACCTAGACCATACTTACATTTAACCCTTCCATGGCTGGAGCTTCCTGAAATTTTTTGAAAACACAGTGCCAATGCATTCTCTTATATAAGCGAATATCACACGGGGTAGTACAACTCTCCTAATTAGTTAGCAATTCTTGCAGAAACCAATGCTTTTCAAGTACAAACTTTCTAAAACATTTTTACAGTTTCACAAAATACACATATTCAATGCAATTTTTTAACAATACTAACTGATCACACTATACAGAAATCATGACTGAACCAAACCTTGCGCAATATGCTTCCAAAAAGAATTTTGAATATATGCATGGGATGATTTTACTTATATTAAATAACAAATAGTGTGTCAGTCATTTGCAGAAGAGGTCCCCAGAGGGTGAATTTAGTGATGCTATCCCACACATGACCTCATCTGCTATGGGAGACATAAGCTCAGATTGAAGTTCCCAAATGGTGAATATTGTATGTACACCCATTGGGAACCTTGATTATACAAATTATAATGGTGTTAGTTGTTTTGTTCTAATGAGTTTAAACAAAAAATTAAATATGAGCAAGGAATTAAATCTAAATTAAAATTAAAAACAAAATTTATTTGAAAAAAATATATACATGTAAAACAAAACAAAATTAAATTATGATTTTTTTTGTTTAGTATTATTTTTTTTGGTTAAATTGAGAAAGGTGTTCAATTTTTTTTTATTTTTTTTAAAAGAGTCATGTCCCTCTGCTCTGCCTATATATGACCCAGTGACCCCATTTGAACAAATCTGAACCCGAGTCACCCAAGGACCCTCCATATCAAATATAAGCTAAATAGGCCCAATAGTTCTTGAGAAGAAGACGTTTTAAGAATTACTATAGAGTTATGGCCCTGGCTTCGCAACTATTTGACCCAGTGACCTCATTTGAACAAATCTGAATGAGAGTCACCTAGGGAACATCCACACCAAATATGAACCCATTCGGTCTTATTGTTTCAGAGGAGAAGATGTTTAAAGAATTGTTGACGGATGGACAGACGGATGGACGGACGAGGAGTGATGACTATAGCTCCACTGGAGACTTCGTATCAGGTGAGCTAAAAAGAAATAATATCTAAGCAGTTGAGGCCTATAAAGCAGAATGAGGTTACCAGATGGTGAATTTGGTGATGCTAGCCTGGGCACTGTGTGGGGGAGCGTCACTAAATTAACCCTCTGAGGAGCTCATTCTGCAAATGACAGATAAACTATTTGCAGGCTTGTTCAATACACGAGTAGCTCTACAACAGAAACACAACAGATAAAAATTGCTAAAAAATTACTATTATGTTTTCAATTATTTTAGTTTCATGGTTGACACATTTATAATAATCCAGTAATATTTTTTTATTTTATTTTGTTTGATACAACAAAGTCCCCTGTGAATAGCAATTCAGCATCTACATGGATAATAAAATACGCATAGTGCTGTCTAAATTTTCATCAAATGTTGAAGATTGTGATATTAGTCCTTGAAAATTGTCTCCTTGATTCACAAGAAATCTGTTGGTAAATTTAGCTTTAACCCTTTCTTAATATATAAATGCTCATTGACAAGTAGTTTGGAAATGTTCAGATAATAACTTCAACAGGCCATTTTTCGAACATATTATCTGAAAAATTACAACAATTAACAGGATTCCTTCAGAATTATGTTTGTCTGTTTGTCATCTGCTTATATTACCAAAACATCCCTCCAAATGAATAATAGACTATTCCATTGAATATTTTTATAACTGAATGGGATCATCCATTTAGTGAAGAAAGAGTTAAAGGCTGTAGTTTTTAGCTACTAACCTGTGTTACAATCCCATAGCGTGATGACACCTCCCTGGTGACCTGTAGCTAAGATCAAGTCATCATATAGCTTGAACTTAAATCGATGGAAATGAACTTTGTAAGTGTGCGATTGATAGGAACCTGCTGTTCCAATTGCCAATGACCAGACGATGGCACCACAATGTATCACATGTTTCTTCCGATGAATCGGATATTGAATGGACCCACCATTCTGTTCTTCATCTTCAACTCTGGAAATATAAAATGGAGTATCATGTATGTAGAATGTCAATAATAGAGATATGACTGTCCCAATAGGACTAGTGATAATCTTATATGAGCAGATGAGCTACAAATTTGGTTCACATATTATGCTATATCACATGAAACCCGTATAATATCATTGAAAAATCCATTAGATATTTTCTTATCTCTCACCAGTGGGTAATCGCCGCGTGCTTCCCAGGAAACTTGGCATCGCGCCAAGTAAATTACCATGCGGATTAATACTATTTAGAAAAGCCGCGCTTGACACCAATACCAGACAATGCAAAATGATTGCTTTGTTTATTAAAGTTCAATTATTGTCTAACTTCGTTGTACTAAAGAAAATAGGCACAAAAACAAAGAGGTAAATTGGGGGACTATATGTTTCGTCGCAAGGCAGAGAGCGCAATACTGTCGTTTAAGGTTGTGAAGCGTCTCAGCCAATGCCATGCATGTATGTATTTTATATGAATTTTTCAGCTTCTTTTAAAGATTTTGATTTGTTAAAAAGGCATAAAACTCTAGTTTTTTTCATGTGATATGCAAGATCTTCAACTTGTTATGTTGGGATATAAGATTTTATCAAACTCGTTTCATACAATCTTATATCCCAACATAACGAGTTGGAGATCCCTTATATTCTTTTCAAAAAGAGTCAGATCAACCAATCATTTTATAATTGCAGGTGTGAAGGTTTTCATGGTGGAAAAATTATATGCCATGTTTTTTATCAAGAATCGTTCAAATGCAACAGCTCCCATCTAGAGGTTATCCCAAAACATACATGTAATTTTCAAAACATTTCGCCAATAATTGTGGGCTGCAGGTCCTGTCTAGAATTTTTAAATTGAGAGCTTAATTCTCCTTATTTGATTACTAGGCAGAAGTGGACTGTTATCAGGGAGAAGTCATAATGTCTGAAGTTCACATTGCACCCCTTCTCTAATCCAATAAGTAATATGGCATGCCATAGCCCATTTTTAAAACTACTATAATACGATGGATATCAACCCATGGCAATAGTTCAGACTTTACTGTCAAGTTGAGCTAAAAATAAGTAACATCTCCACTACATCAACAAGGCATAAATTCCGAAAAAGTGGCTTAAAGGCTAAATTTAAACTAGTGGTGTGACTGTCCCATGGGACCAATGATAAGTTTCAAAAACATTGACCTAAAAATGTAGGAATAAAACATCGGACAAAATTATGCATGTTGTGAAAAAAAAATTCTAATCGAAAAAGTGGGGATAACTCCACCCAAAAACGTCGGACAGACATCATAATCACAGGTGCACAGGTTACCATGGTACTAAATATCTGTGTCAAGTTTTTAAAAAATTGACTGAAAAATGTAGGAATAAAAGCTCAGACAAAATTATACCATGTGTCGAAAATTTTATAAGTTGAAAAAGTGAAAAAATAAGTGAGAAAAACTCCAGACAAATTTGTGTCCACGGACGGACGGACGGCCGAGCTGATTCCAGTATACCCCCCCCCCCACAACTTCGTTCAATTCCCATTGAAGGTGCACAACCCTAACCCCTAACATTAATCCTAAACCTATTGACCGAAAAAATGTAGGAATAAAAGCTCAGAAAAAATTATGCATGTTGCGAAAATGTTCTAAGTCGAAAAGGGGGGGTATAATAATATTGTATCATATTTTAAAGCACTTTCAAGAATCAAGCTCAAAATTAAGCCACTGGAATGGATACACTTTTCTCTTAAGACAAATTCCAATGATTGTTACTATCTGTGCCAAAATTAAAACAAATTTACTGGAAAATGACAGAATGCAGGTTCGGACAAAGATGCGTCCCGGGATATACGATTCTATGTCAACAAATGGCAATAACTCTGCCAAAATGAGTCCGACCAAACTCAAAATCAGTGGGGAACCTCGCATATATAAAAGAATGCACTGTCTTTCAAGCTCAAGGTAAATATTGTTAGGCCAATGTATTCTCTTTACTGGTATATGCATTAATATATATATACCGGTATATGGTACAGGGTTTTTGCAAAATTTCAGTAAGCTCCAGTCATGGAAGGGTTAAATATGCATAATCTGAATTAACACTCCCAAATTACTATTATCTTTGGCTTCGGGGGTAAAAAATATTTGATTCGAGTCAAGGAACCCCACCCATCAAAGCTCGAGTGATCAGATAACAATTTTTTTAATTTGTTATTTCCCCTGAGATATGTAATTTTTGGCAGCCTGGAAAAAATTCATCAAGCCGACGGTCTCGGACCAAATTGCGGATAAAGATGGATAAATCTAAAATAAAATGGCTTGTTGTTTTTGGATTGTGATGACATGGGGACCATCAAATCGGATTGAGTATACCTTTAAAGTTCAATTTGTGCCCACATGTGCCCCCTTCGATGGAGGACAGCTGCCCCCTCTGCTTCCTGTTGGGGCGTCTCTGTTTTTATAAACCAGAGAAGACCTCTTATAAATTTGTTAGCCGATTCCATGTGTCCTATTGGTTGCAATATATCAGCGGACAAGATGCCTTTCTGGCTTATGTCTGCTACTGTATCTGGTTAGCTCATAATTATACATCTAATCAAGAAGGAGGTATCAAATTAGCATGCAGGTCCTTTGTATAGATCTATAGATAGGGTACACTGGCTTAATCAAAGAACAATCAACATTCTAGCTGATAGCCTGCCAAGTCATAATGAAGACTGTATGGTATGGTTGTTGTTCTAAAGAAACAGGAAGGGTTGTTATGCACTTTAATTGTAAATAAAAATAATGCATGGTAGTGGTAGATTTTTATATGCAGCAATGAAACTGTTCCATGCTGGGCTTAAAATGTGCACCTGCACACCTGTACACCTAGCTGTCAATGACTTGATTTATTTTGGAATGTAGAATAATTTAATACTTATATTAGTTTGAGTCATCTCTTAATAATGTCTTTAGTCCGAGTTAAAAGATATTACAAGATAAATTTTCTGGTTTATCTAGACTCTGTTGTCTGCAGCCCACCATAATCCCTAAACTCTAAATGAAAAGTAATTATCTGATAAGATTATTAAACGCCCAGCGAGATATGATGTATAAACTGAAATTTTTTTATTTTAAAATTAACAATTGACGATACATTTAAACAGACTGTAGTGTTAAATATTAGGAAATTATTGACACAAAATGAAATAACCTGATCTGTTCACTTAAATTGTTAAAGTGATGTTATGATCCAATATAGAGTAATGCCCTAAATAATTGACTCCTTAACCACAGCAGAATTATGGGTAATTTTTCAGGATTTAGTCGGAAATATGGCCTGTTGTCATTCATCGGAAAGCTCTCACTGTGACAATTAGAAATTTCAGAACATTTCAAGCCGTGTGGCCCTGGCTCCCAAGCACAAATTAATGGCAATGTGCTATGTTCAAGACTGTAACCCCATCCATCTTTCACACAGTGCTTCATCATGCTATCATTTGGAAATTATTAATGTAAAATAAAATACCGATTCCGAAGGACCTTGCAATTCCAATCCTGTCTTTGTTGGAATTTCGTATGCAAACAACTACTGATCGAAAATAAATTAAAGAAATAATTTGACTCCGGGCAGACTGGACACTATGCATAAAACTTAGTAGCCTAGAATACCTTCAAATATTTTTAAAGATTACTTTATAAGTAAACAAGTATAATAAATTCATCTGTATCAACGACCTTCTCTATATATAATTTAAACTGGTCATTTAAAGAATAATCTATACTCTCACATGTTTTAACCTAAATGAGGTCCACTGATTGTATAGCCACATCCTTACAACATTCACTTAAAACATATTAAATTGTTCTTCGATTTAAATTAATATATACAGTAATGCTCTAATTAATTGACCTCTTAACCACAGCAGAATTATGGGTAACTTTTCAGGACTTAGTCGGAAATATGGCTTGTTGCCATTCATCGGAAAGCTCTCGGCGATGAATGGCAACAAGCCATATTTCCGACTAAATCCTGAAAAGTTACCAATAATTCTGCTGTGGTTAAGAGGTCGATTAATTAGAGCATTACTGTACTTTATAGCTTATGGGCATCCCCCCCCAACATATTATACACACAATGTACCCCTCTCGCCCCTACACCCTCCCCAACTCTTTCCCAAATCTTGCACCTACCTGCACTCAGTTTATATATTATTCATTATTGTATTTATTATGCTATTATTGGGCTCAGCCCCATAAAGCCATGTCTTCCACAACTAAAGTCCCTTGTCATTGAGTACAATATACATACTTTGCATTATCAATTAAAATCACTTGAGTTTGGCACATTCCATCAAATTAACCTACCGCTATACTTAAAGTAATTGACCACCAATAACGTGGTGTCACCCCGTTAATATGGCGGTACTATACCGCGGTATCCTCCAATACCGCGTTACTGATACCGCTTGTTAACGCGAACAAGTATGTGTAAGTAAATACCTCCCCTAAAAGAGTTCCATGAAAATCACCGCGGTATTCAACAAAATTAATGCGGTGCCCGCTAAAAGACCACGGTATCATTATCGCCCAATACCATAACTCCATGACCATCTCGATACCGCTACCGTTTATTACCGGTATCACCGCGGTCATGACCAGGGTATCACCCCGTTTTTCTGGTCAATTACTTTGAGAATAGCGGTATGCCATTCAACAGTGTAGGTTGGCTGGTTTCTTTTGATAAGAAAATAGCCACTGTGGTCTGTGAAGCTTCATACAAAAACAAAATTGAAATCTATGTACTTATTTAAGTACAACAAGTAACTGAACTGAACTGGCTTGACATAACATTATTCCAAGTTGTAATATAGGTTATGACGGTGTCATATACTTTTGAATACATTGATTATAGACCCGTTCAACTGAGTGAGTTGTACACCATGATGTTATGCAGTCTTTGATGTCCCATGATGGATAGTGTTTCTGGCTGGAAATTTGCCATTTATACTCGACATGAAAATATTGAGGGGAATTATTAAATCGCAAATGCAGCCAGCTACTGACTGACATCACAAACGGCCAACCATGATGCAGAGATACTCTCAAAGACTCCAATGCAAAGATACATGCACTGGTAGCTTAACTACTGTAGTACTGGTATTCCTTATTGGATATACATTTACATGTGATTTATAAGTTAGATATAAAAGTGTTGCTACATAAAACTGGCACTAGTATATTAAGCCAGTCACAACTGTCTGTAATTCAAAGAAAGGAAAAAAATTCATTTTAGTTAATAACCCACATACAGCTGATAAAACCTATGGGGCTCCACAGATTCTGCACATTCTGAAATCCCAGGCAAAAGCTACAAGTATTATTGGAAATAAAGTGGCATGTCATTAATTATCGACATCATATTCTTTCACAACAACCTAGTATGTTTTAAGAGTGTTGTTCTTGGACATGATTTTGGGAATAAATTCAGTCCAAGCAAAACACTTCAATTGGTAGCCTGTGGCCAGTGTTCGCACTGTTGGCGGCCAAATTGGCCAATGGCCAATTGTTTTCAAAATGGCCAAAAAAAAATTTCATTTGGCCCAGTGTTTGGCCAAAGTTTTTTTTACAACAAATGGAGATGGAAATCTAATTCAAAAGCGCTATATAGCTCGACGAAATTAGACGACAAAACAGTATTGCCAATTCACAACTCTTGCACATGTGGGTTTCGTACCTCGGAAATATTGTACCATGGAATCCCTAAAACAAATTTTAGTCATTAATTCTGAGCCCATAATTTTTTTTTAATTTGGCCAAAATATATTTCATTGAAATATATCCTTATAATCAATAACATCATATTCTTTCACCACAACCTTTCATATTTCATGACAAGTGATTCTTGGAGATTTCAGGAATAAAGTGATTCCAGTTCAATTAAGTAAAACACTTCTTTTGGTAACCTGATGCTGTAACTATTACAAAGTAATAGATTCTGAGAATTCTCACAGCCTGGAAATACCTGGCAAAAGCTTTTAATAGAAACAATGAGGCATACCTTCAATTATCAACAGCTTTATAAATGTTCTTACACAATGTACAAGCTGGCATTGTCTCATGACAAGTTATTCCTGGCCACAATTTCAGGAATATATTGATTTCCATCTAAGCAAAACACTTCATTTTTGGTAGGCTGCCACTGTAACTTCCAACGTAATAGTTTCACAGTCGGAAAATCCCTGGCAAAAGCTATTACTAGAAACATCATCAATAACACCATATTGTTGTATATCCGCATGTCTTAGAGGAAGAGAAGTTATTCCTGGCCACAATTTCAGGAATAAATTGGATTATTTTGATCCAGTCGAAACACTTCATTGAGTGAACCATCGCTGTACATAAGTATAGATTCTAGGAATTATCACTGTCATTTGGTAGCTTTCTGCTGTTACTATCAACATAATAGATTCGGAGATATCCCCAGCAATAGCTATTTATAGTATTATAGAAATAACAGGACATATTAAGTTATCAATCATGCTATTTTCTAGGGATAAATTCCCCAGATAGTAATTCCGGGCATGGTTTCAGGATTAAATTGATATCAATTATCTGAACAAAAACAAACTTGGTAACCTTTTTGCGAGGAGTTTATAATAACATAGCTTGTATAATTTATGTTTGGTATCCTGGAATTCCCAGACTTGAGTTATTTCAGGACAAACCATTCTGGAATTTCCCACAAAATGTTTTCAGGAAATACTCTGACACAGTTCGCAAGACATATTCCATGAAACACTGGCATGCTTCCAGACATAACTCAGATAGAATTCGGGGAAATAGCGATCAACTTGGATGTAATTTTGGTAGCTGCCTATTCATGAGAATGCGTAGTACATAGATTCTCATTTCTCAGATCAACATCTATTTTTTAAAATGTTTATTGAAGAAACAATCAAAATGAGGAATGTCATATGCACAATGGTCCAGAATTATATGGCATTCCTCGCTTTCGCACATTTACTAGTATCTCTCATACCACACGCACTCTCCTGACTCATGCCATTCGCTCACCAGTGACATAAAATTATATAATAAGTATATATATATGCATGTGTATATTAGAATAGTAATTTTTTTTATTATTACATGGGACGTTTCGATAAACTCAACTCTCAACAAAGGTGTTATTGTGGAGGTGGATGGGTCATTGGAACTGCTCTATTGGACATGGGGTGACAATCATTAGCAGTCACAAAAAGTCACATTATTATAGATCAGTTAGCTTCATCAATTGTTCATTGAGTCTCCTGTTTGTGTAAATCTTTTTCTATAAGGAACCAGTTTTTCGAGAATTCTGTAAGTTTCGATTGACATTGTGCAGAATACTTCTCGCAATTGTATCTATATGTCAGTCAGCTCTTTGAGGAAAACATTGACAGACAAATTGATTGGTTTGAATTTAGACTGATATATATATAGTTTAACTAGGAAACGCAGTAAGTATGTAGTATAGTTGATGGATGGTGCAGAATAACATTTTATGAGGAATAAACTTATGCAATAAACCAAATGTCAACACTAAAATTTTACTTATCTTTTTTTCTTCAAATTAGTTCACCCTTTCATGACAAGAGTTGCGCTGGTGCAGCATTAAATATCCTATGCCAGTGCATTTTCTTATAAATATGCGAGTCTCCCATAGGCAGCCTCGCATATATAAGAGAATGCACTGGCTTAAAAGGTCAATGTAAATCTTGTTAGGCCAATTTATTCTTTTATATATGCGAGGCTCCCTAGGCTATGGGCAACTCGCATATATAAGAGAATGCATTGGCACAGGATTTTCACAAAATTTCAGGAAGCTTCAGTCATGAAAAGTTTAAGGCACAGTATGGTTTCTCTGAATGAGATAGTAGCAGACTCAGACTTAACTGTCCTACATGTACCACAGGTCCCCTGGTGCGATACAACCACTACCTGTGATGTGTACCTCTTAGCCCAGGCAATACACCTCGTCAGTCAATATGCCACTAAAATAACTAAATTTTTACTCAACAATTTATATATTTGAAAATAAAAATTGACAACTATGAAATAGTTATCATTATCATTAGTTCATGATTCAATAGAGATCCTGATTAATTTACAGATAATATAGAACTCAACACGAGAAAAACACCTACATGTATACTATGAATGCTTGACTTCAATGACATAATGAACAGCATTTATTATTGTCAATTTGTTGTGCAGTCGCACCACAACTGCACCTACTACTATAGTATACTATTGAATGTACTAGTACAGCATGTCAAACATGCATAAAGAACCAACTAGATCGACTACCTATACAAATTTTATATCCATGGAGAGACTGCCGATTATTAGAAATGTTCTCCCTAATTGAATAACATGCTATCAACTAATGTAACAGTAGTCATGCATATTTGAGGGAAAACAACCGTTCAGTTCACCTGGAGGTTACCTAAAATGAAAACCAGATTGCACCTAAAATTTTCTGGACAGTAGGTCTGGCGACCACTTATTCCAGTCCTCAAAATTGGTCACAGCAATAAGCAATGGTGTGGCAACATTTGGAATCTAACATGCCACATTATTCAATTTTCCATGAGACATATTTCCTAATTTCAAGGGCGGCTGATTCTCACCTTAATTATTGCCCAATCAAGTCCCAAAATGAGACATTCAAAATTATAGTTCAATGATTTGCTCATTAGTTGTTAAAAATACCAGTTGTAGTGATTTAATATAATAGCAAATGTAACTCTTCTGGTTATTAGAGCATATGTGTTACCAAAGGCTATTAAGCACAAACATGCAGGTAACAGAAATAGGTTACGCATAATTTTGAAATCTGCAGCCATGTTAATAAGTGTTGGCTATCGGCTGAGCAGATGCCAAAAAAAACGAGAGGCCGATCACGATCGGCAGATGTTTAACCCATTCCTTAGCAATAGCAGTTAGCTATAACTGATAATTTGTCAAAGATATGATCACAGGAATCCATATACCTGTATCAGTACCCAACTTGAAATCAAAAGCTCAAATAATCTGTCTTAAGATGGGTTAAAGTACAGTAATGCTCTAATTAATCGACCTCTTAACCACAGCAGAATTATGGGTAACTTTTCAGGATTTAGTCGGAAATATGGCTTGTTGCCATTCATCGGAAAGCTCTCGGGGAGAGCTTTCCGATGAATGGCAACAGGCCATATTTCCAATTAAATCCTGAAAAGTTACCCATAATTATGCTGTGGTTAAGAGGTCGATTAATTAGAGCATTACTGTATTTGGGGTGGGGGGGGGGGGGAGTAGTTTTAAATATCATAACTCTGTCCTTATTCACCCAAGGACCTCTCACTGTGAGATCCAATGGTTAAGTTTAAGTTAACTCGTTGGAAACAAAAGTAATAAACCCCTATCTCTGCCACTTTTGACCTGCCTGATATTCAAAATTCATCCACTTCAAAAGAGAAATTATAATTTGTTGACAAGACAGACTGCTTAGAACAACATATATACATGTGTAATAATGAATGCTTATATTGTTAGGTACATGCAAGATTAAGTGTTTCATAACAGGGGTGCATGGTTTTCAAAAATATATTTAGTTTATACAATACAATACAAAAGTGTTATACAGACATAACATGATGAGGATGTTGGCCCCTATGGCCCCTAAATCGAAACAGATTACCATAGTTCATATAAAAGAAAGTAAGTAGCCCTCAATCAAATGGTTTCACACATTACAATGTTTTACGTGTAGCTGACACTAAAATCTATAGCCTTCAATGTTAAACTTTTAAGTGCTATGTGGCCCCTAAAATTCAATCAACCATGACAATATGAACAAATGGGAAAATAAGGTTCCTGGAAATATTAACAACATCTATCATCTATCATCTTGATTTTCAAAACAAGGCATCACTTACAATAATCATGTAGATTTATCTGCCTGTTACCTATTTCATAGATAAATCAAATTGGCTATCAGCCATTATTTTAATTTCACATTGAAGCATGTGCCTGAAGGGTTAATATATTTTTCAAAAGTCAATTAATCAGTCAATACCAAAATCAATAGAAGTGACTAGTGTGCAAAGATAATCTTAGATAAGAGATATGAGGAAGAGTCTTTGTACATTATAGCATATGTCTGTGGGAACCTTGGAATGGGTTAATTATTTTCTAAGCAGATAAATGGGATATAGAAGACACTTTATATATAGGTGAGGGACATCACACCCTGTAATTGAATTTCAAGAATAGGAGAAACCAGAGTTTCATGCTGCTATTAATCAAATTTGACAGATACCAGCAGTGTTGTTTATCTTTGACTTCATCTAACCAAAGGCCAGAGCCAGAGATAATATATAGAGATATCATACCACACTCAGTGCTAAACCTGAAATTACCTGGGTCTCTAAACACACTGACACTATTAATTTATGGTTTCATTACTAAATATTTAAAGGGACACATTGGGAACCTTTTTATCAACATGTATCATAATCATCAATATCTAAATGAAAACAAATGAAAGTGTCAATGATAATATTTATTATTATAAAAGTTTAAAAAAAAATTATAATAATTTTTTTTTTTTTTAATTGAGCAAGGAGTTTAATTTAAAAAAAAATTCTCCAAAAAGGGTCATAACTCCTTTAAAATAAATTGTATCAAACCCATATTCGAACTCTATTAGTATTTTGGGTTGAGAAACTCACATACCAAATTTGGTTCCAATCAGATGAAAAATGTTTGAGTTATGGCAGAATGCGAAAAGTCGAAAAAGGGCCATAAATCCGTAAAAACTCGGATCAAATCCATATTCGAACTCTATCTGTATTTTGGGTTGAGAAACTCACATACCAAATTTGGTTCCGATCGTATAGAAAATGTTTCAGTTATCGCATTATGCGTAAAGTGTCTACGGACAGACAGACGGACAGGACAGACAGACAGAGATGGACGAACGACGAGTGGTCAATCCGGATGTTGACACTATGTTTAAAAAGCGGCTATTTTTTAGCTGAGGCAAATTTGAGAATCTACCAATATTTTGTGGAAACTTTAAAAAAAATTCTGTGGGTGTTATATTAGGTTTGCATTGTGTCAAGTCTCACCAAGCAGGGCTGGGAACAAATATAAATTTTATGTTGAGTGGTACATGGCAATTATGAGGATGATTGCACGTGCTTATTTAATAGCTGAAAATCAGGTATGATGGAGCAGGGGGGCAGAGGGCCAGTTGTCCCTCCTGCCCTCACCAAGAGTGGTACACAGGTCCAGAGAACAAAAATTGACCCCATCCCCAGTAATACTTATAAGTATTACTGGGGGCAAGGTCAATATTTTTCTCACATTGTGTCCTTTCATTCTTCATCGAATGTCAAGAAACACCTCATATACATGTATATATCAGTAAAATCCAAGATGTTATATCGTCCTGACAAGTCTGTAAACACTCAGAGTCATACTGACATACATGTACTCAGTCTAATATAGTCTCATTGACCTGTTATTTCTAGGTACATGTAGGTGGGTAGACTTCTGCAAAATTATGTCACACTGGTATATATGTTAAACCTTTTGAATGGATGCTTTCCTGTCAGAGTAAGTCCGGATTGGCCGTAATGACTCGGAATCCCATGGTTCAGAAAATGAACTATATGGCAGGTAGTCAGATATAACTCTTTGAAAGTGCTTAAAAATGTTGAGCCCGTAATCACCAAAAGTTTGCCAATTCGGCATTTGTGCTTAATATTTTACTGAAATAATACCCTATTCTAAAAGTTATATCCCCTTGGTTGATTCTGACACCTTTGCTAAAAATTGAAAAGTATGTACATCTCTGATGTAAGAAAATAGAAAATATTAATTTTTGCAAAGACTTTGTCACTAAATATATACTAAATAGATATACAGATATATATACAATGTACTCATTGTACTGACAGTATCTGACTTGCTTGGCTAATCTGTTCTCCCTTCGAAGCCTCAGGATCCCTACCAGATCCATTAGTGTACTGTAGTTTTCAATCAGTTGAAACCCTTGCATAGATAAATTGCATATTGAGAAGCCAATAATGTAATAAATGTAATAAATTATGGTGCAGACATTAAATATTCTCTTATCAAGATTTCCCCAGGCGAACTTAACTTTTAACAACTTTATGCACAGTCAACACTCTCAATTCAATTCTTTCAATTCTCATCACCTGTATTTTACATTCACATGTAAGTAGAAAAAAACAGCTTACAATATAATCATTAAAATTGCATCTGACTTTACCCTTTCTATACTAAATTCTCATTGATGAGTAGTTAACCCTTAGGAAATGTTATAGGTCATTTATTGTAATTATTATCTGAACATTTCCCTCCAATAAATAGGATTCCTTCTGCACTTATATTTTCTGTCGTAAATTTACAGCAACTCTGTCGAACATGGGAAAGGGTACTGTATGAATGAGCTTGAGCCTCATATTATTTTGTGTATGGTCAAAACGGTGCATGGCGCTCATGAAAAACTGGACTGGGTGTAAGCCGGTCATATGAAAAATTAATGCGGGGTACAGCGGTCGCACATTCTTACTAATAGTACCGCAGTCAGATTTAATACCTGCGGATGCCACATGTCAACCATTTGACCGTGGTTGAAAGGCGGTACAACCGCTGTTATTAACACCCCACAACCTTATTAAAGGGGTTGATTAATTAGAGCTTTATGTAGGTTGTTTTGTTGAAGTTATTACTATGTACTAGTATCTGAACATTTCCCAATGAATAGGAATCCTTCTGCTCTTGCATTATCTCTTTGTCTGTCTGTCTTTGTTAACCCTCCACATAAATAATAGTCCAGTCCAATGTATACTTTTATAACTGAATGGGAGAATCTGCTCTAAAGCTTGTCTATTTTAGACAGAATATATTGGATCAGTTACATACATGTATGTACCTGGTAACTGCATATCCTACATGATTTCTTTGTGATATTCATCATATGTGGTGAGAAAAAGGTGAGAAAACCTGGACTTGTTGGAAAAACTAGAAGTGGGGGATCATTAGCCAGGTAATGTACTTGAACTTCAGAAATAGTTACCCTTCACCCGCAACACATGTAATAAAGGCCCGTTTTATGGCACCTTGTCACAGGCTATGAATTAGATTTATACCGGCGGCCGTACTAAATATTCATGCATCATCCTCTGACAACTGTACATAAACTTTTGTGGTGTATTTTAAAGGCATTTAATGGACATACAGGTAGATAAGAAATTAAATATTTAAATCAATTTCCCATGAAAATAACTTGGGTGTGACCATTAATGCAGCTTCCCCACCGATAGTACTGTACCAGTAACTGTGGGTGCATATTTACCACTGTGTGCAGTCTGCCAAACATGTTGCCTATGGTACTTCCTGTGATCTGATTTAATGAATAAATATGTTCCCTTGCACGAATCTCTGCAATGGTTGTCCATCTTAACAATATTCACCGGTCACAGTACCTATTTTAACAAGATTCTTGTAATTTCAGAGAAATGCACATACCACAATGATTTTGACAGCCACAACACAGATTGATCACATAAATTATGAGTTTCACAAATAATTGCCAGAATTTCTTGGGACTATATTGTCTACCGATACCATACCTGTAGTATTATATCTCATATTGCATTGACATGTGAATGACACATTTCATGGAGACAACTGATGTTACCTTATTAACAGTGAATTTAATTGTTGTAATTAAGGATACGAGATACATGTTTCACGCATTATATAACTCTGTGGTATTATTAGATAGATTAATTTAATAGCAGACAGAGTTTTAATCGGTGCTGCAACAGCTAGCGAGCTCTCATATCATCGCTAACCTATATCTCATGTTATCGACGCTGTCCAAATACCAGAAATTAAAAGATTCTTGTAAATTTGAGGAAAATAAAATTTAAAACCGGTCCATAACTGATGATCAGTCCCAAATAATTGTCAGATTTGTATGGGACTATTTTGACTACTCATACCATATAAGTATTATATATCTCCTATTTTGATAGAGGTACGTGTTATCGGTAAGAGACACCACTGGTAAAGATTTGAGAGCGAGAGGTGAATATTGGCAAGATAGACAACTCTGGTAGAGATTAACCTTACAGTATTACCATTCTTAACCCTTTCAGTGCCAAGTCCGATTTTTGTATCAAACCATATTTCCTTGATCATTTTTCAAATTTATTGATTACAATAATGTGATACATTGATGGAAAGAGCTGCCACCCACATAGCCAATGTGTAAGCAAGTATATATCATTTGTCAACAACCGGTTCAAAGTAATTTTATCAAAGAACACTCAAGAAATATAATTTTTTTTTTGTAGTACATCATTCATCACATTGTTCAGTACATATTCCCATATTTGATTCTTAGATATGGACTTTATTTTTCTTGGGCCATTGCCTGTAAATTTTATTTTTTTAAATCTCAATAAAGTTCACATTTTGTATTTCTAACATAATCCACCATGAAGTATACTCTCAAAATGTTGCATCAATGGGCATGTTTTCTATTATTACTAATATACATGAACAGAATCCTTTATTTAGACTCTATACAATTTTGGGAAATTTTGGAAAAATTGGGTCCACAAAGCCCTTAATGGCTCAGCCATTTCCACTAATAATCTCTCCCATAAATAGACACCATATTCGCCTAAGGCTACAATACACAGTCCTGGTAATTAGGCAATGACCTAGATGCGTAGTCTTATAGCAGAGGTTTACAACAGATAAATACCGTAAATAAATAGTTCAAAGAATAGTAATATATAGTATGAATAGCAATAATTAGTTCAGGTTCAACAGAGGAGTTTGCCGGTCAATAGGGGTGCCACGATTAATCGTATAATCGATGAACCGTTGATAGAGCCGATAATCGATTACCATTTCCATCATCGATTAATCCGCGTAATATATTTCGGACATCAGAAAATACCGGGTATTATTGATTCCAATAACATGAGTACTACTAATATATGTTGCAAACAGTCGGCAGTTCATTTGATGATGCGACATGGTTTCTCGTCGGGTCGTTGTATATTCTACGAATTGGCAGCACTGTAGATTTGAACATTTGTTGACATCATTGTTTATTTATACTTGAAAGGTGGCACTATGTCTTTGAAATGTGCCTACTGCCACCGTGTTCAATGAACTGAATGCACTCGCCCTTGAATCTGATTGGACCAATGGGGAGTTGATTGACATTCTCTCTAAAACCAGGGAACCAATATATACATGTATACAGCATTTTAATCAGCGATGTTCTCCACAATGTAATTGCGAGTGTACTTTGTTTAATTGCATAAGTATACTTAGAAGTTACTAGTAAAGGCTATTGCATATCGTGTGGTGACTGCTGAATGAAACTGACTATTATCAAATACTTAGCTTGTTCTGAATGCTGCAATTTGCGGGTGGGGGCACACCTTTGTGATTGTTAACCGTGTTCTGGAAGTTTGATGAAACTTATAGCTTCCGTAACATTTGATTCCTTTTTTAGGAACCGCCGGCGGTCCATTGTACATTCCTACTTTTATATTGTTTGTATATTTGGCTATTCATAACTCTGAAATTAATCGCTACGTTCGTTCTAATGAACTCACAAATATTATAACCATTACATCGCCGAGAACTGTGCTGGTATTGAATACATTAATTGTGCTCATTAGTCATTAACAGTGGTTTAACACTATATTAATGTAAATTTACATCAGCCGATGCCTCAAACAACCAGCAACAGTGCAGTTAACCAGAACCCAGCCAATAGTCCATATATTACGGAATACTTCCACTGATGTTATTAATATTAGGTACGATAATCAATTATTGACGACCGATTATCGATTATCAAAATCAATAAACGTGGCACCTCTACCGGTCAACAGACAAATTTTCTGGTAGTATGCACATGACCAATCACCTGATTGAAATAGTCTGTCAGGTATGGTGTAAAGTTTTAGCTAACAGAATGGTGTAAAATTTTAGCTAACAGAATGGTATTCTATTTGTTCAGCCCTTGAAATTGACATTTTTCCTAGATAGACTTCTACAGCATTGCTCTAGATTTGTACAAAATTATATATTGGCTTCTACAGCTTTTTCTACAGCATTGCCTTTTGCCATAGCTAATTTTGAGGACTGATACCGTATCTCCAATGTAACAAGCAAAAGTGAAAAATTTGCCTTCTTTTGCAAAGATACAAAATGAAAGTGTCAATGACACTGTAGCTCAACTTAGGTAGGGGAATAATTTAATGGTCGACAGTAAATGGAGGAATAGGAAAAGTGCTAATTGAAATGTCTAAGTAAGACTAGATGTACATGTCAATATCAACATTCATAACAGGTTTCATAATGATCGGATCAGGGATGTGGTGATTATGGTGTGCCAAAGGATTTATTGATGCAAAGAGTAAATTCTAAAATGGCCACCGACAGCCATGTTTTTTTTCCGAATTACCCCAAAATGACTTGTTCCCATCTACAGGCTTTACAAATCTCATAATGATCTGATCAAAGGTATGACCTGTAGCCTGTGCCAATGGATTTAGTCATGCAAAGAGTAAAATCCAAGCTGGCTACTGGCGGCCATGTTTTTCGGCTGAACGACCCCAAAATGACTCGTTTCCCATCTACATGTCATTGTTAACATACATGACAAATTTCATGAAGTTCCGACCAAAGCTACCACCTATAGCCCGCACCAAAGGATTTATTCATGCAAAGAATAAAATCCAATATGGCTGCTGGCGGACATGTTTTTTAGCCAAACGACCCCAAAATGACTCGTTCCCATCTACATGTTAATATTAACATCCATGATAAATATCATGATCAGACAAACAGTACGACCTGTAGCCCGTGCCAATGGATTGAATTTTGAAATCCAAGATGGCTGCCAGCGGCCATGTTTTTTGGCCGTATGACCCCAAAATGACTCGTTCCCATATACATGTCAATATCAATATTCATGACAAATTTCATAAAGGTCAGACCAAAGGTACGACCTGTAACCTGCGCCAAAGGATTTAGTCATGCAAAGAGTAAAATCCAAGATGGCTGCTGGCGGCCATGTTTTTTGGCCGAACGACCCCAAAATCACTCGTTCCCATCTACATGTCATTGTTAACATCCATGACAAAATTCATAAAGATCAGACCATAGGTACGACCTGTAGCCCGCGCCAAAGGATTTAGTCATGCAAAGAGTAAAATCCATGATGGCTGCTGGCGGCCATGTTTTTTGGCCGAACAACCCCAAAATCACTCGTTCCCATCTACATGTCATTGTTAACATCCATGACAAATTTCATGAAGTTCTGATCAAAACTACGACCTGTAGCCTGCGCCAAAGGATTTAGTCATGCAAAGAGTAAAATCCAAGATGGCTGCCAGCGGCCATGTTTTTTGGCCGTATGACCCCAAAATGACTCGTTCCCATATACATGTCAATATCAATATTCATGACAAATTTAATAAAGGTCAGACCAAAGGTACGACCTGTAGCCCGCGCCAAAGGATTTAGTCATGCAAAGAGTAAAATCCATGATGGCTGCCAGCGGCCATGTTTTTTGGCCGAACGACCCCAAAATCACTCGTTCCCATCTACATGTCAATATTAACATCCATGACAAATTTCATGATGATCAGACGAACAGCACGACCTGTAGCCCGCGCCAATGGATTAAATTTTGAAATCCAAAATGGCCACCAGCGGCCATGTTTTTTGGCGGCCATGTTTTTTGGCCGAATGACCCCAAAATCACTCGTTCCCATCTACATGTCAATGTCAACATTCATGACAAAATTCATAAAGATCAGACCATAGGTACGACCTGTAGCCCGCGCCAAAGGATTTAGTCATGCAAAGAGTAAAATCCATGATGGCTGCTGGCGGCCATGTTTTTTGGCCGAACAACCCCAAAATCACTCGTTCCCATCTACATGTCATTGTTAACATCCATGACAACTTTAATGAAAGTGTCAATGACACTGTAGCTCAACTTGGAAAGGGAATAATTTAATATATTAGTCAATGGAGCGATTAGGAATGTGGAAAGTTGAATGTCTAATACTAGTTTATAGACATGAAGAGAAAAGTAAAATCCAAGAAGGCTGCTGGCGGCCATGTTTTCAGCCGAATGACCCCAAAATGAGTCGTTCCCAACTACATGTCATCGTTAACATCAATGACAAATTTTATGACGATCAGACTAAAGGTACGACCTGTGGCCCGTGCTAATGGATTAAATTTTGAAATCCAAGATGGCCACTGGTGGCCATGTTTTTTGTCCGAATGACCCCGAAATCAGACTAAAGGTACGACCTGTAGCCCGTGGTAAAGGATTTAGTCATACAAAGAGTAAAATCCAAGTTGGCTGCTGGCGGCCATGTTTTTTGGCCAAATGACCCCAAAATGACTCGTTCCCATCTACATGTCATTATTAACATTCATGACAAATTTTATGATGATCAGACTAAAGGTACAACCTGTAGCCCGTGCTAAAGGATTTAGTCATACAAAGAGTAAAATCCAAGATGGCTGCTGGCGACCATGTTTTTTGGCCGATTGACCCCAAAATTACTCGTTCCCAACTACATGTCATTGTTAAGAACCATGACAAATTTTATGATGATCAGACTAAAGGTACGACCTGTAGCCCGTGCTAAAGAATTTAGTCATACAAAGAGTAAAATCCAAGATGGCTGCTGGCGGCCATGTTTTTGGCCAAATGACACCCAAAATTACTCGTTCCCATCTACATGTCAATATTAACATCCATGACAAATTTCATGATGATCAGACGAACAGTACGACCTGTGGCCCGTGCTAATAGATTAAATTTTGAAATCCAAGATGGCTGCTAGCGGCCATGTTTTTTGTCCGAATGACCCCAAAATGACTCGTTCCCATTTACATTCAAATTTCAACAGCCATGAAAATTTTTATGATGATCAGACTAAAGGTACGACCTGTAGCCCGTGCTAAAGGATTTAGTCATACACAGAGTAAAATCCAAGATGGCTGCTGGCGGCCATGTTTTTCGACCAAATGACCCCAAAAGTACTCGTTCCCATCTACATGTCAATATTAACATCCATGACAAATTTCATGATGATCAGACGAACAGTACTAACTGTGGCCCGTGCTAATGGATTAAATTTTTAAATGCAAGATGGCTGCTGGCGGCCATGTTTTTTGTCCGAATGACCCCAAAATGACTCGTTCCCATCTACATTCCAATTTCAACAGCCATGACAAATTTTATGATGATCAGACTAAATGTACGACCTGTAGCATGTGCTAAAGGATTTAGTCATACAAAGAGTAAAATCCAAGATGGCTGCTGGCGACCATGTTTTTTGGCCGAATGACCCCAAAATTACTCGTTCCCATCTACATGTCAATATTATCATCCATGACAAATTTCATGATGATCAGACAAACAGTACGACCTGTGGCCCGTGCTAATGGATTAAATTTTGAAATCCAAGATGGCCGCTGGCGGCCATGTTTTTTGTCCGAATGACCCCAAAATGACTCGTTCACATCTACATTCCAATATCAACAGCCATGACAAATTTTATGATGATCAGACTAAAGGTACGACCTGTAGCCCGTGCTAAAGGATTTAGTCATACAAAGAGTAAAATCCAAGATGGCTGCTGGCGGCCATGTTTTTTGGCCGAATGACCCCAAAATGACTCGTTCCCATCTACATGTGATTATTAACATTATTGACAAATTTTATGATGATCAGACTAAAAGTAGGACCTGTAGCCCGTGCTAAAGGATTTAGTCATGCAAAGAGTAAAATCTAAGACGGCTGCTGGCGGCCATGTTTTTTGGCCGAATGACCCCAAAATGACTCGTTCCAATCTACATGTCATTGTTAACATCCATGACAAATTTTATGATGATCAGACTAAAGGTACGACCTGTAGCCCGTGCTAAAGAATTTAGTCATACAAAGAGTAAAATCCAAGATGGCTGCTGGCGGCCATGTTTTTGGGCCGAATGACCCCAAAATAACTCGTTCCCATCTACATGTCAATATTAACATCCATGACAAATTTCATGATGATCAGACGAACAGTGCGACCTGTGGCCCGTGCTAATGGATTGAATTTTGAAAACAAAGATGGCTGCTGGCGGCCATGTTTTTTGTCCGAATGACCCCAAAATGACTCGTTCCCATCTACATTCCAATTTCAACAGCCATGACAAATTTCATGATTATCAGACTAAAGGTATGACCTGTAGCCCGTGCTAAAGGATTTAGTCATACAAAGAGTAAAATCCAAGATGGCTGCTGGCGGCCATGTTTTTTGCCCGAATAACCCAAAAATGACTCATTCCCATCTACATGTCATTGTTAACATCCATGACAAATTTTATGATGATCTGACTAAAGGTACGACCTGTAGCCCGTGCTAAAGGATTTAGTCATGCAAAGAGTAAAATCGAAGATGGCTGCTGGCGGCCATGTTTTTTGGCCGAATGACCCCAAAATTACTCGTTCCCATCTACATGTCAATATTAACATCCATGACAAATTTCATGACGATCAGACGAACAGTACGGCCTGTAGCCCGTGCTAATGGATTGAATTTTGAAATCTAAGATGGCCGCTGGCGGCCATGTTTTTTTTCCGAATGACCCCAAAATGAATCATTCCGGTACAAATGTTGATGTCAACAGCTATGACAAATTTCATAATGATCCGATCAAAGGTACGACCTGTAGCCTCTATTGTTGACGCCTTACGTACACACGCACACACGCGCACACGCACACACGTACACACGGACGACGGACGACAAAGCCATGGCAATAGCTCAAACTTTACAAAGTAAAGTTGAGCTAATAAAGGTCAGACCAAAGGTACGACCTGTAGCCCGCGCCAAAGGATTTAGTCATGCAAAGAGTAAAATCCATGATGGCTGCCAGCGGCCATGTTTTTTGGCCGAACGACCCCAAAATCACTCGTTCCCATCTACATGTCAATATTAACATCCATGACAAATTTCATGATGATCAGACGAACAGCACGACCTGTAGCCCGCGCTAATGGATTGAATTTTGAAATCCAAAATGGCCACCAGCGGCCATGTTTTTTGGCCGAATGACCCCAAAATCACTCGTTCCCATCTACATGCCAATGTCAATATTCATGACAAATTTCATAAAGATCAGACCAAAGGTACGACCTGTGGCCCGCGCCAAAGGATTTAGTCATGCAAAGAGTAAAATCCAAGATGGCTGCTGGCGGCCATGTTTTTTGGCCGAACAACCCCAAAATCACTCGTTCCCATCTACATGTCATTGTTAACATCCATGACAAATTTCATGAAGTTCCAATCAAAACTACGACCTGTAGCCTGCGCCAAATGATTTAGTCATGCAAAGAGTAAAATCCAAGATGGCTGCTGACGGCCATTGTGTTTTTTGGCCGAACGACCCCAAAATGACTCGTTCCCATCTACATGTCAATATTAACATCCATGGCAAATTTCATGATGATCAAAAGAACAGTACGACCTGTAGCCCGCGCCAATGGATTGAATTTTGAAATCCAAGATGGCCACCAGCGGCCATGTTTTTTGGCCGAATGACCCCAAAATGACTCGTTCCCATCTACATGTCAATGTCAACATTCATGCAAAATTTCATAAAGATCAGACCAAAGGTACGACCTGTAGCCCGCGCCAAAGGAAATTGTTGACGGACACACGGACACACGCACACACGGACACACGGACGACGGACGCCAAGCCATGGCAATAGCTCAAACTTACAAAAGTAAGTTGAGCTAAAAATGAGTGTTTCCAATCTCTCCATGATTTTACCCAAGGAAGTGATAATAATCTAATGATCTCTGGCTATAAAACGAAAAGATAAATTGCACAAGATGACTGAACACCAATGGATGTTCAAGACATTAGTGATTAACTCCTGAAATTAGGTTGAAAATCCACTTCAAATCCAAAGAAGGAATGTACATATATTAGTATTAACTCGTACATATCTTGACATTATAAGCCATGCATTCTCTTTTATACATACATGTATACATGCTAGGCTCCCTATGGGGACTCGCATACATGTATATAAGATAATGCACTGGTACATGATCTTTAATACTGCACCAGCGCAGCTCCCATCAGGGTTAATATCTCAAGTTTCATGTACTTCTTACATTTAGACAATGGAATTTTATTGACTGATTTGAAATGTTCTTTTCAATAAAATATACCCCAAAAATTTAGCCGCATTACCACTTGATTTTAAAGTTATCCATCTGCATCCGCAATTTTGTCCGACACCATCGGTTTGATGACTTTTTTCAGGGCCACAAGTAAGAACACATTTCGAGAAATAACAAATTTCAAAAATCGATATCTGATCACTCTGAGCTTTGATGGGTGGGTTCCTCGACTTGAATCAAATATTGTTTACCCCCGAAGCCAATGACATAGTAATTTGGGAGTGTTAATTCGGATTATGCATCTTTAAACCCTGTACAATTATCCCTAGATTCATGGCATCATATAAATTAACCTCCGATAGTAATAGATACAGTAATTCCCTAAATAATCAACTCCTTAACCACAGCAGAATTATGGGTAATTTTTCAGGATTTAGTCGGAAATATTGCTTGTTGCCATTCATCAGAAAGCACTCACTGAGAGCTTTCCGATGAATGGCAACAAGCCATATTACCGACTAAATCCTTAAAAATTACCCATAATTCTGCTGTGGTTAAGGAGTTGATTATTTAGGGCATTACTGTACATGTAACATGTATACTCACAGAGTATTCTTCACTCTATCCCAGGGCAGAAGATAGACATATTTTAGACCGCATGACCAGGCAAAATATGAGCTATCAGGGGCCCATGCAACTGCCCAGGCTTCACATCCAGACCGTGTAGGGTGTATGCCATATGGTGGGTCAAGCTGTTTGATCACCTTTGCTTGATCTGAAAGAGGTTAATATTCATATTAATTTAAAAGAATTTTTTTTGGTTAATTCACAATTAATAATAGGGCCAAAATAAAAAAGACCTGTGTTTCTGGTCACCCGCCGCCTCTATTCCGGCACCCCGACGGAAAATAATAGGGGAAAGTGACACAATTTAGGGAGAAGTTACCTCCCATGTCGCCTTGTGGCTGGTCCCTGTTTTAGTGCTGAAACGGTTGACCTATTTTAGTAACCTGATCATAACTGGATATCCACTATTTTCAATCTGACTTTACATTCATAGTTTACACAATATGTACCATTATTAATTAGATTATACGAATGACATTTTTGTACAGAATGGCCCATTATCGAACTATGTGAATATGATAGAATATCGCTTCAATTTGCCCTTAAACTGAGTAATTAAATATCATTTCACGACATCATAAATCTGAGTAATATGGTTTTACGACATGTCGAAAATCTACTTCACTGCTAATGACGTGTAGACATCAATTTTTGTGACGTCACTCAAATGAAAGAGCTGTCAGTTACTAAGAGGCGATCAAGTTAATAAATAATATATTACTTTGTTGGTTTTGATATTATAGGCCTGATATCAGCCCTCGGTACCCCATATCAGCCTGAGACTGAGGATACTACATTGTAGTACCTTGGGCTGATATCGGGCCTAACATCAATTATACCAAGAGGAGAGGTGACTTAATTAAAAGTCCTTCCTATTCAAGCCATACGGAATTAGCATTTTAAGTTGAAAGATATTTGCGTCGTTATCCGGGTCCCCGGACAGTATATCGATAATCTGGTATGTGAGGTTAGATATACTATGTCCAGGTAGGTTATAGTGGAATGCGACAAGTGTGTTCCTGTCGTACGTGTTTTATATCGGCGATGTGTTCTGATAGTCGTGTCTTAAAATTCCATTTCGTTTCTCCCGTATATTGTTTATTGCATTTAGTGCATGTGAGAAGGAATATGCAATTGCGTGTTTCGCAATTGGATCGTAATGGTGCTTTGTACCTCTTTTTCGTGACTGTGCTTTTGAACCATTTTTCTATTAGATTTTGGCAAGTTACGCAGTTGTTCTTCTCGCATGGAGTGTGGGGATTTTGGATAATTTTTCCGGTTATTGCTCTTCCCTGTGGGAGTTTTGCTCTAGTGAGCATGTCTTTGAGGTTAGGGGCTCTGCGTCTAGCCAATAGAGGAGGGGTGGGGAAAAGTGTCCTGTATCTGGCTGATGTGTGTATAAGTGCAGGCCAGTGGGATCTTGATTATGTTGTATATACGGGTGGATTCTGGTTGGAAATCGGTGACGAAAGGAGCAACTGAATTTTTGTTGTTGGTGGGTTTCTTTTTGTCCTGTAATAGTTCCGTTCTATCGAGTGCTGCGACTTTGTAGGCTGCCTGTGTGACAGACCCGCTGGCGACCACCCACTAAAGGTTCCCACTATCGCGAACCACATCAATATGACGTCACAGTGCACCACACGTGACTATCATACTTAGAAGTCACACCTGACTCAGTGAACCAGACGAGTGAACCAGGTACCCTAACACCTCTATCAAATAGGAGTGAACCACATATGTGAATCACTATGGTTCACTGCCCACTGAACCACATTTATCAACCATAATAATCAACTAGCTCACAACAATTAGTGAACCACAACAAAATTAAGTAGTGAACCACAATAGTCCACCCCTCCCAGTGAACCACAACAATTAGGTTAAGTTACAATAATTTTTTACACCACCATAGAAGGGAGTGAACCACTGAGTGAACCAGATATGGAAACCACACAGTGAACCATATTAGTGAACCAGGTATGGAAACCACACAGTGAACCATATCAGTGAACCATAAATGGAACCAACATGAGTGAACCATATTAGTAAACCACAAATAGAACCAATATGAGTGAACCATAGCAGTGAACCACAACCATTCCCCCACTCAGTGAACCATACTCACAACCCCTTGACCTTAATGGTTTCAACCAATCACATGGAAGGATGCCGCACCAAGGGCTATATAAACGGAGTCAGCAATTAAGCTACTTTTCTCACACCCACAGGTTCTGACGAAGGGTAATAACAATCCGAAACTAGTAGACCTTTTTGCAAAGGATTATACACTTTGAACCGAATAGCTCTTCAAAATATAACCAACAATGAGGAAAATACAATTTTCACGCGCGGTAAATAAAAACTTCCAATGTCACTACTAGTAGGGGGAAATCCACATTGATTCAAAATTCGGAATAGGAGATGGACCATTGCAGAATTACGCTATCAGGAAAACCGGGATATTGGTGAATATTAGGTCATGTGACTCAGGTATTCTAACTACCGGCCGGGTGTTCTTCGGTGCTTTGAGATGAATACTAAATAGATGTGCATCAACACGAATGACTGACGGCAATTAAACACAAGTTTCATCAACTTTATGTAGTTAACCCTTTCATGACGACTCAGTACACATGTTTCCCCGGACATCAGGACATCAAAGATGACATGCATTATGATGTTTAAGCCGCCAACTTTAGCCAGACTATTTAAATTGCAATTCATGAAGGACTTTCGATCTAGCTCGGAAATGAATCAGTTTACAAGGAAAATAAAATTGGATTCTTACTAATATGTTGCAAAATCAATAAAATGAAAATGGTCGGGGGTGCCAAAATAGGGGTGGGCGGGTCACCAGAAACACAGGTCTTTTTTATTTTGGCCTTAGAATATGCTTCATTTTGACTGTATACCCCCTGGAATGATATAGTTTGTGGCAAAATTTATATAGTACACAAGTTTAAAAGCTACTTATTGTTGGCTGCGTCTTGCGCTGATTAAGGACCTGAATATGTTAATTTTTGTCATTGGCATCGTGTGTGCATTACATAGGAGTTAAACCAGGGTTTCCGCTAGAGTAGGGGATGGGGAATGTGGCCGTATTTGGGAAGCACATACCCGGCGCATGGTCGGGAGAAAAATTTGATGTTTATCACTGAAAATAGCCATTTCCTTGCACTTGAGACAACAAGCAGGAACAGGGTGATTTCACGGGAAGTGTAGCATGAAGGAATTGGACACATATCTCCCTTAAATTCATGTTCAGTGTATGACCAACCTACCATTCATTTTTGATCATATAAAGGTATATTTATGTGAGCGGCGCAGCAAATTTCAGCTGCATATGATTATTTTTTGCAATTTTATGACCAGAAATGTGCATTTTTTTGCCATTTTCTCTGTGCCAAACAGGAAATGGTCTCAATAATAAGGTGATTATAAGAAAATATATAGTACAAAGGAAACAAGTTTCATACAGTAATTATAATCTAAGACATTCTGTTCTTATTAGTGAAAATTTCATGTAAAAATGTAAAAAATATGTAATTTTATATGTCAAATTTTTTTATTTTGGAGACATTCCGTTAAAAAAAACAAAAAAAACACCAAAATGAAATCAACTACAGCCAGTATTGAAGAAAACACCATTTTCAACAATAAGGATATGATATCTAATATAGATGCGCTATTATTTCTGTGATTAAAAATTAGTGATTTTTTTAGTTTTTTGATTAGTGATGACGAAAATTCCGTTAAAAAATGTCCTTTCCTGAACATGGCTTTTTCTGAATTTTTTTCATTACCAGCCACCTTAACAAGGAAAGTAAATTTTAATAATGGCATTAGATGGCATGACAGACATAACTGTCAGAAAGTTTATTATGTAACACACTAGTAATGTAAAAAAGTTGATTTATCATTGTTTAAAAAAATGTCCTTTCATTGAGGTCATATATCGGAGGAAAAACACCTGTAATCACCAGTGCAATATATATCACTTGGGTGGATTTTTAATTTGTAGAAGGCACACAAAAGTAGTGTTTTTGGGTTGTTTTTAACACTTTATTAAAATTTGTCATAAGTAACAGCAAGGCTTTTGACAAAATATGATGACTTCCAAACACTGAAAGTGGAATAACTTTGGAACCGAATAAAAATTTTCAATTCTGTAAAAACTGTTATATTTTAGAAGCTCTCCTCTGCAGCTTGAGACATATTGTGGTAAATGAGATCTCATCTGAAATTTTCAGTTGAATTCCCTGTTTACTGCTGCTGTTTTTTCATCTTTAATTTAAAGATATTATAGTGATGCCATATCTATGGTATGATGTAACTTTTTAAACAATGGTTCCCATGCTATAAATTTTGTGGAGATGTGTTCCCAGTATTCCAGCTACAAAATAAAAACAAAATGAAATTGATTGAAGAAACTTCATTTTTCAGTGCATTTGGCACTTTTCGTGCTACACTTCCCGTGAAGTCACCCAACATTAAATCTTCGTATAGAAACCAAATTAAAACAGATCGTCTTCGTTTGATTTCAAGTTAATGAACTCAAAGCATGTAAGCACCACAACATAGGCCTAAAGTGGATACAATGACTTTTATAACGGTAGCAATATTAAAAGCCGACATCAAAGAAATTACTGGGGTTGGAAAGACACATATTGTCACACTCAGTATCAAGCGTACTCCAGCAGAAATACGTGTTACGTCAGAGCTCATGTCATGTGCTTTGCACACGTTCTGCTTTCTTTGTATTTTATACAGTACCGATCAAAACTAGTTGGTGTAAACTCAAAATTAAGCCATTCCTCAGATGGAGATGACCACATGCTGGAATCGTATAATGGAAACTTTTGCATTCATTGGATATATAGGGAATAAATACACTGATAATATTTTAAACTATAAATATTATATATTTTTTAGTTTTAATTAAATTTTTCTTTGATTTTGAGGTAAAAGGTCCGCACTGCAAAAACTCACCTGTGTTCATGGTTGTAGCTCAGTATTCAGCCCCCCCTGCAATGACTTACTGATGTTTATTGTGCATTTTGAGGGGAAATAGTGGGTCAGAAAGTTGTGTCTAAAAGACAGAAATCTACGGTAAATTAAAATGCGAGAGGCTGCATGATTACTACCAAACATTCGCCAACAAAGCGTTACCCAGAATGGTGCAGATAACTGTGCCCGTGGTCCGCGCAATTGGTCATGTCTTATTTTAGTGTCAGTGATCGCTCGTCCTGAGTAAAAAGGCGGCTGAGTTGGTCTGTGGCTATTTAGTGACCAATGTTATATGTCAAGGATGGGGAGGGGAATGAGGCCGGTGGACGGCCTGCCTGCCGTAGTAGCGGAAACCCTGGTTAACCGGTTGATCATACATCATGTACTTCAACCGGTTGTGGATGGTATAACCGGTTATGAACCGGATATCCGTTTCAGCACTACTTTAATTGTTCAGTGCAAATAACCACTATTATTTGCGCTTCAGCTCAAATCTACGGCCGCCTTAATCAATGTGAAAAAGGACTCCCAATACACAATGAGCTATCGAATGGGGTGCTGGACGTTTCGTACCTTGGTCGTTTCGTACAAAGACGTTTCGTACACTCTGGTCGAATCGTACCATTATTTTGGTTGTTTCGTACCAAACTTTTTGGTCGTTTCGTTCCATCGAAAAAAAATATTGCAATTACTAGTGTTGAATGAAAAGATGTCTATTACCATTGTTTTATTTCTGTATTAATATATGTGTATATACTAGCTAGTAATCATGAAATCGGCGGTACCAGGTTTGTTCAGTATACTCGGTATGTTGTTACAGCGAAGGGTTGCCGATCACTGATTAGTCTTTAGAAGTACTCATCAGTGATTTCACACTTTGCTGATGTGTCACTGTATACAACTTGAAAATTCGCACAAGGCTACAAGCTGTGGAAATTTTCGCGATCTTGGACAGTCAGTACAATCGGTATAAACGTTTGTAATGACATAACGTGTCTTGACAGCATTACCTGTTATGCTATATTGATATGTTTCTGAATTATATTTAATGCTTGATTCCTGATACACATATATATATAGTGACATTTCAGTGATCTTTCTAGAGCGTTCCCGAGCATGATAGAACTTCAAATAAAACATATTCGCCTTTGTCCCATTCTGGTGATTTGGGCTCGTTTTTAGCATGTTACTAATTTTATAATAAGACGTAATCAAGACATGTGTTATCAGTTGTGTGAGTGATTGCCATTCGCGCATAATTATTTCATAAATAAGTATATCCGCTGCACGTAGATATAACCGTCACTTATATTACTGGCCGTTGAAATCACTGACCCGACAAACTGATAAACCAAGACTTAACACTTGGCAAATTTGCTGTGTTTAAGGGGTCGATTACATATAGGGCATTACTGTATATTTCCGAATTTCTGTCTGTCTGCCTGTGTCTTTCTTCTATAAAAATTACAGGAGACCATCTAGATGATACCAAAGGGGTCTACTAGGGGTAACGTTTTACGAGAAATATAATTTCAAAAGTAGCGTCATTCTTCATCTTTTATTTTTGCGAACTGATATGTTTATGATGTTCATGTATCATAATATAAGGTCTTAAATATACATGGTTGTAACTAAATAAATACTTCAATAGTTGTGGAACGGATTAATCGAGATAAACAAAATTACGATCGAAAAGGTGAGCCACTACTTATATTCCATGACTTTTTAAAGTTATAGATATAGTTATAATTATTGTGGTTATGGTTACGGCTAGAGCATGGTTATGCTGATAGAAACATTTAATTAGTATTGGGTCATGGTACGGGTTGCCGATAGGTATGGTTATGATTAAGGTTTGGGTTATGGGAAAGGTAATGATTGAGAGGGGATTTGGTTAGGAATATATATGATAATTATATGGAAGTATCAAACTTCCAATTGGAAGTTTAAAATTTCTAGTTAATTCTGTTATTCATGTATGACTTTTATTTCGTTATAATAATAAAACTTGAAATAATTACGCTAGAATATAGTTTTTTCGATGGTACGAAACGACCAAAAAGATTGGTACGAAACAACCAAAATAATGGTACGAATCGACCAGAGTGTACGAAACGTCTTTGTACGAAACGACCAAGGTACGAAACGTCTAGAAGCCATCGAATGATATAAGTGATATTTTAATTTGAGCTGCATTAAATTTACTTTACTTACCTCCAGTGTCCGGTTCCAAATACCGAAAGCTTGAATGAGTTTCCGTTCTCATTTAGCCTACGTAGGCTTATTGGTTGTACTCTAGCAACTCAAGATTCAAATATTTGTTCTTCAGAATGACAGATGTAACATAGAATGTATTCTCAATCTATTTACACTATAAATTATAATGGATCAAAGTAACATCAATGGTCAATTACCACTGTGAGATTAGAGAGTCAATTTCCGTAGTAGCAACCCAGTGCACTCAAGACCCATGCAATTATTCGGATAATTATTCACAAGTTGCCATGCATACAGTGTACGAAGTGCGTGCTGGACTTCTTGACTCTTGACGGTTTTGTCCTGTGCAGATTGCTGGTGGCTGGTATTATTAGTAATCCTTTAAATTAAAGGCTTTATAAATTATACTGAATCCGAAACAAAAATCAATGTATTTCACAGGAATAAATTGCAATGGATATTCCCAGAATTCATTAAACTAATTTCACATAACGTCACGGTACCAGTAGCATAATTATCCATGTTTTTGAAGCGGAAAACCACGTGAACTTGGGTTGGAAAAAAGTTGGATTGGAATTGGTGCCGAGCGTCGCACAAACTAGTAGAATGAACGACTTGATTTCACAATTACAAAGAGAAATATATCATACAACGCAACGGAAATATTATCTGTGAACAGTAAGCACCCGAGATTAGCTATTTCCAAGAAAAATATCGCAAGAATGTTGACGACAATTCTCAGAAGATATCAGGCCAAAAAAATAAACAAAATCGTGCGAGTTGACGTAATTCTTTCAAGGTGAAGGTCACTATAAAATAGGTTTCTCGTTAATGATTGGTCAAACTGGAAGGTGTGTTTATAGTTTGTTTCATGTATAATATGTAACTACCGGTATAAATAACATACCGTTATCATAGTGTTGTATGTTACATCATCTCCGGATTATTACCAATCGAAGCTGCTTGATGTATCTTTCCACACGGGGGCTATTTAACTCCTGTGGAGCTATAGTCATAACTCCTCATCCGTCACTCCATCCGTCCGTTTCAGTCAATAATAGTCGTCTTCTCCAGAACCATAAGAACGAATGGATTCATATTATCATAATCATGGATGTTCCATAGGTGACTCACATTATATAAACAGAATTGGTTCCTGCACTTAACTATCTACAGATACAGATCCAACATTCAGATTTGTTCAAATGAGGTCACTGAGTCAAATATTAGGCATAACGCTTTTCCTCCATAGTAATTCTTAAAATAACTTCTTCTCGAGTACCGTACGTAGGGGAGACTGGGGAGAACTGGGACATGGGTCGTGGCTTGAAATTGAAGTGACAATTAATTCAAACTGATGAAATACTCAAACAAAATTTATATTTCAAGTTGCTCAAAGTTTTTGTTGGAGACAAATTTAATTGCATGCGTAATAAGACATCAAAATCATCTTTTTAGACAGATACTTTGATTTTATATATAGTGGCCTGATGGTAGAAAGCATTCATATAACTTAAACATATCAGTTACGCCGCAAAACTATATTAGTTAGTGACAAAATAATTACTTTAGTTCAATTGCTAATGTTTATAATTGGAATTAAGATTGATATATATTTTGAGGTTGTGGGGAGAACTGGGACATTGTCATTTTGCCAACATGTGAATCAGGGATGACATGGGGGTTGTTGGGGTGTCGCATTCCCAACTTTGGTCAAAGTTTTCATTGGTTTGAGATTTCATGCCTGACACAACATATTAAGCTGGAAATATGAGACCAAAGATAAGTTGAATTATTTTGGTAGTATCATTTCCAACCAGTATTTAGTGTGAAATGTGTTATTTTATGAAAAAAATTGAATTGCCTGCACTTGCGGCCAATATATTTGAATCAAATGATCATCAGTAGAAATATTCCAACCTTAGGGGTGGAGTCAGGTCGAACATTTGCAATAGTTGGAAATCTTGAGGTACCAGTTGGAAAATTCCAACCCAAGAATGGTGTAGATAGAATTTATAATATGTGGATATTTGTGGGTCTGGTTATGGAGGGGGTGCATGGAAATTCTAAAGTGGACCCCCCCCCCCCCCCCCCCCCCCCATGGAGATGCTCTAGCCAATTCCCTGGCTAGAATCTAGAATCCATTCAAAATTGGTGGTAGGCTGTTAAAATTGGCCGAGCATGCCATATGCAGGATTACATATACATGTATCTAGTCAGATATATTAGTCTAATGAATGAAAGTCGATCATTGCCATCATATGCAATTCATGCAAATTAGTTACATATATACTAGCTACATGCATGTGCATATATGTTTTACAAAAAAAATGTTAATGAGAATGCAAATCATGGGCCTCGTGTGAAATTATTAGGTATGTTTGCCTACACCTTTAATTTGTCCTCTCGGCAAACATCTCTGATATCTTTGATATTCAATTCCTCCGTTATGATGATTTTTAGCATCCAAATTAAAAAAGATTTGGATTTGAATTGAGAATATTGTTTATTTAAGCAGCAATAGGCCATCCCACTTTGACCCACCAAATGACCCACATCTCCCCACACTGGCCCAGTTCACCCCCCAAAAAATATTTCGTGTAATCGAGAGTTATCTCCCTTGTAATATGCTAATCAGACAGAGAATATATCTTCCCTTGTGTTCGTATATCCAGTGTGTTTGTTAATACCATAGAGCTTTTCAGCATTTATCTAAAATTATCAAAATAATAGGTTAAAATTTATAAATTGTCCCAGTTCTCCCTAGTCTCCCCTACCATTGATCGGGCCGAATAGCCTTTTTGGCATGAAGTTTGCGCCTAAAGTGAAATTGGCTCATACATTGCCACAATTATACAGGGCCCTTGGGTGACTGGGGTTCAGATTAGTTCAAATGAGGCCACTGGGTAAAATATGGGCCGAGACAAGGACATAACTAAACAAAAAATCAGATTGAACTCCTTGCTCAATTTAAATGTTTTGTTTTGTGTGTTTCGTTTTTATAAACATGTTAAAAAATTGGAAAAACTAACACCATTATAACATCCGCAGAATTATGAAACTTTAATGAAATCACGGAAGCTTTCCCATTCCATCACCCCCCCCCCACATGACACAGACCCCACCCTGCCCCAACCAACAGCTCCCCCACCCCATCTAATCTCTCAACACACCTCTCCCACCAGAAGATTCAGTCAATGGTATTAGCTCCAGACAGAGAGTTAATAGTACCGGTGTGCCACGACATCCCCCCCCCCCCCTGCGCATCTCCCTTACTTTTCAGTTTCTATAATCCTTAATTTGCAGAAGATAGAATGCATAATTGAGGTGCCCAATAGGTGCACATCACCAACTTCAACTGGAGAGCTTCAATTGAGGCCTAAGCAGAATGAGGTCCCAGAAGGTGAATTTGGTGATGCTAACCCACCTTGCAGGATAGCGTCACTAATTCACCTTTTCGGGACCTCATTCTGCAAATGGCAGACACTGAATTCAGGCTTGGCTGTTCCAATATTATTTTATTAACCACCACTTATCCAGGTGAACTCAATTCAAAGAAAAATTGGGGGTATATTGGATTGAATTTGTCTGTCCATCAGACTGTCTTTCCATCCATCCATCAACAATTGTTTTCTTCTCCAGATCCATACTAAAGACCAAATGGTTTTATATATTTTGGTGTGGATGTTCCCTAGGTGACTCACGTTCAGATTATTTCAAATAAGTTTATCAGGTCAAATAGGTGCAAAGCCAGGGCCATAAATCTTTCCCTCCATATTATTTCTTAAAACAATTTCTTCTCAAGAACCATCTGGCCTATTTAGCTTATATTTGGTATGGATGGTCCTTGGGGTTCAGATTTGTTCAAATGGTAATTTTTTAGGAAAATAAATTCACTTCAACTCTTAAAATCTACTGTTTAAAATTACCAGATGAATGGATCTCATAGATGAGGATTCACATTTGTTCAAATAGGGGAAGATGTAAGAGATTTAACTCTCCCCCACCCACCCTACCTGTATCTATGCTTTTTGGTACTTGTATAATAATATATATATTCCTAATTATTTCTAAGCTGCCTGGGTGGGGGACAATGTTCTAGCAATGGGGAGGGGGTGGAGTTTTGACCCACTACTTTGATCAAAATTTTCAACAGTTAGAAATGTCATGCCTGATGCATTAGTTGTAGATTAGATTTTCACACCAAAAATATGTTAGAATTGTTCTCATAGTTTGATTTGATTTTCCAACCAGTATGTTTTTAAAACAACTCCATATTTTCCTACTTTGGGTTAAACTGTTGAACCCAACTGGCCACAAATTTTAACGTTATGGGGGATGTCATGTTGGAAATTTCCAAAAGTTCGAGAGCTTGAAGTACCGGTACCAGTTTTAAAATTTCAACCTAAGAGGTGTGTGCAAAAGGAATTTTGTGAACTTAGGACTGTGGTCTGGTTGTCTTGTTTAAAAAGGGTAAAGTGGTGTGCAATTAGAAATGTCATGGTGAAGAGATCGGTTCATTCGGGAACCTCTACTCCAGCTATGTCCCTGTTTAGAACTACTTGTCTTTTTAAGTGATATTGACAAGTACTGACTGTTGTAGTCTTCAAAGTCCCAGTCTTCTCAGTCTTTACAGTCAGGTGAGCGACCCCACAGTCATTGACCGTCTTGTTTCCTCCAGTATTCCCCAAAACCCCATTGCATAGACTAGAGTGCCTTTTACACACAGTAATGCCCTAAATAATCGACTCCTTAACTGGTTCAGTGCTGAAAGCCCATATTTGGACCCTATGTAAGAGTGCTGGAAGCCCAGATATGGGCTTTGGCAATGACACTGTCTTGTTTAGTCAACTCTTGTTTAGTTTAATAATTTAAATAGCGTTGTCAGGTAATATTTCAGAAAAATTGTTACATATATAATTAAATTGGAACATTGTGAAGTTTGAATGGATGCCGACCAATAAAATTGTCAGAAAAGGTACTTATATCGCGAAAAGTTTGAGAAAAATTACAAATGTTTTGCCCTAAGGGCGGCTGACAACCAAGCTCATAACCATAACCTAATCGGACATCCAGGCTCATATCGATAACATACTTTGACAAACAGACAACCAGGCTCATAACCATAGCCTAATGAGACATCCAGGCCCATAACCATTGTCTAATGAGACATCCAGACTCATAATCATTGCCTAATGAGACATCGAGACCCATAACCATAGTCTAATGAGACATCAAGGCTCATAACCATAGCCTAATGGCTAATGAGACATCCAGGCCCATAGGCATAGCCATAGCCTAATGAGACATCCAGACTCATAACCATAACCTATTGAGACATCCAAGCTCATAACCATAGCCTAGTGAGACATCCAGGCTCATAACATAATCACAAATGTATATATATGGGGGTCAAATTTGAGAATATAGTGCAAATTATCAACTACGAGCATAAAATTCAATAATGTTCTGTTTGTTGAAATATATATACGCATTTTAATACGTGTATGTAGGATATTTAGCAGCGAACCAGTTAACTATAGCAGAATTATGGGTAATTTTTCCGGATTTAGTCGGAAATATGGCTTGTTGCCATTCATTGGAAAGCTCTCAGATGAATGGCAACAAGCCATATTTCCGACTAAATCCTGAAAAATTACCCATAATTCTGCTGTGGTTAAGGAGTCGAATACTTAGGTCATTACTGTACATCACACCACCCAAGTCTAGTTTCTTTGGCCAGCGCTGGCTTTCTTCATCTGCGCTCATCATTTCAGGGACATGTTTCTATATTGAGATCCAGTAATTACATAAACTGATGTTCCCAGCCAAGTGGCCTTGGGGGATTAGGCGCAAGAAAACTTGTGTCACACTAGTTTGTCCAGTAAATGTGATTGCAAATTGGTTTGTTGCTGTGAAAAAAATATTATACAAATATGAATTACCATCACCAATTGAATTGTTAAAGGTACTCAATCCTATCTGATGGTCCCCATATCATCAGGTTCCAACAACAACATTTCTTGAAATGCTACTTCAGTTATCAGAATCGATTAATTGATAAAAAAAATAATTCCAAACACTTTCAAATGTAGTATAAAATTCCCCAAAAGTGTTATTTATAAATATTTTGTTCAACGAAATATGGCCGGATTGTCAAATATCTAACACCGAAAGCTACTGGATTTTAGACGATTTTTAGTCAGCTTGATGAATATTTGCCAGGCCGTCAAAAATTTCACATCTCAGGGAATAACAAAGCTTTGACTCGACTCGAATCAAATATTTTTTACCCCCGAAGCCATAGAAATAGTGGAGCATTAATTTGGATTATGTATCTTTATACATAAATCAACCATACCATAAAGGATAGCGGAAGGCAATAGTTTGAACATCCATAGAAAACTACTGGAAAGATAGAATGACAGATAAAAGAGAATACTATCCATCTCTACAGTTTCTAATGCTGACTAATAAAATATACCATCCAGGACAGCCTCATCCGATTCTCAATATACAAGGCAACCGGGTCAGGTACATTCCACGTCTCGCAATAAAGCTTCGACTGCATGATCACAAATGCTTATATAGTCTCGAAACCAACAAGCTGAAATACGCAAAAGCATAACGGAATATGTAAATTATGTGAGAAGCAAAAAGATGTTATGTAATGTTACCAGCTTAATGATGATGAGAAAATTCAACTAACACTTGATGCATCGCATTACTATGATGTGCCAAATATGACTAAGAATCATCCACAATTCAACGGACATCAAGATAACCAGATACTATCTCTGAAGATGTGCCATACTTTGCACTTAATCAACGTTCAATTATTCGGGGAAAGAAATAAATCAAATACATGTACCCTCTGTATATAATCCATGATGGTTTCCAATCAGCTTCAGAATTTCAGGAAAAACAAATACCTGTATATAATACCAGATAAAGTTAGGCGACTTTTTACTTGATATTAATCTTGATGTTGGTCACAATGCTGGCCAGAAAGAAAAGAAAATGTAAGATGCAAGAAGGTATGATTCCTTAGAATTGTAGGGTTATTTTTGCATATTTATTTTTGCACCTTACCCACCCACCCACAACTTTTATTATAATTCAAAATGTTTGTATTCAATATAGCCAACTCATGCATGAGGCAGCATGACCCTCTTTCAATGACTTAATAATTGTCACAAATATCTGCACATATAATAACCATCCAATATTAATGGTGCTACTTTAAGAAAGTTTAGTTGAAATGCAATTCTCAGATATATCATAAATTCAAATAAAAATTGCACACATGGAAACAGATAACATTCATAATCCCATGAATGTTGAAGTTTCAGTGGGATAAGCGGATTGGTAATGTGGTGTTTAAGAAGAAATGGTAAAACGAAAATAATGAAGGGAACACAAATCAACTGGCACACGCCAGACAAAAAATAACAGGGGCAGAGTTCCCCTTAATTGTTCTGCAACGAGTATAACACAAAGCCAAAATAATAAAGTGGTCACAACATGTTAGTCTCAAAATCACACTCGGGGAATTCAGACCCACTGTACTACCCTGTGTCAGTTTAGTTTATCTGTCATAACTCTGTGTGACATTAATTCCAATGAACCACAATTTCTCTTGGTCAAAGTTCTTTGCAATTGAAATAAAATTTAGTGTACACAGCTTATACAAATGAATAATAGATCATTCCAATATATACTGTTACAACTGGGTGAGAATATATTTAGTATAGAAATGGTTGACCTAAATGGACGAATGGAGGCATGTAATCTAGTACAGCCCGAATCCCTTTGAGGTACCAAGAAAAGAGCAATGACATAAAACAAAATTAGACTTTATTCTCTCATTAAATATACATATCACACTCATAGCCAAAAATCATGTAAAGAATTCTAAAATGTCAGACAGCAAAATTACAATTACAGTCAACAGTGAAGAATATTTAAGCTCCCTAGAATGCAGCATCTACTGGACAAATCAAATTTTCAATTATGAGGGAGCAAGCCTTGAAATAGTGTCTGTCATTTGCAGAATGAGGTCCCCAGAGGGTGAATTTAGTTATGCTATCCTGCATAGCAGGCTAGCATCACCAAATTCACCCTCTGTGGACCTCATTCTGCTTACACCTCAGCAGAATGAGGTTCCCAGAGGGTGAATTTGGTGATGCTAGCCCACTATGCGGGGTAGCATCACTAAATTCACCCTCTGGGAACCTCATTCTGCAAATGACAGACACACTATTTCAAGGCTTGTGAGGGAGGTTACCCATGTATACCAGTGCTTCTGTAAAATCTAAAATTGAGGACGTTTGGCTGTTGAATGCTGAACAATGTCCATATTGCTTAATTATGATTTGCATCCTTTCATGTTTTGCAGATTTCGAATGAAGGCAGCTCTGGTCGCATGTGGTACAGTTTTTATTTCTGAAAAGTAAGACGTTATAGTAACAATGGTAGCCTTCTTCATGCTGGAGCATGCAGACAGCATCTAACACCTATTAGTACAAGCATAATAACATGGAGGCATTCACATGGTGCGTGTAGTGAGCATTGGAAGCATCCAGATGAAAGCATCAAACGCAATAGGACAGTGATGTATAATTGGGCATCAGATGCAGTTCCGGTCATTTACGATTACAAAGAGTGAGATAGTGGAAGTTGATCGGAACTGTCTAGGTTGTTATAGTAATTAATATGGTGGCTTCAAATTCACATCTGATTGAAAATATTGAGCATCGCCTTGATTTTCTGATGCCGACAGCCCAGAAAAGTGCTGCTCGTAATATCATCTGTAAAAACCTTCATGGATGGAGACTAATTTATTCCCAACTGTTAATTGTTATTGCAAGCTTTTGCAACCTCTCTAATATTCAGCGAGATGCACAACTTCTAATCTTTTCATCTGCTGCATATTTACTTCATAACTTTCAATTGTTCTATGTTCACTATTATTCATTCACTAATGCTCAAGACAGCTGATAAAAGAAAATTTCTTCACGTGATTTGACAAAGAGTACCAGTACGCATTTTCCTGTTGCTTAAAGCTATGGAAGGTGTTCGTGATGGGTAATTTTACCAATTTTGTTAAAGGTACTCAATCTGATTAGACGCTCCTAAATTACTATTTCTTTGGCTTTGGGGGTAATAAATATTTGATTCGAGTCGAGGAACCCACCTATCAAAGCTCAGAGTGATCAGATATCAATTTTTGAAGTTTGTTAATTTTTGGAGATGTGGTCCACTTCCATGTGCTCAAATAGACATTATGGGTGTAAGATGGATAACTCAAAAATCAAGTGGTTACTATTAACAATAATAACCACTTGATTTTAGAGTTATCTATCTTAAACCCGCAATTTGTCTGTTTGAGCACATGGAAGTGGACCACATCTCCAAAAATTAACAAACTTATGTGTTTGATATCTGATCACTCTGAGCTTTGAAGGGTGGGGTTCCTCTACTTGAATCAAATATTTTTAATCCCCCGAAGCCAAGAAACAGTAATTTAGGGGCGCTTAATCGGATTGAGTACCTTTAAACCATTTATATTTATATTCACAATGTGAACTCTTTGAGGGCCTTTAAGTATGTAAACCATATAGACTCTGCTAGGTATCCATTCAAGATGAAATAGGTCCATCCACAAAAAAATTAAGGATGATGGTAATCTTTGTCACATCCGGGAGAATTGTCATTTGTTGAAATCAAAACCGCTTAAATCACAATATATCAAAACCGCTTTGTCACATCCGGGAGAATTGTCATTTGTTGAAATCAAAACAACTTAAATCACACTCAGACAGGTTAAAAGGCAGGAAACCAAATTACACTTTCAAAATAACCTTAACATAAAAAGAACAGGTCCTTTGGATCACATTTACAATACAATTGGCCTTTATAACATAGTTACACTTTTGAAGGGCTTACGCCGAATTAGATTATTATTAAGCATACTTTATTTATCAAATCAATTATATAATTCACTCATAAATGTAAATTTGTTCTCCCATAATGAAATGTAAAAGTTTCTGAAATAGAGAACTTAATACATTGCGGAAGACACACATCGATACAACGTAATTCAAATGCATAGCAGGTGAAAACTCCAGAAATTGTGTATTTTGCTGATTGCCTCCCTATTTTACACATTCAACAACAAATTCACATCTGCACACTTATTAGAATTATGTTGGATGGTCTATAAACAGGGGCAAGGAAGACATAACATGGCTCTGTGTTCTCGAGCAAAATTTATCCAGATGTCGAGGAGATTCATTGTTGCATGACCACTGGGATATACATGTTTGTACATGTATGTGTATAGCACTGCTATTGGACTTGGCATAGACACTGATTATTATATTCGTCCTCTTCATTTCTATAATGAAGTAATTTAATTCACGTTCAATAATTTGTAACAAGCTCACTATCTCAATAAAATCATATCTCATATCTGAAGGTGAAATATTATTGTCTTGTCCGTAATAAATTTTTTTTTTTTTTTAAATTGAGACTTTTTACTGAAATATTCTTTTTTGTTGAAATTTAGAATAATTGCAGGCCACGAATTGAATAATAACACATTTTTAATCTTGATTAGATTTCATTGAACTTGAGGCTCTCTAACCATGTCCCTGATTACAATGATGTATGCTTTTTCTATAATAATGGCTGAATGTGTAGTCAAGTTTGATGAAGTGAAGATTTGGGGACTTCAGGCTATGCACTAAATGTACTATGAAAGCAATAAACAGAACAATTTTTTTTGCCCTTATTGCAGAGAAGCACAATCGAACATTACCCTGGGAAAATAGAAGTAATTTTTTAATTTGTTGCATAATTTCATAGGATTATTGGATGGGAGGTGCACTAACCAGCTGAGAAGCAACATCACAATCTACAAACTGCAACAGAGTTCTGTCCCCTCGCTATGCAGGTCAGACCACTGCCATCATAGCTCCTCTTAACATTTGTTTGTTAGGCCACACCAATCTTATTGCCTGGTTTAGGAATATTTGGGTGAAAAAAAGTAAATGCAGGAGGGAAAAAAAAAAAAAAAAAAATATTCATCATTGTCTCAACTATAGACAGCTATTAATTGGAAATGTACTTGAATTTCACAAGATTTTGGAACCGATAAGTTTTTTTCAATTTATAGAAGTAATCTAAGGTATATCTTCTCATAAACAGTTGAAATAATGAGAAAAAAGGAGAACACATAAGGAAAGACATTGCCATCAACTATTTTCTCACGAAATGTTTCATATTCTCGAGAACATAAACATATTTCACAATATTGGAAAAAAAGTTGTAGGATGGATTCGTAAATCAGGCTATTAAATTGATGTTTCCTTACACATGGTTGGGAACCACGTGGTTTCGAGTTGATGAGTATCATGCATTCAAAATGGCCAAGGAGATCGAAAAACGTGACCAGAAACGAGGAAAATTCTAATAAACTATTATATAACATATTTCATAGTATTCTGACAGCTATGAGTATTTACTATACTATTTTTTCAAACTAGCTGATACCTCACTTGCTTCCAAACTCAGTTGTTTGCTCAAACATTCTGACCACAGTTGTCAGTCGAAGAATTCTCCTAGATGCATGTACTGGTGTGTTCCATGAACCTCCGATTGGCAACTTTGGTCAGAATGTTATAGGGGGGGGCAGTAGGGGGGGGGGGGGAGAACTCTGCCTTGCAGTCTGCACAAACTACAGAGAATAAAGTGAAGTGATACACTAAGCTGGACTGTTCAAGCACGCAAAGCAAATAAACTTGCTCAATGCAGGTTACTTTTTCATATATTTTGCATCAAAATTAGCAGGATGCATTGGCATTCTTTTTACATACAGTAAATCTAGTTGGCAGGAATCATTCTCGCTTTTATATCAGTGATTAATTCAAGATGAATAAAGGATGAATATTTACATTTTTGTGTAGTTCAAGTGGTTTTTTAGTTAAACCCTTTCTTTACTAAATACTCATTGAGGAGTAGTAACCTTAGGAAATGTTCAAATAAATTCAACAAACTACCCGAACATTCCCCCCGCCCCAATTGATAATTTCTTCTGCACTTGTATTATCTTTCCATCTGACTGTTGTCTTCTAATTTATACTGAACACCCCTCCCAATGAATAATAGACCATTCCTATGAATGGCAACAAGCCATATTTCCGACTAAATCCTGAAAAGTTACCCATAATTCTGCTGTGGTTATGGAGTTGATTATTTAGGGCATTACTGTACTTCGTGTTGACATTGTCGCCAAGAGAGATGAAGAACATTACATCATCGATCCACTTAAATCACGATTATGATAGTTATATGGTCAATGATTGAACATACCCAGCACAAGGATGTGGAATAAATGCAGAACACTCGTTTGATTAAAGATTCTCCATTAACATGAGCGTTGGGTTCTGTCTATATCTATTATTTTTTCTGGAGCTCAACTATATCCAGAAAAACAGACAATACAAGTGTTGAAGATTCCTAATCATTGGTGGGAAATGTTCAGATAATTAGTTCAACAAATGGACTATAGCCATTTGTCGAACTTATCATCTGAAAATTTCCAAAGCTAACTACTCATCAATGAGTATTTATTAATAAAAGGTTTAAAGTTTTTAAATGTATGTAAATTCATGTGCAATTATAAATACTTCTTCGGATTAAACTGAAAATTCTACATTAAGAAAATAAACATGACTGATACTTTTATAGGAGACAGATATTTTAATAATACACATGTGTATGTTAATATCGGTAATGATGGAAAAATATATCATGAATATGGTCTTGTAAGCTGAAATCTGAAGAGTTATACATGTATTTACAAATATCACCCTAGTGTAATTAAACCCTAAAGAGCATTTTTAGTTTATAAGCAACACACAGGATTCATCTAAAAGTGGGCAGTATATTATTATATTGAAATATATTATCTTTCTTACAGAAGCAACTATTTGAGCAGTTTTAGACAAGTGCGTTGCAATGTGTTTAATCCGTTGCCAATATCGCTTTTTGTCATTCATGCATTCTGAGCTGACTTCAAAGCAATTCCACAAAATTATTATCTTTCGTTTTATTGCACAGCCATTTTATTTTTGTGATATAAAAAAAATACAGAAGATGTCAAAAATCGTCCTGATCCTGATGTCCATCAGACCGAACTGGCGCTGAGTTGTTAAAATGGGCAGGGCCCGAAGCATGCCTCCCACTAGAACGGCGTCGGGGAACAAATTCTTTTGCATTTAATTCAAACCCGAAGAAGTTACTGACTGCTGTTGATCTGAAGGTGTCCAGTAACCTGTATTCCAGGACCACGGAAGTGGCAGAGGATAACAAGGAGGAAACATGCTTGGGATCTGTGCCCCAGCTCAAGCTGAGCAGGGACTGAAGGCATGTAGGGATTAATAAAATATGGATAGGGTGAACACCCAGCCATGCTGACCCCGAGATGTCGACATGTAGCAATGGACGGCATGGTTCTAGTGTTAGTTAAGAAATACACGGCTGTACCTGGGCACGCCAACCCACCAACGGTCGACCCGAGGGAGCAGATTGACGTCCAGTTCAATAGTCCAAAGAACCTATTTGGGGCCGGATGGGGGTGCCCCTCCTGATCCTTGTTTATGATAACTATCGCCCCGAGTTGCTAAGCCAGAGAGGGGAACATTATTCTCTAGTAACCTTAACTCAGTAGCGGAAATCTCAAAACGAGGGGAAGCATCTTCAAGGGGAGCTACAGGGAAGGAGATGTACCTGGACTAACAATGGCAAAGCAATACTTGTCCTGAAACATGATTGAGAGTGATTGCACATGTCAGCTCCCATCCTTTCATGCTAAAATCTCAGATACACATGTGATGCTGATAAGACTGATAATTGACTTATTTAATGCTTTTTCCAACTTTTGCAAATATCATAACCAATTAACAGTAACACAGTATTTTATCGAGTTGATAACGTGTAATAAGTGCAATTTACACTCGTGTATTATAGCACAAAAGCTAAATATTGCTCTTGTCAACTTTACTTAAGATGACAAGTCATTGTGTAGCAATAATTTGAATGGCATGCCGCGAGCAATTGAAGAATTAAGTCTCATAATTTTTTGCAAAGTTATTGTCTTAGCAGTAGCATGTGGCGTACGTGCCGTACTTACAACAGAAGTTGCACAATTAAGCAGATTTATCGCCAAAAATAAGCGATGTGCGTCTTTAATAATTATTAAAACTACTCTCTCAATTTTTGCGGCAGAGAATTTTTTTCGCCGTTTAACATATGGATAAAGAAACGGGACATCAACCCAAACCGATGTCCCAAGCTCCAAGAAAACTTGGTCTATACTCAATGATGAGTAGTTCACTCAGGAAATGTTCAGACATTGGCCATTTGTTGAACTTATTATCCCAACAGTTCCCTCCAATGAATAGGGATCCTCCTGCACTTGTATTATCTGGTTTTTTTTCAGTCTATCCTCTGCTTATATTTCCTGAACATCCCTCCAGATGAATAATAGACCATACCAATGTAGTACACTTTTATAACTGAACAGGAGAATCCATTCAGTAAAGAAAGGGTTAATGAGCACTTGCGCCTTTCTAATTCCTGTCTTTTGCAGTCATTATTACAACTCTAAAATCGGCAATAGTGAAATGTCATGGAGACAATAAAATACATATGAATGGGATGTCACACACTGCATTGTTGTGTCCATTAACCCTTTACCCAACAAACCGGCCAAAAACGGCCGAATAAAGCTGCAACAGCCTAAATTATCTTGGGTCTGTCTCAATAAAACCATACAAATATGGATATCATTGGAACCGGCTCATTGACCACATTGTGATGGTTACAGTTATGCCCTGTGCCAATGCATTCTCTTATATATGCGAGTCGACCACAGGTCGCCTCGCATATATAAGAGAATGCATTGGCCTAAAAAAAATCTTTTTTTAACACTTTTTACCATTTTTTCTTACATTCTTTAACAATTTTATAATTTTTAAAGTGTTAAGCCAATGCATTCTCTTATATATGCGAGGCGACCTATGGTCGACTCGCATATATAAGAGAATGCATTGGCACAGGGCCCTTCTGTTGGGTAAAGGGTTAAGATATGCAATATCTGCATTGAGCATGCTAACACAAATAGAAGCACATGTAAAAAGCTCGGTAGTGATTTGTATTTCATTTTCACTTTCATATTAAGCATCGCACTTATCTAAATGTAAATTTAGCCTATTTGCATGCATGCAATGACAAGAAATATATAAAGCTAGTGAGGGACAATAAATAAATATAGATCTATTTTCAAAATATTACAGAAAATGTGAAATTGTTTAATTTTGATAAAAGTTAATGTGAAATTAGATCCGTCACACCATGGTTGCGCAATGTAAAACTTTTACAAGTGAAATTATTAAATAATAAACTAATATAGATAATGATATTTGTATTCAGCATTTACAGCACTTGGTAATCAATTATTAGAATGTAGTTGAGTTGACTGAATTGATACTTAAATGATTTCACCACAACAAGAAGCCACTACTAAGAGCTAAGCATGAACAATGACCACTAAATATTAGATGCTTTCTAGTCATTTGTTAAGTTAAAGATGCTCTATCTCTTCCTAAATACGTTTTCGGGGTATAAAAAAAATATATACGAGTTGAAAACACCTGTCTGGAAATGCTTCTATCAATTAATAATGATTTTATATAAATATTTTCTTATATAATGTGATAATAAAGTAGTACATTTTTTTATTAGATAGATTATTGTTAGATAGAGTTAACCCGCATACTACACTTTGAACAAATGTGAGCCTTAAAATTGTATGTATATTATACCAAAAAATTTGAAATAAAATCAATATTAATTGATAGAGGCGCTTCCAGACAGGGGTCTTTCATTCATATTTATTATTTTATAACAAGGACAGCGCAGGAAACTATAAAACTTGTTATAGGAAGAGATAGCCATCTTAAATAGTCATCAACAAAAACAGTAACAAGCACCTATGTTAGTGAATAAGTCCATACTACTTTGATGGCTGTACACTTGTTGTTGGGTCCTACAAATATTGGCTTCCATTCTGACTAAATGTCGATTCAAGCATAAAAAATGTCAGGTGAGGTAAGAACATCTTTGTATAATTGGTGCGACAAAAACAATGTCATAATAATCATTATATTGCCTGATCATAACAAATGAAATTGTGAGACAAATATGTCTGTGTCGACTGAAATCGATGCTGTGTATTATACTCTGTATTCACTCCCCACTTTTTATGGCAGCAACATTGCTTTCACTGTCACCTTGGTGTTTAATAACATCTAGAACTGTCTTTTGAAGTTTAATGGGATAGTAAATTAAAAAAATTTAAATTCAAATATTTTGAAGTTATTAACACAAATTAAAAACAAAAAGTGATTTACATTATTATACCCAAGCAAGAACTTCAAAAAGTTTTCGGGTATTCAAGTGATGGGATATGATCTCTATGGGCGTAGTCAGAGTCGAGATTCATTGCATGAACTAGGGATGACCTAGTCAGTCCCAATGAAAAAAGGTTTATCACCTGATAGCATTATTATTAGCATATTTTGGAGAAAATATAAAGAAAATAGTATGGACACTTTAAATCAATGGATTTCTTTCACAGACATACGCTGCCAGTTCTGTGTATGTTCATCAGCAACACACACACATTCCCATAATGCCTAGTACACGATCTACAGAGGTAGATTTCTGACTGACTCATCATGTGACCAAGTCTTCTCGGTCCACAACAGCTGGGGATATCGGTTGGGATGATGCTGTTTTTGGGCCGAGTCCCATTGCTCTTCTATAGTGGACATTCATTCAAAAGACGTACTACATATACACATTGAGCCCGGGCATTCATGTAAGCCGCTCAAAATTGTCTGGAAAATTAGGCTTTGTTTACTTATAATCTTGTTTCTTTGACATTTAACGGACCTCTGATATATGCATGTTTGATACCATCATGCTTGGGAAAGGCTGCCATTTATGTTCATATACACAAAGCTTCCATTTGACAAATCTGAAGAAATACAAGCATTATAACTCCCATCCATGATTCTGGGCATAACGTCCGTTATAGAAGAAGAATGGGGGAGGGACTCGCTCCAAAAACAGCATCATCCCAAGCGATATCCCTAGCTGTTGTGGACCGAGAGACTTGGTCTAACTCATCCTGTGGGAAATTGGAAGAGGTAAACATGTATGCCCATAATCAACTCCTTAACCACAGCAGAATTATGGGTAACTTTTCAGGATTTAGTTGGAAATATGGCTTGTTGCCATTCATCGGAAAACTCTCAGTGAGAGCTTTCCGATGAATGGCAACAAGCCATATTTCTGACTAAATCCTGAAAAGTTACCCATAATTCTGCTGTGGTTAAGGAGTCGATTATTGCATAAAAATCTGATTATTTGCTCAGCTGACATTCTATGAGCCAATCGGCATACATTTAAGATGACACTGACAAGGTTTTCAACCATGCATTAAAGGGGTACTGTAAACTAAATCCAACCAATCATGGGACCATCTCCTTTTATACTCAACAGAATATATGCAACAAATGAATGAATTTGAGCCATGGATGCGTGCAAAATACACTCGCATGCTCTATGAACAATGCAAATACCATGGTAATTATAATGAAAATGAATTTATGCTGTTGCATATATTCTGTTGAGTATAAAAGGAGATGGTCCCATAATGGCCGGATTTAGGGTACAGTCCCCCTTTAAATCAGTTCCTCCAAGCTATGAATTCAAATGATTTATATTTATACTGAACTGGACATCTTTTCTGAACAAGAGGTACTGTTGAATTCAAAAGGAGATAAACCATGTCATCAGAAATGTTTTTTTTTCTAAAAACTAAATTAAATTGTGATACAGTTAAATCCAAAATAATAAAAACAAAAAGCTGAAATAGTTATCTAGTTCCTTGGTTAGTTAGTTCAAATAAATTCATTTTGGAAAGAATTTTTTGTTTTTCTTGGAAACTAGAAAGTGTCTGATGCCAAAAATACAAACCAATCCTTCCACTAGCTAGTTAGGAGCTCTAGCTTTTCACTGAATCCACTAGTTTGAATATGTTAGTTGCCATGACTACCAATGCTAAAACAGGCCATCACTGTGTAATCTTAAGGCAGTATGAGTCATATTGCAGGACATGATTCCGGACTAAAATGATAGTGAAAATATTGTTTTCTAAATTCTTAAAACTACACTTAGAAAAGAAGTTGATCTATTTCAGTGAGGGTTTATTGCACAGTTTTAATTATGAATAAGGTAAGCTCATCAGTTATTTTTCCTTTAGCTGAAGCAGTAACATCAGAGACCTTTCGCAAAATTACAATTAGAATTGACAGTTAGCAATAGGTTGGGTTCACTTTGTCGTATCAATCACTAGCCATCAAAATATTATTCAATCATTGGGAAGGCTAATACCACTGCTTCCATAACATTGGAAATTGATCAAGTTTCCCTCCCAAAAGGTTCACCAGGATAACTTTTTTTCCAAATTGAACTTTTAGCCCAATCTATATTTATGTATATGAAATATCACGCAACATAGCATCAAACTCATGTGCTACAATTCTTAGAAACAGGGATCAGCATAGAGGGCGACTTGGGAGACATTTTCTCCTAAAATGTGTCACTTCTCCCTATTTTTGTCCAAGGGAGAAGTGATTTCCCTTTTATATACCAGTTTGCATATTTCAAAACAGCATATTTGAAGTGTATTTACTACTATTTATTGAATCACAAAAATGTGATGTAAGAGAGTAAATTGAGTTTCAGCCTTTATGACTTCTCCCTGATGACAATCCATTTTCTCCCTAATAACCTAATAGGGAGAAGTGGCTTCTTTAGATTTCAATCCTCTAGGCTGGTCCCTGCTTAGAAAAGTGAAAAGTTATGGAAACAACGCCCCTTTCAAGATATAGCAATATTTTTGAATGTTTCATGGAGGTTATGCACAAGACAAATGTCACAATTGTAACTGTTAATTGTACTTTCAATTTACCGAAAGGTCTCTATTAATAGATTAATGATCTCCACTGAGTACCCCTTCCAACATCCCCACCCATACACATAATGCATTTCAATCGTTCACATGATCAACAATAATATAGCAATAATTAATTTTTTTTTAAACCTAAAAATTTCCTTAGTCAATGCATCTGTAGATGAGGTGGTCGGTTCTGTGTGCCCGGGTATGCCGCTTGCTTGTACTGGGTGTTTTTTGTTGCTATAGCTGGAGACTTAGATCTTTTTGGTACTGTTGATGACGTGTCCATGGCTTCAACATTGTCACCATATGAAATGTTTTGTGAGACAGCAAATCCTTCTAAAATGTTGCCTGACTTTGGTCTGCAAATCAAAAGATATATTTTTTTCAGTCAAGGCAGTCAATCACTGTTATTCACCCAAACCTTAGATTAGTGTGCCTGTCATTTGCAGAATGAGGTCCCCAGAGGGTGAATTTAGTGATGCTACCCCGCATAGTGGGTCACCAAATTCACCCTCTGTGGACCTCATTCTGCATGGCCTCATCTGCTATTGGAGACATAGACTCAGATTGAAGTTCCCAATGGTGAATATTGTGATCTACACCCTTTGGGAACCTTGATTATGCAATGTGTCGTCTGCCAATTTGGGGATATAGAGAAACTAAACTAAAAAAGAAATAGATTCTATGTGAAGAAGTTTCTATAGAAATTTTATAATAAAGAAACTTTCTAGAGAAGATGAGGCCTAAGCAGAATGAGGTCCCCAGATGGTGAATTTAGTGATGCTAGACCACTATGTGGGATAGCATCACTAAATACACCCTCTGAAGACTTCATTCTGCAAATGACAGGCATATTAAACTCGGGCTTATGCTCACCACTCCTATTTGACCAGCTAGCCTGCTTATCCAGAGCCGCTTAACACTGTTTGCAACAAAACCATGAACACTGGTTTTCATCAACACTTGATATCTTTGTTTTGTCAAGATTCACATCTAAATGATTTTAAATCAATTTTAAAAGGTAGATGACATGCATTAAGGCTGCCATCTACATTTAAACCCAATTCGAATTGAGAGCTGAATTACAGGAGCTTATAAATCATTGATTGATATAGACATAACTTCATATCTGTAAAACCAGGTTTCGTAAGATATATCATCATCAACATCATCATTCACTTTGAAAGAGATAGTTAGTTCGCCATCTTATACAATGTATACAAAGATCAACTTGACAAGATATGGAGACTCAAATGACTTCACTGTAGTGATAATATGTATGTGTCACACGTCTGCTTCGTTGCATAAAATACTCACAAAACGACTCCCCGGAATGGTGGAGAATTCATCACTTTTCTTGGTGACCTTGGTTCTTTCTCAGATATCCATGGCTTGTCAAGTTCTTCTAATACTGATGGGGCAACATATGTGAACCCCTTGAAAAAGAAATTAATTGAAACATACTTGAATGTCTGGTGAACGAAATTATAATTATAATACATAATCAAAGCATTCTTTAACCTTTTTGTCCCATTATTTTGAAAAAATTTATCGGTCCAGGAAAAATTGTGTAATCCGGGCTGCTGAACCAACCACCCACCCCCGCCTAGTGTTCGGAAAAAAATTGCAGACCCCCCCCCCCCACACTCTTGTGTAAACCACTATTGGACAAAATAATTATAATATGAAAACCAACGGAAACTAGAGCTTAACATGACAACAACAAAGTAAGACACAGTTAAATAATTGAAAAACATAAATTAGATTCAGATGTACAATAAGCATTGTAATTCAATTGAGTATTTGTCACTAAAAACAAGCATTCTGATTGGCCGAGAGCGGCTAACTTTAGTTTTTGATTAACTGACATCGGCCGATTCAGCGTGCATCAAATCTGAATGTAGCACGGTAAAATTTCATCTGCGCAGAACGGATTAGCGAAACGAGCCAACCCGCCCCACAGGAACTTGTTACGGAGCAGTGTTCCGAGTAACGCATTGAACAAACCCAATGATTTGTGCACGGTGACAACGGCAAAATGAAAGTCTCGATTCCTATCATGAAAATGACTAAATAATACTTTTCATACAGTTTTTTTTGCAAATTCCTTGCTAGATTGAATTACAATGGAGATAAACATACCCTGTTTCATTGTACATTCTGGAATTCGAGCATGAAAACAGATTGTGAACTCGCCAGCAAGCCGGCTCATTCACAAACTGTTTTCATGCTCGAATCCCAGAATATACAACTCAACAGGGTACATTTATCTCCTAAATGATGTTTATTTAATATTTAGTTTTAGATATCTAAACACATGTTTCTTCAATGAATAATATGGAATGCAAAAACTGTGTTGCTCTCTATATTGAAAATAAACAGTTACTCACCAGGAAGGCTTGGTTTGCACTCTCACTGATAATTGTGTCATCTGGAGAGTCAACTGGCGTTTGTTTTGTGAATTTTGTATCAAACTGACTCACATCTTCATCATTTACCTGTCAATCAATTGTTTAAATGTAAAAATATAGATTTTTTTATATAAATAGGAGATATTCTTGTGCATCGGGGATGAGGTAATTGTAATTTGTAAAAGTAATTGACTAATTAATTACTCTGACAAAGTAATAGAGAGTACTTTGTAATTGAGCCATTTGAAACTAATGAATTACTCTGAATTACTTGGGAGAAATAGACCTGTACACCTTTTTCAATTACACCCAAATACCTTCTAGAATGAACATGCACATTTAAAGAGGACATAATATGCTGTTTTACATTTATTGCCGAGGTTGCATCATGCAACTGTATACCAAATATTGGGAATAGAGCCTGTTTTATGCTTTATACGATTCATAAATAGAGGATATGAACTGAGTTTCACTCATATGAAATTTATGAAACGAGTCTTAGAATTTTCTGTTTTGTCAATCCTTTGGGGAAAGAAAATTCAAGAAGAGTTTTTCATAAATTTCATATGAGAGGAACACAATTTCATATTCTCTTTATCATATTTGAGTTGACTTTCGTGTTAAATATTACATTGACATGGAGGAAATTGGTTAAGCTAAAAGGAATTCAGGTTCATAAAGAGCGTGCCTGAGACATTTCACAGCTTTACGAAGCGAAAGCTTGCAGCCACACATAAAACGTAGTTCTGGGGTTGGAGCCTAGTTACTACTTACTGATTCTCAAAACATGTTATTAGAATTGAATATACCACTTAATTGTTCAGATAGAGGTCGCCGAAGATTTGGTGATGATCGGATGAGCCATGTTGCCTGTAGGGAGTGCTGAAGGAAATTGTTGAGGTTCGTCAAGTTGTGGGCAGTTTTATGTAGCTATCATTTCCACCATGTGGTTCATCAGCATACAAAAGATCATTCAAATCTGACCACCGATGATTGAGATATTGGATTATAGAGCTTCAAAGTTTGCATGGACAGACGGATGGATGGACTCACGGACTCGTTTGCAGGGGGATAATAAAATCTTGTTTAAACCAAGAAGTTCAAAATCCAAAGAACAGGTGGGTAAAAGGCTATAGAACAAGTGCACCGCTGGGCGGAGGTAACGCCCCCGACTGTACAATCAGAGAGGATTTTTCTTATTTTTGTGCAAATACTTATTAAATGGCACTTTGTAAAATTATGTTATTCATGAGTATTTAGTACGATAGAGGATGACTTGTTAAAATATGACAACACTTACAGAGACCTCACACGCACGCAATATTAATGTAAGTTAACATAGGTTTTTTTTATGCCGGTCGAAATTAGCCGAGTGTGTCGTCACAAGTAGAGCAACATACGTTTAAAAAACAGAGATAACGTCATGTGATCACAATATGTTGGTGTCTTTCTACTAGGCGACCTTTGCTGACCCCTGTGACCATGCGCACTGGAACTAAAAAACCTGGATGAAAATTGAACAGCTTAGGTCAGAGAATATACCAAGAATGTAGCCTACCAGGTAACATTTTGACCAAACTTGAGGCCTGGTCAGAACTTTCTTTTCTGAGCACAGAAACTTTCTGGTTAAGCGCTATAAAAATGCCACATGTTGTTCTATATTAGCTTCAAATTTGGTCTGGTGCCACAAAAATAGAAGGAAAACTGAATTTTCTATAAAAAAAAACTGAATTTTTTTAAGTCGAAAAAGGGTCATAACTCTCACAAAAATTATCCGATTGAACCGAAATTTTACCTTGACCTGTATTGCAATATTGGTAATACACAAAAAAACGGGTTTTGCAAATAAACAATCCAAAATCAAGTTATCATCTGGAAACCAAAAAAAGTAGCAGAAAACCTGAATTTTCTAAGTCCAAAAAGGGGCGTAACTCTGGAAAAAATGGGCGGACGAAACCGCGGCTATGGGGATATCTTGTCCCCCTGGCTGGTCTATTGGCATACCAAAGATCAACTGAATTGAATTAGCGAAACCAAAGTTATGAGTTGAAACGTTCGTACGGACGGACAGACGGACAGAGGGCTCCACTATATACCCCCAAATCTCCATCTGAGATCAGGGGCATAAGGGGGCATAACAAGAGCAAGGGCATTTTAAATTAACAAACCAACAGCAAAATACAATTCAGAAATTTTGATTTTAGTAAACTTACCACAGCAGGCTTGAAAGGCGGTTCAACTCGGGATGCAATCAGATCAGCCCAATTCACATGTCGGAAGAACTGATGTGACTGAAAATAAACAGACCAGAGTTGTTAATCAATCAGATCAGCCCAATTAACATTACGGATGTGACTGAAAACAAGAAATAGACCGTTTACTCACTCTGATCAGTTTTAATGTTGCAGAATGTATTCAACTGAAACTAAATTTCTGAATATGTATGTCTGAATGTATAATAGTTCCTGGCTGTGAGTAAAACAAAATAAGATGATAACATGCCCACCCCTAACAGACCAGTACAGACTATCTTCCATATTGAAAGAAAATGATCATCGAGTCAAATATAATGACGTAGAGTCAACATTATCACAGGAATACCTATTAAAAGTTAAAACATAGTACTATTTAAGGCTAAATAAAAAATATGATTTGAGTCTAAGATACCGCTGCATTGAAATAAATGTTTTTACCACACGTATTGAGCATTAATTTCAACATACATGAACTCTTAACATATCTCTGTGATTGATAGATTTACTATAGTAGCATAGAACATTAAGTAGATGATAACATTGAAGAAAATGATTAGCTGATCATCATAGTCTTTTTGTGGCCTAAGATATGGTACATAGTATATTGAGTGTAAACATTTTTTAAGGTAGTGCAGAGATGGCTAATTTCAACATTGATGGTCATGGCAATATTTATCAGAAACTTAAAACTTCCAGAATAAAAGCTATATCTTTGATAGTATTAAAGCAATTTTGGACACTTCCTTAAAAACATTTCCTGGTTTTCAAAATAAAATCAATGTCTCAACCAAAGTGAATCTATTTGAACTAATAAACCAATGAGCATACTTATTTTCATAAAAGGATTCAAGGATTTTGAGAAATATTTGTTCTATTCAAAAACATTTCACCTCATTCTGTGGTACAGATTATCTCCCTTTGAATCTCAACAGTACCTATAGTACCTAAAACAACTAGAGGTGTCAATGTCCCAAACTAAGGTTTTCAAAATAAAATCAATGTCTCAACCAAAGTGAATCTATTTGAACTAATAAACCAATGAGCATACTTATTTTCATAAAAGGATTCAAGGATTTTGAGAAATATTTGTTCTATTCAAAAACATTTCATCTCATTCTGTGGTACAGATTATCTCCCTTTGAATCTCAACAGTACCTATACAGACGATCCCACTTATTAACATAACGGATAAAAACATATTCCGTTTATAACCATATTATGTTCCTGCACCAAACCATTTACACTGTATTATATGTTAATTTCTACCCTCTAATAACATAAGATTTTGATAGACCACCGGTTATAAACATAGAAATATGCAATAACATGTTAACCACACGGGTGAAACTATGCACACATGCCAGTTAATCGAGAGGCCATTATAGTTAATTATGTAATTCAATCAATGCAATGACTGCAAACAAAGAGAAACAAGCTGTGAACGACCACATGGGCGCTTATTAAAGATACTGATAGGCCTGTCAGCTAATTGGTTTTTATCACTTACAATCCGGCATTTGTGCTCTTTTTAATCCATTTACAATGGGACTTTAATGTACTTTGACAGGGCTTCGAATTCCGTGTCAGAAACGTTCCAATGTCGCGACATTGCATCACCGCGATCACGCTCAAAATAAGAACCTAATTTGTATGAATAGGAAACGGATGAGTATGTTTACTTAAACCCGGTGACATAGTCCCATGCTGTCTGATTCATATCATATAAAACTCAAGCCATACTTTCTCTCATCATAACCATCCAAAATGTCTAAACGTAAACGTAACGATTTGTCACTCGGAGTTAAATACGAAAAATGAAAGAAAAGCTTGTTTTAATTTGTGGAATTCCCAGCGGGAAATCCCCTGTTCACTCCAATGTCTACAGATAGAGTTACTTCTCCTGACTTGTAACCGGATGTCGAATTTAGTGAAAATGGAAGCCGACTCACGGCACTTAAATTCACTTGTTTCTGGTTCTTTTTCATGCATAATACATGCATCAAGATTGATTCTCCAATCATTCATCAAAGTTATGTTGTGTCAAGTTTAATTTGGTGACATAAAAAGAAGAATAGTAGAAAAATAAATAAAACAACCGCCATATTCAATGGTTGATGATGGCGACGGAAAACGTGGTCAAATGTCCATACAAAGTACACACAAAATGGGCCAAATATCGGAATCCCGCACATAAATATTCACTCTTATTAACATAAATTCCTCTTGCACCGAGGCTATGTGATAAAGCGGGATTAACTGTAGTACCTAAAACAACTAGAGGTGTCAATGTCCCAATGGGACTAAGGATACCCCCCATGTTTTTAAAACACTAAAGACGTTTCACATGTCAGTAAACATTTAGTTAAAATAATAAAATAACAGATTCCCATTGCAGTTGCACAACCCTATACTCTAACCCCTAATTAATCCTAAACCTTTGACTGAAACAAGTAGGAACAAAAGCTCGGAAAAAATTATGCATGTCGAAAAATGGGAATAACTCCAATAAAAAAAGTCGGACAGACGTCATAATCGCAGGTGCACATGTTCCCATGGTACTAAATATCTGTGCCAAGTTTTAAAAAATTGACATTAACATAAAATTGTAGGAATGAAAGCTCGCTCGGACAAAATTATGCATGTTGCAAAACATTTTCAAAGTAAAAAAAGGGGATAACTCCAGCAAAAAAAGTTGGACAGACGTCATGATTGCAGGTGCACAGGTTCCCATGTGGTGGTTGATGTCTGTGCCAAGTTTAAAAAAAATTACCTAAAAATGTAGGAATAAAAGCTCGAACAAAATTATACATGTTGCGAAAAATTTCTAAGTCGGAAAAGGGGGATAACTCCACCAAAAAAAGTCAGACAGACGTCATAATCGTAGGTGCACAGGTTCCCATGTGGTGGTTGATGTCTGTACCAAGTTTTAAAAAATTGACATAAAAATGTAGGAATGAAAGCTCGGACAAAATTATGCATGTTGCAAAAAAAATTCAAAGTAAAAAAAGGGGATAACTCCAGCAAAAAAAGTTGGACAGAATCATAATCGCAGGTGCACAGATTCCCATGGTACTAAATATCTGTGCCAAGTTTAAAACAAAATTACCTAAAAATGTAGGAATAAAAGCTCGGACAAAATTATACATGTTGCGAAATTTGAAAGTTGAAAAAGGGGGATAACTCCACCAAAAAAAGTCATAATCGTAGGTGCACAGGTTCCCAAGTGGTGGTTGATGTATGTGCCAAGTTTCACGGAAAATGTTAAAAAACGACTGAGAAAAACTCAGGACAAACTTGTGTCCACGGACAACAGACAGACGACGGATGGACAAGCTGATTCCAGTATACACCCCCACAACTTCGTTACAGGGGGTATAATGACTACTTTACAATGAATTTAGTTCAGTGGCATCAAGTCTTTTGATAATGACAAAGAAAACAAATATTTTCAAAACAATTTGGATTTTCTCCGTTTTTGTTTCACATTCAGAAGAAAAGATATTTTGAATGAAATTATCATATTACTGCATATCATAAATTAAGTATAATCTAACCTTGATTTGTTTTGCATCATCATGGCCACCACCAAGTCGCTCGGATGGAGTTTTTCTCAATAACTAAAAAGAATTAAATGAAAGATATTCAGATATTAACAATTTGAATATAAACTGAGAACAAATGCTGCCATACTCTATAAAAAATAACTATAGCATAATATGATTGATAATCATGATTATAATGATAATGAGTTTTATGGTTTATCCAATCGCCGGTCGCTTAAAAAAATTAGGGTTTCCCAATGTTTCTGTGCTAAGTAAGAAATGTTATTTTTATTGTGTTCTGTGTTCTGAGGTGTTCAGAACGGAATAACAATAGGGGAGCAATAACAAATGAAACTTGATGGTGCATCCTTGTGGATATACAAATCTTTTTTATGGGGAGGGGAAGGAGAGGCAATAACAAATGAAACTTGATGGTGCATCACTGTGGGTATAGAAACAGTTTTATGGGGCGGGGGGGGGGGCATAACAATTGAAACTTGATGATGTACCATTGTGGATATTCAAACCTTTTTTATTGGGGGGGGGGGGGGGGGGGGCAATAACAGATGAAACTTGATGATGTATCATTGTGGATATACAAACCTTTTTTATAAGTCCTCTTGCCTCATTTGTTAAATATGGAGGCAAACTCAACTTTGCTTTTAAAATCTGAAATGAGTAAAGAAATCAATCTTATATTAAAATTTCTGAAGATTTTCTCAGTAAGATGATTGTAAAATTTCTCACTATATGGTTTAAATTGGTTGAAAGTGTTTGGATCTTTTTTTGGAACATTCAATAGAAGCAATCAATGTAGAACTAATGATGAATACAGCTAGAGGTAGGACTGTCCCAGTGGGACTAAGGACAACCCCGCAGTGGAATTGGGCTAAATAAGGATACCCATATTAAAATATTTGAGTTTTCGTAAAAAAAAAAAAAAAAAAAGAACATAAGGAATACAAGCTCAGACAAAATGCTGCATGTTGCGAAAAGTTGAAAAAAAGGGGGGCAGATCGAGCTTATATTTGCAGGTGCACATGTTCGCATAGTGGTAAATATCTGTATATGTGCAAAGTTAAAAAAAATTGACTGAAAAATGTAGGAATAAGACACTCAGACATATGCCATAACGGGGGTATAATTATGAAGCAGAAACCAATGATGCAACAGAATCTTCAAAGTCAAGTAATGGGGTACAATAAGTAAAGAATAATATGAAGTCGGTATTCGAATGTTATCAAATCTTTGCCAAAATTAAATGCCTTGTTATACATTGACATGCAATAAAACAATCAAATGCTTCAAGTTCAATATCTATAAGTATAATTCACGAAAATGAACAATATGATGGTTGATTTTACTTGGTAAGGACAACACACTTTCTGTTTATAGTATTGAAGTTGGGCAGTCTCATGTTATTTAGTGCTTTTCATTTCTCTTTGACATATGATAGTGGGCCTCAGTTCAAAGGTCAGATTGTCCAAATGATCAGTTATTTTATCAATATAAAACATGAAATAAAAAAGACAGTTATGTGCCTTGTCGTGACTACAACTCACTTTATCTATTGTTCTCTTTTTGTTGTCTGCTGTAAAGGGAGGCTGAAAAAGTGAAGTGACATAAAGTTAATAACACATACTATCAATTACTAGTAGATGAAGAAAACAAGATTTCTATAAGAGTCTGACATTCACTATCCATCAACAATTGTCCAAACAATAATTCAAAAGGAAATTAGAGCCATTTTTATCGTTCATACTTGCAATCTCAAATACGATGTTTTATATGAATATTATATATCAAAGATGTATTCAGGGTTCCAGGTAAATTTTTATGGAAACTGTTCTGCTTTTTATTTAGATTCTAGTGTATAAGATTTATTTTATCTAATTTTTAAGTTTTAAAGGAACAGCAATAATGATTGCATTAAATTTCCATCAATAAAATTATACTGTTTGGTATGATATTAATGTATATTAGTATATAATAATGTTGAATTATAATTTGTATGTTGTTCATCTTCAATAGATAATTGTTTAAACTGAGGACAAAAATTGGGTCAATTCTTTTCAGAAGAAAAAAATAAAATACATACTAGTATGTGAAATTCAATCTTCAGATTTGGAGTTGATGGGCATTTATTTCCAGACTGAATGTCAACATCTTAATAGCATCTATTCTAACAACTTGCAAGTGCAATACCATGCATGGTATTTGCCTCTGTCCTCATGTTAGGAGAGTGAAAAGCTCATAAGCCTAAATGAATTTCCTTACCTATTAATGCCTAACGAGAGCTATAACATTTTGTATGGACAATAGTGATGTGCAGTTTTGAAATTTTATTTCGGTTTTGGTATGGTTTTTGTAGAAAAACCATGTTTTGGTTTCTGCTATGGTTTTTACTTAATACAACAATGGCTATATGCATAGAGCAGTTAGTATCATATTTGACATAATATTTCCAGCCATATTCCAGTGATTTCCATAGTCTATGTGGCAATATGTGCCATTATCACTCATATGACACCCAAATGTTCCAAATTGAAACTGCTACTAGTAATGATGGCAAATAGCAACTGACTAGAGCGCATGCTAACCACATGTCTTGTAAAGCAACATTTAGCGACAAGTGGTGTCGGTTAATTGAAACAGGAAGAGTAGGTATTATAGAATATATCGGTTGCGGTTTGGTTTTGAAATATAAATGAAAGCAAACCGAGAAGCCGTAAAACTGCACATCACTATTAAATGGACAAAGCAACTAATGGACATCCTTCTCCTGTGCTATTCTATCACAATACCACAGGATCTTGTAATTCAAGAATCACTTCTTAAAGGATTATGATCCTGAAGAATAGAACCAAGTACTATCAGAAAGCCGTCCCAATTATGAACACAATGACCATGTCCCATAACTATCGCATAATAAATAAGCCAAAAAAACTAAAAAAATACCTCCACCTGTTGTCCAGCTATTTCTATTATCCACCAACAACTAATTGAGATGGCAGTCAAACACTGCAGGTGTGGCTTGTATGAATAAGTGAAAAAGTGTGAGTATTAATTGCCTTTTGCTGGAAACTGATTGATTGGTCGAAGCATCACATTATTCATTGCAATGGCTCTCTGTGAGTAATGTTGATGGGGCGATACCTCCCATGGGTGTCTCTAGACCAAGTTGAATGTAATGAGATTTTGGTCTAGCTTGAGCGAGACAACTGAAGTACAGTGAAACCTGCTTTGAGCGACCACTGCCAAGAGCGACCACCTCACTTTAACGACCGCATTGGCTTTGTACGGACTGGATTTACTATATAAATGACCTGCCGTGAGCGACCACCTGTCAAACGCGACCAGCGGTCGGTGATTTGTGGCAAAAATGACCAAATTTACCCGTTATGAACGACCACCAGACATGAAAAATAAGTCTTTAACCAGTGCTTTTCCGACATTAACACCCATTTTGAGCCCCAAATGCTTCAGTAGGATGCATTTCTTTGATTAAAATTATTTGCAATCAGTTGCTTCATCACAAACTTTGATTTGGGGATTCCCCACCGGGACATGTGACTAAGCGGAATTCCCAGCAGGGGAGATATAACATTGGTTCCTTTTAATCCAAAAGTAGTATATTTTGGAACGTGGATTATAAAAACTTCATCACTCTTATTATTTTTGACGTGAATGTTGACGATGTGTTTGACCTAACTAATGTATGATGAAATACAAAAAAGATCCTATATTCCAAAGTAGCATGAAATTGACACTATGCTTGGCTGTACTGTTGTTTTAGTGATAGGCCTATTGTTAATCCAGTCGCTGCCTCATTGTGGCAAAGCATGAAAACGCTTAGGGCAAAGTGCCAAACTTACTCAATGCGGGGATTTAATGTCTGCACCCCAAGCGTACAGCATACAGGAAACTTTGTCTAATAAATACAGGAGTTCGCGTCCTCCCGCTATATGTCTCATTGAAAGAACCATCAACATGCTGACAATGCACACTTTCCAAGATTTTATAATGCTCATTCCCGGGCTTCATATTAAATTAAATCATTCCATGTGACATCATCAAGTACCAGTAGAAGTTTGCAGACACTGCGCAATGAACTATGTCACAACATCATTGAACCAATCATAAGTATTGGGGACCACTATGGAAATAAGAGGGATTTTTTTGTCCTTCTTTAAGTGTTATCCCTGGTAATGATATATTTAATTATAGAGGCTGACCAGTATTAATAATAAAATTTATTAATATTAATACCACCGACTAACCATATTAAAACCTTATTGGTTAAATCTTTTTTTGATTATAAATACACATTTAGATAGTGAGCTCAGAGATATGTTAATGCCGACGCTTTTCCATCTAAAATTATTTACATTGCTTTTTCAATATGTATACATTTGTCAACTTTGTATAAATTGTATAGATATATATCATTGCCATTAAATAATCTAAAAAAAATCAAAGAAATGGAGGTCAATCATGTACGTGTCCAGAATCATTACAGATCAGGTCAAGGACATGCACTGTTTATGAATTTTCCGCCCGTCAATCTGTCGTGTTCTTCCTTCTGTCACGACTCACGTGCCCGATGTGTTTTCTGATCGGCTGTTTTACTGCATTATTTAACATGCATTTACCTGTATAAATCTTCTTTTTTTTTTACTAATATTAATTTAAAGTATCTTTATTAAAAAAAGATTAAACATATAATCACAATCATTTTCAACCAGTTTGTGTATAAAAATAATTCACTTGCTCAGACATCTAACACTGATGATATATGTCAGTTCAGTCGAAATGGAACAAACCTGTCGTCGACGACCACCTGTCATTAACGACCATTTTGTGTCTCTCATAACAGGTTTCACTGTATATGCCCAGATGGACAGAAAATCACTATTTACAGATGTACAAAGAAGGAGAACTCTAGAATGGAGAATGCGAACAATCTCATTTTACCCTCTTTTAAAAGAAGTCATGATGGTGAACCTCCATATCAAATTCCATTCAGATCCGATGGACCAAGGCTTAAATATATGCCCGGACAAATGGACAGATGGACAAAGTCAACCTAGTATACCCCCATTTTCAACAATGTTCTAAGTCAAACAGGGTCATACCACAACAGATAAACAAGGCAAATGTTTACATGGACGGAAGAAAAAACATTCACAAAGGATAATAAGATTAAACCATAATTGTACTCACAGCACCAGTCAGCATATCATACATTAAGGCGCCTAAGCTCCACCAATCAACAGCCTTTCCATGGCCGCTTCTCATTAGAATCTCAGGAGCCCTAAAACACAAGTGGCACAAATACAGTAATGCTCTAATTAATCGACTCCTTAACCACAGCAGAATTATGGGTAACTTTTCAGGATTTAGTCGGAAATATGGCGTGTTGCATTCATCGGAAAGCTCTCGTTGAGAGCTTTCCAATGAATGGCAACAAGCCATATTTCCGACTAAATCCTGAAAAGTTACCCATAATTCTGCTGTGGTTAAGGAGTCGATTAATTAGAGCATTACTGTATATCGTTGTAACAACTAGATAAGAGGTGTAACTATCCCAAGTGGGACTAAGGAAGCTCCCGGCAGTGCAATTGGGCTGCATTAAAGGATAGCCATAATAACATATTTTGTATTTGAAAAAAAAACTGTTCCAATGTTTTTGACTATCCTCACAGTAATTATTGTAGATGCACAGTTATCCATGATAGTAAATATTTGAGTCATGTTTCACAACAATTAACCAAGAAAAGAATAAGTAAAACTTGGACAAATTTATAAATGTTGCAAAACATTTCTAAGACAGAAAAGGGAGATAACTCCACTAAAATAAGTCAGACAAAACCAATATCACAAGTGCAAAGCTTCCAACAGTGGTAAATATATGTGTCAAGTTTAAAAAATATTAACTGGAAAATGTAGGTACACAAGCTCAGACAAAGTTGCTTCAACAGACAGAAAAGCTGATTTCAGTATACTGTGATAGACTGTGACAAAAATGGAAAATCAAGCCTTGTCTCTCTTACAACTTAAGCCCATGTTATAATAATGAAAATTCCATGCTAATTATTTCAAAAAGAGCAGCCTTTCCCGATGCGAGTATTTTTAATATCCAAATATGAGTACAGTAAAATATCTCCACCTCAGACAGTCTTCGGCTTCCTGTTTGGTTTGGAGAGGCGTATGTTTTATAGAAATATGTGCCACCACAGAAATCTCATGCTGCCGTCACGAGGAATGATCATGAAGCAAACAATATATTGATTAATACAACATTACTCACATGTATTCAATAGTTCCACAGAATGTGTGAGTAACAGCACCTTCATTAATAGATTCTTTACAGAGACCAAAATCTGTCAGTTTCACATGGCCTGAAATAAAGTGATAAATATTTGATAACGAGGGGCTGATCACGATTGGCAGAAGTTTAACCCAACCCTTGGCAATATTAAATAGCTATGGAATTATAATCTAGAGTTTTGATGTTGAATTATAGAGTGCAAGCAGGGTTACCCAGCGGTTCCCAGGTTAAAGTGATGTGAAACCCTCTGCTGTTGACATTTTGTTGGAATAGAGAATACTCTTTCTCAAAGAGTTACACATATTCTCATAAATTGTATGATTTGATTCCTCATAATATTTGAGAAGAACGTGTATGAATTTGATGGAAATTATAGTGCTAAACATTGTTTGTATCAGCTTTGGTGTCCCTACCCTCCCACCCATGACTCGAATGCTGCCACTTTTGGCATATTTAAACCACCTCCATTAGACTCCTGATATCATGGAGATGATTATGTATAAGTTTGGTGGTAATCGGCAACTAGACAAATTCTTATCATATTTAGTAGCCCCTCCCTTTTCTTACACAAACGACACCAAACAGGTGTTATTGAATCACTTGATTATATTCCTCGTATAATGGAGAATATGTATCGTGATGGAAATCAGCGCTAAAATATTTTTAAAATAATTTTTGTGCCCATCTCCCCCTCCATGCACCCCTGACTAGAATGGCGCCATATCATGGTGATGGTTATGTATAAGTTTGGTGGAACTCGACGACAAAAATATTTATTGTTTTTGCTTCCCCTCCCCTGATCTGTCCCTGACACCAACAGCGTGACTTCAGAACATTTTAACCCATACTATTATCTTCCTCATAAAATTTACCCCTGTTAGACCCCTTTTGTGCCATCTAAATGGCCCCCGTGAAGTTATATATAACAAAGACAGACAGACATTCACAAATAAAGGCACCAAAACATGGCATTTTTAACCACACAATTTGATTCCTCATATCATTGGAAAAGAACGTGTATGAATTTGGTGGAAATTGGCACAAAACATATTTGTATCAGTTTTGGTCACCCTCCCCTCCCTATCTCTGAATCAAGCGGTGCCACTTTTGACATCTGTATCCGCACAATTAGACTCATTATGAAGATGATTATATATAAAATAGGTGGAAAAATGGCGACAAAACAAATTCTTATCAAATTTAGTGCCCCCTTATCTCTCACCCAAACGGCGCCAATTTGGCGTCTTTAAATCACACGATTAGATTCCTCATATCATGGAGAATGTCTTTAATCTGGTGGAAATCGGCCCTATAAATATATTTTATCAATGTTGGTGCCCCTCTCTCCTTCAGTGCACCCCTGACTTGATGACACCACTTTTGACAGCTTTAAGCCACACCATTAGACTCCAGATATCATGGAGATCATTATGTATAATTTGGAGGTAATCGGCGACTAAACAAATTCTTACCAATTTTAGTGCCCCCCCCCCCCCCCCCCCATCTCTCACACAGCCGGCACCGATTTGGAGTCATTAAATCACACGATAAGATTCCTTGTATCATGGATAAGAAAGTGTATCAATTTGGTGGAAATCAAAATATTTTTATCAATTTTGGTGCCCCTCTCCTCTTCAATGCACTCCTGGCTCGAACGACACCACTTTTTGTCATCTTTAAACCACATCATTATATTTTGCTGCCCCTCCCCTTTTTCTGCCCCTGACAGCTTCACTTTAGAAAATTCTGCACCATTATCTTGCTCGTAAAAAGTTACCCCTGTTAAGACCCCTTCGGTACCATCTCGATGGTCCCCCGTGAATTTCTATAGAACACAGACAGACAGACAGACAATCGCAAATATAGATATAGACACTGTTATGTACTAAAGAAGTACATGTATTACCAGTCCCTCCCACGACAAAATAAAAGCAAGAGCACTTATTTGCTCTCGCAATTCAGAACTTAACAGAAGACAGGTGTAATTGTGCCCGTAATATAATCGTAAGGTGTGTTTTTCTCAAACAAAATGTCATTGTGGGACAGACCTATGTCCATTACACTTTCACATGCCTGTAATTTATTAAACTGAGAATGGAATGGTTCTAAATATACCTTCAAATAGTTTAATATTGAATCAATGATTACAGTGACCATATTACATTTTGACAAGAGGGACGAGTGCAAATTTTAATCACCCGTGAATTAAAAAATGCGAGTGCATACGGGTGCGAGAGCAATCATCCCCGTCTCATGGGAAGAACTGTATTACCATAATGTATAAATTCTAAGACCGAAACGGGAGACCATTAAATAAGTCAAACCAAACCAATATCGCAAGTTCAGAGTTTTGATGTTAAACTACAGAATATAATGTTATGTACTGAAGAAGTACATGTATTACCATCATGCATAAATTTCTAAGACAGAAAAAGGAGATAACTCTACTAAAATAAGTCATAGAGCAAACCAATATCGAATACATAATAACACAAATTACTGGAATTTATGGGTCCTAGTGCCAAATTTGCACCAGTAGTGTCAATTTGACATCAGAACGCATATAATGAAAGTGTCAATGACACTGTAGCTCAACTTAGGTAAGCGAATAATTTAATGGTTGACAGTAAATGGAGGAATAGGAAAGGTGCTAATTGAAATGTCTAACCTACATGTAGCTGTAAGAGGAGGTGACTTAATTAAAAGTCCTTCCTATTCAAGTAGCGAGCCCATGCTAATTTCGCTTGTGGATGGCTGTTAAGAGGCCATTATACGTTGCTGGTGGGTAAAAGTGAACAAATACAAGGAGAGGTGACAAATGAATCTCCAGGGAAGATCACCAGCAGCGTATAATCCTTTACATAAATGGTCTACTAGTTTCGGATTGTTATTATCCTTCATCAGGACCTGTGGGTGTGAAATGAAAGTGTCAATGACACTGTAGCTCAACTTAGGTAGGGGAATAATTTAATGGTTGACAGTATATAGGAAAGGAAAGGTGCTAATTGCAATGTCTGACCTGTGCCAAAGGATTTAGTCATGCAAAGAGTAAAATCCAAGATGGCTGCTGACGGCCATGTTTTTTGGCCAATTGACCCCAAAGGACTCGTTCCCATCTACATGTCATTGTTAACATCCATGACAAATTTCATGAAGATCTGACCAAAGCTACGACCTGTAGCCCGCGACAAAGGATTTTAGTCATGCAAAGAGTAAAATCCAAGATGGCTGCTGGCGGCCATGTCTTTTGGCCGAACGACCCCAAAATGACTCGTTCCCATCTACATGTCAATATTAACATCGATGACAAATTTCATGATGATCAGATGAATAGTACGACCTGTAGCCAGCGCCAATGGATTGAATTTTGAAATCCAAGATGGCTGCCAGCAGCCATGTTTTTGTTGCCGAATGACCCCAAAATGACTCGTTCCCATCTACATGTCAATGGCAACGTTCATGACAAATTTCATAAACATCAGACAAAAGGTACGACCTGTAGCCCGCGCCAAAGGATTTGGTCATGTAAAGAGTAAAATCCAAGATGGCTGCTGACGGCCATGTTTTTCGGCCGAACGACACCAAAATGACTCGTTCCCATCTACATGTCATTGTTATCATCCATGACAAATTTCATGACCATCTGACCAAAGCTACGACCTGTAGCCCGCACCAAAGGATTTAGTCATGCAAAGAGTAAAATCCAAGATAGCTACTGGCGGCCATGTTTTTTGGCCGAACGACCCCAAAATCACTCATTCCCATCTATATGTCATTATTAACATCCATGACAAATTTCATGATGATCAGATGAATAGTACGACCTGTAGCCAGCGCCAATGGATTGAATTTTGAAATCCAAGATGGCTGCCAGCAGCCATGTTTTTGTTGCCGAATGACCCCAAAATGACTCGTTCCCATCTACATGTCAATGGCAACATTCATGACAAATTTCATAAACATCAGACAAAAGGTACGACCTGTAGCCCGCGCCAAAGGATTTAGTCATGTAAAGAGTAAAATCCAAGATGGCTGCTGACGGCCAAGTTTTTCGGCCGAACGACACCAAAATGACACGTTCCCATCTACATGTCATTGTTAACATCCCTGACAAATTTCATGAAGTTCCGACCAAAGCTACAACCTGTAGCCCGCGCCAAAGGATTTAGTCATGCAAAGAGTCAAAACCAAGATGGCTGCTGGTGGCCATGTTTTTTGGCCAAACGACCCCAAAATGACTCGTTCCCATCTACATGTCAATAATAACTTCCATGACAAATTTCATGATGATCAGACGAACAGTACGACCTGTAGCCCGCGCCAATGGATTGAATTTTGAAATCCAAGATGGCTGCCAGCGGCCATGTTTTTTGGCCGAATGACACCAAAATGACTGGTTCTCATCTACATGTCAATGTCAACATTCATGACAAATTTCATAAAGATCAGAACAAAGGTACGACCTGTAGACCGCGCCAAAGGAAATTGTTGACGGACACACACACACACACACACACGGAAGACGGATGCCAAACCATGGCAATAGCTCAAACTTACAAAGTAAGTTGAGCTAAAAAGTAGCTGTGCCAAAGGATTTAGTCATGCAAAGAGTAAAATCCAAGATGGCTGCTGGCGGCCATGTTTTTTGGCTGAATGACCTCAAAATGACTCGTTCCCATCTACATTTCAATATTAACATCCATGACAAATTTCATGATTATCAGTCGAATAGTACAACCTGTAGCCCGCACCAATGGATTTAATTTTGAAATCCAAGATGGCCTCCAGCGGCCGTTTTTTGGCCGAACAACCCCAAAATGACTCGTTCCCGTCTACATGTCATTGCTAACATCCATGACAAATTTTATGAAGATCAGACCAAAGCTACGACCTGTAGCCCGCGACAAAGGATTTAGTCATGCAAAGAGAAAAATCCAAGATGGCTGCTGGTGGCCATGTTTTTTGGCAGAATGACCCCAAAATGACTCGTTCCCATCTACATGTCATTCTTAACATCCATGACAAATTTCATGAAGATACGACTAAAGCTACGACCTGTAGCCCGCGCCAAAGGATTTAGTCATGCAAAGAGTAAAATCCAAGATGGCTGCCGGTGGCCATGTTTTTTGGCCGAACGACCCCAAAATGACTCGTTCCCATCTACATGTCAATATTAACATCCATGACAAATTTCATGATGATCAGACGAACAGTACGACCTGTAGACCGCGCCAATGGATTCAAATTTGAAATCCAAGATGGCCACCAGCGGCCATGTATTTTGGCCGAATGACCCCAAAATGACTCGTCCCATCTACATGTCAATGTCAACATTCATGACAAATTTCATAAAGATCAGACCAAATATATGACCTGTAGCCCGCGCCATGGCAATAGCTCAAACTTACAAATTAAGTTGAGCTAACAAGAGATGGACTGTCGTCCGGTGCATACCCCCAACCCCATGTACCATACTGCCTAATCTGAGCACACCAATAACCAAAAGTCAGCATTTTCAGATAAACAAAGATGAATAACTCTAGAACTGAAAAACTGAACAAAACGATTGAACACTCCATTGAATGTCCTTATAGTAGTGAAAATCCATACCAAATGTCATTGAGATCTGGCAACCGGTGGTGGAGACAATGAATACAGTCCATATCCTGGTGGTCAGTATAGCTCATTGATGTTTTGGAAATTTTCAAACTCGGAACTGACAAGTGACAATGACAAAGTGTTTTTTTTTTAATGTGGGTTTCCTTGAAATTATCCTGAGCAAATATTAAAATAAACAGAAATCATGCAGAAAAAGTAAAGCAGGTATATCAATGAACAGTCATGACATTTAACTGATGGTTTGTTCAGGTAAATTATTAACTCTTGCTGCTTGCTATAAATTTATTTTTTAGAATTGTTTTTTGGATTTAACCCTTTGGAGAGTATTTATAATGTCATATACATGACGTCATGCATGAATTTAAAATCAATGTCATAGCAATAATTATTAACAAGTTCGGGTCAAAATGGTGCAATAATTCATTTAAATTTATGTGAATTTTCTGTTTACGTGTGCTATCAAAATCTATTGCACTTATACATAAGGACATTATATTAATCAAAATATCTCCTACACAATTCATTTATAAATCAGATGATTAATTGAAGTTATGTCTACAGAAAAATGACACTTCCTGAAACAACATATATGTCATTCCACACGCGAACCATATGGCGACATATATGTCATTCTACTCGCCAAATGGTTAAAACATTTGACCTACTTTTAAAAAATCTAAAAAATACATGTAAATCTACAAAAAATCAAGCATACCAAAAAAGAATATAATATGTATTAAATAGTACAATATGGATTGTTTTCAATATTAAATCAGTGACACCCAGAATCATTGGCACTTATTATTCCAAATGCTCTCTCCACTGGTACATAATACTTATGCCTCAGAAGCTACATGATGCAGCAACAAAGTGTGACTTTGACATTTGTTCTTACTTTACCTTGTGCATCAAGCAATATATTCTCCGGCTTCAAATCTCTGTAGATAATTCCATGTGAATGTAAGTGCTCTATCGCAATAGAGATCTCTGCCAGGTAAAAACTGTAATGGAAAATTATATTGTCTGTATAAACTTACATACATTATCTAAATTTCAAGCATTGAAGATTATAATGTGTAATATGTATAGCAGAAAAAAATCCCCCGGTAGTGAAACAGCTAATTTATTTCTTTTTAAAGTAAGGCAGATCCAACAGATTTCAACAGCAATATATGAATTACACCATTTTATAGTCTATATTATATATGAACATTACACATGCAACTCACCCTTGAATGCACTGTGAAAGTTATCAACAGATTTTAGTTCAGCTACCATTAGATAACTTAGTCTTTAGATGCCTGAATTTATTGTTTTAATCTTTGACATATCATATTTCATACCCCTTCATGTTAGTTGAAGGTGGCTTCAAGCCTTGAAATAGTGTGTCTGTCATTTGCAGAATGAGGTCCCCAGAGGGTGAATTTAGTGATGCTACCCCGCATAGCAGGCTAGCATCACCAAATTCACCCTCTGGGGACCTCATTCTGCTTACACCTCAGCAGAATTTGAGGTTCCCAGAGTGTGAATTTGGTGATGCTAGCCTGCTATGCGGGGTAGCATCACTAAATTCACCCTCTGGGGGGTCATTCTATCGTTACGTGTGTGACATTTAGAGGTTTTTAGAGCCTTTATAATCAAGATAACTTTAATTTTATAAAATTATTTTAGTCAAGGGATGCTGCATTTTATTTGACAGAGGCCAGTCCACGACTTTTGAGACATATTTTAAACTCATTGTGTACCATAAATTTTTGGCAGGACATTATTTGGTGCGTTACGTCCTCTTTTTGAGTCTATATTCCTGTGAAATAGTAAGTCTAGAATATACAATAAATGTCACGTTTGAATGGAAATATGTTCAGCTATTCAAAAAATAGTTTCTGAATTGTCAACACCAAACCACCTTCCATTCCAAGGCTTATAACCACCAAAGAGGCAGCGTTACGTGTGTGACACAAAAACATTACGTGTGTGACGCTGTGAAATTGCTATTAGATTATTGGAATTCAATACCCTCAATCATATATAATTTGGCCAATAAGAGTAGTGTGATCATGTACATGTGAAAGAGGGCATTAAGGTGGGTTAGATAGATCCTGGGTTTTAAATTTATGTAATGTTAAAAGTTTTTTAAGTAGTGGACAAAAATGGTGATGCAAATGTTTAAAATTGTACAACCATGACCGCAGTTACAAACTCAGCCGTCAGGACCATGTAAAGGTACTAGTAATCCAATTAATTTGCACTATGAGCATGGGATAGGTTATCGAATTATTGATAATCAAAAGATTCTATAGTTTGACAATCAACTTAATATTCATCAACATGTACATCTAATTCACTTATAAGTGATCCATGTGGAAATCCACAGAACATACCCACATATATCAGGTAGGAAGGGGTGGTACAACTGATGTAAAAACATATTCTGGGGGTGTTTGCGTCATAAAAAGGGCTAAATTCTCCTTTTCACACCTTTTTAATTTTGATTTAAAGCCAACACATCATCTCAATAATAGTTTAAATGACATTCAGAAACACTGTATTTAAGTACCCAGGACCCCATGGATGCTTTAAATGGGTTACTATTAACCCTGGTCATGTCTGCATTGAGTTTAAACTGAACAGTGCCTTATGCTTAAGACCCATCAATGTGCCCTTATTGCGCACAATTACTTCAGAATGATAAAATGAATGAATTTAAGATAAAAACATGTGTAAAATACATTTTCTTGATATTTAGAAGTTTCTTCAATAAAATAAAGCCAAAAAGAAACCTGAGTTGTGTGGTTTGTGACTGGTAATGGTTGATTGTATAATGTCACACACGTAACGTTACGTGTGTGACAGATATCGGAAGCACTGCAAAAGTCGTAAAAAGTATTAATATCTTATTTTATGATGTTCAGTGCTTCATCCAAACCATGGAGTCACAGAATATAGAAAACTACGATGTATGTTCATGTAGTTTTTGAAAAATTAAAACTTTAATGTTAAATCGTTACGTGTGTGACAGATGATTAGTCATGGAGATGTTGATGAATAAATGTTCAAAATTTTGAAAATGTGGGTATGTTTTATATTTTTTTTATTGGAAAAATATACACAATGTATTGCCGCAAAATTCTAATGTTTACTATCAATAACCTTCATGTCACAGCTTACGTGGCCACTCTGATAATTATGCAAAAATAACAGAGTTGGGTACTAATATTTCAAACAAACCAAATATATACAAACAGGTAGGCAACAATATAGTTTAATACCATTTTTGGAAAGCTGAAAATCTGTACTTTTGAACGAATCAAGTGCCAGGATTATTCAGCATGTTTGAAATTTTGCCATTTTTTACAATTTTGGGATACCTAATGGTAGAATGACCCTGCCCAGGGACCTCATTCTGCAAATGACAGACACCCTATTTCAAGGCTTGGGTGGCTTGTGAGTCTAATGTTACAAGAGAAGATAGCCATTTCAATTTTAACCAAAGAAAAGTATCTACATCAGTTTGTCTATACTAGATCAAACTGAAGTTGGAAAAGTCCCACTTTCAAACAGTCAGCAATTTTTCAGTGAAAAAAAAGTCTTGAATTCAATTCAAATATTCCAGATATTAAAGAAAAAACTAACATATTTGCGAATGACAATTCATGCAAACAATCCAGTCAATAAATTCAAACATAATTTTCATACAATTTGCTAACAGACTTACCAAGCTGTATCCTCCAGAAAAATTCCTTCTCGTTCTAACTTCATAAATAACTCCCCACCAGGGAGGTACTCCAATATCAAATACAATTTATCACCCGTTTGGAAAGCATATTTTAAATCTACAATAAAGGGATGCTGCAAGAGAAAAGGAAAATATATTAGAGTGGGCTATGTTAACAGCAGGGTTTCTGCTAGGGGTTGGGGGAATGGAACCCCTATAGCCACTGGAGGAAAATGTCAGTCTATGCAACCAACTGCAAATATCTAGTATTAGGACATCAGTCTTTGTAAATCAGCCCATATCATAAGCCTAAATAGTGAGAATCTCTTATAATGTAAGTGGATATAAAGTCAAGGCAAATGTTATCCAGATTTAATAATCCATGAGTGAGATATATGCCCAGATGGATGGACAGATGGACAGGCAGATTTAATCCAGTATACTTCCAATTTTTCCTCGAAAAGTTGGTGTATGATTTGAAAATAATATCATCTACATTTAAGTTAGCCAGTCCGCACTAGTAGTAGAAAGATAAATTATTCTAAAGTTTCAGCTATTAAAAGTCTCACCTTAACGCATTCTAGAATATTTCTTTCTGCTTTGGTGTGTGCTGTATCTTTTGAATTTCTAACTATTGTTGCCTGAAATAGAATATAGTATACTCATGTTTCAGAAAATAGATTTACAGCCACGTGGTCGACCGATTCTATATATAGAACACTATTTTCATTTTGCCAACCAAAGCAAATCTAATTTAAAGGATTGATACAAGTTAAATTTATTTTCAATAATTCTAAAACAGTGTTTTTACCAGTGCGGTTATGCATCTGGGCACACTTTGCCATGAAAGACACATTGTAGTTTTCAAAATATAACACGAGCCAGACGTTCGACATTGTGGTCATCATGGCATAGCTATTCCCATTCACCAAACACATGTACAGTCTTTCCATAATACGGTAAACTCAGTCAACTATTTTTGGTGCACACTTTAACTTCAACCCCATATTTTTTTCTTCAAATATAACAGACTGATACTTATAACAACTAATTTCGCCATCCATTTCACTGTTTTCTTGCTTAATTGAAACATACTGAATAAATTAAATACAAAGACATATCATAGTGATAATCGGTAATACCATGATGCCATCAGTATAGATGGCTATTTTTACCGATGCTGATTGCATACCAATAATTCATATATCGAATTGCCCAATGCCGAACTTGTACAGGACTGGTGAAGATGTAAATCTTTAGGCAACAATCATAATTTTATTCAATTACAGATATTTATTTTAAGTCAACAGGTGTGGAACTGACTTCAGGTGTCAACAGGCCATTACAATTTTAATTTCAATTGTTTACATCTGTGGGTGCCATGACGTTCACGGCCAGCGACATTAATTGCCTATATTCACGTTCTCATTATATTCCTTTCCAGTATTTTGTTTTATTCGTCTTGAAACAATAATATCACTGTTAGTGAAATAATTAGCTAATTGACTAAATTGAAACTGGTTTAGCGACATCATATATTTAAAAATATATTTACATTATAGCAATGATGCGGTAACAGCCTGCAGTATCACTTTTATTTATGCTCACACAGAACAATTTGATGACATTCTTCATCAAGTTTATTTATTTTAACATCGACAATCCTACAGTTGCAAAATTAACTCTGGTATATGCAATGATCACATTATATTAATGACTCAATTAATGATTTAAGCACATGTTAGCCTATGGCAGACAAAAGCACACACAAATTTGGTTGAGGTGTCGTTATTAAAATTTACTAGAACACCTGTATGTTACCCATGCAAATTCATAAGTAGCTTATAAATTCTGGGTTGTGTATTGACATTGACAAAAAAATGGCGACTGGGTCACTTACTCAAGTGTACTGCATGTACTAATCCATTGAATTTTTAATCTATGAAATCAGCAGGTGTGGTGAACTTAGAAATCATCAGCCAAAAATGGTAGCTGACTGATGCTATATAAATATAACATCATGAAGTCGTACAAGGGGGCTGTCAACCAGCCAACATAATTTACTGTGAGCTCGGGGTTGAATGAGTTAAGAGAGCAACTACATAACTTAAGGAGACCAAACTTTTTGCCCTGTTAGATGCTTGAAATTGCCAGACAAATACCAGCAAATGAGTAGTTACTTACATTGTCTTAATACACATTAAACATGCTAAAGTGCCACTACCTTTTTAAGAACTTTCATTGCAAAAATTTTCCCACTGTCTTGAGTTGTGACCTTCCTCACTAGAAAGACCTGAAAAATAATGATTCAGTAATTTCAAGGCATAGCGTGTGTTATTTCATACCTACTGAAAAAATGTAACAATCAACTGATATTACCGCAAATTCCAACAAGAATGATCTTATCATTCCAGAAAACACAACATGTCAACAGTGCATAATTGTAAATATTTACTCCTCGATTTGGGATGAATCTATCAAAATAAACAAATGGAAATGGTTCCGTCAACAACAGTCATTGCATATAAGAATGACTGTTGCATGCTGTCAATTTAAAATTTGATACTGACTCATTTCTTACCAATGATGAGAACGTCATCTTAGAGATGTGAATTTCAAGATCATAATATGGACAACATCCGTACCTTCCCATAACCTCCTTTCCCTAAAACTTTCAGTAACTCAAAGTCACTTGGTCCAACTTTCAAGGAACCAGGATTAACTGTCTGTTCAGAAAGCTCCAGAGTTTCCATACCCTCAACACTAAAACAGATATAAATTCATGGATTAAAACTTCATTTTCAACTGATTCATATAGCATATGTTTAACCCTTTCATGACAGGAGCTGTACTGGTGCAGTATTAAAGATCATGTGCCAGTGCATTCTCTTATATATATATCTCTTATTCTCTCCCATAGGGAACCTCGCATATATAAGAGAATGCACTGGCTTACAAGGTCCATATTGTTAGGCCTATGAATTCTCTTATATATGTGAGGCTCCCTATGGGAGACTTGCACATATAAGAGAATGCATTGGCACAAGGTTTTCGCAAAATTTCAGGAAGCTCCAGACATGGAAGGGTTAACTGGACAGGGCTGAATGGACACAAAGGACACGCAGACATCCTGCTAGTGAGCAAAATATTTTTATCCAAACTGAAATGGGTTATTTTAACAGATTCTAGGGGATGTTATATGGGTTACCTGAGCACAAACCAGGAGAAGGAAAAATAGGTTACACATAATTTTGCTGGTATGTGACCGTATGTCAATATAAAAAGTTATCAAATATTTCATACATACTTGCTAATCAGTGGAGATCCAACAAAGAGTGGTTCATCCTGAAAAGGAAAAGAAGAGAAAATATCAGTATTTAAAATAGAGGTCAATGGAATTATTTTTAACAGCTATTTTTCAAAGGACTGACATAAAAACAAGCTTCTCCCCAGCTGTTCTACCAAACAAAATGCAATGCAAATGACATATAGAATCCATGTATATAAGAGCATCACTTCTATGGTGTTTCGTTTAACGTGTTGTTTAAATGATATAACTTTTGCTAGATAATGCATTATGTCTGAATCGGACATTTCGTCCGTGTCAAAAAGTACTACATGTACTTTAGTAGGGGCGAAAAATGCAAGGGGTGTCCGGAAAAAGATGAATTTATGTGACTATTATTTTCTTAATGGAAAACTATTCTAGTTTTTGGATCGTTTTGTTGCACAAAAACTGCGTATCGTCAAATTCTCTTTCCAATGGCATTTCCAAGGGTACCCACTCGATATTTTAGGACTTTTTTGGACCACATATATTTATAACTTATCACCTTACTTGAAGATTTTATACACAGAAGCATGTTAATGTCCACTTTTTAGTGACTGGAATTGTTACCTGACTTCAAATTAGACAGTAACAGTTAAATGAAAGTGTCGATGACACTGTATCTCAACTTGGAAAGGGAATAAATTCATGTGTTACAGTCAATGGAGAGATTAGGAACGCGGAAAGTTGAAATGTCAGTAATTCTAGATTATCAACATGAAGAGATGGCCACTGGTGGCTATGTTTTCCAATGAAATTCAAAAACTTTTTATAGCTGCCATCTAAAAGTCGGTGATGATCGGATGAGGGAAGTGGACTGTAGGATGTGCCAAAGGATTTAGTCACGCAAATAGTACAATCCAAGATGGCTGCAGGCAGCCATGTTTCATGGCCGAATGATGCAAAAATTACTCATTCCCATCTACATGTCAACAACCATGACAAATTTCATAATGATCCAACCAAAGATACGACTTGTAGCCTGTGCCAAAGGATTTAGTCACAAAGATTAAAATCCAAAATGGCTGCTGGTGGTCATGTTTTATGGCTGAATGACCCCAAAATGACGCGTTTCCATATACGTGTCAATATTAACATCCACAACAAATTTCATGATGCTCAGACGAACACTCTGGCATGTAGACCATGCTAATGGATTGAATTTTGAAATCCAAGATGGCCACTGGTGGCTATGTTTTTTTGCCGAATGTCCCCAAAATGATTTGTTCCCATCTACATGTCAATGTCAACATCGATGACAAATTTCATGATGATCTGACCAAAGGTACAAAATGTAGCCCGTGACGAACGATTTAGTCATGCAAAGAGTCAAATCCAAGATGGCTGTTGGTGGCCATGTTTTATGGCCGAATGACCCCAAAATGACTCGTTCCCATCTACATGTCAATATTAAAGCCCATGACAAATTTCATGATAATCAGATGAACAGTACGACTTATAGCCCATGCCAATGGATTGAATTTTTAAATCCAAGATGGCTGCTGGCGGCCATGTTTTTTTGCCGAATGACCCCAAAATGACTCGTTCCCATCTACATGTCAATGTCAACAGCTATGACAAATTTCATAATGATCCAACCAAAGGTACAACCTGTAGCCCGTGCTAAAGGAAATTGTTGGCGGATCACACATGCACACACACAAGGACGACAGATACCAAGCCACATGGCAATAGCTCAAACATTACAAAGTAAAGTTGAGCTAAAAAGTAATGAAACACCATGTCAGCATATGTCCAACGATGATGGTAATAAACATTCTCGTCGATTCACAAAAATGAAGGTCTTTTGATTGTACCTGTGGCCCTATAGTTGGGAACTTGTATATAAATTTACTATCCATGTAGACTAAAGTGTATTGGCTATAATATTCAAATAAAATAAGAGTCAAGTCCGTGGGGTCAAAATTCACAATTTAAACTTAACCCTCCCACCAAAATGACACATTCATTAATTATAAAGGCAGGACTACTTCCAGGAACCCCCCCCCCCCCAAATAGCGTAAGATGTGTTATGGTCTCCACCTTACAACAGCATCAATGTTGGTTGATCAGTCGATGATCTTCATTTCATCATTTCTGTGGTGCAACATAAGATGTTTTAGTTCACAGGAGTGTGACATGATCATGCAGAGGTTTAGGTGTTGTGAAGGCAGCATGGAATTTATGGTTGAGGGCATTGGCTTGGTCTTATGGGTGGAGTTTAATTTCACCCTCAACTTTCAGTGGGAGACACTTGTATTTTCACTGTTTAACAAATGACCAAAAATAATTTCCTGGTCTGTTGTTTAAGTTGTCTGAGAAAAGATCAATATATAGGATCCGGACCAGCTCTCCCAGGGCGGGCAACTCGGTCAAGACAGTTTTTGGGACAAGCAGGTCTGGCTTTTGTGGCCGAGTTTTGGGGTTATGAATTTCTTATGTTAAGATGATGATATATTTCATAACTTCATAACCACAAAGATGTTCCATTGTGTACCTAAAGAAAAATTCGTCGAGAGGAGCATATGCCAACTAACTGTGAAGAATGTGTCAAGGAACGTCGGCACACCTATTTTGTTCATGTGTTCATGTTCTTCATTGTTTCTATTCTTGAATCGTTAATTGTTATCTGCCAAATAAATGATCACAACTCAACTTTCCAATATATCTCCCGACAATCCTTTGGCTGGTATCTGGAGAAGTCGCACCTGCGCGAAGACGGCCCCATACGAAGACGACCCCGTCAATAAATGGGAGTTGAATGAAGCCTATAGATGTGCATGTGATTTTCTTTCGCTTGTGTTACATCTGCCTTCTACTTATGGTGGTTAAATTATAAGAAATAACTCATGTTTCGAATAAGGTTATGGGTTACAACCGATAAGTTTGCAGAAAATTTACTATAACGCGCTTGTTATAGAATTTTTTGTTCGCTTAAACCACTTGTACAGGCGGGCTACAGTGAAATATAATGAAACCGCATGGGGCTGTAATGTGCTCTGCTGCCCGCCCCCCCCCCCCCTTTACACTGCCCCTATTCACCAAAGCTATATACGCGCCTGCACATCTAAACCTACAGTGAAATAACAACATCGTATTTCAATGTGGCTTCTAGGAGATACATACCAAGATCTACATTTCGGTAATTTAATTCCCGCTATTTTATAGCCTATAATAACATCTGTTATGTATTTTGTCATTAATTATTATTATTAGTTTCATATTTCATATACCGTAATCAAATATAGAATGATTTTAAACAATGTTTCTTTTACATATGGGGCCCCGACTTATCTGGGGCCGACTTCTCCTGTATTCCTTTGGCTTAGAGAGAGAGGAAGAGAGTGCTGAAGAGAGAGAAAAGGAAAAGAAACCAAATAAAAAAAAAAACTTTATTCTCAAATCCTTTGGACCGATCTAGCCTGTGGCGATCTGACTCGAACAAAGCTGGCCCAGTTCGATTGGACAGAGTCGCCCCTGGGACGAGCTAGCCTGTTTCCAATGTATATACGAACAAAAGCCAGCAAACAGATAAATATCATCATTCTACTGCTTATCAATATCATATGTCATTATGTGGAGACATTCACATTGAATAGAACCCAGGCCTGACTAGAGCGCGCCGCACACGATGCGATATATATCGTACGACAAATATCGGGCACCGGTTATGGGTCAAATCGTAGCGTGTGCGGTGGAAAATCGCAGGACATTTTGTCGCACCATCGGCCCAGCAAGGAATGAAATAATTTTGATTTTCTACGATCGAGTTGTACGATTTATTCAAAGTAGCCAATTAGATTCAACTATTAATATGATCACGTGGCGATCACATGTTTTATTTCAAAACAACATGGCGTCCAGTGTGTCCTTCAAAGTCAGAGTAGCGGGATATTTTGAATGGCGGAATACCTTTAATACAACTACAATTGAATTCAAAACAAAACAAAACAGGTGGACTGGATCCTGCCAATTGGTGTCAAAATAATATCTGATTGCGAATTTGTGTGGGGAATTAAATCAGGTACCGGTATAGGGCCTACTAGTCTATAGAACTATAAACACTTGTAATATTAATATTTATTGGAAATTTGTATTTAATATCCGGAATAAATACAAATATAGAACTGTTCCTAGGCTATAGCCTATACTACATTAATAATACGGTAACCCATTGTATTTAGGTAAATTAGGAGAAAGTAAACAACTAGATTCAAGATTCAATAAGATTTATTTGGTATTCAATATAATTATAGTAGATATATAACAACAGGACCCCACAAAAAGTTTAACTTGCAAGGGCAGGGCCCTTATGCTTGTATAATGATACAGTGTAATGTGTACGTATAATTGGGTGTATATAGTGCGGGTGCGTATTTACAATGTGTGTAGTTTCGTATAGAGATGGGCAAGAAGGGGTGGGGGCGTTGGGGGGTCGGGTTGTGAGATGGCGATTATAGTCATTTTTTGGCTTCTAGACGTTTCGTACCATGGTCGTTTCGTACCATCTGGTCGTTTCGTACCATATTTTTTTGTCGTTTCGTACCGCATTGTTTGGTCGTTTCGTACCATGTAGAAAATCAATTGGTCGTTTCGTACCATGTAGAAAATCAATTGGTCGTTTCGTACCGTGTGTTGTTCCATGTTGGGAATGGGGGAAAAACAGTATTAATTTCATACTTTATTCTTTATTTTAAAATAACAATAACATATTAACATTAACAACATTATTTTACACAATAATATGGGACATGATATTTGTTATTTGATTAACAATCAGCAGACTCGACAGCAAGGACAGCAACTGTTGGCGCAAACAGTTTTGAACATGCCTTCAAAAGACCACTGGTGGAGATGCCGCCGTTTTCGTAGTTACTCCACAAGCAGAATAGTTGCGCCTGGTTCTCCCGATACTGGAGTCTTTGGTACCTTTTAATTTTTTTTTCACCAACCAACTTTACTGTCATGTCTGTCGTTGCCGATTCCTTCTTGAGCATTGGAACCAGGATGTAATATGGGATGTTTGTTGCCTTGTTTTTGTATTGGATGCGTCTGTGCCATCCCTCAGTGTCGTTGTTTGTTCGGATGGAGCACCCGTAGACGCACCACGATTCCATTGGTAGGCATCTGGAGTCCAGTCACTGTGATTCCACATACTCGTAGATTAATGGCATGTTGCCGATTTTGGCTGTCGGGTGATCTCGCATCCTGGCAAATGATGATCGGATGTGTTCAGCTGGCAGAAGTGGCAAAGCATAAAGCTTTCGCAGTTGCCTACAAAAATGAAAAGAAGATATAAACATAAATAAGAAAATTTTCAGTTTGTTATATATTATTCTAATTTCCCCCTATTTCTGCTAATTGAAATAATAGCATTATTCTACTTATATAATTGAAATAAAAATAATAATCATATAAGTTATATTTTGAAAAAATTGATTTAATCATACAATTCTATTATTTTATTATACTTCCATGTTTTACATGGAAGTATATTGTTTTTGTGATTTTTCCTTTTTCTCTATTATTTTTATTATTATTTGCCTTCTTAGCAATTTTATAATGAGCATAGCTCAGTCAATACAAGAGCTAGAAAGCTGACACTTTGTATGTATATATATATGTATACAAACTCTAGTGCTTAGGCCTATTGAGAATCATGTCCTCACTTGACTTGCAGAGTTATCTCCCTTTATGTGAAAAATTGATGTGTTCAGAACTCCGAAACTATAAGGAGTACAGCAATGAAATTTGGTCGATAGATACATCTTGATACCCACTGAAGCATGAGCACATCAAAAACTGTGTCCCTCTTTCCTCTTCAGAGTTATCTCCCATATATAGGTCAACCTCGAAATAGTTCAGATCGCCTGTCCTCACATAGCAAGAAAGATAGCTGGATTTAGTTTCTATGGTTGAAGTGGCCGTTGTCAATATAATACACAAAAATATTTTGGACATATACGGTATATAATCAATAAACAATTCCCAGTACGCAAAATTTGCCCATTTTGCGGGACTAAAGAAAAGGTTCGATATAAACGAATCCCGTCTAAGGTTTCGAACCGGACCGAATCATCACAGCGGTTTCGAACCGAACCTCGAACGGTTCGCAGGGCCCTAAATTAACGTCGGAGAGAAAGTCAGACATGATTGTGAGATGAATGATGGGGGATCTCATGTTACTTATAGGATTCCAACAAAAACAACTCACGAAAAGGTGTGATCAAGAAGCCAGGTGGTAATTAGTGGTAATCAGTAAGAGCTCACCTCTTGTTTATACAGCGTGATTAGTATTAACACTTGTTGTAAAAACATCTCATAAGATCTTTCCCGCAGTCAATCAGATGAATACTATTGTCAGCGTGATTGTTATTCACATTCGATGTAAGCAAATCTCATAATATCTTTCGCCGCATTCCAAAACATGAATAATTATACATACATAATATAAATATATATATAAAATACCGTGTTTTCCACATTTCCAACACACGGTACGAAACGACCAATTGATTTTCTACATGGTACGAAACGACCAAAGAATGTTGATTCACACATCGATTCCCTGGATCCCTGCATATTTCACATATTCGCGTTTTTTAAAAATGGAAACAGGTGCGGCATGTCCGATGTGCGTCGGATGGCATATTATGCCACGCACCTGTCCGACCAAGTCACTTCGATTATATTGTATTATTTAAATAGCATTTCATTGAATACGAAACAGTTCTTACGGCAATACATATCACACATGTAGCTATAACAATACATGACAGCATATTCAAAGCGTTTGCCAATGCTAACGTCGAGATGATGAACATGATTTTAGGCATTCCCGTTTTGTTATCTGCGCAATGAAGTATATCAGTGTTTGTCGGGCGGCAAATCTGTATCGTGCACTTGAATCATTCCAACCGCATACCACCCACTGCATATAGAAATCACCGTCATCGTGCACTATCTGACAAACTTTACAAGATATTTATGTCCGCAAATCACAAATCGGCGCTTGTTTGGATTTGAAAGGACTATATTCGCATTTGTTGGACGACATATGATACCCAGTTAGCGATAACATTACCAATCTGAGCAATCTGATCGCCATGTTGCGATGTAAGGGGGCCATGTAGTATTTTGTATATATTTAGTCTACTATATATTTTGGGACTTCTGTCTGTCTGTGTGTGTTAGCTATGGCCGGGAAAACTGCCAGGGCAGGCGATCTAAAAAATCAAGGAGGGCTATTAATAGCCCTCCTAGATTTGCCTAGGAGGGCTATAGCCCTCCTCAACTTTTTACAGTTTTGATATTTTACCTGAGATAATACTCAGGCCTGGCGATTTGATAATTTCAAGAGGGCTGAAAATTAATATCCCTCTTGGGTTGCCTTAGAAGGGCTAATATTAGCCCACCTAGACTTCTATTGAATTCATGTTATCTGTCCAGTGGAATCGAGTGGATATTTCCAGTGGCATTGAACAATGTTTGGTTCTTTGTTGATGAGAAAATGAATTTCATGTTGGCAAGATTTGACCGGCTTTATGGGGGCTGGAAATAGCCCTCCTGGAGTCAATGTTGCGAGGGCTGTAGGAGGGCTATCAAATAGCCCTCCTCAGATTTCCAGGTCTGAACTGCCAGACGGATTTCGACGAAATTTGATACCTAAGGATGCATTTGCAGTCCTTCCCACGAGGAAAACACTGCGAGAGCATTTATTTGCTCCCGTAATTCAGAAGACGGGTGTAATATTGCACCCATACTATAATTGTAAGTTGGGTTTTTCTCAAACAAAAAGTCATTGTGGAATAGACCTATGTCTAGTTACACTTTAATATCCCATAGTTCTACTGAGATGGTAACGGATCTCAATAAACCTTAAAATAGTTCACTATTGAACCAACAATTACAGTCTCCATTAGTATTTTGAGATGAGGGACGGGTTTTAGCACCCGTGATTTGAAAATTACGAGTGCGTACGGGTGCGAGAGCAATCACTCCCGTCTCCTGGGAAGGACTGCATTTGTCCAGGGAGTGTTTTGGACGTGTAAAATCGTGACCCCGACCTGACCTTGACCTCCAAAAAGGTCAATTCAATGTCAAATCGGGTAAAACGGGACGGATTTCGATGAACTTTGATACCTTGAGGTACTTTTGGACAGTGAGTTTTTTGGACTGGTCAAATCGTTACCCTGACCTGACCTTAACCTTTAAAATTGTCAATTCAATGTAAAATCGCAATTCAATGTAAAATCGCGAATTTTGACGAGATTTTGACGAAATTTAATACCTAGGGTTACTTTTATCTGAGGAATGTTTTGGACGGGTCAAATCGTGATCCAAACATGACAAAACTAAATTGAAGAAAGGATGCGAGTTTTTTTTGCGAATGAGAATAGAATGTTGCACGGACGTTTATTATATATATATTATCACCACCATGATCCAGTAATAATATTACAACCCGAAGGGTGCTTGGCTTTTATCATACTCTGTATCAATCGTGATCGAGTAATACTTTTACAACTATTAATATTATAAGTAGAGAACTATATCGTGCATCATGGTTTATACATCATGCATGTTTGGGATCACTTCCAGTTCATAAACTAGGTGGATACAAACACAAAGCGTACACATGTAGTCAGGCACGAGCAAGCTTGTGCACGGTATTATTTTTCTGATTAAATATTTTCCTTTAATTATTTAATATGTAATTTCCATATAATATAAAGACTGTTTATTAAAAATTAAATACTCCATGGAAGTATAAAATTTCTGGTATTTCAGAAATTTAAATCCTAGTTTTAATCATATAATTCTATTATTTTTATTTTATCTACTATTTTATTTTATGAGAACAAATATTTACCTGTATTCGTCTCCTTTTTTGTTGTACAGTTCGATCAGCCCTTTCTTTTGAATCTGCTTATTCACGGCCTGGGTCCAGTGAAAATAACAAACACGTCTTTCTACCTCTGGTAGTAACTAATTGTGTTTGGAATTCCATGTTGCCTTGTCAAAGTCCATACAATTAACGTAGGGCCCTGCGAACCTTATAATTTAGGTCGAACCGAACCTTGAAACCGAATCATCATCTTGGTTTCGAATCGAACCGAATCTCGAACCTCGAACCCAATTACCGACCGTGTCATTGAAGAGAGTCCAAGCGACGTACTCATAATACTAGTAGCCAGTTAGAACGTATGTGGATCATTATAATAGTACAATCAACGTGTTATATACAAATTTATCGTATACGATATAAGATAATTACATGTTGAAGAATTATTTTATATTGGAGATGAATGACAATCCGATAAAACGTTGATTTTATGTTCAGTTTATGTCCATACATTATATTACATAACCCCGATTAAAACAAATATCTGATTATCATTCTCCGTATATACCCGCGTCCGCTCACTGAGCATCACTCATGAAAAATCATAACTTATGACTTATTCTAACAGTAAGTGAGACAGATGTCTGATTGAATCATCGGTCAAGCTTCCAATAGTAAATATGTACAATGTAAACAACGCGATAAACGACGCATTGAACTCCTAACACACTGACAGCATGAACGCGCCACGTGGCATAACTCGGTAACTATTAACAGACTCGTCAATCTGTAACTGCGACAACACATGACAAAGATCAAAGCGTGCCGACGTCGCGTTGTAGCAATTAAGTGTCATAAGACAAAGCACATTTATGCTGATAAACAATTGCCACACCTTCTCCTCACTGTGATTGGTTGACTCCAATTGTTGACACAGAAGGCTGCCGGAAATACCTATTCACTTTCAGCCAGTTTACGGAATTCAAAAAAGCTTGTTCGATCTGTATTCATCGATAATCATAACTTATTGTTTCGTTTGTTAGGTATAATTATGTCCATTAGTAAAGTTATATGGAGAATAAAACAAACTTTGACAAGGTAGAACTTTGACTGAGATAGAAATGTTATAGTTTTACTAATTAATTATCACGAATTTGACATGTCCGACTGGACCGTTTAGCGGGAGCGGAATAAAGTTATGCCAAAAGACCCGTTCAATGAAATATCACCCAGTTACCCCGCCCGAGTAATGATCAAAGTAATTATGTCCAATGGTATCACACAGTTGTATGTAAACCAATTAATATACGGTATATAATCAATAAACAATTCCCAGTACGCAAAATTTGCCCATTTTGCGGGACTAAAGAAAAGGTTCGATATAAACGAATCCCGTCTAAGGTTTCGAACCGGACCGAATCATCACAGCGGTTTCGAACCGAACCGAACCTCGAACGGTTCGCAGGGCCCTAAATTAACGTCGGAGAGAAAGTCAGACATGATTGTGAGATGAATGATGGGGGATCTCATGTTACTTATAGGATTCCAACAAAAACAACTCACGAAAAGGTGTGATCAAGAAGCCAGGTGGTAATTAGTGGTAATCAGTAAGAGCTCACCTCTTGTTTATACAGCGTGATTAGTATTAACACTTGTTGTAAAAACATCTCATAAGATCTTTCCCGCAGTCAATCAGATGAATACTATTGTCAGCGTGATTGTTATTCACATTCGATGTAAGCAAATCTCATAATATCTTTCGCCGCATTCCAAAACATGAATAATTATACATACATAATATAAATATATATATAAAATACCGTGTTTTCCACATTTCCAACACACGGTACGAAACGACCAATTGATTTTCTACATGGTACGAAACGACCAAAGAATGCGGTACGAAACGACCAAACAATATGGTACGAAACGACCAGATGATACGAAACGATCACGGTACGAAACGTCCTGTACCCCATTTTTTTAGTTGTTATGCTTTATCTGGTAGCCAATATGATTATCTTGATGCATTCATGCTGAGACCTGCGCGATCATTTTGCAATACTTGTATATTTTCAAGAATGTGAGGAATACCAGTATTTTTAGGTGATAAATGGAATATGGGTGTGAATACTGCTTGATTTGGTTGAGGAATTGGTTACGGTCATAATTAAGTTGATCAATTTTGCACTGTTGTTCAAAAGTACATGAATGACATATAGTAACACATGGAGGAAATGTGGCATAAGTTTGGTTGGCCTGTTCCTCACCAGGAGAGCTTGTACGATCCGATCGCATCGTGCGCTGTGATCTACCGTACTAGTAAGTGATAAAAACAGAAGTTGCAAGACTAAAATCGGACCATGTGCGCACACCGATCTTACGTCGCAAGGGTCTGCAACAAATATCGTGCAACAAATATCGCATCGTGTGCAGTGGGCTTAACCTTAAAGTTAAACTTCAAAGACCAATGTTCATGCGGATTATGTGAAATTCCCTAAAAAATATTATTGATGGTCATTTTTTTATTTCATCTATATACGCTTGTAGATGTCTATGGGTTTGAAAAACTTAGACTAACACTTGATTTTTCTTCAAAAACATCTGTTAATGTTATCGCTATTTTATTAAATTGGAATTTTGATCTATTGCGAAGTTAGTCCAATTTCGCCGGTTACCTGTATCGCATCGTCGGCTTCGATATATTCTTCATCTGAGAAATTATCGCAGTCCTGTGGTCCCTCTTGTAGTTCTATATCAAATACACCAGCCATTTTAGTGTTTTCCGCAATATAAGTGCGGTAAGTATTATGAAATACTGAAAAGTTTGTCTGCTTCCATTGTAAATTTCTCATGGAAATCTGGGGAATCCTTTCTGACGTCTTCACACGTGATCCGCGCTTCCGCCCACCTTTCGGCCAATCGATGACGTAGTTTCCGCAACTATGTTCTATTTTAAGAACCATAAACCCAACGATTTCGCGCGAAAATTGACAAGGGGGAATCCCACTGCGAAACAATCATGCCTCCACGAAAGAAATCCAAGAAAACACAAGAAAGTGTAAATGATACAGAAACCATATCGCCACCAACAAAAAAGAAGAAACATGTGCAAGCTAACACATTCAAAATAAAATTTGAACACTGGTACTATATACATGATATATATAATTTCATTAATTTGAAAGTTGCAGGCCTGGTAAATGCTAGATCCATTTGATCTTTGTGTCATGGCTTAGGTAAATGCAAATTGTAATGTTCACAGTTGTTTGAAATTCGTTGGAAAAACAGATATCCCCACCCCTACTTATTATAGGCCTACTATTGACAATAGTATAATAATTAGGGGTGGGAATATCTGGGTTTTTTAGTGGTTTTTGACACAAATTTCCAACAACTTGTCAACTGTTGTATTAAATGTTCAAATTATCTAGTATGGGAGGCCAAATTCACATTTATTAATAATTGCGCTGAAGCACAATTCAAAAATACATGGCCGAATCTTCCCTCCGCCGAATCTTCCCGTTCCCCAATTCAATTGCGCTGAACCGCAATCCAGCTTGATTCATATAAATTGCCCTGAAGAGCAATTATTGTTACAATTAAGCTTATATATACCCCTGAATAGATAGGTTATTCCATTAATTAACTGGGAGTTCCCAAGTCCAAATTACAGGTCAAGTTCGAATTTGGGTTCGTTCTGATTATTTTGTACTGACTTATGGCTCTTTTCGACTTAGAATTTTCAATATTTGAGGTTTCCGGATGATAACTTCAATTCGGGTTTCTATATCGGAACCAAAATACAGGTCAAGTTCGAATATGGGTTCGATCCAAATAATTTTGTGCTGACTTATGGCTCTTTTGGACCAAATGGTATCCAGACGATTGGGACCTTGGATGATTGGGACCTCGGACGTTTGGGACCTTGGACGATTGGGACCTTGAGTCAGGACGATTGCGACCTTATATATTCAAGTTATTATATTTATTGTGTATATACTTTATATTCATAATGCAGACCATTTCCTATTAAAAATTATTACATTGGGTTAGTGTCTAAGTAAGTTTTGAACAGCGATCATATAGACTCACAGTGAGTACAGTTTATCAATGTTTACTTAACAGCAGCCTACTTAAAAGTAGGTGCGGGCTATGGGAGGCCAAATTCACATTTAATAATGAATTGCGCTTAAGCGCAATTATAAGCGCAATCAATTGCGCTTAAGCGCAAATACCACATATTGTGCTTAAGCACAAATAGGGCATTTACGCTTAAGCGTAATTAATTGTGCTTAAGCAGGCCTTTAGATTAGGCTAATTTGGGGACATTTTGGGGGACCGAGGTGAGGGATTTGCGTGAGGGGGGTACCCCCTTGTAAATATTGCGGGTACAGGGTTTTCCCCGGGGAGAATTATTTTTTAAAGTAAACCTAAAATGGGGGCTGTCTGGTTGTTCTGAAGCATATGAAAGGTGAAAGAAGTGAACAAATGGCCCCCATATCATTTCCTGGCAACTTGGGCTTATATCAGCATTCAGCAAGTTATGTTACATGTACCCTTATTAGTTCAACTTTACTTTGTAAAGTTTGAGCTATTGCCATGGCTTTGTCGTCCGTGCGTGTGTGTGTGCGTGATGCGTCAACAATTTCCTTTAGCACGGGCTACAGGTCGTACCTTTGGTTGGATCATTATGAAATTTGTCATAGCTGTTGACATTGACATGTAGATGGGAACGAGTCATTTTGGGGTTGATCAGCCAAAAAACATGGCCACCGGCAGCCATCTTAGATTTTACTCTTTGCATGACTAAATTCTTTGGCACGGCCTACAGGTCGTACCTTTGGTCAGATCATCATAAATTTTGTCATGGATGTTAACAATGACATGTAGATGGGAAACGAGTCATTTTGGGGTCATTCGGCAAAAAAACATGGCCGCCAGCAGCAATTTTGGATTTTACTCTTTGTATGACTAAATCCTTTAGCACGGGCTACAGGTCGTACCTTTAGTATGATCATCATGAAATTTGTCATGGCTGTTGAAATTGGAATGTAGATGGGAACGAGTCATTTTGGGGTCATTCGGATTAACAACATGGCCGCCAGCGGCCATCTTGGATTTCAAAATTCAATCCATTAGCATGGGCTACAGGTCGTACCTTTGGTCTGATCATCATGAAATTTATCATGAATGTTAACATTGACATGTAGATGGGAACGAGTAATTTTGGGGTCATTCGGTCCAAAAACATGGCCGCCGGCATCCATCTTAGATTTACTCTTTGCATGACTAAATTCTTTGGCACGGCCTACAGGTCGTACCTTTGGTCGGATCATCATAAAATGTGTCATGGATGTTAACAATGACATGTAGATGGGAACGAGTAATATTGGGGTCATTCGGCAAAAAAACATGGCCACCAGCAGCCATTTTGGATTTTACTCTTTGTATGACTAAATCCTTTAGCACGGGCTACAGGTCGTACCTTTAGCCTGATCATCATGAAATTTGTCATGGTCGTTGAAATTGGAATGTAGATGGGAACGAGTCATTTTCGGGTCATTCGGACAAACAACATGGCTGCCAGCGGACATCTTGGATTTCAAAATTCAATCCATTAGCACGGGCTACAGGTCGTACCTTTGGTCTGATCATCATGAAATTAGTCATGAATGTTAACATTGACATGTAGATGGGAACGAGTAATTTTGGGGTTGTTCGGCCAAAAAACATGGCCACCGGCAGCCATCTTAGATTTTACTCTTTGCATGACTAAATTCTTTGGCACGGCCTACAGGTCGTACCTTTGGTCGGATCATCCTAAATTTTTTCATGGATGTTAACAATGACATGTAGATGGGAACGAGTCATTTTGGGGTCATTTGGCCAAAAAACATGGCCGCCAGCAGCCATCTTGTATTTTACTCTTTGTATGACTAAATCCTTTAGCACGGGCTACAGGTCGTACCTTTAGTCTGATCATCATAAAATTTGTCATGGCTGTTGAAATTGGAATGTAGATGGGAACGAGTCATTTTGGGGTCATTCGGACAAAAAACATGGCCGCCAGTGGCCATCTTGGATTTCAAAATGTAATCCATTAGCACGGGCCACAGGTCGTACTGTTCGTCTGATCATCATAAAATTTGTCATGGATGATAATATTGACATGTAGATGGGAACGAGTAATTTTGGGGTCATTCGGCCAAAAAACATGGTCGCCAGCAGCCATCTTGGATTTTACTCTTTGTATGACTAAATCCATTAGCACGGGCCACAGGTCGTACTGTTTGTCTGATCATCATGAAATTTGTCATGGATGATAATATTGACATGTAGATGGGAACGAGTAATTTTGGCGTAATTCCGCCAAAAAACATGGCCGCCAGCAGCCATCTTGGATTTTACTCTTTGTATGACTAAATTCTTTAGCACGGGCTGCAGGTCGTACCTTTAGTCTGATCATCATAAAATTTGTCATGGATGTTAACAATGACATGTAGATGGGAACGAGTAATTTTGGGGTCATTCGGCCCAAAAACATGGTCGCCAGCAGCCATTTTGGATTTACTCTTTGCATGACTAAATTCTTTGGCACAGCCTACAGGTCGTACCTTTGGTCGGATCATCATAAAATGTGTCATGGATGTTAACAATGACATGTAGATGGGAACGAGTAATTTTGGGGTCATTCGGCAAAAAAACCTGGCCACCAGCAGCCATTTTGGATTTTACTCTTTGTATGACTAAATCCTTTAGCACGGGCTACAGGTCGTACCTTTAGTCTGATCATCATGAAATTTGTCATGGCTGTTGAAATTGGAATGTAGATGGGAACGAGTCATTTTGGGGTCATTCGGATTAACAACATGGCCGCCAGTGGCCATCTTGGATTTCAAAATTCAATCCATTAGCATGGGCTACAGGTCGTACCTTTGGTCTGATCATCATGAAATTTGTCATGAATGTTAACATTGACATGTAGATGGGAACGAGTAATTGTGGGGTCATTCGGTCCAAAAACATGGCCGCCGGCAGCCATCTTAGATTTACTCTTTGCATGACTAAATTCTTTGGCACGGCCTACAGGTCGTACCTTTGGTCGGATCATCATAAAATGTGTCATGGATGTTAACAATGACATGTAGATGGGAACGAGTAATTTTGGGGTCATTCGGCAAAAAAACATGGCCGCCAGCAGCCATTTTGGATTTTACTCTTTGTATGACTAAATCCTTTAGCACGGGCTACAGGTCGTACCTTTAGCCTGATCATCATGAAATTTGTCATGGTCGTTGAAATTGGAATGTAGATGGGAACGAGTCATTTTCGGGTCATTCGGACAAACAACATGGTTGCCAGCGGACATCTTGGATTTCAAAATTCAATCCATTAGCACGGGCCACAGGTCGTACTGTTTGTCTGATCATCATGAAATTTGTCATGGATGATAATATTGACATGTAGATGGGAACGAGTAATTTTGGGGTCATTCGGCCAAAAAACATGGCTGCCAGCAGCCATCTTGGATTTTACTCTTTGTATGACTAAATTCTTTAGCACGGGCTGCAGGTCGTACCTTTAGTCTGATCATCATAAAATTTGTCATGGATGTTAACAATGACATGTAGATGGGAACGAGTAATTTTGGGGTCATTCGGCCCAAAAACATGGTCGCCAGCAGCCATTTTGGATTTACTCTTTGCATGACTAAATTCTTTGGCACAGCCTACAGGTCGTACCTTTGGTCGGATCATCATAAAATGTGTCATGGATGTTAACAATGACATGTAGATGGGAACGAGTAATTTTGGGGTCATTCGGCAAAAAAACCTGGCCACCAGCAGCCATTTTGGATTTTACTCTTTGTATGACTAAATCCTTTAGCACGGGCTACAGGTCGTACCTTTAGTCTGATCATCATGAAATTTGTCATGGCTGTTGAAATTGGAATGTAGATGGGAACGAGTCATTTTGGGGTCATTCGGATTAACAACATGGCCGCCAGTGGCCATCTTGGATTTCAAAATTCAATCCATTAGCATGGGCTACAGGTCGTACCTTTGGTCTGATCATCATGAAATTTGTCATGAATGTTAACATTGACATGTAGATGGGAACGAGTAATTGTGGGGTCATTCGGTCCAAAAACATGGCCGCCGGCAGCCATCTTAGATTTACTCTTTGCATGACTAAATTCTTTGGCACGGCCTACAGGTCGTACCTTTGGTCGGATCATCATAAAATGTGTCATGGATGTTAACAATGACATGTAGATGGGAACGAGTAATTTTGGGGTCATTCGGCAAAAAAACATGGCCGCCAGCAGCCATTTTGGATTTTACTCTTTGTATGACTAAATCCTTTAGCACGGGCTACAGGTCGTACCTTTAGCCTGATCATCATGAAATTTGTCATGGTCGTTGAAATTGGAATGTAGATGGGAACGAGTCATTTTCGGGTCATTCGGACAAACAACATGGTTGCCAGCGGACATCTTGGATTTCAAAATTCAATCCATTAGCACGGGCTACAGGTCGTACCTTTGGTCTGATCATCATGAAATTTGTCATGAATGTTAACATTGACATGTAGATGGGAACGACTAATTTTGGGGTCATTCGGCCAAACAACTTGGCTGCCGGCAGCCATCTTAGATTTACTCTTTGCATGACTAAATTCTTTGGTACGGCCTACAGGTCGTACCCTTGGTCGGATCATCATAAAATGTGTCATACTGTAGCTGTTGACATTGAAATGTAGATGGGAACGAGTCATTTTGGGTTCATTCGGGAAAAAAACATGGCAGCCAGTGGCCATCTTGGATTTCAATATTCAATCCATTAGCACGGGCTACAGGTCGTACTGTTTGTCTGATCATCATGAAATTTGTCATGGATATTAATATTGACATGTAGATGGGAACGAGTAATTTTGGGGTTGTTCGGCCAAAAAACATGGCCACCGGCAGCCATCTTAGAGTTTACTCTTTGCATGACTAAATTCTTTGGCACGGCCTACAGGTCGTACCTTTGGTCGGATCATCATAAATTTTTTCATGGATGTTAACATTGACATGTAGATGGGAACGACTAATTTTGGGGTCATTCGGCCATTCGATTTACTCTTTGCATGACTAAATTCTTTGGTACGGCTACAGGCCGTACTGTTCGTCTTATTGTCATGAAATTTGTAATGGATGTTAATATTGACATGCAGATGGGAACGAGTAATTTTGGGGTCATTTGGCCAAAAAACATGGCCGCCGGCAGCCATCTTAGATTTTACTCTTTGCATGACTAAATCCTTTGACACGGGCTACAGGTCATACCTTTGGTCAGATCATCATAAAATTTGTAATGGATGTTAACAATGACATGTAGATGGGAACGAGTCTTTTTTGGGTCATTCGGGCAAAAAACATGGCCGCCAGCAGCCATCTTGGATTTTACTCTTTGTATGACTAAATCCTTTAGCACGGGCTACAGGTCGTACCTTTTCTGATCATCATGAAATTTGTAGTGGCTGTTGAAATTAGAATGTAGATGGGAACGAGTCATTTTGGGGTCATTCGGACAAAAAACATGGCCACCAGCAGCCATCTTTGATTTCAAAATTTAATCCATTAGCACAGGCCACAGGTCGTACTGTTTGTCTGATCATCATTAAATTTGTCATGTATGTTAATATTGACATGTAGATGGGAACGAGTCATTTTGGGGTCATTCGGCCAAAAAACATGGCCGCCAGCAGCCATCTTGGATTTTACTCTTTGTATGACTAAATTCTTTAGCACGGGCTACAGGTCGTACCTTTAGTCTGATCATCATAAAATTTGTCATGGATGTTAACAATGACATGTAGATGGGAACGAGTCATTTTGGGGTCATTCGGCCGAAAAACATGGCCGCCAGCAGCCATCTTGGATTTTACTCTTTGTATGACTAAATCATTTAGCACGGGCTACATGTCGTACTTTTAGTCTGATCATCATAAAATTTGTCATGAATGTTAATAATGACATGTAGATGGGAACGAGTCATTTTGGGGTCATTCGGCCAAAAAACATGGCCACCAGAAGCTATCTTGGATTTTACTCTTTGTATGACTAAATCATTGAGCATGGGCTACAGGTCGTACCTTTAGTCTGATCATCATAAAAAAATTTATGGCTGTTGAAATTGTAATGTAGATGGGAACGAGTAATTTTGGGGTCATTCGGCCGAAAAACATGGCGGCAGTGGCCATCTTTGATTTCAAAATTCAATCCATTAGCACAGGCTACAGGTCGTACCTTTAGTCTGATCATCATGAAATTTGTCATGGATGTTAACAATGACATGTAGATGGGATACAATCATTTTGGGGTCATTCGGCCCAAGACATGGCCGTCAGCAGCCATCTTGGATTTTACTTTTCTCTCCATGTCTATAAACTAGTATTAGACATTCAACTTTCCACATTCCTAATCGCTCCATTGACTGTAATACATTAAATTATTCCCTTTCCAAGTTGAGCTACAGTGTCATTGACACTTTCATTTTGGGATCATTCGGCCAAAAAAATGGCCACCAGAAGCCATCTTGGATTTAACTCGTTGCATGACTAAATCCTTTGGCGCGGCCTACAGGTCGTAGCTTCGGTCAGATCTTCATGAAATTTGTTATGGATGTTAACAATGACATGTAGATGGGAATTATTCATTTTGGAGTCATTTGTAAAAAAACATGGCCACCAGCAGCCATCTTGGATTTTACTCTTTGCATGACTAAACCCTTTGACACAGGCTACAGGTCGTATAATTTATCAGATCATCATGAAATTTGTATTGGATGTTAATAATGACATGTAAATGGGAACGAGTCTTTTTGGGCTACAGGTCGTACCTTTAGTCTGATCATCATAAAATTTGTCATGAATGTTAATAATGACATGTAGATGGGAACGAGTCATTTTGGGGTCATTCGTCCCAAAAACATGGCTGCCAGCAGCCATCTTGGATTTTACTCTTTGTATGACTAAATCCTTTAGCACGGGCTACAGGTTGTACATTTAGTCTGATCATCATAAAATTTGTCATGGCTGTTGAAATTGGAATGTAGATGGGAACGAGTCATTTTGGGGTCATTCGGACAAAAAACATGGCCGCCAGCAGCCATCTTGCATTTAAAAATTTAATCCATTAGCACGGGCCACAGTTCGTACTGTTCGTCTGATCATCATGAAATTTGTCATGGATGTTAATATTGACATGTAGATGGGAACGAGTAATTTTGGGGTTATTTGGCCAAAAAACATGGCCGCCAGCAGCCATCTTGGATTTTACTCTTTGTATGACTAAATTCTTTAGCGCGGGCTACAGGTCGTACCTTTAGTCTGATCATCATAACATTTGTCATGGATGTTAACAATGACATGTAGATGGGAACGAGTAATTTTGGGGTCAATCGGCCAAAAAACATGGTCGCCAGCAGCCATCTTCGATTTTACTCTTTGTATGACTAAATCCTTTAGCACGGGCTACATGTTATACCTTTAGTCTGATCATCATAAAATTTGTCATGAATATTAATAATGACATGTAGATGGAAACGAGTCATTTTGGGGTCATTCAGCCAAAAAACATGGCCGCCAGCAGCCATCTTTGATTTTACTCTTTGTATGACTAAATTCTTTAGCACGGGCTACAGGTCGTACCTTTAGTCTGATCGTCATAAAATTTGTCATGGATGTTAACGATGACATGTAGATGGGAACGACTCATTTTGGGGTCATTCGGCCGAAAACATGGCCACCAGTAGCCATCTTGGATTTTACTTTTCTCTTCATGTCTATAAACTAGTATTAGACATTCAACTTTCCACATTCCTAATCGCTCCATTGACTGTAATACATTAAATTATTCCCTTTCCAAGTTGAGCTACAGTGTCATTGACACTTTCATTGACTTAAATCAGGGGAAAAAAACATACTTTCATATTATCATCATCCCTGTCCCAAAAAAATGGTGTCTCAATCCTGGAGCTTTGGTGTCTCAGTCCTCGAGCTCTAGTTTTTTTTATTAAATCAGCATCTCTTGCACAAATCTATAGTATTTCCATGGTCATATAGTGTGAATGTGGTGTCACCGAGGGCTTGCTTCCCTCATATGGTGTGCCTGTATACTCGAAAATTGAAGAAAATCAAAGTCGCCTCGACTAATACAGAAAGTAATGCTATTGCGAGTAGCCCCAACTAATATATACCGAAGATAATATAATGCTATCATGAGTCGCTCCAACTAAAACAGAAGGTGATACTATTGCGAGTCAGCCATTTTGATAAAGAAGTTGGGCTAGCTCCCTACCCATCCAAATCAATGAAAACAAGAGGTGATATGTCAATAGGAGTTAAGGTTAAGTTATGGATAAACCTATTTATTCACCAGGGGTGTTTAGTTACATATAACCATGAATTGCGCTTAAGCACAATTAATTGCGCTTAAGTGCAATTAATTGCGCTTAAGCGCAATTGATTGCGCTTAAGTGCAATTGATTGTGCTTAAGCGCAAATAATCACGCTTAAGCGCAATTAATTATTAAATGTGAATTTGGTCCCCCATAGCGGGCTGTGTTGTTATTGTCAAATGGGTTCACCACTGATTAATCGTCACCTACTTAACAGTGATCAATGAGCTGAAATGAGGAGGTACCAGGCATGTGTTTATGTTACCGAAGCTCTGTAAAAACAAGAACAGCTATATGCCTATAAGTTTTCCAAATCTGAAATGATGGCATATCCAATATATCTACCGAAAACGTCGAGTTGCAGGGGAAGATATTCAAGCTGTATCGGTACAGTAATCGGTATTGCTATTAAATAATAAGATCAAAGCAGATATTCCCAGTAAATAACAAACTCTATGCCCAAGTTCGACAGAACGAGAAGAAAGGCAACGATCAAAAAGATGTTACAGTTAAATGCATGCTCGTTAATCAAATATCATCGTTATTATTGTTTTACAGAGTTTTTCAGTATATAATTATTAGCTCAACTTTACTTTGTAAAGTTTGAGCTATTGCCATGGCTTGGTATCCGTCGTCCGTGTGTGTGTGTGTGTGTGATTCGTCAACAACTTCCTTTAGCACGGGCTACAGGTTGTACCTTTGGTCGGATCATTATGAAATTTGTCATAGCTGTTGACATTGACATGTAGATGGGAACGAGTCATTTTGGGCTCAATCGGCCAAAAAACATGGCCGCCAGTGGCCATCTTGGATTTCAAAATTCAATCCATTAGTACGGGCTACAGGCCATACTGTTTGTCTGATCATCATGAAATTTTTCATGAATGTTAATATTGAGATGTAGATGGGAACGAGTCATTTTGGGGTCATTCGGCTAAAAAACATGGTCGCCAGCAGCCATCTTGTTATCTTTGTCAATTCCAAAATTTTTAACTATTTTGTCTTTAACTGTTATGTATGGTTCTTCTGCCTGACTGGACTGAGCTTAATTAGCTTTATCACTCTATTAGACTATATATCTATTTTAAAGTGTCCTAATAGGTTGAAATCGAATGCCATATCCATGTTCATATGGAAGGTGCCCAATAAGTCTTATGCCACTTGTGAACTTAAAGGTACTCAAAACCTGTTATTTATCAACATTTTGTACAATGAAATTTTGCCGGTTTGTCATATATCTGACACAAAAAAGCCACTTGATTTTAGAGTTATCCATCTTCATCTGCTACTTGGTCTTCTCATCGAATTTTACTGGGCCACTAAATATTCCAGGTGGTTAAAAATAATAGATTTAGAAAATCGATATCTGCTCACTCTGAGCTTTGATGAATGGGTTCCTCGATTTGAATAAAATATTTTTTACACCCGAAGCCAAATAAATAGTAACTGAGGGATGCTTAATCGGATCGAGTACCTTTAATAGTAAGGTGTGATTTGTTGAAAAGGTTGGTGTCAGGATTTATGAAAATAGATAATCGCTATCGCCAAGGTATGGGTTAAACATCTCCTGATCGTGATCGGCCTCTCGTTTATATATGGGAACATACTAGAATGGATTGCCATTTTCTTGAAAATAAGAACTTACAAGTTTATAGTATAATTATACGCCCCGCAACGAAGTTAGGGGGGTATACTGGAGTCAGCTTGTCCGTCCGTCATCCGTCCGTCGTCCGTCCATGGACACAAATTTGTCCGGAGTTTTTCTCAGTCGCTTTTTGATCAATTTCCGTGAAACTTGGCACAGACATCAACCACCATGGGAACCTGTGCACCTGCGATTATGACGTCTGTCAGACTTTTTTTGCTGGAGTTATCCCCCCTTTTTCGACTTAGAAATTTTCGCAACATGTATACTTTTGTCCGAGCTTTTATTCCTACATTTTTCGGTCAATTTTTTAAAAACGTGGCACAGATATTTAGTACCATGGGAACCTTTGCACCTGCGATTATGACGTCTGTCCGACATATTTTGTGTGGAGTTATTCCCCTTTTTCGACTTAGAATTTTTTTCGCAACATACATAATTTTGTCCAAGCTTTTATTCCTACATTTTTGGGTCAATAGGTTTAAGATTAGGGTTATAGTTGTACACCTGCAATGGGAACTGTTATTTTATTATTTTAACTAAAGGTTTACTGACATGTGAAACATCTTAGTATTTTAAAAACAGGGGGGTATCCGTAGTCCCATTGGGACAGTCACACCTCTAGTTATTAATGTTTTTGAATGCAGCGAAAGATCTTATTAGATGTGCTTACAATGAGTGTGAATACTAATCACGCTGCCAATATTATTCATTGTTATGGAATGCGGCGAAAGATCTTATGATATGTGTTTACGAGTGTGAATACTGATCAACTTATAATATTATTCATGTTATGGAATGCGGCGAAAGATCTTATGATATGTGTTTACGAGTGTGAATACTGATCAACTTATAATATTATTCATGTTATGGAATGTGGTGAAAAATCTTATGAGATATGTTTATGATGTTAATACTAATTATGCTGATACCACAGTTGCTCTAAAACTGCTAACAGTTTGTTTTTTTCAAGAATGGCATCTGTATAAACAAGAGAGCTCTTACTAATTACCACCTGCCTTCTTGATCACACCTCGTTGGGAATTCGTGAGTTGTTTTTATGTTTACCCATACCATAGTATGGTAAATATAGTGTCGTTGTCCGGATTGACCACTCGCCGTTAGTCCATCCGTCTGTCTGTCTGTCTGTAGACACTTTATGCATGGTGCGATAACTGAAATATTTTCTATCTGATCAGAACCAAATTTTGTATATGAATTTCTCAGCACAAAAGACAGATCGAGTTCGAAATTGGGTTTGATCCAAGTTTATTTTTACGGAGTTATGGCCCTTTTTCGACTTAGAAATCACAGATTCTATGATAACTAAAAAAAAAATTATCTACTCTGAACCAAATTTGGTATGTGAGTTTCTCGGCCCAAAATACAGATCGAGTTTGAATATGGGTTTATGGCCCTTTTACCTAGAATTCATGCATGCTTCGATAAATCAATCATTTTTCATCTGATAGGAACCAAATTTGGTATGTGAGTTTCTCAACTCAAAATACAGATCAAGTTTGAATATGGGTTAGATCCGATTTTTTATACCAGAGTTATGGCCATTTTCCAACTAAGAATTGAACAGATATGAAATTTTTATGCTTACAATATATAACCATAGCAGCTTACAATTAATTACCTGTGATATCAGTTAGCTCTAAGAGAGAGACTCAGTAAACCTGTATTATTGATAATGATATCTGATGCTCACTGCTGCACATATAAAATGACTTTGATAGCCATGTGTTGTTTATTGCATTTCCATAGTGTGTGGACAGTGTTGGCCCAGGGTTTATCAACTCCCACATAGCTCTCTGGTTTAGCCTATCAATGCAGTGTTCAAGTGACATACCTGGTACAGTCCCCTAATTTTATAGAGTTAAAACTGTTAACCCTGGTCATCAATTTTATGCTTTTGTATATTTTTCATGTAATCATTTTCCTATTATATCCCCTTCACTTGTACGGTATTGGTTTTTTGTAGTTAAAATGAACCCTTCTCAACATTCCTGATACTTAGTAGAAATACCTTTCATCTGATATATCTCATTTTATTGAGATGTATGTAAATTTGGTATGTGAGTTTCTCAGCCCAAAATACAGATAGAGTTCGAATTTGGGTTTGATCCATTTTTTTTAAACGGAGTTATGGCTTATGGATATTCGCGGCCAGACTAAAAATAGCTGATCACTATCACCAAGGTATGGGTTAAATATCTGCCGATCGTGATCAGCCTCTCGTTTAGGGATCCTGAAGTGCAATTGAGTTGTATTGAAGCGTAATATTTATGCAATTCTAGTGCTGAACTGGCTAAATATGTAATAAATGCCACACCAATGTAAATTATAAATCACTAATTCCACTGAAGCGTGCAAAGCAGGGTAATTATAGATTCACCCTTTGTCTTGATAACTTGATAGATCCGCAGTGCAGGAATGCTCCCCATTGGTCAGCGAGTGGCCCAAAGGAAACTTTCCATGATGAAAAAGGTTATGGATGGGGAGGCCCCAAATTAGTTTAAGATCTGATATGACTTTAGCAAATACACACTGTTCATACAGTTTAAGATCTGGACCCTTGCAAATTTGATCAGTCCCACAGTAAAGTCATTTGGAAAAACAGATTTTACTATTCTGGTGCCGTCCTTGGGAATGATTTTCACAGTTAATAGATCCAAACTGCAATGCTAAAAATTGGAACCATCTGGTGAGAAAATTTTTGCATGAGCACATTTTGAAATAAGAAAGTAACTTTTATCATTTCTACTAACTGAGGGTGTCCTTTGACACTATTTGAAATAAGGGGTTTCCTTTATTTTATATTTTATGTCAATTGGCTAAATTTGTACTTTATCCTTAGGGATGTCTTTGGTTTCTGTGATGGAGTAAGTGAACACTTGTGTAGCATTATATATGCATGATACACAGCGATAAGTTGGCACTCGCCTTAACCCTTTGGCGAGTGGAACGACGTATATGTCGTCTATGGGTTGAGGAGTAGAACAACATATATGTCGTTTCAGGAAGTGTTATTTTATGTAGACATAACTTCAATAAATCATATGATTTATAAATGATTTGTATAGGACTTTGATTAATATAATGTCCCGAATGTATAAGTGCAAATGATTATGATAACACACGTTAACAAAAAATGCACATAAATTAAAACGAATTATTGGACACTTTTGACCTGAACTTGGTAATAATTATTGCTATGACGTTGACGTTAAATTTACTCATGACGTCATGTATATGACGTTACAGATACTCTCCAAAGGGTTAACATCATTTAAAGAAACTGAAACCTCACAGAACCCACAGATTTTCCTGAGGATCAAATATATGACTGCTTTGTGTAGGTATTTAAAAACAGATTTTCTCAAAATCTGTTAGGAATTTCTTTGTCAAATTTGGTACAAGCGATTATTATGACACAATATTTTAGAACCACCGACCCATTGGATAATATGATCATACGCTAGCGTAATTAACGAACCAAAACTAAACCACTCACATGAGAGTATCTGTAGCGTCTAAAACAATTCTGATCAAGATAACTGTATAGATTCCCACCAAATAAGATTCACATGCATAAGGCTTATATTTCGTGTCGGTATTAATTATAAATAGTTATATACATGTATCTTGTCGAGAGTGGAACTGGACCTAACCATTATATTACTTGTCATGCTGGGGGAGCTCTCCGCTTGAGATACTCATTACTCAGGCTAGATGGAGAAGCGTGTCCATTTCATAATGTTCATTTCATTCATAACATGTCATCATGTTGATTTCAACAACAGTCGACAAACAACGTCATCATGTAAGTTTCCCCATTGACCGAATTCGTGTGGAACTGAATGTATCTTCTGCTTTGTTCATAAGTATGTGATTTCATTCTATTCAAGAAAATATGATATATATGGATTAACAGAAGCATATACGTACTATACAGACTTGTGATAATAATGAAATAAATATTAAATATTATGTTATTTCCTTTCGCACAGTATATAGTCTCTACAGCACCATGCTGTATTGATCAACTTCCGTGCATCAGTTGGAAAATAAAGCTTTGAGATACACATAGATCGTGTTGTGGCTGTCACGATGAGGCACCTCACAAAACTGTCCGCCTCTGATGGGGAGCTATATAGTGCAGTTCACATACCAATGCTATCATATCTGAAGATCATGAGAGGAGATTTCATTTTTCTTGATTTGTGAAATTTAATGATTATTTTCAATTAGAAAGGCAACTACCCACAACAATTTTCTCTATTTTAGGATGTTCATGTCATGCCTGTTGATCAATGAACAATTGAACTGAGGTTAGTTCTGGATCATGGGTTCATAACCAAGTTAAAGCTGTCGCCAACATATGTCTTAACACTTTGTCCTAATTCCAGTTGATTGCTCCCTGCTTGAGTTGACCACACTGCTTATCAACATTTTTTTTCATTGGGCTGGAGTAGTTGTGACTGCTTTACTCTTCATTATAATATATGAGTGTATGAAATTATATTATGCAATTAAAAATCCAACTCAACATTATGATACAATGAAGCCTCCTCTCGTTGAGCCAAGACAATAAGCTGTTTGGTGATTGGAGTGTTGTGTGAAATTATTAATTATTCTAGCAGAAAGGGACAAAAAAGGATTTAAATCCATTGTTTTTATCGTCTCTTAGTAATTGCTCAGATGCTATACAATGAAGATGATGATATGTGAAATTCAAGATTTTTTCCCAGACAGATCCAGAGAAATTCTTTGTTGAAAATCTCTTGCCATTTTTGGCTGGATTTAAGCAAAAACGTGCATCTCCCACTTAAACCTGATTTTAGCTATGCTGTAGACCAATATACTTATTCTAAACATTTCCGAATTCTTCTGCAAACCAACTCGTATTGCACAAGTACTTTTTTGGTTTTTATTAAATTTTACTATATTTAAATATTGGACTTAATTGACTACAATTCAACATCTATCCACATCGTGATAGGCTGACCCTGGGGACGGACTGCGGCATAAATAAGCTTTGCTTTCTCACGTTATCCTCGAAGACTGTCATACATACATTGTACATCTATAACTATTTATAGCTCTCACAGACACCACCACTCCAATAATATCTTTTTCTCCATTTGCAGCCACTTATTCCTACTCATTTATTCAATTGCTATTTTATAATCTAAAATGCTACATGCTCTATGTGATATTACATATACATGTATATGTGTGATATATTCCATCAAATAAAATCTAATCTAATCTAAGAGCATACATCCTAATTGTGCTCATGAGCACAACTCAAATGAGTGAGATGAAGTACAATTCGATAATTGTTATGGAAGTAAATTGTGTTTAATTCAATTGCAGTATTAAAGCACAATTATTATCCCCCCCCCCCCCCCAACGAAGTTGTGGGGGGGGGGTATACTGGAATCAGCTTGTCTGTCGTCCATGGAGACAAATTTGTCCGGAGTTTTTTTATCAATTTCCGTGAAACTTGGCACAGACATCAACCAGCATGGGAACCTGGGAACCTGTGCACCTGCGATTGTGACGTCTGTCAGACTTTTTTTGGTGGAGTTATCCCCTTTTTTTACTTGTATAATGTATAATGTATGTATAATGCAACATGTATAATTTTGTCCAAACTTTTATTCCTACATTTTTAGGTCAATGTTTTTTAATCTTGGCACTGATATTTAGTAGCATGGGAACCTGTGCACCTGCGATTATGATGTCTGTCCGACTTTCTTTTGTGGAGTTATTCCCCTTTTTCGACTTAGAACATTTTCGCAACATGCATAATTTTGTCCGAGCTTTTATTCCTACATTTTTCGGTCAGTAGGTTTAAGATTAGGGTTAGGGTTGTGCACCTGCAATGGGAACTGTTATTTTATTATTTTAACTAAATGTTTACTGACATGTGAATATCTTAGTATTTTAAAAACACAGATGGTATCCTTAGTCCCATTGGGACAGTCACACCTCTAGTTGTTTCTCTCTCACACAGCTGCCATGCATGATGAAGTTCTGTGGAAGGGTTACTATGAATACCGAACACAACCGGACACAACCGAAAACAAGCCAAATAAGGGTTAAAAGACGGAAATATATTAAATAAAGTTTATAATGATGTGTATGTATATGTAAGCTAGTGATATGTGAAGTTTGATGCAATTTGGCCGATTAAAAGTTACGTTAATGAAAGTTTTATGTAATCTCACGCCGAGTCAGAGTCCGGCTTGATGGCGGCTAGCTCTTTGAATACCGAACACAAGTTCAAATAAGGCGTATATAAGGGAAATATATGAAATAAAGTTTATAATGATATATGTGTATATGTAAGTTAGTGATATGTGAAGTTTGATGCAATTTGGCCGATTGACAGTTGCGTTATACTAGTAGGTTTATGTACAATATTAGCTGCCGGCACGCAAACGAGAGTTCGGCAAGATGGAGGCTAACTCTATGAATACCGAACACAAGTTCAAGTTAGGCGTATATAAGGGAAATATATGAAATCAAGTTTTTAGAGATGTGTGTGTATATGTATAAGCTAGTGATATGTGAAGTTTGGTGCAATTTGACCTACTAGAAGTTTAGTTATTGATAGGTTTGTGTACAATATTAGCTGTCATCACATAAACCAGAGTTCGGCAAGATGGCGGCTAACTCTATGAATACCGAACACAAGTCCAAACTAGAATGCACTCACTGGAGCTGCCTATACTTGCGCCCATCACACATTTGGCATGTTGTGTGGTGTCTTGCCAACAACAGTTTGAACCACAGTTGCTGGCCCCTCGTTTGAGAGATCGGATAACAAAAATCTAGATATCAAATCTCTGTTCATCCATCGCTGAAATAGTTGTATGTACGGACAGAATATCTCTGTTATCTCAAGTTGATCTATTACACTAATGATAGTCTTAGTAATACGTACGAGTTGTTTGACATATTAATATAACAATGTAGACATCGTTCATATGAAGGGTGTGAAGACGATTGATTGCCGATGCATGATGCTATATTATATACCAATTGGGTTAACTTACTAGTTTGACTAGAATGATATCAAGTGTGTATGCCAGTGGCAAACACCATCAAAGTAAATTATAAAATACCGACACAATTAAATAAAAGAAACGCGATCATTGGTTAGTCTTTGATTAACAATGTGTCAATGTGAACATGCCCTTAGCGACTGATCAACAGACTTCGGGAACATTATTTACGCCTTATTTGGACTTGTGTTCGGTATTCATAGAGTTAGCCGCCATCTTGCCGAACTCTGGTTTACGTGATGACAGCTAATATTGTACACAAACCTATCAATAACTAAACTTCTAATAGGTCAAATTGCACCAAACTTCACATATCAATAGCTTACATATACACACACATCTTTATAAACTTTATTTCATATATTTCCCTTATATACGCCTAATTTGAACTTGTGTTCGGTATTCATAGAGTTAGCCTCCATCTTGCCGAACTCGGGTTTGCGTGCCGGCAGGTAATATTGTACATAAACCTACATATAACGCAACTTTCAATCGACCAAATTGCATCAAACTTCACATATCACTAACTTACATATACACACATATCATTATAAACTTTATTTCATATATTTCCCTTATATACGCCTTATTTTAACTTGTGTTCGGTATTCATAGAGCTAGCCGCCATCACGCTGGACTCTGACTCGGCGTAAGATTACATAAAACTTTCATTAACGTAACTTTTAATCGGCCAAATTGCATCAAACTTCACATATCACTAGCTTACATACACACACACATCATTATGAACTTTATTCCATATATTTCCGTCTTTTAACCCTTATTTTGACTTGTGTTCGGTTGTGTTCGGTATTCATAGTGACCGCTGTGGAAGCCATTCTTTATTAATTGCACTTCAGTGCAATTATACACAAAATGGCAAACAGCACGAGATGTTGGTGGGAATGAGCAGTGTGCGTTTAAAGGCCAAATGGCGATTAGCACTCCTAAAGACATGTAATGATATTCACTTTTGAATTTAAATGTTTCTCATTATCAAACTAAGATGTACCTTTGATTTCTGCATGTCCCATAAGAAATTAAGAAGGATTCGCTTAAGTCATAAAAAATACAACTTTGAACATGATGTTTAGGCCAGAACTCTTGGTTATCATTGAAGAATTTGCATGTATTCATAATTCATTGAAGTTCCTGAATCAAAACGGAATAATGTGCGACTGTCTGGAAAATGTATAAATTGAGTTACCTACAGGTAGCTAGAAACTATTTTAAATTCACATACTGCTTTCTCTTCATTTTAGTCATCAATATTATGTAGTACCATAAATGTTCACTGCTAATGACGTTGTGTGCTGGGTATTGACGTTGTGGCCAGTTTCCAGTGGAAAAATATAACGGGAATGTCACAAAAACCATAAAACTGACTCAGTTGAATTGCTATTATCATTCACAATCATGGAACATCATACACTGTTTGAAACATCGAGATGTACCAATCTCTGAGTTCCAGTTATGAATCATGGCCGAGTGCTAGTGTGCTGAAGTTGGTCCATACTCAGTACGGACATACTTGCAGGTGCCTAATAAAAGTGTCAGCACGATCATTAATTTTGGAGAAAATTTCCAATGATCACTATTATTTGGCACTGAGACATAGAGTGAAATTCCATCACTATTATTAATTTCAGCCTAAATCCCCACCCATCACTATTATTAGGCCATCATAATTATTAAAGGGGTACTGTACCCCAATTTCAATAAATTCCCGGTGACAATAGCGATCTAATATGAATATTATATTATAAAATAACTAATTTGAGTCGACGATGTCTACTGAAAACGTTCCGGTTAACAGGCTATCGTAAAAGTAAAATTGAATTATTTAATATAAATTCATTTATGGCTGGAGTCATAAAATGGAGAATTATGCCATTACGAGTTACCGTTCTTGAAATCGCATATGTTGCGTGTCTTTTATCGACGGCCGTTCGCGAACATTATTGACTCGGAGTTGCAAACAAAACATGTTACCTGCAAAAGAAAGCCCGTTATAACCGATTCGGAAAAAAAGGAGAAAGAAACAAAAGTCATAAAGCCTCAAGTATTTTATAGGGAGCGAGATTGTTCGATGGAAGAGATTGAATGCATCAATCGAAGCTGTGAGAAATGAACTTCCGGTTCTTCCTGCGACTTGCGTCTTCTCCGGTGAAGGTCAAAAACATGGCGCGTAGTTTGAAATCGTAATATTTTTGTTTCCAAGATCAATATTTTCTTCGCTAAATTAGGTTTATACGAAACTCATATAACACGAACACAATCTAACTTGAAAGTTATTTCAATGGGAGTAAATAAAAAAATCGCCTATCTTTGTGTACAGTACCCCTTTAAGCACTTGAGAGTATAGCCCACAGCATGACATTTTACGTCCGTACTCAGTTCTAACATATAGCAGTCAAGGGGATATCGACGATAGCCGTTAGCTTAGATTTACCTTCCATGATCAATTGCGATCGCTGATTAAAAGTTTTTAACCAGCACGAATAAAACGATCTCAAATTTACCGGAAAATATAAGAAACAGAATAAGTTTTTTCAGCACTATATCAATGAGTTTGTTCGGAAATATTCTGCGTAGGTAAGTTTGGAGATACCACTTACCAAATTGTGTACAGTAATTTCAGTAAAACCTCTGTAAACCGAATCCTTCTCCATAATAACAAATTGTCCAGTCCCGAATTCATCCAAGTGCATTCTCACTAAAAATTACCTCTGTAAACCGGAACCGCTCTACTCTGAACATTGGACAACTTTTTTTTTTAGTCCTAGTGAACAAAATTACAAAAACTTAAATTTTTACCTCCAAAAACCGAACAGGGAAAGTGATAACAACCAAACACACATGCACACAAGTATAGTAGTTTCGTACTTCTGTATATACATACCGATTTAATGTGCCGCTATCGGTCTTTTGTTCAGCGAATGCTTTGAACCGGATTAGAACAACATGTGTCTGATTTGATAACTGTATGCTTATTTCACACATTGAGTGAAAAATGGTGACTTCATTATCTTCATAGAAAATTATAGCACTGACACATTGTTCTACATCAGTTGTTGTGTGTAGTTCTCTTGTTTTTTACAACCGCTGTCCAAACTAAACACAAATTATCTAAGAGTACACGGTGGTGCTGTATTGCATCACAATGAATGAGCCCCGAAAACAACAGCCCAGAGTTGAATGTAGACTATAAAGTTAAAACTTACGAAAGATCCCAGTCCACACCAAAGCTGACAAGAGCTGAGCATCAAGTATGGCAAATCTACCATCAATGACATTTAAAAAAAAACTGAATCGCTATAAAATTTATCATTTCCATGTTTCCTGTCTTATCTATACATGTATTATGTCTTATTATACCATGTTTTATCTATTGTTATTTATATTTTATATGGTAGTTTATTGAATAAAGTTTAATTAATCAATAATGAGTTGTTTGTGTCTCGATCACTCTTAGTAAGAGCAGCAATATATTCCGATGGTATTGCGATTTTGTATATATAAAATACCACTCTAAACCGAACAGAAGGGCCGGTCTGAAGGATGTTCAGTTTGGAGAGGTTTTACTGTATACATACCTCTTGGGTTTGAATGAGCCAAGTCTGTTTAATATTCCGTGTGTAACCATTTTATTCAAGGATAAAAGAGATATAACTTTCAAATTCATGCATTTCATTGCAATATGTGTATCTACTGATACGTCTCCTGTGTCTAACTCACAGTTATAAAATGCACCTGTCTGATAATGGTAAAAATCACTGCCGTCAAATAGCTCTCGTGAAGCTCTGTCCAAAGTATTTGATGAGGAACCCATCACACCACTCATGAAACGGCATCTGAGCTAATTCACCTTTCAACATGTATTCAATCAGACATCTGACTTGTAATCTATATTTTTTTTATATTGCAGCAAATCCTGACGTGTATTCAGGCGCAAGGCTGAAGCTTTAGCAGAAGACTTGCGCCATGAGTTGGGGGATTTTGACGTTGAATACAATGTTGATCCTCCCAGACGTGGTAGTTTTGAGTGTACTTTGATCTCCAAAGATGGTAAAGGTTAGTAAATTACAGTTGAATAGATGTTATTTCACTCATGTCAGATGATGGAGACACTCTTGTAAATCTTCCATGGTGCTTTACTGCTGTCATCCAAATGTTTTCAGTAATATCTAGTGTGACAACATATGATAAGATTCCACCAAGCTCAGGCCTGGATGTGACATAAATAGTCAAGGTGATATGTTGAAACCAGTCTGAGTAAACTCATACCTAAATATTCATTACAACATTAAATATTAGGTCTGACAGATAACATCGCTATCTCATTTCCAAGTCCTCGGGATTCCGTAATCTGATTGATTGCGTAAATTATTTTCCGTCCAATGAAACCGTATGGGTTAATAAACAAGTGTTAGTGGGCGGAGACTCCAATAATGTCACCTCTAAATATAGTAACAGAGCGGATTTCGAGGCTTGCAAATACAACAGAGACAGATTGAAAAAATGGCTTCGAAATTATATATTCGGTACGATTCCGATTAATTTGAAGGATGTGCTGGACCTGATAGATACTAGTAGGTCTGCGTATGGTACCAACTTGGCCTCCCATAAATATAAATAGAACTTTACTCATGTCCGTGTATTTGATTTACTTTATTGTAACATGGTTTGCAAATCAAATTATTTGCCGTAAAAAAGTCATCTGAAAGTCAAACACCGAGGAAATGACTTAATTTTATGCTTTTAAATAGTTCTAAAGCATCATTTTTGATGACGACCTTATTTTTTGCTCTCGGATGCAGCTTTCCCGTTGATGCAGCGAGTTCATCTCCCGAAAAAGAATAGTCGCACACACGACAAATATTATCTTCTGTAAGTTTATGTCGCGACACAGGCCTTCTGTGGGTTGATGAGTCGGCGAAGCACAACAAATACACCTGTCAATCATCGATGTATTTTAAAAAATCCGTGACGTCATTTTGGGGAAGCTCTTCGCTGAATAGAAATGGTTTTGGCGGCATTAGCTCCAGACTCTATATTTCAAATATAGAGTCGATGTTCACCCAGACTGTGTTGAAACATGACACACTGTTTGATTGTTTTATTGGTTGCATGTTCATGCCTGGGAAGCTATGTCATATAAATAATGTTGTTTATAGGCTGCCATCTTGAATTTCTATACAATGTGACCAAGGAAATAGAAACATCAAATTCTAAGAAACATGGCCGCCAGCAGCCATATTGGATTTTACTCTTTGTATGACTAAATCCTTTGGCACGGGCTACAGGTCGTACCTTTGGTCGGATCATCATGAAATTTGTTATGAATGTTAATATTGACATGAAGATGGGAACAAGTCATTTTGGGGTTCGGCCATAAAACATGTCTGCTGGCAACCATCTTGAATTTTACTCTTTGCATGACTAAATCCTTTGGCACACCCTACAGTGCACTTCCCTCATCCGATCATCACCAAACTTCATATTAATCTTGATATTGATCTACTTTTTGAACTTCGTTGGAAAACATAGCCGTCAGCAACCATCTTGGATTTTACTTTATATATTATCTCTTCGTGTTGATAATCTAGTATTACTTAGACCTTTCAACTTTCCGCATTCCTAATCTCTCCATTGACTGTAACACATGAAATTATTCCCTTTCCAAGTTGAGCTACAGTGTCATTGACACTTTCATTTATATATTTATCAGATGGTATACTCGGCAGTGACCCATCTGCTATCTAAACAAACATTGTTAGTCTTCGTTTCATTCTTCTCTCTTCGAGGCTATCTAGCCCTTGGTTGTGCAGCATCTTTCTGCTCCCTCATATCTTGATTGATAGTCATCTGCAATAAATCTGGCAGCTTTCTTCCGTACTTTTTCCAGGGCATCAACATCTTTCTGCAGGTGGAGATCCCATATTACATTTGCATATAGTCCAAGTTTGATACTATCAGTGACGTGTAGGCTAGCTTCTTCGATTTAGTTGGAGATCTTCTTAAATTCAACCTAAGAAATCCTAAAGTGCTGTTAGTCTTTTGTGACTTTATTGATGTGTTGGATCCATTTCATGTCATTGGAAGTGATCACTCCTAAATATGGATTATGTGTGACGACTTGGATGATGTTACACAATTTAGTTGATTTAGTTGATAAAACAAATAGTGCAATTGTTTTTCAATATTGTAAAAAAAAAGTTGTAGGATGGGATCGTAAACCAGGCAAATCAACTGCTGTTCCATGTTTCCTTTCCTTACATTATCAAATTTGCTTCCTATTGCAGAAACATCCATTTGGACCGGTCTAAAAGTAGGACCACCTCGACGACTGAAATTTCCTGAAGAAACAAAGCCTCTGGTTGAAGCAATAAAAAATGCAATATAAAATGAAAGTACTGATACTTATGAAGGTATTTATACGTATTTCCACCAGGCTGATTTATGTAGTACATATAAATAAGGTAACTCTCATGGTCTCATCACTAATAGTAGCAATAGACTATTAATATCTGGATCGTGGGTTCGAGGCTTCGGGCCCTACATTGTGTGCCAATGAAATAGTGGTTGGGATTCATACAGTTGTTTTGCAACAGAAGTCTCTGTAAAAGATAACCATATATAATCATCCTATAATTACTTGGATATATTTCAGAAATATAGCAGCACAATAGCCCTGTCAGTTTGACAAGACCGTGAAAGTTACCTTACATGTGACCGCCACGGGACATGTATAGATGTGAAATGTGACAAGAGAATATGATTAGGCAGGAACATTAGTGCCTACATGATTGGCTACTTGTAAATATCGGTCATGATATTGCCCATCTGTGAGTGAATTAACCCTTTCATGACAGGCGCTGTGCTGGTGCAGCATTAAAGACCCTGTGCCAGTGCATTCTCTTATATATGCAAGTCTCCCATAGGGAGCCTCTCATATATAAGTGAATGCGTTGGCTTTAATAGAAGATCATGGTAAATATTGTTAGGCCAATGCATTCTCTTATATATGCGAGGTGCCCTAAGGGCGACTTGCTTATATAAGAGAATGCATTGGCACAGGGTTTTCGCAAATTTTCAGGAAGTTCCAGTCATGAAAGGGTTAGACTGAGGTATTAGTGCCAAAATAAGTTGAAATAGGATTAGTTTAATGTTAAAGGATTGCTATCCTGATGAATACAACAAAACATTATCAGAAAGCCACTCCTATTATGATCACAATGATCCAAGTCCCATAACAATCACATAATAGATAAGCCGGTAAATAAATAAATAATACCCCCACCGGTCGTCGGCTATCTCCGTCGCAAATCCTCATATGACGTCAAATGAGTAGACTAATTAAAAACCCGGAATCGGAGTCGGAGTTAATTGTGTCTACATATATGACGTCATCACTATTATGTAATCGTGGTGGCGATGTTAAAAGCACATGCAGAATCGACAGAGCATGCGTGTTAATAGAAAAAACTTTATGGTAGCATGTCAACAATTGAAATTAAGGCTTGTATATGGTGTAATTTGGGCCGGGCTAAGGTTTATATATAATAATGTATGATAATTTATTAATACATCATGGTAGAATATTCTTATTAATATACCAAAGTCTTCATCTGTGATTTCTTTTACCAGAACAGTTGTAGCCTTGGTCCTACGTAAAATACGGGCATGGCTTTATAATAACAACACATCGCGATACATATAATAATAACATGATAAAGACGTTTAATTATGAGAACTGTGATGTATTTCGGCGAAGTTTGCATTCGCAGTGTTCTCCCATAACGCGTCAACCTCCAAAGCCATGATCGAATTTATGATCGCTTCGTGCAAACTTTATATGCGATCGTTGCGTATCTATGCATTGTCAATGAGTTGCCACGTGATCGATCATGTGACTATGCTTCTGTTTACATGTGACAATCATGTGATCGGGCCAATTATCACTTGACTTCGTCTACAACACAAAATCTTCAGCTAATTTGTTTTAAACCTTATAAAAATAATGATTGGCCGAATATTAGATTATATGCGCATAATGGACATTATATATATATATATATATTATCGGTATGTTGAAAGAAAATACTATTTTTTTTCGGATCATATTCCTTTAACCCCCAGAACTCGGTAAATTCCTCTATTGTATAAATTGATCTCATTACTAGAATTATTCATTAAGTTTTATTCTCCCTTTATACAATTTTCTTCCAAGAATTTGCACCGTACAACTATTAATATAGCTTACCAATGTTAACTTATCACCATATATCACACGGTGTAATCGATCCGAGGATTCATTGTGAGCGTGGAGGATTCGATGTGATGTCAACGAGGGTTTGAGCATTTTTGGTGCATTTTTTTGCTACTAAAATGTGGTAACTCACACAAAGAGGTTCACTGCTTGTAAACATGTAAATGCTAACATTTGGTCATTTGCTCAGTGGGGAGACCTTTCTCACACATGTATAGGCCATCAAATGCGTGTATGTAGATATCCTACTTAATAAACCCTCGATAATTCCAATTAAATTGTGACAGTTTTTCATTATCTAAGACATGTGCAGGTGGATATATCGCCAACTCACACCGTGATTTTCAGGCCATAACTCGTTGGAATATCCAATAAGAATGTAGGAGAAGTAAACACAAATGTCAACATGGAGGTGTTGTGTTGTAATTGTCAACAAGGATTCGCTGTGCAGACATTACAACAATTATACCATGTATACATGGCACTGTGGCCCATTGAGGCCTCGTGAAGGGCACTGGAGCTGCCTGCGAGTTTTTAACCATTGATCATGGCTGATTGTGTGTGTGGAAAACAACATTATATATATTAAATCACTGTGCTAAGCTGAATATCAGGTTTAAACAATATAGTTTAGCTGTTTATACTGTGCTATATTTCGCCACATATCGAAAATGCACTGAGAAGTTTCTTAATTGTGGTTAAGATTAACTCAAGTTTCATCTGTTAAGTGGCTATTGTTCGAGGAATCCTTGAAACAGTGAGAATAGGAGCAGGTCAACCGTGACTGCCTCTAATATATAACAAGCTAGACATTACATTATTATACACATTTCATTCCTTGGGGTAGAATAGCGACAATGATTTCACAAGATGGTATCTTTTGAACATCAAGCAGGACTATTCTGCCATCGCGCCAATTTCTGGCTTTGATCGCGCCAGATTGTGACTTCAGCAGGCAGGTAATAGACTATAGTCTGGCGATAGTGTGTCCGTTGGCATAATTATTCTCTCTATTTCACCCCAAGGCAGTCAGTATGTGTATACTATAATACTATTCCATGTATATTCATCGGTGGTGTTTTGTTTTCCACACCCACAATGAGCCATGGTCAGTGGTTAACAATTCACAGGCAGCTCCAGTGCCATTCATGAGACGCCAACTGGCCACAGTGTCAGGCATCTGTGGTACATGTTTATGTGTTGTAATGTCTGCATTGCAAATCCTCGTTGACAGTCACAACACCTCCACGTTGACATTTGTGTTTACACCCCGCCTCACTTCTCATAAGTTATATCAGATATTCCAACGAGTAAAGAGCTGAATATCACAGCGCAAGTTGGCAAGATATCCGTATATACGCAAATCTCTTAGACAATGTAAAACTGTGACAATTTAGTTGGAACTACCAAGGGTTTTAAAATGAATCGTGCCATGATATCTTTGCTTGTTTTCATTAAGCTAACCAACAAAATTGGTCTAAATGAAACTAAAAGGCCTAAATAGCATGGGAATTCTTCAGAAGTTGTGAAGTAGCCAATTTTATTTTCAATCTCCTCACAGTTGCTAACCGGAAGTCACCTGACAATTTCTCCAAAATCCATACCCACGTGCTTTGAAAAATCACTGATGGATATAGAAAAAATATATGACGTTGACCAGCGCCTAAGGTATAAACAACCACACAAGCCTGCTGCACTCTGGTGGTTGCTATTAATTGCACTGATTTTTTAGTTGAAAGCGCCTGACTAGTGAACAAGATATATACATACCCGGCACCATCTACAACCATTCAACAGCCTGTACATGTGTGGCAAGGGTCTTCCCACTGGGCAAATGACCAAATGTTAAATGTTAAATAAAAGAAAAATGTGTGTGGTTCGGGTTTCTCTACCATCCCTATTTTAAAACTCCTACCCTAAAGTTTTGTTTTCATGTCTATCCAGAAATATTACTAATTTTTTTTAATAAAAATCAATGTCTCAGAATGAATAGACAAAATTGCGGATGAAGATGGATAACTCTAAAATCAAGTGGTAACACGGCCAAATTTTGTGATACTCAAGTGATAATATGGCCATATTTCGTTGAACAAAATGTTGATAAATAATACGTTTTGGGAAATTTTATACCATAGTTGAGTGGTTAGCATTATTTTGTTGCAATTAATCGATTTTGATAACTAAAGAATATTTTGAAGAAATGTTGTTGTTGTTGTTGTATCTTGATGATATGGGGACCGTTTATCGGATTGAGTACCTTTAAGCTAACTACCAACCCTAATTTTTCTTGACATGTCTGGACATGTAACCAAAATGAGACATTTATTTTTCTTTGACATAAAAAAAGTATTCTTGATACTTTCAGGTTAGCTGGTTTGTTGTGATAAGTCTCTTCACGAATGTCAGCAGACCCTGAAGCAGATGACGGAAGGGAATGAAAGATGCAGATCTGTTTCTAACCTGATGGCATTTCAGATCTGTTGGCCTTCATGAATTGCCACCATCACATAACCGTTAACCTTTTTTGAAAATATTTTAAGTCATCATAACAACATCAAATATAAATGTCATCCATTTTAAAAAGTCATTTAACTTGACTGCATGTACAGTAATGCTCTAAATAATCGACCCCTTAACCACAGCAGAATTATGGGTGACTTTTCAGGATTTAGTCGGAAATATGGCTTGTTGCCATTCATCGGAAAGCTCTCCCCGAGAGCTTTCCGATGAATGGCAACAAGCCATATTTCCGACTAAATCCTGAAAAGTTACCCATAATTCTGCTGTGGTTAAGGGGTCGATTATTTAGAGCATTACTGTAGCAATCATCCAGATAATTATTGTTTGTTCAGAAATGTTTATGGAGAATAAAGATGTTTTTAAATTGTGTACCATTGGTCTTCCTTTCAAATTTAATTATATTTCGCCAAACTTTTATTCCTGTAGTCCGTGCGCCAAAACAAAAAAAGATTACTTTTGCTCCACTTTGACCGAACAAAGGTTTCTATATATGATATTGAGGGTTATTTTCTCCCGCATCAGCTGCCCGCATCAGAAAATACATATTGCCAGACTGGCAAAGTGTCCAGATATGGCGAAAATTACGGGAGATAACTCCTGCCCCTATTAAAATATAGGATTATACCCAAGTATGATCTACTGCCCACGGTGGCAGTAAATGAAGGACCACTGGCTTAAAATTGATATATGTCATTCAAAATATGACAATCTACAAAACGATATATAAATTCCTGACATGGCAACAAGTTTCGGAAAAATCTCTTTCAAATTGTAGAATTGGTGCAAAAAACTCCAAAATAATTTTTTTGGCTTCATGCCTATAGCAAACTATCCAGATTATATGAGGTTGCAATTATACTGAAAACATCATCATTGAGTACACTTTACGTTCCTATAAGAGTCCTGAATCTAAAACTGTGATAAGTTTGAAATATCGAGTTAAACTTAACCCTACCTACAAAAATCATGATTTTTTAAAGGATTTAATGTTATTGTCTAACCCGCACAACTATGACAACAAATCAAGTCTGGATCATTTTTAGCTCAACTTACTTTGTAAGTTTGAGCTATTGCCATGGTTTGGCGTCCGTCGTCCGTGTGCGCATGTGTCCGTCAACAATTTCCTTTGGCGTGGGCTACAGGTCGTACCTTTGGTCTAATCTTTATGAAATTTGTCATGAATGTTGACATTGACATGTAGATGGGAACGAGTCATTCGGTAAAAAAAACATGGCCGATGGCAGCCATCTTTTATTTCAAAATTCAATCCATTGGCGCGGGCTACAGGTCGTACTGTTCGTCTGATCATCATGAAATTTGTCATGGATCTTAATATTGACATGTAGATGGGAACGAGTGATTTTGGGGTCATTCGGCCAAAAAACATGTAGCCCAGCAGCCATCTTGGATTTTACTCTTTGCATGACTAAATCCTTTGGCGCGGGCTACATGTCGTAGCTTTGGTCGGAACTTTATGAAATTTGTCATGGATGTTGACAATGAGATGTAGATGGGAACGAGTCATTATTGGGTCGTTCGGCCAAAAAACATGGCCACCAGCAGCCATCTTGGATTTTACTCTTTGCATGACTAAATCCTTTGGCGCGGGCTACAGGTCGTACCTTTGGTCTGATCTTTATGAAATTTGTCATGAATGTTGACATTGACATGTAGATGGGAACGAGTCATTTTGGGGTCATTCGGTCAAAAAACATGGCCGCTGGTGGCCATCTTGGATTTCAAAATTCAATCCATTGGCGCGGGCTACAGGTCGTACTGTTTGTCTGATCATCATGAACTTGTCATGGATGTTAATATTGACATGTAGATGAGAACGAGTGATTTTGGGGTCATTCGGCTAAAAAACATGGCCGCCAGCAGCCATCTTGGATTTTACTCTTTGCATGATTAAATCCTTTGGTGCGGGCTACAGGTCGTAGCTTTGGTCAGATCTTCATGAGATTAGTCATAGATGTTAACAATGACATGTAGAAGGGAACGAGTCATTTTGGGGTCATTCGGCCCAAAAACATGACTGCTGGTGGCCATCTTGGATTTCAAAATTAAATCCATTGGTGCGGAATACAGGTCGTACTATTCGTCTGATCATCATGAAATTTGTCCTGGATGTTAATATTGACATGTAGATGGGAACGAGTCATTTTGGGGTTGTTCAGACAAAAAAATGGCCGCCAGCAGGCATCTTGGATTTTACTCTATACATGACTAAATCCTTTGGCGCGGGCTACAGGTCGTAACGTTGATCGGATCTTCATGAAATTTGTCATGGATGTTAACAATGACATGTAGATGGGATTTGTAAAGGCTGTTGACATTGACATGTAGATGGGGAACGAGTCATTTTGGGGTCGTTTGGCTAAGAAACATGGCCGCCAGCAGCCATATTGGATTTCACTCTTTGCATGACTAAATCCTTTGGCACAGGCTACAGGTCGTACCTTTGGTCAGATCATTATGAGATTTGTAAAGCCTGTAGATGGGAACAAGTCATTTTGGGGTAATTCGGAAAAAAACATGGCTGTCGGTGGCCATTTTATAATTTACTCTTTGCATCACTAAATCCTTTGGCACACCATAATCACCACATCCCTGATTCGATCATTATGAAACCTGTCATGAATGTTGATATTGACATATACATCTTGTCTTACTTAGACATTTCAATTATAGCACCTTTCCTATTCCTCCATTTATTGTCAACTATTAAATTATTCCCCTACCTAAGTTGAGCTACAGTGTCATTGACACTTTCATTATGTTATTATATTCAGTCAGAATATATTTTGGCCGTGGCTAAAGAACGGTATACAGCTCTTTAGTACCAAACGCTAAAGAGCGGTATACTGCGCTTTAGCTATATGGGCCTGATGCGCTAATTAACGGTATACCGCTCTTTAACGTTTGGTGCTAAAGAACGGTATACTGCTCTTTAGCCCTCGGTGCTAAAGAGCGGTCCATGCTGGATGAGCGGCACGTGCGTTGCCAAGATATTTTGCGCATTGCGCCAGTTGACGTATAACGTTATAATTCATACCGCTCTTTAGCCCTCATCGCTAAAGAGCGGTATACCGTTCTTTAGCCCTCAGTGCTAAAGAGCGGTATACCGTTCTTTAGACACTCCGATATCTTTTTGTACACTGAAAGAAATATGTATTGTTTTTACATTTTTATTTTTTTTTGAAAATCGGCCTTGAAATTGCCAAAATTCATAATAAAATGATGGAATTTCTATTGCTCCATAGTTGAAACTGAATGCAAACTGATAAATACTCAGAGTATATCTACCCTGCATGTACGCGGAATATTCCAAAAACACAGTGGATGGAAAAAGATTATAGGACAAAGACTAACTCCACCCCATAAATTATATTCAACCCACAGGCAGCCACACTCCAATCACAATATGGCACCATGCAAACTTTACTAAATATTCAATGATTAGTCAACTTTGACTTTGCCCAGACATACATACGTGGTCACTTGCCGTATGTGTCAATGAAACCTTTTAAATCATTATTAACGCTATGGGCAGCCAAATTAACATATACTCAAATATTTGGAGATATCTCTAAATATTTGGAGATATCTCTAAATATTTGGAGATATCTCTAAATGATTTGGAGATATCTCTAAATATTTGGAGATATCTCTAAATCAGCACATATCCATAATTGAACCTGGAATTAGACTTATCTCTAAATGAATTAGAGATATCTCCAAATTAATTGAAGATATCTCTAAATCATTTGAAGATATCTCTAATTCATTTGAGGATAAGTTCTTTTTGAACATATGTCACATATCCGTAAATAAAATACTTCTCCATAATTCGATTTGGAGATATCTCCAAATAATTGGAGATATCTCCAAATGATTTAGAGATATCTCTAATCATTTGGAGATATCTCTAAATGAATTGGAGATATCTCTAAATAATTGGAGATATCTCTAAATCGACATATCCACAATTGGACATATCCGTAAATAAATACTTCTCCATAATTCGATTTGGAGATATCTCTAAATATTTGGAGATATCTCTAATTCATTTGAAGATATCTCTAAATATTTGGAGATATCTCCAAATGAATTGAAGATATCTCTAATTATTTGGATATATCTCCAAATGAATTAGAGATATCTCTAAATAATTGGAGATATCTCCAAATGAATTGGAGATATCTCCAAATCGAATTAGAGATATCTCTAAATGATTTGCACTTCTCCTCAAATAATTACTTATCTGTAATAAAGAAGAGCAATTGGAGATATCTCCAAATCATTTAGAGATATCTCTAAATACATTGGGAGATATCTCTAAATGAATTGGAGATATCTCTAAATGATTTATGGATAAGTGGATAAATCGAATATACTTCTCCGTAAATGCATTTGTGGATATCTCTAAATGATTTGAAGAGATCTTCAAATATTTGGAGATATCTCCAAATAATTGGAGATATCTCCAAATCAATTAGAGATATCTCCAAATGAATTAGAGATATTTAGAGATAGCTTCAAATGGTTTGGTGTCCTAAATAGTTAGGGTATGAATTGAAGAGCTCTCCAAATCGATTTAGAGATATCTGCAATTTATTTGAAGATATCTCCAAATGAATTAGAGATATCTCCAAATATTTGGAGATATCTCCAAATATTTAGAGATATCTCCAAATATTTAGAGATATCTCCAAATATTTGAGTATATGTTAATTTGGCTGCCCATAACCCACAAGTTGTGGATAACAGCATTACATTAATACAAAATATGCCTCAAACATGCATATACGCCAAATTAAAGCACCCACTGGCTAGCCCTATACAAAATGAGACTGTGTATACAAATGGAAACACACTTTACACAGTTCAATGTTTCACATGGGATATAACTTTCTCACCATCCAATATCATTTATCATACAAGTGTATTGATTATACCAAAGATGTGTCCACGAGCGAGTCTGCCTGACTTACACAATCACATATTTAATGCGAAGTTTTGAAATATGTGCGAAAAACCATGCAAATTTGAAACTTTAACTGAAAATAAAAGAAAATGGATTTTTTCCCCCATTCTGATCGTCTTTTTCTTAAATACAAACATTCCACTGCTTGTTCTTATGTGATCAATTACATTATAGTGAGCATCTCTATCAAGTAAATGGTTGGTTTCAGCTAAATTGTGATCTAAACAGCGTCTACTAATCCATTGTGTCCTTGTCGTAGTCCTATGTACTTGATACAACAAAAATCTTGTAAATCATTATCTACATGGAAAGTTTTCTAATATATTTTGTCGATAAAACATATAATAATAATGATAATTTAGTCTTGAGTTGAAAATAATTCTTTGAATTTAGAGTGCATTTATTGACTAATAATTTCACCCATTATTTTCTGTTGTATGTGGCTCTTGATTCATATATACATGTTGATTGTCTATTATTCGAGAAATATTTAGAAACAAGCACAAAGTATAAAATACATAAAAGGTGAATTGAATAATTGTCACCAGGTCCAAGATGGCTTCCAAAATGGCGATGGTATTGTAAAAAGTAACAAAAATAAATCAAAATCTTAATGTTCATATATATTTCTAACATTGGTTATAAAACGGATATATATCACACAATTATCAAGTCAGATTTATATTCATAACCAGACTTCTATATAACATGTGATAACAAGACACGGGTTCGAAAGCACATCAATCAATCAAATCGGTGTATACAAATGGGTATACACAGAGTGGCTGCATGGTCATCATTGGGTTGTAATGGTATACACGAAGGTGTATGGTTATGGTAGGGTTTATGGGTATACTTGGAATGGCTATATTTTCATTGGTACGTGTATATGTGTGTTGACTGTGGTAATGAGAGGATGTATGGAAAAGCGGGAGTGGCTGTATGGTCATGGTTCAAGTATATATGCATGCATACATGGAGTAGCTAGATGGTCGTCAAACAAATAAATGATCACCTCAACACAGAAGCCTTGATAGAAACGTTTCAGTCTGCATACACATCGCACTCAAGTACAGAGACTGCAATTATTCGAGTTCAGAATGACATCCTTTCAGCAATGGACTCACAACGCTGTATAATTCTGATTCTCCTAGACTTGTCTGCTGCGTTCGACACGGTTGATCACACCATCCTCTTGCGTCGTCTCGAACGCAGACTTGGTATCACGGACAGTGCTCTGACGTGGCTGACATCATACCTTGACAACAGAACTCGGTCAGTGAAAATAGGACCATGTCAGTCAATGAGAGTCCCTCTCAAGTGTGGTGTTCCTCAGGGATCCTCTCTCGGCCCTGTTCTCTTTCTATGCTACATACTGCCGCTAGGGGATATTATCCGCCGCTATGGTCTCATGTTTCACCTATACGCAGACGATTGTCAGCTATATGTGTCATTCTCCGCTGGCAGTCAGGAATCTGTCGTTGATTCCGTTGGAGCAATGTATTTCGGAAGTGAACGACTGGATGTTTCAAAACAAATTAAAACTAAATGATGATAAAACAGAAATGATAGTTATAGGAACCAGACATCAGCTAGCAAAACTTGATTCTCCTCTTCTTATTAAGATCGATTCCAATTCCATCATGTCAAGTGAATCCATTCGCAACCTCGGAGCTATGTTCGATACCAACATGTCTATGGACGCTCATGTAAATAATGTATGTCGAGCATGTAATTATCATTTGAGAAATATTGGTAAAATAAGAAAATACTTGACAGTTTCGGCAACTAAATCAATTATTCAGTCACTTGTGAGCAGCAAGCTAGATTACATGAACGGTTGCTTGTTCGGCATCACTAGCGAAATTGGAGCGAGTTCAAAAAACTGCTGCTAGAATTGTTGCGAGGGTACCGAGAAGGACATAGATGAGTCCAGTCTTGCAAAATATCCACTGGCTGCCCATCCAATACAGGATCCAATTCAAGATCATATTGATCACATCTCGTGCTCTTGAAGGAACAGCGCCCGAATACATCAAAGAGCTAGTATGTTTAAAGACTTCAGGTACGATGCAGCGAAGATCAGACGGGAAGAGATTTCTAACACTTCCTAACTCAAACCATCCTACGTTAGGGGACAGAGCCTTCTCCGTCACAGCTCCAACGTTGTGGAACAAACTCCCAGGGGCTCTGAGGCTTACGGATGATCGTTTAGAATTCCGTAAACTTTTAAAGACACATCTTTTTAAAATAGCTTATGGACTCAACTGAAATTTTTAACTGCCTTTATCTGGAGTTTCTCTTCAAATGACTTTTTTGACCATTAATTTATATCTGTGATTTTTTTTTAGGATTTGCCATCTCTTAGACTTATTTTATCCGCGTGTTTTCTCTTTTATCCTATAGTATGATGATCTTTTATTGTATATATATTTTATCACATATTTTATGTACCAGCGCCTATGAACACAACTCTGTAGTGAAATAGGCGCTCTACAAATGTTAATAATAATAATAATAATAATTGGCGGGGCATATTGGTATAGAGGGAGCGTCCTTGTCATGGGTGGTGTCAGTATCTTGCATGGCTGTAGGTATACGTGGAGTGGTTGTATGACCATGGATGGAGTGTATGGGAATACAGCGAGTTGCTGAATAGCCATGAATGAGGTGTATATGCATCTGGAGATATGACTAGTCGAGGGTGCAGTTTATTTATATATATGGACGGGCTGTGTGGCCTTTGGTGGGTGCATATATATACCTGGATTGACTATGGTTATGGATGGGGTGTAAATGTATATCTTGAGTGTCTGTATGGTTGTGGTTGAGGTGAATATGTATACAGGGAGAGACTGTATGGTCATATAGGTGAGGTGAATATGCATACATGGAGTTATAGTCTATGGTCATGAATGATGTGGATATAGGAGTGGCTATATGGTCTTGTGTGGGGTGACATGTTTTATATCTGGTGTGACTACATGGCAACGGTGAGGTGTATGAGTATACATTGAGTGGATGTGTGGTCATGCGTGGTGTGAATAGGTATATACACGGAGTGACTGCATAGTCATGTGTGGGTGTACGGGTATACACGGTTTGGCTTTGCGGTCATTGGTCCGGTGCATATACATGTCCATGGTGTTTATGCGTATATATTGTGTGTTCGTGGTGAGATGCACATGTGTCAGGAGGGGTGACTCTAGTGCTTCAGTGTGTGCACATCTATATATGCGTGAAAGTCGGGTACCTTTTGGTCGAATATATCAGCTCGAAAGTGGTTAAATTTAGATGGCCTTTTAGGCAAAAGTTCTGTCGCTATAGGGTATTCTATGTTGTATCAATATAGGACATGAGGGGTGTTCCCTGTACTTCCATTTGTGTGCATCTCTGTGTGAGAGACGGGTACCATTTGGCCGAATATAGCGATGGCCTTGTGGGCAAAAGTTTAGTCTAATTGCAGTTAGATTGCGATAGAGTGGTATATAATGTTTCAATGTAGAAGATGGGGGTGACCTGATCTCTTCTTATTGTGGGCATCTCTGTGTGTGAGAGTCGGGTACCGTTTTCCCGCTTATAGCGATAAAAGCGGTTACTTACAGAATGAAAGCGGCACGAATAAACTGAAGATTTTAATAATTGACATCTGGTTAAGGGAATGTCGTATGTATAGCTTCGGTTTTCGTTGGACTAATTAGAACTGTTTAATATATACATATGCGTCGTGGCTCACGTTCACACTGTAATTAGAACTATTTCATATAATATTTGACTCCCCAGCCAATTATAACATCAGCGACAGTTTTATAAATATTTGCCCAGAGTTCCCGCAGCATGCAGACAAACAGCTTACAAACCCATCGATCCGTCGGGTTATAACGCTTGTTCAATGCTTCCCGGGGGCAAGGGAAAACATCCCGAATCAACACTGTCGCACAGCGTAAGTGTATATAAGAGAGCCAACCCTACGCAGGCCGCGGAACCACAGCCACTGAAGCAAACACAATTAAATACATGATCACTCATACACTGAGTCCGTGCCTCCACAAATATGACAAGAACACCATAGTCAGAAATGGTAACGCCTTCAAGATCATATTATTAGGCATATATAAAATACTATAGCTGATGTGTCAGACTTCGTCCGGGCTATTTAGGAGAGAACAAAGTTGAAAAGTATTAGGAGAAAGAAAAAAACTGTTGTTCGATCGGTCCAGAACATGCCTATATGAGCGAGGTCAAGGACACGGTCGCACGTGAAATCGGACCGCCTATATTGTTCCCGGGATCAATGTAGGCCTACATACCAAATTTGAGTCGGATCAGCCGAGGTCCAGAAACATGCCTATATGAGCGTATATGGGCGTGGTCAAGGACACGGTCGGACGTGAAATTGGACCCGCCCATATTGTTCCCGGGATCAACGTAGGCCTGCATACCAAATTTGAGTCGGATCGGTCACGCAGTTTTCGAGTCTATAAGACACATACACACAGACAGAAACAGAAGTTCCAACAAATATATATTAGATATTGCAGCTTTAATGTAGTGATTGTGAAAAATCTGTATATAGGTAACGGCTATGTAGTTGATTATATGTGATATGTATTGTATGTGTGTATACTGCATGTGCACTTGGTGAGAAAGGATGTGAAACATTTTTAAAATCGGGCGTGCCAAACTAAAGTTTAATTTCAAATATTTAAACACCATACGATATATGATATGTGTTCACACAGGGCGCATACGTTCAAATTGGTTGAAATGTTCATCGCCAAACATGCAACGGCCATTGCATTGATACACCAATAACCACACACCCATTGCCAAAAAAAGTGACGAAGGCCTTGACGATTGAGACGTTATTATGTTATTATGCCAGCTTGCGCAAATACACTAAACTGTCGGTTTCTCGGTTCTCTTATAGAACATTTGAATTGTTTTCGGCTGGCATGCATCTTTTCTTTGTTATTTGTTATAATTTCTATTGAAAAATAGAGGTATGAATAGTGCATGAAATAAATAAAAATATGGACCCGTGGGGTTTAATTGAATATAGTCCCTTGAAGGTCAATTAAAATATGGTAACATGAGAGTTAATTAAAGTTAAGATATGGTCCCATTATGAGGGTTTATTAAAATTAAAATATGGTGTCATCGGTGTTGATTAAACTACGGTTGCGGGGGGGGTGGTAAATCAAATATAGTCCCATGAAAACTAATTAAATTATGCCCACCCCTCCCCATGAGGATAAATTAAAACATGGTCCCAGGAGGGGGGGGTAATTTCTTATCATTCTTCGATTCATATAGCATTCTGATATTTGCTCCGTACACAGCAATAAAAATGATGTTCAGAATAAGGCCACATTGTGTGTTAAACAACCAATGTGAAGGATTAGTGTTGGAACTTTTCTTAATAACATCTCCATTCATAGCTCAGATATATTCATACAAAGAAATGAAAAAATAAGTTTAGAGACCAAGACTAAAGTTCACTAAACGTCAATATTTACAAACAGCGCGAAGGAGTAACGTGGGAATTGGTTAATAATTACCATCCCATTTCATTTAGAATATAAAATTCCGATATTTGTCGCGTATAACAAAATGAAAAAGTTCACTAAACGATGTTAAAATAACATGTTAAAGACCGATATAAACAAGCAGCTCGAAGGGTGCATGTGCGAATTAAATTTCTTATACCATCCTCAATTCCCCATCCAATATAATAGTAGTTATTATTCCGATTTATGTCACTTGAAAATAAATGAAAGATGTTCAAATAGCAATTCAACAAAGCAGGTTAAAGAACAATATAAACACATAACGAGCAGTGCGGTAAGGGTTAACGCGCGAATTTCAATTACTCGACGCGCACTTTTTTACGCGCACGCAGCTAACAAGTCATGGTTCAATAAAGCTTGTCTAGACGCCATCGAAATGGCCGCAAAGCGATACGTGAATATATATCGCGACTGGATCGCTGATGCTCCCTCTGAAATAGCGAAATACGAAAAGTACCTTTCTCATCATATGATCGAACATATCCGAGTTCATTTCAAATCATATTTCGCCCATAGGCACAAAGACAAGTAAAACATACGTTCACAGGAAACACCCATACAGGGCGTAATAAATATATATATACGCCAGTACCAGTAATCGTGTGTGGTCACAGATACAATTTCGGAGGAAGTGCATTGTGTTCCAATATTATGGTAGATCCGTTCTGTGTCAATATTCGTACCCATGTTAAAACTGATGCGCTTCCCAACTTTCGGTGAAATGGCTTCCTTTTTAACCACAGGGGCCTGTAACGCGATCCGCTGTCCGCCCCCCCCCCCTTGCATGCGCTGCCCATATACGCCGCCTCTATATACGCGCCTGCTTCACTATAATGGTCTCTATAATACTACCATTAACGTGAAGCAGGCGCGTATATGGAAGCGGCGTATATGCATGGGCAGCGCAAAAGGGGGACAGACAGCGGAGCGCGTTACAGGCCCCTGTGTTTTTAAGGTGGTGTTTTTAACATTGTCTCTGTAGCAGAGGTGGTTGGGTCGTGGATATCAACGTTTATAAACCGTATAAACAACTGATCGGAAGTAGATGTCGCCGAGGTGAGACAATTATATTTTAGACGTTCCATCATCACAACTTGACGTACATGTTTTCAACAACTAGTGGTCAGCAACTTAAAGGGGTATACTGAACACTGAATCCGGCCATTTATATGGGCCATCTCCTTTTATACTCAACAGAATATATGCAACAAGTGAATGAATTTGAGCGAGGGATTAGTGCCAAATACAATAGGTAAACAACATGGTAATTATAATGAAAATGAATAAATGGCTGGAGTCATAAATTCATTGTCATTATAATTACCTTGAGCTTTGATGTTCTCTCAATTTCATTCAAAACATGGTCGCCATAAACCACCATGGCGTTCACATCTGAATATTGCAACAGCACCCTGTTGTTCGCGGCTGCATCTTTTTTAAACTTCCACAGACATGATCGGGAGCCCTGTTTGTTGAATCATCAAATAAATCCCTTCATTGTATTGCGTTAACTTTTTATGATTTTTTTAACTTCTTAATCTTCCCATTAACTGCAATTAACATTTTCCAAATTATTCCCTATCCAAGTTAAACTACAATTGAAACTTTCATTACTCCCTATACTATATGGATGTTTACTGCTACGCTGAGCTGGCCGTGCCAATGGGGCGATGTGGATATCTGACAGGATAACACATATCCTGTTTCACTCGATACGAGTTACTTTTAGGAAAATTTAGTAAGGCTGATCTGGCCGTGTCCATGGAGCTATGTCGATGGGGATATCTCGCATGACAACACATTTCGGGTTTTCGTGGATGTCTCATTGTTGAAGTATGTAACTTTTATGACCGCGTTAATTGATTTCGATGTTTAGGTATGAACAATGACTGGGTCACTCTTGAAGATTTTATTGCGGGAACACGGTGCCTAATATAACAGCTAACTTTGCTGATGACGTATATGTCTCAGTTGGCATGTAGAATAAAGGTCGTATTGCGAAGTATCGGGCGTGTATTTATTCCGATTAGTAGATTTTTGGTCCGCATTTAGATGATTTCTGGTGTGGTGAATGAGAAACCTGCAGTAATAAGCCGTAGTTTTTGTAATCATTTGAAGGATCAGTTGTTTTAGCGGAATTCTGAGGTGGTGCATTCATGAAACCAATATATTTTATATTATAATTTATATATATATGCCTAATAATATGATCTTGATGGCGTTACCATTTCTGATATTGTTTTCTTGTTATATGATATGTAATTGTTTGTTTTAGCTGCTTTACACATGGGTGTTCGTGACAATTCAGATGCATGCACTCATTGCAAAAGCAGCTGAAACCCTTTAAATATGGGAGCATCATACTGACTTAATGAGGTTCCATTTATGAGATGTATGAAACGCTCCTGGGTGCGTGCAACCTTATATTGACTGACTCGGAACTAAAATGGCCTGTTTAAATAACGTGAATAATTATGAAACAGCGGCAGGAATGTCACATAGGGACGCAATCGATGCGACGGCTATAGTGAACGAAAGATCAGATTGGTTCAGAGTTCAGTCAATCTGCCATTGATCAAACCCACAGAAGCAGCGTGTATCTGGTGCTGAATTGAGGTCTATATATAGTGTACCATTCGGAAAGAGTTTCAGAAGTGATTCGCAGATATTTACCGACACCGAGGGACTACTAGCCTGGTACCCAGGCCAGCAAACGTATTTATTCTATCGGTAGGATTGAGTCAGGTACGAGACTAAGGGACTACGCAATCGTCAGGTGAGATACATATTATATCCTATACTTTCTATATGCCATTTCGGCTAAACTGAGCTACAGCTATAACCCCAGTAAATGGAACATGTCTATATCATGCCATGAATCTCTACTATGGCTAATGCCCGTAGTAGAGATCATGCATATTCTACCAGTACAAAACCTTGTAACTTTTTGAAATTTTGACAGGGAACCTTAATTACCTTATAAAGGCGAAATAATAACACGGGGAATATATTTATTAATAATTATCAGTTCTTTGATAGTGTACTTCACTATATGTGAAGGTCCCAACTCGAAGTTGCATGCTTTTCTGTGACTTTTGTGAGCCGATATCACAATAAACATTCAATTATAATTACCCAGGAAAAATTCCATAATTGTAAGAAACGCAAAGTAAAATCGCTCACAAAGTCACTTAAATCGTGAAATTTCAATTTGGGAATTTCGCCTACAGTGAAGTACATTATTAAGAAACAGATAATAACACAGAAATATATTCCCTGTGTTATTTTTTCGATTTTATAAGGTTCCCTGTAAAAAAAACTTCAGAAATTTCCAAGGTTTTGTACTGGTGGAATATGATCTCTATGGGGGCGTGTCACAGTTCACAGTATATTTTTCATGTTGCAATGATATATTTAGATCATACCATGGGGTGGGGTGTGGTTTAAGGTCTGTAAAGTTGTATTTTCTTTCAGATATGCCAAATGTGGGATGTTACGAATATATGTATTAAAGTTGGGGAGGCGAGAGTTTGTTGTATTTTAATCTATTAACCATTTAGCCGCTTGTATTATAATTGAAATTATTGAATCTAACACCTATATATATGATATTTTTGCTTCCTCAGACAACGACCATTGTACTTGTATATATTAACACAGCGTCGTGTCAGAACTAAACTGTTCTATCTTCATTTTGGCGGGAAAATGAGATATTTGTATATCTTTCGATTCGGTGCGGGATTTCCTGTCTCATAATCACCAGATATCGTGTCTAACCTATACCAAATTTGAATAAAAGGTCAGCCGACCACAGTGTCCTCCAAAAACGTGGAAAGTCGACGCCGCTTTGTTAAAGAAATTAAATAAATGTTGAAATGTTCTAAGTCGAAAGGGTTAATAATTCCGTAAAGAAATAATTTTTCCGTCATCTATATACATGTTGCACATCTCCAATATGTGGGTAAAAATACTCTGAAGTTTCTATATCTACGATCAACACTCTAAGAAATAAGGGTTCTTTGGGGTTCTTTGAAGAGCTCAAGGGTTCTCTTGGATGCTGAAGGGGGTTCATGACCAAACAATAAAGCAGTTGTTACATATGCCATGGAGCCGAATTGAGTGATTAACATGAATAAAACAGCAACCAGAGAGAAAGGAGGAGTATGTGTTTGTTCGCATGGTTGGGGAATAGTAATGTATAATAGTAATGCATTGCAATGCATTACATTTTCTCAAGTAATGCTAGTAGTGTGTACTGCACACTTTTCTGCATTATATAATGCCTACTACTAACCAAAAATGGTGAGTAATCTACTATATATTTTGAGACTTCCGTGTGTTTGTGTCCTTTATAAACTCGAAAACAGCTCGACCGATTGAGCCAAAACTTGCTATATAAGCAGGGGGAGTCGGACAAAATTTGCAAGCACGTATGCTGATTTTTGACTTTCGACCCTTGTTGGGACCCACCCACCCCCCGCGTCCAATTTTTTTTCCGTTTTCGGCAGTTTTTTCCGACCATTTTTTTTACACCCACCCCCTATTAACACTAAAACAGAGATTTGCCGGGGGAAATTCACTGTAAACAGCTGTATATGAATTTCTGTGCATACTATTTAACATGGATTTTAACATTGACATGTAAATAGGAACAAGTCATTTTGGGGTCATTCGGTCCAAAAAAAATAATGGCTGCCAGCAGCCATCTTGGATTTCAAAATTCAATCCATTAGCATGGGCTACAGGCTATACTGTTTGTCTGATCATCATGAAATTTGTCATTTATGTCAATATTGACATATAGATGTGTTTTAAGCCAAACTCATTGCAAAAACAGTCAAAAAGACTTGCAGGAACAGCTGGCAGGAACAATATTTTTGAGTTGCGGAAAAAATTGTTTGTTGGTCCTATCGACCACCCACCCACCCCGACATACGTGCCGGGAAAAAACTTTTTTTCCACCCCCTGATCTAAGGGTAAAACCCACAGGCACTGCACTCGGACCATTAAAGTTTACGGAATGTCGCGATATACGCAAGAGCGAAAACATACTATATTATCATCGTACGCTATTCCATCTACAGTTCTTATAAAGGTTCTCTAAAGAACCATGTTGGGATATATTATGGTTCCATTAAGAACCCTGTTCTGATATATGAAAGGTTCTCTGAAGAACCCTCGTGTGATAATCGTAAAATACACACAAATATATGTTAAAGTGCAGACTAATTCACCACCTTCGTGTATTCAAGTATATGAATCACACCAAAATTAAGCGAATTGTATATGGAATGTGTAGGTATAAGCTGCCTTGTATATATCATTCCCCAAATGCTTCAATATTATGACAATCTATTAGTTATTATAAAACACCTCAAAGTGTACTGAACGTCGCGATATACGCAAGAGCGCAAACATGCTATATTATCATCGTACGCTATTCCATCTTACAGGTTCTCTGAAGTTCTATGTTGGGGTAGATTATGGTTCCCTTAAGAACCCTGTTCTGATATATGAAAGGTTCTCTGAAGAACCCTCGTGTGACCCTTATTATTGTGTCCTCCGAATTACCATCTGGGGTTCTTATAAAGGTTCCCTGAAGAACCATGTTCATATTATGGTTCCATTAAATCCCGGTTTTCATCTTGGGGTTCTTCTGTTTAACCTTATGATATGGTTCTTCAGTAGAACCTTATGATGGGGTCCTTTGAAGCACCAAATAAGGTGCTCCTATTGTGACAAGGTGAAGAACCTTTTTGGGTTCTCTGAAGAACTTCTGATTCTAAGAGTGAAAACTGTAGGAGGAGTTGATTACACCATGAAGGTACCCTCATACAGAACATTATAAAAAATGTTTTTCAAAGTCGAAAGGCCCATAACTCTGGAAAAAATCATTGGATCAAACTCAAATTCGAACTTGACCTGTATTTTGATATGAACCCCTACAAAAAAAAAATCCAATTAAACAAACCAAACTTGAGTTATCATCCGGAAACCAACGAAAAAACAAGAAAATTGAATTTTCTAAGTCTAAAAGCCCATAACTCTGAGAAAAATCATCGGATCAAACTCAAATTCGGACTTGACCTGTATTTTGATATCAATGACTCACTAAAAAACGGAATTTTCAATTGAACAGTCCAAACTTGAGTTACCATCTGGAAATCAAAGAAAAAAGAAGAAAATTTAATTTTCTAAGTCGAAAAAAATCCATAACTCTAGGAAAAATCATGGGATCAAACTCAAATTCGAACTCAATCTGTATCTTGATATGACTGATCCACATAAAAACGGTATTTGCAATTAAAAGATCCAAACTTGAGATATCATCCGGAAACCTAAAAAGTGAGAAGTTTTCTGAGTAAAAATAAAGTTGAAAAAGGGAAATAACTCCATAAAAGAACATAGACCAACAAACAATCTTTTCCGCAACTCAAATTTTTTTTTTCCTACAAGTCTTTTTGACAGTTTTTGCAATGAGTTTGGCTTAAAACACATTAGAATGTCATAAATGAATTTTTTTTTTAGGCCGAATGACCCCGTAATGACTCGTTCCTATTTACATGTCAATGTTAACATCCATGACAAATAGTATGCACATAAATTCATATACAGCTGTTTACAATAAATTTCCCACGAAAATTTCTGTTTTAGTGTTAAAAGGGGGGGTGGATATGGGCAGGCGCACCAGAAGAGGGGGGCAGAAGGGGGCAGCTGACCCCCCCCCCCCTGCCCTTGACCAAGGGGGGGCGAGCGAGGGCAGGACTTGCCCTTTTTCTGGAGACAGAAAATGCTTTTTGTGTGTTTAATCTCGTGTTTTTATAGCAAAATGTGACTTTTTTGGTCCAAATACCACCAATTTCACAAGGAATATTAATTTTTTGTCAATTTTATCACAAAACGGCCATAAAAACCGACAAATACCATTAAAATAGGGATTTTTGCCACAATGAATTTATGGTTATTTTCCCGAGTTTGCGGAGAAAATGCCCTTTTTTTTGCGGAAAAGTGCCCTTTTTGTAGGCTCTGCCCCCCCCCTGCCATTGGATTCTTCTGGCGCCCCTGCGTCTGGGTGGGTGTCCAAAAATGGTCGGGAAAAACTTCCAAAAACGGAAAAATGTATATATTATACCAACTGATATAAAGTGTTATTGTGCAATGTTATTGGCAGATACCATTCTAATTCCAGAGATAAATCAGTTTTGTGTGTCTCCTGAACAATTTAATTTTCCTGATGTACCGGGGGTGGGGCCGAATTTTTTTTACGAGACATGCGGTAGGGGGGTGGGTGGGTGGGTACCCGAGGCCGGAAACAGTTTTTGACAACTTTTTTGCATTTTTTTTTCATTGACATATTTTCAACTGTTTTAAACATATTTGTTTATATGTTGTGGCTTGTTGCAATATGAGAAGCACTAATACATTCAATATTGTTATAATTACCCCCATAAGTTGATATAAAATGAAAAATAGTGAATATTGTGGGGGTGGGTCCCAAAATTTTCATTGATTTTTTTTGCGCGCAATTTTTTTTTATTGTGTCTGTTTCAGCTTGCTTGGCAGTTTTTATAATGAAAATTGTCTAGTTCAAGGTGTAGTTCAATAAAAAAAATACTTCAGATAGCTCTAGGGTAGGGTGAACTTAATGCAGTCTGACAATATCAGCTAACAACTCATGACAGAATATTAATTACAAAATTCTTATACTCTTTATTCACACAGTTAGTTGATGCATGAGTGTAATGTATGAAATAAGTATTTGTATCGGTGTTTGTACACTAAAATTGATTGCATATCAGCATATGTGATACAATTATGGCCATGTGAGATCATGTGACCCTCAACGCAGGGCAACTCATTTTATTTTTAACCCTTCGAACACTATGGCCCCAGAGCATTAGTAGCCCCCTGGCGCGGGGCTCCCACTCGTTCAAATAACCACCGGTATTCGCAATGTATCAGAATAATGTATAGTTAATAATATATAGTAGACACAGGTAGACATATAATAGTAAACCAAGAGTATACAGCCGGTATACTGTAAACAGAAGACCAAATTGGAGTTATCTTCTCTACACAACACAATGACGTTACGCTTACTGTGACCTCATCTCCACGGTCACATGTCATTAAAGTGCACATCCGTGTATATGGATTTGGCACTAAATTGACCATCCGCATTCAAACTCAAAGGGTTAAACATTATGTTAGGCCTAGTCCTAAGTCGTAATGCGAGGTCGGTCGGTGTTCATGCAGGCATACATAAAAGCTAATTCATATGCACATTTTCCTTTTTGGTATTACTATAGGCTCTAGGCCTTCTAGTTGATGCTGGTTGATGTCTGAAAAAAAGATAAATTTAATTTTGTGTATTTTTTTATTCTATTATAGGCCCTAACACTGGCCTTAGTTATTTTTTGTTGTCATTCCAGGGGATTCAACATATTTTTCATCTACTCACACAGATGAATAGGCTGGGTTATAAATTTACCAATATAATCACATCATATTCTACCTTTGTTGGTTGCTTAGAGTTCAATTTAGTTGAGATTATCGCTGATTACTGCTGAGTATCGCATAATTATCAGCCAAGAAAATATTTGTCTTGTACATGTTTGTAAACAGGAAGTAACATTTAATTTGGTCTTTCAAAGAAGGGACCAATATAGAGCGGTTGGTCGGTTTTACAGAGGGGACCAACATAAAGCTTTGGGGTTTTGGGGTGGGTGTCTAAAATTTTAAGAAAAAAAATGCAAGAAAGGGTGGGTGGGTGTAAAAAAAATGGCAATGTAAAAAAAACACCCCCACGTCTTGCAACTTTGTTACGGCTCCCCTGGATGTACGACCTTTTAGAGGTCCACCGACGATACAGTGCCTATATATATATGTCGACACGACATGATGCGCATGGAGTGCAACCTATACACCGTGGTGTTGTGTCGTGTCAACCCAGAAGTCATCTCTAAAAGAGAAAATCTATCAAAAATAACTCAACGCTGCTTGATATTATTGAGTAATTTATGAAGCTGAGTGCCATCTACCACAATGCTATCTTTGGGGAAATATGGATTGTAAAATGTATATGCACTCTCACTGCCTTTAATTCATGATATGAGAAGCTTGTTGAGGTTAAATGGGTAATATATTCATTATCTGCTCCAACGAGGGATTGGGAAACTTCATTGTTATTAATGCCACAATTTGAAGAAACTGACTAAATGAAACGTTCTAACTTGATAGCCACTTATACAATTGAATTATAGATATGAAACTTCAGTGCAAATACGTACATGTTGTAGTGTTATGGGAATAACCGATATTGTGTCATTTATGGACAATCCATTGAAATATCGTAACACGCTGGTTGAAATTATTTAATATTTTATGAAATTGTATGCAATCTATAATAGCTATCTTTGGGGAAATATGGGTAGTAAAATCGATATGTTATGTGATTGCCTTCAATGCATGATATGAGATATTTTTTTGGGGGCTACATGAGAAATATCCCCCGAGGGTTTGCATGGGAAAATTCATCATTATACCACCTCAATTCGATGGAACTTAACGTGATTCCACGAAATGAGTTTCGGGTTCCCCATAATATAAAAATCTCTTTCGTCGACCACATGGCCCTCGTGCACATTCACAACTCCAACATTTACCACCCCACCAAAGCAACTAATATAATAATGGCGTTATATTTAGAATTTTAGATGAATATCTAACATATAACATCCGCATGTGTATCGAGTATACAGTTCGATCCAGTCAGCATGTTGTTTAGTGTTTGAGTGGCCAATTAAGCCACATTCAAAGTTTTGGGAAATTTACAACCAATTCTTTTGTCCTTTATTGAAACATAACAAAGCAGAGGATAAATGCAACATCCATATTTATTACCAGTGTTGATTATGTCATGAATCTCGATTCACTCTGGCTAACGCCCATAACGGGCGTTATCCAGAGTGGATCGAGATTCGTGACATGATCTATATATACACTGCATGGTAATAAATTTGGATATTGCATTTATCTTGAATAAGTCTTACTTCTAAGTCGCTGCCATATGGCGTTAGCCAGATCAGAGATTCATGATCTAATTCCAGTGAGACGTTGATATTCTGGATTACTTCACGATGCTCCCTCGGGAGTAATCTAATTTCGTTTGGAAGATCCAGATAAACATATAATCCTCATATCAATGCGACAAGGAATGATTGTCTCAACTGCATGACCTGTCTATATTTCAGATCAACGATGACATTTGGTGATCCACATAGAATCACATGCAGCTTTATTGTAGGAATACTTCTATGGAACTTGGTCATGGTGAACTCGGGTGTCGTCGCTGCTTCTAAGGTTCTTCTCGACGACATTCTCAGCAACTACACACATAAAATTAGACCCGTTCGAAACCAAACTACACAAACGCTTGTCTCTGTCAGGATGCAACTCCAAAATCAGGCTATAGGAACGGACAAAGAAGATACATTCACACTGTCTGCTTGTTTTATTCTGACATGGGCGGACGAAATCTTGACATGGGATCCTCTGCAATATGATGAGATTGATCAGCTTGTTCTTCCTAACACGGACGTATGGACACCGGACATATTGGACTCATCCATTCACACAAAAAGTGGAACTGTTTCGCGGGTAATGGTAGCAAACGACGGAAACATGTCGTGGACTCAATGTGCATTTTCGACTTTCCTATGTGAAATGGACGTATTTATCTATCCATTTGATTACAAAACATGCGTCCTGACTTTATCTTCATCTAGTTACCCGAACAAAAGCCTTGCCTTGATTACCGAAGACAATGGGGTCTGCTGGAATAGCAATGCACACAAAGGTGGAATGCAGTGGGATGTTATTTCTGTCACGTATTCCACCTTATCCTCAGAATATTCAGTTTTAACCTACACCATACTAACACAGAGGAACTATCTACCTCGTATATTTGATGTCATCTTACCAATCGTGTTCTTGCTTCTGTTGAAGAATTTGGCATTCTGTATCAACGTATCGTCAACAGAGAGGATAACTTATTCCATAATTGTTTCTATAACGTTTATTGCTTTCTTCGCAATTCATATGCATCTGGTTCCTCACCATGGCAACGTGGTATCTATGATGACAATTGCCCTGACGATATTCGTGAGCAGTAGCGTTCTCGTGGTAGTGTATTCGGCGATGATAATGAATTTATATCGTCGAAAAGATCCGGTACCGCTGTTCTTGTGTAACATGGTCATTTCGTGGTGTGGCAAGTGTGCATGTCACCGACAGAGCAAAATTGCACCAGACGAGAACACTGAGAAACGACTGCAGGCTTACATAGACAGTGCACTTGGTCGCAAAAAAGACAGCGATGATGAAATCGATTCACACGAGATTTCTTCACAGATTCGATGGCCTGTGGTTGCGGACACATTGGATGCCATCTTGCTGAGAATCAGTTGTGCTGTCGATACTGTTATTTTCGTGATACTTCTCACGATAATATTAACAAAACATTACTTTCAGTGAAGAAAGAAAACATATCAATTATATATTAATCGGCTTCTTTTAGCCGCCCCAAAATGTGAATTCCTACAGCTGGCACGTTTAATGCATGAACATATGACATGACAGACAGCATTTACAAACGACGTGGAGATGGTGCAATGTCGTCTGTAAGAAAAAAACGAAAGTACCCATACATATGGAGGGTAAAACGGGTCAAAATTTGATTTCAATATTCCAATTCTAACTGCAATTTTTTTTCAATGTTTTCAATATTTAGTTTTGATTTGCTATTTTGTTCTTATCGTATATTCAAATCTAACTTAAATTTTTCAATTTCAGTTCAACGTTTTAATTCTTGAACAAGTTTTCTAATGTCTAATTTCGATTATATTGTTTTCCATTGTATCATACAATGTAATGTCCCTTGTGGACCTTGTGTATAAAATCAATTAAAATTAAATTAATTGTTTTCATTTTCCATTGTCTGTTTTGACATAAAGCTAGAATTGCACTGTTATTTATACATGTGGTTAGTATGCCGAATCTTGAGCACTTTTCTCCAAGCTACTCCAAGTCTGATACAATGTACAGTAATGCCCTAAGTAATCGACATCTTAACCACAGCATAATTATGGGTAACTTTTCAGGATTCCTGAAAAGTTACCCATAATTCTGCTGTGGTTAAGAGGTCGATTACGTAGGGCATTACTGTATTATACCAACATGCAGACAAACGTCTTATATAATTCCCTTATTTAAGGAATAATCTCGGTTTCATAATGTAATTACACAGTCTAAAGGCATATGCCGAATCACAAACCTATAAATCGCGAAGAGTTCTTATATTCACTATTGATAGTTCTCCAATAATAAAGTTCGCACGTTGAAACCATTGTTATATAAACAAAACTGTTACAGTTATTTGTCAACAAACTTCGTTAATCATGTAGTAAGTTCAAATATTTTAGTCTGAATATGATTTTCAGAATATTTTCAATGCTTTCACATGAGGAGGCCTGGCTCGTGGACTGCGACACGAGCTGATTCTTTGCGAGGAGAGCTACGGATAATTTCACTGTGTATGAACTGTTGTTACATCGGAAGTCGTTCTATCGCCGGTATTGTGATGGTTCTTGACTGATTTGTTACGGTTCCTTATGATTAACAATAATCATTTTCGGGACAAAATCACGCATACTTATAGACATCTTGAATGTATTATACTTTCCTGAATGAATAGAGGCTGTATTATCGAAACCTGAACTCTACATCACAATTAACTCGGAATTAGCGAGTTAACGCGTAAATTATCACTGAAAATAAAGCCACGTACACACAATTCCTTTGTTTTTGGTGGCGTATAAAATATGAAACACATTATGAGCACGAACACTGAGTGTAAAATATACCCGTGTTATTATTCTGTAAAATAGCTGAGAAAATATCCCGATACCGGTTGATAATTTGGAACAGTAGACTCGTAATCAACACGCGTTACGGTTCTATTTCAACCCAATCATGGCTGTGACGGTTCTATACATGAGCTTTATTAGAGCGATTTCTGCACAAAGGGCCGAATATTGTCTGTGTATCTGACATTTTAAACCAGATAATGACTGTAGCTTATGCCATTTACATAATACAACAGGTATGTTAAGAAATAATACAATAAATACCTTCGTATTGGGCCATCTTCCTATTGAGTCAACTTCACATGCGCCCGACTTCACTTGTACTCTTTTGACCAATAATCACATGAGTTTGTAAAACTTCCATTGGCTGATTGACTTACTTTTAAAGATTTAGCATTGGTACCCGTGTTCACATTCCGGAATATCCCAGGGGATACGTGACTACTCATGCCCAAGACCATTGCCCCGGGGATGATCTTACATGTTCCCGGCCCAATGTTCCGGGCGACTGCTATAGTAAGTCAAAGGAGGTTGACCAAATAATGTTTGCATTCACTTCATCCATTTTTCATTTCATTTCATTTAATATTACAAAATGTAGCCTTTACTAATATAAAACAATTATTCCCCATTACAGGTGAGTGGATACAATTAATTGCGTGATTGGTTGCTATCAGGCATCTCTTAACAGGAATCTGAGTGGCATGGCTTCACTGTCTAGAGGCTTAGAACAAACCCTGAGTGATTGCCGGTCAGATTATCCTGAACAGCAGAAGAAGTGCGATGAAGAAATAACGAATTCTAGCACCTAACCTAAATAATCAGCATCCACCAAGCGGATGCACAACATAAACTTATTAATTTGCGTAATCAGAACAATGTATGGGTGTCAACGAACTTTTAACGTCTTATTTTTTGGCCTTTTGCTGATTAAAATGCGTCTACGAAAATAGACAACATAAAATACAAGACAGATAACTCTATATATCACGCCTACGCTCACGCTTTCCGAAGTCCAGCGATATGAAATTGGACTATAGTTAATCGGCTATTGACTCATGGAAATGTTGAGCCTGCAAAACGCGTTATTTTTCAAACTAGCTGGCGACTTGGTGAATTTTGAAAGGCGTAACACAGGTTATTGAATAAGCATGCATAGGAATGCAGTGTAAATAATAGAAATTGACGGCAATTGGTGCAAATTTCAACTTAATGCATATTGTGTTGTGTTTATCTTTGGTTAAATTCACGACATGGTCAGTTTGAACCATTATCCTGCCAAATATTAGCCACAGTATTACCCGTATAAAACCGATTAAATGGGGAGAGAACCGACTCTATCAGGAGAGAACCCAAACAAATATCAAAATTCGCGGTTTTCTTCGTTGTTATAACTCGCACAATGGAATTTTCGTTATTACTGCGCTCGTCAGGGCCACCGATTGTGAGGGGAATGGAAAAAGAGAGAACCCAAACAAATATCAAAATTCGCGGGTTTCTTCGTTGTTATAACTCGCACAATGGAATTTTCGTTATTATTGCGCTCGTTAGGGCCACCGATTGTGAGGGGAATGGAAAACTAATCGAATTATCAACTAGGTGGCTCCAAAATTGCGTTTTAACTGTCAACAAGTCGCGAAAATGTATAATTTCGATCATAAGGAACCGTCACAAATCAGTCAAGAACCATCACAACCCGGCGATAGAACAACTTCCGATGTAACAGTTCCTACACAGAGTCGTTATTTCGTGGGAATCCGGATGCAGAATCCGAATCCGATTACGGGGGCGGGGCTAATTCCCGATTCTAGGTCAGATTTTGAAATCCACGTGGTCTCCGATACTATGTTTAATGTTCTCCCAGCGTCAAACATGACTCATGTATTTGACACAAGTATCATTTGTATCTTATATTTATAAAGTTCATGTTTGTTGTGAAAGTCATGCTTAGCTTCTGTGTATATACATGGTACCTAATTAGCTGCCAATCCGACTTAATCGCATTTTTTTTCCAAGTTAAAGTGTGTTTATTGTTGCGGGCAAGAATTTCTAACAGCTCTAGGTCTCCTGAATCAAATTCCGAAGACGTTGTGGAGAACCCATGAAACTCGGCAGTTGTACAGGGACGTGGCGACAGGGATTGGCTATTGTGTCACGACCCCCCCCCCCACGAACTTTGGTACAATTTTCTAAGCTGTACAGTCATTCATACGTGAGGCAAATCGGGATTATTTTGACTAACTGTTCCAAATATAAAAGGATACGTACAAGCCAGCAAACGCAACAAACAAACCCGATTTTAGATAAATACATATACTTTCTTATGACTAACTCGGGGGAGGGGATGACAGGTGATCTGTATATATGCTCAACTTGATATTGTAGTCATGTTGCTTTGCCATTACTAATTATGTATTTGTCAGTGTAATAACATATGGGAGAGGGGTACCATAAAGTGAGTCAACACGTGTCCTCCAATTCCATTGTCTGTATAAACAGATGTATGTGTTAAATATCATGTGTTATCTAAATTTGACAAATATTTTAAAATAAATGTGACTAAACTAAACTTTGGTACATTTCCATAAGTTGGAAATGTCATGCATGGCACAACATTAGTTGGACATTAATTTGACACCATATACAGGTTGGAATTGTTCTCATTGTTTGATTTTTTTCAACCAGTAAAAGTTTGTTAGTTTCCAATCTTAAGGTGTGTCAAGTTGGATATTTCCAAGGGGGTGAAAATGGAATTCTGCGAACCTGTGAGATTGATGTTTGGTTCAAGGGGGGGGGGGGGTGCAGTTGGTCGGAAATTTGAGGAAACCTCTAGCCACGTCTCTAGAACGTGTACGTGTGGATACTTATTCAATAAATTGACTGACATTTACACTATATAGTCCTGAGATCCTAGAATAAGCTTTACATTTGTGTTTTTGCGATTGGGAGATGAGTTCACGTGCGATCACAAGACCACAACATTAGCTTCATGGGCAAAGCTTTATTTTCCAACTAATGTTGGCCAAAAATGCCTGTGTTTCTGCACTATACAGCGACTATTATGCAAAACGACTGCATTTAACGAAACAACACATTTTAAATATGAAATTGCTATAAGACTAGATAATACATACGTATATCTGATAATCCATCGATTAATATAATCCTACTATTTCTTGAATAAGACGGAACATATAATAACGAACAAAGCAGATGACATATCCATGCAGGTTCACGTTAATTCGGTCATTGGTGACGTATCCGCCGAATTTGAAATCGACATTCTTTCGGGCGGTATTTTATGGATGGAATTATGAATGAACATGATATGATGAAAGTGACAATGAAATTGACAATGCTTTGCTTCAAGTTCGCCACCAACCGAAGTGCTCCCCCCAGCGTCACTATCAATAGCGTTATTATTTGGCTAATTTCAGTAATATTCTCCCAGTTTACAGTCAATAAAACAAATTTGTCTCCGCATTTAAAATTCTTTGATATAGATCGTTTATATTCTGCAATAATTTGTACACCAGAGACGGATTCTTATGTTTTATTGTGTTTTTAAACTCCGAGGTGGCGAAATCTCGGTTTGTTTACATTACGAACATTTGAGTCCGTAATCGGAATCGGAAACCGAATCTGGATTACCACGAGATTGCGACTACGGTCTGTTCGTTTACTGATTCTGGTCTGTTTGTTTACCGAACCAAGTCGTACGGGGACTAATCCATAATCTGAATCCAGATTCCCACGAAATAACGACTCTGTGGATAATTTGCGAGTAAGCGTATGACATTCATCCGGTTCTATATACTATACGCAGCAAGTCCCTGGATATGCAGCAAGTCCCCGGTAAATGCAGCAAGTCCCTGGTAAATGCAGCAAGTCCCTTTGCGGTAGTTTACCATTTTTACATCAGCTGGTATTGCAATGTTTAAAGTTACTAAATCCGATTCGATGGTCTACATATCATCAGATTCGAATAACACAACAAGAACAAGAACAAGAACAAGAACAACATTTTTGAAATGCCGCTTCAGATATCAGAATTGACAAATTGCCCAAAAATAATGCTAACCACAGTCAATTGTAGTATAAAATTGCCCAAAACGTGTTATTTATCAACATTTTGTTCAACGAAATTTGGCCGGATTGTCAAATATCTAACACCCAAAGACACTTTATCCGCAATTTGGTCCGAGACCGTCGGCTTGATGAATTTGCCAGGCCGCCAAAAATTACATATCTCGAGAAATAACAAATTAAAAAAAAATCGATATCTAATTCGGATTATGCATCTTTTTTTTACCTAGTTCAGCGAAAATAATTGGATTTTTTTTCAAGCATACTTATGGAGTATAAGTCTCAGAAAATTCAACATGCAGAAAATTGCAAGTTTGCAACCAATTGAAAATTCGTTTATCTGATGCATAGGCGTTAATACATTTGTGGCTATGATTAATTGTGTCTAAATTGATATATAATATAATGTTTGCATCCACGCTTCAAATTTGTCCTGATACACACAAAAGTATGCCATATCTGAAAATCTCTCTTGGCATCTCTGTGATACTGGTATTATACTGGTATATGATTTCTCATGGTCGATACACAGACACGCCTAACTCGTGTTGTATCAGCCTATATCGCATGATAATGTCTTCCTGTTTCACAGCTTGATATCCCTATTGGTGCCATGTTTTATTTAATAACGTGTCTGTTCGCGGAAACCATTATATGATGCATGCTTGAGATTCTGTTCAGGGAAGAATAATCAAAGAAACGGGTACCCGTGCACCTATATGATTAGATCTGATTACCTCGACAACTAAATTCCTTTGCGAGTCGATCTCGAGTTTTTATATTAAAGTCATATTATGTACCGGTACTTATTTCAGCGAATCAAACTGGTGAGTCACTTTGATCGAGATATAACTTGAATGTAGCATTTTCATCTATTACATTACGGAAAATTGCAGCCACGCCCGCGGCGATCATATTACATTTAAAAAAACACAACGTCTGAACTTCGCACTATTTACATACAGCCATAACTTATCATGATTAAAACATGCTGTATCATGTTTAAAGCAACATGATATATTACCCCCCAAAACAAATGCTGTTAACAACATGTTAAGTTTTGATAAAAATTTAGGACATAAAACCATGTTTTTTTTTACATGATTTATCATGTTGTATCATGATTATAACACGATTTAAAGTGATATATCATGTTTAAAATATACATTATTTATCACCCAAAAAGCAACATGTTTATTGGAACGTTAAATTTGAATAAACAATAAACGGCGATTATTCTTCCAATGAGAGCTGTTACATATAATGTATTTTTGTAAGTATGAAGTTTGCGTGCTGCCAATTTTGATATAAAATGTATGAACATATAACTGAGTTATAAGCGAGATCACTGTTGATCGATCGATGTTGTTCAAATCTCCTGATGGCGACGACAAACATATTATTGCGTTGGATTCTTAGATTCATATTTACCATGTCTGTCTTAATTATTCAATGTTTGATTTGTTGTTTTTATTTGTCAACTACATGTTGCAAGGTTACGTTTTATCAAATAAAATAAATATTGATGAATTTCATGAAAACATTTATCAGCATCTTATATGTATGTTTGTCACTAAAGACTATGCATGTGGTGATGTGAATTTCGTAGGCCTGGTAGTACGCTACTTTGGTCGTATAATGGATCTCGAATTTCCCAAATTTATATGCCACGAGTGGTATGATTGTGTTGGTATGTGGGCGAACTTAGCTGAATTGGTCACTGTCATGTGGTTTCGTTCAAAACGTTACCCAGGATCTCCCAAACGTTCAAAAAGCCACCAGGATCTCAAAAAAATTGCCAAAAAGCACTCAGCATCTCAAAATCTCACCAGAAAAAAAAAAATAATATAAAGATACAACTATACCAGTCTGATAAATACCCACACACCGTCTTTTACTTCCATCTTAGTTGATTGAAGTGAAACACGTTCTAGTTTTAACAAGACTGTACATAACCATACTTGCCATGCAGGAACTGGTACGTATTAAACTAAGTACGATATATGAAGCGCGCACCTGCAAATTATCTCCCTTGATCGACTCGCGGGAGTTCGTCTGCATGTCAAATTTTTTATTCGCCTGTAACCTGCTCATGCTGCTGTAACTATGAGTATAAGCATAATTATAACACTATAACACTACTTACAAGAAAACCATAGTCAGAAATGGTAACGCCACCAAGATTATGGTATTACATATAAATAGAAATTATAAAAAATACATAAAATATTTTGATAACAATTGCGTTTAAACAAGTAATCCTTCAAATTATTACTAACAAAGTAAACGACTGTGGGGTCACTCAACAGATTATAAAGACTTGGACATAGTATACTGTAAATACTAAAATTTAAATGAAATAATTAAAAGATAAAATTTAGCAAGTAGTAAAAGTTAAATTTTCTCATTTTTGTTTTGGTTAAATAAAGCAATAATTTAAATGTAACATTTGGTTTAAAAACAATTATTGACCGTGGCTCTTCCAATAATTGCGCGACTGACCTGGTCAATTGTTCTTAAGAAGTTGTTTTGATAATTACTATGGAGGGAAATAGTTGTGGCTGTGGCTTCGCAAGTAATTACCTTGGTGACGTGATGTTAACAAATCTGAACTCCAGTTAACCAAGGACGCTTCATACCAAATATAAGGTGAATTATTAATTCTTTAGAAGTTGTTTTAAGATTTACTATGGAGGGAAAGAATTGTGGTGCTGGCTTCGCAACTATTTGACCTCATTGTAACAAATATAAATATTAGTCACTCAGGCAATAGATAATGCATATAATTTATATAGCGCTTAATCCCTGGTGTAGCTCTAAGCGCTTACATTATTACCCCAGCTGTTTTTTATGAGTAATGCCGAGTCTTGTGCCTGCTGCCATTTTACAGGCGCTTCACTAGAGCGGCTTACGGATACCCAACAACCAGGTACCTATTTCTCGTCTAGGTACGACGAAGCGAGCACAGTACAAGTGACCTTGCCCAAGGGTCAGAACCTGGCGCGAGATTTGAAACAGCGTGTGGCTATATATAGCACACACCCCGCTCAATTCGGCCAAACCACTGTTGTGGAGACAATAGTCCACCGAGCGAGGCGCGAACTCACGCCGGTGCATTAACACCATTACAAGTCCGACACTCTACCCACTGGGCTACCACCAGATGTATCTATTCTGTATATTAACTTATTGGGTCTTACGTGTCTTGAGATGTCTAGATAGTTTTCGATGGACAGATCGCGCAAGGGACCCACGCCAATCTTCTCTGTTGGGATTCCAATTGTTGGCTCATTAAATAGGCACATATGCTTAAGATACAGTCGCACGCTCCCGTAAGTCGGGTTTTGGATCACAGTTAATGAAAATATCATTGAAATAATCGGTTTCCCCCAATAAACATCCATATATTGAATATACATGTTTTGGAGCAGAATTAGGCAGTCCATATTGGACGCCATCATGGAATTTATTTTGTTTTGATTTTCACACATAATTATTAGTTATATGGATGGAGTTCTCATTAAACCTCACATCCTTGTATTGGTTACAGTAATACCCAAAGTAATTGACCACTTAACCACATCAGAATTATTGGTAATTTTTCAGGATTTGAAATCCTGAAAATTTACCAATAATTTTGCTGTGGTCAATTACTTTGGACATTACTGTATGAGGATTGAGTTATCATTAAACCTCAAATCCTTATATTGGTTACAGTAATGCCCAAAGTAATTGACCACTTAACCACAGCAGAATTATGTATTTTTTCAGCATTTACAATCCTCAAATTACCCATTATTCTGCTGTGGTTAAGTGGTCAATTGCTTTGAACATTACTGTATGATGATTGAGTTATCATTAAACCTCAAATCCTTATATTGGTTACAGTAATGCCCAAAGTAATTGACCCTTTAACCACAGCATAATTATGGGTAATTTTTCAGGATTTAGAATCATGAAAAAATACACACAATTTTGCTGTGGTTAAGTGATGAATTACTTTGGACATTACTGTATGTAGATGGAGTTAAACCTCACATCAGTGTGTTGGGGATTTGGACCTTGACTTGGGACCTTTGGTTTTTAACGCAACAAATGCGCGTACACCGTATACACAATTTTTTTATGTAACCAGAGTTTTTCTTGGATAAGATGAGTTTGAAGCCTGCTTACATTTAAAAATGTTGTCAGTTTTGTATTGTCTGCAGCGGATCTCGACGCTTTGAAGCAAAAGTTACAAAAGATAAAATGTGTATGTGACGAGACTATAATACAAATGAAAAAATAAATTGAGGGAGGGGTGGGCGATACAGGGAACTAAGGGTTGAACCGATATAAATTTGTAGAGCAATAACGACCAATGTTGACATATTATGCATATCAACTATACTGTTGCAACAAGGCTATAAAATAGGGGGGTGTCAGAATCTTAGTCATCTCTATATAGTGCCAGAATAGTCATTTATGGAGTTCTATAAGATGTTGGGTTGGTTATATGGACTCGGAGAAAAAAGGGGTTTGTACCGATGAAGTTGATGAACTGACATAAATTAGTGGATCGATGTTGCCATGTAATGCATCGTGACTGTACTAAAGCAGCAATTATATAAAATTGGGGGGGGGGCAGGGAAATTTCCAGGGCTGTTTTGATACCTGTTACAGGTATGGGCGCCCAAACTCGAGAAGCCAAAATGTCCCCAAATTCCTTGTGGATTGTATTGAGTCAACCTGAAGTTTCCAAGGCAATTCAACAAAATGCTATGCAAATACATAAATCTGCAGTTGCAATAGAGCCTTTATTTGGATGTTTAATTTTTAAATCAGAAATATTATGTCATATTTATAATACATGTATATGTAAATGTATCTGCGTTGGTTCGGCGCAGAAGCCTTATTAAGTTATATGGGAATAAATGTATCCTCTGCTGGAAACAGGTGTCCCCAAATTATCTCTGGATTCTTCCCTGGGGGGGGGGGGGGGGGGTCTGAAATTATCTCTATAGTTGGCACCAGGATTATATAGAAAGGAATAGCAATTGATATACATATACGGTATACTATAGTAATACCATAGACATATAAGTACAAGTATCACGAGATAAAATATTACGTAACATGACTATATACCGATGAAAGAAATAAATAAATTGGACCGGGATTAGAGGTTGGGTTGGTTATATGTGGATAATTGGATATGGAATTCATACCGATGAAACGATACAAATTAGTGGAGCGATAAAGACACTTAGTCAGGCTACGCGGGGGAAATAGGGGTTGATACGATAGACCGAAATAAATTTGTCGAGTGATAATGACCAATGTTGACGTATAAAGTAACGCGACTGTACTGTCACACAATTATCAGGTAGAACCGGTCAAATATGACAGGGTACAGCACGTAATTATTTCCTAGATCGAAGAATTTTTATTATTTTTTTTCGATGATAAAATTTAGCATGGGATTTGCCATTAAAATTGATTTATGTCTATAAAACTGTCATTTTTCTAAATTTTGAGCTGAAACTTGGTGTGTATGTGTATAATACTACTATATTCTTAAAATGACAGAGTTCAGCGCGTATATAATTATGTTTTAGATGGAAGAAATTGAATTTGTTTTCGATAAAAAATTTACAGCGTGTACGGCCTACGGGTCATTGAGTATGCTCAATTTTTGTAAACAAACTTTTGTCAATAGCCGTTTTGGTCAAACTAAACGTTCTTCGACCGGGACAGCAGATCCGAATAGTAGCTAAGATGTATTTAGATAGAATTATCAAAATAATACGACCGATCAGGGTACATTTTAAGAGAATAGAGCGGAGAAATCTTGGTGATAATTCCAGAAAATAAAGATGGAGGTGAATCACAATTAAACTTCCCACAATGCACTTCACTAAACCAGGGGTTCTCAATGGGTTACACATTATTTTCAGTCTATCAGATTATTTATATTTTCAACAACAAGTGACTTTAAGTTTACAATTTCAGCCTGTCCTGACTCTATCGATACGATTTAACACATTTTCAAAAACGTATTATACACCGGTGGCGTTAACTTTACAATTTAAGCATCTATACGTGATTCTATCGGTACGATTGAGTAAGGTACAAACAAGAATACATCAGGGGCTCCCAATGGGTTATATATTATTTTCAGTCTATCAAATTATTTATATTTTCAACAACATATTATTACACCGGTTACTTTAAGTTTACAATTTCAGCCTGTCCTGACTATCGATACGATTTATCATATTTTCATAAACATATTATACACCGGTGACGTTAACTTTACAATTTCGGCATCTACGTGATTCTATCGGTACGATTGAGTAAGGTACACAAAATCTCCAAGAATACATTCGCCCTGTCCACCACACAATATCAAACTCACAGAAGCTAGAAACACCACAGGTGGCGTAATAACACTTTTAACAGTTCGAATTTCGTTAGATTTCTATTCTTCTACACCAGCTTTGAACAGTACGCCATCATGGAGTGAGTGGGATGCATACTTTGTCCGAGGCTGGGCAATATCAATATTAGTAGTATTAACTATTATCAATGAATATCAATTTATCATACGACTTCCCCGTCGAGAAAATTTGTCGCCCAATGTTTTGAGTTTTTCAAAGAAATGTAACTCTAACATACCCGTTATTTAGTAAAACAATCACCTTTACTAAATAACGGGCATACCCAAAGAATCACACCACAGAGAGACACATTCCAAGGGTCACCCTATTTACCGAGAACAATCGAGAACAAGGTTTAAAATGCCTTATATACATTAAATATAGTGTTTTATTTGAAATATCTACAGTAGACATCAATATTTTCATTAAAATGTTGACTTTTATGCATTTAACCGACATATTGTTAACAAATTGTAAGCGCCACCGAGCGAATATAAGGACCCATCGGATGATACTCATGTATCTGAGGCGCATCCACGGTCTGCTTTTCGAGCCGCAAGAAAAGGTTTTCTCTTTTTGCGGACTCTAGAAGTGTTCCGTGATTTGCCCCAGCCATGAGCCTCTAGTGAGACTCATCCCAGTCAAACGAACCAGATTTGTAGATACAAACAGAGCAAACATAACTCAGGGATGAGTTCTCAAAAAACCTAAAATCACTTACCTTCAACTTCTCGCATTTTAGATGAAACCATTTGTCACATTGATCGCAAGCAATGCTGCGAACTTTGTGGCAGGTCTCGGAGCAGATACCGCATGGATATAATTTTGAAGACATGATGATATATCAGATCGATGATCAGACTGCCAAGATTTTTTTGATTTTTTTTTAATTGGGTTGTTTGGGGTAGCTAGCCCCGGGATTGTCGAAAGGGCCGAAGGGCCCTTTCCTTAATCCCTCATCGTATTGCTTTTATTAGAGAATAAGAGGGGGGAAAAAATGAAAAAAAGATAGCAATTTAGAGATTCTTTTTGGTGATCATTTTCTTTTTTCTGGTGGTCGTGGACGCTTTGAATAGGCTAGTGTGTATTGGCCATATGTCTGTGTTGGAATTGGTGTTACTGTGCCAGAGGTTCTCTCATCTTTGTCTCGATGCCAGTAGACCTGGCGATCCCGCAGCAGGAAGAATTCGTATTTGGTGAGATGGTAAGTCGTTCCTGCTGCGTGGTGTGTTACAATCGCCGTCTTGATCTTTTCTCATTGTTTTTCCATCTGTTCTTTGGTGATGGTCGTCGCCGGCTTCTCTTCATACCTCGGCGTCGGAGGGGCGGTGATGGTAGATTCCGCCCCTGGTGGAGAATGGCTGGGTGGTGTTTCCATCTCCACGTCGAAACTGGCGGCAGGAACATCGGGGGTGGTATCCGCGTCCCTGTCTCCGCTCGTCTCTGTGCCGACAGCAGGGACCTCCGGCAGATCTACAGAGTCCCTGCTATAGCTGGTCTGATGTCACCTGTCTTCATGCAGGCCGGGTCGTCTGGGCGTCTCTCAGACAACTCCGGCCTACCGGCTGTGACACTGGATGGCTGAACCACACGGGGAGGGGTGACCGGCAGATCAACAGTCACCCCCTTCTTTTTCTTCCATTTCGCCCGTCTGGCTGCGTCCCTTCTCCTTCGAGCTGGCGTCTTTTTCTTAGGAGGCTCCTCTTTCATGGTACGGCTGGTCTTGGCGTTCCTGCTTCGGGTAGAAGATCTCTGGTTACCAGCATCTTCCGTCCGGAATTCAACACAAAGAGTCAAATAGCCCCTGTTAGACTGGAGACTCCAGCTAACAGTGTCCACTATTTGATATCTCTGTATTGCAGCTAACGCGGCGTCAGGGATTAGCTACATTGTCCGTCGCGCTAAGCCTAATCCAAAACCGTCTCACTCGCCGGCATCAGCACGAGGGCGGTTGCTTCCAATAAAGGTTACAGACCGCACAACTCACTCGTACCGACGCTCTGACAAAAAGGAACTAATTAAGCCAAATAAAATCTGACTTGTTCGCTCCACCTTCCGCCGAGATAAGAAATATGGAATCATATATAGTCTTTACACGTCTGACACCAGTGACTCACTCACATTCACTCAACAGTTGTCATTGCTTTGTGTGAAAACACCGACCTTTGATTCCCAATGTGTTGTTACTACAATGTTATGCACTCACACATCGCAGTGATTAACAAACAGTAACACATATTAGTGTACACAACTCAATTAATTCTGATCACCAAACAGACCCAGGTCCCGTTAATTAACACTTAGGCACGACTCATGCCTTTGCGTTACCGCCAGCCGAGAACACGGCGGCGACCTTTCAAGTTCTCAGGTATACGTAAAATAACTACATATATGCCATTTAAATGGTCAAATATGGTACACTATATACTTAAGAGTGATATATACACTATACTTGGACATTAATTATTATGACTTATTTATTAATTTTTGACTTGTTCTCGGTTGTTCTCGAGTGTTCTCGGTAAATAGGAGGTCCGCATTTCAAGAATACTATAGGAAATAACAAACTTCAGCCCAAAATGTTCTCAACGGGGAAGTCGTATGAGATTGCCCGAGGCTGTATTGTATACTAGTCTATAGCCTGCTAGGTAGTATTCCGTCATTTTCCAGCCATTGAGATTTGAGTCAATTTCTTTTAAAAATAAAATTAAACTTTTAAATGCACGGCACGGCCACCTGGCCGTGTGGCGATCGTTGCAGAAATATTCATATTTGTTCATTCGCCATAAACAGAAGGAATATTAAAATATATAATATAGTTTTATTCATATGCCAAACGTAATGAGCGCGTAAAATAAAATAGTATATTATGTATATTGTCGTCAAGATGTACGATGGTGTACGTAAACAAGAACCTGCTGGTGTTACAGAACTTTTGCTTCTGTTTACATAACACAGTGCAATTCTATTGGTTGATCACGTATACAAATGATATAAACGCTCTTTATTATTTACATATCAGGAATTTGAGGAAAACAGTAACAAATAATGCTCTTTATGTTAACTTTACCATATCCATATCTAAACAAAAGCCAAGTTATGTAAAAGTGTAACGTTTTTTGCTTAATTTGTTTACATAAGTCATAACAAAGGAAAAACATTTGACAATAAGTTGAACATACTGTTTATGCCATATTTCTGATTGGTATAAGAACAAGGTCTGTCTATATTTTACTATTCTTTCTGTTTATGGCGGTTTTTGATGGAGCTGAATATTTTAACAACATACCCACCGCCAATGCCACCATGACTTTAAAGTTAAACTTGGATTAAGTTGGAACTGATGTCAACCACCATGGGAACCTGAGCACCTCCGATTTTGAGTTTAATCAGAGTCATTTTGAGTTATTGCCATTTATTCGAAATAGATTTTAGAGTTATTGACCCTTTTTCAACACATTGAACTTAATTTGACGATGTGCAGTATATTTAGTGAATATGCACTTTGTATTAAATTGATGTAATCAATTACTCCTACAGTTTGTAGTATAGACTATAGCCTGTAGGGATCTGAAACTGATAAATCCTTCAAACCTGCTACCTAATTAAGTACCTTCGTCAGGGGGACATTTTGTCAGCGACCTTTTATTCAATTTGTTGTACTATTAATTAAGTAATAATATGCCACATAATTTAGCAGTATTAATAACTTATATAAGGTGAATATAATATTAATAAGAAGAATACCTTCAGTGTTTTATTTGAATACCTGAAATATCTCATTCATTTTGGAAAGAAATATCAAATTCTCACCTGTGGCTTGCAGCTGCTTGTGAAAATTCAATATTTCTTTCCAGACACTCATGATATTTTGGTATTCAAACAAAAACTGTAGATATTCACTATGTATTAACATCATTGTTCTGAAAGTTCATTAATCTGAGAAACCGTGTTTGTGTATATATGTATCTTGAAGCACATCTAGCATATCATAATATTCCCCTCAAACATAAGCTCAGTAAGATGGCCTAATTTTCAATTTCATGCTATATGCAAGAGTATAAATTTATAAAACAGCCCCGGGATTCAAAGAAAAGAAAACACTTACCAGACAGAACCCCACTAACGGAGTCAGGGACATATCCAGGCCGTTTTTCATACCGTTTACCGGTTTGGGCGCCCAAACTCCAGGCACCCAAAAAACAACACATTTTAAATATGAAATTGCTATAAGACTAGATAATACATATGTATATCTGATAATCCATCGATATAATATAATCCTACTATTTCTTGAATAAGACGGAACATATAATAACGAACAAAGCAGATGACATATCCATGCAGGTTCAGGGGCCTCGGTGGCTCAATCGGTTAGGGGTACCACTCCAAGCCGTTTCGCCCTCCAGCGCTGGCGATAAGGGTTCAAATCCACATGTTTCCATCGTGGACTTTGTAACTCGAAATCGTTATCTGGTGGAGTTGCCAGTTACTCACCGATGGTCGGTGGTTTGCCACACATGGTTGACGAGTTTATCAGCCATTGAAATCACTGTTAGATTAGTCGCAAGTGTGCGGATTTCCTCCACCACTAAAACTGGCAATGTCGTGATATGGCCTTAGTGGCTAAAGCGACAATAAACCCCAATCAATCAATCAACCATGCAGGTTCACGTTAATTCGGTCAATGGTGACGTATCCGCCGAATTTGAAATCGACATTCTTTCGGTGTACGTAAACAAGAACCTGCTGGTGTTACAGAAGTTTTGCTTCTGTTTACATAACACAGTGCAATTCTATTGGTGGATCACATACAAATGATATAAACGCTCTTTATTATTTACATATCAGGAAAACAGTAACAAATAATGCTATTTATGTTAACTTTACCATATCCATATCTAAACAAAAGCCAAGTTCTGTAAAAGTGTAACGTTTTTTGCTTAATTTGTTTACATAAGTCATAACAAAGGAAAAACATTTGACAATAAGTTGAACATACTGTTTATGCCATATTTCTGATTGGTATAAGAACAAAGTCTGTCTATATTTTACTATTCTTTCTGTTTATGGCGGTTTTTGATGGAGCTGAATATTTTAACAACATACCCACCGCCAACGCCACCATGACTTTAAAGTTAAACTTGGATTAAGTTGGAACTGATGTCAACCAGCATGGGAACCTGAGCACCTCCGATTTTGAGTTTAATCAGAGTCATTTTGAGTTATTGCCATTTATTCGAAATAGATTTTAGAGTTATTGACCCTTTTTCAACACATTGAACTTAATTTGAAGATGTGCAGTATATTTAGTGAATATGCACTTTGTATTAAATTGATGTAATCAATTACTCCTACAGTTTGTAGTATAGACTATAGCCTGTAGGGATCTGAAACTGATAAATCCTTCAAACCTGCTACCTAATTAAGTACCTTCGTCAGGGGGACATTTTGTCAGCGACCTTTTATTCAATTTGTTGTACTATTAATTAAGTAATAATATGCAACATAATTTAGCACTATTAATAACTTATATAAGGTGAATATAATATTAATAAGAAGAATACCTTCAGTGTTTTATTTGAATACCTGAAATATCTCATTCATTTTGGAAAGAAATATCAAATTCTCACCTGTGGCTAGTGAAGTTGCAGCTGCTTGTGAAAATTCAATATTTCTTTCCAGACACTCATGATATTTTGGTATTCAAACAAAAACTGTAGATATTCACTATGTATTAACATCATTGTTCTGAAAGTTCATTAATCTGAGAAAACCGTGTTTGTGTATATATGTATCTTGAAGCACATCTACTCTTGAGTGCCTAATAAACATACATGTACGATTATTAAAATCGAGGTAAAATTCCCACCTGTACGATCGTTATTTGGTCCTGTACGTTTATTAAATTAACCAAAAGAAATAATTCACCAATCTTAAATTGTGTTATTCATAGATAAATGAACTCTGATTGTTGACAGTGATCAGAACACTGTGGATTCACAGACCTGGCTATCCATCGAAACTATTTCTGTCACATGGCATCAGTAAACCAGTCAGATGGTGCATTTTGTTGGGATGTATGGTACTAATATTTCCAGTCTGTATGTTTATTCCGCCCTGTTCTATTACTCTTGGGCTCCAAATAAACATGCATGCACGTTTATTATTTTCTTGGGAAATTCCCCCCCTACACAGTGCTTATTTGGGTCTGCACGTTTATTAATTTTGAGGCTATACAAATTAAAATCAGCACAAACTCAAGATTTCTATATGATTCTGATACCAAAATGATGAGCATATATCTTTATGCATGTACATATTCAAGTATATGGCATACATGTGAACATTTAAAAATTGAATAAAACACCACTTGACACATACTATGTTGATTCTATACTTGGCCTACTATAAAAATAATTTGTTTAACCACAGTTAAAGTTTTGCTCAGAGTCCCCCCTGCACTATTATTTGGGTCTGCACTTTTATTAACTTTCAATTGAATTCCCCCCTGCACTATTATTTGGGCCTGCACTTTTATTTGGAGCCCGAGAGTATTCAGTTACGCGACATTTTCCAACCTGTACTATTATCCACCCTGTACTTTTATTAGGCACTCAAGAGTAGCATATCATAATATTCCCCTCAAACATAAGCTCAGTAAGATGGCCTAATTTTAATTTCATGCTATATGCAAGAGTATAAATTTATAAAACAGCCCCAGGATTCAAAGAAAAGAAAACACTATATAATACCAGACAGAACCCCACTAACGGAGTCAGGGACATATCAACTATCCAGGCCGTTTTTCATACCGTTTACCGGTTTGGGCACCCAAACTCCAGACACCCAAACAAAATTGGACAAAAAAAAAGTTTTACTTTTTTTTCAATTTAGGTCCCAATTCATATCATAATAAGATGCAAAACATTTATATATTTATATATTTTGACATAAGACATTTAAGTTTACAAAAATATTTAAGTTTAATCAGGGACATATCCAGGCCGTTTTTCATACAGTTTACTGGTTTGGGCGCCCAAACTCCAAGAGCCCAAAATTTTTATTTATTTTTTTTAATTCAGGTCCCAATTCATATCATAACAAGATATCTATTATATATTTTGGAAGATCTGTGTGTGTGTGTGTGTCTGTGTGTGTGTTCGCGATGAACTCGAAAACGGCCGAGCCGATTTCGATGAAACTTGGTATGTGGGGGTATTTACGCCCGGGGGGTGGCATGGGCCTATTAATTTTCAGATCCGAGGTCAACTTTTCACGTGCCGAGGTCAAATCTGTTTTTACGCTGTGTTACGGGACTTTCATTTGAGTTCGGTGCTTACAAATCGATTCGAAACAGCGCGAATAATAAAATGCCAGTCATAATAATGACACTGTGAGAATCTTTCGTGTTTCCTCTTTCCAACGATATATAATGCGTATGTATCCGTTTTAGTTATCTGCCTCAATTATCAAGAAGAAGTGGTACTATCTTCCATCAGGATAAAAACAATGCGTAACTTCTATGACGTCGTTAGAGGTCATAACGTTAGATCACGTTAACGCTTAACCGGCCGATGCATTTGACTGTTTCAGACGTCTTGGCGATATCTCGGGCACCGATGGTAATTTATCTTTATGTTGAAACTTGATAATTAATGAGCGTGTGTATATGAGGCGCGTTTATATACTTGAGTGGAAATCAAATCGGGTTAAACTGGCGGATTTTTATGGACGAAATTTGATGCATAGGGTATCTCGGTATCCGCTGGGCCGATTTCCACCATTTTTGGGGTGTTGGTGTTTGACCCCACCTGACCTTGACCTTCAAAATGGTCAATTCAAGGTCAAATCGGGTAAAACCGGATGGATTTCGACAGGTACTTTTGTCGGGTACTTTTGTTCGGGCACTGTGTTTTGGACGGGTCAAATCGTGACCCCACTTGACCTTGGCCTTCAAAATAGACAATTCAAGGTCAAAGCCCGGACGAAGTCGGGTCACCTTCTAGTCTATTATATATTTTGGAAGATCTGTGTGTGTGTCTGTCTGTCTGTCTGTGTGTGTGTTCGCGATGGACTCGAAAACGGCCGATTTCGATGAAACTTGGTATGTGGGGGTATTTTCTGTCGGGAAGTGGCATGGGCCTATTAATTTGTCCGTGCGACATGACCTTGACCGTGAAATTGGGTCATTTCAAGGTCAAACGCCCGAATATCACGGGATTTCGATGAAACTTGGTATGTGGGGGTACTTTCTTATGGCGAGTCTCTTAAGCATATTCATTTGCCTGTGCGACGTGACCTTGACCTTGAAATCGGGTAACTTCAAGGTCAAATCGTCAATTTTTATGGGATTTCGACGAAATTTGATACGTGGGGTTACTTTTGTCCACTGATTGTTTTGGACGGGTCCAATCGTGACCCCGACCAGACCTTGACCTTCAAAATGATCAATTCAAGGTCAAATCTGGTAAAACCGGATGGATTTCGACGGGCACGTTTGTCGGGTACTTTTGTCCGGGCAGTGTTTTTGGACTGGTCAAATCGTGACCCCACTTGACCTTGACCTTCAAAATGGACAATTCAAGGTCAAAGCCCGGACGAAGTCGGGTCACCTTCTAGTATATATATATATATTGATATAAGACATGTAAGTTTACAAAAAGATTTAACTTAAGTTTAACAGTTGGAATAATACTGTAAAGTGTGTTTGGCTTTATCTAGCTTTCATCTGTGAAAACTTCAAATATTTGAGTTAACCCTTCAGACTTCAGTATTTCAATCAAATTCAAGTGAAATTACACAATACAGTACATGAACAGTGACAATTTGATCAAGTAAACCTGGTTATCATGTGAGATCTCATAATACCAAATGAATAATTAACATAGAGATTAGTGCTACTAGTAATTACTACATGTAACTTAATAGACATATTATTTCTGTACTACTATACTAGTATATTATGAATGTGTCTCTCACTTGAATTTTAGAAAATAGCCTATGCTGCATATCATATGAATTACAGTGATAATGGTCTCATTTCAAGCAGGATAAGCATAATCCATTGAACAAAAAGATATCTGACAATAACTTATAAGCATTTCCAATCCATACTTATATAAAAAAAATTCCAAAGTTATGCTTCAAAAACTTGATCAAAGTGAACTCTCAGTAAAATTCAAAATACTGACTCCAAGAGCTCTAGATTAGCTCTCAATTCATTGGATTTTAAAAAAAATCCAGGGGGAGACCCCCCTCCTTCGCCCTTCGGCATATCATTGCCCAAAAACAGGTGTCCCCAAAAAATCCCTGGATACTTCACTGGTTTAATAGTTGGAATCATAGTTTCATACTGTAAAAGTATGTTTGGCTTTATCTAGCTTTCATCTGTGAAAACTTCAAATAGTTTGAGTTCAGGTTTGTTATCATTCAGCCTTCAGATTTCAGTATTTCAATCAAATACAGTACAGGAACAGTGACAATTTGATCAAATTAACCTGGTTATCAGGTGGGATCTCATAACACCAAATGAAAAATTAACATGGAGTGATAGAGATTAGTACTAATAGTAATTACTAACTTAATAGACATTTTTTTCTGTACTGTGTCTCTCACTTGAATTTTAGAAAATAGCCTATTATATAAATTAGAGTGATAATGGTAAGTCTCATTTCAAGCAGGATAAGCATAATCCATTGAACCAAATGATATCTGACAATAACTTATAAGCATTTCCAATCCATACATATATAAACATTTCCAAAGTTATGCTTGAGAAACTTGATCAAATTGACCTCTCGGTAAAATTCAAAATACTGACTCAAAGAACCCTAGATTAGCTCTCAATGCAATGGATTTTCAAAAAATTTCCAGGAGGAGAACGTACCCCCACCATTAGCAGGGGTCATCCCCTCCCAAACCTTCCTCCACTCAGGCCTTCAGGATATGCCTTCGGAATATCATTGCCCAAAAACAGGTGTCCCCAAAAAATCCCTGGATCTTTCACTGTGGACTCTTCTAAAGGAATACCTCCAATATCAGTCATCATCCACATGTACATATTCAGCCTCTTCGTCAGGATAGCAAGATCTCCCAGCTCAACAGAAAACCACATTGCATTTCGCCAACTAGCCACTAAGGACATAAATGACACAAGTTGGTTCTCCAGAGTCCATATATTACTTGCTGATTATGGCCTTCCTTCTGCATTTGATATTCTGACAAATCCCCCAGCAAAGAATGAGTGGCGAGTTGCCCTGCAGAAAGCTGTTGCAACTAAATTAGAGTCAACATGGGCAGAAGACATCCTCATCAAATCCTCTCTCAAATATCTCAACCCAACATCTGTGAAACTCAATAAAACACATCAGATCTACCGCACAAACAGACCCAGCATATACGACGTCAGGCGTTCAGAAATCAAGGCAAAGCTACTCAGTGATACATACATCCTGCAAACAAACAAGGCTCTGTTCAACCAATATGCTGTCGACCCTACCTGTCCTACATGTCATCATGGACTGGAAGACAGAGATCACCTTATTGCCGCATGCCCAACTTACAATAAGGAAAGAAATTGATTAAAGACAAAAATCTCCAACCTCATGTCAGATGACAAACATGATACAACTCTCCTAGAAAATTCACACCAATTCACTCAACTGATGCTAGACTCAAGTCATACTTGCATAGCCGATGCAGACCACCCATTTGATAATCATCTTACTGCTCAGCTAGAACTCTCCTCCAGGGAATACTGTACCAGATACACATAAGAAGATCAGCTGTCTTGCAACTGAGGTCAGGAAAATGACACACATTTTCGAGAAGGCTGGTCTGAGCTCAAAGTTATCAGAATTCTCTAGTCTTTTCCAGTACAAACCCTTTGATGGTGCCATAATATACTGTAAATATACCAATGATGAAATTCACATGTGAGGACAGATTCTGAGGATTCATCGGATCAACTTGTATATATTCTAAGGATCATATTCATCCATTTATACTGGAGTGCAGTCCTTCCCATGAGGAAACACAGCGAGAGCATTTATTTGCTCCCGTAATGTAGAAGACGGGTGTAATATATGGCACCCATACTATAATTGTAAATTGGGTTTGTTGCTCAACCAAAAAGTCATTGTGAAATAGACCTATGTCTAGTTACACTTTAATATGCCATAGTTGAACTGAGATGGTATACAAAGACCACCCATTTGATCGACATAAACCTTAAAATAGTTCAATATTGAACCAACAATTACAGTCTCCATTAGTATTTTGCGAAGTGGGACGGGTGCGAATTTCAGCACCCATGAATTGAAAATTACGACTGTGTACGGGTGCGAGAGCAATCACTCCCATCTCCTGGAAGGACTGGGAGTGCCTCGTCAAATCATCGGGGGAACTTCCTGTCAAAGAAGAAGAAGAATTAGACGGCAATATTTTTCCCCAGGTGGAAGAAATCGGACTAGGTAAAAACTGATTTTACCTTTCTAGGCAATTTTGCAACAATAGTGCAACAATATTTCCATTTCAAATCAATATATAAACTTAGAACTCAAATGCTATTTCATTATGATTTAGTTGGGGGAAAAAGTATAGACAATACTGTAAGCTTAAATCTGATTCACTTAAATTACTGTCATCTAATTTCTTAGTAATTTTGGGGAATATTTTTTCCAGGTCACTACTCAGCATATACCTGTATGTGCAATTCCCCAACCATCTCCCAAAAAGTGTCCTTCTATTTACTAGAGACCTTTACTTTTGCAAAATCACTATTTTGATTACGGATAGGATATATATTAACCAAGTAAGGTGGACACCATCACAATTTACCTACGATGGTTAATTGGCGAGACGGCATATTCCCAACTATATTCAGTAACACATATATTTCATGGACAAAGTAATGTGTGTCTCTTTCAGATCCCATGTTCTTATCTGTGTGTTATATACCACAAGGATAATGCTAAAGCATCCTCAAGCAGGACTGGTGGCACATCATTGACTCATCTGCTCATTACGCCACATGTGGTGTATCTAGTTTCTGTGATTTTGATATTGTGTGATGGACAGGGCGAATGTATTCTTGGAGATTTTTTGTACCTTACTCAATCGTACCAATAGAATCACGTATATGCTGAAATTGTAAAGTTAACGGCACCGGTGTATAATACGTTTTTGAAAATATGATAAATCGTATCCATAGGGTAGGACAGGCTGAAATTGTAAACTTAAAGTCACCGGTGTAATAATATGTTGTTGAAAATATAAATACTCTGATAGCCTGAAAATAATATATCACCTATTGGGAGCCCCCTGGTGTATTTTTTTATATTTATATTTGTACCTTACTCAATCGTACCGATATAATCACATAGATGCTTAAATTGTAAAGTTAACGCCACCGGTGTACAATATGTTTTTGAAAATGTGATAAATCGTATCGATAGAGTCAGGACAGGCTGAAATTGTAAACTTAAAGTCACTTGTTGTTGAAAATATAAATAATCTGATAGACTGAAAATAATGTGTATCCCCCTGCTGATGGAGGAGGGGGGTCTCCCCCTGGATTTTTTTTTAAATCCAATGTATTGAGAGCTAATCTAGAGCTCTTGGAGTCAGTATTTTGAATTTTACTGAGAGTTCACTTTTATCAAGTTTTTGAAGCATAACTTTGGAATTTTTTTATATATGTATGGATTGGAAATGCTTATAAGTTATTGTCAGATATCTTTTTGTTCAATGGATTATGCTTATCCTGCTTGAAATGAGACCATTATCACTGTAATTCATATGATATGCAGCATAGGCTATTTTCTAAAATTCAAGTGAGAGACACATTCATAATATACTAGTATAGTAGTACAGAAATAATATGTCTATTAAGTTACATGTAGTAATTACTAGTAGCACTAATCTCTATGTTAATTATTCATTTGGTATTATGAGATCTCACATGATAACCAGGTTTACTTGATCAAATTGTCACTGTTCATGTACTGTATTGTGTAATTTCACTTGAATTTGATTGAAATACTGAAGTCTGAAGGGTTAACTCAAATATTTGAAGTTTTCACAGATGAAAGCTAGATAAAGCCAAACACACTTTACAGTATTATTCCAACTGTTAAACTTAAGTTAAATCTTTTTGTAAACTTACATGTCTTATATCAATATATATATATATTTATTATATACTTGCCCATGAATTATAAGGTTTTAGCAGTGAGATATAAGTGATATCCCACTAGTGAGATATAAGTGATATCCCACTGGTGAAATTTCTGATGCATTGACATTCATTGGAGGCCATAGGCAAGTAACTAAAGTATATAATAAACAGAATATCCACACTTTTTCAGTGGATATGGGTTAAATCTCATTCGTGATGAAAAAACATTTGAATTTCCACTCGTGGCTAAAGCCACTCGTGGAAATTCAATGTTTTGTCATCACTCATGAGATATAACCCATATCCACTGAAAAAGTGTGGATATCCTCTATATACTAGAAGGTGACCCGACTTCGTCCGGGCTTTGACCTTGAATTGTCCATTTTGAAGGTCAAGGTCAAGTGGGGTCACGATTTGACCAGTCCAAAAACACTGCCCGGACAAAAGTACCTGACAAACGTGCCCGTCGAAATCCATCCGGTTTTACCCGATTTGACCTTGAATTGATCATTTTGAAGGTCAAGGTCTGGTCGGGGTCACGATTGGACCCGTCCAAAACAATCAGTGGACAAAAGTACCCCCACGTATCAAATTTCGTCGAAATCCCATCAAAATTGGCGATTTGACCTTGAAGTTACCCGATTTCAAGGTCAAGGTCACATCGCACGGGCAAATGAATATGCTTAAGAGACTCGCCATAAGAAAGTACCACCACATACCAAGTTTCATCGAAATCCCGTGATATTCGGGCGTTTGACCTTGAAATGACCCGAGTTCAAGGTCAAGGTCACGTCGAACGGACAAATTAATAGGCCCATACCTTTCTAGGCAATTTTGCAACAATAGTGCAACAATATTTCCATTTCAAATCAATATATAAACTTAAAACTCAAATGCTATTTCATTATGATTTAGTTGGGGAAAAAAGTATAGACAATACTGTAAGCTTAAATTTGATTCACTTAAATTACTGTCATCTAATTTCTTAGTAATTTTGGGGAATATTTTTTCCAGGTCACTACTCAGCATATACCTGTATGTGCAATTCCCCAACCATCTCCCAAAAAGTGTCCTTCTAGTTACTAGAGACCTTTACTTTTGCAAAATCACTATTTTGATTACGGATAGGATATATATTAACCAAGTAGGTGGACACCATCACAATTTACCTACGATGGTTAATTGGCGAGACGGCATATTCCCAACTATATTCAGTAACACATATATTTCATGGACAAAGTAATGTGTGTCTCTTTCAGATCCCATGTTCCTATCTGTGTGTTATATACCACAAGGATAATGCTAAAGCATCCCCAAGCAGGACTGGTGGTACATCATTGACTCATCTGCTCATTACGCCACATGTGGTGTATCTAGTTTCTGTGATTTTGATATTGTGTGATGGACAGGGCGAATGTATTCTTGGAGATTTTTTGTACCTTACTCAATCGTACCAATAGAATCACGTATATGCTGAAATTGTAAAGTTAACGGCACCGGTGTATAATACGTTTTTGAAAATATGATAAATCGTATCCATAGGGTCAGGACAGGCTGAAATTGTAAACTTAAAGTCACCGGTGTAATAATATGTTGTTGAAAATATAAATACTCTGATAGCCTGAAAATAATATATCACCTATTGGGAGCCCCCTGGTGTATTTTTTTATATTTATATTTGTACCTTACTCAATCGTACCGATAGAATCACGTAGATGCTTAAATTGTAAAGTTAACGCCACCGGTGTACAATATGTTTTTGAAAATGTGATAAATCGTATCGATAGAGTCAGGACAGGCTGAAATTGTAAACTTAAAGTCACTTGTTGTTGAAAATATAAATAATCTGATAGACTGAAAATAATGTGTAACCCATTGGGAACCCCTAGTTTAGTGAAGTGCATTGTGGTAGTTTAATTGTGTTTCTCCTCCATTTTTATTTTCTGGAATTATCACCAAGATTTCTCCACTCTATTCTCTTATAAAATCTAGCTACCCTGATCGGTCAAATTCTTTTGATAATTCTATCTAAATACATCTTAGCTACTATTCGGATCTGCTGTCCCGGTCTAAAAATGGATAGTTTGACCAAAACGACTATTGACAAAACTTTGTTTACAAATTGAGCGCACTCGTCGTGACTCGATAACCCGTCCACGCTGCAAATTTATTATCGAAAACAAATTCAATTTCTTCCATCTAAAACTTAATTACGTGCTGAACTCTGTCATTTTAAGAATATAGTAGTATTACACACATATACACCAAGTTTCAGCTCAAAATTTTGAAAAATGACAGTTTTATAGACATAAATCAATTTTAATGGGAAATCGTTTGTTAAATTTTATCATCGAAAAAAAAATCATTTCTTCGATCTAAAAAATAATTACGTGCTGTACCCTGTCATTTTAGGAATATATAAGTATCCCAAACACAGACACCAAGTCTGAGCTTAAATTTTGGAAAAATAAGAGATTTATCGACATAAATGGATTTGTATATGGCAGATGCCATGTTAAATAAATTTTATGGCCCTGCAAATGTTTTCTGAGCTGTTCGATATTGGGCACTAGAGTCCATATTTGACCGGTTCACCCTGATAATTGTGTGACAGTACAGTCGCGTTACTTTATACGTCAACATTGGTCATTATCACTCGACAAAATTATTTCGGTCTATCGTATCAACCCCTATTTCCCCCGCGTAGCCTGACTAAGTGTCAACATTGGTCTTTATCGCTCCACTAGTTTGTATCGTTTCATCGGTATGAATTCCATATCCAATTATCCATATATAACCAACCCAACCTCTAATCCCGGTCCAATTTATTTATTTCTTTCATCGGTATATAGTCATGTTACGTAATATTTTATTTCGTGATACTTGTACTTATATGTCTAGGGTATTACTATACGTATATCAATTGCTTTTCCTTTCTATATAATCCTGGTGCCATCTATAGAGATAATTTCAGACCCCCCCCTCAATTTTATATCATTGCTGCTTTAGTACTAGTACAGTCGCGGTGCATTTAATACATGGCAACATTGATCCACTAATTAATTTATGTCAGTTCATCGGTACAAACCCCTTTTCTCCGAGTCCATATAACCAACCCAAAATCTTATAGAACTCCATAAATGACTATTCTGGCACTATATAGAGATGACTAAGATTCTGACACCCCCTATTTTATAGCCTTGTTGCAACAGTAGAGTTGATATGCATAATATGTCAACATTGGTCGTTATCGCTCTACAAATTTATATCGGTTCAACCCTTAGTTCCCTGTATCGCCCACCCCTCCCTCAATTTATTTTTTCATTTGTATTATAGTCTCGTCACATACACATTTTATCTTTTGTAACTTTTGCTTCAAAGCATCGAGTTCGCTGCAGACAATACAAAACTGACAACATTTTGAAATGTAAGCAGGCTTCAAACTCATCTTATCCAAGAAAAACTCTGGTTACATAAGAAATTTGTGTATAAGGTGTACGCGCATTTGTTGCGTTAAAAACCAAAGGTCCCAAGTCAAGGTCCAAATCCCCAACACACTGATGTGAGGTTTAACTCCATCTACATACAGTAATGTCCAAAGTAATTGATCACTTAATCACAGCAAATTTGTGTTTATTTTTTCATGATTCTAAATCCTGAAAAATTACCCATAATTATGTTGTGGTTAAAGGGTCAATTACTTTGGGCATTACTGTAACCAATATAAGGATTTGAGGTTTAATGATAACTCCATCATCATACAGTAATGTTCAAAACAATTGACCACTTGACCAGAGCAGAATAATGGGTAATTTGTCAGGATTGTAAATGCTGAAAACATACCCATAATTCTGCTGTGGTTAAGTGGTCAATTACTTTGGGCATTACTGTAACCAATATAAGGATTTGAGGTTCAATGATAACTCCATCATCATACAGTAATGTTCAAAACAATTGACCACTTGACCAGAGCAGAATAATGGGTAATTTGTCAGGATTGTAAATGCTGAAAACATACCCATAATTCTGCTGTGGTTAAGTGGTCAATTACTTTGGGCATTACTGTAACCAATATAAGGATTTGAGGTTCAATGATAACTCTATCCTCATACAGTAATTTCAAAGTAATTGACCACTTGACCACAGCAAAATTATTGGTAAATTTTCAGGATTTCAAATCCTGAAAAATTACCAATAATTCTGATGTGGTTAAGTGGTCAATTACTTTGGGCATTACTGTAACCAATACAAGGATGTGAGCTCAGTGTGAGGTTTAATGAGAACTCCATCCACATAACTAATAATTATGTGTGAAAATTAAAACAAAACAAAATAAATTCCATGATGGCGTCCAATATGGACTGCCTAATTCTGCTCCAAAACATGTATATTGAATATATGGATGTTTATTGGGGGAAACCGATTATTTCAATGATATTTTCATTAACTTGGATCCAAAACCCGACTTACGGGATCGTGCGACTGTATCTTAAGCATATGTGCATATTTAATGAGCCAACAATTGGAATCCCAACAGAGAAGATTGGCGTGGGTCCCTTGCGCGATCCGTCCATCGAAAACTATTTAGACATCTCAAGACATGTAAGACCCAATAACTTAATATACAGAATAGATACATCTATTTGCCTGAGTGACTAATATTTATATTTGTTACAATGAGGTCAAATAGTTGCGAAGCCAGCACCACAATTCTTTCCCTCCATAGTAAATCTTAAAACAACTTCTAAAGAATTATTAATTCTTCTTATATTTGGTATGAAGCGTCCTTTGTTAACTGGAGTTCAGATTTGTTAACATCACGTCACCAAGTTAATTACTTGCGAAGCCACAGCCATAACTATTTCCCTCCATAGTAATTCTCAAAACAATTTCTTAAGAACAATTGACCAGGTCAGTCGTGCAATTATTGGAAGAGCCACAGACAATCATTTTTTAAAAACCAAATGTTACATTTAAATTATTGCTTTATTTAAACAAAAACAAAAAATTAAATGAGAAAATTAACTTTTACTACTTGTTAAATTTTATCTTTTAATTATTTCATTTAAATTTTAGTATTTACAGTATACTATGCCCAAATCTTTATAATCTGTTGAGTGACCCCACAGTCGTTTACTTTGTTAGTAATAATTTGAAGGATTACTTGTTTAAACGCAATTGTTATCAAAATATTTTATGTATTTTTTATAATTTCTATTTATATGTAATACTATAATCTTGGTGGTGTTACCATTTCTGACTATGGTTTTCTTGTAATTAAACTGAGTGGGGTATATTTTGTCTCACATAAGAACCCTGGTGTAAAGATTGATTTATTGGTCATATACTGGCAGGATATTGTCCATTGGGCGATTCCATTCATTATCATGGGCTACAATTGGTAAACTACCCTGGGCAAAAGTGAATGGAATGATATTCGGAGTAATCTAAAAACAGCATAGTTACAACTGCAAACAAAATAATTTTTTGTTGACAAAACTCATATTGGGCGTGTCAAACAGACCTAGACTTAAGTAAATGAGCAAAAATATCTGATATTCACAATGAAACAATGAGAATTTAGACTTTTATCGAACAAGCAAATATATCTAATTTTAGAATAACCTTGACACTAAGTATCTAAAACTTTGGATAAATAATTTTAACTGTGATTCAATTGAACTATGTATTTCTGAATTATATATTACATATTTATGGCAAATTATTAAAATTAAATTCATTTAATCCATTACTTAAATATTTTGCATGTGCTTTCTCAGATGACATTCAATCTTCGCGGTCTCTGATGTCCCAATACTATATGACAATATATGTAAAGAAGAGTAAAGGCCAAAAAGAAAATGACCTGTGTTTCTGGTAACCCGCCGGCCTGTCTTCAAACAACCCCGACTGTTTTCATTTTATTGATTTTGTAAAACAAATTAAAAAATTTTATGTATTTTTACCAACATGTCCATCGATATTGATCAAAGGTGAGCAATATACATGAGCTGTAACATTCCAGTTATATGGGGCTGGATCACCACTGTAATGTGTGACAAGTGACTATTATATGTACAAAGTAGGTCACTCCCCCACATCTAAGAAATCTCGCTAAAACGAACATGCCCAGGCGACCAATTGTGAAACCCGCCCACTCTGTTCACTTAAATATAGATAAATGCCATCAAACAATACCCAACCCTGGTCCACAAAAAGTACAAATGTATCTACTAATAACCATTTCGTTACCCCCCCCCCCCCCCACCCTATGTCTAATTAATCTCGCCAAGAGGAACACACCCAGTCGACCCAGTGTGACCCCCCCTCTCCATATTCACTCTGTTCGCTTTAATATAGAAAAATGTACTCCAACAGTACCCAACCCTGCCTCCAAAATGTATATATATATATATATATATTTACTAATAACCTTTTGTTATCCCCTACCCCCACCCCCCTTTCGCCAATAGGAGCTTGTCCAGTTGACACAGCAAGACGTTTAACTACGAATATCGTTCAAAATAGACTACATACATGTATTGGCAACTACTGTCCCACCCCCAACCACCCCCATCCCAACTCTGCATGCTTGTAATACCCACTGACATACCCATTCACCCCAGCAAACCCCCCCCCCCGCTTCCAACTGTGCATGCTTATATGCTTATATATAGATATAAATGTACTCTATTAAATATATTACAATTAAGCAACATCGCAATGTGTATTGTTGGTGGATTAGTTTCTCAAGACACACATGTATTATTCTGACCATGCGCAAAATATCACTTTTCAATTGGATATATATATACCAACGAGGAATTTCGTAGCAGAAACACTGCATGCAAGATAGGGTTCGTGCTGCCTATTGCTAATTTAGCAAAATTGCTATAAAAAAATGAATTTGCAACAAAATAATTCCGATTTGCAACAGAAATTGGCCCCTACCTTTTTGGCTTTTGGCAATTGATCCCCATCTGGTTAAAATCAAGCTTGCAGTCAATTGGTCGGAAACAAAAACAAACATTGCTATCCGGTCGCGACATTGCTAATTGGGTCCTAATTGAAAGTGTATAATGGATTCGCGCCTTATGTCACATCGGCTTGTATAGCTGTAGTGAATGGGTTTCAAATTTCTACTAAATTTTAACACAGAGTGGGCTATTGACTCAAATTTGACAAATATTAGTCAAACAAAGGGCTTTCTGAAGTCTAACTCGTTAGGAAACTGTTTTGATAGTGGGTGTGAGATAAATTATCATAAATATGTGCCTTCATAACTCAGCTTTCACAAACAGCAAATATGATTTGTAAGTGTTTTTTTGTGTGCAAATACTCAATTCAATAGTGGCACCAAAATATATAGGTCGGGAAAAAATGTGGCAAAAGAAAATGAAAACTGGCTAAAAAATTAAGCAATTGGCAACAGTAGAATTCCTCATCGAAAAGTACCCTAGAAACCATTCTCAATATAAAGTGAACACCATTTCCCTACGGAGCGCGTTTCTGAGACCGACTACAGTGTTGGCAACTGGTAATTTTGGACCAGCGCGAACTCTGGTGCAAGGAATAAAAAGTTTACTAAGTATACATGAATTTAATGGAAATATAATATTAACTTGTTTGTGACATTATGGTATTATTATTTCCATTGTATAATATTATAATCCTTTTTGATCTACTAAGCAGTGAGTGGTGGATATATGTTATTAAGTGGTCAGACCAGTTATACTTGTATATTACAGAAGAAGAATCACAAAAGAATAAAGATTAAAGAAGAAGATGACACCATGAGTTCACAGCTATCTAACTCACAGTCACTTGGGTATCACCTTAGGCTATCATAAATAAACTTTGTTTCCAAACTATAACTCACATATAACATAAAAGCCTCGATCTCTAGACAAAATATTTTATTGGTTTCTTTGTGAACGATTTCTTTTAAATCCAGTCAAATGATATTCGTATAGTAATATGATTTAATTATACCCCCATCCCAAAAGATGGGGGGTATACTGGATTACATGCGTCCGTACGTCCGTCTGCCTGGGGGTCTGTGTCGGGGCATCCTTGTGTCCGTCTGCTCATATATCTCAACCATGGGTTATCGGATATCTATGAAATTTGGTATGCAGGTTTGGCATCAGGAGGGCATTCAAAAGAGAGTTCATTGACATTGTTCACATTTTCCGTTCAAGAGTTATCCCTCTTCGTTTATCTGAAAATGTTGGATTTCTGTCCATCTGCTCATATATCTTAACCATGGGTTATCCGATCTCAATGAAATTTGGTATGCAGGTTTGGCATCAGGTTGGCTTTCAAAAGAGGGTTCATTGACGTTGTTCACATTTTCCATTCAAGATTTATCCCTCTTTGTTTATTTGAAAATGTTGGATTTCCATCCGTTCGATCTTATATCTCAACCATGCGTTATCGTATCTCAATGAAATTTGGTATGCAGGTTTGGCATCATGAGGGCTTTCAAAAGAGGGTTCATTGACATTGTTCTCATTTTCTTCAAGAGTTATCCCTCTTTCTTTATCTGAAAATGTTGGACTTCCGTCCGTCGTTCGTTATAATTGTCCAGTAATTTGTTAGTGTTCATCAAATTTTTTCTTGCAATTTGGTTTCCCGAACTGCTCATATTTCAATTTTTACCATGGGGGTATCCCAGCACCCGTGGTGCAACCTCTTGTTTTAAAATGTATGCAACAATCTTGTGCCTACAGTGGGGGTGGTAATATTGTAGTGCGATGACTTCCTACTGGTTTGTCTGAGATGCCTCCTCGAACTTCAAATCAGTGTAATAAGTTAATCCCATGGGAATGAGTAAAGTATAATTACAGAGTGAGAGGGAATTTGGACACAGAACGTGTGAGTCATTGCTGCCGCTGATTGCGTTTTGTTCTGAATGCCAATTCACGAGGTAATTATCTGACATAAAAGAGTGGTCTGCTTTATCTGTCCGATTTATCCAGAGCGGAACAATAACTATGCATTCTTAGGACAGTAACTTATACACCCCTGATCAAGTGATCCTGCTAATATGCTATAATGCTGGTGGTCCTGCTGAATTGCTATGATGTGGGTAGGGCAAACTGATGCCTTTATGAAAAAGGTCCGTTCATTTTTCTAAAGTGTAATTTTTGCAGTGTTTGGCTAATCCGAGCGATTTGATACAAAACCAGTATGTATGAAATATTCAAGAACATATATATTTTTGAAAAATATAATAATGTTATATTTTAAAATGTTTCTAAAACTACGAGAATGGTGTTTCTAAAACGACTTGATTGTAGTCAATTTTCAACAACTAATACAACCAGTATTAAAAATATTTCACAATAAATATGTTTTTGAATGTTTGATACACATAATGGCTTTTCCTGTATATGTTCAGATTATCGGAACACCGCGAAAAAGACAAATTAAAAAAATATAACTGTACTTTTTGTTAACAGCATCAGTTTGCCCTAACAGCATCATAGCAATTCAGCAGGACCCATCTGCATCCTTGCACATTATCAGGACCACTTGACCATGCATAGGTTTTAAATGCATTATATGGACAATAAGTGCATTCGGCAAAGTCTAGCTCTGAGTTTGTAAGATAGGAGCTTGCAATCTGATACTGTTGTATAAACTGCATGTTCAGAGAAATAATGTTAGAGCGAGAACAAAGGTACTCTTTCGCTGCTGATTGCGACTAAAGTCAAATTACCCATACGCTGCCAATACCCATTGAGTCAAAGTCGGGTACCTGATGCAGCAGGTCAAGTACAAGGGGAGTAAATATGATCATCCAGTTAATGCACATGAATATATGTCATGCTAATATTAAGTTCCTGACTATAACACAAGAAACATGTAATATGCTTCAGATACAGGGCAGTGTCTGTACATATTCCCATATAACGTGAACCGCAATTTAAGGGTGCTTGGTGATATCATTGGTGGGCCCTTCAAATATGAGTGTGTGTAAATATAGCACATATACATGTATAGACAGGGTATGGGTCCCTCCCGGAAAGACATAAGTAATGAGGTTAAAGTGAAAAATTAAATATCAAGAAGTACCCATTTCTGTATTGACTGCATCTATATATATATATACCCATATCACCGTGAATATGCACCAAACATAGCCATGCATGTGTAAACCAAGAATCCAAGATGGCCACCAAGGTCACGTGACCTCTATGGTGGTGGAATGAGTGGCCATGGACTATCATGCCTATGTATATTTACATATGATGTTTCAACAAATTATTCCAAGCCATACTTGAAATACACTATATTATTCGTATATATTACACCCATAATACTTGTATACATTTATGGGATGCTTAATTGGCAGTGAGGAATCCGTCTGTGGTGCCGAGTGGCAGTGAAAGAGTTAAAGGCATTGATCACCTTGTATCTTATGCTCTAGATTATCTTTAATGATCATCCAGCTGTTCATGTTCATCCTTGTCTATTTATTAGTGAAAGTCAAACAATATAAAAAACCTTGTCTTCAATAGAAATGGGCTGGCCTTACTAGTAAGCTTCAGCAATGTGATCCATTGACTAAGTAGTCATTACGCAATCAATCCTGAAACATCCCATCATTCATGCATTCAATACAGATAACAAAAATCAGGATTTAAATGAAATAATGCTTGTCGGAAAATTGAAATACAAATATTCTAAATATATCATTTGGACTAATTAAAGGAAGAAAACTGAACCCTGATATCATTGATAAATTTAGAAATAATTATCAAATTAACCCACTCATTTCTTTGCATCAAATAAATTTAATTGCACCAACATCAATAAATGTGAAAGCTTTGTCTTGGTTGAGAATTTATTAAATATGATTGATTCATTACAAATTAGATACAAACATATTATTTTTCAGGTGTTCCAGGACATCAGTTTGTGATCTTAGCACAGATATTCTGGACGCTCCTAAAATTGGTGACAATGTGTCCGTATTTCAGGATATCAACTTGGACTCAGTATTGAATTTCAGCTCGTCACAACTTCCTGCCTTCTCTCAGCCTAGTAAACCTAATTGTGAGTTCCCATTTCATGTCAGCTCAGACTTAAAATATATGTATGTGTATTCTCGCCTGACCCCATCTGGGATCGAAAACCAGCCAAATTTGATTAGGTCTCAAACTGCATGAAGTTTCCATGACAATATCAGAATAACTGGCATGGGCGAAATAAAATGGGGACTGTTCATTTCAAGTCTAAGTGTGTTAGTTCATGTATTTGAAATAGCTGAGCATGAAGGCATTGGACACAGAATGCTCGAGGCCATAATAGCTGCTGAGTTCACTCTTTGTTGATTGTCTCATTCAAAAGGTAACTATCTGATTTAAAACAACAGTTTTTTCCCTGTGATTTATCTGCCCGATTGTCCAGATTGGAACAATAACTATGCATTCTTAATTCTTTGGACAATAACTATGGATTCTTTGGACAATAAATATGCATTCAAAGAAATAATAACTCTGCGCTTGCATGATAAGAGCTCGACGATTAAACTGCCCATTTGGAAAAATAATATGAGGGAAAACAAAGGGATTGTGTTATATAGTAGTTATAAAGCTGGCTGTGCCTGGAAAAGTTGGTTATCAAGTTTGAACAAAAGATGCCAATGTACAGTAATGCCCTATATAATCGATTCCTTAACAACAGCAGAATTATGGGTAACTTTTCAGGATTTAGTCAGAAATATGGCTTGTTGCCATTCAATGAGAGCTTTCCGATGAATGGCAACAAGCCATATTTCCGCGTAAATCCTGAAAAGTTACCCATAATTCTGCTGTGGTTAGGGAGTCGATTATTTAGGGCATTATTGTACCATATTATATTTCTTATAAAAGCAAGCTTGCTTTCAGTTGTTCGAACGCTGTCACATGGTTCTGCTCAGAGAATACAGAGACAATATGGGGCAACATGTGGAAGGTAGGTCTGCTCGTTCATCTCACTTTGGGTGGTGGCTAAGTTAGTAAGGTGCATAGCACCAAGGCAAGACAATTCTATATTAGATGAATATATTGCAGAATTAAAAAAATAACAACATAAAGTTTTCTGACAGAATAGACGGATTACCAACAAGAATAAACGTAAGTATATATTGTACATACACATTTGCCGAAATTCCCTATAACTAACGCTTTTACATAGTACCACAACCACTGCTACCTCTCTACAGGACCAGTTCACAGGGGGTGGTGTCTCCCTTACATATATACATGGCTTTTTCCAGCTTACATTTGTCACTCATAAAGTAGTCGGCGAACAAATATGCAAGCTAATGCTTGTTTCTTTGACTCCATCAGTCTTTAGCATTCGGGAGTTATTTTTTAACTTAAATCTGATATTTGACCCACTCTTTCTGAATCACTTCTAACTTTTGAAATATTACCAGTGCCGTCTGAGTAGTTGTCAAACACTAGATGTAGAGTTGTTACAGGAAGATGTTTCAAATAGGATGCAACACATTCTGTCCAACAGATGAAGGTATCAGCTTGAAGTCCAATAATTGGAATTCTCACAACACTCATGGCATACACACTAAAACATTCAATAATATCTGGGCGTGTCGATCAGATGAAGGCTTAGACAAATGAGTAAAAATATTTGATGTGCACAAACTAATGAGAATTTTGACTGTTACCAACCAAGCAAAAATACCTAATTCTTGAACAACCTTGACACCAAGCAACCGTTTTATTAATCGTGTGCATAATTTCTGAATGATGCATAACATATATAATCTTTGAAAATTATGAGAAAAAGATAATTTGAATGAAGTATTCCAATCAAAGAAACAAGCTTAGCTTACATATTTGCAGGGAGCAAATTAACTGGTATCGTATCGCAATTTGCTGGCCAAGTTTTGATAATAGCTATGCAATTTGCTATGAATTTTATATGATTTTAGAACAATGCTATCTAATCATGTCAATGTGATATTATTTGCTAATAAAAATTTCAAAAGTAATTTGCTCCCTGCATATTTGTTAGCTGACTTTTATGGGTGACAAATGTCAGCTGGAAAATGCCATGTTTATAAGTAAGGGAGACACCTGCTAGTATGTTGATGTGAATAGATCACAACCACCATCATTGATTCATGAATTGAAATCTACTCAAATATAAAGAAGCTAACACATGCAGCCATTGTATGGTAGATCCAAATCCACATACAGTCTTAAAAAGGTTGTTATTTTGCAAGATGTTTTGATACTAACACACTAAATGTGGATGAAGTCGTTGATTTTATTCTTCATGTTGTATAGAATAAGCTGGCATCAGAGACAACTCCTGGCGATTTTTGGTATACAATGATTATGTCTAATAAAGACTGTTCAAGGAAGCATGCATCACTTAAAAGGCTCCCTCATGATATCGTCCCACTGAAGTTTGCTATTTACAGAACACATTATATCACACACATGATGATTAACAGTCTTAATGGGAATTATGTTTCCCTCAACCCCCTGGAACACAGACGGACTCTGGTTGATGGCATAACAGAACCAATTTGGATTGATGGACCCGTTCTTCTAAATAAATTACCAGTGAATATGAGTAATGCAACTGATTCTGTCGAGCAAAATTAGTCAAGGCACATTAGGTTTCACTAGTGCAAAAAATCCCGGAAAGCTGAATTTTTCAGGGATTAATAAGAACATGTTTATGAACAACTTGGCAAAAGTCCCCTAGAATCCGAGTTGAGCTTTTTGAGATATCATGATTTTTCGCAATGGTGCAATTTCTGACGAAATTCCATTAGACCATATGCGAATGCAGTCATATGTAGGCTAATTTATGGACTCAATCTTCACACATACCCGTCCATCATGAAGCATGTGTCGATAGATATGCGTAATTGGTGCTAGAGCTTACTAACAGTCGATATTCCATAATTGTGATGACATTTATTGGCGAAGAGAGCATATAAATCGCATGGTGATTCAAAATTTTCCTAACAAAAGAGGGCGAGTAAAGATATTCAGACGACAATGAGCTAAAATATGAACCATTATACTAGAAGAGTGGTTAGTTCAGAACAGGAAAGTGATGAGATATATTGAACCATCACCATCTTTAAGATTTTATAGCCGGAAACATAACACTACCCCCTAAAACGTACCCCATGGCTTTGAGTATCTGAAAGGCAAAATACCACATAATAGTCCTGGCGTTTGACGTAACAATTGTACAAATGGTGATAACACTATGAAACTTGGCACATAGGTTCCTTATACACTATTAATCATTTTCAGATGTATAGACGTCGCGGCAGGTCCGTCCTTGACAACGGTTGCTAGGCAACTATCCCACATCGAAGAAATACAAATATGACTGATATTATGGCAGTTTTAACAATCTAACCTACGTCATGCAGCATTTTTATGGTAAAAGTAATATTAGTTGTTGTTCGAGCAGATCTGGCTGGAAAATTACCATAGTTCTTACTTACTTAAAATGCACACATGGCTGATATTATGGTAGTTTTAACAAACTAAACTACGTCATGTAACATTTTTATATTGAAAACAATTATTATAATTGTTGTTAGAGTGAACATGGCAGTAAAGTTTCCGCATTCGTTACCTAACGGGTGTGTAGTGGTTGCTATGGACATACCCACATTTGAAAGCATACCATATGTATGAGTTTCTGGTAATTTAACTGATATAACTGTTTCATGATATGGTATGAGTTTTGGAAAATTTGCATGATATAATTGTTTCATAATATGCCATATTATGCTTATATTGACAATAATGCATAACTAAAGGTTGTTGTGTTGTGTACTGACGCATTCTCGTGTGGCAAATTGGTATTGAGGTTTCATTGTTGCTAGGTAACCACCTACCATTGACAAATCTTCTTTAAACTGACAGACTATTCAGTTAGTTTTATCAGAATCACATACCTGTGTGGAGTTTACTATTGTTTCTTTCATGATTTGATTTTTGGAATACATTTTGATGAGACATGTAAAAATATGGACCCACATTTATGTCGATACCACCTGAACCCCCCTCCATGGAATCCGACATTTGCACTACATTTGACAATGGCATCCATGCAGAACACTCTATCACGGTGTGGTAGCATCCACATACCAGTTGCTATACGGTATGAACTAACTGTGTTTCTTTCATATCCATGCCATAACTACATATATGTCAATACATGGTCATGAGTCATTTACAAGTCTATAGGAGCTCGTACATGAGCGTGGCCTATATATTTCAGATTGAGATACCATGAACTACCCTTTGGAACCGGTGACCAATACCCATTTACATGGGCAGCCATGGGCCCATTACCAACCCACAGTTACTAAGGAACAGCATCCAATGACGTGTCTTAACTACTGTGTCCATGTCATAGAAAGGGGCCTGGGCCGATGATATACTATTTAGGGTTCGTTCTATTGATTTGCCTGGGTACATGTCATGTGTACATAACTATAGACACTTGTGTATTTGCACTACATGTGGTGTTCATATGGGTCCATAGGGTATGCGTGGCTGTGGTTATAACCTAGATAGTCATGGCACATGTACATTCATGGGATGGGTTCATGTTTTACATATAAATGTCTTGTAATAAAGTCATAACTAAATCAGCCTGGATACATGGGCTGTCCATAGTGGCCCATCTCAATTTCCTACCTATATGAGCCTGGGTCCATAGCCAAGCTATGGTGGTGCACACGACCAATCGATAGGGACCTTCATGCTATAGGGCGTTGGTCGAATGGCTGAAAACGGACGTACGTATACGGTATTCATATAGTATAGAGACGTGGATCCATGCACATGCATGGACTTACCCGTAGACATGGGGTCCATGTGTCTCCTATATATGTGGATCAGTCCATGGCCTACCAGCATATATGTGAATCTATGAAATGATTGATAACGCCGGTGCCGTAGCTTTTATTTAGGGACATGTGTCCATGTCCTACATATAGGCACCTGTATCACTGCATACATCATTATAGTCACTTGTGTATTAACACTATTTAAACATGCCTGGGTCTTTGGTGTAGATATATCACGTACGAGGGGTGGGTCCATATCCTACATATAGACAGACACCTGCTTATGCCTGGGTATAATTCAATATGGCATACATATATCGGCCTTGGTCCATGGCCTACACGTATGGATATGTGTCCATGGCCAACATACAGTGCCATATGTGTATGGGCTATTTATAAGGGCCCCCCATCCTTAACTTTCGTCTATGTGGCATCGGTCCAATATCTATATATAGGTTGGTCTGTCATAAAACTGTCTCATATATTCATACCATATATAGGTTCCTGAATCCATGGTGCACTAATCTATTGTGCATCGGACTTGGTCTGTGGTATCTTAGTACATGGTCTATCTGTGGGCACTTGGTTATTTGCACCATGTAACATTGTCATGGTCATGATCATAGATATCATACATGTATGGTTATATGAAGCGGTCTGGTTCATGGACTATACATATCCTACGTACATAGCCTATATGTATGGACATGGGTCCTGTGAGTATATATGTGCCTGGGTTCCTAACCTAACTATTGTAGGCTAGGGCCATGGCTAACATATTGGTGGCTGACCCTAGCTATGTTCTTCATATATAGTAGAGTTGGTCCGTGACTTACATTATATAACTAGCTGTCGGGGTCTATGGCTTATATAACTATTATGGCCATGCCTCATATTAAATATAAGCAACAACTTTTCAACTCTCACTTTGAATTCCCGATATCTAAACTGATGGACCACAACGGATAAGTGTACCCATATTCTGGTTAGACTCACACTAACAACATTTATAATTGTTTTCACCATAAAAACGTTAATACTACCATAATATCAGTCATATGTGCATGTTTGTATTTCGGGTGTGACCCTGGCAACAGTTACCACTCATATAAGTAAGAATTATATGGTATTTTTTTCAGCCATTGTTTTCACCATAAAAACGTTAATACTACCATAATATCAGTCATATGTGCATGTTTGTATTTCGGGTATGACCCTGGCAACAGTTACCACTCATATAAGTAAGAATTATATGGTATTTTTTTCAGCCATCTCAACACTAACAACAACTATTCTAATTGCTTTCAACACAAAAGTGCTATTAGGTGTAGTTTAGTTTGTTAAAGCTACCATAATATCAGTCATATGTGCATTTTTAGATTGTGTGTGTGTCCTTAGCAACCACCACTCCTTGTAAGTAAGTAATATGGCAATTTGTCAGTCAGGTCAAAACTGACAACAAATATGTTCACCATAAACATGCTACATGACGTAGTTTAGTTTGTTAGAACACGTATAATATCAGTCATATGCATTAATCCGATGCCGGGTAGTTGCCTAGCAACCGTTGCTAAGAAGAGCCTGTTGCAAATGACGCCACATGTGAAAATGAGCAGTAGCGTATAAGGAACATATGTGCCAAGTTTCATGCTTTTATCGCCCTTTTCACAGTTGGTGTGTTTTCTACAACAAGCACTTGGACTAGCGGAAGGGCAAAATGTGACGAGAGCCAGTTTAGGGGGTAGGGTTATGTTTTTACAAGTATTGACCACTTATCATAGGTATAGTTGCTAATCCCGCATATTATGTTGGAGGATTGATATCTGTGCAGTTTTTAAAACAAATTGCTTGCGCCTACGTAATGAATAGCCCAAGAAATTTGACATCGAATAATACAGATTGTCTGAAAAAATCGTAATTTTTTGGGGTCATTATGTTATTTTATATCCATATCTGCGAAATTCATTCAAATCCCCCCGTTGAATTTGTATCTCTGGTTCGAGAATTGTGTATTGAACAATATTGAGTACATTTGGTATATGTTTCGGCTGAAAATTTTTTATAACATCCCATTATTCCTATGATTGTGAAAAATATATAAGTTTTTATTTTTTTATGAAAAAAATTGGTTAACTCCGAAAGCTCAACTCCGATTTTAGGGGACTTTTCGTGACGCATCCGCGATGTTATGGCCTAAATAATATAAAAAAAATCAGCTTTCCGGGATTTATTTCCTTACTTTTCCCCATTCATGCCTAATGTGCCTGGACTATGTTGCCAACGATAATGAGGACAGTGAACAGAGGTCTGGAGATGTTTTCTCAGATGATGAATCTGATTATAAATGGTGAATTTTTTAACTCTTAACTCTTTCACTGCCGATCGCGACTTGAGTCGAATTACCCATACACTGCTGATCGCGACTTGAGTCGAATCCTGACACCTTCGTCCCGTAACATCAATCCATGGGAAGTAACTTTATATTATTCTGTGAAAACACTGTACGTGATGTAATCAATTTTGTAACGAGAAACTCCCGGTTTATTTTTTTTATATTTCGGGATGTCGGCCATCATGTTTTGTAATTAAGTGGTCGCGGTCACGTGACCCTCCTGGTATGGAAGTGTTTTCCATTCCACAGAGACCAATACCTACCTGCATACCAAGTTTCAGGAATATACCTCTGCATATACAAAAGTTATTGCGAAATACCCAATAATATATTTATTTAGCAGAAATATACTAACTTATTTTCGGTTCTCAATACTAACACCAACTTACATATCAAATGTCGTCAAAATATCTCTGCAGATACAAAAGTTATTGAGAACTAATGCATTTTCCTTATATTTCAGTGTGGTGGCCATCTTGTTTTGTGATCATGTGGTCACGGTCTCGTGACCCTCATGTGGTCACGGTCTCATGACACTGGCAGACTGGGAAGTGTTTTCAATTCGCAAGTCCAATATCTAACTGTGCACCAAGTTCCACGAACATACCTCTACAGATACAAAAGTTATTGAGAAATACCCAATCAATATGTATTTAGCAGCAATATACTAACATTATCTTATATTTCGGGATGGCGGCCATCTTGTTTTGTGGTCACATGATCGTGGTCACGTGAAAAGTGACACTGGCGGACTAGAACATATTTTCTATTCCCAATACTGATACTTACTTACATGCCAATTTAAGTTAACTTTCATGAAAATATCTTTACAAATACAAAAGTTATTGAGAAATACTGAAATTTTCTTATATTTTGGGGTGGCGGCCAACTTTTTTGTGGTCACGTGATTGTGGTCACGTGACAATGGTGGACTGTGATGTGTTTTCGATTCCCAAGACCAATACCTACATGCATACCAAGTTTCATGAAAATAGCTCGGCAGATACAAAAGTTATTGAGAAATACCCAATTCATATGTATTTAGCAGCAATATGCTATAGCTACATGTACATGTATAGTATGCTTGGCAGTGGCAGATATGTCTGTGGTGCTGGATGGCAGTGAAAGAGTTAAAGACCTGATAATTCCATGATCTGAGTTTGGTATAAAAATGGCTATAGATAATGCATTATTGCTAAATTAGGGTGAACTGGACAGACAAAATATATTTTAATAGTCAAATTTAGCGTTTTAGGGAGGGAATGTCAAAATTGGGGTTCAGACCCTCAATATTGGGGGTTCAGACCCGTAAACCCTAATTTTTGGACAATTTATAATATCTTATCATCACCAAAACTATGAATGATAATTTCTACTAAATTGAAGTGAATGAGACAGAAAATTTATATATTTCGGAGGTCAAATTTTGACTAAAGGGTTTGCAACACAAAATGGGGGTTCAGGCCCCAAAAACCCTGATTTTAGAACTTACAACTGTTTTTAAATATGGAACAATGACTATCAGTATTATTGCATAGTAAATTAAACGTTTTGGGGAGAAAAAAACATTTGGGAGTACAATCTGAGGAAAAGGGTTGCTAAAACCCTAATATTGGTTCTTTTTTACACAAATTTCACTACAAAGTGATGAGCATTAATGTCTGCTTACTACATTTAAGTGAGTATAAACCGAATAATATTATTTATTGGGGTGAAATCTGGGGGAAAAGATCTGAAACCCAAAATTGGGGTTCAGGGCCCTAAAACCCCAACTTGGGCACCTTTTTTCAAAAATCAGCTGGCACCATGAAATTCCTCATCGAAAAGTACCCTACAAACTATTCTAAATATAAAGTGAACACCATTTCCCTAAAGAGCAATTTCCATAAAGGCCCAGGACCCTTCCCAAAATGGATAGAAAATCCCTGAAACTCCAATAAGAAAGTTTTTATTTACACTAAAAATTTGATTTTTTTTAGTTTTTACTTGGAAATGACTAAATTTGCATTAAATATGCTCTATCTGTTTCTGGTTTCATTTACAACAACAACAAAATTTCTATGAACCTTACTTGTTTGAAGGCACATGTATATTTATTCCCAAATACTCAAGAGAAACATCTCTTTTTGCAAAATTTCATTAAAAGGCCCTTTAAAATAAAGATTTTCAATAAAACAAAATATATACACACAATACAGCCGAAGAGTGTAATGTTCTAAAAATAGCAAAATTTTCTGTCCCAGTTTGTAGAGAAAAAATTTAGGGAAAAATTATTTCCCAGGGACAGCAATAGCGCCTTGTTAACTGGTCTCTCCAAAGTGTTGTTTTCCTTGTTTCACACCTATAATCATATCTTCAGTGATATATTCCTCTCATTTGGGTTGATTGAGTTTGTGACACTTTGGAAGAGCAACTGTGGATGAAATAACTTATCTTTTTAGGAAAATTGACATGTCCAATATAGCATTTAGAAAATAATAGAACTCATCTGTTTGATAAAGGACCCTTAAATTGTTTTATTTTTATTTTACATTGAAGAAATGTTCCATAATTCATTAAAACTAAATAATAACCATACAGCTAATATTGACCTAGTCAACACAGTGCTTCTGACCTGAACAGAACAATTAAATCCACTAAAAGATTATACAGGTTGAATGCTTTCATTATTTACTGATACAACAGCATTGATTCACTTTATTATTCAGCATAGATTCTGATCAGTTTGTCATTTGATAATGTCTGAGGCTATTATATTCAAGAATTGACGATTCTGATGCATCATCCTGAACATAAACATATCTGAACATCACTGGTGTTATTGAGAGGAACTGTGGACGTGATCCATCATTATCTTGTCATGACAATCTATATTCGTTTCAATATTGAGGATATAAATGGAAAATCTATGATAATTTTTCGACTCGTTGGTGATAAAGTGCATAACCTTTCTGTAGACTTTGTTCTGGTTAATCTATAAATCATAACATTGTCATGCCGGATGATTTCTTGACAGGAAGACATTTTTATCATGTCAAACACTTGTCCAGCGATGTATTATTTTGCCATTACTTTTTTACCTGGCTTTGGGCTACTGTTGTACTGCTTACCTAGTTTAGGGTTTCAGTTTGATCTGTAATGACTGGAGTCATAAATTCATTTTCATTATAATTACCATGTTGTTTGCATTGTTCATAGAGGACATGAGCACTAATTCATAGCTCAAATTCATTCATTTGTTGCATATATTCTGTTGAGTATAAAAGGAGATGGTCCCATAAATGACCAGATTTAGGGTATAGTACCCTTTAAAGATGTCATGTCCCATTTAACACCAAATTTGAAAAAATTTCTTGAGCTAATCAATGTTCAGCTTTAATACCATACAAAAGAAAAATGAAAAATACTTGAAATAAATATCATTCGCACAGTATGGTACTCTCATTTATCGAGAAAGCCGACACATCATTCAAAAGTAATAGGTCAAAAATAATCACAAAAGCTCATAATTGAGAACGCTCTTTAATATCTGCCACTTTTGGGTGACGGAAGAATATTTATAATTGGAATTTTCAAAAGGCATTAAAACTTTCTCTGTTGAAATTCGAAATCTGGATTATGGGTCCGATCTGATTATTTTCTGGCATAGAAAACGTACAGAAGGTGGTTTTATGATGTCCAGTGATGACAAGGCGTCTTTAATAGGTTTGCCCATTTTCTTGAAACTATTATGGCCAAACAAATCCTAAATTCCACTATCCTGTTAATTGATTAAAACTTTGCATGGATATTTATCACAATGGGAATCCGTGCTCCTGCGATTATGAGGTCGGTTTGACTTACTTTATTAGAGTTATCATAATTTTTTACCTAGAAATATTTTGAGAACATGCATTTTAATATCCAAGCTTTTATTCCTTCATGTTCTGGTGTATTATTTTGAAGCTTGGCACAGATATTTGTCATTATGGGAATCTGTGCACTGGAAATTTTGAGGATAGTGTATGTTACTATGGCTACGTTGTTTATAGCCCAAGTTCAGTGAGAGGTGGGGGAGTATTATATACTATAGGTGTGGGTGTCCTCAGTCTCATTGGCAGTTTACACCTCTATCTAGTTAATATAGACTGATTTTGTGAAACTATTTTCTAATCTCAACATTTGTAATATACTTTCAGTGAGACATTGAAATTCAAAACACCAAGGAAAATATCTGGAACATCAATGAATGGACACCATTTTGATGTGTCAGGGAATAGATTATGTACGGAGAATCCCAACTCAGAGAAATCTCAGTCATCTCAAATTGATGATATTTATACACCTCAGCCATTAAAAATTCCAGGTACATGTATATCATTATTGCTAAAGGGACATAAGGGGCATTTGCAAAGGGTAAATTTGAAAAAGTAATTTATGTTACTTGTATTTAAATTTGGTTAGTACTCTTTTTCGTGCACCCAACGATGCACAAATTTAAAACTGAGTGAAAAATAGTATGACTCAACTCATAAGTTTAGTGAATATGGGCGGCCATTCGGTCGGAAATTACATAAAATAAAAGTTAATGGTGGTTTGTGAAAACAACTACAATCTATTTCAAAACAATAGTCTCCATTTTCAAACCAATGGTCGTTCTTTGATTCAATAAGAGACAATTACGTGTTAACAGATATAGATTCACAATCAACGTTGACCGATGCAAAATTAATGTTCTATTTTAATTTAATAGTATTCATTGTTCAACTAATATCTAATAACAAACAATTAATACAGCTTTGCTCATATTCAGTAAACGTACATTCCATTTCAATAGCCATATTTTCTCAATCAATAGACATATTTCAAACCAATAGACGACTTCTCACGATCAGTGATTATCGTTATCAAACTAATAGACCTTATTGTAAAACTGATAACTCATTGTAAAACTAATAAATAAAGCCGTAATTAACTTACCGTACTGACCCGCGTTTAGGCCCAGGGGGCCTTTGTTTTATTTGAGCTCAAAAATCCAAGTGGGCTTAAACCCGAATATGACCCTTTGCAAACCAAAAATCCCAAGAAATCGGGACAGTAAAACTGAAGAAAAAATAAAGTCGATCCAGCAGAGTTTCGGTGAAATATACACGTCTTCCAGATTAAATAAAGTTAAGTATAAGTTACTTTGAGAAAGTATTTGTTTCATTTTTATGTGTATATTAAAATATTACTTGTTGTCTTGTTTTATTGCCCAAAATTCCCATAAATGACAGTTTGTAAGCATCATGGGTCATCGGATTTTTCTGCCATTTCAGACAGTTGGGTAAATCCACTATCTATAGTCTATATCTATAGTTATTATCTATAGTTTATATCAATGTTCAGATAATTAAAAAATGTCAGAAAATTGTACAGGGAAATATTATGCAACATATAAGAGAGCGACTTAATCCGATTAGGATAACAATGAACCCAGTGCTCTATTCATGGCCCGTTGTCTACAAAGATGTTACAATACAATAGTGACCAATTTAACAAAGCCAGTGAGTCTAGTTAATTAACGAAATGACGTTGTAAATACGTATACAAAAAAACACGTGTTTTAATGTTTAGAGTCATCGCTCCCAAACCGTTGACACAGATTAATGTTTATACTATAGACTATAGTCTATACCGTAAAACGTGAAAAATAGCAGTTTAAAATTTTTAAATAATGATTATTATATACTAACCACCGGGTACCAATACGACATCGGTATCTCTTTTTTTGAAGGCATCTTGTGCTGTTGTTGTTGTTGAATGACAAGTGCCCCTTCTGCCCCATTATTATACCCACCGTGTGTTTACATAACCAGGGAATGAGTTCTTTTTGTGTTTGGCCACATGTAGGAACATACCGACATACAAAGAATATGTTTTTACAGTACTGTTGTTGACATGTGTGCGATGCACGCACGTGATTCTTTGAAGTGATTGATGTTTACCGCGTTCTCAGATATACGCCGTTAGCGAGTGGGTTTGATGTCTGTCGACGTTTGGTTTCCCCCAGGAAGTATAATTGAATAAACAAATGAGATTTTAAGATTCACTTTATTTTATTTTATATATTATCACTTACCTACGAAGTATAACTTTCCATTTTTCGTGGCATTCTCGCCGTCACCGATCGTTTGTGAATATTCTTCCCGTTATATATTAGAATTATTTATTTGGGAAGTATCATTAGCAAATAATTACTTACCACCGCTGAAATTTAACAAAATATGGGGTGGGCTTAAACACGAATATACCCCTGTGCATGGAATTTGGTCAAAAGATATGGGTGGGCTTAAACACGGGCATGGGCCTTGAGCCGGGTCAGTACGGTATTGTAAAATTAATAACCTATTGTAAAATTAATAGACCTTATTGTAAAACTAATAACTTATTGTAAAACCTATATCTAAAACCGTCATTAACTTATTGTAAAACTAATAACTTATTGTAAAATTAATATACCTTATTGGCAAGAAAATCGAGAAAAAACTCCAAAGAAAACCTTCAACACTCAGATAACCTGCAGTAAATAGACCTTATTGTAAAACTAATAATCAATAGACATATTTTAAACCAATATACTATTTCCCACAATCAATGATTATCGTTATCAAACTAATATCTAATAGCGGAATCAACTATTTCAGGTCAAACCAATGAGTTCATTTGAAATTAATGATTAAAACACAAACCTATAAGCAATTCGTAAATTAATGCTAGGGGCGCTGGCCACCAATTTTGTTCGCAAAATCCGTGACGTCAGAAATATAGAAATAAACATGGGAGTTCCCAATGTCATGTCGATGTGACGATTTGGAGTATGAGTTCACTCGGTGCAAATCAAACGACGATAAATATTCACTATAATATATAGGACATATAGTGGAGTAGATTAAGTCAAATTTTCAAGGCAATTGTTCAAATTGTTACTTAAGCATGAAACTTTGCACATATATTAGATATGGAGCCACGCTGAAATTTCACTTTAACCCCTCTTTTTAAGGGGTTTTCCAAATTTATAGAGCGTTTCGTGATTATATAATTTAATAAATGTCGCAATTAATCTCACCATGAAATATATACGATTTAAAATTAGGCACATTCAGTTCGTATGACTCTGAGAGATATAATGCCATATTTTAAGGGTAAAATTGGAACTCCCCGCCCAAGATGGTCGTCAAAATGACATCTGAAAGAGGGAATTTGACGTTTTTCGCTAATATCTTCTAGATCAGGTTCTGCTGTATGGAACTGGTTCGGAAATGTGACTTCATTTTGTATTGCTCATGTTAAGAGATAATTGGAGCAATGAATATGTCATTCGTATGATCCAAGTCCCTCCCGATCCCTCAATAATTCGATTATACATAACTCGGTATGAAATTTAACCAAATATCACCGTTATGAATCTAGTCATGTTTTAACAAGAATTGGACAGAACTTTGCAAATTATGACATACAATTACTTATGAATTTTTGCGCTTAAGTGCAAATATTTTACGTTTAATCTCAAATCATTTGCGCTTAATGGAAATAGAAATTAATGCATTGATCTCCCTGAATTAATTTTAAATGGCATAGGCCTAACACATCACTCATGCAAGCCTGCAAATAGCGTGTCTGTCATTTGCAGAATGAGGTCCACAGAGGGTGAATTTAGTGATGCTACCCTGCATAGCGGGCTAGCATAACTAAATTCACCCTCTGGGGACCTCATTCTGCTTAGGCCTCATTTTCTGGGAAGTAACTATGGTATCAAATTAACATTGTTTCTAGTTACGTTTTCCCATCTGGGAAGTTTCTATATCCCCTAATTTGCAGAAGATAAAATCCATAATCGAGGCTCCAAATGGGTGAACATCACCAACTTCAACTGGGGAACTTCAATCTTATCCTAGGACTGCCATAGCAGTTGAGGACCCTAAGCAGAATGAGGCCCCCAGAGGGTAAATTTAGTGATGCTAGCCCACTATGCAGTGTAGCGTCACTAAATTCACCCTCTGGGGACCTCATTCTACAAATGACAGACACGCTATTTGCAGGCTTGCACTCAAGTCTATATACCTCAACCCTGATTATTAGCGGTCGGCTATCGGCAAAGCCGACCGTTTTGCCGAGGAAAAATTTATTATCCTCGGCTAAAAAATAGCCGAGGACATCATCTGAAGAAATGATAAACAGACACTAGGCAACGATAACTACCAGGTATATTGTCACCACGAGCTGCCCAACCCCCAAGTTTCTTAAGTCAAATGTGTTACCGTGCGGAAAACAATTATGAGATTTCCAATTTCGGGAACGCAAACCGGAAAGAAATATGGTGCATATTGGCGATGTGTATGCTGGTTTAATATAATAGTATTTGAAGTTTTTATGGCTAGCATGTATAGTTACTATAGTATAGATGGATAAATATTAAAGTATATAGATAGATATCAAATTTATAATCCTGATTTAAACTTTGTTTGTTTTAGTTCCGTTTCCGTCTTTGTGGTATTCCGTGTTTTATATACGCAGTAACCGTGAGACCGCAAATCGAACAGACCTCAAACAATTCTGTCCATGCGTATTCTCTTAAATTCACCGATGTTGCTGAATATATTTGGCGACAAAATTATCCGAGAGCACCAGAGAGCACCATTTTATAGTGTGCAAATATATTTTTTTGATCGTGTATTTTGGCTTGATGGAAATAAAGCGTGATCCAACCGAAAAATCGTAATTTTATTCCCAATGATTCAGTGATTTTATAAATTAGAGACACTCGGTAATCGGTCGGTGTCAAGGCCGTTAATTGTGCATAGATCACAGCTGTACTAAACTGTGAAACTACTGAAAGGGTGTGCCTTTGAATGCAGAAAATCAAGAAATAGGTAACTGAGTATTTCAAAATGTGGAAACTTAACAGAAATATTCACTGAATCTATTCAATCATCATTCAATATGTCAATGAATGTTATTTGTTAATCATTTTAAGTACATTTAGTTAGTTAAAAAAAAAAAGCCTAAGAGAATGCTGTTTTTGCCTAGGAGAAATATTTCTCCTAGGCATTTTTTTTTGCCTAGGACATTTTTCCTAATTATCAGGGTTGTACCTGTAGGCCCATCATACAAGGGAAGCAATCCCCAGTGATCCCTAGATACCAGTACCTTTTATGACCATGGAAATGGTATATATCTGTACAGGATATGTCTCTTTTATAAAATGTAATAGATCTCTGGGATGGAGGCACAAATTCTTAGGGACAGGGATGCTGATAATATGAAAATATGTTTTTCCCCTATTTCTATTCAATAAGTACATGTACACCACGAGGGAAGCAAGCCACCAGTAACCCCTAATTCCCCTTCTATGACCATGGAAATGGTATATATTTGTGCAGGAGATGTCCCTTTAATAAAATATACTAGAGCTTTGGGAATGAGGCACCAATTTTTGGGACACCAGAGACAGAGATGCTTTTGACTTTTCAACTTTCGAGTCTGTATGGGCTACTACTATGGGCCCATAATAATATACTATGAGATGGACTCCATCATTCACAATCAGAGGGAAGTAAAGGAGTGTTAGGTATTTGCGCTTAAGCATTTACACTTAAGCGCAAATGATTTTCACTTAAAGTCTCACAATGAGACTTTTTCCGCAACAATATTTTTTTTTCCGAGTTATCCCCCTGCATAGCTTTTTATATTATAATAGGTTGGCGATTATTGCAATACGATAGAGGAACACTCCGACTTTCGTACTCAGATTCATACATTTTTGTACCTCGCTTGCCTGACCGAAATATGACGGGGAAATGGCTAATTTGGATTTAGTTGTCGTTCTAGATATGTTTATTGTGCCTTTTATCATTCCTTTTCACGAAAACAAATTAAAAACAAGTCGAATATGTTATGATAATGTTTAAACATTCTTGTACATGAAATTGGGGATAAATTGTTCCCAGAGTTAGAGTACGTTATTTCACACTTCCGGTGTGGAATTTCCGAATTTTTATGTGTTAAAAATAAATAGTTTTTTCATCTGTCATATCTGCTTGTTTCGTTCATTATTCGCAGAAAATGTGTATCTCATTCTTTCGTGTACACAACGGATTAGATATAGAATGTTTTAACCCGTTGGATGTTAGAAATACCGCTTAATTATCAGAAAATATCATGTGAAGTGACGGGACCAATCCGAATATCGCACACTGGACTTGGTGAAGTTGGTCAACATGACCGCTTTCGCAGATTGCTGCTTCCAGCGTAGAAGGATGCGCACTACGTTCATGACTGAACTAACACTGGACTGGTCACAGACACTGTGTGTGAGTCACTGAGTGTGGCAGGTCAGACTATGCCGTATTCAGCTGTTATTATCATGGACATTGATTGACTCGAATAAGTGAATTCAGAATAGCACTGATTGACCCCAATGGAAGAATGCAAACAATGTGAATGTAATGATTATTGCAAAATATGATGATTATAGTTCTATTCTGGACTCCTCATCCCTTCAATGCTGAAATGCAGTCAACGCTGAAATGCAGTCAACGCTGATGCCGTAAAAGGTCATTGAATGTTCATTCAGATTCTATCGTTCTGAATAGTACATTAGACTGATTAGAAGTACAGTAGCTACATGTGTGTGAACTTGTGAAGGGTAGAACATGATATGGAGAATTAGAATGGCAATGGCACCACTCACCAGTGTCAGTGAATCGAGTGAGGATGTTTACCAAACATGTCATGATACATGCAGACATGGACAATGCTGTGAAATGGATTATAATTCATCAGTACTCCCGGATCATGATAATAAGTTACCGGTACATACTAGTAACATTCCGCCTTTGATCATTAGATCAAGACTAAACCAGACTTGGATAATGACTAATGGACAAAGACAGTTACATGTTACACATGCGGCTGCACATGGTTTTGATTCATTAAAATTATTTTGTAAAAATCATGAACTTATGTTATCAAAATCAATGACTAACAGTGATCACCAAAGTCACTTACTGGTACATTGGTTATGCCAAACAACAGGTCTGATACAACTTGAATTCCATTGTACCGGTACATGTACCATATATATTCAACTATTATGAAGTGGTGACAATATCTCATGTACGGTACCTACTACATGTAGTACAGTATATATATCGGTGCTGGCATTTTTGATTATTTAACTGATTTACTTGTACTAGTAGTTAGAATTTTGAAATCATCTTGGTGAGAAGTTATTAAAATGTCATTCAAATGGCATACATGCACATATGTACTTCTGCCATTATGAAATAAACAGGTCTCCTGCAATAAGCTGTAGAATTCTTTTTATATTGGAATCTGATGCCTTCTCATTTTCTCTTTTAAAATTATAGTGTTATATACATGTACACTTTAATGTGGTTGTGCATTACGAAGTGAGATGATTCCATGAAGTTTTAGTAAAAACAGAGAAAACCTGGAGTTTACGTATATACCGTACCAGTATACATTGTGTATGGTAGTACAATTAAGCTATAATACATGTAGTTGAATATCACTATGATAGTTGAATTCAAGAAGAGCCAGACTTGATAATGACTTACTCATATTAGCATCTACATGTACTAGTAACGGTACTCTCATGTGCAATAATAGTGTCAATAATATGATAGTGTCAACACTGTTATTATATTTGGAGAACACTTCCCATGATCAGATCACTAAGAGACATAGAGTGAAATTGCTGTGGTTACTATTATTAATTTTAGCTAAAAAATCCCACCATCACTATTATTAGTTTGTCTCTATTATTAGGCAACTTAGAGGATGTTGTCTGAATGAACTATCAACAAATTAAAAAGGTAATAAACAGGCCAGACACCTACAGTATGGTCGGTTCAAGTACTGCTAGTGTTGTACCAGTACTGTTTATATTCAGTACTAGGAAAATTTAATGAAAGTTATGCAACGAATGATTGTGTAGGCCTACTGATGTTAAAAGGAGTATAAATCTAAAATGACCTTGCCACTTTAACAAACACATCGCTATTGATATAATACTCAATAATGAGTTTGTTAAAGTGGTGCGCTCGTTTTAAATTAATATGGAGAATATAGCAATTCATGTGGGTCCAATATGTGTACATATACATGTATACCGGTACACGCAGAGCTGATTGATTTACAATTATGGCTTTCATTATATCGTAGACAAGGTGCGGGATGTTTCTTTCATTTTCAGATGCTGTTAAAATTATTCATCAGGTTCACTGATTGTAGCTGGGACTAATACATGTATAACATATATTAGTCCCAGATTGTAGTGGGGTTGAGATATGGTTGCTGTTAGATATTAAAGGTACTCAATCCGAATTAACGGTCGCAAATTACTATTTCCTTGACTTCGGGGGTAAAAAATATTTGATTCGAGTCGAGGAACCCACCCACCACAGCTCAGAGTGATCAGATATCGATGTTATAAATCTATTATTTTAATTATAGTGGCCCAATAGACAGTCAACGAGAAGAATTTCATTGACCAAATTGCGGGCAAAGATGGATATTAAACTCTAAAATCAAGTGGCTTTTTGTGTCAGATATTTGACAAACCGGTAAAATTTCGTTGAACAAAATGGTGATAAATAACAGGTTTTGTGCAATTTTATACTATAGTTGATGGTGTTTTTCATTATTTTTGGGCAATTATTAGATTCTGAAACTGAAGCGTCATTTCAAAAAATGTTGTTGTTGGAATGTGATTATATGGGGACCCTCTGATCGGATTAAGTACCGGTACCTGTAAGAGATTTTATGGTATCTGGAACATTTCATATTTAGTTTCATGTAGCATGGCATTCGGAAATATTATATGTCGCCTTGAGGCAAAAATTTATATTACCATATATATGGTAGTGAACGCCTACATGTATTGACCAAAATGGACAGGATTACATTTTTCTCTTGTCGTGTCTATTTCATTCCTAACTTAGAAGTATGTCGATCTGGTAAATAATTGACTGGAGAGAATGCTTACACGTATAGCATTTATGTCTTGGCCACTAACTGTGATAATAATAGTAAGTTATCGTTGGAGACCCCCCCACAATGGAGATCTCTAGTCGCATCCATGTAGCCAATGTGTTCTTATACCTTATAATCGGGGAGGTGGCTACATGTAGATGGTCCCCATTGGTGGGTGGTTGGGAAACTTGGGTTTGTCCACCTTGACATTTCCAAATGTACGTACCTTGAACCAGACCAAAGTCAAGTGTTCTCGAAATACTACTTTGCACCCCCCCCCCCCCCCCCCCCTCCCAGTTGAACTTTCCAAATGGTACCTCAAACATTTCCAAATGAAATGTCCAACCTGACACCCTCTAAACCTAAATTGTTCAACCGATAGCCATTCCGACCAAACTTTGGACCAAAAGTAGAAGAATATACTGCTGTTGGTCTAAAAACAACACATTCCCCCCACTAAATACTGGTTGGAAAATCAAACAATCAATAATATATATTGTTTGTATCTCAGGATGTCTGCTGTTCACATTTCTAGCTACATGTAGCTGGGACTAATATTATATATTATATGAGTCCCAGTCTCTATATAGTAAGCTATTATATGTTTTGGGTTGGGAGGTAGGCCCACCACCCGGGGGTGATACGTGGTGGCTATAGGAGTGTTAGGGCCACCCACACATTCCGTCAAATCGGTCGAAATCCTTACCATTCTCGAAAATGGTCCATACCCAATTTTCACCACTCGGGGTGGTGCCACTGGGGGGGGGGGTGGTGCCACTGGGGGGGGGGGGGTCGGAGTGTTTCTATGTGGTATTCGGGGCGGGCCACACACCCATGCCGTCAAGTCAGCCGAAAGCGACATTTTTGAAAATAAGGAATATATAGGGAAGGGAATAAGTTTGCGGTTTTAGTAAACGCCTGATAAAAGTCGTTCTATTGGGAAATTTTACACCAAATTTTCAGAGAATATAGAGTAAACACAGTACTATCGGAATATCGCAAAGGAGTTCTGTGCATTTGGGATTGATTAACCCTCAGACAGTCAGACTGCCGAAGCTGCCGTCAATAAATTCGTTTTTTCGCGTTCGACGAAAATGAAACTTGTCTGTTTAAAGGTCCAATTTTCGTGTCGAATGGTGATATAATCTCCAGTTGTCAAGTTCATGGATAAATTACATCACACTTAATCGGCTTATGTCCGCGGCCATAAACCTGTGTTTTTATAACAATTTATTTGAGACAAACTGTTGAGCGCATACGTTGCGCAGTCGGCGCTTATCAGTTGAAGTTAATAATCGCGAAGCCTGTGTAACAAATGTTCAAATACAACAGAAAAAAATACGTAAAATAAATAGCGTGACCAATGAGCATTCACAAAACAATATACATCAGTTTTGAAAACGAGTAAAAACGATTGTAAATGAAAACGCTCTTTATCGTGTAGCGGCGCTTTTGCGCAAGAAGGTTTTTAATGGACGCAATCATTGGATATTGTTCTAGGCAAAAAAAAAAAAACAATACAAAATGTGTTCAAACTTCCTCTTTTGAAAGTTGAAGTAAAACATCACGGGTGTTGTTGCAGCCAAATTCACCATTCGACACGAAATGGGACCTTTAAACAGACAAGTTTCATTTTCGTCGAACACGAAAAAGCGAATTTATTGACGACAGCTTCGGCAGTCTGAGGGTTAATCAATCCCAAATGCACAGAACTCCTTTACGATATTCCGATAGTACTGTGTTTACTCTATATTCTCTGAAAATTTGGTGTAAAAATTCCCAATAGAAATACTTTTATCAGGCGTTTACTAAAACCGCAAAGTATTGAGAAATTATAGTGCAATTTTCTAAATTTTCGCATTATTTCATCGCATAAAATCATTTAAAATACGACAAGCAACTGGAAATGTTTTTGAACATTCTAGAAGGGGTACATGTCCCTGATATATGTTTAATATTTATCGCGTAAACTATGACAGATACCAAAGTTATAATTAGTTTTATAGACCCACCCTAAATGCCCCATAGTAAATGCATGCGACCGTAAAGCACGTGGCTTTATTTGGATACTTTCTGGCCCACAATGCAACAGTCAAAATGGTTATCTGTAAAATGGTCTATAGGTAAAATAAAGTCCATCCTGATTACGATACGCGGCAAACTAACTTCATTTATATTATTCGATTAATACAAGCCGTTACTCTTTTCATCATTACTATCAATAAACACGAATTATGCATGCACGTAAGAAACAGGTCTGTTGTGACAAACGCATGGCCAAATAGCCTGTCTTAGAAAAGCCGACGAAATTACTAACAGATGTACATCGTTTAGGAATTTCGTCTGCTTTCCAAAGAGACATACACAGCGTACTCCGGTATCAGGCTATAGGAGGCCATGCAGTTAGCTCGTACTGTGAGAAGCACACTCGATTAATTATCTTCATCCGGGCACTCTGAACCAACGGGGCCCGCTTCTTCGTTATGTCGCAATAATCAAAGTGCCCCTTTAAGCCCAAACAAATTGATAGAGGGGACTCTAAATTTCTTGAACATTGAAATTCCCTTTGTTTGAGAATTTGTACATGTTTATATTGAATATTCTCAGTAAATAATTATTCTGTGTGTTTCAAAAGAAATCAGAATAAATTGTTATTGTTTTTAAATATTGGTTATAGATAACAGTTAATTAGATTGACTCCCCTCTTCCCAGATGCGTCCTTACTGTGGAAAACCGATCGCCCAAGCGATTCACCCAGGTCTGTTGGATGGCTCAAACGACTTTTCCTACTATGGCCAGTTTGTACCCTTGATTTGAATGACAAATTTAATTGTTTCGTACCATGTTTTTGGTCATTTCACACCATATATTGGTATGTTTCATTGATTCCCAAAAATGATGAATGGTCATTCGTACATGTGAAAAATTATTTTAATCGTGTTAACTTAATGAGAGTGAACATGATCATGATTTAACGTTCGTGATGATGACAACCCGACATTTACATGTTAACATATTTCTTTCTTTTTTTTTCGAAACAAAATGAACCAATTGAAATTGTCGCGACAAAGTTAAAGATGCATAATCCGAATTAACGTTTGAATATTACTATTTCCTTGGCTTCGGGGTAAAACATATGTGATTTGAGTTGAGGAACCCACCCATCAAAGCTGAGAATGATCAGATATCGATTTTTGAAATTTATTATTTTTCACCATCGATAATTTTCAGTGGCCCAATAAAAAGTCGAAAGAGGACGGATGAAGATGGATAACTCAAAAAGCAAGTGGCTTTCCAAATTGTTCTTTCTTCCCTGGTGAAGATCCCCCGAAGATTCCCGATCATCACTCGGTGTGAAGATCCCCCGAAGATTCCCGAACATCACTACCGAAACTGCGACGGAGATTCTTGGTTATCTACCATTCGTGTGACCGAATCCATATCATTGTAAGAGTTTTTTTTAAAAGCCAAAATCGTTGGATTAGTTTTCTTGAGTAAATTGTCCCAACCTGCAAGTTTGTTTGTATCACACGATTAACTCGATTTGTTAAATTCTCCTAACCTGCAACGGCACGCGCATATACTTATGTCTAACAAAAATTAAATTTTTATGGACAAAATCTCCAACACTTGTGTTTTTTATATACTAAAATACTCAAAATATATAGTAGTTACTTTCTGATATGTTTTACCGTATTATCTACCATGGGGGGGGGGGGCATTCAAATAATGATACAAACTAGGAAATATTTTGTTATAGTGTGCATGAATATACGTTGGAATGTTTGCACGCGATTCCATGTGACGTCACAGTTCATTCATAAATGTTGTTTTGAAGCGCCCACATTGCGAATTTCAATTTCAATCACTGTCACTATATCAGTCTCTATTACTCCGTTTTCTCTGTGATGGTTGCTCGGATTGAGGATCATAGTTATTTAATGTATTGTACTGTGCAATCTCCTTTAATGTGAAACACGTATCGAGGAAATGTTAAAACAATTTCAAAACTACAGCGGCAATTTTTTTTATTATTGTGTATTTCCGAAACATACCGAATGGCCTCGGGAATCATCGGGGGATCTTCACCAGGGAAGAAAGTCCACCTTGCAGTGGCTTTTGTTGTGTCAGATATTTGACAAACCCGCAAAATTTCATTGAACAAAATATTGATAAATAACAGGTTTTGGGCAATTGTATACTATATTTGACTGGTTAGCATTATTTTTGGGGCATTAATTGATTCTGGTAAACGAAGTGGCATTTAAAAAAATGGTGTTGTTGTTGTTGTTGAACTATGATGATATGGGAACCATTGAATCTGACTGAGTACCTTTAATGTCATTTAAAAAAAAATAATACCGGTATACTCAAAGGTACGAATTGTCGAAATGATACAGGAACTGGTATGAAATGTCCAGAACCCTGGTGCGAAACATCTCCATGTCAAACTTCCATGGTATGAAATGCCAGCAACCTATTCATCCATTGCACATTATCATTTATTTCCAATGGGCATGGATACGAGTCTCCCATTGGGGAGGGGGTCCACCTTGATACATGTATGTTCCGACAGCACCCCCTTGGAAGGAACTTTCCTACAGATGGCTACAGGGTAAATGTATATCGGTCCAAAATTTGTTCGAAAATTATTAATTAGATATGACATTTTTGCACGATATGGCTTGTTATCAAACTCCATTTGTACTTAGCTGAATATCACTTCAATTTGCCCTAAATCAGGTAATATCATTTTACGACATCACTAATTAAGAGTAATACATGTATGATTTTATGACATCACATTCTGAGTAATACACGGTATGGCTTTGACATGGTGTAATTCTATTTCACTATTAGAATAAGCATAGATACCAATATTTTGTGATGTCACTCATTAGAAAAAGATGTCAATATTACACTGTTACTAAGAGGCGAACTACCGTAATTAATAGATACATGTAGGGTATTACTTGGTTGGTTTGATATTATAGGCCTGATTTCAGTCCTCAGTAGCCTCATATCAGCCTTCGTCGTCAGGCTGATTGTGATATGAGGTTACCTCAGGGTGATATAGGGCCTAATATCAAACCAACGATGTTGGCGCTGCTAGTCTACAGGGTCACTGTCTGGTTGTTCCCCTTGCCGAGGAGATATAAATGGGTACAGGACGTTTTGTATCATCTTAAGTCATTTCGTACCATATTTTTGGTAGTTTCGTACCATATTTTTGGTAGTTTCATACCTTATTGTTTGGTCGTTTCGTACCATGTAGGAAATCAATTGGTCATTTCGTACCATGTTACTACATGTATGTCACACCATATGGAAACAAATAAATGATTTTCTACAAAGTACGAAATAAAAAAAAGTAACCAAACAATCCGGTACCGTACCGGTATGTAAAACCAAAAATTATGGTATGGATTACTATGGAACGACCATGGTTATGGTATCAAATACTGAAATAATGAAGAAGTCACTGCAGTTGTATATATCATTTATGTGGTCACAATATATGCATGTATAATGCAACCTGTAAGTTGACATGACCTCTGTTCTAGTTGGCTTATGATTGAGTTCTGAAGTGCTCTTCACACTGTCAGGTTTACTTGATCAATACTCCAGCAATGTTCAGAATCCTATTCCACGACGCTCGTATGAAACGTCTAGAAAATAGAATCCATATTTAATAAATCCTTCAGACATTCAATATTACTGATCGCCTGAATCAACATCTGACTGTTTGAAGCGGTTCCACTCAATGGTTGTTTTCAGAAGAAGTCGTCGCAATGTACAGTGCTAGTACGCACTACACAGTAGATCGAACGATTATCTTACAGTGTTAGAGATGTTGCTGTTGTTATTGTTGACATAATCATATTCATACTGCTGTTGTTAGTACTTGTCGAACACATCCTAAGTTCTCCACCGGATTTTGACAGACAATCCCTGCATCTGGATCTGGATCTGGATGGTGTACGGCGTATGATCCTCGCGGATGTGTAGAACGCCGGGAGAGAGAGAATTATGTTCTTTGCGGGACTGTTGAGTTGTCCGCTGCCGGACTTTCGCATGCGTCCATCTCGTTTAGAGTGTTCCACTGAATAATTGTCCGTGGGAAGAATGAATTTGAGTATTCAGCAGGAGTTTGTCACCAGTGGCTCTTACCGGTAGGACAGTGAATTATTACATTCCTGTTTTGAGACTATATTTGTGGCACTGAAATCTGCAAATTTCTTGGCTCGGATTTTTCTGCCCACCTTTTTTGGTTTAATTAAGCACTGAGTGTTTACAGCCGACACCTGCCCCTTATCCATCTTGTGAAAGAGCTCCAGCCTCTGGTCTTTCCTTCTTTCTTCGAGTGGTCTTATCTCGCAGTCATTCATCAGTTTGGTCATGTCCTTCGATTGGTAATCGCCGGTCATGAGCCGTACAGCTCCTCTCTGTATTCTCTCCAGGGCGTCGATGTTCTGCTGCTGGTGAGGATCCCACACGACGGCTGCGTATTCCAGCGATGATCTTACGAGTGTCTCATATGCTACGCATTTACTCTTGAATGGTGCCTTCCTAAGGTTTCTTCTGATGAATCTGAGCGTGCTGTTAGCCTTCTTCGTGATCTTGTCTATGTGTGGCAACCATTTCATATCGTATGAGAGCGTGACTCCAAGATATGGTGATTGAGTGACACTTAGTATGATCTGGTTTCTGAGCTGGTACATGTAGGTCAGTTGGGAACAGTGATAATCACAGTAATACTGACAGTGAATGAGTTACAGATACTGACAGTGATACATCAAGTGATCAACATCATACAGTCCTCAAATTCGGTTGCTTAATTCAGATCTTCGTCGGCATTCTGGGTCAATAATAATGACAATATTAAAAACAAGCTCTCAATTGGATCTTCGGTATCTGCTACAGGTACGGGATATAGTCCACAGTCCGTATATCATCGCAGTTTTCATGTTCAGGGTCACTTTCTGATGCGAAAATGTTCGAGAACATGCATTTTATTTTTGGCAGGGGGGTATCCCATGTTGATGTCACGGAATTTGCAGTTTGGTGACTCCAACAAGATTGGTGGCGCCCCTAGCGTTAATTTAAGATTGGTGGCGCCCCTAGCGTTCATTAGTTTAAGTATTGATCATTGGTTTGTAAACGGAAGCTATTAATTCTGTAGACTCGTCCATTAATTCTGCATTTTTAATCATTGGTTTCACCGGAAATAGTTGATTACGCTATTAGATATTGATTTGAATACGAACGTTATTAATTATTGTGCGTTGGTGATAATTATATCTTTTAAATATAAGAATGACAATAAGGTCTATTAGTTTTATAACGATAATCATTGATCGTGGGAAATAGTCTATTGGTTTGAAATATCTTTATTGATTAAGAAAACATGGCTATTGAAACGGAATGTACGTTTATTGAATATGCGCGAATCTTACTAATTTTGTGTTGTTAGATATTAGTTGAACAATGAATACTATTAAATTAAAATAGAACATTAATTTTGCATAGGTCAACATTGATTATGAATCTATATCTATTAAAATGGCACTGTCTCTTATTGAATCCAGGAACGATTATTGGTTTGGAAATGGAGTCTATTGGTTTGAAATAGATTGCCATTGATTAAGAAAATATGGCTATTGAAACGGAACTGTCTCTTATTGAATCCAAGAACGACTATTAGTCTGAAAATAGAGATTATTGTTTTCACAAACCACCATTAACTTTTATTTCATGTAATTTCCGACCGAATGGCCGCCCATAAGTGAACAAGCAGGAAATTAATGGGGTTTGTGTATTAATCGATACATGTAAACTACCAATTGACATTTTTGAAGTCAGAAAACTATATATAATGGATGGCCATTGATTTCACTTTACTTAGTTCAAATTCATGTCAGTGATGCCCATAACTATTGAAATACAAAAAATATTATTGTACCAGTGCAAGTGTAGTAGATCTCGAATTATACTTATCTTCATAACTAAATAATTAGCAGTTACATCAATTGTATCATCTGTGTGTGTTGTAGGTTTATTCTATATTCGAATTAGAATGATAAATGTGTGCCATCAGATACCTGATTTTGATTAAAATTTATTTAAATAAAAAAGTTAATTTAATTTTTGATTTTGTTTCTGTTAGATATTTTTCACAAATAATGAATCTAATGACTGCAAGATATATTGGCATATATGTAGAAAATGAGATGGAACCTATTCCCCATTCACAGATTCTCAGATACATATATGAAATTTCGCGAATGATAAAGAGTGTTTATGTTTTCTTTATATATTTTAATCTTTGTTAAATTTTAATTGAAAAAACAAAAAAAAAAGGAAATTTATGTTATGTTTTGTTTTTCTTTTAGATTGTAATACTTGCTCAATTTAGCAATAAATTACAAAAATAAGAATGTTTTGAATCAAAATATAAAGAAAAAAGTTAAACGGCGTCTTAAAATCTGCCGGGGTATCCCGATTAAAAACATTTGGTTGAAATCAGTCCAGATGTCTAGGGGGGTCATCTCTTTGTAAGCTTCATAGTAAAAATGTTTATCTTCTCACCTTTACCAACACAGAACTGCTCTGCATATCTTCTGTACATGTGTGTATGCCATAAAATTAAGTCCAACAAATAAGATCGTCGTCAACAAAAGTAGCGATTGTCATACTAATCATTTCCACTCAAAATCGCGGCATTTAGATGTCGGCGATTTGCTTTGTGATTTTGAGTTTGAGTGGAACATATGCCGCGATGGGCGGAATGAGTATGCTTCACCTTGGGGGGCGCTGTAAGTGTGCAATTCATCTATAGGATTTTGCTTCTTAAGTTACCTACAGCAATGTAATAATCTCATAATATTGTGACAACAGATTAATAAGTAGAGAATAATGAAATGAAAGCTACTTGTCAAACAACAGCGCTAACCCTGGTGCATGGATTACTATGGCACTGTTCTCAGATCTAGCTGGTCCAAGAAAAATTGTTGTTGATTCAATGCTGAAATGTGTTTTTTTGCAGAAACACCCGCACATGGAGGAATAAGCAAATTGAAATCTGTTGATGAAATTCATATCCTTTTTGAATATATTTTATAATCATTCAGTAGCATATATAAAATGCTACTTAATTGTTGAGCTAGGGCACACAACCTGAAGGAATCTATGCTATCTGATGTCCACATCATGCATATTAATTTATTATCTAACAATAAAAAATGTCAAAAAGATGACTTTGATAAAAATTTTAAGAGAAATTTTGGTAGGAGCGTTCTCAATACAAATTGATTCGAGTTGAATGACTGCCATAAAAATGTACATGATCTGAACTAGTGAAAGGCTTAAATGACTAAATAATTGAGAGTAACACTGCTTCAAGAATGTTAAAGATACATAATCCGATTAAGCGCCCGTCAATTACTATTTATTTGGATTCAGGGGTAAAAAATATTTCATTCAAGTCGAGGAACCCACCTATCAAAGCTCAGAGTTATTAGATATTGATTTTTGAAATCTATTATTTTTCACCGTCAAGAATTATTAGTGGCCCAGTAAACAGTCGACGAGCCGAAGGTCTCGGACCAAATTGCGGATGAAGATGCATTTAATACTCTAAAATCAAGAGGCTTTCTGTTGATAAACAACATGTTGACAAATAACACGTTTCGGGCAATTTTATACTATAGTTGACAGTGGTTAGCATTATTTTTGGGCAATTAATCGATTCTGATAACTGAAGCGGCATTTGTAAAAATGTTGTTGTTGTTGGAATCTGATTATATGGGGATCATCGAATCGGATTGAGTACCTTTTACAGAATGTTAGTTGTGTGCTGGAAAATGTGAGCAGCCATTTACAAGAACTGTTATAATGAAGAACCAGCCCAACGAATACAAATGTTTGTATGCATGCAGGCTTGCTTGTCCACTCAAGCAGGGAGCAATCAACTTTTCTATTAGTAGGCCATAGTATTAGAGACAGCTGATCAGCTGGGTTTTGGCTATGGACCTATGATCTAAAACTCATCTCAGCCCGAAGATTTATATCAGTTCTTGCAAATATGGCTGCTCACAATTTTCCATCACCCAACTAGCATTCTCTGATAACATTCTTCAAGCATTGTTGCTCTCAATTAAATAGTCATTTGAGCCTTTCACTAGTTAGATCATGCACTTTTTATGGCAGTTATTTATATAGGCCATTTTTACCACCCAACATTATTATATGTTGTACCGCTTAATTGCCATGGCAATAAAATACAGTGGTATTAAAAGGATTGATTGCCACATAAATTACACAGCATTGCTTATTTCTGTAGCTAATTTTGAAGGCTGTATATGCATCAAAATCATTACGTCTATATTATACATATTGAAGAGAATTATGCCTCCTTAACATCACATACCTGAAAAATTCAGAAGAGTTTTCAGCTTCCCTTATTTCAACTTTGTACAGTCCAAAGTGTTTGAGGAGGTTTGTTTTAGTAAATATAGATATTTATTTTATTGTGCCTGTAAGAAAAATCAGATAAGTCATAACCATGTGCGAAAACTATATATTACAACATGTATTTCACTAGTACATGTATTACAGTCAAAATAAAACAAATATGGCTCAACCTAGACAAAATTTATTTTATTCTTAAAGATACCCAATCCAATTTAACGCCGATAAATTACTATTTCTTTGACTTTGAATTGAGTCGAAAAACCCACCCAGCAAAGCTTTTGATTTTTTATATCTGTTATTTTTCACCACCTGGGATATTTGGTGGCCTGGCACAAAATACAGCTGACATCTTCTAGAAATAGTAGAGACATGCGCGGACACCATTATGAGAGGTCACGCAATGTAAGGGCTCCCTGTATGGTCAGTGCATCAGTGGTGATTCACAAATTGATTTTGATGAAAAGTATCGCCATCAACAAGTAGATGGTATGTTGTGATAATTGACATGCAGATACATACATATACCTATCTATGAATCGATAATCATATTTTAATCATGTTATGGCACCATTCTGGTTACACATGGGAATACTATGTGTTTACATTTGTGGTAATATGTGTTGGGGGGAATTCCAATTTGAACTAGGAATCACCATACATGAAAGTTGTAAACCACACTCGCTTATCCTTCAAACTGCCAATAAAAACCTTTATTATAGGACTTGAGTAATTTAAAGAGTGAGGACATGTTATATATACCAACTAAAGGGTATGAAGTTATCTATACATTACAATATGGGTGGGTGTGAAGGTCTTATCCTCGAGGTGAAAAAGGTCACAGAGTACGATATGGGAAGCCGGTTTCCTGAACCAATTACAATATTCCAGGAGACTTTGGTTGAATTTGCTCCCCAGGAATCAAGTAGACCCCAGCCATTTTATTCCTTATAACTTTTTTCTGGATGTAAAAAGTGGCTGCATATCCTCCAGACAAGATGGCCGCATCCATCATGGTGGCCATTTGCTTGATATGCACCAAGTCTCTTTGGTTGCCAAAATTATACAGAAAGTATCATATTAGCAGTCATGTCCTTATATACCACCCTTGCAAATGAGCCAAACATCTGACAACAAACTCCAATATGGCAGCCAAGATAACCGTCGAAATGGCAAAATTTATTAAACTTAAAACATTTCACCAGATATTGTTACTCCTTGTGGGAAAACATGGACAACTTGTCATTATGTTAGAAGAATCATTTATGCACACAATAGGACCATTATATGCATTCTGAGTGTATTTAATTTGTTGGCCCAATATGATGCTGGTATAATCTTGTCACAACTGACACAATTGGACTCTAATCACGTAATATCTGCTTTCAATCAGTGGATGTTATTGTTATGAAAATTCCATCCAAAGTTACATGTGTACCCCGTTCAAAGTTACAGGTGTACAGGGTTACCGAGGCAAATATTTCAAATCCACAATGGCAACCATAAATTGAAAAATCATCAAAATTTATCTAAGTCCAGTAGATATTGGTTGTTCTTAGCTCCCACATTACTCAACTTCAATCCTTTGTTTTTCTTCCAACTTTTTCCGGATTTCAATGAGAAAAAGGTGGCCGCGTAGACCCAAAATGGCATTTATCATGGTGGTAATTTTGCTTGGTATGCACCAGGTCTGTTTGATCGTCATTATAGTAAAGTTAATATCATGCACGGTTATGTTCTCCACATGATTCGTTGTGCCACTATATTATTTTTACAACTCTTTAAAAATTAAATCATTAAAAATTCTGGCAGCAAAATCCATTATGGTGCTGCCATGATGGCAGTCTAAATGTAAATAAAATTACAATATAATATTTTAGCAAATGTCAATATAAATTTGCCAAAATTTACTCTACATTACAAATTGGCAATAATTTTGGCAAGTGGGTACAAGGGGAAACTCGATCAACAAATTTATCAACCTAGCGCTGTCAGCAGTGATATGTCGAAAGTAGGGCCCTGCGAACCGTTCGAGGTTCGGTTCGGTTCGAAACCGCTGTGATGATTCGGTCCGGTTCGAAACCTTAGACGGGATTCGTTTATATCGAACCTTTTCTTTAGTCCCGCAAAATGGGCAAATTTTGCGTACTGGGAATTGTTTATTGATTATATACCGTATATTAATTGGTTTACATACAACTGTGTGATACTATGATTTTATGTTTACATTGGACATAATTACTTTGATCATTACTCGGGCGGGGTAACTGGGTGATATTTCATTGAACGGGTCTTTTGGCATAACTTTATTCCGCTCCCGCTAAACGGTCCAGTCGGACATGTCAAATTCGTGATAATTAATTAGTAAAACTATAACATTTCTATCTCAGTCAAAGTTCTACCTCGTCAAAGTTTGTTTTATTCTCCATATAACTTTACTAATAGACATAATTATACCTAACAAACGAAACAATAAGTTATGATTATTGATGAATACAGATCGAACAAGCTTTTTTGAATTCCGTAAACTGGCTGAAAGTGAATAGGTATTTCCGGCAGCCTTCTGTGTCAACAATTGGAGTCAACCAATCACAGTGAGGAGAAGGTGTGGCCATTGTTTATCAGCATAAATGATTGACATGATTATGTAACCCGATGTGCTTTGTCTTATGACACTTAATTGCTACAACGCGATGTCGGCACGCTTTGATCTTTGTCATGTGTTGTCGCAGTTACAGATTGACGAGTCTGTTAATAGTTACCGAGTTATGCCACGTGGCGCGTTCATGCTGTCAGTGTGTTAGGAGTTCAATGCGTCATTTATCGCGTTGTTTACATTGTACATATTTACTATTGGAAGCTTGACCGATGATTCAATCAGACATCTGTCTCACTTACTGTTAGAATAAGTCATAAGTTATGATTTTTCATGAGTGATGCTCAGTGAGCGGACGCGGGTATATACGGAGAATGATAATCGGATATTTGTTTTAATCGGGGTTATGTAATATAATGTATGGACATAAACGGAACATAAAATCAACGTTTTATCGGATTGTCATTCATCTCCAATTTAAAATAATTCTTCAACATGTAATTATCTTATATCGTATACGATAAATTTGTATATAACACGTTGATTGTACTATTATAATGATCCACATACGTTCTAACTGGCTACTAGTATTATGAGTACGTCGCTTGGACTCTCTCCAATGACACGGTCGGTAATTGGGTTCGAGGTTCGAGATTCGGTTCGATTCGAAACCAAGACGATGATTCGGTTTCAAGGTTCGGTTCGACCTAAATTATAAGGTTCGCAGGGCCCTAGTCGAAAGTTATATGTAATCTTTAGTTTTCACTAAATGGTACAGTAATACCTTCTTTCTTTCTGTCTTAATCACACTTTCATCAAGCAGTTAATCAACCATGGTTAAAATATGACAAGTCAGAAAAAAATTGATGTTCTGTAAAGTTTTCATGGAGGCTAGCATAATTAATTTAAAGCGGGCTGTCAATATAGATATTGTCACTTTGCACCAAACAGCAAAAGGTAATTATAAATTTTTTTTTACAGTTAATCCCCCTTTGTTTGTTTGGATCATGGATGCAGTCAATGTAACAATCCATATTACTGGCGACATTGGATTCCACGTATTTATAATGTCGCTGTTTTATGACAAGCAAGTTTAAAACTCTTTACCACCTAATATCAAATGTCGCTGGACACCTGGTGACTTATTTTGACGGAATAATTATAAAACGGTCCAGGTATATGCAAAATACGTCAAATCATGTCACCAGGTGTTAAAAAAGTTTTAATTAAGACAATAGGTTAATCAGCCGATTGCGAATGACGAAGGATTCATTTTTGGCTCGTTGTTGCCAACAAGAATACAGGGCAAAATGATATGTATACTTTGATGACAGATACTTGCATGTAGTTTGATGACTATGTAGCAATATTAAACATAGTTTCCGGGTGTCGCTAAAAATGTATTGCTACTTTGATATTTATTAATAATACTAACTTGCTTTACTAGCTCATTTTACCTATGTCTGTGGTTAGTTTTCATATTATGTAACAAAGATAAAAAAAAATTGTATTTCCTTCAATCCCTAATGATAACCTCAATTGAATTTGGCAGATCATTTTGAAATTTGGAACACAAAAAAATTCATTTGGCAAAAAATTTTGTAAGAGAGAATTTTGGTCCAGTGCCAACTCTTATTATCATATAATTTGCTCATAATATTTCTACAGGTTTTCTACACCAACAGTCCGCTGGTTGTTTGTGCACCAACAGGGTCTGGTAAAACTGTTATCTTCGAGCTTTCTATTATCAGACTGCTGATGGCCCATCAAAATTTCAGAGTTGTTTATAGTAAGTGTAATTGCTACTTATGTGGCAAAATTACGGTTGAGTTCTGCAATATTGAACAGAATATTTTCTTGATATTTGGTACGTGGTCACATTTGAGAAGACGCAGACCAACTTTAGGATTTTCCGGATGGTAACTTGAGCAATATTCCACAGAATTTCTTGATATTTGGTACGTTGTTTACATTTGAAAAGACGCAGGTCAAGTTATGTTTTATTCTACTCAGAAATAATATTTGTGTTGTCTAATTGATTAATTGAGCAATCTTCGAAAGAATCTCTTGATACTAGGTGTGTGGTTCACCTTTGAGAACATGTAGGTCATCGTCTAATTGAAATCAAATTTTGCCAGAATTTGACTTTTTTGTTCTTAAAAAAAGCTAATGTCCCAAAAAGCCACCTCAATTTGGTAGACGTGGGGCATGCGACCTTTTATTCATTGAATTTGAATATATACTAAGTTTTACAAGTTTTATATCAGATGGCTGTGAAAATTTAGAAGAAATATATATTTCCGCTAATTGGACTCATGTTGATGTTAAAATCCCCAGCGCTATGATTCATGGTATTTTAGGTCAAATCATTTCCCTTGATTCTCAAATGGGAATAGTCTGACAATTTGTTCAAATGAGAACCCCTTTAAATTCCTCTTAGAATAATGCAAGAAATTTATGAGGACGCACATGCATTGCTTCTATTAATTACAATTACAACAAACTTACTAATAGACTAAAATAACCCTTCCATGACTGGAGCTTCCTGAATTTTTGCGTAAACCCTGTGCCAATGCATTCTCTTATATATGCTATATAGTGTCCCATAGGGGCCTCGCATTTATAAGAGAATACATTTGCCTAACAATATTTACCTTGTCCTTGTAAGCCAGTGCATTCTCTTATATATGCGAGACTCCCTGTGGGAGACATGCATTTATAAGAGAATGCACTGGCACAGGATCTTTAATGCTGCACCAGTGCAGCTCCCGTCATGAAAGGGTTAAATATCCTGCATTTCAGTGGCTCCGATGAAGGCGTTATGTAGTGAGAGATACACTGACTGGAAGAATAAGTTTGAACCATATGGTCTGAGGTGCCAAGAGCTGACTGGAGATACAGAATTAGATGACTACTATGACCTCCATCAATTCAATATGGTTTTCACCACCCCAGTATGTGTCATTCAGTCATAATGCATTGAACTCTTGGGTATATAGTTGATACATGTACAGTAATGCTCTAAGTAATCGACTTCTTAACCACAGCAGAATTATGGGTAACTTTTCAGGATTTAGTCGGAAATATGGCTTGTTGTCATTCATCGGAAAGCTCTCCCCGAGAGCTTTCCGATGAATGGCAACAAGCCATATTTCTGACTAAATCCTGAAAAGTTACCCATAATTCTGCTGTGGTTAAGATTGATTGATTGATTACTTAGAGCATTACTGTATATAGCACATTGCATGATATACACAGAAATAAATGTACTGCTGTCACATTGATTAACAAGTTTATCATCTTGGATTTTAAGTCAGGAATGGGTGCCCAAATGCAACCTTGATCTGAATCAACCCTTATTGGATTGATTGATCATTTATTTGTATTATATGTCCAAGCCTATGCCAAAAATGAATTATTCAAAAGAAACATGATTATATTGTGCAGGTGAGGCATGGGTCAATTCAAATGATAAATGACAATGTGGAATAGAAGAACATTTGGATGATAGAATACAACATGAAAATATTGGAATAGTGTATCAAAACCACTTACATGCATCTATTCCAAATTAGGAGTTACACAGCTCTTTTAAAATCATATTCATTCAATTTGTAGGAGAAGTGGGACAGTATGACCAGACGATGGCGAGATAATCAATCCTGGATCAAAGACATATCACTCTTCCTTGTTGATGAGGTAAAATAAGTTTTATATTTGCTTCTACACTATAAGTTGGAGTGAATACCTCTATAGTGAGGGCTTTTATATACAAGATTTTATCATCAGGATAATGATACTTTGCCTAAGCTGTCAAGTTAATATAAATTCTTCTTGTCTCACTTAATCATGATGGTTTGAATGAACCCTTGCTATACTAAATACTCATTGATGAGTAGTTCCCTTATGAAATGTTCAAATAATATAGTAAGTTCAACAAATGACCTACCATAGGTCGTTTGTTTTTTATTATCTAAACATTTCCCACCCATGAATATGAATTTATGATTCTGTTCTTGTATTATCTGTTTTCTATCTGCTTATATTTCCTGAACATCCTTCCAAATGAATAGTAGACCATTCCAATGTATACTTTTATAAATGAATAGGAGAATCCTAGTGATGGGCGGTTAACTGAAAAAACAACTCGGATTTCTGTTTAAAACAATACCGACCGAAACTGATTGACGTGATTCTGCCCCAACCGAGGTTACAATTTTTTTTTTTATGTTTATTTTTCACTTGAATCGACTTGATAGTTGATACTGTTATCAAATTATCAGCCTCTATGATCAATAATGTGCCGGAATGTGTCAATTTTGGCAGAACCAGTTATTACTAAGAGAGTATTGATTAGGATCTAAGTGGAGAGACCAAGGGCAGGTGCACCCGAGGACCCAAGGTGAAGGTGCCTCGCTGACCTAATTATGACACTGAAATATTAATAATGAAGTGTGTTATTTTATGCTTTCCGAATCCCCGACATTCCCATTTACTATAATGTTACTGCACTGTGCGTCTTTTTGAACAAATGCACAGCTGGCCACGATTAAGTATAGTTCAAAATGCACACAATACTTAAAGGTAATTAATAATAACAGTTACAATGCATAGTATTTCATTAATAACTTAATATATCGAACTACTGATTCAGCTGCGATGTCACACGTGGGTGGGAAATTGGGAATCAGTCCCAACTTAGCTTCAACATCGCATGATCCCCTTGATTTCGGCACAATTGTCTTCATACTTGATTAATACCTACCAAATCTTGGCACATTGAGCTCACTTCTCAATACATAAACACAATCAGGCCTTAAGATTCGATGAGAATCGCCAAATCGATTCTCGTAATGATTCTTGCGAAACTTTTCCATTTTCAGTGCTTTATGACTAACTTGATTCGGCATTTGATTCTTGCAAAATTAAATATATTTTGTGCCCTGCGCAATGTACTTAAAAAACCGAAACAAAAACCGAGAGTCAACTCTTTTAGTCCAAACCGAAACCGTAATTACCGAGTAAAAATTTCAAAACCGCCTATCACTAGAGAATCCATTTAGTAAAGAAAGGGTTAAAACTACAGGGTGGTATGAAACCTGAAATTATTATCACTGTTGTTGTTCTGGTCTGGTTTCTGGGATCAAAATAGTCCAATAAATATGTTAAAGTGATGTGGAACTCTCCGCTCGGCCACAATTAAAACTTGCAGATATTTTAATTAATTTTGTAACAGAATTGCCAGCACACAATTAACATTATTCTATTATATAAATCAAATATAGTGACTTTCGTTAGCGAAATAATTCTCATTTGTTTATCAGCGATTTGTTTGGGACGAATGGAAGAATGTTTGTTTATATTTAAGTTCAGAGCTTGTGTTCTACGAAAGGGTACATCCATTTTTGTTGAATTTTTGTACAACAATAGTTTAATAATGCATTCTTCAAATAGGTGTTGTGGCTGAGTCGTAAAATATCTGTTTGAAGAAGTGAAATAAGCACATAATATGTCTTTAAATTATCATATACGTACTGTGTGTGCCATAGAACGACTTACTAAAGTCTCATCTTTAGTGACACCATCCAGCATGGCTGCAGGATAGCATCACCAAATTCACCTTCTGAGAACCTCATTCTGCTTTGGCCTCAACTGCTATGAGAGACCTAGGATCAGGTTGAAGTTCCCCAGTGAAGATGGTGATGTTCATCCATTAGTCACCTCGATTATGCAATTTATCTTCTGCCAATTAGGGGATTAAAACAATATTAATTTGAGACTAGATACTTCCCAGAAGATGAGGGCCTAAGTAGGGCTACATGGTATTTCGATAATATACCATTTATTCGATATCGTTTTTAATACCAATAGAAACCGAATGGATTTTTGGATTATTTGATATACCGAGAACGTCTGTTTCCATTTCAAGGTATCGAGTTATTGAAAAAGTTAAATTGTTGTATACGATCTATCATTGGAAATTAATGTGGCTTTTTGTAAAATTTAAATTGTTGTATCCATCATTGGAAATTAATGTGGCTTGTAACTAAACTCGCAAAAGGAAATGAAATGTTATGGGATATAATCCGTGTAGAGCTATATAATGGGACATTTAGTTTCATATTGGTGCACCTAATTAAGGGAGTATGCCATTGGGTTTCATTCACAGCCTGCGGCGTCGCTATTGCATAGGATCCCGGGAATAAAACAAAGGGCGCCTTTGGTCTGCATTCAAAGACTGGTGTTAACTGACTGTGACTGGTTTGAAATTACATACGTAGCACCTCATGTGCATATAAGCTCTACCCACCGGAGTGCGGCTTAAATCAACACAATACAATGGCGACGTCGAGTGTGATAGCACTATGTGGGAGTGACAATGAAACTAAATTGAGTCAAGCTAATGGATTTGCTATAATACTTAGCATTGATGCTGATTGATGTGGTGAAAATGAACAATAAAAACTTTCCTATTCTCGCAAATTTCTCAAAGAAATATTTGTGCGTGTGCGCCACACGTGTAGCATCGGAAAGACTATTCAGCTAGGCAGGGCACATTGCCGCGGCTAAACGATCATGCCTTAAGACAGTCAAAGTGAGCATGCTGACATTCCTTGCATGTAACATATAAAAGTGAAATATATTCTTGTTGGTATGATGCTATATAATTATGTAGTTGATGTCCATGTTAATTAAATATAAGTATACAGTAAATATTAATATTTGTTGTTAAATTCTTTCAAAATACGAAACTATGTCCTATTTGGCGATTCAACAGCAACGTACAGTTTTCGGCCGTAGCTACGAAGGATAACTCTACATTGAGAAAATACTCAGATATTCTACCCTGGATGTTTTATTCGGTATTTAGCCATACCGCGATATCTTAAAATGTATTCGATATGTTTTATTCATTACCATGCAGCCCTAGGCCTAAGCAGAATGAAGTCCCTAGATGGTGAATTTGGTGATGCTAGCCAGCTCTGCAGAATAGCACGACTAGATTCACCCTCTGCATGGGGACCCCATTCTGCAAATGTCTGATACACTAAATCTAGGCTTGTCACCATCCACAGCAATAATTTCTTATGTCCCGTGTTCATTTACTTAATTCATGAAGTAAACATCCCCTTCCTGAGTCATAATTTAATAAATCTCCCAATAATCTCATTAGAAAAAAAAAGGTTTCATATATATTATACATCTCACATTCTCTTATATAATTACTGCACTAACCAAGGTTTAAACAGTTAATTACATTTAAACAGATTCTTTCTCACCAGATAATTAAGCGGCATTGTCATTTATAATTCAGGTTCATGTCTTGAATGACGAAACAAGAGGAGCGACCATTGAGGCAGTGATAAGTAGGATGAAGACTATAAAATCTGCTCTCTCATCTACCCATGCTGTTCTGCCACATCTAAGATTTATTGCTGTGTCAGCCACGATTCCAAATGTACAAGATGTGAGTATTGGTCTTTCAATTGTCATTGCTGTGGACAATTTAAATATATGCTCTTCAGCTATTAGCTGTTGTCAGAGATGTGAGTAAGTTTCTATTTTTACAGTTACCTTGGATAGGCTATAATTATAGAACATAGATTAATAGTTCAGATAGTTGTTCTCACATGAAAGTGATGCCCTAAATAATTGACTCCTTAACCACAGCAGAATTATGTGTAACTTTTCAGGATTTAGTCGGAAATATGGCTAATTTTGTTGCCATTCATCGGAAAGCTCTCAGTAAGAGCTTTCCAATGAATGGTAACAAGCCATATTTCCGACTAAATCCTGTGGTTAAGGAGTCGATTATTTAGGGCATTACTGTATTTTATATGGTTTACAGTTTCACTGTGAATTGGTTTGACTCCAATGGCGAGATGTACGCAGATTGTGTATTATACATAATGTGTATTCAACGGATAGATATACACACGCAAATCTCATTCGTTCTTTTGTAACGACAAGACATTGCCGGCGTATCGGTATGTCTCATTTTTGGGCAATTGGTCGTCCGTATCAGTTAATAACACAATCATTGTCTTATTGGCATGCATGTCGTGACCGTGTGATTAGAATGCAGAGCCATTTGCATTGACTGCATATAAGATCTGTGTAACTATACTAGAAACAACATGCCAAAAGTGAAAAATAATGTGCAATATCCAATAAAAAGAGAATCTAGTTTCGCAATTGACCAATTTTCATGAGATATGACCAGAGACATGGCAACAGGGGTGGGAGTGGGTGGTGTCTCACCTCCAACTTAAGTCGATATTTCCAACAGTTGGAAATTGCATAACTGGCATGACATTAGTTGGAAATTTCACACCAACAAGAGGTTTAAATTGTTCTCGTGGTTTGATTTTCCAACAGTTTATCAGTGGGGAATTAAACCAGCATTTGCACATTTTACTACTTTTGGTACAAATTTTGGATTGAAATGGTCATTAGTTGAAATTTCCCAACCTCAGTGGGTGCTAGGTTGGAAATTCCCAACACTTGGCAAACTTGAGACCAGTCCATGTACTATGACCTTGCAATGTTCATGTTCAGATTAAAAACTGACCTCACACATAGCCAAACCATGGTCGGCCCAATGGATTGTGTTCTTTTCCCTGGCTTGTGGCCATGCAGTCAAAGACTACTGATTAATTCAGTATAGCCTACCATCCAGGCCTGTTAGGTACAAGTTGGAAATTTTAAGGCCCAACAGGGTGTGGGGGGGGGGGGGGGGGCTTGCATGTGGATATATGCAAACTTGTGAATTTGGTCTGGTACAGGGTTCAGGGGGGGGTGCAGTCGGAAAATGCCCTAGTGGAGCCACGTCCCCGAATGTAATCCAACAGCTTTATCGACTCTGCAATACAACTGTTAATCTCAATACCAATCCAACACCTGAGGTCAGCAAGTGATGATCCCACCAAACAATCACTATAGCGAGACCATAATAATATTAAATGGTCAGCCTTGGCTACTTGCACAATGACACAATACACATACGATACTTCGCATGTGCATTGCTTGAGTATATGCCATGGATACACGTGTGAGTATAATAAACTAGCTTCATACATCTCGCTGCAAGTTTTTACCAGCTCTGCTGATTCTCAGACTGATTTGATTCTCAATTCTGCCTTCTGAATCAAATCAAATTGGTTTTTAATCTGTCAAGTCTTACAGATTGATCATGATCTTGGTGGAATTTGAGAAGATATTTCTAGCAGACCCCTACATAGTTCATCATTACAAATAAAAACTGACAAATAAGATCTGTCCATTTCAATGTTCTATTAATTTTACAATATTACAGATTGCAGATTGGCTTGAAGATGAGAAAACTAAAGCAACATGTCACAGGTTCATTTCAACAGTTGATGCTTCACTATTAGAATATTTGTGTTATTTCAGCTTTTAAATTTGAACAATGCACTAATAGTTGTAATGTGTTTATGCTGAAGCTTAAGGTTCTTAATCTGTTCCAATGGACTATTAACAGTAATGGAAAAACTCCTTTATGGTCAAATAGCTACTGTGTAACAAAAGATACCTATGATTTGATGATTGACTTTCTGCATGTGTGTGTAATTGAAAGAATTTCACCAAAGATTATTAAATTTTTATGTTTACCCATACCATAGTATGGTAAACATAGTGTCGATGTCCGGATTGACCACTCGTCGTTAGTCCGTCCGTCGTCTGTCTGTCTGTCTGTAGACACTTTACGCATGGTGCGATAACTCAAACATTTTCTATCTGATCGGAACCAAATTGTGTATATAAATTTCACAGCCCAAAATACAGATCGAGTTCTAATATGTGTTTGATCCGACTATTTTTAACTGAGTTATGGCCCTTTTTCGAAAAAATATTCACTCTTAAAAAAAAAAAATTAGTTATTTAATTCCTTGCTCAATTTAAAAAAAACAAAAACTAACACCATTATAACTCCGCCAAGGGTACCCCGAGTCAGCACACCAAATTTGGTTTAATTCAGTGCAAAATATTGTGTTATGTACTGGTAAATTAGTTTGGAGCGACATTAAACCCAATTCACCAATTCCATCCCATGCCTTTGGACTACTTAGCTATTAATATGGCTATATTATTTTCTGATGTGTAAATAAAGAAAGCTATGGTATCTAATTAAAAAAAAAAGTGTCAACAATACACATCACATGCTATTAACAGTAGACTAGAACATCACTCTACAGATGGTCTGAGGTCATTATAAATGTTATTGGTTTCATAGAGATGCCAGTCTTTAACATAAACAATACCTGTGATTTGTTGACAGCTCTGCTGTATAATGATACTAATGGGTCAGCAGTGAGGTGTTTATCTTGTTGTTGGTAGAATTTGATACGTTATCATTGTAAACTTAAGTTGGAATCTCTTGACCAAGTATTCCATGTCCAGGTCACCTTTTCACATTTAACCCAAGGCTGTGGTGGTGTAGCATTACAGATCCTGTTCCAGTGCATTCTCTTATATAAATGCGAGTGACCCATAAATTCCAATAATTTGTGTTATGTACATTGTCTATAATAGTACATAACAGTATACTCTATAATTCAACATCAAAACTATCATGTATGATTCCGATCATAGTAACTTACTATCGCCAAGGGATGGGGTAACATCTGCCGATCGTGATCGGCCTCTCGTTATCAAATTTGGTTCATCACTTCTACCTATGAATATCTTGGATGAGTTTGAAAAACAGTCCTGCAGGAATTTTATTTCAGGATCGATGCGCGAGTTATAGATAGATTTTTGGTATCCATTTCATTAAATAAGCATCATAACTCCTTAAACATTTATTCTATTTTGACTGAATTTAGTTCATGACTTCTATACTTATGAATATCTTTGATAATTTCTGCCCAAATTTCATTTCATAACTCGTAGACCAAATTCATTTTTTATACGCCTGTCTGAAAAAATGGTCGTATTATGTAAATGGGTTGTCTATCCGTCATCCGCCCGTCTGTCCGCTTTTGGTTTCTGGATGATAACTTTAGATTGAATCGAGTGAACTGAACCAAATTTGGTATATTAGTTTACCACCCCAAAATACAGATCAAGTTTGAATATGGGTTTCGTCCGCGTGATTTTGACTGAGTTATGTTCCTTTTTCGACTTAGATTTTACCTGATTTGCGGTTTCCGGATGATAACGTTAGATTGAATCGAGTGATCTGAACCAAATTTGGTATATTAGTTTACCACCCCAAAATACAGATCAAGTTGGGTTTCGTCCGCATGATTTTGACTGAGTTATGTTTCTTTTTCGACTTAGATTTTATCTGATTTGCGGTTTCCGGATGATAACTTTAGATTGAATCAAGTGAACTGAACCAAATTTGGTATATTAGTTTACCACCCCAAAATACAGATCAAGTTCGAATATGGGTTTTGTCCGCATTATTTTGACTGAGTTTTGACCCTTTTTCGACTTAAATTTTACCTGACATGCGGTTTCCAGATGATAACTTTAGATTGAATCGAGTGAACTGAACCAAATTTGGTATACAGATCAAGTTCAAATATTATTTCGTCTTAAGTCAAAGGTTTCAAACAAATGAATTAAACCTTGCCCCACTCTACTCCAGAAACGGGTGTATTATGCCATGCCCCGACAGCGTGCTCTTGTTAATTTATTCTTCAGTAAGCACTTTGACCAATTTGGGGAAACATTATAACCAGGGCAACAAATTAGATTGAGCATCTTAATATTTCTGTTTAATATTAGTTATTTTGTTTTATTACTTTATTTTTGTTTTAAGTGAATTAATTTCGTTCTGTTTTCTTTTCTTTTTTTGGCAATTGAACATATATTCATTGATGGTAAAGAATTTTAATCATTTTGTTCAATGGCTTTCAGCGATATTAGTTCATTTCGTAATTTATAAGCCATTCAGAATAAATTTGCATATAGAAGATTTTGGAATTTCAAAGATGATACATGTTGTGGAGCAACTTCTCTCTATCCTCTTGCACAATCATTATGATCTTGCTAATGTAAATGTGACATTCAATTCCATTCACTGATTTTGTCCAAACTGTTATTGCTCTTCATTCAACAAAATGTGGTCTTAGTGTACTGGTAAATATTATGCATGCATTGACTAATCATTGTTTTTTTTTAAATAGACACTACCATATTCACAGGATATGTTACTTACATAATGCTCTGTTGTTACAGGCTAGATGAGTCATATCGACCTGTGAGACTTCGGAAAGTTGTTCTTGGATTTCCATTTCAAGAGAGATCCAGTGATTTCCGTTTTGAGATGTCATTAAGTTACAAGTTAGCAAGCATCATCAATACTTACTCAGACAAGAAGCCAACTTTAGTGGTGAGTGTTAACGATCCTCAATCATATACATGCAATAACATTGTTGATATGTTCATATGGCTCTCTGGGTTGACCCCTAGTGTTATTTATACATTTAATCGGTCAACATTCCTAATTACTCCATTGACTAGCTGTTATGTATGACATTATCCCCTCTCCATGTTGAGCTATGGGTACAGTGTCATTGACACTTTCATTATTTTTAATTTTAGTTTTGTTCTAGTCGCAAAGCAACATATCAGTCAGCTGACATTCTGGTTAAAGATGCCAAATTTATCCAAAGCCATACTCACAAACAGATGCTGATCAAAATTGCTAACCAGGTTCGAGACAGTAAACTGAGAGGTAAAACATTTAATGAAATATAAGTTGAAATTCCCTGCACTCAGGTCTCAGCTCACAAGGCGACTCGGGCGAGATTGTCGCCTTACTGTCGCTGACTTCGCCCTATCGTCGCTCTAAGGCGAAATCGAAGTCGCCTTCAATTTTAGGGGGCTTTTTTTTCTTCTTTTTTTTTTCTTAATTTTTTTTCTTGTTTTATTTCCGGACATGTCTGGACATGTCCGTATATAGATGAATTGTGGCGGCCATCCCAAAAAGAAACAGACGATGCAGAGCCAAAGACCCAAGTGTTTAAAATAAAAATAAAATATGACCTATTGTTTGTGTTGTTATTCCGTCGCCTTTGTTCCCTTTGCGGTAATGAATGTTAATCACGAATGTTTTGACACGCTGAAAACACGATGAGATGTTCGCATCTGTGTTGTTACTGACCATCATGAGTGTCACAAATAAATGTTTTAATTAACTTAAAATACCGCCGTCCCGCTTTTCAGATATAAAACAATTACGATATTATCAGAGTATGTACCAGGCGCTTCGGAAGTTCGTTTCGGTAACGCGTCGGACTTTTTGAAGAGACCGCGTCGGACTTTTTGAAGAGACCGCGTCGGACTTTTTGAAGAGACCGACTTCCGTAAATAAAATAATGTCAAGTTTATTGCTTTAATCGGATTATACCAGTGATGTTGGCATTAATTAAGGGAGGCCATTAATTAATAAAAGCTTTTGCAACTCCTTTGTTAGTTAGTCCTTATTGTTTATTTTAGCGGACACCCACATTACAGCCGTGACCAAATTAAACTTAAAAAGTTACATGCATCATGATTCAGACTGTACAAACGTATCTTCCAAGCTGCAGTCTAGGAAATAATACTACTTTCATTTAGTTAAAAAAGTAACTATTACTGTAACTTGATAATTGTCTTGCTTAAATGATAGCTACACAAAACATTTCCAAAAAATTTAAATGTATAATAACAATTAATTAAGCTAATTTCAGATAAAGTCAATTTTTTTTTGTTTTATTTGTTATTTTATCTTTTTAAAGTTTTTATTGTCAGATGTTATAAAATAAAGCGATATTTGAAAATTGTCAATTTTTGGTAGTCTCCCCACCCTGAAGTCTCCCTAAATTTCCTGAAGTCTCCCTAAATTTCCTGGAGGGAGACTTCAAGTCTCCCTGTTCTGGACCCCTAGGCTGAGGCCTGCCTGCACTGTGTTATCATTTATGCTTTTTCAAGTTTACCGACCCTCTAACATCGAAAAACCAATTAAGCCCTTACCTGAACAAAGAACATATTAGTTTCTTAATTTTGTTTTATTGGTTTTAAGCCCACAACATATGCTGAAAATGTAATCAAATTAGGTTTTACTATCTCTTGGGCGATTGGGCGATCAAATCTTGGCACTCAAGCTGTTTTAACCATTCTGTTTCAATTGTTAAGGGCATGTCGGTTCATAATACTCTTCTTTTTTTTCTGTTTACCCATACCATAGTATGGTAAACATAGTGTCGTTGTCCAGATTGACCATTCATTGTTAGTCCGTCCATCCATCTGTCTGTAGACACTTTACTCATGGTGCGATAACTCAAATATTTTCTATCTGAACGGAACCAAATTTTGTATATGCATTTCTCAGCACAAAATACAGATCGAGTTCGAATATGGGTTTGATCCGGGTATTTTTAACTGAGTTATGGCCCTTTTACGATTTAGAATTCACGCATGCTGCAATTACTCAAATTTTTTTATCTGATCGGAACCGAATTTGGTATGTTAGTTTATCAGCCCAAAATACAGATCGAGTTCAAATATGGGTTTGATCCGATTATTTTTAATGGAGTTATGGCCCTTTGACATAGTATTCAATTACATGTAATACACTGAGAATTTTAAGAGAAAGTCACAATCACACAGCAGTGAAATAATAGATTCTATATTTAGCTATGGAGAGGTACAGTTTATTGACATAATACACCAGTACATATGGCCAGCTAGCAGCTGTAGAGACACTGTATCTTATCTTAGAAAAAAATTAACCCGCCCATTCCCTAGTTCCTTCATATGATGTCATTGAAAATGATTAACCCTCTCCACACATCATATGGTTTTGATGCTTTTCATTTGATCGTTCTCTGATTCTATATCCAGGTTGATGGTGATCCACTTTTCACTTGCATGGATTTTGGGATTAAAATTAACCCATTCCATAGACACATGATATCTGATAGGCAGATATTAAATTATACCTTTCACTTTGAGCCAGGTTCAGTAAGGATTTCTAAAAGCCACCAATTGAATATTCATCATTAGAGTAAATGTCTTATTTTGATATTCCCTCTATTGCATTTGGGGTGCAGGATAATAATAACGTTGCTTGTATTATTGAGACAAGACTTATTGTATTGGCTTCTAAATCCAATTACATGCTTTTATAGACTATTTTGTGTTGCTCAGTTCATTAGTGTGGTTAAGATTAATCCCTTGCTATCTGATTTGATAACTAAAATATTTGTCAATGATTATGTTTATATTTCATTGTCATATATAGTTTATGATAAAACCCCCATAACCTGCATAGAGAGGGTCATTTGGTTTATTTGCTTTTAAAATATTAACATTCTCCAAAAATCCTGTTGACACAATGATAACTAAACATTTTTAACCCAATCACTCTTATAATCACATCCAGGTTAATCATGACACATTCTTCACTATAGATTTTGGTATCGATTGAATGGTTTTGAAAATATTAACCATAATTTTAATTATATTTCTGCTGTTTATCTTTCCAATGATCAGCTTAGAAGAAAATTAACCCACCCATTCCATAGACATACAGTATGCTATCCAAAGTAATGACTCTAATATCTTCAATCTGACCATTCTCATATCTCACCTCTAGTTATCTCATAATTATGCATTAAAATATGTTATATCCAATCATTATCAATAATATTTTACCAAAATTATAACTATTTTATCTTTAACTGTTATGTATGGTGCTTCTGCCTGACAATGGACTGAGCTTTATTAGCTTTATTAGCTTTATCACCCTATAAGACATATCTATTTTAGAGTGACCTAACAGGTTGAAATCAAATGCCATATCCATGTTCATATGGAAGGTGCCCAATAAGTCTTTTGCCACTTTTGAACTTAAAGGTACTCAAATCAATTCAATGGTCCCCATATTATCAGATTCCAACAACAATAATTTTTTTGAAATGCCGCTTCTGTTATCAGAATCAACTAAATTGCCCAAAAATAATGCTATCCACAGTCCACTATAGTATAAAATTGCCCAAAACCTGTTATTTATTAACATTTTGTACAATGAAATTTTGCCAGTTTGTCAAATATCAGACACAAAAAGGCCACTTGATTTTAGAGTTATCCATCTTCATCTGCTATTTGGTCTTCTCGTCGACTTTTACTGGGCCACTAAATATTCCAGGTGGTGAAACATAATATATTAAAATTTTTATATCTGCTCACTCTGAGCTTTGATGAATGGGTTCCTCGATTCAAATCAAATATTTTGTACCCCCTGAAGCCAAATAAATAGTAACTGAGGGATGCTTAATCGGATTGAGTACCTTTAATAGTAAGATGTGAATTGTTGAAAAGGTTGGTGTAAGGATTTATGAAAATAGCTAATCTCTATCGCCAAGGTATGGGTTAAACATCTGCTGATCGTGATCGGCCTCTCGTTTATCTCTTGAAATTGTGGTACTTACAGTCCCCCGAAACAAAAATTATTTCTTGTACTCAAACATACCTTTAGTGTAAATCTAATTTTGGAATTCCAAGCAACAATGAACATCATGAAATACAACAGTGCTGCCCAGGCAAGTAATAAACACAGAACCACATACTACCTGCTGACAATACATGTCATTGGGGATAACACTCATGGACTGCAGCCTGGACTCATAGTATTTAAGGTTACGTCATCACACTCATGCCATAAATTGACAGTAACACAAGGCTTGAGTGCAGTTTTGTTTATTAATGCCCTTATAAAGAAATTAATGTTTGCCTGCTTGATATCTCTTTAGTCAATCTCGTCAGCAACCAAGGTGATCAAAATTACCCGTTGTTGAATGTTTTTTCAGCTGTTTTACTTCTACCTATGTCACTTGTCAATGAAATGGGCCGTCAGTTAATACTTGCCAAATCATATGCTGGTATTGGGAGTAGATTTTCTAGATATAAATGGAAAAATCTTAATCTTTCTATAATCTTGGCCAGTTCCAGGTATTCCTGTTCAATTTGTGTGATATAAGTACCTACTATACAACTAAGTGTCAGAATTGGTGTGTACAGCTCAGAAGATAGTTTTTTAATGGTAATTTAATACATCTTTAAAGGTTGGTAGTGGGTACCTGAAAACGGTGAGATTTTGAAGAAATTCAATGTTTTTAATATCAATGGGAAATAACAGGATCATTTTCTATACTTTTGAGGTAGAAAAATTGATCTTGTTATTTCCCACCAATTGCTCATTCCTGGAATATATTTTTATGCCAAATTTTAAATTGATTTGATCGAAATTTTAGACAAACATGAATCTTGAATATATTCAACCCGCTATAATCGAATGTGTGGATGTATTATGACAGCTAACATGGCTCTAAGAGTGATGTTGCGGGGGGGGATGTACTGTGGAAATATCATGCCTGACAACACTTATTTTCCTACTGGGATTAAGGTCATGGTTAATTAATTTTTTGTCTACCGTCAATCACTGCATTTCCTTTTTTTGAACTATTATAATTAATAATGAATGTTATATATTATTGGCACAATCATCAATGCATAGTCCCAATGATTGTCTCAGATAAGAACATCTACTCTTAATACCTAGGCAGATCCTTCATTCACATAAAATATTGTAAACAAGATTTAAACAGTGTTAATATTTATGTTATATTATAATAACATTGTGCTCTATATATTCCCCCTGTAAGTAACTTCTGAAACCTATCAAGAATAATTAATAATGGATAATCACCTCATTTCACATTTAATTCTCAGAATCCCAGATGATGCTAAACATAAACTTCCTTTCTATACTAAAGCATCATTGATGAGTAGTTATCCCATAGGATATGTTCAGATAATAAGTTCAATAAATGACCATTTGTCATTTGTTTTCCTCCAACGTTCCGTTGGAGGACTATGGTAATGACCCTCGTCCGTGCATCTGTCCGGAACTTTGTCCGAGCATGTATTCCGTCTATTTTTTTAAATTTCATCCAGCATGGGAACCTGCTCATCTGCGACACTGAGTTCGGTCGGACTTATTTTTTTTTTTGCAGAGTTATTGCCATTTTTCGACATAGAATCATACATCCTGGGAAGCGTCATTTTCCAGTCAACTTTTTAAAAACTTGGCAGAGATGTGAACCAGCATGGGAACCTGCGCACCTGCAATTTTGAGTTCGGTCGGAGTCATTTTGGCAGAGTTATTGCCATTTTTCGACATAGAAATGGTTTGTGTTTTTTATTTTAGAGTTATTGACCCTTTCTAGACACATTGAAGATGTGCAACATATTTAGTGAATATGCACTTTGTATCATATTGGTGTAATCAAATTCCTCCTATGTAGTTTGTAGTACTAGTATAGGGATCTGAAACCCATAAATCCTTCAAACCTGCCATCTTCGTCGGGGGGGGGGGGGGGGGGGGGGGGGGGGACCTTTTATTGAACTTATTATCTAAACATTTCCCTCAATAAATAGGACTCTTTCTGTACTTTTATTTTTTGCAAATCAGTAATAGACCATTCTGATGTACATGTACACTTTTTAACTGACTGGGAGAATCCATTTAATATAGAAAACATTAATTAAACATGGCCTAAACTTGGCATTGCTCAACTTCTTGGGCAACAATGTAACTGTTCAAGAGCTGACAGACTCATATCATTAAGCACTATAAAAAAAAAATAAAAAAATATCTTGCATTATCATTAATTTCTTTCTTTCAATCAACATTTTGCAGGTTGGAATTTCACAATAGTTGGAAAGCTTCAGATATCCGTTTGAAAATTTCAACGAAGTTGGAAATTTGTCTGGTTCAAATCAGGGTGTGGGGACAAATGTATATATTTCAAGCTGGACACCCCGGCATAAATCCTCCAGCCACGTGCCTGGGGTCTAAACATTCAAGTTTCCCAGTTATTTTAGTTAAAATTGGTCAATTTCTTATTTGTCATCCCATCAAGGTCAACTGGGTGGGTCGAAATTGCTACTGCCAGGCATATAGTAACAGCTTGTGGCTCTTACATGTAGGACCAATTTTGAATCGAACAACTGAAAAAGTTAAATATACATTGTATATATGTATTTTTTTATTGCCGTCCTACCAGGCCTTAGGACACAGGCTTGTAATGTGCTATGCTGCCCCCGAACCTGCACTGCCCTTATGCGCCATCTCTATATTATGAGCTTGCTTTACGTTATGGTCGTAATGGTCGTAAGCAGGTGTGTAATATAGAAATGGTGGATAAGGCCAAAAAAACATTGATGTTTCCAATAACTTGGGCTGCCACAATTCAGACATTCACGATGCGATGCAATTTGCGATTTTGTTATCACGATGCGATGCGCACGTGATGCAAAGTTTTGGCAACTGACTGCTGTAAAAACTAGATGAACCATTTAATCATTTTAGTATGTATATTCTCATGAGTGTTCACCTCAGCATATTCATTGATGTAAATTACAGGACCTAACTAAATTGACCAAATGCATGGCCAGGTATTAGAAGTAGACTATTATAGTTTTAATACAGTCCCTAGATCTGCCCAGTTGGGAAGTTTTGAGTAGAAAAGTTTGGATCTGTGACTATTGATAACTCTGCATACATGGATTATTGTTTTTGCATCACATTGCACCCTCCCAATACGATAAATTGCAATGTATGGCTTGTATCGCAACTGCAGTAATGATACAAATGTTTTTATCGCCAAGTCGTTATCGCCAATTTTATCAGGGAATATTAAAGGAAATGGTAGATACATTTAAAAGTAATTATCAGTGGATTCAATTTGGTCATGGGACAGAAGTTCAGCAAACGCTGCATGTTGTTTACCAATTAATTTTCTCAATTTACCACATCCAAATCCCATGACCACATTGAGACTGCAGTTCATTTCTGTATGTAGCACAAACATATAAATAAAATTTATTTTATAAATGGACTGGAGATGTAAAATCAGACCATCTGGTCTTGAACAAAATATAATTACCAGATCTTAAATTAATTAGTAATATCACAAGCTGATACCACACCTTTGTTATACCTCAGAGGTCAAATTAGGGTGTCTTGGGTGTTATATATGGATATTCTTGGACTTCAGATGTGTTTTGTACTTTACTTCAGATTTGGTGGTCAGCGGAGTTGGTTTTCACCATGCTGGCATGGATCTACAGGACAGAAAGCTAGTAGAAGAATTGTTTCTCAATGGGAATCTACCAGTTTTAAGTAATTCACCATCATAAGACTTCAGCTAGGCAATGCAATGTCAATTTTCCATTTCTCAGGCTAAAACATTTTGAAAAGCATGTGCATGCACATATTAAATTTTTATTTTTATTTCTGGGGATCACGCCAACGAGGCATTCCATCTCTGCATCCACTAGCTCTGGGTCTAAATTCAGTTGCTTGTGGCTGTTATTATCGAACAGATATTCATAAAAAGTTAGTTGATAGATTCCATATGATTTATTTCGTCAAAAAGAGCCCAATCAAGTATGACCAATTATGCCTTTTTACTGAGATTGCATGAATGCAGTCGCAATCCATCAGGTATTTGACAAATGTTTCAACATAGTTACCAATTACAGCAATAAATCAGAAATCTTAAACTATCTCATTTCTGCATATGTTTTATAAAAAAGTTACTGCAATTATTACTTATTACCGATTAAAGCTTTCCCCAACAGTTTGAACATGAATAAAAAGGTTATATGCGCGGGTTTTGACTCCATGTGCGCAGGCTTGAGAAACGCGAAATTGACTTTGCATAGCCCTATAGTAAATTTTATGGATATCTGGCATACAAATTTGAGACAATAATGACCATTCAGTTCACCTGGAGGTTATTTAAAATGAAAATGCTGCAACAGAAAAACAGTTTTCTGTTGGTCTCCAGATCACTTTTTCGCACCTTAATAATTGGTCAATCAAGTCCCAAAATGAGACATTCAAAGTTATTAGTTCAATGAGTTACAAATTGGTTGCCAATTGGTAGTTAATAATACTGAATTGGTCATTGTCGCATGGTTTCGTGCAAAAAGACACCCAGGATCTCCCAAATGTGCAAGGCACAAATGATCTCTCAAATGTGAACAAGTCACCCAGCATCTCAAAGTCGATTCAAGGATACAGAATTGTGGTGCCAGTCAAGCTCACAGCGTATGGAACGCCCATTCAAATTATGTTGAAATTCCACTCCGATAAAAAACAAATGCTTATTAATATAATAAATAGCAGCAAACTAATCTAAAATCACATTTTTGATGGGACAATGACCAATTCATGGTTAATAATACCAGTTAATTGTAGTGAGTATAACAGTTTGTGTAACTTTTCTGGTAACCTATGGCTTATCTAAACACAAACCAGGCCAACAAGCTATATTTCCGACTAAATCATGAAAAATTACCCATAATTCTGCTGTGGTTAAGGAGTCGATTATTTAGGGCATTACTGTAGTTTTCCACCTTTGATAACTAAATACTCACTCACTAATATGTATCCTCTTGATTTGTTCAGGAATATTCAGCTAATAAGTTCAACAAGTTTGTTGAACTTACTGTCGGAACATTCCTACAAATGAATGATTAGGAAAACATAAGCTGTTCATCTGTTATCAACTTTCAAATATATGAACATCCACACATACGAAGAATAAACCAATCCAATGTTTTCTTTTAGATTTGAATGCAAGAATCCATTTTGGAACCAATTCAAGGGATCAAAATAATATTAAGTTTGAATATTCATCACCCATTGTTACCCACTGATACACTTCAACCATTTTTACCTCAACATTGCAAAGTAAAGTTTGAGCTATTGCCATGGGTTGGCATCCATCGTCCGTGCGTGCGTCTGTGCATCAACAATTTCCTTTGAGAATCTCTCATCCGATCTTCATATAGATGGGAGCTATAATTTTTTTCCGAATTTCGATGAAAAACATGGCTGCCAGCAGCCATCTTGGATTTTAATTTTGAATCCATCGGCACACCCTACAGTCCGCATTTATGGCCGGATCATTTTTAGCTCAACTTTACTTTGTAAAGTTTGAGCTATTGCCATGGCTTGGTATCAGTCGCCTCAGTGTGTGCATGTGTGAGGCGTCAACAATACAGGCTACAGGTCGTACATTTGGTCAGATCATTATGAAATTTGTCATAGCTGTTGACATTGACATGTAGATGGGAACGAATCATTTTGGGGTCATTCGGCAAAAAAACATGGCCAACAGCGGCCATCTTGGATTTCAAAATTCAATCCATTAGCACAGACTACAGGCCAGAGTTTTCGTCTGATCATCATGAAATTTGTCGTTAAAGTTAATATTGACATGTAGATGGAAACGAGTCAATTTGGGGTCATTCGGCCATAAAACATGGCCGCAGGTAGCCATCTTGGATTTTACTATTTGTATGACTAAATCCTTTGACACAGGCTACAGGTCATATCTTTGGTCGGATCATCATGAAATTTGTGATGGACGTTAACATTGACATATAAATGGGAACGAGTCATCATTTTGAGGTCATTCAGCAAACAAACATATGCTGCCAGTGGCCATCTTTGGATTTCAAAATTCAATCCATTAGCATGGGTTACAGGCCGTACTGTTTGTCTGATCATCATGAAATTTGTCATTTATATTAATATTGACATATAGATGGGAACGAGTCATTTTGGGGTCATTCGGCCAAAAAACATGGCCACCAGCAGCCATCTTGGATTTTACTCTTTGCATGACTAAATCCTTTGGCACAGGCTACAGGTCGTACCTATGTCGGATCATCATTAAATTTGTCATGCATGACTAAATTCTTTGGCATGGGCTACAGGTCGTACCTTTGGTTGGATCCAGGCCCCAAGCTAGGGGGCGACTTGGGCGAAGTTCTCGCCTTCGGGATGGCGACTTCGCCCTCGGACGTCTGGGAGGCGAAACCGGTGGAAATTTGACTTGTTTTGCCAAAAAATATATTAAAATATTAGATACTGCATGAAATATGTCTGTCATAATGCTGTTGTCTTATCTCTCTGAACCATTTGGCGAAACATTTCCTTAAAATATCCCTTTCTGATTGAAAAAGTTGTTCACATTCAACCCCGGCACGATCTATTTGAAGTGACCTATATTCGCCGGGATTATCGGGTGATTATATATCTAACCATCGAAAGTCATTATCACTAGTATCAGAAATAATTAGACTATTCGAGTTACGTGTTATAAATTAGTACAAGACCGCCATTCCGCTTTTCAGATATAAAACAATTACGACATTATCAGAGTATGAACCAGGCACTTCAGAAGTTTGTTTCAGTAATGCGTCGCACTTTTTGAAGAGACCGTGTTGCACTTTTTGAAGAGACCGCTTCCGTAAATAAATGTCAAGTTTATTGCTTTAATCGGATTATACCAGTGATGTTGGCATTAATTAAGGGAGGCCATTAATTAATAAAAGCTAAACTTTAGCAATAAAACTAAAAGCATTTGCAACTCCTTTGTTAGTTAGTCCTTATTGTTTATTTTAGCGGACACCCGCATTACAGCCGTGACCAAATTAAACTTACAAAGTTACATTCATCAATCATGATTCAGACTGTACAGTACTACAAACGTATCTTCCAAGTTACAGTCTAGGAAATAATACTTCAATATTGTATTACAATACTACTTCCATTTAAGTTAAAAAAATTAACTACTACTGTAACTTGCTAATTGTCTTGCTTAAATGATATCTACACAAAACATTTCCAAAAATTTAAAATTTATAATATTAATTAGGCTAATTTCAGATAAAGTCAAAAAATTTTAGTTTCATTTCTTATTTATCTTTTTATTGATGTTATAAAATAAAGCGATATCTGAAAATTAATAAGTGGTTCTTATGTTTTTCTTAAGTCTCCCCCACTTCTCCCTATTTTGGCTGAAGTCTCCCTAAATTCTCCAGAGGGAGAAGTCACTTCTCCCTGTTTTCAACCCCTAGCTTGGGCCCTGGTTGGATCATCATGAAATTTGTCAGTAATGTTAACATTGATATGGAGATGGGAACAAGTCATTTTGGGGTCATTCGGCCATAAAACATGGCTGCTGGCAGCCATCTTGGATTTTAGTCTTTGCATGACTAAATCCTTTGGTATGGGCTATATGTCGTACCTTTGATCGGATCATCATGAAATTTGTTTGTATGACTGTTAACATTGAAATGTAGATGGGAACGAGTCATTTTGGAGTCATTCAGCCATAAAACATGTCCGCTGGCAGCCATCTTTTATTTTACTCTTTGCATGACTAAATCCTTTGTCACACCCTAGAGTCCACTTACCTCATCCGATCATCATCAAACTTCATATTAATCTTTATATTGATCTACTACATGGAAGCTAGATTTGAATTTCATTGGAAAACATAGCTGTCAGCAACCATCTTGGATTTTACTTTATATTTATCTCTTCATGTTGATAATCAAGTATTATACTTAGACCTTTCAACTTTCTGCATTCCTAATCGCTCCATTGACTGTAACACATGAAATCATTCCCTTTCCGAGGTGAGCTACAGTGTATTTGACACTTACATTTAATTTTGCAGGCACATTGTGATCACCTGTAAATGAGAGCTATCGAATTTGAACGATTTTCTATGAAAGCCATCGTGGATTTTACTCTTTGCATGAATAAATCCTACAGACCACATCCCTCATCCGATCACCACCAAACTTCATATGGATCTTCGGGGTGACCTCTAGATGGGGGAGCCTCCTATTTTGACCGAAATTTTTTGAAAAGCATGGCTGCCATTGGCCATCTTGGAATTTACTCTTTTTATGACTAATTTCTTTGACGCACCCTACAGACCACATCCCTCATCTGATCATCACCAAACTTCATATGGATCTTCGGGGTGACCTCTAGTTTACTTTCCTTCTTCTTTATCATTCTACTCATTGCTCAGCAAAAACTTTCCAAGTTGAACTATAGTGTCATTGACACTTTCATTAAACTTTGCAGGCATGATTGTGATCACCTGTAGATGGTAGCTATCGAATTTGAATGATTTTCGATGAAAAACATGGCCGCCGATAGCCATCTTGGTTTTTACTCTTTGCATGAGTAAATCGTTTGGCACACCCTACTGGCCACATCCTCATCTGGTTATCACCAAACTTTATATAAGTAGCTTCAGAGTGACCTATAGATGGGAGCTATAAAAAATGTCCGAATTTCGATGAAAAAACATGGCCACCAGCAGCTATCTTTTATTTCAAATTTGAATCTATCGGCACAACCGGCAGTGCTCATTTATTGGAGAATTGATTTGAAAATTTACAGGCCTGTTTAGAATCACCTCTAGATGGGAGCTATCAAATTTGAACAATTTTCGATGAAAAACATGGCCGCTGGCAGCCATCTTGAATTTTACTCTTTGCGTGACTAAATCCTTTGTCACACTGTACAGACCACATCCCTCATCTGATCATCATCAAACTTCATATGTATCGTCAGGGTGACCTCTAGATGGGAGCCTTCTATTTTGATCGAAATTCGTTGTAAAACATGGCCACCAGTGGCCATCTTGGAATTTACTCTTTGTGTGACTAAATCCTTTGGCACACCCAACAGACAATATCCCTCATCCGATCATGATCAGATTCTTCTTTATCATTCTTTTCATTGCTCAGAAGAAGAAAAATAACTTCTCTCCAAGTTTAGCTATGTACAGTGTCATTGACACTTTCATTTATGTTTTGGTAATAATGAATTAAAAAATTTTTTATGAATTTTCAGCAGTACCCACCGTGAGGCACTTTAAATGTGAAATTTTCCTGAACAAGTTTATTTATATCTGACATCTAGATCTGGCATTCCAATGACCTTAATTGTTTCTAAGCAGTCACGATTGAGTTATTAAAGCAGTCAGAAATATGTGATGTCTGCTATTCGGTATACTATGAATAATTTGCAAAGACTGTTTCTGATAGTTAACGTAACATATATGGTATCTATGGACAGTTGCTACGAGCACCCTGGCAATGGGAGTGAACCTACCTGCTCATCTAGTGATTGTGAAAGGCACAGTTTTCTATAACATGGGCGAGGTACATGAATTATCAAACACACAAATACTACAGATGATAGGAAGAGCTGGGAGGCCGCAGGTAATATTTAATATTTTGTATTTTGTTATTATTTATGTCTGAGATTTTATGAACAATAATTATACCCCCACGAAGTGAATGTTATACCACCCACGAACGAAGTGAATGGTTTGTAAACTGGATTACATGTGTCCGGTTTGTCTGTCCGAACATATCTCTGTCATGGTTCCCTATCGTGGCTGCTTTAACAAGAAGGACAAATGACATTGTTCCCATTTTCCATTCTAAAGTTATCCTTTTTTGTTTATCTGGAAATCTTGGTTTTTGTTCATTCATGCAGATATCTCGACCATGGGTTGTCGGATATCAATAAAATTTGGTATGATTTTCCATCATGGATGCTTTCAAAACAGCGGCAAATGACATTGTTGAACAATAAAATAAGTTGCTCTTCAAACGCTTTCGGCATTAGGCCTTCTCCAGTTGATATTCAGACTAAATCACCTGATGGCATTCAGGTAAATATACATGTACAAATAACAATGGCAGATACTTTCCAATGACTTTAAAAGTATTTGTAAGATTACGTCAACTAACACTAGGCAATGTTATCGCAGCATTGACAGTCAAAAGTTGGCGCCATAATTTACTCTCGCGTTGAAACCGTGACCAGTCCAGGTATTCAACTTCCTTATCCAATGGTCTTCCCATATCAGTCTTGATCAGCTGTTTGTTGTACCATTAACTTTTTCTAAAACCGATACACTGATATTATTAACAGTATGTTCCAGTTAATTAAAATGTTCATAGGTTGGCTTATAATCAGGAAGTCGAATGTTCCTTAGATGTTCCACAATCCTTTCTGACAATTGTCTCTCTGTCTCACCAACGTACACAGCAGATCCACATTTCAAACAACTTAGACAACATATACCACATTTCTGGTTTTGCAATTACTATTTCTGCACACTTTATACTCTGCGTTACATGTCATATTTTTAACTTCATCCAGACGCATAATTTTGCAAGTGGAACACGAATCCGTACATAACTGTGAAGGCACTGATCGCGATACAGATCTACTTGTTTTACGATGAGCAAGACTATCCCCCAAATTACTGTCCCTCCTGTATAAGATTAAGTAAGGGCTGCTCTGCAGAAAAATTACTGCATCCAGTCTGATTAATTTTAAATGCTTCCTAGTTTTCTTGCCTAAACCCTGGAGAGTACTGTTTTATGTCACTACCAGAGGCACTCTTTCATTTTTAGACACTTTAGCTGTTTTTCGGCTTGTTAACAATGGTTTCCTGTTTAATCTGTCGACCTTTCTGAGCTGTTTCTCAGCAATTTGTGCACTATATCACCTCCGCCTTAGTTGCTTTTTCTATTCATGACGATGTCTCAAATAATCTGCCTGTTTCTCACAAATCCTCCATCGTTCAGTTTTTGGATGTAATCTGCTTTATCTACCACAACTATCCTGATCCTTTGTCGGACCGCCAGTCTGATTATTATTGAAATGTTGTTAAGAAGAGATACAGATTATTTTCGACATTGCCGTGAATTGAAAAGGCAATTAAGGCGGAGGGGATATAATGCGCAATTCGTCAAGAAACATCTCCGAAAGGTTGACAGATTAGACAGGAAACAATTGTTAACACGCCAGAAAACATCTAAAGTGTCCAAAAATGAAAGAGTGCCTCTGGTGGTGACATATAACAGTACTCTCCCGGGTTTAGGCGAGATAACTAGGAAGCATATGGATATTCTATATGAATCAGACCGGATGCTGTCAGTTTTTGCTGAGCCGCCTTTAATCTCATATTGGCGAGACATTAATTTGGGGGATATTCTTGTTCATCCAGGTTCATCGTTGAAAGAGTAGATCAGTATCAGTGCCTTCACAGTTATGTATGGATTCGTGTGCCACTCGAAAAATTATGTGTTTGCGTGTAACGCAGCTGAGTATAAAGTATGCAGATATGTTGATTGCAAAACTGGTAACATGGTACAGTAATGCTCTAAGTAATCGACTTCTTAACCACAGGAGAATTATGGGTAACTTTTCAGGATTTAGTCGGAAATATGGCTTGTTGCCATTCATCGGAAAGCTCTCGGGGAGAGCTTTCCGATGAATGGCACTAAGCCATATTTCCGACTAAATCCTGAAAAGTTATCCATAATTCTCCTGTGGTTAGGGAGTAGATTAATTAGGGCATTACTGTACATTGTCAAAGTTGTATGATATGTGGATCCGCTGTGTACATCGGTGAGATAGAGAGACAATCGTCAGAAAGGATTGTGGAACATCTAAGGGAAATTCAACTTCATGATGTTAAGCCGACCTATGAAAATTGTTATCAACCGGGACATTCCATTGACAATATCAGGGTATTGGTTTTAGAAAAGGTTAATGGTAACAAACAGCTGAGACTGATACCAGAAGAATATTGGATTAGGATGTTCCCGGACTGGTCACGGTTTCAATTCTATGGGAAATGACACCCAACTTTTGGATGTCAATGCTGCGATAACGTTGGATAGTGTTAGTTGACGTCCTATTACGAAATACCTTTAAAGTCATTTGAAAGTATCCACCATTGTTATGTGTACATGTATTTTACCTGAATGCCATCAATATCAACTGAATAAGACCTAAGGTCGAAAGCTTTTTAAGAGCGACTTCTTATATTTGTCAACCTACAGGGTCCCTTATCTCCTGGACCATTTATACACTACTATGACATTGTTCACCATCCATAGGGCTTTGATAGAAGTGTTAAAAAAGAACCCATTAACACGATTGAGAATGGTCATGGTCCAGTAATGTTTTTCTACTTAGGGTATGGCTACACTAAGTTATATGTCATGTGGGGATATGCATCGAGCGACTGTTCAGCTCTAGTTTTATGAAGAACAAGATAGAAATTCTTTTTGGGATAGGTTGTCTATTCACCTGGATATAATTTTTTTCCACAAATTGGAACAGGAGTGTTACTATTTTTAGAACATTTTAACATTGAAAATCTATCTTTTAAAACACACTTTTGAGTGAAATTTGTGTAACAGCAGATGTTTCTCCTGCATTTTGGGTGAATAATAATGAAAAAATATTGTTATAAATATTGCCCGAGCTAGAGAATTTCTAAAGAAAAACATATTATATTTTATAACACTGACATTTTGATTATTGCATTCCAATATTACAGTTTGATACAACAGCTACAGCAGTTATTCTGACAAAACATCAACAGAAGGTGAGTGCATTTTTGATACCCCTGTCCACCTGATTGAAAGGGATTTACTGGAATGAATCGGCATGACTATCCACATTAGTCCACACAGACTACTTTGTTCATCCATTGTAATGTCAGTGAATTTGTAAATTTAAAATTGATACAATATTGCAAATTGTACTTAGGTCATCTTTTCAGTGAATTGGTGCATGAAACAGATCCACTGAAAATATCTTAAGACAATGAGATTCAATAAAAGTTTTATATTCACTACTATGAGGAATCCAACTTTATACTATAGTCTATTATCACATTGGCATATTGGTCAAATTTGAGCATTCGAACTTGCTTGCCAAGTTATTTTTTTCACACACAGTTCATAATTAATATGTTTTTGTTAAAGCGACATGGCAATGCCTGCTTCAAAATATACGTAATAATATTCACTTTTGAATTTTCCCGGGCATCGAAATAGGTTGATAAATACCTGAAATACCTTTCTACAAATGTGATATGTTCCAGAAAGATGATTTAAAGTGATAAAAAAATACAACCTTAAAATACGATGTTCAGACTCAAACTCTTGTCACGCCATTCATTGAAATTCCGGAAAAAACCTGAATAATGCAGGACTGTCTGGAAAATATATAGTGCGTTATCTTAACTGGAAGCTAATTTAACTTCACACACTGCTTTCTCTTAATTTTAATCATAACAATATGTAATACCATAAAAGTTACATAGAGAAGACAGCTTTAGATTTTCCTCCCATGGTCTACAGGTGCATTTTTTACGCAACCACTGATTAAACTATTTAACCAGAACGAAACAATCTCAAATTTACTGAAATATATAAGAAACAAAACTTAATTTTTCAGCGCAAAATAACAAGTTTGGAAATCTTCCACATAGGTATGTTTTGAGATACCTCTTACCAAATTATGTTTACATAATGTTGGGGTTCGAACAAGCCATGTATGTATTTCATGTGCTCAGGATTCATATCTTGAAAAGACATGTGAAATGTTAATATATTAGTTTTTAAGACATGTTAAATTTATTCAAAACTATACACAATCTATTTTCATTGACAGATGCGATATGAGAATGTTCTAAATGGAACTCAGCTTATTGAAAGCAGGTACGCATGTTTATAATGCGGAGAGTGATAATTGAATAAACGGATGATAATTAGTTGGGGAAGAACATTAGAAGCCTCAATTTATTACATGCTACCAATATTAGCATTTATCGGTTGAAAATTAGGCAAAAATGTTGATTGCTTCAAATTCACATCTGAAGAGGGGATTTCAAGAATATCTCATGTTTATTTTCTACTTACAAGAATTTACTTATATGTTGTTTTAATGCCCATTTCACTGACATTTAATACTAAATTCTTCAAAATCCAAAGCATGATCACTATGGGTGTCTTTAGAATGAAAATCAATTGCCAGGTTTATTCAGGATACATATGGACATTCATCATTGTATTAATTTCTACTGTTGCAGCCTCCATAAGAACTTAATTGAACATCTGAATGCTGAAATTGTCCTCAATACCATCACCGACCTGGGTGTAGCACTGGATTGGATTCGACACACATTCCTCTATATTAGAGTGATGAAAAATCCAAAGCACTATGGTATGCATACTGTTTATATCACCATTTTATGCAGTCTCAGTTATATACCTGATTTAAAATGTATTACAGTGAAATCTGTTATGAGAGACCACCCATTTTGCCAACACAAAATGGTCGTTCATGACAGGGGGTCGTCGACGACAGGTTTGTTCCAATTTCGACTGAACTGACATCTATCATCAGTGTTAGATGTCTGAGCAAGTGAATTATTTTTATATACAAACTGGTTGAAAATGATTGTGATTATAGGTTTAATCTTATTTTAGTAAAGTATACTTTAAATTTATATTAGTAAAAAACAAACAAAAAGAGATTTATACAAGTAAATGCATGTTAAATAATGCAGTAGAACAGCCGATCAGAGAACACATCGGGCACGTGAGTCGTGACAGTAGGAAGAACAAGATATATTTCCGGGGCGCAAATCAACTCCCAACATGATAATTAACTTGATAAAAGGGAATAAATAAACGTACATCAGTCGTCACTGCGTGTCTTTATTTCATTCCTGTCTCACATATTATATTATTTTGAATGTATTAGTATCTTCGAATAAAACTGCAAACAGCAGAAATTCATAAACAGTGGGTGTCCTTGACCTGACCTGTAATGATTCTGGACACGTGCATGATTGACTTCAATTTCGCGACTACGGAATATCTCTTATGTTTCTATTGTTGCGACACAGTTCATTGCGTAGTGTCTGCAAACTTCTTACTAGTATTTGATGATGTCACATGGAATGATTTTAATTTAATATGAAGCCCGGGAATGAGCATTATAAAAAACTTGGAAAGCATGCATTGTCAGCGTGTTGATGGTTCTTTCAATGAGGACGCGAACTCCTGTATTTATTAAACAAAGGTTCCTTTATGCTTCGGGTGCAGACATTAAATCCCCGCGTTGAGTAAGTTTGACACTTTGCCCTAAGCGTTTTCATGCTTCACCACAATGAGGCAGTGACTGGATTAATTATAGGCCTATCGCAGGGTTCGCACAGGTGCTTAAAGTCATTAAAAGTGCTTGAATTTGATTTTCTATTTTCAAGGCCCTTAAAAGTGCTTAAATTCTCACCCTAATACCACTCAGGTCATTAAAAGTGCTTAAATTCTGGTAAAGACCGGGCCTGGGGAATAAACAACAAGGCATGGGCGGTCTTATACCTAGAAAACTGTTAACATCGCCGATATGATCGTAAAAATCGAACGGAACATTGCGGCGGAAGTGAGGGAGACATCGCGTAATCGCTAAAAATAGCATCGTTTCCGATACGTACGATTTTTCAATAGTACGAAACTGCTCTCCGCAAAGCATATGTAAGCTTCGCTCTGATTGGAGGGAAAATTTACACCAGCCAATCATGTAAGTTAATAGAAAATTTAACCGGCTGAACAAATAAATATGCCGGGAAAGTGCAAGTTCAATGTCGAATGGTGTAAACAAACAAAGTATAAGCAGTGGTTGTCGCCCGATCAAGACATTCATTCGGCAAAATGCGTAATATGCGCGAAAACGTTCACAATAGCCGGTATGGGCGAGGCGGCCCTGAAAAGCCACATTTTGTCGAAAAGACACATCGACCGGAGTCAAAAGTCGAATGACATTTCGGTGTTTATGAACAATGCGACGAATGCCACGGCCACAACGTCCACAAACTCCACATCGACATCAGTTTCATCCACATCCAGAAGCCCAACAGTGACACCATTTGTGAGAACAGAGGAAGTGGTCAAATCTGAAATATTGTGGACGATGAAAGTTGTTGAGTCACATTATAGCTACAACAGTTCGACACACACCGCAGAACTGTTTGCGAAGATGTTTCCCGACTCCAACATAGCAAAATCGTTTTCATGTGGCGATCGCAAAACGGCATATCTCACCAAATATGGTTTGGCGCCATATTTCAGACAGCAAATGACTTCACGTCTGAAGGACGCCGATACATACGTCCTCCTGTTTGACGAAAGTTTAAATTCAACCCTACAAAACAAACAAATGGACATGCACATCAGATTCATGGATACCTCTACAAATCTAGTGTCTAGTAGCTATTTCGACTCCACATTTATGGGACACGGGCGAGCGGATGACTGCATCAAAGAGTTTGAACACATCACACACAACTTAAATCTGTCCCAGCTCCTGCAAATTTCAATGGACGGCCCTAACGTAAATCTGAAATTCCTCAAAGATTTTAAAACCAAGGTCTTTACGGAACATACTGACAAAACTTTGGTCGACATTGGTACTTGCAGTCTCCACACCGTGCACAACTCATTTCGCGCTGCAATGGAACAAACCGAGTGGGAGCTAGATTCATTCCTGAAGTGTTTGTTTTCCTTATTCAAAAACTCGCCCGCAAGACGTGATGACTATAAGGATATTACTGCTCACGACACATTCCCATTGAAATTCTGCCCCCACCGTTGGGTGGAAAATACTCGAGTGGCGGAGAGGGCGATTGAAATTCTCGATGACGTCTCAACATTTGTGACCGAAGTGGAAGGGAACAAAAACTACACAACTCCAACATCTAAAGCTTTTTCTACAGTGAAAACCCACATCAAAGACCCTCTTCTCCTCGCTAAACTGTACTTTTTCGTAACATTATCAAAGGATGTGACACCTTACCTCACAATGATGCAAACAGATCATCCTATGATTCCATTTATCGCGGATGAATACGAGGACATGACCAGAACGGTTATGAGAAGAGTAATAAAACCATCTGCATTGGACTCGTTGAAAACAAAGGCGGAACTGGTCTCATATAAGCTTGCAGAGAATGACGATGATGTTCTTACGTATAACAAAGTGGAACTTGGATTCAATACCAAACGGACCCTGGCAGAAGTCAACAATGGACGATTGAGAATCACCTTCAAAATGGACTGTAGAAAGGCCCTCAAAGTTTTGACCACACGCTTATTGACCAAGACACCACTCAGTTCTGTGTTATGCAGGAATGCTAGTTGCTTTTCTCCGCGCATCATTGCATCCGACCCTGCCAAGTGCAAAAGTAAACTGACACGTGTACTCAGTGTTCTCGTTGACAACAAAAGGATTGCGGCAAAAAAGTGTGATGATACCATACGGCAGTATGACCAATTTCTTACCGACGCGAAGAAGGAGCATTCTGCATTCAAAGAATTCTCCTATGCCAAATCGACTGACAAGGACAAGGAAACTCGGGTTGATCAATTCCTGATCAAATTCATTAACTCCGAGAAGTATCCTGACTTATGGTGTGTTTTAAAGATGATTCTGGTCCTGTCACATGGACAGGCCTCGGTCGAAAGGGGATTTTCGGTGAATTCTAAAATTCTTGTTGAAAACAAGAAAGAAGAGACATTTTGCGCGGAACGATTAGTGTGCGACGGAATCGCCAGAGAAGGTGGAACGAAAAACATAAAAATCAACAGTTCCATAATTCAGTACTGTAAGGGTGCTCGAACAAAATATGAGAATCATCTGGTATACGAGCGAATGGGAAAATCCGATGACAAGAAGCGCAAGGCAAAGGTGGAACGCATGCAAGAGATGACTACTGCTAAAAAAAGACTGTGTGCAGACATAGCTTGTCTTGAGGACTCTTCCGACGAGGCAGCAAAAAAACTTGAAGAAACTGGCCACCGTGATTGGCTTGTTAAATTCAATCTGTATCGACAATCTATTAAAGAAAAACAAACGAAACTTGAAGGCGTAAAAAACGACATTGAAAGATTGGTAAAAGATTAAAATTTAATCTTTAACCATTACCAATCATTAAAATTTAATCGTTAACCAATCTTTCAATGTTGGTTTTTTATCATTTGATTTAATCATGAAATGACATTAACTTGTTTTTGTTTACTGTTTATTAAATTAAGTTATTTAAAAAATGTTTTTTATCATTATCACAGGATCACATATGCCTATTGTCTCAACACCAATCAGTAACAAAACAGTACTTACAATACCAATCAAACCAAAGCATTGATACATTCAAGCAGATAATTTATATATACATGTGTATACATGTATGTACTATATAATACAGTACTATAAAATACTATATGTACAGTGGCAAAGTATTTGAGTAAATTATTATTAAATGATAAAATCAGAGACTGAAAGTGTAGCTTTATTCATTTAATATATAATGTATATTGGGTATATAATTTATATTATATGTGCGTGTCTGAAAAGTTCAATGCTTTTAAATTTTCCTTGGGTTCTTTTCTGTTACTTTTAGGTTTTGAAACAATACATATGAGGTTCTGTGATTGAACCATCTCCCAACCACCAATAACAGCTTCAATCAGTATATATACACCATGTCTTAGTATTTAAACTGATTTAATTAGTAAATTAGCTTATTTAATTGTAGTGGAGCCTGCAAATGTACATGTATGTGAAGTTATCATAATCAACAAACAATATTTAACATTTTGTTTTGCCCGTGATAGTGTTAAAAGGGTGCTTGAAAAGTCATTAAAAGGTCATTAAAAAGGTGCTTAAAAGTGCTTAAATTTAGTTTTTGGGAACCTGTATGAACACTGCTATCGCTAAAAACAACAGTACAGCCAGGCAGAGTCTCAATTTTATGCTACTATGGAATATAGGATTTTTTGTATTTCATCATACATTAATTAGTTAGGTCAAACACTTCGTCAACATTCACATCAAAAATAATAAGAGTGATGAAGTTTTTATAATCCACGTTCCCAAATACTACTTTTGGATTAAAATGAACCAATGTTATATCCCCCCTGCTGGGAATTCCGCTTAGTCACATGTCTCGGTGGGGAATCCCCAAATCATAGTCTGTGATGAAGCAACTGATTGCAAATAATTTTAATCAAAGAAATGCATCCTGATGAAGCATCTGGGGCTCACGTTGGAAACGCACTGGTTAAAGACTTATTTTTCATGTCTGGGGGTCGTTCATAACGGGTAAATTTGGTCATTTTTGCCACAAATCACCGACCGCTGGTCGCGTTTGACAGGTGGTCGCTCACGGCAGGTCATTTATATAGTAAAACCAGTCCGTACAAAGCCAATCCGGTCGTTAAAGCGTTAAAGAGTTTTTACTGATTAGGCCAAATTAATAACAATTCTGTGTTCACAGGCATCACCCTCGTCACTGACATTTTCTTTTAAAAACCTCATCTGACATTATTTTCAATATTTTCTGTTAGAAATATTGGATTTGAACAATGAAAATAAATACCCCCCCCCCCCCCCCCCCCAGAGTATGTTTTCCTGATTTTGAGAAAGAAAAAAAAATATGCTCCCTCCCTCATCTCTAAAGTGAGATCTAATTGTCTGAGAACCCAGATATTTTATTTTAATGGCCCTATAATAGTGTATATACTCATTATAATTGTATTATTAATGGGTTCTTGCATAATATTTATTGGATCACATAAATGTGATGTTGGAGAGGGAAGTGAACTTCAGCCATTATGACTTCTCCCTGATATTTGTCCATTTCTCCCAATTTGAATTCTTCAGACTGGTCCCTGATTCAACTGAATTTCTATATATTTGGTACGAGGTTCACATTTGAGAAGACACATGTCAAGATCGAATTTGGTCATGGTCCAATGATTTTTTACGGAGTTATGACCCTATTTCGACTTAAAAATAAAGTTTTTGACTTGTCCAGATGATAACGAGCAAAATTCAACAGAATTTCTTGATATTCGCTATGTGGGTCAAATTTTAGAAGACACAGGAATTTGGTCATGGTCGATGATTTTTGATTGAGTTATGCCCCTTCTTTGACTTAGAAATCTGAATTTTTGGGTTGTCCAGATGATAACTTGAACAATATCTAACAGAATTTCTTGATATCTGTTAAATGGTTCAGATCATACTAGTACAACACAGGTCATGTTCGAATTTTGTCATGGTCCAATGATTTATGAGACTTATGTGCCTTTGTTCGATTTAGAAGAAATCATAATATTTACGTTGTCTAAATGATAACTTGAGCAATCTTCAAAAGATTCTCTTGATATTTGGCATGTTCACCTTTGAGAACATGCAGGTCATCATCAAATGGAGTCATATTTTTGCCAGAATTTGACTTCTTTGTTCTTAAAAAAGTCAACGTCCCAAAAAGCCATCTCATTTCGACATGGGGGTCTGCGAACATTTATTTGAATACCATTTATTCATTTATAGCAATGGATATTTTACATATATAGAGCTCTTAATTATCACATAGGTCTCTAAGCATTTGAACATTACATATACAGATGTTTAATCTTTTCTATACTAAATACTCATTGACAAGTAGTTCACTTAGGAAATGTTCAAATAATAAGTTTAACAAACGTTTGTTGAAGTTATTGTCTGAACATTTCCCACCAATTGAATCATTCTGCTCTTGTAATCTTTTTTTCTGTCTGTCATCTGCTTTTATTACCTAAACACCCCTCCAAGTGAATAATAGACCATTCCAATGTATAATTGTATAACTTAAATGGGAGAATCCATTCAGTATATAAAGGGTTAATTCAACAAACCATCTGTAAGAAAGAATGGAAACCCATACAGTATTGGGCTTCAATTATGAATTGGTTAATTATGCACATGAATCTTTACAGGCCTTCCAAATGATTTGGACAAGAAACAAATTGAAAGCAGGCTACAGGGTGAGTTGCTGTCAACATCCACATGGACACAAATTTGGTCTCCCTATTAGGGTTTTACGATTTGACCTAAAATATTATTGATACAGCAAAAAAAATAAAGATGATATTTGATTCTCAGGCAATGTTTTTTTTTAATCAATGCGCGAGCAAGGGTTTTATTTTTATTTTTTTCTCCCCATAAACTGGCATAGTAAACATGGGTTATTATAGCTTCCCAGGTCCAGAAAATGTAGGGAGAACTTTGTAATGGATATAAACTAATTTAATCTTATAAAAAGAATGACAAATTATGACATTGTACTACCGTACATCATATAGGGATTACCTAGAATGATATATATATATATTGATATGCTTTTAATATTGGCACAATCATTTGTAACAACAGTCACATACACATCCGATTCATATATAGATACGGAACGTAAATACAGTCGAAACGAAAAGATAAAGTGATCTTCAAAACTATCAAAGAAAGTCTTGATTCACTTATTCCGCTGGCGAAATTAGAAACTGTGTATGTGCCTCAATGGGTGATAGACAATAAAACTTCAAATAACCATCATAAAAATGGCCAAAATACAATACACTAGGGATGCGGAGTGGACCGCAAAAAAATGGTACGGTCCATGGTCCAGGGCTGGACCGCAGACTGGACCAGACTGCCATCATTGGACCACCTTGGACCGGTCCACCTTTGGTGGTCTGGTACTATACTGGTTCCCGAACTTGAATACATTTATGCCTAGCTTAAGTACTGGGGTAAACTGGTACCGAACTCCAAAGCTCCAATCGCCAGCCAATACACAGTGTTGCAAATGTCACCTGGTGTCAGATCACATAGCAACTCGTGATATATATTCTTTGATGTCGCCGACTTCAGAGAATGCCCGATCGGCACATGCTTGAGTTAGTGACTATGTATCAGATAAATATGCACACGTAACTATTTTCATTTTGGCCTATATCTGCATGACACAATGGGTATGCGTATTGACAGTGACAATGACTGATGGCAGCCAAGATAGCGAATTACCATAAATACCATCTCAACTAACCCTCAACTACATTTCAATGTACTGAACATATGTCCTGTATTGCGATAAACTACCAGAGTAATGGGACTTAGTGTATTGGATTTTACTCTTTGCGTGACTAAATCCTTCGGCACACCCTACAGGCCACATCCCTCATCCAATCGTCACCAAACTTCATATGGATCTTTGGGGTGGCCTCTAGCTGTCAAATGTTTTCCTCAAATTTGTTAAAAACATATGCCAGCACTGGCAGTGCAACCTCTTGTTTTGTTATGTTTTAACTTAGGTGCAAGGAATTGCTCACATTAATTTACAAAAGACAAAAAAATTATCCTGATGGGTCGATGGCTTGAGATCCCACATGTGGCCTCATTTATTTTCTCCTTGCAAAACACCCAGAAATCCTTGTTTTTGAAGTAATATCTATGTCACACTGGAAAGATTCTGACAAAACAAATATGACAAACTATTTTGAATGGAACCGAATAGCAATGAAAAATTAAAATATCTAATTGAATTGAATATTGAAGTTTCACGTTGGTTTCACCGGGCCCTTCATTAATCGCTAGCTTGTCTTGTCAATGTTCTGACTTACAGATCTAATTCTGAAGAGTTTGAATCTCCTAAGTAAATGTGGATTGCTGCATATGGATGAAGAGGCATTCGATATCAAAGCAACAGGTATCTGCTATACTTACTGATCAACTTTATACAGTCTTAACTTTCTCATAACACAGCATGGTAGTCTATTTTTATGTTGGTCTGGATGATTGTTCTATTACAGACTTGAGAGTTTGTGTTCTCTCCTAATTCTTATGAAATTTAATTTGGTTTAGATCGGTTGGTAGCATGAGTCTCTGGTGAGAGGACATTCATTATATGCAGACAAAAATTACAAATAACTACTGTGGATCATATACAATAATATTGTGATTACAATGATTACTCAATCTCATTCTTCTGTATGTCAAACTGTTTGTCTTGCACCACATACAATATAAACTCTATAACTATACTTCTGCATGATTTAGTTGTACATTTATAAATTGAATATATATTTCTTTTCAAGAGAATGGAAAACTGATGGCTCGATACTGCATTTCTTTCAACACAGCGAAAAAATATTTGGACACAAAGACACTTGACTCAATGCAAGATATGGTATGTACATATTCAAACAAAGATGAGTTTGTAAAACTATTTTTGCTGATCTTGATAGTGTCTATAATGATATGATTGTATGAGGCTGAATTTGTAGTTCATTTAATAATTACTCTCAATATTTAAATTCTCTTTTACTATTTTATAGTTTGATTTTAAAAATCAGAGGTTACTAGGTCAAATTATTAACCAAGGCAGGGTTGCATTTGGATTTTGAAAAAGTTGTGAATTGAATTAGTATATTTAGACCTCAACAATAATAGTAGGAAGTAAAAGTTTCCAAAACCAAACTCTGTACAAACTAATCCATCCCCCAAATTGAAACCAAATCCATTCCCAAGTCAAGCTACAAACATAATCCCTCCACAGCCAACCAAACCTTCTATTATGTTCAAAGATTTGGATGTAATTGGTCACATTGACATTTAACTTCTACCAAATATTTTCTGTTTAAGGTTGAATCTTTCTGTCAGTGCTCAGAATTCGCTGATATTCAACTCAGAGTCAACGAAAAGAAGACTTTGAACACTCTCAACAAAGACAAGAATAGACTGACTATCAGGTAAACAATTAGGTCCAGTGTTCATGAACTCAATATCACTATTTATCCACTACTTCCATTTCCTGTATATAAAACCTGCTCTGTAAAAAGTTTATTACACCAACGTAAGTTTATTAAGGTCACTAATTGTTAGGTTAGTACTACTTTCATAAAGTAACTATATATGCAAATGGTGCTGGTCACTGGGGACAACTTCAATCTGCCTAAATGACATCATTGTGATTTAATTGGAAGGTTTTCTCCTTCCTAATTCACTGCAGATGATACCAAATAAGAAAACGGAAGTATGTTTTTACTCTAAAACATCTATAAACCATTAAAACAAGGTAGTTTCAAATAGGTATCAAAGAACCAAGGAACTATCTTTTTATCAGTACTCAGGTTTGTCCACAACATGAATTCTAAATAGCTTAATGGGACTCATAAAATGTATGTGCGCCAAGCTGGTGCGCCATCAAATAAATTAATTCCATGAAATATTTTTTGTTATAAAGCTTTTCTTTTATGATTAATTTGAAATATAATATTGAAAAGATTATCGGCATTAATTTTCAAAGAAAAATATTTATTTTCAGATATGCTGTGCCTGGTAAAATCAAGACTGCTGACATGAAAGTCAACTGGTAATTTTAAATAAATATATAATTAACACTTTCTTTACAAAATACTCATTGACGAGTAGTTCCTTAGGAAATGTTCAGATAATAAGTTCAACAAATGGCCATAGGTCGTTTGTTGAACATATTATTTGAGCATTTCTCTCCAGTGAATAGGACTCATTCTGCACACCCTACAGAAACCCTACGCACCGGGCTAGCATCACTAAATTCATCCTCTGGGACCTCATTCTGCATGGCCTCCTTCGGGAATTGTATTATCTGTTATCTGTCATCTGCTTATTTCCTGAACATCCCTCCAGATGAATAATAGACTGTTCCAATAATACCTGATGGGACAATCCACTCAGTAAAAAAATGTTTAAATCATTTGTGTTAACCCCTTGATGAATATTAAATATGACTTCACTTGGGGAATGTTTCGGATAATAAGTTCAAGGTGGTATATTCAACTTATTAGCTAAATTTTCCCTCCAAATGACTGAATAGGGATAAAACACCCCTCAAAATGAACAATAGACCATTCATGTGTGTACTGAATGGGAGAATCCATTCAGTATTGAAAGGGTTATTTATAAAAGTCAGAATAATTATTGCTATCAGTTAGAACTTCGACAACTATGTAAGCTCACATAATAACCCTTACATGACTGGAGCTTCCTGAAATTTTGCGAAAACCCTGTGCCAATGCATTCTGTTATATATGTGAGTATCCCATACATTGGCCTAACAATATTAACCTTGACCTAGTAAGCCAGTGCATCCTCTTATATATGCAAGATAGGGAGCCTTGCATATATGAGAGAATGCTATTTAATGCTGCACCAGCGCAGCTCCCATCATGAAAGGGTTAATGAGTTTTTCTCTTATTTTAGCTTGATACAGGCACAATTTGGCTGTTTGAGCTTTCAAGATTTTTCCCTCCAACAAGATACAACAAAGATATTCCGCACAGGACAGAGGGTCGCAAGATGTGAGTAAATGGGTTATTACACTGTCAAAATTGGATGAGTGAAGTGGTCTGTTGCTATCTTTGAATAGATCTGGTGAGAATAGTGAATAAGGAGGTGTAGGCAATTTTATTAAACAATCAACATAAACTATCTCCTGGTTCCTTTTAACCATTTCGTAAAAAAAAACTAGCCTTTCAAAATTTATATTTCTGAAGAATTCGGAGATTGAATTTTTACCTGTAAGAAAATTATTTATATACATATATTTACACATACTTTCGCATAAATGTGTGCGTATGATTGGTCAAGGCGCTTGAACATAATTTTGTTGGGAAGACGGGTGCTTATATTGACCAAATAATCATTCCGATATTTAATAAATATTTATGAAAATCATGGAAATCATGGAATTGAACTTGAAAGAAGTAAAACCACAACCGTGTTATAGGCCGCTGACTTCAGAAAAAATCAACTCTTAATTGGTTGTGTGTATTATAAATCCATAACTAACTCAGACTGTTTACCATGGTGTTAACCCCATGGATGTGAATACGAAGATGTGCTTTCGTGCACCTTCTGTCTGGAATATATATGTTTATTTCTTAGAACTTAGAGGCATTTCAACATCAAATATCTAACCATGATTTATTGCTTTACATGTACATATGAATAATGGCATTGACATTGCTTGCCCAATGTAAATATAATTGGCTATCATCTATCTAAAATAGCCCTCTTATTTTCCCTATAGTTTGGTATAAACTTATGATTCATACTATTTTTTGCTCAATTTTAAATTTCCACACCGATGGGTGAGCGAAAAATAGTACTGTTTGAATTTAAATAAGAGTTCTGTAGAAAATAAAAGCTATTGGGGAGTCTTGAAATAAGGTTTTATTAAAATATGTTGTTGTTATTGTTATTGTGGCCCAGAAGAGATACACTATCTATAATATAATATGCATTTGTCAGTTTTGATGGAGCTGATGTGGCAGGGATCTGACTATAAGACGTTGTTGAATGCAGTTCAATTGTGTAAATGCTTTAAGAGCAAACTCTGGATGGACTCAAGATATGTTTGCAAACAACTTGATGGAATTGGTGAGCTCAAGTATCATGTATCTCATGTTTTATAATTTTAGTAGACGTTCTGAGTAAACTTTTCTTTCATGCTGTATCTATATCTGTATGAAACTTTATGAAAAATTTCAATGAAATGTTATAAGCATGCTGAAAGTACAAAAATTGCATTTCTGTTCGCAAACATCAATAACTTCCAAGAGCCTTCATTTTCTGTTGAAAAGAAATATTTATATACATGTATGGTTTATTTTTGCAAAATACAGAAGATTTCAAAACATTCAATAAAAAATTTTGTCTTCTCCTTGAACAATACAAATCGATTATGTTAAGAGCATCATTGACGATGTCAATTTAAGAGAAAATATCGTAACTAAATTATGAGGTACCATATATAATCTGCATAAATCACATGTTTATTTAATTAAATAAAACAATATCACCCTAAATTTTAGTATATAACAAGCTACAATCTTCAGAATGTACAATTAACATAGAACAACAGTTTTGTGAACATGTTAACATCATTGCACTTGTTTGTCGTGCCGCAAGGTAAAACTTGAACCCGTTTTACCATCGCACCACAACAAACTTGTGAAATAATGTTAACCATTCTTTCTTTGTATTGTTTGTATTCTATTGGCTGAGCATTACATGACACATGATGACAGCTCACATGAGTATAGGTCACCGATATAAAAGTATATATTAAAGGGTAATAGTACTGTCAGTTTGATGGAAAACATAAATTTGAGTTCATCGAACAAGAGATCTTTTCCCAGCCTTAAAGAATATTGACTTGAAAATTCTTCAAATATTTTTTATTGCTCTCCAAAAATATAAATGTTCACTTCCAATGAGACATGTTCAAATTGTATCAACAAAGAAATTTAAAAAAAATCAATTTGCCAATATTAAACATTTGTGTTATGTTATGTCCGGATTTACGATAATTCAGGAGTATAGCATATTTAACAAAATTGACCCAATAATTTGTACCTCAGTCACATTGGGAATATTACACCACTAAATTTATGTTATATTTTGACAGGGCAGGCGATATCCAATGCTTTAGTCAATGCAGGAGTAGTGTCATTTCAGAAAGTATTGTCAACCAACCCAAGAGAACTGGAAATGGTTCGTATATATAGAGCTTTTGTTTCTTCAATTTTCAGTCAACTATTTTGATACTTGGCAAAGAGTGGCCTGTGTCATTGTCCTTTTCTGCATATTACATATGCAGACTACCCCATATATAGCCCAAATTCACTTTCACTGCATAGGTAGGGGAGGTATCCTTAGTCCCTTTGGGTAATTCACACCTAGTTTTCTTGCAGAGCCAGCATGTTTCATCACCTCATCTTGGTGTTACAGGAAGGTGTTTTGAGATATTTAAATGGATAATTTTGATGGTTTGAACATACCAATCTTGTAGAGATCAATCACTCCTAAATGATTAACCATTTCTTTACTCTATGGATTCTCCCATACAGTAAGAAAAGTATGCATTGGTCTATTATTCATCTGGAGGGGTGTCCAGAAAATTTGAGCAGATGACAGGTTATACAATTTTGAAAGGGGATTTGATGCAAATCTATGGAGCAAAAGTTATGTATGAAGCAGTTGTCTGGAAACCAAAGCAGGCATATCATTGAATAGATCTAATATTTAACTGGCAGGTGTGCTAGGTAAATTTTAAATTTTGCGATAAATATATTTTTTTCTGGAATTACATCACCTGGCCTACATTTGATAAATCAATATAAAATTTAAAAATAAATACACCAACATTATAATGGAACAAGTTCCAAGCGGACCCACCAGATAAATACCTGTTGTTTCCAATACCACGTACATCAAGTCACACTCAGAAGTATATGCAACTCTGTAACTTTTGCTCCGCAGATTTGCATGGAAATCCCCATTCATAATTGGTCACTTGACCTCCCCCCTTAACTAAAAAATTATATCACATACTATGCATTGTATATAGTGATTACCAGTGGTTCCATTCATTGTTTCAACCCATTATTTATATTTATATATTCCTGGCTCAGCTGTTACAGCCTAATAGTGGTTAATCCACCTATGTCTCGCCACAGAGACTGAAATTCTTGGCTCAGCTGTTTTCACTAGTGGATAATCCATATGCGACTCTCGCCATAGAGACTGATTCTGGGATCAGCTGATATTAGTAGTTTTTGCTAGTACATAATTAGGCTACTCACAAAATAACTAGTATATACAATGCCTAGTATGTGATACCATTTTGAGGTAAAAGTGAACACTTGTAATAGCAATTTAGTCAGCATTCATTGTCGGGTGCCGACCAGCGGTGTTGTAACCTGCTGTGTCAGACTTCTAGGAAGAAAAGGATTTCATATCACCTTGTTTTTTAAGTTTTATCAAACAAATGTCTGTTTCTACCAATTTGTATTATTTACTGACTTGATATATGTAACCCTGGAAGAAAGACAAAAAAAACCTGCCTCCCTCACTGTCCCTCATGGTAAAAAGTTTGAATACAAAATAAGAACAAAAACAGTCCAAATGTCCAGAAACAAAATTGTCTGAGAACCAAACGTCTTGTTTTATTGGGCCTAATGCAGGATGTAATACTAATAGCCATTAAGTGTAATGCAAGATGTAATACTAATAGCCACTGAGCGTTATGCAAGATGTAATACTAAGAGCCATTAAGCATAATGTAAGATGTAATACTTATAGCCATTGAGCGTTATGCAGGATGTAATACTAATAGCCATTGAGCATAATGCAAGATGTAATACTAATAGCCATTGAGTGTAATGCAAGATGTAATACTAATAGCCATTGAGCATAATGTAAGATGTAATACTAATAGCCATTGAGCGTTATGCGAGATGTAATACTAAGAGCCATTAAGTGTAATGCAAGATGTAATACTAATAGCCATTGAGCATAATGTAAGATGTAATACTAATAGCCATTGAGCATAATGTAAGATGTAATACTAAGAGCCATTAAGTGTAATGCAAGATGTAATACTAATAGCCATTGAGTGTAATGCAAGATGTAATACTAAGAGCCATTGAGCATAATGTAAGATGTAATACTAATAGCCATTGAGAATAATGTAAGATGTAATACTAAGAGCCATTGAGCATAATGTAAGATGTAATACTAAGAGCCATTGAGAGTTATGCGAGATGTAATACTAATAGCCATTGAGAGTTATGCGAGATGTAATACTAAGAGCCATTGAGCATAATGTAAGATGTAATACTAATAGCCATTGAGCATAATGCGAGATGTAATACTAAGAGCCATTGAGCGTTATGCGAGATGTAATACTAATAGCCATTGAGCGTTATGCGAGATGTAATACTAAGAGCCATTGAGCATAATGTAAGATGTAATACTAAGAGAGATGTAATACTAATAGCCATTGAGAGTTATGCGAGATGTAATACTAATAGCCATTGAGCATAATGTAAGATGTAATACTAATAGCCATTGAGCATAATGTAAGATGTAATACTAAGAGCCATTGAGCATAATGTAAGATGTAATACTAAGAGCCATTGAGAGTTATGCGAGATGTAATACTAATAGCCATTGAGAGTTATGCGAGATGTAATACTAATAGCCATTGAGAGTTATGCGAGATGTAATACTAAGAGCCATTGAGCATAATGTAAGATGTAATACTAATAGCCATTGAGTGTAATGCAAGATGTAATACTAAGAGCCATTGAGCATAATGTAAGATGTAATACTAAGAGCCATTGAGCATAATGTAAGATGTAATACTAATAGCCATTGAGAGTTATGCGAGATGTAATACTAATAGCCATTGAGCATAATGTAAGATGTAATACTAAGAGCCATTGAGCATAATGTAAGATGTAATACTAATAGCCATTGAGAGTTATGCGAGATGTAATACTAATAGCCATTGAGCATAATGTAAGATGTAATACTAATAGCCATTGAGCATAATGTAAGATGTAATACTAAGAGCCATTGAGCATAATGTAAGATGTAATACTAATAGCCATTGAGAGTTATGCGAGATGTAATACTAATAGCCATTGAGCATAATGTAAGATGTAATACTAATAGCCATTGAGAGTTATGCGAGATGTAATACTAAGAGCCATTGAGAGTTATGCGAGATGTAATACTAAGAGCCATTGAGCATAATGTAAGATGTAATACTAAGAGCCATTGAGCATAATGTAAGATGTAATACTAATAGCCATTGAGAGTTATGCGAGATGTAATACTAATAGCCATTGAGAGTTATGCGAGATGTAATACTAATAGCCATTGAGCATAATGTAAGATGTAATACTAAGAGCCATTGAGCATAATGCGAGATGTAATACTAAGAGCCATTGAGCGTTATGCGAGATGTAATACTAATAGCCATTGAGCGTTATGCGAGATGTAATACTAAGAGCCATTAAGTGTAATGCAAGATGTAATACTAAGAGCCATTGAGCATAATGTAAGATGTAATACTAAGAGCCATTGAGAGTTATGCGAGATGTAATACTAAGAGCCATTGAGCGTTATGCGAGATGTAATACTAATAGCCATTGAGCGTTATGCGAGATGTAATACTAAGAGCCATTAAGTGTAATGCAATATGTAATACTAATAGCCATTGAGTGTAATGCAAGATGTAATACTAATAGCCATTGAGCATTATGCGAGATGTAATACTAAGAGCCATTGAGCATAATGCAAGATGTAATACTAATAGCCATTGAGCATAATGCAGGATGTAATACTAATAGCCATTGAGCGTTATGCGAGATGTAATACTAATAGCCATTGAGCGTAATGCAAGATGGAATACAAACAGCCATTGAGTGTAACGCAATATGTAGTTCTAATAGCCATTGAGTGTAATTAATGCAATATGTAATACCAATAGCCATTGAGCGTAATGCGAGATGTAATACTAAAAATAATCTAGAATACTTTGGCAAGATGTATTAATCAAAAGTAATCAAAATATAATTGAAATATACATTTGCTCCTAGAATTCTTAATTACAACTACTTCCAAATTTGTAATTATTACAAATACAATATAAATCAAAATACTATTACCTCAGCCCTGGTTTTGAGGATGTTTTGATCATGTTCCTATCTGTTTATCTTCACAATTTTATAGGAATTTCAAAACCATTTTTATACCTGCACTCATTTGGCTGTTGGCGCCTAAATAGGCTTTAGTCAACACTTGCACTCTCTTTCAGATTGTGAACCGACATCCTCCATTCGGAAATAATTTGATTGATTCTGTATCCAGACTTCCAAAGTATGAACTTACTTCTGAACAGGTAAAGTCTGTACAGCCCTTTCTCATATACAAGAAAAAACACAAGAGGGTGACCCAACTAAATAACTGCATTGCGATTCAACAAATCTTTTTAATATTGTTAGCCCTACAGCTGTCTGTTCAACACTACAATGATGCTGTTAGAGTGCAAGATCTTAGATTTCAATCTGTTCATAAGGAACTTTAATAATTGGTCATATTACAAACTTATTTGTAACTTTTTATTAAATTATTTGATAGACCTCACCATTGAATAGACATTAGTAAATTGAACATACATAAATGGACCAATGAGTTCAAGGCCATATAATAATAATAATGTAAACATTTATATACAATTATCTCCAATGCATTTTAAATTTTTATTCTTATGCCCCCATAGACCTTTTTCCAAACTTCCTCTTGTGCCCATTTTATCATATAGTGGAAATATAAATGTCTTTTCAGTTGAAACTTTGCATTTTTTCATGTAACCCTTTAATTACTAAATGGATTCTTGCAGCCCGTTATAAATGTATATATTTGAATGGCCTATTATTTATCGGGAGGCAATTTCAGAAAATTTAAGCGGACGTCATACAGAATAATTGATAAAACAAGAATAGAATGACTCCTATTCATTAGTAGGATGAGTCCATAATTGACCAATAATACCTAGCATGGAGAATAGAAGTACGTATTTCTAAGAATCTCAACTGTTAACACCAGTTTGAAGCGGTGTATGTAAAGGTCAATCGTAAAACAAGAGTCGCACAGCGACGGCATTTATCCCATCGGGTCGCTAAGACCTGACAGCTAGAAGAGACACGTTGGGAGATTGTTTACAAAGCTAAGAATAGAACCAAAACAAGATCACGTGCCCGATTGTGTCAGTCGCTAAATATAGATTCGATGGAACACGCAGATCGATACACAAATGGTAGGATTAACATGCATTATTATACGATCATTAATAAGATTTAATATAGCAACATCTGCCTGGTAATTTATTCACAATGTTACCACAAAACCGCAGTAGCATCAAGGTGATATATAACCATGGTGCTTATCATACTCAGTAAATCGGGAGAGTGGAACTATTTTGTCAAAGGCACTTAACCAAGTTGTTCCAGGCCCAAGGTCTTTTCGCAAGATTCGAAAATCGGAGATAGTAGGTTTTGTTTGAATATCAAACCCTCCCACCCCCCCCCCCCCCCTTTCTTTTTTTGTCCCCTGACGTTCTGAAAGAAAAGGCGGAACTATAGAAACAGGCTCCGTCCATCCGTTTGTCGTACCGTCCGTCCATCCATCACACTTTTGAGTACCTTCATGGTATAATCATCTCCTCCTACAGATTTCATCCCAGAGATTTGAAACTTCAGAATATTGTTGCCCATATATTGAAGATGTGCAACATGTATATAGATGATGGAAAAATTATATTTTTTGACGGAGTTATTCACCCTTTTCGACAATTTCAACATTTTTTTTAATTTTCTGTGTGAGGGTACCTTCATGGTGTAATCAACTCCTCCTACAGTTTTCATCCTAGAGATTTGAAACTTCAGAATATTGTTGCCCATATATTGAAAATGTGCAACATGTATATAGATGACAGAAAAATTATTTTTTTACAGAGTTATTAACCCTTTTCGACTTATAAAATTTCAACATTTTTTATAATTTTCTGTATGATGGTACCTTCATGGTGTAATCAACTCCTCCTACAGTTTTGATCGTAGATATTTGAAAACTTCAGAGTATTGTTACCCACATATTGGAGATGTGCAACATGTATATAGATGACGGAAAAATTATTTTTTTACAGAGTTATTAACCCTTTCGACTTTCAACATTTAAAAAAATTTCTTTAACAAAGCGGCATCGACTTGCCACGTTGTCGGGGGACACTGTGGTCGGCTGACCTTTTATTTTTTGTTTTTATCCTATGGCATTCGCTTGCCAATGATCGGCAGACATCACTAACCAGGTGGTCTAGTGTCTCGTTTCAGATCCTTTAAGGGTTCCCACGGACTCAGCTTGATTGTCGTTGCCATGGCGCATTGTGGGTCAAAAAAGGAAGACTAGAAGCAAGAATTAGATAACTGAACAGCAAACACCCTACCAATAATTTCGCGACTACCTTTTTCATTAATAATTCATTAAAGGTAGTCTGGTCAATCAGGCAAACCTGTCTTTGTTGTGTTACGACTCTGCGGGATAAATCTATTTGTGTGCTGTGACATCAAACTGCAATATGGATCCCATTCATTTCAGTTTTGTAACAGGGACCCGCCCCGAGGTTTCAAATTGGTAGAAGTCACTTCTCCCCATTTGGTTATCAGGGAAAAGTGGACTATTATCAGGGAGAAGTAACAATAGCTGAAATTCAATTTACACCCCAACATCACCCTTCTATGATCCAATGAGTATTATGCAACACAAGAGTCCATTTATAAAACCATTTTAGTGAGTAAGAACATCATTATAATCAATAAACATACTTTAAACATGTTGGGACATATGCATACTGGTATACGCGTGAGAAGTCACTTCTCTGTGGGACAAAAATAGGGAGAAGTGGCTCATTTTAGGGAGAAGATGTCTCCTAAATCGCTCTCTAGGCTGGTGCTGGTTTTGTAAACCATCCAGTTGATATTAACCATCCATTTACTGATAATTATACCCCCCCGCAACGAAGTTAGGGGGGGTATACTGGAGTCAGCTTGTCCGTCCGTCGTCTGTCCGTCCGTGGACACAAATTTGTCCAGAGTTTTTCTCAGTCGTTTTTTGATCAATTTCCGTGAAACTTGGCACAGACATCAACCACCATGGGAACCTGTGCACCTGCGATTATGACGTCTGTCGGACTTTTTTTGGTGGAGTTATCCCCCCTTTTTCGACTTAGAAAATTTTCGCAACATGTATACTTTTATCTGAGCTTTTATTCCTACATTTTTCGGTCAATTTTTTTAAAACGTGGCACAGATATTTAGTACCATGGGAACTTGTGCACCTGCGATTATGAAGTCTGTCTGACATTTTTTGGTGGAGTTATCCCCCTTTTTCGACTTTAGAAACTTTTTTTGCAACATGCATAATTTTGTCCGAGCTTTTATTCTTACATTTTTCGGTCAATGTTTTTTAATCTTGGCACTGATATTTAGTACCATGGGAACCTGTGCACCTGCGATTATGATGTCTGTCCGACATTTTTTGTGTGGAGTTATTCCCCTTTTTCGACTTAGAATTTTTTTCGCAACATACATAATTTTTTCCAAGCTTTTATTCCTACATTTTTCGGTCAATATGTTTAAGATTAGGGTTATGGTTGTACACCTGCAATGGGAATTGTTATTTTATTATTTTAACTACAATGTAAATGTTTACTGACATGTGAAACATCTTAGTATTTTAAGAACAGGGGGGTATCCGTAGTCCCATTGGGACAGTCACACCTCTAGTTTATTTTGATCTATAGGTCCAAAATTACTCAAGTAATAAAGCTGACATTCAAGTTACAATAAGCCTGGCAAATAGGGAGGCCCTATCTGGAAGGAAAAGCACAGCAGAGGAGAATCATTACTGTGTTCTGTTCATTGGAGATGCTGACAATAACATCGTCTTTAAAACAAGACTCAGGTACTTTAATCAAATTTCCATTAATGCATTTTGATGAACTACACCTCAGTGAGAGCTTTCCGATGAAAGGCAACAAGCCATATTTCTGACTAAATCCTGAAAAAGTACCCATAATTCTGCTGTGGTTAAGGAGTCGTGAGAATGGGAAACATATGATGACTTTGAATGGCTGAGCAACAAATCAGTTGCATCTCAACTTACAAAGATTGTAAACATGAAACTTTGATAATTGAAACATGTACTGCCCATTTCCGATTCCACGTGGGGAATGCCTGTGTTTATAAATATAATCAGGTTATGTAGTGATGTCATTAATTTCAGTTGCATGTGGCCATTATTTTCAGAACAGGTATCCATAAAAGTTAGTTGATAGATTTCATGTGATTTATTTCACCAACAGCCACCCAATCTATTATGACAGATACATTGTTGTCCCCCGACATTCCATCAGAGGACTACAGTAATGACCCTCGTCCGTCCATCCGGAACTTTGTCCGAGTCTGTATTTTGTCATTTTGTGGTTAATTTTTTAAAACTTGGCACATATATCAACCAGCATGGGAACCTGCACATCTGCAATTTTGAGTTCGGTCAGACTCATTTTGGCGGAGTTATTGCCGTTTTTTGTTTACATAGAATTGTACATCCTGTGACGCATCTTTTGTCCCAGTCTGTATTCCATTATTTTTCCAATAAATTTTGTTTAAACTTGGCACAGATATCAACCAGCATGGGAACCTGCATGTGCACCTGTAATTTTGAGTTCAGTCGGACTCGGAGTCATTTTGGCGCAGTTATTACACTTTGTATGATATTGGTGTAATCAATTCTTCCTACAGTTTGTAGTATAGGAATCTGAAACCCATAAATCCTTCAAACCTGCCACCTTCGTTGGGACATTTTTGGTTAATGACCTTTTATTTTTCTTGATCACAGTCAATCGCGTGTTTAAAAATGTTTGAACATAGTTACCAATTATATTAATGAATTGGAAAAATGAACGTATCTGTTCGATCTCAATTCTGTGTCAGTTTGTATGAAATTGGAAATCAAGTTGAAAAGATGCATTCTGATTGGCCAAATGGACCTAACTTCAATTTTTGATTCACCACCATCAGCTGCTGGTCAGAGAGCACATTTTGAATTGAGCACGGTGTCAATGACAATGTGTATAAAATATGTCATAGCGCTGCCAGGAGTCTCATAATGGAGTCAACTGGAATATAGTTCGATATAGACATGGTTAACAGGAAGTCGTTCTAGTGTTGTTCTGAGAAACCACACCAACACCGAACACCGAAACAAAAAGGATACCTCATTTCATAGCATGACCTATCCATATTGTCATAATTCTTTGGAAATAAAAATATGTTTAACCTAAATATGTCGATAAAAAGTGCTTTTCATACAATTTCTTTTAATGTTTTTGGTAGATTGAATTACAATGGAGATAAAAGTAGCTGGGTTGTTGGATATTCTGGGATTTGAGCATGAAAACAGTTTGTGAACTCACCACCGCGTTCATAAACTGTTTACATTCTCAAATCCCCAAATATCTAACGAAGCAGAGTACGTACTAGTATATCTCCTAAATGTCCCACAATTATTTGTATCAATAAAACTTTCCTCGGCAGATTAAAAGGATGATAACATTAGTTTGTGTGATCGGATATGAACCAAATTTGATATGTGAGGTTATCAGCTCCAAATACAGGTCAAGTTCGAATATGGGTTCGCTCCACCCATTTTTGCCAGAGTTTTTGTCTTTTTCGACATAGAATTTGCTGATTATTTTGGTTTCCAGATGATAACTTTACTTTTAGTTATCTGATTATTTTTTAATTCAACTGAATCTCTTGATATTTGGTACGTGGTTCCAATTTCAGAAGACAGAGGCCAAGTTTGAATTTGGTCATGGTCCGTTGAATTTCGACAGAGTTAAAAAAAGCCACCTTTTCGGGGGGACACGTTGTCGGCGACCTTTTATTTATCTCTTAATGTTCAAGGTTTGATGAATAAATAAAGTTTAATATTTTCATCTTTGAAACCCAAGATAAGAATTTAAGTGTGGTTGGGTATGAGAGTAATTGCAACAATGGGGAAATTTCCTAGTAAAATTGGGAGAGTCATCTTATTGTTCTGAAATACTTCAAGTTGTTACACTCCCAAACTAAGAGACTATTCTCATGACATAAGAAGAAAAAATGTCTCTGATGTTACATATCAGAAGTTTCTCAACTGATTTGTACATATTTTCTTCCACTCTTTCTTTTCTAGTGACAGCATCATTCTGAAAGAAGGGAATTTCACAAGAAGGGTAAAAGTTACTCATGCATCCAAGGGCCCAGAACTGTTCATACACCTGATAAGCTTAGAATGGGGTATGTATAACTCATTCTCGATGTAAAATGAAGCTGTAGTTATACCCCATTATTTTTTTTATTTGTGATAAGCATAGAGACTGAGTGGTGTATGTATGTGAAATGTATACTTCTTACAGTCTTGATTTAGCTTACCTCTTCCTGATATATCAGGATGACAGTACTAATGATGTAGAAAGCATAATTACCCATTTTTATACTACAGTAAAACTACTGAATCCCTCTCCATACCGAACAAATTGTCTGTTCCAGAATTCACCTAAGTGCATTCTCAATAAAATTACATCTGTAAACCGGAACCTCTCTATTTCGAACATTAGAAAGCTTTGTTAGTCCAAAAGTGAGCGAACACATGTATTTTACCTCTGCCAAACCGAACGCACGTGCACACAGGTAAAGTAGTTCCGTACTTTTGTATAAACCTACCAATTTAGTTAGTGGTCTCTTGAACCAGTTTATAACAGGTGTCTGATTAGATATATGTACCGTACTGACCCGCGTTTAGGCCCAGGGGGCCTTTGTTTTATTTGAGCTCAAAAATCCAAGTGGGCTTAAACCCGAATATGACCCTTTGCAAACCAAAAATCCCAAGAAATCGGGAGAGTAAAACTGAAGAAATGGATCCAAAAAATAAAGTCGATCCAACAGAGATTCGGGGAAATATACACGGCTTCCAGATTAAATAAAGTTAAGTATAAGTTACTTTGAGAAAGTATTTTTTTCATTTTGATGTGTATATTAAAATATTACTTCTTGTCTTGTTTTATTGCCCAAAATTCCCATAAATGACAGTTTGTAAGCATCATGGGTCATCGCATTTCTGCCATTTCCGACAGCTGGGTAAATCCACTACCTATAGTCTATATCTATAGTTTATATCAATGTTCAGATGTACCGGTACGTGATCCCCACAACAAGATAATTAAAACACAACTTTGCCGTCGTCATCGAAGCCAAAGATAATAATTAAAAAAGGTCTGAAAATTGTACAGGGGAATATTATGCAACATATAAGAGAGTGACTTAATCCGATTAGGATAACAATGAACCCACTGTTCATGGCCCGTTGTCTACAAAGAGTTACAATACAATAGTGACGGCCCCAGTGAGTCTAGTTAATTAACGAAATTACGATGTAAATACGTATACAAAAAAAAAACACGTGTTTGAATGTTTGGAGTTAGCCTATCGCTTCCAAACCGTTGACACAGATTAATATTTATACTTATACTATAGTCTATATCGTAAAACGTGAAAAATAAAGTTTTTTTAATACATGTAATGATTATTTACCGGGTACCAATACGACATCGGTATCTCTTTTTTTGAAGGCATCTTGTGCTGTTGGGGTGTTGTGGATGACAAGTCCCCCTTCTGCCCCATTATTATACCCACCGTGTGTTTACATAACCAGGGAATGAGTTCTTTTTGTGTTTGGCCACATGTAGGAACATACCGACATACAAAGAATATGTTTTTACAGTACTGTTGTTGACATGTGCGCGATGGACGCACGTGACTTTTAAGTGACTGATGTTTACCACGTTCTCAGATATACGCCGTTAGCGAGTGCGTTCTTTTGTATTTGATTTCCCCCAGGAAGTATAATTGAATAAACAAATGAGATTTTAAGATTCACTTTATTTTATTTTATTTATTATCGCTAATACCTACGAAGTATAACTTTCCATTTTTCGTGGCATTCTCGCCGTCACCGATCGTTTGTGAATATACTTCCCGTTATATTGGAATTATTTATTTGGGAAGTATCATTAGCAAATACTTACTTACCACCGCTGAAATTGAACAAAATTTGGGGTGGGCTTAAACACGAATATACCCCTGTGCATGGAATTTGGCCAAAATATATGGGTGGGCTTAAACACGGGCATGGGCTTTGAACCGGGTCAGTACGGTATGCTTATTTCACACGTTGAGTTAACAATGGTGTCTTAATTCACATAGATTTGGCGCACTGACAGTTTGTCTTTACGTCAGTTATTGTGCTGAGTTGGACTCTGTTTTTACAACCATTGTCCAAAAACTAATTCGATATATGTACATGATGGTGCTGTATAGCCACCATAAGAGTTTGAATCAATCTTCCACAATGAATGAGCCATCACAATACTACAGCGAACAGAGTTGAATTTAGACCAGAAAGTTAAAAATTTAAAGATCTCGAGTCTACACCTAAGCCAACCTAGAAAGAGCTCAGCATAAAGTATGGCATCGGCAGATCAACCATCAGAGACATATTCAAAAACCGCGACACGACAATGCAACTTCACCACAATAACACCACCGGCTACCGAAAATGAGCTATATGACCAATCAGAAATACGATTTGTAGTTGATTTTCGTAGTTTATTCAATAAAGTCACATTAATCAATAATGTGGTGTTTCTGTCTCGGTAATGGTGGCAATATATTTTGATCGTGGTGCGATTTTCTGTAAACAGAACACCTCTCTAATCTGGACGGAAGGGCCCGTCCAAAGTGTGTTAAGTTTTTAGAGATTTTACTGTACTAGTATCATTCAGCTGATAGATACCTCAATGGTAGTCCCATTACCACCCTAAATTTAGGCTAAAGAGGCTTCCCAATAATATGACTCCACCTATATATGTTATTCAGTCCTACCCAGGAGACAAGAGACCGATTTCTCTCACACCCGTATGCACTCAAACTTTTTAATTCATGGGTGCTAAAATTCACACTCATCACTCTTATCAAAATGCTTTATATGGTGACTGTAATAATTGATTCAATATACAACTATTAGGTTTATATAGATCCTTTCCCTTCTCAGATTAATTATGGGCATGTGAAAACAGGTTTATCCCACAATGACATTTTGTTTGCAAAAAACCCAACGTACGATTATATTACGGGTGCAATTACTGTGATTTCAGAAATTCAGGAGCAAATAAGTTCTCTTGTCGTGTTTTCCTCATGGGAGGGACTGGGGTTATTGCATTTTATTATCATCAAAGATGTTTATCTTCTAACTTTCTGTCTTGATTCAGAGGTCTAAAATAATGTTGAGTCAGAGAGGCCATTCAACGTGAGGGTTATGGTTTATTTTCATTGTTCTGGGACAGAAAATCTTACTATTTTTAGAGCATTCCATCAAAAATGTATTTATCTTTTTAATCTTCTATTTTTAGAGCATTCCATCAAAAATATATCTATCTTTTTAAACACTTTCAAGTGGAATATGTGTAACACCAGATGTTTGTCCTGTATATTTATTTTTATATCCCCACTTGTTTATCAGGAAATCTTGGTTTTTGTCCATCCTCGCTTCTGAATTAAATTTGGTATGGAGGTTTGCCATTATGGCTGCTTTCCATTCCAGAGTTTTCATTCTTTGTTTATTATACCCCCCACAACGAAGTTAGGGGGGTATATTGGAATCAGCTTGTCCGTCTGTTGTTCGTCCGTCCGTGGACACAAATTTGTCCGGAGTTTTTCTCAGTCGTTTTTTGATCAATTTCCGTGAAACTTGGCACATACATCAACCACCAAGGGAACCTGTGCACCTGCGATTATGACCTCTGTCGGACTTTTTTTGGTGGAGTTATCCCCCCTTTTTCGACTTAGAAAATTTTCGCAACATGTATAATTTTGTCAGAGCTTTTATTCCTACATTTTTATGTCAATTTTTTAAAAACTTGGCACAGATATTTAGTACCATGGGAACCTGTGCACCTGCGATTATGACGGCTGTCGACATTATTTGGTGGAGTTATCCCCCTTTTTCGACTTAGATATTTTTTTGAAACATGCATAATTTTGTCCAGTACCATGGGAACCTGTGCACCTGCAATTATGATGTCTGTCCAACTTATTTTTTGGAGTTATTCCCCTTTTTCGACTTATCGTATTCTCGCGGGTATAAGCCCACTTTCGGGCATAAGACCACCCCAGTATTTTCACCAGAAGTAAGTTTTCCGGGGTATAAGACCACCCCCTCCCTAGCCCTAACCATAACCCCTCCAAAACGGGTTTATATACCAGTATTTGAGAAAAATAAAGATGATTTATGTTACACTGTGTCTTGTTTCTTGTGTTCAATTAATAACTGGCGGGTAGGCCTATATTATTGACGTTCATCGATGGTGACAGGTGTCGTACTGAGTGTATGGAAAAGATGAATACAAGAAACTATATTCAAGGTTAGATTACTTTTGAAATTTGAAAACAATAAAGAAGATTTTTGTGACATTGTGTCTTATTTGTGTTCAATTATTAACCGGCCGGGTAGGCCTGTTTTACTGACGTTCAATCAACGTAAAAGATCAATGGAAAGAAACTATTGAAGGTAATTAAGACTGTGTCCTGTGTAAGTTTGTGCTGACAATGTGTGAACAATAGGTGAACTGCTGTCACTGCTTTGTGTGTCCTTTGTTGTCACATTTCAAAGGCGGTCCGGTGTTGTTTTAGTCATTCCACTGTAAGCCATGTTCATATGTGCAATGTGGGTTTCAATCAAAACATATGATCGGTATAAATACTGAGTAACTAACCCCAGATCTTCAGTTCTTTATTTGTTCACAATGCCTCTCCAACGTAAATCTTACACAATTGCTGTGAAAGTGACTGTGATCGAGTGGTTTCGTGATAACGGCAGGAATTTCTCCAAAACCGAACGTGAATGGGGAATTTCGCGGAAGCAGATTCGATCTTGGGAGCACGATTACGCTAAATATACTTACTCATCCATCGTCCAACGCCATATTTTCGCCAGTCCAGGTGATGACATCCGAAATACTCAATTTTTTCCGGGGTATAAGACCACCCATGCCTTTTCAAGCTATTTATTCCCTAGGCCCCCTGGTCTTATACCCGCGAGAATACGGTAGAACATTTTTGCAACATGCATAATTTTGTCTGAGCTTTTATTCCTACATTTTTCGGTCAATATGTTTAAGATTAGGGTTAGGATTGTGCACATGCAATGGGAACTGTTATTTTATTAATTTAACTTAATGTTTACTGACATGTGAAACATCTTAGTATTTTAAAAACACAGGGGGTATCCTTAGACCCATTGGGACGGTCAGACCTCTAGTTTAATATTTGGATTCCATCTCTTGCCCATATTTCAATTTATCACCGTGGGGGTATGCTATCACCCGAGGTGCAACTATTGTTTTTTGGGGGAATAATTATGCAAACAGTGTCTTCAAAATGAGTTTTAGAGAAACTGTTGTTGGAAGAGAAGGTCCATTTTAAATTACCCTTTGCCTTTGGTCACTATATTGATTAATGGATATACAGTTTGATTTATATTATTAAAATATATGTGTATATTTCCATGTTTACAGCTGGACTTGATGTACAGAGTGTTTACACCCCAGTCTACATCAACCGACCACACAGCCAACAAGGACAGTCTCATGTAAATATCCAGCAAAGTGTATCATCTCAACATTTCACAATTAATACATGTGCGATCATGATGTGAGTCAGTCTCTTTAAAAACCAGTTCTGGCTTTTTGAAATATCTGGGAGGGCTAAACATACAGGCGACATATATATATATGCATCATTCATTAACCTCTTCGCTGCTATGATGCTCGTAACTATTACGGATGTAAAAGTGCACATCGTGTGCTATGTGATCCGTAGTAAGCTATGGACCTACTTCAGCACACTAGCAGTAGGCAATTATTCATAGCTGGAGATTCAGAGATTTGTGCATCGGAATAACTGTATCTCGAAGTTTCAAATAGTGTATGATGTGCCATGATTCTGAACAATAATTTAACCTTTCATGCAACTGAGTCAGTTTTATGGTTCTTGTGATGTTCCCATAATATTTTTTCACTTGAAAATGGCAATAACGTAAACAGCCCAGCACACGACGTCATAATGTCATATGGCAGCAAAGAAGTTAAATTAGTCACAATCTAGGAGACATGATTTTCGAGGTTTTATCAATATATGATATTTATTACTGATTATTCAATCGCATCCTGTTGTTTTATAAATACTACTAAATTGTACAATTCCCACACACATTTACTACACCATGCATGCGTTCCATATTTGGAAACCATTTATCATGCCATCTTGGAAAAGCCCTGTCGTCCTAGAAATCAATTCTTTAACACAGTTCCGCAGACATAAATCTGTTAAGATTGTCGTCGGTTTTTAAGGAGAGTCTGGATGTGAGCTAATCTATGAAAATCATTGTAAATATCTAAATTCATGAATATTCAATCTACGGAGGTGCACCAATAAATAAATGCTGGGAATTCATCATCATCAGAAGTAGAAGATAGTTGCTGACCTTTGTCCTCAGAACAGGGGTGGTTGGAGTGGCATCTACAGGATAACTGGAAAATTATGGACAATTGATAAAATTTGGATTGTTCTATCTTTATACTTGTCAAATGTATGTTGCGATGGGATAACATGGGGTGGTGACAACCGTGGTGTTATATATTGCTAAAAATTTTGTTTGAGTTAGATCCAGAAATGACTGGAAGTCAGACATTTTGAATTCATGAAGCAGGTTTTGAAGTTAGAATTTCTCTAGCTGGTCTCACATGATCATATTTTACCCAAGCTAGATTTCTGAAGATGGTGTTGTGTTGTCAAATGGATGGATATTTAAAAAAGTTATTACAGCTTTTTAAATCCATTTATCCCAAAAGTAGCGGCTGAAAGAGTTCAGGGTTCTCGTGGGCCTTGGATGCAAGGAATGGTCTGGAATTCAATGAGGGGACATTCAATGCCTGCAAAACCTTGAAATTGCACAGAGCAGCCTTGAATTGATAACACAGACCCTTCAAGCAAGTGTATTTTAATTTCATGCAAATTTACAGTAATACTCCCTGACTGTGATCACATTTTTTTTAATAAACACGCAATGTATCCAGTGTTTATCATTGGTAATCTTTTCTGCATTGCCAGGTTATGCTGTGTGCTCAGCCAAATGGAAGAATCCGTGCATAGAAGATATTTTCAGACTTTCATGTGTTCATTTTTCGATAGCAAAAATGTTGAAATCTTCTTACATTTATTTCGGTCATAATTGGGCCAAATACAAAATATTATTCGAGTCTCAGACACCCAAGCATTTCAATTTTTTTTTTTATAATTATTTTGGTATGTTTTTACCAACTTGTCCATATGTATTGAGCATTAATTGCAACATACATGAACTCTTAGCATACCTCTGTGATTGATAGATTGACTAGCATGTATACACATAGAACATAAAGAAGATGACCACATTGAAGAAAATTATTAGCTGATCATCATAGTCTGGTGTATACTTATTGTAACTCCAGAACAATTGAAAGGCACTGGAGGAAATTTAGGATCATAGGTTATAATAATGGAGATGTGTCAATTTATAGACAACAATAACAACTGTGAATAGTCAGGGCATTTGAACATTATTGATAATCCCTATGTCATATACTAGTAGCACAATGTAATTTTATATATCAGATTAAATGAGTATATATGCAAACAAAGTTCCCTCTACATTTTCCAACTATTACTAGATAAGGGAAGCTATCATGATCCATGTTTACGATGTGCGCAAAAAAATAGAAAATTAAATTAAAGCCCGCCCTTCCTACCTCCATCCCTCCCTCATTGATTCAGAAAAAAAAAATGTCAATCATAATGTGGAAATTCAAGTCATGATTACATAGTGCCAAGTACACAGATTGGCTTGTTCCCATAGTATCAGACAGGTATTCTGCAAAATGCAAATTGTGTCAAAGTTGACTCAAACTTCAAGTTTTAACCTTGAACACTGTCCCAAAAATGGGAAAGGTGGTGTTTCACTCTCATGAAATCAGACAAACATAGTATGAAAATAATGTAAGCGAAATAGTAATATAACGATTGAAGCCACCTAAAAATATACTATTCCTATATTGTTTTTGTGAGACCCACATGTGTGGGTAAACTAAAGGGGATGCCCAATCGACACTTGAGTAGTGAGTTCATGGCATACCATAATTTCTGTACAAGTTCAGATGTTGCACATTAATATTTGGCAACACAAAGGAAGGTGTTGCATATCCTTGAAAATCCTTGAATTCAGTTTAGATAGGGCATTGAAAACCTCTGAAAAGGCTGCAAAACAGCCTTGAATAACCTTGAAATTGACTCATCCTTGACATTCTATGCTATTTTGATTATTTTTTTCCTTTTGATAGCCTAATCATCTTTATGTATATTGAAATCTTATTGGTTTATTTACAGTATTTTGACAAAGAGAGTAGTAGAGAAACACCACAACAAAAAAATCAAAACAACAAACCAATGAGTGAGTTCAATTTTTCTCTGTAAACTTCATGTTTTTATTTTGAATACATATTATAAGCTGTTTGTTTTATACACAAAATAAATACCACAAGCGCCTGAAGATGTGTGTTGGTCCGTTATCATGGGCTTACAGTCAAGTGATACCATACAAAGTGATACCCTAATTGGTCAAATCATACCCAAGATGGCCGAGTCATTTGATACCATTTTGAGTCAAATGGTGGCAGACTTTGGTTGGGTCTGGCTCAAAATTGCTGATTATCAAGATGGTCCATGTTATCTCAGTAGTCCTTGGCATTTGATAATGAATTTTTTCTGTCTGCAGACTTCTCCAGTGTGACACTAAGACAATATCTGCAATTTTGCACAAAACATTGGCAGGCTCTGAAATTTGCTGACAAAAAAGCCCACAAAATTTATTTTTACCTTAATTGGCATTTGTCTCGGCTCAGCCAATAGCCAACGCTAATTAACAGGGCTGAAATTGTGTGATTCGTTTACAATATGTAATTCAGATCAAACACAAAGTTTGGACATTATGCAAAATTGGTAGGCTTATTTGAGACAAAATCCACACATGACTGTCTATGTGGGAAATTATCGGCATTTATGAAGAATGTAAATTTTTTATAGTGGATCAAAAGAGATGCCCCTATTGTGTCAAATGTGGTGACATTTTGATTAGCCTCTCTGTAGGCTATCATGATTTTGCAGCAAATCTACAGTTTGATAGTTTGGTGCAAGTTGGGAAGAGAATTTGGTTTGCTGAGTAGGTAGCAATTTTTGATGTTGATAAAAATGAAGCATGAAATTCCAATTTGTAAAACCTGTTTATTATTCTACCAGATACTTCTACTGGCTGCAGACACAAGTGTTTGAACAAAGCATTTTGTGGACATGCTTGCTGTGAAGAAACCACCAAAAATGTAACACCTCTGAACAAGAAAACTAATAGGATGGATATTAAAAGCCAGCCATCCCCGTGGGTACAGAGAAATCCTCCAAATATAGCGAACCTTAAGGTAGATATATATGTAACAAGTTACAACCCTGATAATTTCAGAGAAAATTTGCTGAAGTGCAATCCAATTGCACTGAGATGCTATTCAGTTGTGCTGAAACATAGTTATTATTACTACCCTGTCATATGCAGGCTAGTAAGCCCTACGAAAGATATTTTGAATCATTAGACTTCACTATTAATCAGTTGGGTTATAATAGAAATAGACAATAGACATCATTGGTGTCCTTCTCGTATGGTTACCAGATGATAACTTTAGTTATAGTTATCTGACTATTTAAAAATTTGGTATATGGATTGTTCACATTATTTTTAGGGGATTATAGAAATGACCTCCGTACATCCGTCCATTCGTAACACATTATGATTATCTTCAATGTGTAATCAACTCCTCCCACTTCAGGATATTGGTACCCATATATTGCTAATGAACAACATGTATATGGAATTATGGATGAAGAAAAAAACAATTTTCACACACTTATTCCCCCTTTCTTGACACAGAAAATTTATAACCATTTTGATTTTGTGTACCTTCATTGTGTAATTAACTCCCCGCAACATGTATATGGACGATGGAAAGAGTAATTTTTCACCTTTTTTGGATACCTTCCTTGTGTAATCAATTCCTCCCAGAATTTTGAATGTAGAAATTGAAAGATTGGGTTATTGTTATTCATATATTGCTAATGTGCAACATGTTTATTGACAACAGTTATTCCTCTTTCTTGACTTTTTTACAAAGTTTTATTTGTGTTGATTCCGGAAAAGCCAACCTCCTAACAAACCCATATTTTTATCTGGGGAAGTGTGGTCGCCGACCTTTCAATTAATTTGGACAGGGTTCACTATTTTACGGGAAAATAATTGTATCATAGCATGATTCAATTGTGCTTTATGCAATAATTTGATTGCACTTCAGTGCAACAGTTAGGTTTAGCTTCAGTACAATTCAGTTGCGCTTCGATCGTGTTTCAGCAGGGACCAGACTAGAGGTTTCAAATTTGGAGGTCACTTCTGCCTGTTTGGTTAATAGGTAGAAGTGGACTGTTATCAGGGAGAAGAAACAATGGCTGAAATTCAATTTACACCCCAACATCAGCCTTCTATGATCCAATAAGTATTATTCAACACAAGAGCCCATTTATAAAACCATTATAGTGAGTAAGAACATCATTATAACAAATAAATGTACTTAAAACATGCTGTTGGGACATATGCATACTGGTACATATGTATATGTGAGAGAAGTCACTTCTCTGTGTGACAAACTAGGGGGAAGTGGCTCATTTTAGGGAGAAGATTATCCCAAGTCGCTCTCTAGGCTGCTCCTTGTGATTCAGCATAATTGAATTGCACTTAAGTCTAATTTATATTAACAAATGTGAATTTGGCCTCCCATATGCTCTTGCTTTCAGATGAGGAAGTTGAGTAGTGATGCTGGCTTTGAGAACAATACAGCTGGAAATTATTTTAATGAAGGCTATCTTCCTGATATCCCTGCTTATGACAGAGGGCCCAATCCTGACAACCCTGCCTATGGTAGAGGGCCAGAACCAAACATTAATCCCAAAACATTGAGAGTCCAACAAACTCCATCCTCTGCCAGTGTAGGCTGGACTGAGCTGAACTTCTATCAACAATATCGGCAAGAATTGGCTGAACTTCCAGGTATAGACTCTGTCTAAATGATTTTCTTGCTTTCGAATATTTATATACATGAAAGTATCCTTGAAAAGTCCTATAAATCCCACAAAAAAGGTCTATATTAGTCAGTTTATTGTCCCCCGAAAATGTTTTTCGGGGACCATAGAAATAACTGGTGGTCGGCCCGTCCGTCCATCTGAGATGGTTTGCACATGATAACTTTAGTTTTAGATATCCAATTGTATTCAAATTTTGTATGTAGATTACCAACATTAAAGTACAGGTAAAATTTGAATTTGGGTTCGGTCCACCAATTTTTACCAGAATTGCTCTTAACGAAAAGTGGCTGGAAAATAAGAAATGCAAACTTTTGAGGACCCCCTACTTTATTTGAAGTCTTGAAGACACCACATGCTGAAATGATATGATCTCAATATTAACCGAGGGTGTGACCAAAGGTTAGTTTTTTCAGGATATACACATGTGTTGGTACCCGAAAGCCTATACCGTGTGGCACTCCAAAATAAGCGACTGGCAAATTATCACCTGTTCACGACATGATCATCGATATAGAAACATAACTATCATAAGTCACGATACAATGCATCCAAAATTGTGTTTATCTCAAACAATCTGTTGTTAAGGGTACCTGAAAATCTATTAAAATGTGCTCACTAAAATTAGGCCGGTTGGTGCAAAGACGTTCAACGTAGTTATCTGTTAAACATAAAACCTGTTAACTATATGCGTATATACTAAATTTACTATCTAACTATCCCAATACATTGACTTTCCTGATTTTTTAGAAGCATGGAAGTGGTTTGTGAACAGTTAATGTCAATTAATACATTAATATTCCACAGAATTGCCAAATTTATCAATCAATATACAATGTAGCATTATTTGGCAATAAAACCTACAGTCTACACAAGATACTTTGTTGTTGGTAGCTGAACATATGTTATTTTTAACAACTTTGACCCTGTTGGTTTATACAAGCTGACTAATGGCTATAGACTGACTTCAGAACTTCAAAGGACAAAATGTCCATGTTTACAATGCAGTCTACAATATCCTACATATTTTGTGACAGGTATCTTGATAAATTTTGTATTGTGGCACAAGATTATCATTACACGTCTAGCTTTTTTTCATAAAACCTCACCAGTGTTGTAATTGATTTATAGATAATAATGATGCCGCCTTACCAACTGAATCAGGGTATGGTGATTACAACTGTAGCAATGAAGACAACAACGTTGATAGCAATATGCAAAACTCAAAGTGGATGGTTCACGGTAATTCTGTGAACTATACTGAAGACAGTTCAGATTTCAATGATCCTCTGGTGGGAAAGGATGAGAATTTACAAACAGGCCTATCAGACCGAAGTTATATGAGATTTGGTTTTCAAGAATCGCTTGTGGATGGAAACTACGATGATTTGGAACCAACTATAGATTTGGATAACAGTTTGCAGTTGGATGGAAGGTATGCTAGTAATTGATCTAGGGCAATATTGGGAAAAGTTATAAAACTTATATTGGATTCTGGCATATTGAGTTTGAGATATAAAGGTAAAAATGTCATACAGATAGATTTATCAGATTACATAATTCAATAATAGACTTTTGGGTCATGAAATGGTCTGAATATCTTGACTTGAACTTCTGTAATTTGGGAGATGGGGGTAACTAAAAAGCCTCCCCACCTCCTTTTTTCCTGCTTGATAATGTGGGAACACATTTATTGTCAATGTCCTTTGACTTCAACAAACATTATTTTCGCATAGTGGCCAATTATGTTTTCGTTAAAGGCCCACTTAATTTTCAAACCACCAGATCACATTAAATAAAATATATGCCGTATTATATACCATTTGAAAGATGAATCTCCAAAACATTGTATTATCAACTTATTCGGTGTAATAAACTGTGAATATGTTGTTTTTGTTGAGGTACCGACATGTGTTCTATAAAAAAAATAATCATTGACTCGAAAATGAAATGGGCCTTTAATGTCAATTTTCAGTTTCAATGGGTGTGACTATGGAAGTTTTGACTTGACATCAGATGATCCAAGCCTTCCTCAGTTGAAGATGACTCAGCATCCTAATAGAATTAATTATAAATCCGAGAGCCCTGATTACATATACATAGACACTGCTTCTGAAATTATGGAGCTAGATTATGAAACCAAGAGCCCTCACTATGGAACCAAGGACCCTGGCTGTTGGAGTGTAGATAATGCTAAAGATGTGCCAGATGTTGGATCAATGATGTCACAATTCAGAAAGCGTTCTTATTCAAAAAAGAATACTTGTGAATCAAATTACACAAGTATATTCACTGATGATGATACTTATGGTCCGAGCAGACATAAGAATGCTTGTGATGATGTTGCTTATCATTCGACCAAACATCAGAACACTAATGATAAAACTGATAATGATACTACTGATGGTGAGAGAATATACAAGAATGCTGATGATGATGCTTATTGTCCAAGCAAACATAAGAACACTGGTGTTGATACATATGGTGAGAGAATATATAATAAAACTGATGATGGAGCTTATGGTTCATGCAAACAAATGAACTCTGATGATGATGCATATGGTCCAAGCAATCATAAGAAAACTGACAACGATACTTACAGTCCGAGCAGATATAAGAAGACAAAGCAGCCTGCTAAGTTTGGTCATGTGATTGCTTGGGTGGCAAATACACCAGGAAGAAACAGCTCACAGGAATCAACAAATTCTCATCAAAGGTATTAACTCTTCCTTACTTTAACCCTTTCAGTGCCAAGTGCGATTTTTGTATCAACACATATTTCCTTGATCATTTTTCAAATTTATTGATTATAACAATGTGATACATTGATGGCAAGAGCTCTTTCCATCAATGTATCACAATATTATAATCAATAAATTTGAAAAATGATCAAGGAAATATGGGTTGATACAAAAATTGCACTTGGCACTGAAAGGGTTAATATGGATTCTCCTAATAAGTTATAGAAGAATACATTGGATGGGGTGTATTATTCATGTGGAGGGTTGTTTAAATTATACAAGTGGATTCATTTGTTTTAGGGAATATTTGGATCCAGGCCTTTTGTTGAACTTGTCATTTTCAACACCACAATGTATATAAGATATGTATACCCATCAAAATTACAGAATGAGTTCTATATGGAGAAATTTTAAATTTTCGAAATTTATTATTGTCCTGGTTTGGTGCTATTTGGCACTCAAATTCATGTAAATTATTTAAATAATGATAAATACCCCTGAACACTCTTTTCATTTTTTCAACTTGGAACTGTTTACTTGCTGGTTCCAGCAGATCATTTCTGACATTTATTTTTCAGTCCTGATAGTAATAAGAGAAATATTCTAGTACCTGAGAAAGACCAAGAGAAAGATTTCTGTCAGGTATGATTATTTTATTACATCTCCAATCACAGCCAGCGGCTATGGCAAAGATAGTCCTTGTTTTAAAAAAAAAAGGAATTTTTGTGAAAAGATGCTGTTGTAGTGTGTGATAAGATTCAAATCTGTTTTCCTTTTCCATTCAGCTACTGGTATCTTTACGACAGTCTGTCCCAATTTGTTTCCGGTTGATATCTTCAGCCATAATTAATGATTATTTGGTGTGTGAGCTTAATGGAAAACGGTTGATAGTGTCCATTCATCCATCTTTGTGCGTATATCGGCACTATTTCTGGTTTATAATTTTAGTTATTTATTATTACGAAATTCAATCTTCTCATTTCTAAAATGCAAATGTCCCATGTGACAAAATAATCATTTAAAACAAGACCGCTTTTTATTTTATCTCTGTATTTAAAAACCTGCACCAAGTTGATCTTATCACTGTCAGCTGTACACATGTGTTGTTTTTTTAATTCTACATGCAGGTTGAACAGATGACACCATGTAATAATAGCTTCATTGCCAGATCTGAGGTGTTTATAGACAGGAGAAAACAACTGTAAGTTACAGATTAATGACATTATGATGGTCACTCACAGTACCCGTCTTCCATAGAAACTTCTCAAGGTCTAGATGTTTGTTTGGGTTGAATTTAAGGATATTTCTAAAAGAATTTTTCAAGGCCAAAAAAATTTAGGTTTTGTTTCACAAGCAATTTTTAATTCCAATCAGATCGGGCGGGTTTTATTTTTTATTTTGCGACTAACATATCACCTAATGCCTGCAGTGCATGTCGGAAAAATTGTAAAATTTAGGTGTTATGACAATAACTGTGAAGTGAGAATAGCTCTTTGGTAATTAATTAATATCAGATGAATAGAAGATACTTTTTAATATAAAAATAAAGGGATTTTGCAAGCAGTTTTATTACAATTGTAGAGTGTTCTGGCAACAAGAAGGGATTCATTTTGTTTACATTTCATGTAGTGGGGGACTAATGTTGAAACCAGTATTCATTACGCTTACAAAATGTCGCTAACATCTTGTGTGACACACTCGCCATCTTTAAACAGAAATGTGAAGTTTAAAATTAACTTTCAGAAACGATTAGCATACATTTCAATCACATTTAGTTTGTCATCCGGGTACTTTGTATTACATTAAACTACCAAGTTTGTTTCATTTTATAATCCAACAAAGCCACATTAAAATCAGAAACTAAAGTTCTTTTGTCACATTTCAAAAGCAGGGGGATTTCCCTAGGGATAGTACCTTGTTTACACTGATAAATGGTGTTGTATTATTTTACGGATGTACATGCTACATATCACTGTTTACGTCCCCGTTTGTATTTTAGTAATTTCTCTTGATGATTCCAACATTTCCCTATTTTAACATGAAGTCGCCTTACTTGGGCATGAAGTCTCCCTGAATTCTTCAGAGGGAGAAGTAAAGAAGGCCTGACAATTATCTGTATTCAATGTCCAGCCAATCTGTATTCAATGTCCAGCCGATTAGTATTTCTGGTAGTCAATCAATTAAAATGTAAACTCAGAATTGGAACTTTTCCTACAATGTAAAATGAATTGATTCTTTTAAATGTTGGTAAAAGTACCTCTTGAAACTTACAAACTCCAAATAGAAAAGGTCCAAACCGACCAGGTTCATGCATTTTAAATACTATACTGTCTATATCATCTATTATTATCCGTCCCTTAACTAACACTATTTCTGATTGGCCAAAATCCGTCAGGTTAATCTGGGAAAAAGTCATATTGGACTCCCTTAAGTCATATTGGATTCGATTCGAGTCCAATATGACTTTTATAAAAATTATCGAGACTCCGGGTGACGTCATTTGGATAAGCATACAGATGGATAATAAAAATGTCATTATACAATGTTGTGTACAGTATGTGTTTTCTTGTACTCGTCCAGGTTGTGGCGAAAATTAAGTCCTATTGGACTTGACTTTACGCGTCTGTCCAATATGACTTTTCACCACAACCTGGACTTGTACAAGAAAAACACATACTGTACACAACATTGTATAATAACTTTATAGTATTTACTACTTTAGTACAGTTAGGTCCGTAATTAGGATTTCTAATCTTTAAATAACCAATTCTTTCCATCTGGCCAACCAGGCAAAATAAAACTTGTTTTCGGGCAGTGAACAAGCCTAATTTATGTAACCAAGAACAAAATGCAGTTGTACCAAATAAGAAAATATATGGAAAACAATGTCCAAAAGTACAATTAAACATAATCTCCCATGTAGATAATATTGTTGGAAATTACAAGTAAATTTTCTGTACTTCTAACTGTACTGGCCAAAAAAAAAAAGTGGTTTGGTTCTCGGCCAATTTTTTTTTCAAATCAATGAGGGAGGGAGGGTTTTATTTTTATTTTTATTTTTTTCTGCGCATAGTAAGCATGGACAAAGATACCTTCCTCTGTCTAGTAATAACCAGAAAGGTAGAGGGAACTGTTATGCATATAAACTCATTTAGTCTTATATCAAAATGACATTGTACTACCAGTGTATGACTGGGATTACCTAACAATATATAATGCCCCTGACATTAACTACTGTTATTGTTGTCTAAAAACTGATACCTCCCCATTCTAATATGTGATCCTGAATTTAGTCCTGTGCCTTTCAATTGTATAAAGTTACAATTAGTGTAAGTTGTTCACAATGACTAATTTTAAGAAGAGCATGAGGATCAGCTAATTATTTTCTTAATTGCAGTCATCTACTTCATGTTGTAAGCCTGCAAGTCACTTTTTAACACATTACATGTTAGAGCTCAATGCACACTAATATTCAACACATATCTGCTATGGACATGTTGATAAAATAAAAAAAAAAAAATGTTTTTTTTTTTTTTTTCCAAATTTTTTTTTTTCGTAATTTTTTTGTCATAACATCAGGCATTGCAATAAAAAGGCCTAATGCGGCCCTTTTTATTCAATGCGGCGGGGCCTGAGAACCAAAACCTTTTTTTTTTTTGGCCAATAAATTATCAATATTAAAGTGTATTTAACTTTAATACAGATGCCACTTACGATGGTGTGACCATAGCACCATTATTGAACCATGAGAGGACACTGTGCACCTCTAGACATAATTTGAGTATTAAATATGTCACTCATTTATGTGAGATATTATTTCATTTTTGATCCAATACGTTATATTAAACCCTGAACTCAAACTGAAGTTCTCAGATTACATGCCAGACTGAAGACAAAATTCCTGAGCCAGGAATAAAACCTGTGACCTCATCATCTGACTGATGATGAAATGATGATCACATCTACATAGACCTGACTATAATGAACTTATGGTGCTTTATCTATTTTCAGGCATAATGAGACTCCAGACAGCTTCAGTAGCATATTTGATGGAATATTTTAGAAATGACTATGATCAGAGGATCAACTATACAGAATTTAGTCATTTTTAATTGGTGGAATAGTTTTCAATGCAGATGTATCAGACAACTGGCTAAAGTATAGACCATTTACTGTGATAATCATGAACAATTACGTTTACTTATTCAATTTTCAAGGAATAGAAGACAACTGTGATATTATTTTTATTGTTATTTTCCTTCATATATCTAGTTATGAAATTATATGAGATAAAACTGTTGTAGTGATGTTTTTCTCTATGGAAATAAGGGTATTGAACTTGCATAGCATGTCAATGAATTTTGAGGCCAAAAGTGTTGTTTAGTCTGCAGGGATGATACAAGGATATCAGTACCATATCACAATATGCAGAAGAAAAAATCCTGCAAGAAAAGCTGAATGCATTTGTTTTTCTGGATCCTAATTTTTTTATCAAATTTGGTAACAAGAGGCCGATCATGATCAGCAGATGTTTAACCCATACAGATAATCTCAAAGTAATTTACCAGAAAAATGGGGTGATACCCCAGTCATGACAGCAGTATTACCGGTAGTATACGATATCCACAGCGGTATCGAGACGGTCACTGCAGTGGAGTTATGGTACCATGCGGTCATGATATCGAGGTCGTCACATAAAAAATTTGAAGAAAATAATACATCCGTCAGGATCTCATTAAGGAATGTCTATCTCTTTGTAAACATGTGTTATATAGTTACTGGGGTATAAAATATTAGATATGAATTGAAGACCCGTCTGGAAATGTTTCTATCTTCTTAATATTGATTATATTTTTAATATTTTCTGCTCTAAAATGTGTGGTTGTTTAGCTAATGAACAATAGTGATTACTGTTAACAGAGACTAGAAATTTTATTGTGTAATTTTGTCACAAATAAACGTTAATTAGACTCATTGCTTATAACTATGTAATAAAACAATACAAACAATCAATCTGGGACATTTGACATTCGGAGCATAGCTATGGGAACAACCTAATGATCTCTATCGCTATATGGTACAGCCTGAATGATCAGTTCTAAAAATAAAACAATAAAGTGATAAAGTGTCCCATTTAAAGGGGTACTGTACGCCATTTTCATTAAATTTCCGGTGACAACAACGATCTAATATCGATAATATATAGAAACATAAGTAATTTGAGTCGAAGATGTATTCGGTAAACGCTCAGGTTAATAGGCTATCTTAAAATTTAATAATTTAAAAGTTAATAATTTGATATAAATTGAATTTATGACTGGAGCCATAAAATGGCGTCAATTAAATTACGAATTACCGTAATCAAAAATAGTAATTGAGGGATACTGGATTTTTAAACCGATCGCACACACGATTGCTTAAAATATTATGATGATACGGGGAGAACACTCAAGCCACTAACTGACTAGCGACGATACAATAACTTAAATGATTATATGGGACTATTATGCATATAATATAACTTTTATTTGATTCATTTGGTTGAAAACTTTACAAAAATTACTCGACAACGACAATTTGTATTTTTGCATTCCGGTAAATTTGTCATCCGTAACACGACTTCGTACTCAACAGACTTTCAAATAATGGAAAAATTGTTACCTTATTCTCCGACTCGGAGACTATAGAAACCAACAACAACATTTGGCGTACAGTACCCCTTTAATCATCTCATTTTATAATAAAATATTTAAAATAAAATCAATATTAATTGATAGAATCGTTTCCGGGCATGGATTTCCAACTCATATGTATTATTTCATACCCGGGAAACTATCTAAAAAAAAATATTTAAAGAGATAATCCATCTTTAAATTCCACATATATAAGGAGAATCAATGTATTTTATTTTCATGCCCGCATGTGTAATGACTAATGTCAAAATCAATACGACCTGACCCCAGGCGATGGGTGGAGTTTATAATTTGACAGCCATAACAATGTCGGCAACTTCCAAGTCACATAAAGTTCATTGTGGGTCTCTCAACTGGAAGATTACAATGAAGACCAATCATGTCACATTCACAAAAAGTTCATGTGATTTTTTTTAATAATGTGTTTACTGTTGTAATAGTGACAGTTCTGTTTGAAATTTTGCCTTTAATTACTGGGTGGTTCCCGTCGGATTATTTCTTGTTATATCATAGGACAACCATTTCAGATTACCCACATGCCTTTAAAGTGGTCGCATCCGATTACCATTAAGCTGTGTATCCATGAGGTCGCACACGTGATCGTCAGGATTTCCTCACCAATAAGGGGATGCAACCATGACCTCCCCCACATGCCTTTGAAAGTGGACATATCTGGTTCTGATTAAGCAGTGTATCCATGACGTTCGCGCACGAGATTGTCTCATTATTAGGGGGACACACTGCTTGTGTGGGGCTCCATTAAGGCACCATATATTTTAGTTTTAATAATCCCAAATAAAACGACACAATACTGCTGTAATCCAACAATTATATTGGAGATTTAAAAAAGTTTTGGATTATTGAATGTGCAATTAAATGTTATTTAGATTCAGAACATTTTCTTTTTTGGGTAAGTTATGCAGTGGATTGTGATAATTGTTCCGACTGTATAGTATTCCAAGTCCTTGACAGCTTTCCCACCAAGACCAAATTTAAAACTTGTGTTGTCTCAAACCCAATTTTACCTCCTGTATTCCATATCGAAACAGAAATTGAAAATAGATTTTCCAGGAAAAGTATCGGTATACACAGACTTGCGACCGAAGACACGTGGTAACTGAATTGATGTCTACATCTCAAAGGCCCGATGCCAAGCTCATTTAAATCCCTATATACAAATTTTCTATTGAGCATTCTCGTGTCCTATACTTGGAATACTATGAAACGATGTATTATCTCCCTCACACATGGAACATGGGTTGACTTAGGCACATGGAAAAATGTGTACTGGTACGCGAGTCAATAAATAAGAACAGGCTTGTTTAGTATATTTTCCATAAAAGTCACCCGATATTGCAAAAAATATTTGAGTTATCACATTGGAAAGCATGTGTCAGCGGAATTACTATTAGTGGACGGAATTAATATTTTTAAGAAAATCAACCAAATGACCCTCGCAATACAGAAAACTCTATATTATATCTTATAGTTAAGTGGGCAAGATATCTTTGATGCAGATATAATATTTTTCTAAATAAGCAAAATATATATCTCATAAGTATCTTTCCCACTAAACTCCTAGCTCCCTCCCAGTGTTCAGCAACCACCCTGATCACAAGGAATGTCCAAATAGGCGAAAAGGAAGAATGACCTGGCTTCTGGCCCCTTCCAGGCAAAAATCAAAATGGAGATCATGTGGTCCATGAAGGATAATACGTCATCTATTGGGATTACATGGACCACGAATAAACTTACCATAGAATTTTCAACTGGGTTTGTTAACCTTTTCTACTGAGAATAGGAATATACCATATAGTTTAGTGGGCAAGATATCTTTGACAGAGATACATATTAGTGTATCAAGGTGTTAAAAATTTACACAAAGCGGTATTTGTCAAAAAATATATGCAAAGTGTTACAAATAAAACAGTAATATCAAGAAAATAATGTGGAATGACTTGTGAGTTGCCAATAAATTAATGATTAATAATAGGCGGTGCCCCGTATCTGTCCATAATCTACTTTGTCTGTATTTTAGAGTTATTGTTCATTGAGAAAAATGTAAACGTTGGTTGCTGTTTCAGTAGATTATTTACAAATATTGGATTCAACATTCTGAACCTCGTCACTGGAAGATTATTAAATGAAGATAAAAACAAATTTGTTCCATTTTTTAATATTATCCTTGGTAATTATGGTTTGGCAAACTATATATGATTTTTCAGCTGTACCTAACACGTTCGCATTCAATAACTTTGAAGTTACGGATGGTGTTCACGGTGGGTATTGATTTTAAAATAAGTCACATTCGTTAAAACTGCCATAAACAGAAATATTAAAATATGGACAGACTTTATACGATATTTACAGAGTATGTTATTATCAAGATCATATGCTGTGTTATGTCAATAATAGCCAAATTCTGTTACAAAAAGTTGTATATAAAAAACGATCACATTCATGACAGCACGCACATCACTCTCATTCAAATTTGACCAAGTTTCATTTTAATCATTGTCAGTTCAAAATCAAGATAATGTTCGTTACTTCATGATTAGGGAATGATCAGACAGAAAACATGTACTTAATAGAAATATTTTGCAAAAGATTAAATTGTATTAAACCAATTTATATTTTCTCCTAACAATTTATTATTATATCACATACTATTAAATAAAGAATTTAATACAATAGTATTGTCACTCGTACATATATTAGATTGTGTGTGAATGTTCAAAATAACATATATAATTAATTCAAAAAAATGTGTGTGCATGTCTAAATAAGGAGATATCATGATTGCCTTTTGAGTTTATGATAAATCCTGTGTTATTTTCATGGAAGATTTGACAATAGCCGACAATTTCCAGAAATCTACGGGTATCTGGCTTTCGTGACCCAAACAATGTGCTTTTTGCGAAAAAATAACATAATTGCAATTTCTCTTGCACAAAGTGTGTTTTGTGGATAATATCGCATTCACACTATCATTATATTATACTATTAGTATGTTCTTGGGGAAATTTTCATAATTTGGTAACTTTTATTTCTAAATTATAACCTACAACCAACACCATCCAGGGCTTTAAGATTAGTGAGAAGGACTAGTAGCAACAATAAAGTATATCAACTCTTTAATTGTCATAAAAACTTTAACAATGAAGTGTCAGTGAGAGTGTAGCTCAATTTTCAGTGACATACAAACTTGAGTGTCTTGAATAAATCATGAAAGTTGCAGAGACTACAGCTGGAGACTTAAGTTTATAAAATGTAAATTTAACCCAGCAACTAATGTTTAAAATGCCAATCTGGTAATGTTGATAAAGGTTTGGTGTAAAAATTCAACCAATTGAGACCAAAGTCTAGAAATCCATATCACATTTCCTGATGTCATTCCAAGAAAGAACTGACCCACAAGTAAATACCGGTAGGTATGTTCACAACATGTGCAACATTTTTGTTATGCCAGACACCATCATTATTAATGCAATTTCAAGTTAAGCACTAGTGGAATTGTGCACGCATAGCTTTTATTTTTAAGAGAATGCTGGTATTCCCATATATTTATGAAACAGTTAACATTTAATTTATCTGATGACCACAAATCAGGCATTTATGAATGATATCTGATATCCTCTTGAAAACAATGTCACTTTATCATTTGAATTGTGTCAACTCTCTGGCATGTGATCTGCATCATCTTCTACAGCACCATGTTCCATCATTACATGCTCTAAGTAATCGACTTCTTAACCACAGCTGAATTATGGGTAACTTTTCAGGATTTGGTTGGAAAGAGCTTTCCGATGAATGGCAACAAGCCATATTTCCGACTAAATCCTGAAAAGTTACCCATAATTCTGCCGTGGTTAAGAAGTCGATTACTTAGAGCATAATCGAGTTCTGTCAACTTCCTGGAATGTTATCTAAATCTTCAACATCTGAATCCTGTTCTTCCTGCAATAGAAGATTGTGAAACTACCTATTGGCATTTGTTTCTCCTCAGGTGACATTATACAAGTAATTTTCTCTTGCAATGGGATGTTCTTTATATTATACTAAAATATTTCCTCAAACACAACAATGTGTCATAGTAATTAAGAATAAAAGGCTGCTAGGTCACTTATCCCCTGAATAAGGTGGCTTTAAGCCCCATTTACACGAGGCCATGTACCTGGTATATACAAGTATTAGGTACAATTTTTTTGTATCTGGAACATAATTTTGCCATATGAACAGATGTGTTCAAGGTATATTTCAAGTGTCCCAGGTATATTTTTCAAATACTTCACCTAAATAGGTGAAGTAAATTTGTTTATACACTGATTTCACGTGCATGTAAACAGAAAAGACAAATAAACGTGGGCAGATAAGTTATGTTAGGCATTCTCATCAAATTTGGTTTATGGTATCTACTCGTGAATATCTTGGATGAGATCAAAAACCAATCCTGTCCGAATTTTATTTCAGGAGGTATATTCCCTGGTTTATTTCGCGACATAGGCACAATTATAACTCAAACAAACATAATCAGATTTTGTCCATGCATGCCTTCTACTGATGCTCCAGCTGTCTATGTTGTTGTTAACACACCAAATTTGAATTGATTAGACACCAGAATAATAAGTAAGTTCCAAGTCTATGAAGTTATCATCCAGTAACCAAAATAATCAGAAATTCTAAGTCAACAAGGGCCATAACTCAGGTAAAAATGAATAGTCCGAACCCAAATTCAAACTTGACTTGTATTTTCATGTGAGTAATCCATAGACAAAATCTTAAAACAATCAGGTATCTAAAACTAAAGTTATCACACAGAAACGAAAATAATTGGCAAATTCTAAGTCGACAAGGATCATAACTCAGGTAAATATGGGTAGACCGACCCCAAATTTGAACATAATCTGTATTTTCATGTGGGTAATCAGTTATCTAAAACTAAAGTTATCATCCGGAAACCATCTGGGATAGACAGACACTAGTGACTTCTGAAGTCCCCCAAATATTTTGTCCTGTATATAACTTCAATTTCTATTTATACAACCAGTGGCGAGCTTTGTTAACATTGTTGCAGGTACTGAATTCACTGTTCTAAAGTATGAAGCACAATTCATGCATGTTTGTGTCAGATTTATTGTCTAATTTCATCTTTTATGATGATAGAAAAAAGTTCCACAATGTTTAACCAATTGAATCCTCATCAAACAAGGAAACAAATAAATACTCAACAGGAAACCAAGAAAACCCAAATATCAAAGTCGAAAGAGGTCCATAATTCTGGTAAAAATGGTTTGACCTGTACTTCATGGCTTCCAACCTGCATACCTAAATTCATTTAACATTAACTGAAGTTACCCGGAAACATAGAAAACCTGATTTTCAAGGTTGCAAAGTATCCATAACTTTAATAAAAATGGGCAGATGGAACAGAAGTTTGAATGTACTTTATAGCTTCTAACCTGCATACCGAAATTCATCCATCATTAACTTTATCTGGTTCGCTGCTAAATATCCTACATACACGTAATGAAATGCGTATATATATTTCAACAAACAGAAAATTATTGAATTTTATGCTCACAGTTGATAATTTGCACTCTTTTCTCAAATTTGACCCCCATATATATACATTTGTGATTATGTTATGAGCCTGGCTGTCTCACTAGGCTATGGTTATGAGCTTGGATGTCTCAATAGGCTATGGTTATGAGTCTGGATGTCTCATTAGGCTATGGCTATGCCAATGGGCCTGGATGTCTCATTAGGCTATTATGAGCCTTGATGTCTCATTAGACTATGGTTATGGGTCTGGATGTCTCATTGGGCAATGATTATGAGTCTGGATGTCTCATTAGGCAATGGTTATGAGCCTGGATGTCTCATTAGGCTATGGTTATGAGCCTGGTTGTCTGTTTGTCAATGTAGGTTATCGATATGAGCCTGGATGTCTGATTATGTTATGGTTATGAGCTTGGTTGTCGGCCGCCCTTAGGGCAAAACATTTGTAATTTTTCTCAAACTTTTCGCGATATAAGTACCTTTCCTGGCAATTTTATTGGTCGGCATCCATTTAAACTTCACAATGTCCCAATCTAATTATATATGTAACAATATTTCTGAAATATTACCTGACAAACGCTATTTAAATGATTAAACTAAACAAGAGTTGACTAAACAAGACAGTGTCATTGCCAAAGCCCATATCTGGGCTTCCAGCACTCTTACATAGGGTCCAAATATGGGCTTTCAGCACTGAACCATCCAGAAAACCTTTAAAGGATTACTATCCTCATGAAACAACAAAACTCTATCGGAAAGCCACCCCTATTGTGATCACAATGATCCAAGTCCCATAAAAATCGCGTAATAAATAAGCCGAGAAATAAATAAATAATACCACCACCGGTTGTCGGCTATCTCCGTCGCAAAACCTCGCATGACGTCAAGCGAGGTAAACTAATTAAAAACAGGGAATCGGAGTCGGAGTTAATTATGTCTACCTATATGGCGATGGGAAAATCCGGAATCGACATCAGCGCGTGAGTGTAATGGAATTACTGCGGGGGCATATCAATAGCATTGTGTACACATGGTGAATTGTCATCGCGCGGTGAGTTATCTTCACTTGTGATTTGTCTTAAGTTCTGTTTGGAAAGTTACGGTATTGTTTTGACAAAAAATATAGAGGGACGATTGAGCGGGGTAGATAACACTTTCGTATAAAGCTTATAAAAACACGAGCCGGCATGTGAACTTTATTCGGGTGCGTGTTCGCGATGTTGTTTTAATTTTCCGTATATATGCCCCGAGTGTCCCGTATTTACAATCATTCATTCATTCTAGTGACTCTCAGGTAGGCATATGCTGTATTCATTTCCAAACGATGTTCGTTTACGTGACATTTGGCAGGATTTCTGTGGGAAAACCGTTGCGCAAAATCAGAAACCGATTACATATACCAAATAAAGAGCGTTTAATTTATGAGTCAGTCATGGTTACGAATACATACAATTGCAGTTAAAGTGGGGAGTATGTTGATGAATAATTCACGATGACAACTATTCTAAGTCCCCATTTCCTTCACCATGGCTCAATAAAGAGCGTTCCATGTTACGAGTTTTCATAATATGGTACGAATAAAAAGAGTTTAATAAAGCGGAAATTGCTATGACAATGATGGAAGGATATATAAAGCATGCATATCGGAAGTTCATGTACATGTATTGACCTGTATTGTTGTAATCAGTAAACAATCACTAGAACAACTGTTCTAAGTCGAGTCCCTTTACCTTGACACAATAAAGAGCGTTCACTATTACGATATATTGCGAATAAAGAGCACTTGAATATGTGATTCAATATTAAACCGGATTATTATCCCTCCTTCAAAAAGTGTTATATATGATTGGATGTTTAAACGAACCACGGCGAACATTTATATATTTTATAACCCTATTGTTGTGCGTAATTGACACATAGAGGTCGATTTATGACCTGGATATTCAATAGACCGCATCGCTAGAGTGCTAATTTTATAGGCCAATAACCATGCATAGATGCAGTGAATTTCCATCAGTGACAGTCGGCTAGATTGTTTTGGGTGGGGGAAGCAATATTCCGAAATATATATTAACACCATATTGCCCAAATATATACATGATTCATAACCAAGGAAAAGTGAACTTATCATATCATATTGGTAATGAATGACTTGATTATAATTGATTAAATCCGACAGCAATAAACCAATTTTGTGTTGTTTTACCGCGTTACGATAAATTAAAACGAAACGCTCTTTATTGACACACGACTAATGGCATCTGGAAATTGGAATGTTTACGAGATGATAATTGCCTAATAACTGTGCAATTCTTCGCGTATATATGCAATCTTGATATGCATATATAATATAACTTGGACTATTCCGGTAACGAAAAAATATATATAAACACGAGCACGCGTTTATATAGATAAATGCGCGCAAAACTGAATAATATACGGGCATGGCTTTATAGTAACAACACATCGCGATACATATAATAATAGTAATAATAACACGATAAAGACATTTAATTACGAGAAAGGCGATGTTTTCGGCGAAGTTTTGCATTCGCAGTGTGATAACGCGACAATCTTCAAAGGCCGCGATCGACTACATGCAAACTTAAAATACCGACGTCGCGTATCTATGCGTTGTCAATGAGTTACCACGTGATCGATCACGTGCTATGCTTCTGTTTACATGTGACAATCACGTGATCGGGCTGATGATCACGTGACTTCGTCTACAACAAAATCTTCGGCTAACTCCGGAATTTTTTTTAATCGTTATAAAAATAACGATTGGCGGCCGAATATTAGATTATATGCGCCCAATGGACATTTTATATATATATTATCGGTATATTGAAAGAAAATAATATTGTTTTTTCAGGACCGTATTCCTTTAACTCGGGGAAACCCAAAAACTAAACTTCACCCGCATTTTATGGTTGTAAGAGACCTGCACACCAAATTTCATTCCATTAAGTTAACATTAAGGTTGTGAAAAACCTGCACAGCAAATGTCATTCCATTCAGTTAACATTAACTATAATTATCATCCAGAAACCAAGAAAACAGGATTTTCATTTGTCTAAAAAGGTCTGCAACCTGGTAAAAATAGGTGGATGGAACCCAAATTCGAACTTGACCAGAATTTTATGATTGTAAACCTGCATTTCATTCCATTCAGTTAACATTAACTAACATTATCCTCTGGAAACTAACATTCAACCCAAAGGGCCATAACTGGTAAAATTGGAAGCTGGACTGCAAAACTGAACTTGACCTGTATTTTGTGGTCGTGAATCTGCATACCAAATTTCATTCAAATTAGTTCAGTAGAACTAAAGTTATAATCCAGAAACAAAATATGAACAGACAGACCAGCTGGACAGACCAAAAAAATATAACATGTCGGTTTTTAAAATGGGTGTATATATGAATGACATAATTTGTATCTGAGCTCGGGTACATAAAATGGGTAAATGTGAGTAAGCCAGTTCAATTTATCTGCTTTTCCTGTCTAGAGCTAATTGTTGGAAATATAACAAAGTTTACCCCATTTTTTGGGTATTTACAAGACAAATTATCAGTCAAATGTCATAATTGACCTCCTTCTTTTGTATTTACAAGTCTAGAGATTGTGTGTCATATGACTATATTTACCTGCTTGTCTGGTTTATGCAAGTCTAGAGCCAATTCTGCTGCTTCAAATAAGCTAGTTGTTGAAGTCTTCACGCTCTTCATATTCTCTATTCTTTGTAGTTCCATATATTTTTCAATGAATCTTAAAGTAAATAAAATCGATATATTACACACTTGATCCTGTGTCTCGCAATGTTGTATAACTTAGTAGTCTTTTGGTACATGTACATGCATTATAACTTATAAATGGAAAGATGGATTTATGTGTTTTCCTTGACATCACAACAAAAACAAAAACATTCCAGCACCTGATCAGAGAGGTCAGTTGATAGAGCCCGAAGCCGCCATCGCACGCGCCGCCGCCAGCCATATTGGCCACAAGCCGCCGCCAACCATATTATCTCTAACGCCAGCCACATTTAAAAATCTCCGCCGCCGGAATTTTAAAATGGCTGAGCCATGTGTATGGGCTTATATGTCAAGCACAACTGTACTGTGAATCGCAAAGAACTAAACCGTATTGCCTAATATTGGCATACTCGCATGGACACGGCATGGTTGTTATATTATCAGAACACCGGGCCCCTTAGTCCAAGTCTTCTTGTACTAAAACCAGCTAAGATATTGGTATGGTGAGATGCTGGTGTTTAGCTGGTTTTAGTACAAGAAGACTTGGACTACGGGCCCCTTAATGTGGAATAGACTATCCCAATGCATGCTTTCATATAACTGAATGGGCGCGTCCAATCTGTATTGAAAGGGTTAAAATATAAATCGACAACACCCAGTCTCAGACATCACTGGCATTTGTCAATATATAAACACATAAGAATAGAAAATAGTTTGAAATATTACATATCATTACTATCGGGTTCATCATTCAACGTCATCAACGATGCATATATCGCAAGATGGTATTGATGATAGCAGTCTGAAGTCGACAGAAGTCCCAATGTAACTACTTATACCGATTCGATGGGAAACTATATAGTATATCCATGCCAGTCCTTCGTGAATTTTCGCCATAATAGAAAAGCCAAACATAAAAAGATTACGTTTGGTCTGGAATTCTACGGGTTCACCACAAACGCTAAAAAACGGTGTCTATAACCGGTAACAGGGGATTAGGAACATTTCGGAAACGAAAATACGCTGAATAATACCATCTCAGCCGGCTGAGCCGCCATATTTCGTCAGCCACGAACGGTGTGACTGAGCCGGCTTAGCTAGCTAACCAGCCATGAAAATCGGTTGAGCCAGCCATGAAAACTATTTGTCGTGGCTTCGGGTTCTATCAGTTGAGTATGAACACAGAACCACACAACTGTTATTGGGCAAAAAATTATTGCACTTATGCAATTTCAGAATGCATCTAGTCTCTTAGTGTTTTATTTGCCCAATCGAAATAATCACACAAGAGCAACAATAAGCTGATTATGAAATGGTATGATGCATTCTAGTGTTACAAACTAGCTTGTGAAGGCACTTGAAATTTGCCCAGTTTGAATCCTTTAGTGGGTCAAAATTAATATTATATAATGTTTGAAAGCTTTGGATTTGATCACATGACACCTCTTTCAAATAAACTTTCCATCAACATATAACACTTTTTTTAAACACTGAATTTAGGCCATGGCTAATTAATTTTATGTCTGCTGCATTAGGTTTTTTTCGATAGGAAAATACTCTTAGTCTCCGAGTCCCTTCTTGCAGGGTTTCTGCTACTACGACAAGCCGGCTGTCGACGGTCTCATTCCCCTCCCTAACCATGACCTCATATTTGCCCACAAAATAGCCACAGACCGAGCTCAATCCCCATTTCCCCCAGGAAGCGCGACCACCGACACTGATGATTATCATGTCGCAAGGAATCATGCACTTGATGCCTGAATAAGACGTGATCAGTAGCAGAAGCCACAGGGACCGTTGTCTACACAGTCCTTGGTAAGCTTTATCAGCAAAAGTCAAACCAATCATCACATCAAAGAGACCGATGCAGTCAAAGAAAATTTCCCATGCTCTCGGTTCCAGTGATATCTCGACTCATGAAATGTTGAAATGTCATTGATGACATTCACCTAATATCAGTTGAAAACAATCACAATCAATGAGACACAAGGAATGTTTTTATAGAAGAAAACTGCAGCCTAGCAATCCCCAGGGGAACAGCCAAAATTACTTATATTAATTTTATTCCCCTGAGAGACCTGAAAACTTAGTCGATGCTCCCGACCTGTACAAGACGATGTGAAAACTATGTTCTGATGATCAGCGGCTCAAAAATGTTCACTGTTGAGTAATAAAATGAAAATGTCAATGACCCTGTAGATCAACTTGGATAGGCATTAATTGTATGCTGAGCAGTCAATAGAATGATAAAGAAGAAGAAAAGTCATAAAGTTTCAGTAAAGGGCCTGTATTGTGCAGATGAAATTATTTTCATTTCACCAACAAATGTGGGTGGCAGGGTGTACCAATGGATTCACATGTGAAATCCAAGATGGTTGTTGGTGGTCATGTTTTTAATGAATTTTGGAAAAATTGGATAGCTCCCATCGTGAGGTCACATGAGAATCATATGAAGTTTGGTGACGATCAGATGAGGGATGTTGCATGTATGGTGTGCCAAAGGATTTAGTCATGAAGAGAGTAAAATCCAAGATGACCACTGGTGGCCATGTTTTTCAACAAAATATAGAAAAATTTGAGGGCTCCCATATAGTGGTCACCCAGAAGATCCATATGAAGTTTGGTGACGCTCGTATGAAGGATGTGGCCTGTAGGGTGCACCAAAGTATTTAGTCATGCAAAGAGTAAAATACAATATGGCTGTTGGCGGCCAATGATTTTCATTGAAAAAGCATGGACAAAGATACCTTCCTCTGTCTAGTAATAACCAGAAAGGTAGAGGGAACTGCTATGCATATAAACTCATTTAGTCTTATATAAAAATGACATTGTACTACCAGTGTATGACTGGGATTACCTAACAATATATAATGCCCCTGACATTAACTACTGTTATTGTTGTCTAAAAACTGATACCTCCCCTTTCTAATATGTGATCCTGAATTTAGTCCTGTGCCTTTCAATTGTATAAAGTTACAATTAGTGTAAGTTGTTCACAATGACTAATTGTAAGAAGAGCATGAGGATCAGCTATAATCCTTTTCTTAATTGTAGTCATCTACTTCATGTTGTAAGCCTGCAAGTCATTTTTTAACACATTACATGTTAGAGCTCAATGCACACTAATATTCAACACATATCTGCTGTGGACATGTTGATAAAATCAAAAAAAGTTTTTTTGTCATAACATCAGGCATTGCAATAAAAAGGCCTAAAGCGGCCCTTTTTATTCAATGCGGCGGGGCCTGAGAACCAAAACCTTTTTTTTTTTGGCCTAATATATGCCATGTTTTCACTCCTTTTGGAATTTCAACCTATGTCAACAATGCCACGTAGTCATTTTTCCTGAACTTTCTGTGTAATTTGGAACTTGTAAAAATAGTGTTGAATTTGCATCAGGTATAAAGATCTGTGCTGGTTGTAACTTTACCCTCTTTTGGGCCTCAATCTACGTAAACAATATAACATAGTCAGCTTTACCACCAAAAAAAATTCCAGCTAATGTTGGGAAATTTCCTGGCAGGATAATATTTTATTTGCTTGACTATTTCGTCGCAAGATTCACCAAGCATGTAGAAACATTAGTTCTACTGTGATTCTCGGTAGTAAACACCTTTTCAGTTGAGTAGAATCAGTCGTTCGCATTTTAAATTACAAATTTTGTCGCTTTTAGTTGATTAACTTTAGGTAAAACAAAACACGTTTTGTTTCAATTTTCTTTCTGAATGAAGCTTCAGTGTTCCTCCTGCTTCTATTCCTCTCAGGTACAAGGAAATGGCTACTTTTCAGTGACAAAAATCAAAATGTTTTTGCATTATGTGTTACCCACTATGGCTCATTTATTATCCCCTGCCGGAAATTCTACTTAATAGTAGAGTAAGGTACTTACTTTTGACTGATTGATTTGTATTGTTCGTTATTCAGATCAATCTTTCCAATATGGCCATATTTGTGGTGGAACTTCCTGAAAATTCAATAGAATAATGAACAAAGAGTTTATCACAGTATTGATACTGTCTAACAGACCCGACCATATAAAATCATTTCATATCTATCGTATCAGATCTATTTCAGAATACAAGCTTACAATTTATGTGAAATTTGAGTTAGTTTGTTTTAAATGAAATCGATGATGAGCGAAGTTACAAGCCATCACCAAATCCAGATAGTTCTCCTGAAACCTAGCTACGCACTTCTCAATATACTTACGCTCTTATCGCATCCTCTGGATATAAGATATTAGGAATTTCTTTCTGCGAAATTTCTCTATTCAGCGTTGGAGGGACTGCTGGTGGAAAGGCTGCATACACATCATACCATACTGGCCTATCTTCAAATTTAAGTGCTTTTGATTTTATCAAGCCTTGAATCCTGAAAATATATTTGGTTTCACTAGAAATCGCTGAGTTTATATATAACTACTACTCAAACTAACATGATATGGATTAACTAAACCACTGATGAAAGCAATACATTCAAATCCAAAGCACCCCCATCTTCATATTTCTAAAAATAATTTCCCATTCAAAACTTACCATTCAGGTAGTCATAATTGTTTTTTTTAATTCAGACCTGCACGTCAAAATCTGTACATCTGGCACTGATACTTTGGTTACATCATGGCCCTACTTGGTTGGAGCTATCAGTATTGACAAACTGTATATTTTAAGATTGTGAATAATCCTACTGGGATCAAAGATGCATAATCTGAATTAATGCTCCCAAATTACGATTTCTTTGGCTTCAGGGGTAAAAAATATATGATTCGAGTCGAGGAACCCACCCATCAAAGCTCAGAGTGATCAGATTTTGAAATTTTTTATTTCCCGAGATATGTGATTTTTGGCTACCTGGCAAATATTCGTCAAGCCGACAGTCTGGGAACAAATTGCGGATGAAGAGCGATAACTCTAAAATCAAGTGGCGTTGGGTGTTAGATAGTCGACAATCAGGCCAAATTTTGTTGATCAAAATGTTGATAAATGACATGTTTTGGGCAATTTTATATTATAGTCGCATTATATTTGTGCAATTAATCTATTCTGATACCTGAAGCGGCATTTCAAAAAAATTTGTTGTTGTTGGAATCTGATGATATGGGGGACCATCGAATCAAATTGAGTATCTTTAATGTGTTTCACTGAAATGTCATCTTGAAGTAAACATGGGGAATATTAAACCCAAGATTTCTTTTGTCTAACTGACATGCTATGAGAGGCCAAATCACTTTTTTTATACAAAACATTAATTATATCGCCAATACTTAAATTGAGGCTCCTTCCGTGACCAACTGGGAACTTCGTGGTCCAATGTGTAGTACAGGGTAAGTTGTCCAATAGCCAACTGCTCATATATATATTGGCCTCCCAGTCCCAGAGAGGGTTACTCGTGGCAGAACTGAAAATGAATGATTTTTTGTCTATTTTCCACGTAAATTTAAGAATTTTTTACATCTATCACCGCAATCATGACATTTCATTATTTTGTATTTATAAGTGTGTAACCTGCTATATCGTAGCACAAACTTATCCCGAATACCTGTGCTTTTGTATTCATTTGTGCCGAATTTCCGTAAAACAGTGACTTTTTGCTGAATTTTGGGGTGAGGGGTGAAATAATCTTACATAACACATCACGTGTTAAATATGATGACATATTCAGCATACTGTCGTATGCGGTATATATATCCGCACTTTTCTAGACTATAAACGATATCCCTGGTCAAAACAATATTGATCTATTGCCCATTAAGTGAGGCAAAAAAAATGAAAAATTGCGCTGTTTTGTCTATTTTTACAATAAATCTAAAAAAAAATTTCGTTATATCAGAGAAATCGTACCACTATCATAGTAAATATCTAGAGGTATGTAGACTACAATATTGTAGCGCAAAATGTTCGCGTTTCTATACTTTTATTTCTCATTTTGCCGAATTTTACAAAAACAGGGATTTTTGCTGAATTTTGGCACTTAATCAGCTAAAAATCATCTTTTGCATCATCTGTATATTTCACACCGGGCCCTACCCGATGCGGAATGTCATAACCTTCACAATGATGTATCACAAGCTTGTGTGTGGTCCCGATGGACTAAACTTTCTGAAATCGGTTCCGTCCGTTTCACTATAGGGGAAGAAGAAGAGGATTCCATAACTATTCTAAACCAACAGCTGAGTTTGGTAGAAGAACTAACAATACAAATCCAGTTGACAGAGACGGACAGACGCACGCATGGACAAGGGTCATTACTATAGTCCTCCGATGGAAATAAGTGAATAGCAATCTGGCAAGGATGTGAGATTGAAATAATACTGGAATGACTTCCTTAGGCTTTGCAATGAATAGCACTTCACTTCTATTTGAGGCCAAATTCACATTTATTAATAATTTTGCAGAAGCGTAATCCAATTGTGCTGAAGCGCAGATGACTCGTTAGCACTGTGGAGCCATTTGGATTGTAAGACCAAACTAATTATGTGCTATTCTTCAGCTGGTTGGGTTATTTCAATATTACTCAGAGGGGTTACCCATTACATGCGTCAATAATTACGCTTCAGCACAATTCATTTTGAATTGCGCTTCAGCGCAATTGGATTATGCTTCAATACAAATACAATTTGATTGCAATTCAGCTCAATTGAATTGCGCTTCAGTCCAATCATTAATAAATGAATTTGGCCTCCCATACACTTCATCACATTTGAGTTGTGATACTTTAATAAGACATATTCCTGAAAGCAAGTTGTGCCTCTTTTGTCAGCTAGTCTTCCATCCGTCTTATTTATTAATGGTACTTTGCAATCAAATCATTTGTCCAGAAATTTGTCAACTTTATTTTTGAATTCGAACAGGCTGAAAAAATTTGACATTAACCACTGTTGATGGTAACTTATTCCGGTTATTTGTCACTCGGAGAAGAAAACAGCTGCTTCTCAGTTTAGTGTGATCTATCTATCTATGGCACTGCTAGCTCCCATGTAGGGCATTATAAGCACTTCAGCCAATTTGTCCAGGAATGTTTTGCCAAACCTGTGAATTCTACGCAATGGTAGGGTTCAGTAATCTGCGCACATTGTTGCACACAGGACAGCCATTAGCTTCGGTTCCTGATCCGAAAGAGTGCCCATCATAGTGTTATCCCTGGTCATGACATACATGAGGAGTGGAGGTACAAAATTTGCCCAGTACGTATTTTTCAAATTTGTCTACAGATTCCTTTTGCTCCTGGAATCGTTCTCAGAACAATCTGCCTGATACCATGTCGAAGGCATCAGTGGGATATTAGTATATATGATTACTTCAGTATGTACATGTATGTGGACAATCCACGACATGTACATCTATAAACTGATAAAAAATGTATGTTTCGTGGTAGTGCCTACATATAAGAATGGGGTAAATCTGTGATAAAAAAAAAACGTCTTTGTCAATGTTGGTGCCCCTTAACAGCCCCAGCCCTGATCTAACAGTGCCACTCATCAATTTTGGACAACATAATTATATTCCTCATATCACGGAGATGCCTTCTATATACAAAAATATTTTGATAAAAAATATCCACACGGGGGCCTCCATCCTGACCCTCGATCTCTGACTACAACATAATTACTTTTTCAACATTAATTTACTTTAAACCACACCATTAGTTTCCTCATACCATATCTATGAGGAAGCCCTTACATGTATATATAATTTCAGAGGAAATTGACAGAAAAAATTATTTATCTATTTTGGTGACGGTTCCCGACACCACACTGACTCATGCAAGACAGCATCATTTAACAACAACATTGGAAACCCTGTATCAATGAGATGATTATGCACATACATATAGTCATATAAGTTCTAAAGTTAAACTTCGAAAACATATTAGGGCCAAAACAGCAATGACGTGGCAACATGTGGAATTTAACAGGCCACAGAACTAAATTTGCCATTGGACATTTTTCCTAAATTCGAGGCCTGCCTGTAATACATCTATTCACCCATTGGGCCTGAGGAGATCCAGTGGAGAATACATTTAGAATCTGGATTCTAGTCCATATGAAGCACAACACCTTAGTACACAAAGGCCATCTGTCAATCATTACACAGGAAATATATGTAGAAAAAGCTTCACTTTGCTTAGTAAAATTTACCGCCAATATACATTTGGCCCATGTTTCGCGCAAATGACAGACAGGTCCTAATCTTTTATATATAGGCCTAGAGATAATGTTTATTATGCTACTTAGGGGATAACAGTGTGGTGATCTTGGAAAGGTACAGGGTGATTATACTGTGGCAAATTTAGTTAATGACCAGAGTCGGAGCCCATTAACTGGTATTTGCCACAGTATATTTGCCCTGTACCTTTCCGAAATCACAAAACACTACACTGTTATCCCCACTCTACTGACTGTCATCCCCACTCTACTGACTGTCAAATTTCGACAAAAGCTATGCCGCTGTTTTGCTTATATAGCAACCAGCTAGGTAACGGAAATCAGCTGCGTATGTGTGATGTCATGAAGAGGAACGGGACAGTGAGCGGAGCTGGATGGCCCAGGGACGAGACTACTGTCATTATTGGCACATAGGAATATCTAACATTGCAGCGGTGAATTGGACTACACTTTGCAACAGTTTATTTAGGAGATAAACATACCCTGTTGAGTTGTACATTCTGGGATTCAAGCATGAAAACAGTTGTAAACGAGCCGGCTTGCCGGCGAGTTCACAAACTGTTTTCATGCTCGAATCCCAGAATGTACAACGAAACAGGGTACGTTTATCTCTGGACATTGTAATTCAATATAGCAAGGAATTTGCAAAAAAAACTTTCATTTCGCCGTTGTCACCGTGCACAAATCATTGGGTTTGTTTATTGCGTTACTCGGAACACTGCTCCGTAACCATTTCCTGCGGGGCTGGTTGGCTCGTTTCGCTACTCCGTTCTGCGCCGATGAAATTGTACCGTGTTACATTCAGATTTGATGCACGCTGAAGCGGCATATGAACGGTATCTATAGACACCAACGCGCGGGTGTGCTCGTTTCGCTACTCGTTCTGCGCCGATGAAATTTGACCGTGCTACATTCAGATTTGATGCACGCTGAAGCGGCCGATGTCGGTGAATCGAAAACGAAAGTTAGCCGCTCTCGGCCAATCAGAATGCTTGTTTTTAGTGACAAATACTCAATTGAATTACAATGATTATTGACCCCCTCCCCACCACAAATCTTTGATGTTTCAATGGGTATACTGGCAGCAAGTGCATCAGAATGCAATACATGTACCGGTATATCCTGGTGCAGATACTTGTATGTTCATATTGCACCTAAATATTGATGTATGTTCATATTGGACTTATTTGATTCTGGAATAAGCTCATAGAGCATTAGTGGACTTATACCCGTTATTCAATTGGATGGCGCGGGCCACAGTGAAAACACATATATAAAGAGTGTACATCTGGTGCTGCAACATATCATTGTGCAAATAGGTTCATATTGAATTTGTATGGGAGGCCAAATTAACATTTAATAATGAATTGCGCTTTAGCGTTTAATTACGCTTAAGTGCAAATAATTATGCTTAAGTGTAATTGATTGCGCTTAAACGCAATTAGTTGTGCTTAAGTGCAATCAATTGACACTGAAAAGAAGCCATTTCCTTGCACCTGAGTGTCCCACAAAGCAATCCAAAGCTACGTATGTTATGCAAGTCTATCATTTCCATGGGTGCATTAATTCTGTTGATAGTATCCAAATGATTAGTCATTAAATTACGTACGTAAGACTGTCGTCTGATTGAAGACTATATAAATGAACGAGCTACGAGTTTCATACAGTGTTTACAAATTTATAACTTACAATAAGATTCCAACAGGTAGAATGAATCCAAACACTAAAAAGCATCTACGCATTGACCAATAATACCTAGCAATGAGAATTTAATAAAGTATTTCGTAGAATTTCAAGTAGCGTCAGTGAAAATTAAACTGAGAGGATTATTATATTCTGTCAATCGTAAAACTATTTGTGCGCGGTGATGTCATACTGCACAGATACAGTACAGATTGGTTCTCCTCATCACTTATGGGTCAGTTTACACTCCAATGTTCATGATGTTAATTTGGCAGCAATAAAAGCAAGACTCCTGACTGGTACCTATACACTCCAGAGAAATAGATCTGTTTACAGTCGGCAAAAGGAGAGTTCGGTGTGTCTACTGTGTAAAGATGGAGAAGAAACAAGGGAGCACTTTCTAACAGCCTGCAGACATGACCGAATGATTGATGCAAGAGAGAATGCAATCAGAAAACTGCAATCTATTATCCCTGACTCTACTCTTACTAACATACTGGCAGATTCTAATCTACTAACTCAGCTCATATTGGACTGTTCTATGTCAGTAATAGCGGAGCTGATAGACCTACACATGGATCAGTTGATGTTAAATTCTATTGAGATGTGGAGTAGACAATATATTGGAAGACTCCATAGCATCCGCTCCTCAATCCTTACCAGATGTCAGTAGAAGATTCCCATTTCATTATTCCAGTTCTTTACCGATCCTAATCATTATATGAAATTCAGATTATATGAAATCAGTGTATATAGAGAATATAAATCAAAGAAATAAAAATTACTCTGACTCAACCGAATCAGAGGTGCTGCGACAAATAAACGCAGGGATTTACGAAGACAAGACAAGACAAGACTGCAGGGTTTGTCTGCAAGAGATATTTATAGCAGCGAAATACGAATGGCAGCGAATTCTTTCACCCGGAACGCGTAGCTTGTTCAATAGTCTGTATTAGTCTGTATTAGTCCAACAACTGATGACCGCAGCTATAGAACAGAGTTTTAGCCAACGTGTTATACACTATAATAGAGTTTTTGGCGGGAAGTGTGAACATGCATGTGCGTCGTTGATTATTGTGCTTGGGGATCCAGGCGGGACAACAAAACTATTATTGACCGTAATTTGACTTTATCTCCATATTGGGGGGGGGGGGGGGGGGGGGGGGGGGTATGTGTTTATCCTCCATGCATGTAATATTGCTCAAATGAATGGTGTTCTCACTATGAATTCCGGCTATAAAGACTGATTTGGGACAGGTTCCGTATTATTGTGAAATAAATCAGTTTGGGATTTTGTTAAGTATGCATGGCAATATACGCATAATAATCAACACACGTAGAGAATCACATGTAATTTTCAGGAACTTCACTTAACGGTACATCGAACTCAAAACAAATGATAATACAGCAATAAGATAAATGATCAACATTGAGTAGTTTCATCCACGAAAATCCCGTGCTTAAAAATATCCCCCGACTCAGCAATTGTGTGTTCTTTGATCCAATTATGTAATCGTACGATAGCACGGGGTCCTCGAGCGTGAGTAGTTTCATCCATGGAATCCCGTGCACAAAAATATATCCACACTCAACAGTCCGGCATTCTTTGATGTTACCGCGACATGTATTACGCTGTATCTAATGTCGCTATTTGACAATTTCGGGAGATAGACTGTGTCGATTTCATTTTGTCAATATTAATGAAAATAAGTGTAGATATATAGCCTGTCGACACAGACAAGACTGAAAAAGTTTTTAATAAGTCATTTATTTATGTATGAGTGGGATTTCATGCAACGACTGACGGGGGGAATGGGTCCGTGTGACGGACCCACAGCCGGCCTGGCAGAAACCCTGCATATAGATGTCCCGTATTCCAGCTTGGGTCTGATAAATGCTTTGTATAGTGTGGTAAACATCTGTTTATCCATATATCTGAATGTTCTTTTTAGAATTCCAAGTTTCTGGTTGGCCTTATTCACTGTTGTTGCAATGTGTTTGTCAAATTTCATTCTATTGTCAAATGTCACTCCTAAATCTTTTTCTTCCAGTGTTTCTTCTATGATATTGTGTTTATCTCCCACTGATACTGTGTTAGTGTGTAGGTTTTTGCTGTATTTGTGGTTTGTTTTCCCAGGTACATCACTTTGCACCTAAATTATTATATACCGCTATTCTCAAAGTAATTGACCAGAAAAATGGGGTGATACCCCGGTCATGACCGCGGTGATACCGGTAATAAGCGGTAGCGGTATCGAGACGGTCACGGCGGTGGAGTTACGGTATCGGGCGGTAAGGATACCGCGGTCTTATAGCAGGCACCGCGTTAAATTTTTTGCATACCGTGGTGATTTTCACGGAACTCTTTGAAGGGATGTATTTAATGAGCGTTCAGACAACAACAATTCAATTGTAAGTGGAAATATTTCCGTCGAGGAAGTAACCGGTAGTTGGATTGCGCAAGCTGATGACAATGTCGCAAGTCAAAAAATAATATCAAGCACCGTTTGATTTTAGATGCGAAATCGTGGCGTATCCTTGATAACCTCCACTTAATTGCGATGTAATCGCAGTCATGTGTACGTAAAAATCGTAGCTGGAAATGATCGTAGGGTAGTCAATCACATGCTTTATTCGCGGTTTATTTCTAAAAATCGGAGCGGGGGATACGGAATAAATTCAAAATGATTTGAACTATGTTGAATAGCAAGAGAAATATGATTTGTTTATAAATGCGAGTGCAATGTTCGTGTTTTGACGCATGATTCACAGCATTGCTATAATATCTATTAATTAAATGATGGCTCCTGCTGGCTGGGTTGTCACACAAAAAGTTAAAACAATATGTCTCTAAGCCTTAATTAAGGATCTTATTAAATTCCACAGATATAAGGAGAATCACTGTGTGATTTCCACGACTTCGTGCCAATGCCAATCGCTGCCTTAGAATGTCCATCTTACTTATCGAATAAAAGTAAAAAAAACATTCCGTCATAACACACTCATACTTGGTGCATGGTGAAATTATTTCAAGGGCATGTATGTGTTGGAAGACTAAGGTATGTGATTTGGGGGGGGGGCTAACCCCGGGATGGTCGAAAGGGCCGAGAGGCCCTCTCCTTCACCCCTCATTTTATGGCCATTATTGGAAGACACCTCAGTGCCCGGACACCAGGCGATGGGTGGAGTTTATAATTTGACAGCCGATGTCGGCAACTTCAAAGTAGCGTAAAGTTCACTGCGTGATACTTAGAGTTCCACTCAGGGCTGAAGATTACCATGACGACCTGTCGCATTCAGAACATGGTCGCTTATACATCTGCTGCATGGTTGACAATAGAATTCTGATTAATTCAACTTTGGATATAATAAGCAACACCTTTCAGAAAAATAGCACAATTAAACATGTTCGTAAGATTTAAATGAAACTTATCAATTTTTGTTTTATTTGTATGAAAAAATAATTCACCCTGCATGATGCTTCGTGCATAAAACTTGTTTTTAACAAAATTGGCAGAGTGTATAAGATAATAATTACATTAATTAATGCATACAATAATCACTGATTTTTATAGATTATCCTGGGGAGTTTATCCATAGATTATATCCTAATCTGTAAATCCCTGGTTAATCTCCAGACTAAAAAGTGGCAAAAAAATCAGTGATTCCAGCGTCCGGGTTATGGCTAATCCGATTTAATATATCCACAAGCTTCATGATTTGTCCTGAGTGACAATACACGTCATGATTACTAGTTCCTCTCAGTCGATCAGTGTTATCACTTGATCCCATTGTCGATTTGCGCCACTCAGCCCTTGACCCAAAGGTTTAAACAAAATGATGTATAATTCGACAATTAAATACGTCAGTCGTTTGATGGGGAAGTTCCCTTGATGACGTCATCGTGGGTCATATTGTCAAATTGTGTTCAACCACGTGGTTATGTTTTTGTTTGCTTCTTATAAATGTCAAATTGTAAGCGTCCACATTTGTCAAATTCCCATGTTGACTTTACGGCAATAAACAATACATGTAGCAGATGCATACGGACTGTTCCCATCCCGCATGTCTTTATACGAGGACGCGCATGTGTCGTCATAATCATCAGGATTATCTCACTTATAAATAACCATACCAGACCCCCGCTTGTCTGTAAAAGTAGACTAATCTGGTTCCAATTAAGCCGTGTTTCCATGACGTTCACGCATGATATCGTCAGGGTTATCTCATTATTAGGGATCGCACAACCTGCTCACAACAATAGTAATTCTTTTCTGCCGGGCTCCACATTTGCACCATATATTTCTGTTTTAATAATGTCAATAAAACCACACAAAATAAATCCAATTGCATTGGAGATTGATAAAAGTTGGGAATGATGCTAAGAATTGTTGTTTCCCCACCCGCACTATTATTTGGGTCATTCAGATAATTCTTACCTACCTGTACCCTGCATCGCAACTAAAACTGATATGCATTCTCATGTATGTTTATCATCGACCTTTGTCTAAATGCATGTATACGTTGATGGGTCAACATGTATACAGACACATAATGAAATCACTATTGGCAAAAACATATTATACACATGGACAAATCACTATTGGCAAAAACACATCATCCTCAATAATAAGTAAATCAAATAACCACAATAAATGAAGATTTCTTCAGTATCCTTCGTTTTTTTTCCGCGCAAATTGTCCGTTAAAATCATCACGAACCATGACCGCATGCATCGTGGTGTCACCGCGGTATGCGCGGTGTTGAAGCGTTAATAAGCAGTATCAGTACCGCGGTATTGGGGAATACCGCGGTACAATACCGCGGTATTAACGGGGTGGCACCGCGTTATAGGTGGTCAATTACTTTAAGTATAGCGGTATTTATAAGAAAATATCAAGGGTTATTTTGAAGATACGGTATTTTGTTTTATTTAGTAGTAATTTGGGTTTGTTTAGATAAAACTTAATCAGGTCAATGGAAACAATCAGGCGCTACTATGGTAGTATAGCGCCTGTAGGGGGAACTGGGGTGGAGTGGGACATTTTTTCTTCCAAGGCCCAGAACTCAATTTGTGCTACATATCCAACTGTTGTTTTGTGTAAGATTTAAACATAATTGATTACCGCAACTAATATGACTGTGTATACTATTACCAACTTGATATATTTCCCATGCTGGCAACTTAAACAAGGTACCCAAATGTCCCACACTTCCCCGGGTCATGGGGTACAGTGGGTCACCCATTGGAATTCAATAACATACCCCATAACAACAACCGAAACAGTTATTCATTCAAAGAGGGAAATTCTTTATGTGGTAACACACATTTATATAGTTGAAACATAAGGTTTTATTGATACTTCCACTCAATCGGGGAGGAGTGGGACGCAGTGTCGATCCATAGGTCCCAATTCTAATCTGACAAAATATTTTAAAAACGTTCTGTTGGGTGTCTACATGTAGAAGATAAAAGCAACCAGGAATGGTATTTTCCAAAGATCTGCTCAACTCTACATTACTGTAACTAACCGTCCCAATGTACACCAAGCCATATGTCCCACTCTACCCCGACATGGTCATGTATCGGTTGATTCAATATTCTAGCAACATGCCTATGCTAACCTATTGAAACAGATATGCAATTTGAAGCTTAAACACAGTTGTTTCAGAGCTCAGAGTCGGTAAGAAAATATCTCTCATATGTACTTTGAATATTTCAAAATGTTGTGTTCGGAAAAAAATTGCTCAGATTCCATCAAAACCCTTTTTTTCACATAAAAAATTGAATATGCTTGCGACACGTTTGATTCATGTCATATGTGCATGGGACATCTTATGAGCATCAAATGAATCCATACAAATGAGGCAACTCATCGATGTTATGGAGTTATCTCCACTGTCCCACAGTACCCATTGTCCCACTCCACCCCAGTTTCCCCTACTGTAGGGTCTAGTTCATATTGGACTTATTTGATTCTTAAATCATTTAAGGCCCATATAATAGTGAGCTTATTTAGCAATTTTAGGCCTATAAAATAAAAAATATATATTTAAAAAAAAATTTAAATCAACACTTTGAAAAACAAACGCCGGTATAACCTCCGGACAGACAGACAGACGGACAGACAGATCCTACTCAGCTTCTGAGTACTGTTTTATATTTTTATACCTACTAACCTAGCAAATATCGTTTCAAATTCTTGTAACCTACTACCGGCCATTTCTCACGTCGTTGTGATTGACTTAAAATTTGAATTTGCAATGAGTATTTGCATTATATACTTGATCCTAAATTGATAAATTGAAGGAAAACCGCGAGATTGTAAATTTATTGCCCTTTGACATATGAAACAATTTAAAAATTGAGAATTGTCAAAACGGAAAATTTCCTAACACAAATTACGGAAAAAAAGATAAACTAAATACTATTAGGGCCGCTTCCTAATGTGCGCCATTAGTCGCGGCCTGAAAGCGACAAATGTGTGACATAATGTCGCTTTCGAAGCGCCGAAAGCCGAAAGCGACCAAAATATAATGTCTGCAGTGTAGCAAAAAATGACAGCGTGAGATTTCGCAAAACGAAACCGGAAATAGCCTTTTTCCAAAAGGAATGCAGACCAAACGAAAGTTCCATTACATGGATGGAGGGGGGGGGGCGTCTATTTTAGTAGGCCTGTCGGTGATTGTCTGTACAGTCTAGACAGTCTACATATACCTTATGAGATAATTAACTCTCATGTGTCATATTCGCTTTTGAAAAGATGTGTAAAAAAGTTTAAAATGGAGAATTGGTCCAAATATAAACAAATCAAGCCTACTTAATTTTCGAACACCCCTGATCACATATATATAAAATATATGCCATATTATATAGGCCTACCTTTTGAAAGAGGAAGCTCCAAAGCATATTTTCAACTTATCCCGTGTAATAAACTGTGAACATGTTGTTTTTGTTGAGTTACTTTGTTTCATTTGGATTGTAATTCAAATCGTATTATTTTCAATGGAGGGGGGGGGGGGTAACTCTAAATCTAAAAGTAGAGTTACCCCCCTTCCATTGAAAATACATTTTTAGTTTGAATTCTGGGATTTAAAACAGGGGTAATCTATTGTATGATTTCAGCTGTTTTCTATTTCTCTATGGATATCTTCTGAGACATAGACGTTTCAAATAGTGATGAATTATAGTATTTTAATCATATGTTATGGCATAGATTGTTATTAAAACCGTATATAAAAAAATAATCAGTGACTCGAAAAGTAAGTGGGCCTTTAATATGGGGAGAGCGGGGCATGTTGGAACGTTTTTTATTCTATCACACATAGAGGGAAATGTGACCATTGACGATTTCCTCTTTTTGTCTATTATTATATATTATGTCAAAGACTTTAAAATTAATAAGGATTTGAAAATATTCTTGTTCCATCATGCCCCAGTTTGTAATTTGAAACAAGGAACCAAATAACATTGACTATATATTGAACACGAATCCCTTAAAGGTACTCAACCCGATAAAACTCCTCTCAATTACTATTTCAATGGCTTCGGGGGTCAAAAATATTTGATTCGAGTCGAGGAAGTCACCCATCAAAGCTCAGATTTGTTAGATATCGATTTTAGAAATCTATTATTTTTCATTATCGGGAATACTATCTGGCCCAGAACTCAGTCAAAATTGCGTTAAAATTACCACTTGGTTTTAGAGTTATTCATCCTTGTCTGTTTGAATAGATTTGGAGTACACATCCAGAGCAGATTACGGCAGTTATTAGTACTCATCTCGAGAACATAAAAAATTTGAAAAATCAATATCTAATAACTCTGAGCTTTGTTTGATGGGTTCCTCGACTCGAATCAAATATTTTTTACCCCCAAAGCCAAAGAAATAGTAATATAGGACCCTCTGATCGGATTGTTGTTGTTGGAATATGTTGAGATGGGGACCCTCTTTACGGGTTGAGTACCTTTAATGTACAATAGTGGTTAACCATTTGAACCCTGACGTCCTGAACGTTAAATGGCCCCAACCCGAGGCGCCTGACGTTATATAGTGTTTCCGACGACGTAACTCATAATGCTCTTAACTGGGACGTATATACATGTATACATGCTCAACTAAACGGCAATATACTATGCTAACTGAACTAATTTGCGATGAAATATGTCACACAGTATTAATTTCAACGAGACAGTCGATTCCACGTCCAATATACATGTATATTATATTGCGGCTTCCTTTGGTCGCGCTATATATTTATCATGAAATTCTTATCCTTTGCCTACGATAAAACGCATTTATCTAAATGCACATGTGTGCGTGCGCAAAGAGACCCCCGTTTCCAATTTGGCTGCTAAAGTCAGAGCTATGAACATGGATGTGACTCATTTGCGCAAAGTAGAATTCTAGTTAATTTGGGCTTTGATCGCGAAATTTCTACCGAAATACTTCCCCTTTTCTGGCGATAAAAAAAAGGATTTTTTTTCTCAAAATATGCCTCTGCGCATGCGCGAAAAAACAGAACCTCTGTCACCAGGTTGTCTATCAAAGTCACATGGGTAAACATGTGACGCGTGTGTGCAAAGTAGAAGTAAACCTCTAGTTGATAGGTGCGTTTGTTGAGCTGTAATTTCGTGTCAAATACCGTCTGATTTCCGGACCGGTATTCCGGTCTCCCGGGATATAGGAATATAAGGATTGGACCGGTATTCCGGTCTCTCGGGTTCAAAGGGTTAAACCATAAATATATCCCAAGAACTATATTAAATTGCTAATAAAAAACAACAGACCTAAGTCTAAGTCTGGGCAAGAAAGTAGGGCTGAGAAATCGTCAACTTTTGAGAACCCATCTTATCCAATAAAAACGTCATTTCACTCACAGAAGTGACGTCGCGGTGCTAAATTTAGAGGGGATGTGGTACCCTGTGTATAAATCTACCGATTTGTTTCCATATGAACAATTACATATAAACGGAAATGTATTTAAAATCATGTATAGGACATGACTGCAAGCAACTGAGCCCAGGGACGTGGCGACAGGGGGTGTGGACGGGTGTATCGCCCCCCCCAACTTTGGTCAAAATTTTCAACAGTTATAAATTTCATACCTGACACAACATTAGTTGGAAATTTCACACCAACGATATAGGTTGATAATGTTCTTGTAGTTTGATTTTCAAACAATTTATTGGGGGGGATTTATTGTTTTGGACCAATATTCGCATATTTTCCTACTTTTGGTAATAAAAATTGGACTGAAATGCCCATAATTTGGAAATTGTCCAGCCTTAGGGGGGGGGTAGGGTTGGAAAATTCCAACACTTGGAAAGCTCGTGTCCTTGTCCCTTCCATGTGGCCAGTCAAAACTGCTAGATAATTTAAGAAAACAATATTGTCCTACCTTTCACTCTTAAAAAAATAGGTACTTCAGAGTGCCTACGTAGGTACTAAGCTTTGTCCCAGGGGGAGTACCAACTGTCTGGTACTCTGGGGTACCAAAAGTTTAGGTACTCTGGAGTACCAAAAGTTTAGGTACTCTGGAGTACCAAAAGTGGCACTCTGGAGTACCAAAAGTGGTACTCTGGAGTACCAAAAGTTTAGGTACTCTGGAGTACCAAAAGTTTAGGTACTCTGGAGTACCAAAAGTGGTACTCTGGAGTACCAAAAGTGGTACTCTGGAGTACCAAAAGTTTAGGTACTCTGGAGTACCAAAAGTGGTACTCTGGAGTACCAAAAGTGGTACTCTGGAGTACCAAAAGTTTAGGTACTTTCCTTATAAATATTTAGATTCTATCCGGGCATTGTGCATATAATACCCACTCTGCCTTTATGCCACCGAATTCATGATGCACACGACATGAAGTACCAAGAAATACACACTTTCTTGACACACCCATTATATTATATGAAGTACCGAATATAAAGACAGGTACTCTGAAGTATTTAGGTACTATGCATAGTACCTAGCAATTTGGTACTCCAGAGTACCAAACATATAGGTACTAAGTAAAGAACCTGCCCAGATACCAAGCACTCGAAATTACGAAACATGGCCGACGGCAAATTTAACAATGTGGCAATTTAGATTCCGAATGAAGCTATGGCGTTTAAACATTGAATAAAGTACAAAACCACTCCATTACATAGTGATAATAAAATAATCCGAATTATACATGCATTACTTTTATTAGTATAGAACCTTGATCGTGATTTTGTACTTAAATCAAAGTTTAAGATCTCGATTTCAGGATTCCCTGTTCCCTGCATGTGTAGTAAAATTGGTCTGAATGTCCAAAAATAATTTCTTAATTTGTGTGCAATAATATTAAGTAAACATAAATCAAACATCTTGGAACTGGTCTGGATGAAACACCGATCGATCTAGAATAGCCCGATAAATAAAAAAAACTACCTTGCGATAAATCGCAAACCTTTGATTACAAAATGTTTGCGATTAATCGCAATGGTTTGTGATTTATCGCAGATATATTTTCATGCATTGGCATTAATTGACTTGAATCGTATAAATATAAATATAATCCGACAACTTCAACAGGTCTGGGTAAACCACCAATCGATCTAAATAGCATGGTTGGGCTAAAATAGACCGATCGTTCTTTGGCAGCAAGCATGCATGTGGTATAAGGCGAGCAAACCTTCGCGATAAATCACAAAACATTGCGAAAAATTACAAACACTTTGCGATAACGCGCAAACCTTTACGATGAATCTCAGACATCTTTACGAGGACTCTCAGACTGCGTACTGGGTGATTAAATTTTGCGAATTATCGCAAACATGTTTGAGATTTGTGGCAAACTTTTTTGGTGCTAAAAATATCTTAATTTGTGTGTAAACATTATAAATCAGCCATCTTAAACAGGTCTCAGTGAACAACCTATCAATTTATAATTGAACGGTCGGGCTAAAATAGACCGATCAGTCATTCACAGCCAGATTCAAGAATGTTCAGAGAAGCAAAACTTTGCGAAAAGTCACAAACACCTTCGTGATAACATGCAAACCATTACGATAAATCTCAAACATCTTTACGATAAATCTCAGACTACGTACTCTGTGAATAAATTTTTTTATCTATCGCAAAGATGTTTGAGATTTGTCGCAAAGATTTTTTGTTGGCACTAATGGGCTTCTATGAATATCAGAAATCTTAAACAGGTCTGAGTGAACCTATCAATCTATGCCCGGTCGGACTAAAATAGACCGATCAGTCATTCACAGCCAAATGCATGAGTGATGAGGGAGCAAATCTTTGCGATAAATCACAAACACTTTTGTGATAACACACAAACCTTTACGATAAATCTCAAAGATCTTTACGATAACTCTCAGACTACGTACTGGGCGATTATATTCTGCGATTTATCGCAAAGATGTTTGAGATTTGTCGCAAAGGCTTTTTGCCGATAATGGGCTTCTGTGAACATTATAAATCAGACATCTTAACAGGTCTGAGTGAACAACCTATCAATCTATAATTGCCCGGACATGCTAAAATAGACCGATCGGTCATTCACAGCCAATGGAACAAATCTTTGCGAAAACTCCCAAACCTTTGTAAATAGTGTGCGATAAGCAAAATACTCAAAATTGGGGAGACCATTATGGTAACTTTGGTTAATTAACTGTTGTTTGAAAAATACCGCTATAGCGCTCACTAGTCCTCGCTACAAGGAGATGTTGAATGGGTTACCAGAATTATTATCACTCTCCAAAAAAAATTGCCACGGTGTTCAGTGTTTTGTTTATCGTACACTTCCAATGCGCTGTATCAGTAAATGAACAAATACTAAGATACATGTAACACAAAGAGAGTTTAATGTATTTAATATATGATAAAGTTTGGTAAAGCCATAGCTAATAAATTATTCTCCATTCGCATCTATGCGTCAATAAGTCAACACTTGGCATTGCCTGATCACCAGAGCAATATAATGTAGAATTTCGCTAATATGGTTTCCAGTTACAGTGTATGGATGAGGTTATTTCCTAGCAAAGCGGAAATGGCCAAATCGCTCAGAATGATAACCACACATGTAGCCAGACATGTTTTCATAAGAACATGAAGCATCTGGACATTGGAATGGTCTACATGTTCATGTATGTATACCGTACAGCTAAGCTCTAATTGACCCCTCCCCCTTAACGACATTGGCCACCGATATTACGAGTAGTTGCGAATGATGGTCAGTGACCAACTTTGAATGTTAATTAAATCATAAACAAATTATTAATTGAAATATTGTTTTGTGTATAGTTAATATGGTGCATAGCGCTGATGAAAAGGTGGACTGGGTGTTTACAAGGTGTCCATGTGATAAATTAGTGTGAAGTACAGTGGTCGCAAAATATTATTTATAAGACTGTAAGATTATCTGCGGTTGCCATATATCAACCACTTGACCATGGTTGAACGGCGGTATGGTATAACCGATGTCATTAATGCCCTACAACCTTGTTACAATGGGGGGGGGGGGGGGTGATCAATTAGAGCATACCGGTAGTACGTTACTAAAACCTTGCGATTGCGATTGATTCAGTTATAACGTGGAGCCCAGAATTGGATCCATATCTCCGAGATTATCCACCATTCCATAAATATATCAGAACAGTATCACAGCATCACAGGCGTTATTATCAAAAGAATGGCAGACTCCGTAACTGGGCGACATATGTCATGGCGACATGGTTGTCAAATCACGTTTCGATGAAAATTGAAGAATATTATCTGTCGTCCTTTGCACAGGTACTTGTACATTATACCCATCAAACTTGTTGAACTGTGACGTCATGACTCTGACTAATTTCTACAGAATCGGATGTCTCGTAATCATAGTCACCAGTGGTTGACGCTTGTGGGTTAATTCAGGTTTATAATGTTGTGAAACTTAAGTATCTGTCTTTTGTAATTCACAATACTTTTGTGTTGTGCATGTAACACCACTGCACTCAATGACTTTTCAATTCGGTCTGGTTCGGTTCACCGAAAATTTGCTCTTTCAATAATGTAAACCCCCGTTATTTTTTCGGAGGTTATATATCATCTTGTCCGGTCCATGTACAACCATAATCCACAGAGTGCTGACAATATCCCAGGTTATTGAGAAGCAGTTAGGTCCAATTTCACACACAAAAAATATGTTGATGAATTTCAGAGAAGTTACTTCCCTAATCTTAAATCCACCCAGCGAGCGAACAACGTAACTAGAAACTGGCACAATACTAATGCGTGTAAGCCGACTCCGATAACAACATAAAATGTCTAAGTCTGAGGTTTGTTTGTCTCTTTGTCCATGTTTATATACTTCGAAAAATCTCAATCGTCTCAACTTGAAGTGATGAACGCCGCCATTTTATCGAGATCGGCTAGTACCAAAAGAATTATATCACGTGATGCCATCACGTGGGTAACACTTAGGTACCGAGATCGCGCTAGTGCCAAATTAATTATCACGTGATGGCTAACATTTGGGTTCCGAGAGTGGATAATACCAACATGAGTGGTACTATATCAATATTTAGAACCAAATTCTTCTCGGTACCCGTTGGTCTGGTACTAACAGACATATTGGCACTACCGTAGTACCTATATGGCTTGTTATTTCTAAGTGTGTTGGTCAAAATTGTCATTGGAATCGTCATCAGACAGCATCAGATGGAATTTTTCAAACCTAAGTGGGGTGGACATCAGGTTTGAAATTTCCAACTCTAGGGGCTTGAGACTAGTCCAGATGCTAGGATTTTGCGATTTTCTTGTTCATATTTCAAAATTTTCGCACACCGGGCATAAAAAACTGCTAATTAGTTTAACAAAACAACATTTTACAACATTTTGGTAAAAAATGGTCATCAGTTGAAAGTTTCAAATATAAGGGTGAGTATGAGGTTTGAAATTTCCAACACCAGGGAAGCTTGTGGCCAATCTATAGTGTCTCATACGCGATTTGTTTGCTCTTTCCTGGTGCTCTTCTCAGGTTCCGGCGAATAAATCCTAGAGTGCTATTTGCCTTGCTTACTGTTTTCCCGATGTGAGGTGACCAATGCATGTCGTTGGATAATGTGACGCCAAGATATGGACTTTCTGTTACCTGTTGGAGTAGGTGATTGTCCAATTTGTATCTAAATGATGATGTTGGCGTGATGGACAACATATAACATTTCTTGGCATTGAATCGCATGCCCCATCGGTGTGCCCAGTTTTCAAGGTGTTCTAGGTCACGTTGCAAGGTGATGTGGTCGTTTTGGTTGTTGATCGATCTGTAGAGCAGACAGTCATCGGCGAATAGTCTTACCTGTGATGAGACGCTATCTGGGAGGTCATTGATATGGCATAAGTGTTATCCCTGGTAATGATATATTTAATTATAGAGGCTGACCAGTATTAATAATAAAATTTAACAATATTAATACCACCGACTAACCATCTTAAAACTTTATTGGTTAAATCTTGTTTTGATTATATACATCTTGATAGTGAGCTCAGAGTTATGTTAATATGTCGACTGCTTTTCCATCCAAAATTATTTACATTGCTATTTCAATATGTATACATTTGTCAACTTTGTATAAATTGTATAGATATATATCATTGCCATTAAATAATCTATAAAAAAGAAAGAAAGACCCTGAGTCCCTCTAATTACAGATCCAACGATGAATAAATAAAATATATTAATCAGAATCTGAGTTATCCGGAATTCGGCAGATTTTCCGTTTCCGGGTTATTATTATTATTTTATAATTGACTTCATTTCCGGTTTCTTCCAGAGCTGTCAAACAGGAAACATGTAGCTGATATTTTTTTATTTTAAACAAGAAAATCGAACGGTTATAACCATATTATTATGAGTTTGTGAGTACACAGTGATTATATAGATTTTTGACTATATGGAAACGATAATCCTCTAATCGATGGCGATAAAATGATTACAAAAAAATGTTTTTTAAATTGAGGCGAATTTTTTTTTCTGGTCAATTTCTGGTAAATTTTGCAAGTTTTGGGATGGGCAAAAATGGACAAAGATAAAGCGATAAATATATGTTTAAGGGGAGCGCCTACAATATCAGAATCAAGGAAATATGTCTTTGTCAATCCTAGTAAACAGGTCAGGCACATCCCAAATTCAACTACAATATTATACTTATATAGTTGAATTTATCCATACCAGGCATATACTATCAGTATCAACTATCATTACTATGATATAGGAGCTTATCGCCAAATGAAAAAAACATAATATGATTACGTCAGTACGTATGGATAACCCAAAAACACGTCCGTCCATCTATAAAATGATAAATGTATGTTTCATGGGAGTGCCTGCCGTGTATTTCTGGCCAACTTGGGATATATGATTACGTCAGTACGTATGGACGGCGACATGTCTCCATTCCGAAGGTTTGCTATTCCCAAGGTTCATTATACCGAAGGTTCGCTATTTCGAAGGTTCTCCATTCCTCGCTATTCAGAAGGTTTTTGTTATTTTGAAGTTTCATTCGATATTCTAAAACACCGGGTCCTATCCGATGCGGAATGTCATAACCTTCACAATGATGTATCACAAGCTTGTGTGTGGTCCCGATGGACTAAACTTTCTGAAATCGGTTCCGTCCGCTCCACTAAAAGTATTGAGAGGGTTCTTTATCATACAGACCTTCTCAAAAGTAATGGCCCTCCCGACCGCGTTACGACCGCGTTGGAGTAACGTTACGACCGCGTTGATCCAACGCGGTCGTAACGTTACTCCAACGCGGTCGTAACGTTACTCAAACGCGGTCGAGGAAACCGCCAACGCAACATAACGCGGTCGGCATGACCACCAACGCAACAAACGCGGTCGAGATAACCGTCAACGAAACAAACGAGGTCGGGAGAATAGCTTATCAACTGTAATAATAATTATTGAATAACATTGTAAACATGAACTTTGAGACATGAACTCATTTTATTAAAAAAACATTAAATTGAAAAGAGAAAATGAACGACGGCCACCAATTTTAGTTTCATACAATTTTCTGATAGGAAACAGAACGAAGTGTTGTAATCAATCGAGACGGTGACCGTGTGTTTGGCTTGTGTGATGCATGCTTTATTGGTGATGTTTTACATTTAACATTTAGAATTTTTCTGGAAAAAAATAATAAATAAATGCATATCACATCGATCGCGCTGCACGAATTAATAGAGATGCAATTGAGATTTCTAACAAACAAAAAACTTTGAGTTCACGTCGCAATGTACATGTACGTGTATTCTTTGAATATTTAATATTCAGCGTCACCTCCTAATAAAGGTCAATAACCTGTACGCCAAGGGTCCGATGTCATTTGAAATCTTCGTGAGGGTACGATAAACACACATCTCCATTTACACGCACGTTCGTAATTGACACATGGATATACATGTACAGTGATGCAAATAATTTAGAATATTAATTATCCATGTGTTGTGAAATACATGTAAAACAAACAGCGCTCAGATTTGGTTACCAGTGATTTGTCACTTTGACCAACAGACCGCGGATCAAAAGCATGCCGCGAATGATTGACAGCGGTAAAGTGGAGAGTAATACCATGTGATTCAAACGGAATTCTCGATTGAAAACGTACTGTCATAACTTCGTCGGTTTTGATTGGCTAGTGACCATGCACTCAATGAAGTCTTGTTCAGGTGTTACTTAATTCATTGATGATGAAATAACGACATCGTTCGTATTCAATGGTGCTTCGAAGAGACCAGCAATGTATAATCCGCTATTGTGTAGGCAAGCATATAATAAATATTAACTTTCTTTTTACCGTAGGATATATAAGTTGAATAATATTGTTAACTTCAGTTTTTTTTTCACCGGAATTAAATCACTGCAATTCAATTATTTATTTGTCTTCATCAAATATTTGAAAACAATGTACAATGTACATTTGAAGATCCAAGCGCCGTCCGACGATACCAAATTAGACAAAATTGTTTTTTTCTAGATTTCCGGGTTATAAAAGAAAACTTTAATATAGTCACCATCAATTATTATGTCACAGAAATCGCAAAAAAAACACACACAAATGTCCACCGTTTTATTATTGATCTATATCTACATACGTTTGTGGTTTTACATTGAAAACGAGTACAAACTATCATAATTTAAACGCTCTTTATTACATACCACATTTCGGTGTAAACATGGACGCTCTTTATTAGAAGTGATAATTTGATTTTTTTTGCAAGACTGACAACAAGTGAGTTAAATGTATTCTCTTGAAAGCCGATATCTAGTCATCAAAACCTCATATAATAAAAAGTTCTTTTGCACATATATTTACAGTATTCTCCGAAATTCGTTATCATTTCTACTGACAAGTACATCGTAAAATATTAACAATTCAAATCACAAGTCTACAGTCGACACATAATGGCTTACCCATTTGATTTCAAATGCCGATGCCGGACAAAATATATACGGTAATTTAATGTCCCGCTAAAAAAAAAAACACACACACCACCACCAGATAATTTTCTGTAACTCCACCCATATTTGAAAATTGATTGATATGTGTACATGCATTATGTAAAAATCGGCATGACCGCCAACGCAACAAACGCGGTCAAGTTAACCGTCAACGCAACAAACGCATTCGAGATAACCGTCAACGAAATGGAATGTTTCCAAAATAATACAATGTTGTTTGCGTGACGAGAGTAATGCATTCTCATTAGTGTTAAATGTTTTACATATAGGCCCACATTTAGATTTTTCCGGGAAAAAAACTAATAAATAAATGTAGATCACGTTGATCACAACGCGGTCGTCTAAACCGTCACGCAACAAACGCAGTCGAGATAACCATCAACGAAATGGAACGTTTCCAAAATAATACAATGTTGTTAACGTGATGGGAGAAATGCATGATAGATTTGTGTTAAAATGTTTTACATATTGGCCCACATTTAGATTTTTTCCGGGAAAAAATAATAAATTAATGTAAATCACGTTGATCGCGCTGCACGAATTAATGGAAACGTAATCGAGACTGCTAACAAACAAAACATATTGATGTCACGTTGCTATGTACATGTACATGTATGTGTGTTATTTGAATATTTAATATTCAGCGTCATATCCGTTTAAATGTCGATTACATGTACGCTCATGTATAGACCAAGGGTATTATGTCAGTTCCTATGTCGGCCGAAACTGTATGAAACAATAAAGCGCGTTTATATACGCCATAAACAAACGCAATGAAAAATTCCAGAAATGTTCACGACGCTCGTTATGTATACCACTATACACGTGCATGTATAGCATTAAATAAACCAATAATCATTATAAAATAAACACGATTTGTGATTTATGTCGAAGAATACCATGACTTGATTATTCGGACTTTCGTTAGCCTCTCGTCGGTAGTTCGTAAAATATTATCCAGATATCAGTGCCTCTTTAATACAAGGAAAACATAACTTCCCCATCGCGAACCCACGCTGCTGAATGGTGACATTGTCTCGTTATTTGAAGTTATTATTAAATTTAGATCAAAGAAATTTCTGCAAGATATTTTTATACCATGTAGCAACTTTGTGAAGATGACTCCTCCTACCAGCTTGTATTCTGTATTGATTGACTGTGATTCAAACACTTAACACAGAATTCTCGACTGGACACGTGCAAGCATAACTTTGTCTGTTTTGATTGGCTAGCGGACATCGTGTGCCACACTGATCACTCAATGAGGCTGTGTCGCTTTCACGATGATGAAATAAACTTACTCAACTTCGAAGAGACGTTACATGTTTCAGTAATTGTCCTCTATTGTATTGGCAAGCATACATGTATGGTAAATATTAACTTACTTTTTACCGTACTAGTAGTATATATAAGTTTAATAATTCAGTTAAATTCTGTTTTTCTCACCAGAATTAAATCACTGAAATTCAGTTTCTTTATGTGTCCTCATCAAATATTTAAAAACAAAACATATACATTTGAAAACGTGTGTGCGACTGTGCGTTGATCATTAGCGCAACGTGTTTAACGTAAACGCGGTCTGCGTTAAACTTCAACGCAGTCTGCGTGAAACTTCAACGCGGTCCGTTGATTGTCAACGTGGTCATAACGTATCACCAATGCGTTATCAACGCAAAAACCGCGTTACGTTGGCGTTACGACCGCGTTACGACCACGTTGAGGACCAACACGTCTTCGTTAATTTTGTTGCCCGGATTTCAACGAAATTTGGTGTGGTGACCCAGGGTGCCCTGGCAGAGTTTATAGTGGCGTTAGTTTTTCTAAATTTTGATTTACACAAATTTAAATGAATACAAAAATATGAACCTATGTCAATGTGAAAAATTAGGTACTAATACACCTATTTGCACAATAATATGTTGCAGCACCATACATAGGGGAATGTGGGTCACAGTTAGACATGGGTCAGAGTGAGATATTGTCTATAACATTTCTCTAATTTCCAGACTAATATCCATGGCGCCAGTCAAGAGATATTATCCATATAACACATGTTGCTATATTTGTTCAAAATGCTATCGTCAGGTGAAGGTTGAATCTGACCCAGTGACCAATTTTCAAGGCAAAGTTATTTTCTTTAATTTTTTGCGAGTTTCAGCGAGTTACATGGATGGGGCACAATGACTCAATGAGACACAATTTCTTGCCTGTGGTGGGATCCAACTTCAGTAGATGATAGGCACTTCAAAAAGGAATGACATAATTTGCCAAATGACTATTGTTCTGGGGCTGGAGTGGATAAATAATTTAGATCAAACAAACTGATGTCATTGTGCAATACCGGTAGTGGTATGTGCGGGGCGTTTCCTATACGGTTACTGCTCATTAATCAGATGCGCATATTATATGCATGTTTACGGAATTCACCTTAAAAGACTTTCGAACCACAAAAAAATACTAGATCATGTCATGAATCTCTACACTAGATATGAACGTACTATAGACCATATTACACCAATTGCACTGTGCAAAAACCTGGAAACTTTTTTATGTTCTGACAGCGAAATTTATGAAAAATGAATAAACATGCAGGGAATATATTCCCTTTATTGTTAATATTGTTCCTCAATAATCTACTTCACAGTAGGGGTGGTCCCAGCTCGAGATTGCATGCTCGTTTGTGACTTTTGTGAGCTTATATCGTACCCTTATGTGTCTAATCATTGTGATGGTCAATAATAGTGATAGCGGAGACCTAGACTGAAATAAATAATAGTGATGGAAATTTAATTTTATTTAATTCTATTTCAATTTAATTCTATATATGTCTCTATGCCAAATAACTTAATGATCGTTGAGAATTTTATCTAAAATTAATAATCATGCGGCACATGCTGAAACTATTGTTAGGCATCTGATAGTATATAAACATTTCAATAATTGCCCGGGAGGAATTACATTAGTGTAAGGGACGCAAAGGAAAATCAACCAAGAAGTCACTTAAATCTTGCAATTTCAAAGTTAGATCTTCACATTCTATGACACACATTATTAATAAAAGGTATTTCATAATTTATTAACTGTACTGCTTTTTCATTGTTACAAACTTCCGTATCGCAACAGCAAAAACTGTGTACTGGTGCAATATATCATTCTCGAGGGGCATATATATAGATACATAGAGATTCATATCATGGTTTAAGAAAATGCTACCAGATTAAACATTTATATGATCATCTGCGATTGCCTCATGATGAGTCATGTACATGTATAACTAGAAGGTCATGACGGTTCGACCAAGTTGGCCTGGGATTATTATGTTTAGCATACAGATTATTCCAATCCCAATGTGTCAAGTCGACAATAGCAAGTACACAGGGCTATATTTAATAATTTTTCCACAAATAACCATTATACAATGTAAATGTGTACGCTAGCCATGCTGACCGAGCTCCCGCTTAATGTTTACGGTTTAAATCATGAATTATTTAATATGTGAGAATGCTAAAACAAATCACCGTGCATTATAATTATTTAATATATTTAACTTGATCTGTCCATTACAAGAAAAAAAATTCATACACATAGATTGAAAGTTGGCCAGGAAGCATATCCTCTCACCCGTCACTGCATGCACTCTGCAGTGTGCCAAGACCAAATGGGATTGGGAGATGTTCTTCTTTTCCTTCACTCACCAAGAGTCCAAGACAATTGACTCACTTTTTCAGTCACCAATTCACTGGGCTTCACATGTTTGTTACATATGTGTGTCGACTGCTCTGTAGATGGCTAGAATTGTATTTTGATTTTGACGTGACTCACAGTGAGTGGGTGAGGCTGAGCCTGAAGTCGTTGAAAACTAAATTTACTAATCTGTAAAGTATAATCACTAAATTGACTACTAAAGTATACAATACAATCCTATTCCTAGTAATAGTATTACATGTACTATTAGTATTAGACTAGGTGAGTATGTAGTAGGTCAACATATATCGCTTTCACAGATTAATACTGCTTCCACAAGTTCCAGCTACGCACTACGACTACGTTCAATGGTTAATGACTGAACTATACTGTCTATAGACTCTGTAGTACTATATAGTACTAGTGGTAAATGAGTAAACCAGTCAGCTCTAAAATGTCCATTTTCTTACCAATTAGCCGCTTGCAACTCTAACTAGTCCAGGCAAAAACAGACTTAAATTTCAAGTCAAATCGCCGTGACCAGTCTGCACAGACCAGTCAACGTCCACAGTCCACTCCAGTCCACTTCAGTCACAGATTCGTCATTGAGTTTCTTTCCGACTGACTGATTTTTACTGTTAAACTTCAAGTCTGGAGGATCCACAAGCAATTGTTGTTGTTCTTCTTCTTCTTCTGACTGCTTTGACTCTAAAGTCATTCAAGTAGTTGTGCTCTCTTCTCTTGTGCTTTCAGTTTGTTCTTAACGCTATGTGCTGCGATACCCTTGTACATTTAAAATACACTTGTGCGCAATTCAAATTTCGGCAATAACAAAGCACCACCATTTTGTAACGAAAATTACGTCACCATTTCCAACGTTGCTATGGGCCATGTAGGGGACGTAACTTCAAACTGAAATTACGGTACGGAATCTGGCGAGGTTTGCCGAATGGTATGCGCCTATGTAAACTAAATCCACATTAATCATTTAATTTTGAATAAGGTTTATTTTGTTTTTCAAATTTAATAGTGTAGCTATGGGGAGGCTGATCCAAGAAGAAAATAAATTTGTTTTGTTAATTTGTCAATTCATTTTCCAAAATGGCGGCCACCACTGGGGCCCATAGGTCTGAATCGCCCGGATGTAAAAAAAAAAATTTCATGTTGACTGAGTATAGAAATTACTGACGTCACAACTATACTTGCGTCGCTTATGTTACCGTAAAACAACCCTTTGGGTTGTGATAATCTAAAACAGAAACACCGCAGCCTTAAACTATTAGTTAAAAAGAAATTAAAGCTGGCACATGAAGCCTATGTAGAAAGCATCCTTGAAATTAGCAAAGATGCCAAAGTAGAAGACCATAATGAGAAAAACTATAAGCCAATTACCAAAAAGCTCTTCTCCTATATAAAAAGCACACAACAACAATCTCAAGCAATAAGCTCCATCACTGATCCAACTACTGGCACTCAGAAAAACTCAAATGCTGAAATAGCACAAGTACTTAACAACCAATTCCAGTCTGTATTCTCTCCACTAAATCCTCTTTCACTCACACAGAATTGTCTGACAGCCATACGAAATACCACATCCGAAGAGTACATCCAATCAAATACTTATGGGTATCCAACTATCAAGCAAATTAAGGTGGATGAATCTGGAGTCCTTAAACAACTTACAAATCTCAAAACCAACAAGGCTGCTGGACCAGACAAAATAAACCCTACCATCTTAAAAGAACTTCGGTATGAAATAACACCAGCCTTAACATTGCTCATCCAGAAAACACTTGACACCGGGTCGCTACCAACTGACTGGACTACAGGCAATGGTGCACCTATATTTAAGAAAGGTGATTGAGCAGACAGACCCCTCTAACTATCGACCAATCACTTTAACATGCATCATGTGCAAAATTACCGAACATATCATCGCTTCTCACATAACCAAACATTATACAAAACACAACATACTGTATGACTTACAACATGGTTTCCGTGAACGTCGGTCCTGTGAGACACAGGTTATCCAACTGATTGATGATCTAGCTGAAAAACTCTTCAATGGCCACCAAACTGACGTTATACTTTTGGACTTGAGAAAAGCCTTTGACAAAGTCAACCATGCAAAACTGATATGTAAACTTAATGAATATGGAATCAGAGGCCCAATCTTAAACTGGATAAGATCTTTCTTACATGGCCGCAGCCAAGTTGTTGTGCTGGAAGGGGAAAGCTCCTCCCCTGTCCCGGTTACTTCAGGGGTACCACAGGGCTTTGTCCTGGGTCCCCTGTTGTTTCTACTATACATAAATGATCTCCCAAACCATATCACATCTCAGACCAGACTTTTTGCAGATGACACAGCTGTTTACTTGACCATCAATAACCCTTCTGATCACAATTCCTTACAAAATGATCTTCTCAAATTGGAAGAATGGGAAAAGAAATGGGACATGTCCTTCAACCCAGGGAAATGCCAGGTATGAACCGTAACCCAGAAGAAACACCCATCCTACCACCACCGTCCACCAGTACATCTTACATGGGCAAATTCTACAACAGGTCAGCTCAGCCCGATATCTTGGAGTTGACTTAACTAACAACATGTCCTTCAATGAACACATAAACAGGATAACATCAAATGCCAACCAAACTCTCAGCTTTCTCAAGAGAAACATAAACAAAAAATGAAATGATCAAGAAAATAGCTTATCAAGCTATGGTGAGACCCAAATTAATTAGAGTATGCAGCTTGTGTCTGGTCACCTTATACAGCCACAAATATTGATGAAATTGAGAAAGTACAGAATAGGGCTGTAAGATGGATCAAAAATGAATATTCAAGATATGAAAGTGTTTCAGCCATGACATCAGACCTAAATTTAAAATCATTAGCATCTAGAAGGACCATCTCACAAATATGTCTCTTTCAAAAAACCATTCATAACCATGTAGCAATGCAAATTCCATCCTATCTTGAGAAACTGACTAGAAAAATGCGATACCACCATGAGGGAACATTCCGCCGCATTCACACAGGTCCAAATTATTTCAGATTCTCATTCTTTCCAGCAACTGCAATTCTTTGGAACAGTCTAAATCCCGATCTGATCACACTCTCCGATCCTGACACATTCAGGAAGAGTGTGTATCAGCAAATCACATAATCTGATCATTCTTTTAACTTTATGTTTTAAAACTATTTTAAATTCTCCTCTGTAACATAAATCTAAAGCTTAACTATTCTATCTCTCAATACTCTCATTTCTTCTTCTCATGCTAACCTACTTGCACTGACGCGCACTGGACATAATCTCAGAAAGGAGGTCTCCAGAACCTGCAGATAGATAGATAGATTTGACAACATTGCAGATTGCTAAATTCATAATTTCCCTGACTTTGTAAATTGTAGAAACTATTGGATCATGCATTCCAGTGCACAGCAAAATTGCACTTGTAGCAGCATTACAGCAAATTTTCAGTCTCGCGATAAAAAAAATAAAATAATAATAATAACACAAGGTTGCCTTTCTAAATGGTTCTCTAATTACATGCAGTGGCAGCATCACATCAATACCACCACAAAGAAGGCAAACTTCACCCTGGCCTAGGCTTCCTTCGACAAAATCTCAGGTACTGCCAAATGGATCTTAGAAAAATGGCATACATAGCATTAGTCCGTCCTCAGCTAGAGTATGCAGAACAATCTGGGATCCACACTATGAGAAGGACAAAACAAAACTGGAGAAGGTTCAATGCAAAGCAGCATGATTTATAAAACAGGACTACCGATCGACAGAGAAAGGCTGCGCAAGTATAAATGCTCAGTCAGTGAACTGCAACTAACATCGCATGAATGAAGAAGAAAGGAACAGAGGCTGACACTCTTTTCAAAGTGATTAAGGAGTTGGCCCCGGGTATCAATTCCAAACATTACCTGACAAATTACCATCCAAAGGGGAAAAAGAAACTAACCATGAACTTTGAGGACTTTGTTAGTGACAACATTGTGGAGAAGCTAACCACAAACAATGAAAGTGCCTACAAACCAATTCAAACAAATACAGACCAATACCGATATTCCTTCTTCCCGAGGACAGTACTTGACTGGAATAAACTGGACAACAGCTCATCAATGCTGCCGACCAAGAAACATTTAAGTCAGCTTTGGGAGAACAAAAATAGCACTCCTCCCACCGTCCTGTAAAAGCCAGCTTTGGTTACTAGGACGTAACAACTACAGATACAGACATTAATTAACATACCGTAATCACTCCTTAATAAACAAAATTAGGCCAGTTGAATGTTTATTTCCTTATCATACATATGCCATTGTGACTAATCGTTAGCATGGTTTGTGACATGGTACCGATTTAGTATGACACTGTTTTTTAAATCATTGCTTTGTAATATGATGTTGGGTTATGCCTCTTATATCGAATTCACAAAACAACAATATTTATATTTACCTATTACAGACTTTACAGTTGAATATAACATATCATAATACACTAAATTTATAGTGTTTTCAAATAATTTACCACCTGAATTATCAGAACCGACATGTTTATAACTGGAGACATAGCTCATGTTTAAAGGTACTCAATCCAAATTAATACTCGCAAATTACTATTTCCTTGGCTTCGGGGTAAAAAATATTTGATTCGAGTCGAGGAACCCACCCATCAAAGCTCAGAGTGATCAGATATCGATGTTTGAAATCTATTATTTAAATTTTATGTGGCCCACTAAACAGTCGACGAGTGGAATTTCTATTACCAAATTGCGGATGAAGATGGATAACTCTAAAATCAAGTGGCATTTTTGTGTCAGATATATGACAAACCGACAAAATTTCATTTGACCAAAATGTTGATAAATAAAAAGTTTTGGGCAATTTTATACTATAGCTGACTGTGGTTAGCATTATTTTTGGGCAATTAATCGATTCTGATAACTGAAGCGGCATTTAAAAAAATATTGGTGTTGTTGGAATCTGATGATATGGGGACCATCAAATCGGATTGAGTACCTTTAACTAAAATGCAGTTTAATAGTTAATAGCTAGATGGGTAAAATATACATAATAGGCATGTAACCTGGAGACAAAATTGCATGTTTTGCTCATTTATACATGCCAACTGTACAAAATTACTTTATTCTTTGTATCACTATGCACATATTGCGATATGATACTACAGCCCTACACTATGTCAATTAATTTTTTCTTCATTTTTTCAGTAATGATAAGCATATTATGTCCTGATTTTGGATATCCATGGCTTAGCTACCTATCATGGCATCTGCAGAAACACAGAAAATGAGTGGAAGGAAAAAATGTGACCCTTCTCAGAGGGTTGAAAATGATTTCAGCCCCAACAACAAATCGGATGCCTCAACGATAACAAGCAGTCGTCCCGTTCGACAACTGGAATTTTACCAGGCGATGACTGACTTCAAAGTGATGTTTCCTTCCATGGATGAGGAAGTTATAGAGGCTGTCCTGAGAGCAAATGATGGGGCTGTTGATGAAACTATCGACCAACTTCTAACCATGACAATTGACACGGATGAAAATGTCTCAAGCACAATTGATGACATAACTCTGTCAGATTCATTCACTCCAAGTGTAAGTTGTATTAGTTAGATCTAATTTTCTGAGACTCATTGAAACCCTCCCTCACATGGATGGGGAGGGGAGGGTATCCACCTTGGAATTTCCAACCCAACACTTCCTTTTGCACCCCCACCCCTTGGGGTTACAATTGTCCAACTGCCTTACTGGTATTTGGAAATTTTCCAGAATACATGAATTAACAGCTGACATCCCCTTTAATTAGCATGAAACTAGGTGGGCCAGGCTGAGTGTAAATATACGTCAATACTCCGAGTCTCACCCATTGGTATCAAATTATCATAAATATTCTGTATAATGACAGCTGTAATCATGACCAAAGCCACCGGTATAACATACCATATTCTATATATACAAGTATATATACATGGATGTACATGTATATATGGAAATATATTCAGCGGTCAGGCAATGGAAAAAAATATAAAGCGGTAAGAGGGTTAAATGTCAGAAAATTAGACCGAAGGTAGGAAAATATTCTAATTTTTGTCTTAACCCTTACGGGTCCATATACGAATACTCCGAGTTTTCAAAACTCCCGCGGTAAACATCGTAATTCTAATAGAATCAACTACTTCCAGTGTGGTATTCACCCCGGTAATGATGACGTATTTTGCATACAAAATATCCGCGCCCATGCATGTTTTTATCGGTGATTTTTCGATGTTTTTTCTCATGATACACCTGGTTTAGTACACCTGAGTTTCTGCGGATACAATATGCCATCTTTGCGGCCGAGAAAGAAAATAATTCCAGTTGAAATACCAGATTATTCCGACTTAGATGACAGTTTATCGGACTCAGAAGAGAATAAATCTGACGATGATGAAAATAGCGACTCGGATGGACACGGTGATGCACCTCAACAATCAACAACACCTGTCACACCTGCTGATAACTGGACTGAAAATCTTGTTCGTCATGCAATTCCAGGATTTGAAAGGAATAATACCGGTCCTCAGCATTCTTTGGATGAGAATTCAACAGAAATTGAGTTCCTGGAACTTTTTCTGACTGATGAAGTTTTAGACTTAATTGTTTACCAAACAAATTTGTTTTCATCACAAGTTGAGGAGGACACACCTATATCCAGGAAATTAACATTTACGGCTATAATTAGTACAGTTTCTCTCAAATTGGGACAGTATTAGTATGTGAAAGACATTACATCTATAAATGTATCTGAAAACATGTTATTTTGAGACATTCAATATAAATTTTATGTTATGAAAAATATTTGCAACTTTCATTGCTTTCAGTTACCTGTTCACAGGTAACTGTCAGCTGATTGACAGGTGAAGCCCTGGGTCAAAAGTTGATACCCCCATCCAGATATATTGGCCCATACAACATTTCAGGACAATGTACAGGGACACAAAGTAACAATAATAATAATTTCATTACAATAGGTAAAACTCAGAATCTGTGAATATTTCATCTTATAATCATTGGTTGTTAGTCGTCTACCCGAGACTGAGATAATTGTTTCCAGCCATCCAAAGTTGTGGAAATTGACCAACAAAGGTTATATTTGATCTTATATCTCACAAGACAGAAATTCAATTCAGAACATCAATTTATTAGTTTTTCAATGTTTTACCTGTTGATTACAGGTAAATTTGACAGGTGACAACCATGTTAGCTCAGGTGCGACATGTCACAATTTATAGAACTTTCATTTACCTTGAGATTGACATATGTTACTTCACTGTACCTTAATCCTTTGTTGTGTTGTATGAGCTATACTAATACCACCCTACAGTAGTCATTATATTGCTATATCTCCAGACCCTTAAGGGTTAAAAAACAATTTCACACTGGTATGCTGGTAGACCAGCATTGTGGAAAGGATCTCCACATAGTGCATGTTTTGTCCGCACATTTTTTCCAGAGTTATGGCACTTTGCTGGACTTAGTGTAAAACGCATCAACGTGTCCATAAGAAACATTATGCTGTGGATGTCTTTATTATTGGATTTTGTTGTCCTTTGGCATGGTGATAGCACATGTTAAGGTAGGGTTCGCACAGGTGCTTAAAGTCATTAAAAGTGCTTGAATTTGATTTTCTATTTTCAAGGCCCTTAAAACTGCTTAAATTCTCACCCTAATACCACTCAGGTCATTAAAAGTGCTTAAATTCTGGTATAAGACCGGGCCTGGGGAATAAACAACAAGGCATGGGCGGTCTTATACCTAGAAAACTGTTAACATCGCCGATATGATCGTAAAAATCGAACGGAACATTGCGGCGGAAGTGAGGGAGACATCGCGTAATCGCTAAAAATACCATCGTTTCCGATATGTACGATTTTTCAATAGTACGAAACTGTGTGCTCTCCGCAAAGCATATGTAAGCTTCGCTCTGATTGGAGGGAAAATTTACACCAGCCAATCATGTAAGTTAATAGAAAATTTAACCGGCTGAAAAAATAAATATGCCAGGAAAGGGCAAGTTCAATGTCGAATGGTGTAAACAAACAAAGTATAAGCAGTGGTTGTCGCCCGATCAAGACATTCATTCGGCAAAATGCGTAATATGCGCGAAAACGTTCACAATAGCCGGTATGGGTGAGGCGCCCCTGAAAAGCCACATTTTGTCGAAAAGACACATCGACCGGAGTCAAAAGTCGAATGACATTTCGGTGTTTATGAACAATGCGACGAATGCCACGCCCACAACGTCCACAAACTCCACGTCGACATCAGTTTCATCCACATCCAGAGGCCCAATAGTGACACCATTTGTGAGAACAGAGGAAGTGGTCAAATCTGAAATCTTGTGGACGATGAAAGTTGTTAAGTCACATTATAGATACAACAGTTCGACACACACCGCAGAACTGTTTGCGAAGATGTTTCCCGACTCCAACATAGCAAAATCGTTTTCATGTGGCGATCGCAAAATGGCATATCTCACCAAATATGGTTTGGCGCCATATTTCAGACAGCAAATGACTTTACGTCTGAAGGACGCCGATACATACGTCCTCCTGTTTGACGAAAGTTTAAATTCAACCCTACAAAACAAACAAATGGACATACACATCAGATTCATGGATACCTCTACAAATCTAGTGTCTAGTAGCTATTTCGACACCACATTTATGGGACACAGGCGAGCGGATGACTGCCTCAAAGAGTTTGAACACATCACACACAACTTAAATCTGTCCCAGCTCCTGCAAATTTCAATGGACGGCCCTAACGTAAATCTGAAATTCCTCAAAGATTTTAAAACCAAGGTCTTTACGGAACATACTGACAAAACTTTGGTCGACATTGGTACTTGCAGTCTCCACACTGTGCACAACTCATTTCGCGCTGCAATGGAAGAAACCGAGTGGGAGCTGGATTCATTCCTGAAGTGTTTGTTTTCCTTATTCAAAAACTCGCCCGCAAGACGTGATGACTATAAGGATATTACTGCTCACGACACATTCCCATTGAAATTCTGCCCCCACCGTTGGGTGGAAAATACTCGTGTGGCGGAGAGGGCGATTGAAATTCTCGATGACGTCTCAACATTTGTGACCGAAGTGGAAAGGAACAAAAACTACACAACTCCAACATCTAAAGCTTTTTCTACAGTGAAAACCCACCTCAAAGACCCTCTTCTCCTCGCTAAACTGTGCTTTTTCGTAACATTATCAAAGGATGTGACACCTTACCTCACAATGATGCAAACAGATCATCCTGTGATTCCATTTATCGCGGATGAATACGAGGACATGACCAGAACGGTTATGAGAAGAGTAATAAAACCATCTGCATTAGACTCGTTGAAAACAAAGGCGGAACTGGTCTCATATAAGCTTGCAGAGAATGACGATGATGTTCTTACATATAACAAAGTGGAACTTGGATTCAATACCAAATGACCCTGGCGGAAGTCAACAATGGACGATTGAGAACCACCTTCAAAATGGACTGTAGAAAGGCCCTCAAAGTTTTGACCACACGCTTATTGACCAAGACACCACTCAGTTCTGTGTTATGCAGGAATGCTAGTTGCTTTTCTCCCCGCATCATTGCATCCGACCCTGCCAAGTGCAAAAGTAAACTGACACGTGTACTCAGTGTTCTCGTTGACAACAAAAGGATTGCGGCAAAAAAGTGTGATGATACCATACGGCAGTATGACCAATTTCTTACCGACGCGAAGAAGGAGCATTCTGCATTCAAAGAATTCTCCTATGCCAAATCGACTGACAAGGACAAGGAAACTCGGGTTGATCAATTCCTGATCAAGTTCATTAACTCCGAGAAGTATCCTGACTTATGGTGTGTTTTAAAGATGATTCTGGTCCTGTCACATGGACAGGCCTCGGTCGAAAGGGGATTTTCGGTGAATTCTAAAATTCTTGTTGAAAACAAGAAAGAAGAGACGTTTTGCGCGGAACGATTAGTGTACAACAGAATCGCCAGAGAAGGTGGAACGAAAAACATAAAAATCAACAGTTCCATAATTCAGTACTGTAAGGGTGCTCGAACAAAATATGAGAATCATCTGGTATACGAGCAAATGGGAAAATCCGACGACAAGAAGCGCAAGGCGAAGCTGGAACGCATGCAAGAAATGACTACTGCTAAAAAAAAGACTGTGTGCAGACATAGCTTGTCTTGAGGACTCTTCCGACGAGGCAGCAAAAAAACTCGAAGAAACTGGCCACCGTGATTGGCTTGTTAAATTAAATCTGTATCGACAATCTATTAAAGAAAAACAAACGAAACTTGAAGGCGTAAAAAACGACATTGAAAGATTGGTCAAAGATTAAAATTTAATCTTTAACCATTACCAATCATTAAAATTTAATCGTTAACCAATCTTTCAATGTTGGTTTTTTATCATTTGATTTAATCATGAAATGACATTAACTTGTTTTTGTTTACTGTTATTAAATTAAGTTATTTAAAAAATGTTTTTTATCATTATTACAGGATCACATATGCCTATTGTCTCAACACCAATCAGTAACAAAACAGTACTTACAATACCAATCAAACCAAAGCATTGATACATTCAAGCAGATAATTTATATATACATGTGTATATGTACTATATAATACAGTACTATAAAATACTATATTATACTATATAAATATATTAAAATATATTAATTAAGCTAAAATGTCACTATGTACAGTGGCAAAGTATTTGAGTAAATTATTATTAAATGATAAAATCAGAGACTGAAAGTGTAGCTTTATTCATTTAATATATAATAATGTATATTGGGTATATAATTTATATTATATGTGCGTGTCTGAAAACTAAATAACAGCTTCAATCAGTATATATACACCATGTCTTAGTATTTAAACTAATTTAATTAGTAAATTAGCTTATTTAATTGTAGTGGAGCCTGCAAATGTACATGTATGTGAAGTTATCATAATCAACAAACAATATTTAACATTTTGTTTTGCCCGTGATAGTGTTAAAAGGGTGCTTGAAAAGTCATTAAAAGGTCATTAACCCTTTACCGAACAGAACGGCCCTGTGCCAATGCATTCTCTTATATATGCGAGTCGACCATAGGTCGCCTCGCATATATAAGAGAATGCATTGGCTTAACACATTAAAAATTATAAAATTGTTAAAGAATGTAAGAAAAAATGGTAAAAAGTGTTAAAAAAAAGATTTTTTTTAGGCCAATGCATTCTCTAATATATGCGAGGCGACCTATGGTCGACTCGCATATATAAGAGAATGCATTGGCACAGGGCATAACTGTAACTATCACAATGTGGTCAAGGAGCCGGTTCCAATGATATCCATATTTGTATGGTTCTATTGAGACAGACCGAAGATATTTTAGGCTGTTGAAGCTTTATTTGGCCGGTTTTGGCCGGTTTGTTGGGTAAAGGGTTAAAAAGGTGCTTAAATGTGCTTAAATTTAGTTTTTGGGAACCTGTATGAACCCTGCTTTTAAAGGATATCCACATACTATGGGTTTCGTTAGGTTTTTTTTCTTCAGAGTTATGGCTGTTTGCCAGAGTTATGACCCCGGGATTAACTGAGAGAAATCCCCCACTATTTCATTATTTTCCCTAGAGCCAATATTCAGCATACTATACTTAATATTCTGGTGTATAATCAAATAAAACTACATGTAGGTGTGTTAATTAACAACATATACAGTTAGATTTATTCTCTAATTGTTTCTAGAATCACAATTTTCATTTCTAAAAAAGCCACCAGTCAAGTAAACTCATCTTATTTGGAGGACATGTGTCCTAGTGGCATTTTTAGTAAAGTTTTTATCAAAACTCGACCTATGGTTTGGCGAGGGACAGTTGGTAGGTGGCGGCAGCAAACATGTATACGGTAACATAGCTGTTTATTGATGGATACTGACAATTTTTGGTAAGCATCATACATGTACCGGTAGGTTATACAACGAAGTGTTTTTTAACTCATCATGGCCAGTACTTCCTGTTCAATGTGTGTCGCAGACAATCAAAGACACAACACTGACAAAACAGTTAATGAGTCTTTATACCCCCCGCAACGAAGTTAGGGGGGGTATACTGGAGTCAGCTTGTCCGTCGTCCGTCCGTCCGTGGACACAAATTTGTCCGGAGTTTTTCTCAGTCGTTTTTTGATCAATTTCCGTGAAACTTGGCACAGACATCAACCACCATGGGAACCTGTGCACCTGCGATTATGACGTCTGTCGGACTTTTTTTTGTAGAGTTATCCCCCCTTTTTCGACTTATAAACTTTGTTTGTAACATGCATAATTTTGTCCGAGCTTTTATTCCTACATTTTTTGGTCAATTTTTTAAAAACGTGGCACAGATATTTAGTACCATGCGAACTTGTGCACCTGCAATTATGACATCTGTCCGACATTTTTTGGTGGAGTTATCCCCCTTTTTCGACTTATAAACTTTTTTTGTAACATGCATAATTTTGTCCGAGCTTTTATTCCTACATTTTTCAGTCAATGTATTTTAATCTTGGCACTGATATTTAGTACCATGGGAACCTGTGCACCTGCGATTATGACGTCTGTCCGACATTTTTTGTGTGGAGTTATTCCCCTTTTTTTACTTAGAATTTTTTTCGCAACATACATAATTTTGTCCAAGATTTTATTCCTACATTTTTCGGTCAATAGGTTTAAGATTAGGGTTATGGTTGTACACCTGCAATGGGAATTGTTATTTTATTATTTTAACTAAATGTTTACTGACATGTGAAACATCTTAGTATTTTAAAAACAGGGGGGTATCCGTAGTCCCATTGGGACAGTCACATCTCTAGTTGACCTTGCAACGTCATCACTTAAGCACTTGCATCCTGATAGATAGATTCCAACTCTGAGTCACAAAAATACAGACCCGTGTGAAATGGGAATGAGGAAATATTACTGGTAGCCAGTTTGCCATTATGACTGTATGGTGACAATGTGATCCCACTCGGGAGTCGGCGCTGTGCAAAACGATCCCAGGAAGGAACTTTTTGGTGAAGTAACCAACAGTGGACACTTTTATTTTGTTTCAAGTTTTATTTTATTAAAATAGTACAATGCAATGTCAATTGAGTATATTATATATTACTAGTATATATATATATATATATATTATATCCCGGTAGCTGCACCAAAACAAAATTGTGCAAAACTGTGAGCCTGCATTTTTCAAAATCAAATGACTGTTTACTAGATATATTTTAAGGCTTCACATGGCCAAGGACCTTTAAAAAACATTTTTTCTCCTTTAGTTTGAAGATAGCTTGCCAAAGTATGAAGCTACCCTGAATGAAGATTCACCTCCATCGTATCATGAAGCTGTTCATTCTCCGAACAATTTCTGGACAACTCCTATATCGACTGGCATGCCAGTAACAAAGTCTAAACAAAGCGTTGCTAGAGCTGAGCCTGTGATGGTGTTAGATCTTGATATAGACGAACGTTCTCTGTCCAATACAGATGTAAAATCTCCGCTGCCAGAAAGACCCTTATTCTATGATAGACCTAAGACCAAGATGAGGAAGTCAGTTTATCGTAGCTGGAATCCTCCTCTTCTTGGTCGGCTTCCCGATAACTTTCTCCGAATTGTGCCAACGTCTCCCAGTAGGGATGTGTTCATGGATGTGAGTAATAATTCTAGTGTTGATGCCATATGTGGATTTGAGAAGAAGAGCCATGTGAAACGATCAACGGTAAGGATATTCTTCATTTGTCTTCAATTAACACTTTCTATACTAAATGGATTTTCCCACAGGTCTAGTTATAAAAGAATACATTGAAATAGTCCATTATTCATCTGGAGGTGTTTTCAGGAAATATAAGCAGACAACAGATAATACAAGTAGAGAAGGAGTCCTATCTGTTGGAGGAAAATTTTCAGATAAGTTTGACAAATGACCTATGACCATTGAACTTATTATCTGAACATTTTGTAAGGGAACTACTCGTCAATTATTATTTAGTAAAGAAATTGCATATTCTCAATTTAACTTCAATTAAAGCCCTTCCGAATGTGATTAAAATGATCTAAGTCATAATAAATAAGCTGAAAAACTAATAAATAAGACAACCACCGGTATTCAGAGATCTCCATGACTGGACTACATGTACGAATGACATCAAAATAGTCAGGCATATTAAAAACATAAATTCGGAGCCGGAGTTTATTATGCCAATACTAAAATGCGGAATCGGTTTGTGTGTGTGCGGTGTATAGATTGCTTGACTATGCAATGAGTTATTTAAGTAATCAAGATAGTATGGTTCACTTTGGAAGTCTTATCATATAGCATACCATATATTTATACCCCCTTTTAAAAAAAAGGGGGGGTATACTGTTTTGCGCCCGGGCGTCCGTCCGTCTGTGCGTCCGTACGTCCGTCCGATGTCTGTTCATGTCATAACTTGAACAGTAGTACTCGGATCTCAATGAAATCAGGTATGGGTGTTCACTACTATGAGGACATTAAATAGAGGGTTCCATCGTTTTGTTCGGATTTTCCATTCTAGAGTTATTCATCTTTGTTTATCTGGAAATGTTGGCTTTTTGGTCCGTCTGGTGTCTGTTCATGTCATAACTTCAACAGTTGTGCTGGGATCTCAATGAAATTTGGTAAGGATGTTCACAAATATGAGGACATTAAATAGAGGGTTCCATCGTTTTGTTCGGATTTTCCATTCTAGAGTTATTCATCTTTGTTTATCTGTAAATGTCTTATTTTTGGTCCGTCTAGTGTCTGTTCATGTCATAACTTGAACAGTATTGCTCGGATCTCAATGCAATTTTGTATGGATGTTCACTACTATGAGGGCATTCAATAGATGGTTACATCGTTTTGTTAAGATTTTCCATTCTAGAGTTATTCATCTTTGTTTATCTGGAAATGTTGGCTTTTTGATCTGTCTGGTGTCTGTTCATGTCGTAACTTCAACAGTTGTATTGGGATCTCAATGAAATTTGGTATGGATGTTCACTACTATGAGGACATTAAAAAGAGGGTTCCATTGTTCTGTTCCGCTTTTCCATTCTAGAGTTATTCATCTTTGTTTATCTGGAAATTTTGGCTGTTTGGTTCATCCTATGTCTGTTCAGGTCATAACTTGTTATATCAGTAGCGCCTAGGATGGTCATTTTTGCAGCCACTATAATTGATAAAATGCCGCCGCGTGTTTGGTTTGTTGAATATATGTTACTATAGTGGTAAATTTGATAGTCACTCTTATTTCTCCTATTTGCCGCTTATGTTTTTTATGAAAGTTTTACAACAGTTACAGTAATGCTCTAAATAATCGACTTCTTAACCACAGCTGAATTATGTGTAATTTTTCAGGATTTAGTCGGAAATATGGCTTGTTGCCATTCATCGGAAAGCTCTTAGTTTATCAATTTTGGTGCCCCTCTCCCCTTCCGTGCATCCCTGACTCGAACGGTGCCACTCTTGACATATTTAAACCACACCATCAGATTCCTTATATCATGGGGATGATTATATATAAGTTTCGTGGCAATCAGCGACAAAAAATTGTTCTGCCCCTCCCTCTTTCTGCCCCTGACAACAACGGCGTCACTTTAGAAAATCCTAACCCTCGCCATTATCTCTCTCGTAAAAAGTTACCCCATGTAGACCCCTTTGGTGCCATCTAGATGGTCCCATGTGAATTTCTATAGAACACAGACAGACAGACAGACATTCGCAAATATAGATATAGATCGCGAATGTCTGTCTGTCTGTCGCCGATTGCCACAAAACTTATATATAATCATCCCCATGATATAAGGAATCTGATGGTGTGGTTTAAATATGTCAAGAGTGGCGCCGTTCGAGTCAGGGATGCACGGAAGGGGAGAGGGGCACCAAAATTGATAAACTAAGTTAGCGCCAAGGGACCATCTAGATGGCACCAAACGGTCTACTAGGGGTAACTTTTTACGAGAAAGATAATGGTGCGGGTTAGAATATTCTAAAGTGAAGCCGTTGTCACGGGCAGAAAAGAGGGAGGGGTAGAAAAAATGTTTGTCGCCGATTGCCACGAAACTTTTAAATATTCATTCCCATGATATGAGGAATCTAATGGTGCTGTTTTGAAATATGTCAAACGTGGCGCCATTCGCGTCAGGGATGCACGCAATGGGAGAGGGGCACGAAAATTGATCAAACTAATTTTAGCGCGGATTTCCACCAAATTGATATATATTCTTCTCCACGATACAAGGAATCTAATTGTGTGATTTAAAGACTCCAAATTGCTGTCGTTTGGATGAAAGTTTGTGGGAGGGGCACTAAATTTGATAAGAATGGGTTCAGTCACGATTGCCACCACACTTATACAATATCATTCCCATGGTATGAGGAGTCTAATGGTGTGGCTTAAATCTGTAAAAAGTGGCGTCATTCGAGTCAGGGTTGAACTGAAAGGCAGAGGGGCACCAAAATTGATACACAATAATTTTAGCTCCAATTTCCACCAAAGTGATACTCATTCTTATCCATAATACAAGGAGTCTGATCATGTGATTTAAAGACGCCATGTTGGTGCTGTTTGGGTGAGAGATTGGGGGGTTAATGGGCACTAAATTTGATCAAATTGGTTTACCAAACTTACCAATAATCATCTCCATGATATCAGGAGTCTAATTGTGTGGTTTAAGGATGTCACAAGTGGGGCCATTCGAGTCAGGCATAGAGGGTGAGAGGAACACAAAAAAGATTAACAATAATGTTTAGCGCTGACTTCCACCAGATTGATACATATTCTCCGTGATACGAGAACTCTAATGGTGTGGTTTAGATACGCCAAATTGGTGCCGTTTGGATGAGAGATATGGGGGCCCTAAATTTGATACGAATTTGTATACTCGCCAATTTTATACAAAAACTTATACAAAATCATCCACACGCTATGAGGAGTCTAATGGTGTGGCTTAAAGCTGTCAAAAGCTGTCAAAAGTAGTGTCATTCGAGTCATGGGTGCACTGAAAGGGAGATGGCACCAACATTGAAAAAAATAATTTTAGTGCTGATTTCCACCAAATTAATACACATTCTTCTCCATGATACAAGAAATCTAATTGTATGATTTAAAGACACCAAATTGGTGTCGTTTGGATGTGAGATTGGGGGGGGGGGTAGGCACTAAATTTGACAAGAATTGGTTTAGTCACCGATTGCTACCAAACTTATACAAAATCATCCACATGGTATGAGGAGTCTAATGGTGTGGCTTAAAACTGTTAAGTGGCGTCATTCGAGTCAGGGGTGCACTGAAAATGAGAGGGGCACCAAAATTAATACAGTGAAACCTCTCTAAACCGAACACCCTTCGGACCGGCCCTTCCGTCCGGTTTAGAGAGATGTCCGGTTTATAGAAAATTGCGTCACCGTCGGTGATATATTGCCGCTGTTTAATACCAAGAATGACCAAGACGGTATTATTGATTAATGAGAATTTATTGAATAATTACGAGAACGAAATACCAAATACATGTAAAATACAAACATAACAAAATTATATAAAACATATATAGAACATGATTTGTGCAACTAGTCTGACTTTAGAAAGAAACTATCTTAACGTTGATTGGGTGTGGGCGCATGCTGACTTCACTATCTTCGCTTCCGTCATGGATTTCAACTCAATGACAACCGGCAGATGTCTTTAGACGTCGGCAGTCTCTCCGCAGATGACTTTGTGGGAAATGTCGTAGCACGCCCGCCATTTCTCTAACCAGCTGTTAGATGCCTTGAAGTCACTTTGACTTTCTGGTCTAGAGTTAACTCTGTTCGATGTCGTTTTCGTGAAGGCTCAGTCATTGTGAAATATTCAAACTGTTATGCTGACTATCGCAACAAGTTTGGAGTTTGGGATGATACCCGGGAAGATTTGAAAGGGCCGTCGGCCCTCTCCTACAACCCAATTTTGAATGCCATGATTCCACTGAAGAGCGTTTGTAGAGTTTGTGAGATTGATATATGCTCATGCACAGTAGGTGTTTGCCTGCTTTGCACGAGGTGGATGTCACCAAAGCAGGAAGCAAAGCCCCACCCCCATTCCGAACCAGGACCGGCGGAGAAGACTTACCTTGATTTCTCTGTGTGGGTTTTATGTGTTGATATGCATATATATTGTTTTGAGTTATGAATAGCTGTACATATTGTCCTATTTAGTGCTTGCATGGACTCCAGTTGCCTTAGTCTGTTGTATTCCGGGCTTGTACTGCTCAACTCTAGGAAGAGGGTGCAATGCCGACCGGTTGACTTAAGGTCGGTTGGGGCTCCTCAACTCTCGATGGTGCAATGCCCGCCTTCTACTCCTGTGCGAGTGTCAGAATCTGTTGACCTGGTTGTGAGGACGTGCGCAGATGAGGAAGCAGCTGAGGCCAGACTGTGTGGTTGGTGTGTCTCTGAAGGTTTGGTGTGCCAAGTAGTGTTTCTATTTATTGTGTCCCACCCGTCCTCCCATAAGCACAGGCGCGGGTGAAAGCATGTATTTTCAAATTTGTATGTGTAGTTGTTTTTGTGAATTTGTTTGAGTTCAGATTTTGTATTTGTTGTTCAGTGTAATGAGTTTACAAGGTTAGCAGGTTAGTTGGTTGTTTGATGGAGATAATTACTCAATGGCTTATACTATGGCCACGACAGGCGTATCTATGCCGCCCGAGGATATTCATCAGCGCCCAAGGAGCCATCTAGGGCATGAGCCCGCTGCCCTACGTTTTGATATTATTGTTAGTCTTGTTAGACGGTCGATATTGCGGATTTTGCATGAATGGGTTAGTACATGTATACGAGATGGGTTGTTTATACTGAGTTCTAGCGTTGGACTTTATTGAGGACTTGCATTACTGCAGGAGGGGCGTGGACAATTCACTGTGATATCCTGCCGATGATCAGTACGTACCAAAGAGCCCTCGGAAACATAATTCATAATTACCTGTCTTCTAGGTGGGGATGACTTATAGAATTACCTGTTTGTGGTGTTGTTACGTGCGTAGCTAGAAGAGAGTTTGATTAGTGTACTTACTATCCGTGTGACTGTACTGTGTTAGTAACCTGATTGACCTCGCGTTTTTTATGAGTTTTGTGCGATAAGTCTGTTTGTTTGTTGTTGATTGGAAAGTGTTTATTAAATTTGGGAAGTGTTGGTGTGACCATTGAGGGGGATTATTCAAGCAAAGCACAGAACCATCCCTGAACTCGCCGGCCCGGTTGTTATGTTTTGTCTTTGGTCAATAATGTTTTTCTGAGTTCTAGTTCGTCGATTAGGGTGCTGCCTTGTAGTCTTATCAGACTGTTTGCGGCTAGTGTTTGTAATCTAACGTGGAATGAAGGTATGTCGGCTGTGTTATGTAATGCCCTGATGGGGGTTCGTATGTTTTCCTGGAGTGCCATTCTTAATGTTTTATTTTGTATTACTTGGAGTTTGTTGAGTGTAGATTTGGATATGTCAGTTGTTATGATGGCCCCATATTCTATGGTTGGTCATATAAATTGCTTGTATAGCTTAATCAGGGTTTCTGGATTGAGTCCCCATGATGTGCCCCTGAGCATCCTTAATAGCCCAATTCTTTGGTAGGCCCTGGTTGAAATGTTTTTATATGGGGATGGAAAGATAGTTTTTGGTCTAGAATTATGCCCAGGAGAGTTGCCTCCTGGGTTTGTTCGAAAGTTTCCCCGTAAATGGACAAATTAAGTTTGTATTTGGTATGTTTTCTACTAAATAGGATTAAGTGGGTTTTTTTTCGCGTTAAGTTTGGTGCACCATTTGGAACACCACCCTTCCAGGTCATTAAGTTGTTTTTGTAATCTGAATTCAAGCGTTTTGGGGTTCCCCCCAGTGTTCCAAAGGCCCAGGTCATCGGCAAATTGTGATATTTGTATGTTATGTAGTGGATTGTAGGGTATGTCGTTGACGTAAATTAAAAAAAGTAACGGACTTAAGACGGACCCCTGGGGCGTCCCAGCTTTAAGGTTGACGATGTCTGAAATTTCTTCCCCGACCCTTACTTTGATAGATCTTTGCATGAGAAATGAGGAGATAAGTCTTAACATTTTTGTGGGGATGTCGGTGGTTGTTTTAAGTTTGTATCGAAGGCCGTGGTGCCAAACTGAGTCGAAGGCCTTTTCTACATCCAAGAATATGGCGGCCCCCTCCCAGCCCCGGCCCATTGCAGTTCGCATATCTTCTACTATTCTATAGATATGTTCGGTTCCCTCTTGCCTTTGCGATATGCATGTTGAAATTTATTGAAAAAGTTTTGGTTCTCTAAATGGGCTAATATTCTAGTACTGATGAATCGTTCGAAAAGTTTTCCCAGACATTGAAGTAAGCTGATGGGTCTAAAATTGGTAGCTATTTTGTGATCCTTGCCTGGTTTTGGAATCATTACCCTGATAGCGGATTTCCAGGATTTGGGGAAGTACATGTACATGTAGCGATGTTGTAAACATTTGTTGTATATAAGTTCTAGTCTATCGAACAGTGATTTAGGACCCTGTTTGATTATTCCAAAAGTTAATTCGTCATCCCCCGGGGCTTTGTTTGGTTTTGCACGCTTAAGGCATTCTTGGATTTCTAGGGGTGTGATGGGAGTTGCTAATGTGTGCTTGTCGTCTGCCTCGGATATGGGTGATTTTAAGGGTACGTAAGTTTGTTTGTTTGTTTGTTTGTTCAATTACTTCTTTTCGGAATTTTTCACTAAATTGGTCCCCTGTGTGGGTTTGGTGTATATTTTGTAGTGACGTCGCAAAAATTTTGGCTTTGTCTTTGTTGTTTGTGAATGATTCGTCATTTTCGTCTTTGAGTGGTTTGTCATTGTTGTTTGAGGTAGCTTGGCTGGTTAGTACTTTGAATGTTTTCCAGAATTTCCCATCTAATTGTCTGTACCCGAGTTCGGTAGTTACCCTTTCCCAAGATTCTCTTTTTTCCTGTTTAACTGCTTTATTTACTTGTCTGGTCAAGTTGTTGTACATGGTCCTGTATTCGATGTCTTTAGGGTGTTTTTGCATTAGTCTGCATGTTTTGCATTTGAGGTGAATTAATTCTAATGTTTCCCTAGATACCCTCCAAGTGTTTTGCTTAATTGTCTTTTTTGGGCATGCTGTGTCAATGGCATCCTTAATAATATCAGATATTGTTTTGGCTGCCATTTCGATGTCGTTTGGAGTATTAATTTCTGTGTTGTCGATGTTTATGTTAATGAGTTCCCTGAATTTGTCCCAATCTGCATTTCTAAGGTTTCTTTTGAGAATATCTTTATTGTGTTGTGGTTTAGCATTTGTTATGTAGAGTTCGACTGGATAGTGGTCACTCCCTATATCAAATCCTATATTGCATTTGTGTATTGTTTTTGCGATTAATGGTGTGGCTAAGGCATAGTCTAATATATCCCATGTTTTGGTCGCTATGTTGTGGTGAGTTGCGATGCCTTTATGGACTAAACACCAACATCGTGCACTTATAGCAATTTAGTGTTTTGACAATGGTTGTAAAAACAGAGTCCAATTAACTCAACACAATAACTGTTGCAAAAACAATATGTCAGTGCTCTAATTCTCGATCTGTGAAATCACCATTGTTCACTCAATGTGTGAAAAGAGCGTAGATATCTAATCCGACTCCTGTTGTTACAATCCTGCCATACAAAAGAATGCTAATTAAACGGTCCGCTTATACTGGAGTACGTAATCGCTATACCATTATGCACTCTGGTCTCGTCTCGGCCGATCTCGTCTCGAACAATCTCATCTCGTCCGGTATTCAGAGGTAATAATCACAGTGTTCGCTTAATTATGGACTGACAAACCCGTCCGATATTCGGAATTTGGAGGTTCCGGATTTTAGAGGTAATTTAGAGGTAATTTTAGCGCCAATTTCCACCAAATTGATATACATTATTATCCATGGTACGAGGAATCAAATCATGTGATTTAAAGACGCTATATTGGTGCTGTTTGTGTGAGAGATGGTGTGGGTGGGTACTAAATTTGATTAAAAAAAAATGTTTAGTCGCCGATTAGCACCAAACAAGGGTCCACAGAGGGTGAGAGACACAAAAATGGATAAATAATATGTTTAGCGCCGATTTCCACCAGACTGATATATATATGAATAGCTCATGTTAATATTATACCACAATTGAGTCTGCCCCAATATAGTTTCCACAAAAAAGTTACAAGAGATATGGAAATGTGTAGAAGGCCTGTTCAACAATAGTGGTCACAGTGTGCCGTCAAATATAATTTCTTCTGAGATAAAAGAAAATGGAGTCAGTGGCACATGACTTCCAGGATCCTCCAATACCGACATCTGACAAGGTTATATCTGCCCAATATACAGAGGATATGTTTCATGTTTTAGAACAGACTCATCGCCTAACATAAACAACTCAAAATCTCGCTCTGTGTCGGGCACCTGTACCTGATGTAGTTACATAGCAACATTTCTTTTAAACTGATAATAATTAACCTGTATATAGCACAATGAACAGAGGAGCACCTGGACATTTCTTTAAAACATCTGTATCTTCATGGAGATATGATAACCAGGTGTCCTCAAAATCTTAGTCAAACCCACTATATTGATTGATACATCTCTATGTAAAACCCAATTGTCGTCTTTTATTTTTGCGAACTAATGTGTTTATGATGTTCATGTTATAACGTCTGAAGTATACGCAGTTGTAAATAAATAAATAGTTCTTTATTGGTGGGACGGATTAATCGCGATAATCAAAATGACAATCGCTCCGATCCAACAAGGTATATAATTTATGAGAATATGTGTAACGCTTTGAACAAGAGTATTCTCTATTCCCACCATATATCCACAATATGCAGAGAGTTTCCCATCACTTTAACCTGGGCAACGCCGGATAACCCTGCTAGTATCCGACTAAATCATGAAAGATTACCCATAATTCTGCTATGGTTAAGGAGTCGGTTATTTAGGGTATTACTGTAGATCAACCTGTGTGCTGCTATAAATTTTTGATTGACATGAACATTTTTGCCAGTTGAGGTCCCCTGATCCTTAACCCTTTACCCAACAAACCGGCCAAAACCGGCCAAATAAAGCTTCAACAGCCTAAAATATCTTCGGTCTGTCTCAATAGAACCATACAAATATGGATATCATTGGAACCGGCTCCTTGACCACAGTGTGATAGTTACAGTTATACCCTGTGCCAATGCATTCTCTTATATATGCGAGTCGACCATAGGTCGCCTCGCACATATAAGAGAATGCATTGGCCTAAAAAAAATCTTTTTTTAACACTTTTTACCATTTTTTCTTACATTCTTTAACAATTTTATAATTTTTAATGTGTTAAGCCAATGCATTCTCTTATATATGCGAGGCGACCTATGGTCGACTCGCATATATAAGAGAATGCATTGGCACAGGGCCGTTCTGTTGGGTAAAGGGTTAAGGATAAACCTCAATTTGATTCACATTATTACGCTATCAATGAGCTGCGAGGATCATCTGTAGTTTTGAATTTTTCAGACTCTCACGGTGCATGACATCAGTAGTTCTATGTTGAAAAAGAAATTGAAAGAGAATGAGAGAAGGCGACGTACCATTTCCCATAATTCAGATCCTCAGTTTGCTCAGTATTTGGAAGACGAGAGAATAGCAATCATGTTCCAGAATTCTGAATTCCTCCAAGAGCTCAGGCAAAATGAGGACTTCATGAAAACACTTGAGAAAGGTATCAATGGCATAAATATATTTCATGTTTAACTAGTCCATGAAATCAGCAACCAATGAGATATTTGTTGCTGAATCTGTTGACAAGTATGCCAGATATGCTAAAAATAAACGACTAAATCCTGAAAAATTACCCATAATTTGATTATTTAGGGCATTACTGTATATTGCACATAAACTGTAATTTTCCTATTTGGAGCTAATAAGTTGAACAAACAGCCTGGCTGTTTTCTGAACAAACAAAATTAATGGTACATGTACATCCCTAGAAATAAATCACTGGCAATCAAGTAACTACCCAGAAGTATTCAGTTGTCATATTATGAGTTTGCTTTTAGACCGCCTAGATGCAGCTGCGTTTGAACCAACGCCAGTGCCTGAAGTTGAACCTGAACCTGAACCTGAACCAGAACCGGAACCAGTGGTGTTTAAAGATACAGAAATCAAGCCTGTTCCCACCGTCTCACCAGTCCTGTTCGATGATGATTCACCTACCCTTGGTAAAATCTCGTTCTAGTTTTATCACATCAATTTAACCCTTTCTTTACTAAATGGATTCTCCCGCTAAGTTATAAAAGTATAGATTAGAAAGGTCAATTATTCTTCTGGAGGGGGTGTTCAGAAAATGTGAGCAGACAACAGGCAAACGAAAATATAATACAAGGGCAGAAGGATTTCTAATAATTGGTGGGAAATGTTGAACTTATTATGTGAACATTTCCTAAGGGATTTACTCGTCAATGAGTATCTAGTAAAGAATTGGTTAAAATAGAACGTAATACACAATGTTATATGGACATTTTATTCGCATGTTCACAACACCTTATTACCAAGGCTAGGCCATACAATTAGCTATATAAACCCTTCTATGATTCTCAAATTGCATGTCTATAAGAATTGTCCATGGGAATGGAAAGAGAATATAGCACCATTGAAAGCGCTTAATTATACTTCGGTTACAGCTAATAAAATAATAGCCTATACAATACCTTACATAGGGTTGGATGTGTAAAATTATAAAGTAACATTCTGTATAGATGGTATGAGCTCTGATCACATTGAAATTCTGGCATAAGAGAATATTGAAAATGAGACTAGTTACTGTCATTAGTAATTGTTGAGAAAGATATCATTCCATGGTAGTTTCTTTGTTAAAGGAGATCATGTTTGTACCGTAAGTAAAAGGTATGCATCATATAAAGCAACTTTGTCCAGCAGTAGATAACCTCTGTAGCTCTAATAAAAAATGGCACAGTGTTAATAGCCCTGTTAAATAGCATCGACTATCGACTGAGCCAAGGCAAATTTCAGAATCTGTTGATGTTTTTTGTCTTAGTGTTGAATGCCAAGGACTACTGAGATAACAATGACTACACATGTGTAGTCATTGTTTTTTCAGTAAGTCCTTGGCATTTAACAATGAATTGTTGCTGTCTGCATACTTCCACAGTGCGACACTAAGACAAAACCACTATCTTGATAATCAGCAAATTTAAGCCAGAACCAACCAAGGTCTGCCATGATTATGGGGCCATGTTCTAATTGTAAACTGAAGTTATACATGTATGTGTAGGGCATGCGACTAAGTGGATCCTGGTCTTTTTAAATGAGGAAACATTTATGGCCTAGGCATTTTTAGCTCAACTTACTTTGTAAGTTTGAGCTATTGCCATGGTTTGGTGTCCGTCGTCCGTGTCAGGGTTGGGGTAATCGTAATCAGTAATCGTAATCAAAGTAATCGATTACAAAATTTGGAGTAATCATCTGTAATCAGTAATCATGACATTTCTTGATTACAAGTAATCGTAATCGATTACTTTCAAATGTAACTGTAATCATGATTACATTTTGATTACTTTTTGATTACTTTTACTAAAATATCCATATGGATGGCTATTGGATACTCATAGTCTCATACTTTGGTAATGTGGAGTGTGCAACGATACATACAACATATTGGAAAGTTAGTACAATTTTGTCACTTATTATGTTAGTGGTACAGTGTGTATGTACATTCTGGCAGTGGACACAGATAACAACACACAAATGTTGAATACAGCATGAATGGCAATAAACTTGTGATTTGAGTGGGTAGTTCCGGCCGCAGACCGGGTAAGATGTCCGGAACTCATTGGGCAATTCCCTTCACCCTTCTAAACTTATGATACAGACAATGAAATGTTCTAATATGAATAAATAGGCAAGGATTAAATTGAATTGGGACTGCTGTAGACAATGGATGTAGGGTCACACTGGTACAATAGGGCTAATTAACTGAACAAAGCAGGTGTGATGTACACAGGTAGACCTAATTAGCTGGTTTGTCATTTACTGCACTCATGGAGTTAAGCAGCATTTAATCCTCATCAGGATTAACAACGGGTGATCATCAAACAAATCTTAGTGTTATCTTCATTGTGTTGGGTATTGAATCTAACAGAACATGAAAATAATTTATAAATGTTTCTGGTGATATTTTCATAAATATTATGCGCTAGTTTGAATCCATGTAAGAAAATTAAAAATATAATAAAATATATTTACATAAATAAATACACATAAAACATAATGTAACCAATAAGTTGATGCAAAACTTCATGTTGAAACGTTTCCAATACATGTAAATGTAAAAAGTTTATATGTTTATTGCTTGCTTCTTTCTATTGTTTCAGTCGTTTCTTGTTTCCATGTTATGCAGTGATGTCTATATGCAATCAAATTTGATGTGTTAAGTTGAATTATTTCATTATTTATTCCTATGCGATCAAAATGGTTGGAAACTAACACTTGTAATCAGATGTAATCAAAAAGTAATCGATTACATTTGCTAAAGTAATTGTAATCGTAATCGATTACATTGGAAAATATGTAATCAGTAATCATAATCGTAATCATGTAAATCAAAAGTTACGTGCGCTCGCGCAACAGTATGGCGATCAGACAGATTCGTACGTTGGTGTCACTCTACTCCGTTTCACTCCATGACGTCACCAAAAACGACGTAAAACATCGTGGCGTTCTGACATTTTTACTGTGCCGTGTTTTTGCTATGTTTATTTTATGTGTTGTTTTAGATTATTTGTTTGTCGCCGATATCGCCATTTGTCGGGATTCCCTGTTTCTATATTTAAAACTGGCATGCTCGTAGTGAGCCTCGATTTCGATTTTTTTCTCCCAGGTCAAAATACGTCAGAATTATGACAAAAATAGATCGACCTACATTTTCTCCATCAGAACTCTACATCAAAGAGTCTATAGACTCCTTCGGGACCTACATAGACTCCTTCATTTGGGTATTTTTACTTATAATTGGGAAGTTTTATCATTTTTGGTTCGTGCGAAGACCTCTTTTTATCGTGCGGGAAAAGAGAGACATTCAAAACGCGATTTCGTAATTCGACGCAATAGGCTGAATAGCCTAACCTTCAGCCGAGTTCTGGGTCAAATACGACGAATGACGTAACACAAAACAAAACGCATTTGTTGACACAAACACCGTTTGAAGAGTTTATTATTACATAAAATGATCGTTATTGATTAATTATTGATTAATTATTGATATTTATTGTTGCATATTGGCTGCTATCAATATTTACACAAATGGTATTAATTATTTCTTATAATTGCTCCTTTGGTCAACTTTTACTATCGGAAAATGAAAATGAAAATGAAAATATGCCGCTGAAAAAAATGTAATCGATTTTAAAGGTACGGTTGGCCTTGGCGGTGGGTATCCTGTGAAAATATTTCCAACCGTCAAAAACCGCCACAAACAGAAAGAACATCAAAATGTAGACAGACTTTGTCCGTATACAAATAAGAAATATCGCATAAACAGTATGTTATTGTCATATGGTTGACCATTATTATGTAAACAAAAGCATAAAAAGTTACTTTTCTGGTGTTTGTTTATAACATAAAGAGCGTTCTTTGTGGGTGAATTCCTGATATGGAACTAATAAAGAGCGTTTATGCCATTTGTGTGTGATTAGCCAGTAGCATTGTGCTGTCTTCTGTAACACAATCAGGCTCTTGCTTAGATAAAATATAGTAGGTCTTCATGATAACATGCTGTTTACGCGATGGTATATATGAACGAAACTGTATGCGTTTTACTGTTTTTTCTGTTTACGGTGATTGGAACAAATATGAATATTTTCGACAACTAAGGCCTCACGTGCCTTTAAAGTCTCATCCTTTCGGCAACATGGAATTGGTTTAATTACTTAAATGATTAATATAGTAATTTGCCTTTTATCTGTGATAAAATGAGAAATGGTAATTGTCTTTTTTTGCTAACATTAAATTAAATTAAATAAATTAAGTAAAATACAGTGAAATTATTTTTTTAATTATTTTTTATTACATTTTTGCGCACGTTGGCATCTCTCTGAGTGCATTCTAGTTGTAATCGTAATCGATTACATTGGCATGTAATCACCCCAACCCTGGTGCGTGTGTCAGTCAACAATTTACTTTGGCGCGGGCTACAGGTCGTACCTTTGGTCTAATCTTTATGAAATTTGTCATGAATGTTGACATTGACATGTAGATGGGAACGAGTCATTTTGGGGTCATTCGGTCAAAAAACATGGCCGCTGGCAGCCATCTTGGATTTCAAAATTCAATCCATTGGCTCGGGCTACAGGTCGTACTGTTTGTCTGATCATCATGAAATTTGTCATGGATCTTAATATTGACATGTAGATGGGAACGAGTGATTTTGGGGTTGTTCGGCCAAAAAACATGGCGGCCAGCAGCCATCTTGGATTTTACTCTTTGCATGACTAAATTCTTTGGCGCGGGCTACAGGTCGTACCTTTGGTCTGATCTTTATGAAATTTGTCATTAATGTTGACATTGACATGTAGATGGGAACGAGTCATTTTGGGATCATTCGGTCAAAAAACATGGCCGCTGATGGCCATCTTGGATTTCAAAATTCTATCCATTGACGCGGGCTACAGGTCGTACTGTTCGTCTGATCATCATGAAATTTGTCATGGATGTTAATATTGACATGTAGATGGGAACGAGTGATTTTGGGGTCATTCGGCCAAAAACATGGCCACCAGCAGCCATCTTGGATTTTACTCTTTGCATGACTAAATCCTTTGGCGCGGGCTACAGGTCGTAGCTTTGGTCGGAACTTCATGAAATTTGTCATGGATGTTAGCAATGACATGTAGATGGGAACGAATCATTTTGGGGTCGTTCGGCCAAAAAACATGGCCGCCAGCAGCCATCTTGGATTTTACTCTTTGCATGATTAAATCCTTTGGCGGGGGCTACAGGTCGTACCTTTGGTCTGATCTTTATGAAATTTTTCACGAATGTTGACATTGACATGTAGTTGGGAATGAGTCATTTTGGGGTCATTTGGCCAAAAAACATGGCCACTGGCGGCCATCTTGGATTTCAAAATTCAATCCAATGGCCCGGGCCGCAGGTCGTACTGTTCGTCTGATCATCATGAAATTTGTCGTGGCTGTTAATATTGACATGTAGATGGGAACGAAGTGATTATGGGGTCGTTTGGCCAAAAAACATGGCCGCCAGCAGCCATCTTGGATTTTACTCTTTGCATGATTAAATCCTTTGGTGCGGGCTACAGGTCGTACTTTGGTCTAATCTTCATGAAATTTGTCATGGATGTTAATATTGACATGTAGATGGGAACGAGTCACTTTGCGGTCATTCGGCCAAAAATCATGGCCGCCAGCAGCCATCTTGGATTTTATTCTTTGCATGACTAAATCCTTTGGTGCGGGCTACAGGTCGTAGCTTTGGTCAGATCTTCATGAGATTAGTCATAGATGTTAACAATGACATGTAGAAGGGAACGAGTCATTTTGGGGTCATTTGGCCCAAAAACATGGCCGCTGGTGGCCATCTTGGATTTCAAAATTCTATCCATTGGCGCGGGCTACAGGTCGTACTGTTCGTCTGATTATCATGAAATTTGTCATGGATGTTAATATTGACATGTAGATGGGAACGAGTGATTTTGGGGTCATTCGGCCAAAAACATGGCCACCAGCAGTCATCTTGGATTTTACTCTTTGCATGACTAAATCCTTTGGCGCGGGCTACAGGTCGTAGCTTTGGTCGGAACTTCATGAAATTTGTCATGGATGTTAACAATGACATGTAGATGGGAACGAATCATTTTGGGATCATTCGGTCAAAAAACATGGCCGCTGGTGGCCATCTTGGATTTCAAAATTCTGTCCATTGGCGCGGGCTACAGGTCGTACTGTTCGTCTGATCATCATGAAATTTGTCATGGATGTTAATATTGACATGTAGATGGGAACGAGTGATTTTGGGGTCATTCGGCCAAAAACATGGCCACCAGCAGCCATCTTGGATTTTACTCTTTGCATGACTAAATCCTTTGGCGCGGGCTACAGGTCGTAGCTTTGGTCGGAACTTCATAAAATTTGTCATGGATGTTAACAATGACATGTAGATGGGAACGAATCATTTTGGGGTCGTTCGGCCAAAAAACATGGCCGCCAGCAGCCATCTTGGATTTTACTCTTTGCATGACTAAATCCTTTGGTGCGGGCTACAGGTCGTAGCTTTGGTCAGATCTTCATGAGATTAGTCATAGATGTTAACAATGACATGTAGAAGGGAACGAGTCATTTTGGGGTCATTTGGCCCAAAAACATGACTGCTGGTGGCCATCTTGGATTTCAAAATTAATCCATTGGTGTGCAGAATACAGGTCGTACTATTCGTCTGATCATCATGCAATTTGTCCTGGATGTTAATATTGACATGTAGATGGGAACGAGTCATTTTGGGGTTGTTCAGACAAAAAACATGGCCGCCAGCAGGCATCTTGGATTTTACTCTATAAATGACTAAATCCTACAGGTCGTAGCGTTGATCGGATCTTCATGAAATTTGTCATGGATGTTAACAATGACATGTAGATGGGATTTGTAAAGGCTGTTGACATTGACATGTAGATGGGGAACGAGTCATTTTGGGATCATTCGGTCAAAAAACATGGCCGCTGGTGGCCATCTTGGATTTCAAAATTCTGTCCATTGGCGCGGGCTACAGGTCGTACTGTTCGTTTGATCATCATGAAATTTGTCATGGATGTTAATATTGACATGTAGATGGGAACGAGTGATTTTGGGGTCATTCGGCCCAAAACATGGCCACCAGCAGCCATCTTGGATTGTACTCTTTGCATGACTAAATCCTTTGGCGCGGGCTACAGGTCGTAGCTTTGGTCGGAACTTCATGAAATTTGTCATGGATGTTAACAATGACATGTAGATGGGAACGAATCATTTTGGGGTCGTTCGGCCAAAAAACATGGCCGCCAGCAGCCATCTTGGATTTTACTCTTTGCATGACTAAATCCTTTGGCGCGGGCTACAGGTGGTACCTTTGGTCTGATCTTTATGAAATTTTTCACGAATGTTGACATTGACATGTAGATGGGAATGAGTCATTTTGGGGTCATTCGGCCAAAAAACATGGCCACTGGTGGCCATCTTGGATTTCAAAATTCAATCCATTGGCCCGGGCTGTAGGTCGTACTGTTCGTCTGATCATCATGAAATTTGTCGTGGATGTTAATATTGACATGTAGATGGGAACGAAGTGATTTTGGGGTCGTTCGGCCAAAACACATGGCCGCCAGCAGCCATCTTGGATTTTACTCTTTGCATGATTAAATCCTTTGGTGCGGGCTACAGGTCGTATCTTTGGTCTAATCTTCATGAAATTTGTCATGGATGTTAATATTGACATGTAGATGGGAACGAGTCACTTTGCGGTCATTCGGCCAAATATCATGGCTGCCAGCAGCCATCTTGGATTTTATTCTTTGCATGACTAAATCCTTTGGTGCGGGCTACAGGTCGTAGCTTTGGTCAGATCTTCATGAGATTAGTCATAGATGTTAACAATGACATGTAGAAGGGAACGAGTCATTTTGGGGTCATTTGGCCCAAAAACATGGCCGCTGGTGGCCATCTTGGATGTCAAAATTAATCCATTGGTGCGGAATACAGGTCGTACTATTCGTCTGATCATCATGAAATTTGTCCTGGATGTTAATATTGACATGTAGATGGGAACGAGTGATTTTGGGGTTGTTCAGACAAAAAACATGGCCGCTAGCAGGCATCTTGGATTTTAATCTATACATGACTAAATCCTTTGGCGCGGGCTACAGGTCGTAGCGTTGATCGGATCTTCATGAAATTTGTCATGGATGTTAACAATGACATGTAGATGGGATTTGTAAAGGCTGTTGACATTGACATGCAGATGGGGAACGAGTCATTTTGGGGTCGTTTGGCTGAGAAACATGGCCGCCAGCAGCCATATTGGATTTCACTCTTTGCATGATTAAATCTTTTGGCACAGGCTACAGGTCGTACCTTTGGTCAGATCATTATGAGATTTGTAAAGGCTGTAGATGGGAACAAGTCATTTTGGGGTAATTCGGAAAAAAACATGACTGCCAGTGGCCATTTTATAATTTACTCTTTGCATCACTAAATCCTTTGGCACACCATAATCACCACATCCCTGATTCGATCATTATGAAACCTGTCATGAATGTTGCTATTGACATGTACATCTTGTCTTACTTAGACATTTCAATTATAGCTCCTTTCATATTCCTCCATTTATTGTAAACCATTAAATTATTCCCCTACCTAAGTTGAGCTACAGTGTCATTGACACTTTCATTTTTAGCCTAGGCATTTTTTGGCTAATTAACAGGACTGGTGTTAAATAAAGTAATTATTTTGGGGTAAACGAAACCAACTAATATATTTGTTGGTGCCAGAATGTAAAGAGGAAGTTATAACCTTGCAGTATTCTATTGTGTTGGGGCCTTGGTGGCTCAGTCCGTTAGGGGTACAACTTCAAGCCGTCTCGCCTGCAAGTGCTGACGATGAGGGTTCAAATGCACACGTTTCCATCATGGACTTTGTCACTTGAAATCGTTGTCTGGTCAGCTATTGAAATCACTGTTAGATTAGCCATAAGTCTGTGGATTTCCTCCACCACCAAAACTGGCAATGTTGTGATATGGCCTTAGTTGCTGAAAACGACATTTATCCTCAATCAATCAATCATCTTATTGTGTTACAGAAGGCTATGGTGAAGATCGCCAGCAAACGCTAGAGGCATTCCCGTTCAGTAAGCCATTACCACCGTGTAAGAATGCAGAAGATGCTGAATTCTGTCGTCAGTTGACTCGTATGGGCAAAGGTAATCTCTCTCAGATATATAAAGACTTTATCAATGATATATAATATAATCACGTTATTGTCGTTTGAAAATACACATTTTCATCAAGCTAATTTATCAATTTTGAATTCCTTATCATACATCATATATATGGGTATATAGGAATGAGCACATGGTTTCAATTGAAAATTTGAGGATTAAGATATTTATAATCATGGGTAGCATCCACAAAAAAAATCTACTCATGGGAAAATTCAGGATCCCAGACGGTGTCCAAAATGGCTATTGGTATTGGAATATGTTGGATTCTGCATTAAATGCTTGAATTAATGCCAAATTCATAAAAATTTAATATGCACAAACAATGCTTAGTCGTAATCCATATCTGTATAATGTTTGTCAAAAAATTATCGCCAACATGGACAAAATGGAATGAAATTTACATTTTGTCCAAAATTGAATAGCTAGTTCTATAAGAGTGAGCAAACGCTTGAATTATGCAAGGAAGAATGGTTACAGAGTATAATAGAAATGTTTGATCAGAGGTGTACGATTTATCTCTAATGTATCGTACGAGAGAGCAAGCGAAAGCAGGGTCTCGTGCAACAGTTAAATCTGGTCTTTTGGGTGCCCATAAATGGTAAAGTAATGCAGTTTTATCTGTACTGTTTTTATCTTGAATCATGTGATATATATGTGATTAAACACTTAAATGGGATTTAGTAGGGATATTGATTATGTGACCTTTTCTAGAAGCAGAAATATATATACTCAGAGTAGTCTCACGAATGTGACCATCATTTATTTTGATACCTACAGCATCAAACCTTTCAAAACTCATGCTATAAAACAGTATGATGGACAGTCATATAGTACTGAGTCAAATTTGTAGATCCTGTTGTCCATGTCTCAAAATCGTCATCATAATTGCCTGCGATCAAGTGATGAAACACAAATATTTTGATTTGATCAGAAGAATGCATGGTGGTATATCATAAATGCAATTTATCAAAACAGAAAGGACTACCATAGGCTATCTTCAATAAATTCCAAACTTTACCACAATTGGCAAAAATACTCTGTGGCAGAGAATGTGTTTATATCTGGAAATTATATTTGATTGTATTTACCAATGCCACATATACGCGAAACTTACTATGTTTTCTGCAACTGCATCACCACAGTTACCCCTTTGCCCTAATGTTATGCATAGCTGCTGCACAAATACCAACATTGCGTGAATGCTCAATGTTGAAATAACATCTTTAAACGATGATCACCTGATATTTAGCACGAGTATGTGGGTAATATTGGTAAGATATTTTCAAACAAACAGATACTGAAAACAAATAGTGCATTACGTTGTAGCATATTCCAGTTGTAAAGTGGCGAGTGAAGTAATTTGAAAAAAATTGTCTACTAAGAAACTGGTTTGGTAGTAGCATGAAAATTTAGTCTTGCATAAACTCTACGATATACTGTCTCTTTGATCTGGTGAGATGCGATGCTAAAATATTCAGGGATGGATCCAGGGATTTTTTGGGGACACCTATTTTCAGGCCATGATATGCCAAAGGCATATCCCGAGGGCCATAGGCCCGAGCGGTGGTGGGTACGGGAGGGGGTGTCCCCCTCCCGGTAGAAGGGGGTCCTTGAAATGTTTTGAAAATCCAATGTATTGAGAGCGAATCTGGGCCTCTCTGACTGAGTCACCATTTTTAATTTTACTGAGAGGTAAATTTGATTAGTTTCTCAAGAGTAACTGTGAATTTTGTTATGTTATGATTGGAAATGTTCATAGTTTATGGTCTGATATCATTTGGTTCAATAGGTATTCCTGAACCCTGAAATTATGAAACTTTCATAAAAGGCACACCATACATTATACAAATGATTGGGGAATTGTCAATCAGATTGAGTCTTACATGTAGTTATAAAAAAAAATCTGAAGGATGAATAACCATTAACATTTATTGTTATCCTTCATCCCATTTTCCTCTCTTCTGATTAGCTGAGAGTGCGTCACATGGCGGGCGATAAATCACCATATTACCCTCGAGGGTAACATTGTCTCAGTTATTGACCGCTCAGCTGTTACCAGCAAACATAGAACTACGAAGAACTCACCACGCAGAGATTCTCTGACAGCTCTCTGATAATTTCGAAAAACACTGTTTTTATAAACCGCACTGTTTCATAACAACCGCGAACTGTGGTGTTTGCTAATTTGCATAATTGTGTGTTTTTTATTTGCTATAAATGGTGTTATCACAGACACATATATGTTATAAGGTGTAATATTCCTATTGGACCTTTTTATATCAATAATAAAGACCGTGGGACAAATAGATAAACCTTATTATGCAGTTGGTATTTGCTGCAGACAATTGCACATACGATGTGCATCGTTACAACTACGTTTATGTGCTTGATCAAATAGCCACTCTTTGCTGTTTATCAATTGACTATTTCTTTTCTTCAATACATTCCTCAGACTTCAGAGAATACCTGTATGTTGCGTAACAATCTGTGACATATGTCAAATTCTTTTTGCACCACTACAACGTGTTAGTTTCACATTTTAGCAATCTGGAAATGAACACGTCTGTCGGCGTCTTCACGGCCATTAAAATTTGAAACGAAACCGAACATTTCGCTGCATGGCTACTCAACTTCGAAATTGCTTTGCTCCTCTTTCCGTGAACCGATTTCCACCATGCAACCAGCAAACTGACCGGAGAATAGCTGCGCGAATGACGGGTCTGTTAATTGATCCAGATTATGAATGTTTTATTTTCTAAATAGCGATGATTCCAACATAAAATTAACTTTTCGAACTGGATTAAAGAATATAGGCGCGCATTTATGCCTGCTATTAAGGAGGTTCGTGTGTACTCCTTTGTCAGATAACAAAACAGTTATCACCCTTGTTTTCGTGAGACACGGGGATTTGTCGCCGCTCTCGACCTGGAATGTCACCCTCGGGCCTGGCGGCCCTCGGGTGACATTCCAGGTCTCGAGCGGGCGACAAATCCCCGTGTCTCACTCAATCGCTGGCGATAACTGTATAATATCATTAGTAAACGTACCCATATGGTAAGTAGTAAAACATTTTTGTTGTAAAAACAGTTTTCTCCAATTAGTAATTCATCTTTATTAATTTCAAAATGACCGCCATTATAACCTTGAAGTAAACAAAGTTAGATAACCGTATAAAACGTATAATTGATTTCGTTCACTTCTTCTATTAGTCTTAGTCTATATTCTCCGAAATGGCTAACCTCAATAAACGTATGTAAGTGTCAAAACAAACATATTCAAATTGTGGGTTCTATCTGAACGGATATTTCAATTACAAACATGTTGTGATAATAATTAGCACCTGCTTTTCTTCGGTTTCGTCGAAGAAAAATGACTACACACGCGGCGATCTGATTGTCTTTTCATGGTCGATCAGTTTCGGTTCGGTTTATGCTTTAGTGTTCCACTTTTTAACGATACCGGGATCCCGAGTGACCTCCCTTACAATGCCTCGAAAATTGGCAACACAATTAACCGCTAAAACGATTAAGTTTAATTGAAAATTTAGCGCATTCTGACAGCAATTTTAATTAAAATAACTATCAAAAGAAAGATTCACTTATTTATCCATTAAAATAGATAGTTGGGTAGTGTATTTTATGATTTTGTAAAGTTAGTTTTTTGTTTTATTCTGTAAAAAAAAAAAAAAAATAATAGTCGTCTAGAGTTTGGGGCGCCCGGGAGTTTGGGTGCCCAAACCCGTTAACGGTATCGAAAGGTCCCTGGATCCATCCCTGAATATATTGCATATATGAGTGTTTCTTTATAGTATAAGAAGCATTGCGACATATGTGTATTATTTATTATCATGGAGAGTGTTGAAAATTCCAAAAATGTAACTAGTATTTTACCGCAAGGGTACGCACTTCAGTTTCTGCATTACATTCAATAATTAATCATCATGCCGAATGAAACTACCATGCACTGTGTGGCGAAACATAACTTTTTGTGTTGCATACCCAAAATTATTATTTTTAGCCCGACAGTTGGATGTTGTATAAGTAGAAAACCCAAACTTTAAAGAAGTAAATCATTTGGGGGGTTTCACTTGTCTTGCATTGACCAATAAATCATTTAGAAGGATCTGTTTTAATAAAATGTATACCTCTAAAGATATTTAACAACAGACTTATATTACCAATACGTATTTTTGCTCCTATGTGATTATCCAATATATTGCTTTAATTGTGGATTTGCGGCCATTTTGACAGCCATTTCATGGCCATGATTGTATTATTTTCTGTCCGTGTCACTCTATTCGGTCCCATGCTCTTAATTTAACACAAACTGCTATAACAGTGTAATTCCAATGCCACAATATATCGTATTATGACTTATTTTGAGAACTGGTGTAATATAGACAACCATGTTGGATACAATCTTGAACAACAAAGTTTCTCCACAGCGGATTTTTGCAGATTTTGGATATGTTGTTCTGATGCTTTGATCCCCAAATTCAGCTTTGATGACCACACTAAATGATAAACAGGAAACATTTTACTCCACTTCTTGGTTGTGAAATGAAAATGCCATGTTATCATCAGGGCATTGAATTTGATGTGCACTATAGTGCTTGCTCACGTAAGGTGTGGGCAAATTTTAAAACCCTGTGCTATTATATGCACACAAGTAATATTAAGCACATGTAACTTAATATTTTGCGAGTACTGCATATATACACTGAAAAGGGATAATTCGGTCAACCATCCACCATGTTCAAGGTATTGTGTGCAACAGTGTGAATGGTTCTCAAAGCGTACTACACATAGTGGTAACTTCAAAGTAATATAAAACTGACATCAGGGAATTTGCACGTGCTGCTCAGGTGAGTGGCTTCATTGATTTTGCATCAGTTGGAACTGGCCTCCCCATTTGAAGACATTCATTCCAGTAATAACCATATGATCATATCGATAATATGCCAATAAGACATACATGCAGGCCTAAAAATATGGTGCTGGACATTTGCAGAATGAGGCCCCCAGAGGGTGAATTTAGTGACATACAAGTAATCGATCACTGTTTGTTAGATTCGAATCAAAATTGAATTGAAGCAGAAATTTTAGATTTACAGACCCTACACTGAAGTTTCATCATACGGTATATTGAGAGTATAGGTTGATTATGCATCATGAAAATATGCTTGATTTTGCAGCTTCCAAGAAACAATTTGTTTCAATCGCCAAGAAATTCTTCTCTCGGAAAAAGAAAAGATCCTCAAAGCATATGTAAGTAATTTGCACTACATGTTTAGATAGGTACGTACAGTAATGGCCTTAATAATCGACTCCTTAACCACAGAATTATGGGTAACTTTTCAGGATTTAGTCGGAAATATGGCTTGTTGCCATTCATCGGAAAGCTCTCACTGAGAGCTTTCCGATGAATGGCAACAACCCATATTTACGACTAAATCATGAAAAGTTACCCATAATTCTCCTATGGTTAAGGAGTCAATTATTTAGGGCTTTACTATATTTGTTGTTTCCATTTGAATCTCATAAATTAACCAGCTAAGAGCAAACTACTGAGCCTCTCACAGTCTGTAACTAAAAAAATAAGAACTCCACGACTAAAGATATAATGCTTTGTTTGATAAGGTTCCTTAAATTTCTGTTACTTTTTATTTTATTCTAAGGATAAGAGAAAATTATTGATGGAACAATTAATAATTTAATTGTGTCTGATAGGTATATATAAATATTTAGTTTTTAATACATTACACTATGTGTATGAAATAATATCATAATAAAGCAACAATTACACAGTATTAATTTAGTGGCTTTACAGTCAGGGTGAGAGAGGGTCCTGCACACTATCTATCCACACTCCATACATACCACAATGTCGTATTAGTCAATTTGTATATTTTTTTAGAAAAAAAATCTGCAGATAACATGGAATTCCTATGGGCTCTCAAAACATATTGCTGTGATGTTTCAGTTCTTTGTTGAAATACATGCATGATCTTTAATCTATTTAGTTGTGCATAATAAACTATAACAAAAACTGACTAGCTGAAAATAACTAGCTGAAACGGGCTTATGCTTTCAGCTTTGTGCATTAGGGGCCTCTGTGTGTGCTTTGCACACATTTTTATCTTAGACAGAGCCTTTATTCAACGGTGGCCCCTTTGTGTGTTTCCGGCACAATTTAATCGTTTGAACATTTATATCTCCGTCAAAGTCATCTTGCCCACTGAACTATATGGTATATTCCCAAATTAACTAGAAAGGGTTGACAAACCCCTGTCCTGAGTTGAAAACGGTACGACAATTCTATGGTACATTTTATCATGTTCATGACGTCCTGTAATATCCTGACCACGTGATCTCCGATCCCATAAAACCAAATTGCCCGGTCAATCATTCTCTCTTTTTCTAGTTTGACTAGCTGGGACATCTCCTGAAAATCGAAGCTAAGTGTTGACAGTTTTTTGTATTATACCAAAAACATTATGTCCTTTGATTATTATTATTGATATGTATGCAATTGACACAAAGACTACGCGAGCAGAATCGCGTTTCTTTTGCGTTTTAATATTTTTGTAATCGGCTTCGTCAGTTACGGATGGAAAAACTCGTTTCGTTTACAGAAATGTTGTTTTCCATATTTTTAACTCGCCGGAAGGCAGAAAAACAGCCGATAAAACTAGGCATCTATAAGAATGTTTCTCGCCGGAAGGCGCAATAATAGATGCACATTTGGATATGACAAAAGACACTCATCGTTGCTTTATAGCAAGAATATATTGCATACTTGTGCGATTAATTCTATGGTCGGAAGAATACCACGTGCTAGCGGTTTGTACAATAACGATATCACAAAATTAGGTGACTTACTTTCGGCCGTTTGACAGCTCTGTAGCTGCAATATTTATTTAGACTATGACAGTAGTAGTCTGGTGTACAACTGACGGAAGCAGTATTTAACTCTTGTGAAATAGGATTATAAATCCCGAGTGTAAATTTGCACTTGTTAAAAATTTTTCAACTTGATATTAAATATTAATATTGTGTTAAAAATTGATTTCGTGCAATCCAAGGTTATTGGACAGACACAATCGATTCGCTTATTGCGGGTAGTCGCCACAGCCACGGTGCTTATCAACATAACACAAAACAACAGGTGTAATTTTGATTGTTAACAATTGTCAAACAGACTTGACTGGTGTTGTCAGTGCAATCACACTGCTCTCAGGTGCCTGATGATCGTGATGGCCTAGATTTAGGCTGAGATTAATAATAGTGATGGCAATTTCACTCTATGTCTCAATTCCAAATAATAGTGATCGTTGGGAGTTTTCTCCACAATTAATAATCATGCTGACACTATTATTTGGCACCTGAGAGTAAATACGTTCTCAGGACAAGGACTGTTACATGATGTAAGACCCGGTTTCTCCTCGTTTCAAGGGTCCCGCTGCCTCTGAGACCAGGACACTAGAGAATTGTGGTCCCCTCTTTGGCTTAGCAACTCGGGGCGATAGTTACCTCAAACAAGGATCTGGAGGGGCACCCCATCCACCCACCAATAGTGGGCTCCTTGGACTATCGTACGGGACGTCAATCTGCTCCCTCGGGTCGACTGTTGGCATGCCCAGGTACGGCTGTGGCTTCTCATCTAACATTTGAACCATGCCGTCCATCGCTACAAGTCACCATCTCGGGGTCAGCACCGCTGGGGGTGAGAACACCCTGTCCCTATTATAATCCTATATGCCTTCGGTCCCTGCTGGGCTTGGGCTGGGGCCGAAATTCCCAAACATGCTTCCTCCTTGTTGTCCAACTCCATGTCCGTGGGCCTGGAATTCCAGTTACTAGCCACCTTCTGATCAACAGCATGATCCCAATGCACAAGAATTTGTTCGAGTAGGAGGCATGCTTCCGATACTGCCCCTACTAACAACCCATCGCAAGTTCGGATGGATGGAGATCGGGATCGGGACGAGCTGTAGCTCCACCCGAGGTAAAAAGGCTTTGGACATTCCTTTGGGGTCACCCATATATGTACATGCGCTCAATATTACAAAACGAGGGAGCTCAGATAGTTGTTCGGGGGGTTCTCTGATGCAGACAAGCGTCGCCATTGCCGAGTGGTTATGCCATCAGATTGCAAACTTGGCGCCATGGGATCGAACCAGCTGAGAAGTATTCCAAAGTTTTATGGTTCAGGTTGCAGAGTTCAACTCCTTGCTTTATAGGTTGTTACTTCTTTCAATTTGCCATCCAGCTCCTGCGAGGTCATGGTTATTGCGGGATTAGAGTGTCGATAGTCTTCAGGAATAATCGTTGGATGATGGGTCAGGCATATCACTAAGGGCGGTAATGATACACTGGGTCACTATATGAATCGCGACCGTTAATATTATTGATTTTAATACCACCTATGGCTGAAAAATACCCATATCTAATGTATAAAAAATAAATTGTAAATATGGTACATGTGGGTTATATAGTTTACGAGGGTGCATCCGTATATTTTTATCTGCAGGTTGCATTCAATTCTAACTAAAATTCAGTTTCGTAGTTCATAATAAATATGAGTCCATTATACATACTAGACATATGCTCATCTTCAGAACGCAACTGATTTCCACTCATCCCGATTTACATTACTCAATGCAATGTACATTATCATAATCAGGACGTTATCCGTGATCAGCCTGTTGGGACGACTATTGGATTTAATTACATGATTTTGTGACATGGTCTCAGCAGTTGAAGTGAGGTCTATATCAGCCATTCCGCTCGGGCTTAATGGGCGACACAACGCGTCAGACCTCTGTGATATCGGCCTTTGGTTCTAATATATAATTCTTCTTATTGGCACTTTTGTCCGTACACAATGGTTTTGTTTTTCCTGATAGTGCTTGGTTCGAATAGTGTACTCATTCAATGTACAAAGTAAGGTCCATTGCTGACCTCTGAGATCGCCACTGACAGGATAATGTTGCATATATGGGGCAACATATTAATAACGTTGTGCACACTTCATACAGACTGAAGAAGATCCTTGCCAGATGCTTCCCCTTGTGCGGAAATAAAGTCGGTATTTAGAACTGCAATTTCTGAAACTTCATTCTCCCGGCTAATCGGTCAATAAAATTGAACTTTTATCTATAACGTTCAACGAAATATTACGAATTTGAGTCGGCCAATTGCCGTGTAATGTACGTGCACTTATTAGCGTCTTGTTGATCGCTCCAGTTATTTTTTCGCGTAACGGTATCTCTAACCCACAAACTGAGCGGGAACATCAAAAGCGTAATTACGTCATCATTGTCGAGGAACTGGGCACATGCTACATCGTAACTGATTGATTAACACGGCCTTGTCTTTAAACGATATCGGTATCAATATAAGTCGCACGGGACTTCATCTTCTATGCATGAAATGTCGCTGTATTTGCGTATCACTTTTATGTTTTGATTTTGGTATGGGGGATATATAGTCGGAAAAAGAGTTTATGGTCAGCGTCAAGAAATATGGTCAGTCGGGCACAACTATTTTGTGTTTGCTTAAACTTGATGTCAATATGACTTTTATCTCACATTCTCATTAAAGTTCATGATTTAGCAACACAGCAAGCTGTTCCCAAACTTATTATGACCCTCTGTAACTGGTAGTGCCTGTTTTGTCCAGTTGTGTTGGACTAATTGCTATATGTTAAGCGATTGCATACTAAAACAGAAACCGAGGTTTTTTTACCAAAAAAAAACGAAACCAAAACATAAATTCTATAACCTCCCAACACTAATCAACGCCAGGCTCCAAATGCATTTACTTTTGTGAGAATCGAATGCTGAATCAAGTTAATCATACAGCACTGAACTTTGAAAAGTTTCGCGAGAATCATTACGAGAATAGTTTTGGTGATTCTCACTGAATCTCAAGGCTTGCAACCACTTCTTGAATACTTTCGTGGACAGTTGATTAGAAGTAGTCTTTTTCTGATTTCTTCTCGTCCCATTCTCTTATCTTCTTATCAATGACATGAGACACATTGACAGCGACGGTTGTATTTTGGGGCTTCATTTAGACCAATAGATTTTGAATGACTGCTCATGGTCCATAATGTTCAATGATTCATCAGGATTCTCTTGTTCGCGTATTCAATGGTTCGTTACAAATGTTCCGTAATTGTTTGTATGCGCGAGCTAATGGCCACACGTTGGGGTCTCCATTGGTAATCACGACAGTAATCTGGACTCTGTAAGCCTGTAATTTGCTCAATGTTGGGGCAAACTCAGGACGGCATGAACTTAATCGACGGGACACATGCCAATGAGGTCATTCTACGAATAGATTATTCCTTTACTTCCTGGTTATACGGTAAACACAACGTTTTCTATCTCTCATTTTAAATGTGATTTCACGTTCTCTTTTTCAAAAGAAAAATAGTTTTCAATAACATCCATATATCGCAATGTTATTTGGGCAAAATTACCGTTTTATTTTTAGTAAACGCTAATACTACACGACCCTATTTGAAACTCCAGTAGTGGGTCATCTTGGCACATTTGATCTTCTGGTGCTTTCCAACAACAGCATTGTAGTGTGCTCTGTCATCAAAGGGACTCTAGGTTTCCTACAAATTTTCCTTTTGTTCCTAATTACATGTTTGGTTCCCTATATGTAGAATTCTATCCATTCAACTTCTTCCGGCTATCTTACAGAGTTGGTGCAATCAACTATTTCGGCGAGAATCTCTTCCCGGTCATTAGTAAAGATTATCGGTCCATGATATTTCTATCCTTACAGCCAATGGCATACCATGGATTAATGGGTGTCTGGGCCCTTTTTGAGCTTGCAGCCGTTTTTTCATTGGGCTAGATCGTGTACTAGGACACTGCCCCCCTCAAGAATTGACTTTGGGAGTGGTTCTATTGTTTTTATAGGGGTCGCTTTTATAATTTGCTGCCTTTGCCTCTGGTTGTTTCTTCATGTCCATTATAAGGCTGTTTTTTCCTTATTGTCTTTGTTTGCGCATGGGTTAGCCTGTTAAATGCATTATTGCGATATCCCCCTCAGTTTTCATTTTCTATTCCATCAGGAAATAGATATTTATTATATTTTCAGTAACTTTTTCTGCCAAAATAATAATCGTATCCCCACTCCCGGAAGTGCCACGATGTTATCCTACTCCCAGAGGTTTATCCTACTCCCAGCGATGACGGACTATTTATCCCAACCTCGCACGTTCCGAATTACGTAATTCGAAGTGCACGTTTTTGGGTTACTCCCCTTACACCAAAATAATTGTCTCAGTTCCAGTGCATAGTCAGATAACACAAAATACATCACCAAAAACACAGACCACCAATGTGTTATCGACATCAAATTCCAGCTCAGTGAATTTGCAGGATCAACACGAACTCGGAAACATTTGGTTACGCTACACTTCGGAATCCAAAGATCGAAATCGTGATAAACAATAATTATTGTTCCCACAAGTGCATTCGCACCAAGAAAATGAAAACAGTGTTGAGATCCACTTCAGTATCTTCAAGCAGTTCCACTTCAAATTCCACTGATATTCCAGTGCATATTCCAAATGAAAGTGAGCAGTGATATCTCATAGAACTAGGAACGCTTATCCACACAATGACATTCCAAACAGTTACTAATTTAATCAATAAAGTGTGTTGTTTGTTTGAAAAATTCCTCTGAAAAATCCCCTTTGAAGTTGGTGGCAATAGGAGAAATCAGTCAATGAAATGACGTCACGTTCCTTATACGTGGTAAAATACTATGGCGCGCGCGGCTATAGTAAAAAATTCATGAATGAGTGACGTAATCGATTTACCTTATTTGGGTTGTTATCTTATCATTGCGCGTAATTTAACGGAAACATTTAGGTCAATATTCAGAATCGGAACATCTTCTCAATGCATTTTATTAGAGTTGTGACGTGACAAACTGTTGTGGAAAATATAATAAACACAATAGTTAACTGTCATCAGCGACGAACGAAGTTTCTCCTCTCGTGAGATGCGAGGATTATTTTTCACTCGGCTAACGCCTCGTGAAAAATAATCCTGCGCATCTCACTCGAGGAGAAACTTCGTTCGTCGCTGATGACAGTTAACTATTGTCTATTTATTCCCTTTGGGGGGGGGGGGGGTGAGGGGGGGTTACACATTCCTTGTCCAGCAAGTATTCAACTGATACATTGCTCGCTCTAAGCTCCGAAGGGGAGGTCATCTCTGTCTCCATGTCGTTCTGAAACTATATACTTTATTTGCAGGGCCTTCAATCCTAGTCACCACTATTTGGTTAGTTTGGGCCCTCTGATAGCTGGCAAACATGTATTAGTCTTATGGTGTAATTACATACATTGGCTTTTGGTGATATTGTATTTATTGTAGGTTATCGGGTCAATCCAGTTCTTTGATTGAGGTGGATAGAGGTGTTTTATTTTTCCTCGTGGCCTCCACCTGCCAGAAAATTCTATATTATACCATATAGTTCAGTGGGCAAGATGACTTTGACGGAGATACAATATTTTTCAAAATAAGTAAAATATATATCTCCTAGAAGTATCTTGCCCACTGAACTCTGAGCTCCCTCCCAGGGCTTCGCACCCACCCCGCTCACGAGGAATGTCCTAATGGGGAAAAAGAGAGAATTATTGACCGGGCAATTTGGTGTTATGGGATCGGAGATCACGTGGCCAGGATATTACAGGACGTCATGAACATGATAAAATGTACCATAGAATTTTCGTACCGTTTTCAACTCAGGGGTTTGTTAACCCTTTCTAGTTAATTTGGGAATATACCATATAGTTCAGTGGGCAAGATACTTCTAGGAGATATATATTTTACTTATTTTGAAAAATATTGTATTTTTTAGATCAAACGTTTTTATTTCAAATAAAAATTTTGAAAAACGAAATGCCATTATATCGTCCACCATGGTATAGATATATGAATTAAGTATTGTACATGAATTCTCTATTGACAGGTTGCGAGAGAGAATGGCGCCATCTCTGGTTAACCTCCTCGATTCGGAGGAGCTCGCTGAAGAATCCGACCCTCCATTTGATGACTCCCTGCATATAGATCATCTTGTAAGTGCTGCTCATACTGCTGCTCATATTACACTCATATAATTTTAGGAATGGATAGCTCAGTTGGTTTGTGGGTTGACCTCTGAGCTTCACCTTCAACACAGTCGAGGGTTCTATTAAATAATCTCAGCACATCAAAAAACATACTGGAAGAATTTCATACCTCCGCCAGGGTTGCCACTATGCTAGGCACACCGTCGGATCAGGAGCAGACGCTAAATGGCTGCATGTCCTGTGTGCAACAGTGTGGGCATGTTAGAGATCCCTACCGTGGCGATGGAGTCACAGGTTCCGCAAAATTCATGGATAAATTGGGTGGATCTAGTTGATCCTGGCGAATGACTGCAAGCCTCACCGACGAAGAAAAAGTTATTTACTGAAATGAAATATCTGTTGTGGTTTGAAGTCTGTAATTATGTTTGCTTTTGTTACATTTCTTTCAAGGAAGTTAGCAAAATCGGGTCCTGACTTTTATTCAACATGGAACAATAAAAACTACCTTTTAAAGGTACTCAATCGCATCAGATGCTCCTAAATTACTATTTATTTGGCTTCGAGGGTAAAACATATTTGATTCGAGTCGAGGCACCCACCCATCAAAGCTCAGTGATCAGATATTGATTTTAGAAATTTGTTATTTCTCGAGATGTGTAATAATATGTGGCGCAGAAACACGTGGTCAAACAGAGGGTTTTGGACAAAATTGCGGATGAAGATGGATAACTCTAAAATCAGGTTGTAATATGGTCAAATTTCGTGATATTTTAGTGATAATAAGGCACTAATTTGTTGAACAAAATGTTGATAAATAACATGTTTTGGGAAATTTGATACCATAGTTGACAGTGGTTAGCATTATTTTGTTGCAATAAATCGATTCTGATAACTAAATCGTATTTTGAAGAAATGTTGTATCTTGATGGTATGGGGACTGTCTCATCGGATTGAGTACCTTTAATTATACAGTGAAATTAAAGAGCATTTATCTCGCTTATATGCAAAAAATTTATATGACTTTTGGCAGGTTTTTTCCGAGTATATTAAACCATTAGATTAGTATATCATTCCAAATTTATAGTCTGAAGGTTCAAACGAGCCATGTCCATTTAAAGAAGTCATTCGTGATTCTTTTATTTATGGCCACTTCTAACCTTACATCTTTCATAGACTGTTATTATGCAGGCAAGAAATGAATTGGTGGAATACAGTAATGCCCTAATTAATTGACTCCTTAACCGCACAGAATTATAGGTAACTTTTCAGAATTTAGTCGGAAATATGGCTTGTTGCCATTCATCGGAAAGCTCTCCTCGAGAGCTTTCCGATGAATGGCAACAAGCCATATTTCCGACTAAATCCTGAAAAGTTACCCATAATTCTGCTGTGGTTAACTAAGGAGTCGATTAATTCGGGCATTACTGCACTTGCTCGGAGCATTGAACACATTGTTTACTCAGTTGACTTAACCCTTCCATGAAGGAGCTTCCTGAAATTTTGCGAAAAACCTGTGCCAATGCATTCTCTTATGTATGCGATTCTCCAATAGGGAGCCTCGCATATATAAGAGAATACATTGGCCTAACAATATTTAACTTGACTTTGGAAGTCAGTGCATTGTCTTATATATGCGAGGCCCCCTATGGGAGACTCGCATATATGAGAGAAATATACTGGCACTTGAACTTTAATGCTGCACCAGTGCAGCTCCCGTCATGAAAGGGTTAAGAAATGTTCAAATCATAAGTTCAAGGTCCTTTTTTTTTAACTGGTTATCTGATCATTTCCCACCGATAATATGAATCCTTCTGAATTTGTATTATCTTTTCGTCTGTCAGCTGCTCATTTTTCCTGAACACCCTTCCAATTGAATAATAGACGATTCCAATATATATTTTTATGTTTACCCATACCATGTATGGTAAACATAGTGTCGTTGTCCGGATTGACCACTCGTCGTTCGTCCGTCCCTCCGTCCGTCGTGCCGTCCGTCCGTCCGTCCGTCTGTCCATCCATAGACACTTCACGAGTAATGCGATAACTCGAACATTTTCTATCCGATCGGAACCAAATTTGTATATGGGTTTCTCAGCCCAAAATACGGATTGAGTTCGATTTTGGATTTGATCCGAGATTTTGTTACAGAGTTATGGCCCTTTTTCAACTTAGAATTCACACATTCTGCCATAACTCAAACATTTTTAGCTCAACTTACTTTGTAAGTTTGAGCTATTGCCATGGTTTGGCGTCCGTCGTCTGTGTGTGCGTGTGTCCGTCAACAATTTCCTTTGGCGCGGGCTACAGGTCGTACCTTTGGTCTGATCTTTATGAAATTGTCATGAATCTTGACATTGACATGTAGATGGGAACGAGTCATTTTGGGGTCATTCGGCCAAAAAACATGGCCACTGGTGGCCATCTTGGATTTCAAAATTCAATCCATTGGCGCGGGCTACAGGTCGTACTGTTCGTCTGATCATCATGAAATTTGTCATGGATGTTAATATTGACATGTAGATGGGAACGAGTCATTTTGGGGTAATTTGGCCAAAAAACATGGCCGTCAGCAGCCATCTTGGATTTTACTCTTTGCATGACTAAATCCTTTGGCGCGGGCTACAGGTCGTAGTTTTGGTCAGAACTTCATGAAATTTGTCATGGATGTTAACAATGACATGTAGATGGGAACGAGTGATTTTGGGGTCATTCGTCTAAAAAACATGGCTGCCAGCAGCCATCTTGGATTTTACTCTTTGCATGACTAAATCCTTTGGCGCGGGATACAGGTCATACCTTTGATCTGATCTTTATGATATTTGTCATGAATGTTGACATTGACATGTAGATGGGAACGAGTCATTTTGGGATCATCTGGCCAAAAAACATGGCCGCTGGTGGACATCTTGGATTTCAAAATTCAATCCATTGGCACGGACTACAGGTCGTACTGTTCGTCTGATCATCATGAAATTTGTCATGCATGTTAATATTAACATGTAGATGGGAACGAGTGATCTTGGGGTCGTTTGGCTAAAAAAACATGTCCGCCAGCAGCCATATTGGATTTTACTCTTTGCATGACTAAATCCTTTGGTGCTTGGCTACAGGTCGTAGCTTTGGTCGGAACTTCATGAAATTTGTCATGGATGTTAACAATGACATGTAGATGGGAAACGAGTCATATTGGGGTCGTTCAGCCAAAAAACATGGCCGCCAGCAGCCATCTTGGATTTTACTCTTTGCATGACTAAATCCATTGGCACAGATCATTATGAGATTTGTAAAGGCTGTAGATGGGAACAGGTCATTTTGGGGTAATTCGGAAAAAAACATGGTTGTCGGTGGCCATTTTAGAATTTACTCTTTGCATCAATAAATCCTTTGGCTCACCATAATCACCACATCCCTGATCCGATCATTATGAAACCTGTCATGAATGTTGATATTGACATGTACATCTAGTCTTACTTAGACATTTCAATTAGCACCTTTCCTATTCCTCCATTTACTGTCAACCATTAAATTATTTCCCTACCTAAGTTGAGCTACAGTGTCATTGACACTTTCATTTATCTGATTGGAACCAAATTTGGTATGTGAGTTTCACAGCCCAAAATACAAATCTAGTTCGAATATGGGTTTGATCCGATTTATTTTAAAGGAGTTATGACCCTTTTTCGAAGAAAAAAAATCTATTTTATTTTAAATTTATTTTTAACTTTTATAATAATAATAAAAAAAAGGTCATTGACATTGTCATTTGTTTTCATTTAGATATTGATGATTATGATACAAGTTGATAAAAAGATTTCCAATGTGTCCCTTTAATTTTTTTAAATAATTTTTAAAAAAAATTTAAAAAAAAATTAAAAAAATCTGAAAAACTAACACCATTATAACTCTGCCAAGGGTAACCCAAATCACCACACCAAATTTGATTAAATCGGTCCAAAATCTTGTGTTATGTACTAGTAAATCTATTTGGAGCAACATTAAATCCAATTCACCAATTGCCTTTGGACTACTTATCTATTGATAAGGCTATATTATTTTCTGATGTCTCTTATGCCAATGTGCAAATAATCTGATAAAGAAGGCTATGGTATCTAATTTAAAATAAAGATTCAACAATAAACATCACATGATATTAACAGTAGACTTGGACATCTGTGCTGCAGAGTTATATCTTCATATGGTCTGATATCATTATAATTGTTATTGGTTTAATAGAGAGGTCAGTGTTCAACATAAACAATTCATGTGATTTTTTGACAGCTCTGCTATATAATTGATATTAATGGGTCAGTGGTGAGGTTGTTTATCTGTATACTAGGACACATTATTATTGTAAACTTAAATTGGACTCTCTTAACCCAAGTATTCCATGTCCAGGTCACACCTACACATTTAACCCACGCACCTGATGCTGTTGTTTCTCAGATGTTAGTATGACATCCTTATTGAATTACATTGCATTCCAGGTCATTTATTCATTTGATGTAAATCATAAGGCCAAAAAAAAACAATTTGAGTCTCAAAATTGTTTTTCTGAATCAATAAGAGAGGGAGGACTTTATTTTTATTTTGTTTGTGCACATCGTAAGCATGGATCTTGATAGCTTCCCTTATCTAGTAATAGTCGGAACATGTAGAGGGAACTTTGTTTTGCATATACACTCATTTAATCTGATATAAAAATTACATTGAGCTACTAGTATACCTATATAGCATAGGGATTACCAATAATGTTCTGATGCCCCTGACTATTCGCAATTGTTATTATTTTCTATAAAATGAGTCAAATGACACCTCTCCATTATAACATGTGATCCTAAATTCCTTCAGTGTCTTTCAATTTGTCTGGAGTTACAATAAGTACACCAGACTATGATGATCCTTTAATCATTTTCTTCAATATAGCCAACTACTTAAATGTTCTATGTCACAGTGTGTATATATGATAGTCGATCTATCAATCACAGAGATATGTTAAGAGTTCATGTATGTTGCAATTAATGTTCAATACGTATGGACATGTTGGTAAAAACATGCCAAAATAATTTTAAACAAAAAACAAAAACAATTTGGTATTTTTCACGTTTTTATGTTTACCCATACCATAGTATGGTAAACATTGTATCGTTGTCCGGATTGACCACTCATCGTTTGTCCATCTGTCTGTCTGTCCGTCCGTAGACACTTTACGCATAATGCGATAACTCAAACATTTTCTATCCAATTGGAACCAAATTTTTTATATTAGTTTCTCAGGCCAAAATACAGATCGAGTTCAAATATGGGTTTGATCCTAGTATTTTTCAGAGTTATGGCCTTTTTTCGACTTAGAATTCACATGTTCTGCCATAACTCAAACATTTTTTATCTGATTGGAACCAAATTTGGTATATGAGTCCAAAATACAGATCAAGTTCAAATATGGGTTTGATCTGATTTATTTTAAAGGAGTTATGACCCTTTTTCAAAAAATAAATTTGAAATTTAAAAAAAAACATTTTTTTATAGATTGAACTCCTTGCTCAATTTAACAAAACAAAATATTATAACTTTTATTTTAACTTTTATAATAATAATAAAAAAAATTATTAAAAAAAAAAAAAATTGTCATTGACACTTTCATTTGTTTGAATTTTATACCATTAATTAGGTGTGATGTCCTGTTTTGAAAATAAAGACTTTATTGAAATAGTTGCATGTAATATAATGATATCAATAAATTACCAACATCAAATATCCATACTATATGAGAGTACGTTTAATAGATATCAATCCAAGTGAAATATGTTATTAATTGAGTGATGACATATGATTCAGAGCTCTAGGGGTAGTTAGATGAAGGTAAAGATAAACAACTGCTCACTGGCTGGCAAATTGTTTAATCCTATCTGTCTAATTGATTAATGGCAGTTTGAGACTCTGGCATGCCAAAAGTGGCAGAGATAGGGATTTATCACTTTTGTTTCCAATGTGTTAACTTACAATAAACTCCTAAACATATCCTCCAAAATCACTAAACCATTGGATCTCACAGTGAGAGGTCTTTGGGTAAATAGGGACAGAGTTATGAGATTTAAAACTACTCCTACCCCACCCCAAATACTTTAACCCCTTCTTAAGACAAATTATTTGAGCTTTTGATTTCAAGTTGGGTACTGATGTATGGATTCCTGTGATCATATCTTTGAAAAATGATCAGTCAAAGCTAATCGCTATCGCCAAGGTATGGGTTAAACATCTGCCGATCATGATCGGCCTCTCGTTTTTCTATCATAATATCAAAAATCTGAAATGCGGGCCATTTATTTCAATGCGGCAGTGTCAAATAAATTTTGTTTTGCCTAAATTTTCCATTTTTCTGTATTCCAGCCCACTTCTATATCAGATGTTCCCAGTCATAGGACAGTTCAGAGACCTCCGTATCATCCAGAGACTATTATATCATATCATAGCTCAAGAACTGATATGATTTAAATGAGTATTAAGAATAGAGAGATAGAAATGGCATGTAAATAGGATGTGTGAATGTTCTATTGTGTACATGTGTGAATATCTGGTCAATTGTCAGTCTATTTTAAATGCTATTATTCTCTTATGGCCTTAGTTGTGCTGAAGTCAAATATATATCAATCAGATGACAAACCCTGAAAAGGTATGAAATAATTAGTCCTTAAGGTGGTACAATTGTCAGTCTGTTTTAAACGCTATTACTATCTTATGGCTCCAGTTTGGCTCAAGTCAAATATATATTAATCATATGATAAACCTTCAAAAGGTATGAAATAATTAGTCTTTAAGGTGGTACAGAGATGGTCAATTGTAGCATTGATAGCCATGGTAATTTAAACAAATCTAAATCTTCCAACAAGTTGATTTTTTCAAAAGAACTTAACCCTTTCATGATGGGAGGTGCGCTAGTGCAGCATTATTTATCCTGTGCCATTGCATTCTCTTATATATGAGAGTCTCCCACAGGGAGCCTCATCTATAGGAGAATACACTGGCTTATAAGATCAAGGTAAATGTTGTTAAGCCAATGCATTCTCTTATATATGCAAGGCTCCCTATGGGAGACTGGCATATATAAGAGAATGTACTGGCACAGGGTTTTCTAAAAAAAATCAGGAAGCTCCAGTCATGAAAGGGTTATCTAGGGCGAGCATTGGTTAATTTATTCGGAAAAGACACTGTTTGTGCAGTTTGACACACATCTTCCAAAATGACATCTCCTGGTTTAATTTTCTAGATGAAAACAATTGTTCCTACCAAATTGAATTATATTTGAACCAATGAGTGTACTAAATAACAATATCAGCTTTCAGAATTGAATATTTTCTGAAGATTCAACTTAATCGCAATTTAATTTAATTTAAAACCAACCAGGTGCTTGAAATGCACTCCACCGCCCCCACCGCACTGTTCTTATCCACTGTCCCTATATACGTGCCTGCTTTATGTTATGGTAGTATAGTAGAGACAAGGGAACAATGCTATTTCATTTCAGTCTCCGTGAAGTTCCAAATTAATGCAATGTATTACATGCCGACAGAAAAGGCTCGAGAGGGGTGGAATATTTTTAGTATTGTTGCCCATTGTTAGTTTGAGAGACTTCAACACAGAGAAATGACGGTCTTCTGAGATATTATTCAGTGTTCAAAAATAAATTGAATTCTATGGATATAATTGGAATTGAGACATTTGTTGTATTGTTTGAAAGAGGAATCATTCATCGATCAATCTGTCGACGTCGAAGCCAATGTTGGATAAATGGGCTAAATTTGATAGTTTTCCAAGCGATGCTAAATCTGGGGAAAGTCTATTGTTCCCCTTGTCTCTAATTTACTTTCATGACATAAAGCTGACGCGTATAAATGGACAGCACATAAAGGCAGTGCAGATGGGGGCAGCAGAGCTCGTCACAAGCACCTGTGTTTATAACATATATTTTTTTTCTGCTAAAAAAAGTGCCACCTAATTCTGAGTCATGAATTATCTGTATTTGAAATTCAACACTACTTATAGTTGAGAAAATAATTGCAAATCAGTGGCATCAATAAATCAATCGATTTCTCGGACTTCGGCGGAAAAGTGATTAGCGTGTTATGCATGGATTAATTCTTATAGCCACCCTTTGTAATATACCACATAGCATCAGATCATATAACATGAAGACACTGGTTCAAAGAGTTATTTATTACACGCTTGTTCCTAGAAGTACAGTGTTATTGCTGTTCCATATTTACAAATCCGTATGGAACGTACGTTCCATACGCATCTCGTTGACGTAAAATGACGTACACGACGTTCGCCTCAACCATGAAACTGGAACTATTTAAATAAAAGAATAATCATAGATGACAAACACGCCCTGTATGAGCCTAAATAAACCTTCTAATCCTGTATTTTTAATGCACGGACTATAGGACGCGAAGCGTGTAATAAACACAGAACGACACATTGTGTAAATGGGTTTGTCGATACGGCACTCGTGCTGTCGCGGAAGGACATAACGAGAGGCGCTTGTCGTTCTGTGTTTATTACACGCTTCACATCCAAGAATCCGTACATTAAAGATACAAGATTAGAAGGTTTATTTAGTCTCATACAGGGCGTGTTTGTCATGTGTGATGATTCTTTATTTAAATAGTTCCAGTTTCATGGTTGAGGCGAACGTCATTTACGTCATTTTATGTCAACGAGGCGAACGTCATTTACGTCATTTTATGTCAACGAGATGTGTATGGAACATTCGTTCCATGATTTGTAAATATGGATCAGCAATAACACTTTACTTCTAGGAACAAGCATGTAATAAAATCTGTTCTATTCACGGAGGAACTGATTTCTGCAATGGTATCATCTCAGCACCATCTTAAGAGGGTTTTCGCAAAATTTCCGGAAGCTCCAGTCATGGAATGGTTAACAGTTAGAATATTCAAATTACTAGAAAATGACCGCTATTGAACCCTTAAAGAAACTATAAAAACTTGTTTATTTGATAATAAAGATACTTTCCAGAGAAGATGAGGCTTAAGCAGAATAAGGTCCCAAGAGGGCAAATTTTGTGATGCTCGTCGCTGTGTGGGTTAGCTCACTAAATTTACACTCTGGGGACCTCATTCTGCAAATGTCCGGCACAATATTTGTTAGGTCTGGACTTTTAACCTGTTGCTTTGATGTTGCTATAGAGATACAACTGCTCACATATTTTAGTTGTGGGAATATTTAACATACAATACATGGGAAGAGATCGTGTATGATCTGATTGATGTAAATTATGACACACTCTCTGCTTAGGCCTAAAAAAAATTAGTGATTTTTCCGGTAACCCACCCGCCCGGTACAGACCTCTGCCTCTACTCATTTTATCGACCCTGTAAAAAAAAATTAACAAACACAAAAACCGAAACAAAAATTGTGTTTATCAATCTGATTGTAGTAAACAGACCTGAGTCTGTCATTTGCTGAATGAGGTCCCCAGAGGGTGAATTTAGTGACGCTATCCCACACAATGGGCTAGCATCACCAATTCACCCTCTTGGGACCTCATTCTGCATGGCCTCATCTGCTATGGGAGATATAGAATCAGATTAAATATTGTTCCCATTGGGAACCTTGATTATGCAATTTATCTTCTGCAAATTAGGGGATATAGAAACTGACAAGGGAAAAAGTAACTAAAACAATGTTAATTTGAGACTATAGATATTTCCTAGAAGATGAGGCCCAGCAGAATGAGGTCCCCAGAGGGTAATTTGGTGATGCTACCCAACTTAGCAGGATAGCGTCACTAAATTCTCGTGACCTCATTTTGCAAATGTCAGACACATTAAATTCAGGCTTGAGTAAAACTGCTAATCAGTCACCGATCTTCATTATTTACAACTGGAAGTTGGTGTTTTAAGATGCGGGCGCCCATGTATATACGGGCCAGTTCAACCGGCAGTTTATTTTGTGATACTGGTGATACCATTTTTTTTAAATACTACCAAGGCTTCATTATCTCAGCGAACACCCACAGTAATGTGCTCATTGTGTCATGTTATGGTACCAGGACCATATATTCAGAATGAACATATTCCATTTTTGGATGTTTCAAAAACAAAATGTAGGTTACGGCCGCCCATCCCTATGGTACCGGAAACATCATTTTTTTTTTTTAGGCCTTATCAACCTTGATAAGCAAAATTTGATATCGCCTTTTAGCTACACTAGCAAATAGTGCTGTCCTTTCAAGTGAATTATCTCTTCTCTTCAATTAAAATGGAATTTTTAATTACACCCTTTGTTATGTGCATCTTACTTGTCGGGTAAGACACAAAATATCAGAACTGTACGGACATGTATGTGCAGCAATTGCTGTTTCAGTAAACTTACGACCCAGTTCTATAATAGTGGGTCTGATTGCCTTCCTCAGTTTTTCTTTTCCGAATCACAGAATTCCGAGTCATTATTGCCAATCAGGACTTTCTCAAAGATGAAAAGCGAAATTATTAACATATTATAGTGTGATGTAATTTAGGGGAAAGCATATGCTTTCCGAGAAATGACAAGGCAACGAAAATACGATATATTCAGAATGACTCTTGAGTGTATGTCGCAGACTGTGCAGTTCAAAAGATGACCTACCTCAAATGACCATTGTCAGCAAGTCTGGATATAGTGTGTCTGACATTTGCAGAATGAGGTCCCCAGAGGGTGGATTTAGTGACGGTATCCCGCACAGTGTGCTAGCACCACCAAATTTACCCTCTGGGGACCTCATTCTGCTTAGGCCTCAACTGCTATGGGAGACATAGGATAAGATTGAATCAAATTAGGGGATATAGAAACTGAACAGAATTAGGGAGAAAGTAACTTTCCAGAAAATGAGGCCTAAGCAGAATGAGGTCTACAGAGGGTGAACTTGGTAATGCTAGCATCACTAAATTCACTCTCTGGGGAACTCATTCTGCAAGTGTCAGACACACTTTATCCAGACTTGATTGTCAGCAATAGCAACAGGCATAAATGTAACTGAATATGGTATCTCCGTCAAAGGTATCTTGCCCACTGAACTATATAGTATATTATCCCAAGTAGGAGGGGTTAACTCTCCGAGTTGAAAAAAACGTACAAAATTCTATGGTACATATCTTCTGTCATGTTCATGACCCGTGTAATCACGTGATTTCTGACACGTAGTGAAGGAATCGCCATATTTTTTTCCCTCCTCACCAGGACGGGTGCAAAAAGAATCTCTCACAAAGAATACGAAGCTAAGTTGCAGTTTGTATAGCAAAAACAGTTTTGTTTTTGTTTTATACAACAACATTATTTCTTTGCTTATAGTTGAAAATTATGTAACGATTCACATAAAGATTACGTCGGTTTGTTCCGAATATAATAATATCGGAATCGGATGACTCGTTTCGTTTTAACCGACTTTGTCTTCCATAATTTTAATCGGTCAATGATTTATTATCCGTTTTCTGTGCAGACAATATGCAACGTTTCTGGCCTATTAAAGGCAGAACATTCGAGGCACCATTGGATATGACTAAAGACGCTGATCGTTTTCTTTATAACAAATCTATGGCATACAGGTGACGTGTTATTTAAGTTACCACGTGCGTTGACGGTGGTTAAAGGTATCACGAAATTAGGTGACTTATTTTCGAGTTCATTTTTTTGTTTGACGGCTTTCTTTATACATTGACAATCATCGTCTGGTGTACAACTGACGGAAAAAGCAGTGTTTAAACGCTTGTGAAATAGGCTGATAGGATTGTAAAATCCCGAATGTCACTTTGAACCTTTTTCACCCTGGATGATTAACAATGGGGCCGTTACTGCCTTGGTTGCCACATGGTAACATAACACAACAGGTGTATTTGTGATTGTTCGCAATCACATTAATTACTTTCACAGGACTGCTAATCGAGGTAAGACCTGGTTCATGAATCGCCTTCCCCGTAGCTCCCCTTGAAGTCGCTTCCCTCGTTTCGAGGTCCCAAGAGTAGAGAACGAAAGTCGATATATAGGGTTCCTCTAATTGGCGTAATTAGCACTCGGAGCGATAGTCACACCACACAGGACGCGGGTTGGGGCTACCCATCGAACCCGTAGCTCACACGAGTTGCTTCCCCTAGGACACGGACAAACTCGCGGGGAAGGATCCAGAGAATTTTTGTTTTGGGACACCTGTTCTGTATTTGAGTATGTGCCCATATAAATTTGGATGTTAAAATATTCAGTACTGGATACTTGATTGTGCAAATAAAGGCTCCATATTATAGACTATATATCATCTGCGGGCTGATGATTTGCATTACTAGGACATTTTGTTGAATTGTAGAAAAATTCCTTGAAAATATGGAAGATCCAACTGGAATAAATACTATCTACATGGAATTTGGGGACATTTGGGTCTCTATAGTTTGGGCACCCAAACCTGTAACAGGTATCAAAACATCCCTGTATCCTTCTCTGACTTGCCGATATATCGTGTTCCTCTAATTGGCGTAATTAGCACTCGGGGCGATAGTCACACCAAACAGGCGCGGGTTGGGGCTACCCATTGAACCCATTAGTCACATTGGTGCGCTCCCTGGACTATCGAATGGGACGTCAATCTGCTTCTGCGGGTCGACCGTTGGCTGTTGACGTGCCCCGGACGGCTGTGACCACTGAGCTCTACTAAAACACTCGACACACGCCGTCCATCGCTACAAGTCGTCATCTCGGGGTCAGCGCGGCTGGGGGATACACCCTCGGTGATCCCTGACCATGCTCTCCGGTGCCTTATGATCATAGTGTGTGGAAATTTGGGTTAAAATTACTAGTCGAATGGCCATTTTACTTTGTCTCAATTCAAATTAGGAGACTTTTTCTCAAATTATTACATTTACGCAATTATTTGGCACCTGAAAGTTTATCCTCCATGCCTTCTGCCCCAGCTGGGCTTGGAATGGGATCACAGTTCACAGGCTTGTTTCCTCCTTATTATAAGTCACCACTTCCGGGGGCTTGGCTGACAGGTTACTGGCCGCATTCTGGCCAACAGCTGCCAGTAACTTCGTGTTTGATTTTAAATGAAAACAAAAGATCTTATTCCCTGACGCCATTATAGCAGGAAGCTTGCTTGGGAACTGGTACCTACTAACCTCCCATCGCCAGTTCGGTCGGTTGGATATCGGGATCGGTCCTGCTGCTGCTCCACCCCGAGATGTACAGGCTCTGGACATTCCTCCGGGGTCCCCAATGACCAGACCTCACATGCAATTAGAAATGAAGCTTGTCGTGGTGTATTGTGCTGTTAACACTCCATCGACGGATGGAGATCAGGATCAGATCGAGCAGTCGCTCCAGCACGAGGTGAAAGGGCTTTCGACATTTCTTTCGGGTCACCTTTACATGCGCTTACGAGGGAGCTCAGTTAGTTGTTCAGTGTTCTCTGATGCAGCCAAGCGCAGGAAGAAAATTAATGTCGAATTTTGATTAGCAAATAACCTCAGATTGACATGATTTGATAGCATTGTTCTACAATCATTTACAATTTAACAGAACATCAGAGTGCTTTCCCTTGTTTCGAGGGTTCCAAGGAAGAGATAGAAACCTTTACGACCAGGACACTGTCACTTGTCGATGTATAGTGTTCCCTTCATTGGCATAATTAGCACTCAGGATGATAGTCCCACCAAACAGGTCGCGGGTTGGGGCTACCCATCGAACCCATTGGCCGCATTTGGTGGCCTTTCTGGACTATCGACAGGGACTCCAAGTCGGATACTACGGGACGACTGTTGACATACCCTGGGACAGTCAAATGAGGAAATAGGATACAAGTTGCATGGCTTTTGTTAGCATTTGGGTAGCAACTTGCCCTGTGATGCTGGTCAGTTTGTACCCTGCCTAACGTCGTCGGAGATGGGTGGTTATGCCATCGGACTGCACACTTGGCGACCTGGGTTCGACCATCCTGAGAGGTATTCAACCATTTTACTGTTCTCGGGTTGGGATGTGTTCAACTTCTTGCTTTATAAGTGGTTGCTTCTTTCCATGTTCCATCCAGCTCTTTCATGGTCACAGGCTTTGCTGGAGAATGTCTATAGTCATTCATATCACTAGATTAGTATATGACTCTCGCCCTTTCATTTTCCTGACTTTTTAAGACGTGTTCTGGACTGGTTCGGGTGCTCGATAGGGTAAATATTTGGGACGCAAGAATCAGAGATAAACAAGCATACATGCTTTATCTCCGACCTCGCTGTGTTTCCGTAATAGATACGAATGACATATATTTTGTCTTCAGGTTGCTTTCAGTGCTAACTCAACATGGATTTCACTTTTGTTGTCCAGTCATACATAGATGAGTCCATTATCCATGGTTCGACATATGCTCAATTTCGGAACACTGTTGACATGAGGTCTAGTTCAGCACCCCACTCGATCCTTTGCTGACCTCAGCGATTGCCAATGCAGGATAATGTTGCACCTGTGGGGCAGCATATGAATCGTGTTGGGCACAATTCATAAAGTTTCATTACATACCTGCCGTCAGTTTCTGCTGGTTTTGGGCTTGTGCCACAATCCTGATGCATCGTTAGTCCAATTTTTGTTTTTGTGGATTTCCACCTTAACGACATTGGAATTTCGGTTCCTGGCTGCCTTTCTGTCATGGGTTCAGTAGCCTGTGATTGGTCAGTTGGGTTTAACTGTGTTGGTGGGCATTTCCACATTTGGGAACGTCATCGGGGAAAAATGTCATGGCTTATTACATCTTAGTCGGTCATATCTCGAACTCCAGGCGTCAAACTAAGTTTTCTGCTGTGAAACTCCAATTCTGAGCCCTGTTCTTCATACGGCCTGAGCCTTGCAACGTATGTCTGGGGGGGGGGGGGGGGGGGCAAGTACTCGGCTGATACATTATTAGCCCTAAGTTCCGATGCGAATGTCGTATCCATCTCTTAAACTCTTAAGTGGCCACTTTTTGTTCGTTTGTGAGTGCTGACAGGTATTAGTTTAGGATGGAATATTACATTGGCTTATGGTCCTATTGTGCATGTGTGTATATATATATATATATGTATATACATATATATCTATATGTCTGTGCATGTGTATGTATATATTGTAGGTTATCAGGTCAATCCAGTTCTTTGATTCAGATGCATAGCGGTGTTTTTGTTTCCTCGTGGCCTCCACCTGTTAGAAAATTCTATGCTTTACCATATAGTTCAGTGGGCAAGATACCTTTGACGGAGATACAATATTTTCCTAAAAAAGTAAAATATATATCTCCTAGAAGTATCTTGCCCACTGAACGCTGAGCTCCCTCCCAGGGTTTCGCACCCACCCCGCTCACGAGGAATGTCCTACTGGGGATAAAAAATATGTCGATTCCTTCACTACGTGTCAGAAATCACGTGATTACACGGGTCATGAACATGACAGAAGATATGTACCATAGAATTTCGTACGTTTTTTTTAACTCTGAGAGTTAACCACTCCTACTTGGGATAATATACCATATAGTTCAGTGGGCAAGATACTTCTAGGAGATATATATTTTACTTTTTTAGGAAAATATTGTTTTTAATGTTTATGAATTATACATCGATCATGCCATGAATCTCTACTCTTAGCTACGCATGTAGAGATCATATTCCACCAGTACAAAACCTGCGAACTTTTTGATGGTATTACAGGGAAGTTTATAACATTGAAAAAGCGGTGCAGATAATATATTTCTCAGTTATTACCTATTCCTTAACCCTTTACCCAACAGAAGGGCCCTGTGCCAATGCATTCTCTTATATATGCGAGTCGACCATAGGTTGCCTCGCATATATAAGAGAATGCATTGGCTTAACACATTAAAAATTATAAAATTGTTAAAGAATGTAAGAAAAAATGGTAAAAAATGTTAAAAAAAAATTTTTTTAGGCCAATGCATTCTCGTATATATGCGAGGCGACCTATGGTCGACTCGCATATATAAGAGAATGCATTGGCACAGGGCATAACTGTAACTATCACAATGTGGTCAAGGAGCCGGTTCCAATGATATCCATATTTGTATGGTTCTATTGAGACAGACCGAAGATATTTTAGGCTGTTGAAGCTTTATTTGGCCGGTTATGGCCGGTTTGTTGGGTAAAGGGTTAATAATATATTTCAATTTAGGTGAAGGTCCCAACTCGAAATTGTATGATTTAAGTGGCTTTATGAAAAAAATTGCTTTGCATTGCTCAGAATCATGGACTTTCTCCCAGGTAATTAATGCAATGTTTATTGAGATATCAGCTCACAAAAAAGCATGCAATCTCGAGCTGGGACCACCCCCTGCTGTGAAGTAGATTATTGTGGAACAAGAATTAACAAATAAATATAAATGTAGTCCCTGACTTGTTTGTTCAATGTTATAAAGTTCCCTGTCAGAACAGGTCAGAACATCAAAAAGTTCTCAGGTTTTCTGTTGGTGGAATATGATCTCTACGGGGATAGGTATAGTAAAGATTCATGGCATGATCTAGAATTATACCTTGAACTGTGTTGTGATAAACCTCAAGGCCTAGATTTATAAGGTTTGCTTTTTACTCGGCAAGTGTACATAATAGACTTAGTGTTTCTAGTTACTGTCAGGGCTCGAAATGTTCTGAAATTTCTACTTCTGACTGGGGACAGGCAGAATTATCTCCTACCTGATAACTTTGCCTGCTCATCTCCTCATATACCTTACTCATATTTAAATTCCCACAGTACTATATTTCGCTCAGTTTCGAATTTGTGCACTTTAAATTTGCGCACCTTGGTTCGTGATTAAAACCTGACAAAACTATTTTAAAGCCCAATCTGATGTAAATGTTCTGCGACCAAATGTTAACTGTTAATTATATGGTTTTGATGATAGTTATTTATACTATTCTTGGTCCAATGACAAGCCTTGAAATAGTGTGTCTGTCATTTGTAGAATGAGGTCCCCAGAGGGTGAATTTAGTGATGCTACCCCGCATGGCAGGCTAGCATCACCAAATTCACCCTCTGGGAACCTCATTCTGCTGAGTTGTAAGCAGAATGAGATCCCCAGAGGGTGAGTTTGGTGATGCTAGCCCACTATGCGGGGTAGCATCACTAAATTCACCCTCGGGGGACCTCATTCTGCAAATGACAGGCACACTATTTCAAGGGTTGTCCAATGATAAATTTAAATAGACATCATTGGCATGAAATAGGAAGATAGTTAAAAGTGAGCACAACAACCGTGTAAAGATGGGTTTTGATTTCAGAAGTCACCAAGTAGTTTATATTTGAGTACTATATACAACTCATCACATATAAACTCTTTCATGACTGGAGCATCCGGAAATTTTGCAAATACCCTATGCCAGTGCATCTCTTATATATGCGAGGCTCCCAATGGGAGACTCACACATATACGAAAATGCACTGCCACAGAATCATTAATGCTGCACCAGGTAGCTTCCGTCATGAAAGGGTTAACTCTTATTTTCCCAGGGGATTCACTATTTTAAACTTTTTGAGTCTTACTATTTTTTGCTCTGTTTTAAATTTGCACACACATGGGTGCGTGAAAAATAGTACTTCACAAATTTAAATACAAGAGAGCATAACATGTCTTTGAGAAATGGAAAGATTAGATGCTTTCATTCTCTATGAATTATTTTTAAATTTTCAGATTTTTCACCAAAACAGGTCACTTATTTAAATAATCTCGCTGAATTAAATTCTTCTCATTTAGAATTTTTGGTGAGAAACTATCTAGATATAAATCCTTCCAAATTCAAATTCAGACTAAGTACTGCTATATATCAGATATACATAGATAGTATTTTACAATCAAGCAGAAGAGGGCAGTCTAAGCTCCCTGTCATAGATGATAGGTAGCACAGATCCACTTGTCACTCAGAAACAGTGTATACATTTTGAGCCCTATAACAGCTACTCTAAGTGCAATCCAATTGATGCCATTAATTAATATCCATGGTAAGTGCATGGTTTTGATGCCAGTGATAAGCAACAGTATGCTCAGAAATGACGAGTAAAATAAAACACTTATAATTCTGGGACCAAACTTGTATATATAACCAGAACTCCAGAATTGGGTTGTGAAGATCAGTAAGGCAAAATAAAAAAAAAAGTGTTTTGGTTCTCACCCCCATCTCATTGAATAAAAAGGGCGACGTTAGGCATTTTTATTTTGATGCCTGATGTTATGACCAAAAAAAAACTGAATCCCTGTCTTGTATTAGGTGTACAATGTTTTTTTTATATCAGACTAAATGAGTTTATATGAATAACAGTTCCCTCTACAGTTTCTGGTTATTACTAGACAGATGAAGGTGTATCATTGTCCATGCTTACTATGTGCAGAAAACAAATAGAATTAAACAATAAAGACCACCCTCCCTCACTGAATTAAAAAATATTGCCCGAGAACCAAAACCCTTTTTTTTTTGGCCTAATGATGTTGTATTTTTATTGTGTTCTACTTCAGTTTTTCAGGAAATGACCTACGCAATTTACATTTTAATGTCTACATTTGTTGGACGTATTTATTACATAACTTTCAGGTTTAATGAAACAATATATAAGAATACAATTATATATTGCAGTAATCTAACTGGGAGCTACACTAATGCCCTAAATAATCGACTCCTTAACCACAACAGAATTATGGGTAACTTTTCAGGATTTAGTCGGAAATATGGCTTGTTGCCATTCAATGGAAAGCTCTCAGTGAGAGCTTTCCGATGAATGTCAACAAGCCATATTTCCGACTAAATCCTGAAAAGTTACCCATAATTCTGCTGTGGTTAAGGGGTCGATTATTTAGAGCATTACTGTACCAGTGAAGAGAGAGCTTTCCCACCATCATGATAACAGATCTCGACATTTGCATTCAATCTGTCGGGGAAAGTTTTAATCGGTACAAAATAATTGCTGTGAACAGACCCATTACCCAGCTCAGATTTCCAATTCATTTCTGTAATTGGTAATGGTATGTTCATACATTTGTCAAGCATGTGATGAATTGCGACTGTAATCGCAACCTATCAACTAATAATAAATTATTACATACATGTGCATGCCTTTTTTGTTTTGGCTGGAGAAACTTTTACTCTGCTTGGCCTAAAAAAAAAGTTTTTAACTGATGACAACTGAAATTGCCATTTCTAGTTTTTTGAGGATGAATTAAATCTCTATTAGTTTCATATTCTCTTACCAACGTTACCCACCAGCCAAAATTGCAATTTAAGCAATTCTGTTTCAATGCATTCTGATCCTTTTCAATTGATGTACACATTTTTCTATGGTTTTGTTTTATAATATACACTTTTTTATTGAACAGACGCAAAAATAACAATATTCTTGACTACTATTGTTTTAAAGGGTACAATTGATATTTATGTATGTATATTTTATGATATTTGCTTTTAAATGATGTGCTTGTTTTAGAGAGAGGAAGATAGAAGGAGAGTGGTACAGGGAGAGAGATAGAGGAAGAGAAATAGTAGAGGGAGAGATAGAGAGAATGAGAGAGTAGATTGTAATTGGTTATTTGAATCTAATCATTTTGTGACGCAATTGTGATTTATCTCAAAACTAGGATCAGATCATTCAAAAATTAAATCTGTTCTATCAAATAAAATAACTAGATTTTTATCAAGTGATTACTTGATGTTACAAGGAGTTTCGGAAGAACAAATGGATCTATTTTCAGGGACGTAGCTAGGGTTCTTGAATTGTGAGGAGGTATCCACCAGAATTTGCTATTTCTATTTGCACATACCTCTTGACTTGAACTTTCCAAATAACCATCCATTTTGAGAGAAAAAATTAAACTTTGTCAAATTCAGACTAAAGATGAGCAATTTTCTTTCTTTTTCTTTTTTTTTACTTTAAAATCACAATATAATTTAATTTCTTTTAGGAAAGGCAATTATTCCAGAAAATTTCTAATACCATCATACTTTTTATGCGCCTTTTGAAAAAAACGGTTGTATTATGTAATCAGTCCATCCGCCCATCTGTCAGTCTGTATGTCCATCCATCTGTTAACATTTTTGGTTTCCAATCGATAACTCCAATTTGGATTATTTGATTTGAAACAAAGCTGATGTTTCCCAGCTAAAAATACAGGTTCTGTCCAATTATTTTGACATGATTTACGGCCATTTTTCGACTTAGAATTTGACCACATTTTGGAATGAAATTAGGGGTATATCAGATATTCTTTGTAAGCTCCAATTATTATTTTATTTTGCAGTAGTACAGTTCGAAATGGCTAAAGGGCATATTTTACCACACCTTAGCGATGCTCTTGTTCATTGTGCTTCAGACTCATGAACTTACAATATTTGAAATGTTATGCTGACATTGACGTTACTTCTCTGCTGATATTGACAAGACTTTAGTTGTGCACTTTTACTTCAAAAGAGCACATGTTTATTCACAAGTTAGAAGTACACCTCTCAAAGCATTTTCCAGGTTCCATCTCCTGTTTGTATAAAAACTGAGAAATAGATTTAATGTTTCATCAAGAAATCCATGAATTGTATCTATCTTGACTTACAATCAGTCAATCACTGCCATTATGGTAACTATATTATCTTAGCTACAGTAATGCCCTAAATAATCAACTCTTAAACCACAGCAGAATTATGGATAACTTTTCAGGATTTAGTCGGAAATATTGCTTGTTGCCATTCATCGGAAAGCTCTCAGTGAGAGCTTTCCAATGAATGGCAACAAGCCATATTTCCGACTAAATCCTGAAAAATTACCCATATTTCTGCTGTGGTTAAGGAGTCAATTATTAAGGGCATTACTGCATATTATCTTAGCTATTTATAAATGCCATTGTTATTGATTTAGGAAGTGGCAACATACACATTGGAGTGCACTGTTCAAACTTAATTATGTTGGATTAAAATGGCATAGACACATATTTCTACATTGATAGCCATCGCAATATTTTTATTTTTTGGAAAAACTAAATCTTCCAGAAAACTGCTACATCTTTTACACATAGCATGATCTGTGACGGCTGTAAAACTGACACTAAGGGACGTGGCTAGAGGGTCTCTGTGAGTTGGGGGGGGGGGGGGGGGGGGGGGGGGGGGGGGGGGGGGGCTTGATTGACCACCTTGGAATTTCTAACTGCACCCCCCCCCCCCAACCCCACCCTGGAGCAGGCCGAAAATTTCCAAGTCAGAAATTCCATTTGCCCTCTTGGGTAGGCCCCTGCGAAGCTTCGAGATTCGATTCGCGAATCGATCGTCCTGATTCGATTCGATTCGACTGTCCGATTCGAGTATTTTCGAATCATTCATGATCAGACATCATATATAGGCAATCAACTGTCATAACCCGATGAAAACAACCATATTGTTATGCCCTATAAACAAAGAAATAATAGTGCGGCTCGAGACATCGAGATCAAACGGATCGCGCGTCTACCACTAATCTATAAATAGAACCAAGGTAGGTAATGTCGTAATAACTATTGAAGTGATGTAATTCGGAATTCCTGAGGCGCGTGTTTACAAAATAATACAAAACCAAAATGGCTGAGTTTCGTTGCCTGTTCAATTTATTAAAAGGCGAGAACAAATATGCGTGTAAGCACTGCCCCACGCTTTTGACTGTTCAACCCACGGGTACAACAACACACCTTAGGCTGCATGTCCAGCGGAAGCATCCCGCTCTGTTCGAGGGAACGATACAGACGGAAAATAAAAAAAAGCCGAAAGTTGAACTTCCAGAAAATTCGCTAGTAGGTGATCATGATTCTGCACCCAAGAAACAGTCCACGATGGGCCAACATTTCGTCCCCAAACGCATAATTATGCCAGACACACAAAACAAAGTTTGGTGCAGCCCTTCTAACATTTGTTGTCATTGATGGGAGACCTTTTGAGTCTGTGGCCGGCGAGGGGTTAAAAAAATGTGTGATGTGATCACTGGAGAAAGTTATGATCCACCCCACCCCACAACGCTATCAAGAAAAGTCAATGACCTGAGAGTCAATGGAGGGTAGTTTGAAGGCCTATTTGAAAACTGATATCGGGAAATCTAAAGTTTCAGTCACTTTCGATCACTGGAAGTCCGACAACAACAGTAATTATCTTGTGCTGACCACCCATTATGTAAGCGTCGAATGGACGTTTGTCACAAGATGTTTGTCCGTGATAAATTTAGAGGACAATGAAGCCGATCACACAGCAAATGCTACAGAGAAACTGATCAGAGCTCAGTTTGTTAAATATGGGTTGGATTTAAGTAGGGTCATATTCGCCACCACGGACACAACGAATGTGATGCCACGCACAGCACGTCAGCTGGGAATTTCCTGGATGGGTTGAGCTGCCCACAAACTACAGCTGGCCATTAATGCAGCGCTGAATGCACAACCAGCTATAAATAACCTTATAAAGGCGGTACACAAAATTTCTGGATTTTTTAATGCCCCAACCGTCGGTTTGGCTGCATTACATAAGCATCAGGCGCAAACTTCAGACCCAGCCCATAATGAAAGTTGTGAAACGAAAAATCTCAAGGAGTCTGATCCACCACTTGATGTGTCAACCAGATTTAATAGTACATTTATGCTTATGGAATGGTTTGAGAGAAATCAAGTGGCCATATCCTTGGCTCTCGTGGAATGCCAAGCCAGAAAAAGTTGTGCTACCACTCCACCACCAGCTTTGACAAAACCTTTAATCGATGTTTTGAAAGCAATTCTCCCCATATTGAAACAAACGGCCGATGCCACTTCCATAATGTTTATGATTTACACGAATCTAATGGTGTTCGTTCAACTTTTCTCCGGTACAATCATGCTAAATTTCGATGTCCGCGAAAGGTGTAGATTCGATTCGAGATTCGATTCGCGAATCATTCTCGTGATTCGATTCGAGATTCAATTCGAAATTAAATTCCCGATTCGCAGGGCCCTACTCTTGGGGTTGGAATTTTCCAACTGATACCCTTCAACTTTTGGAAATTTACAACCACCCCCCCCCCCCCCCCCCCCCCCCCCCCCCCCCCATCATTGGAAGTTTCCAACCTTTAGCAATTTCAGTCCAAAAAAGTTTGACCAATCTTGAGTAGAAAATATTCAAATTTTGGTTAAATAACAACAAATTTCACATTAAATACCGGTTGGCATATTAAACTATCAGAACAATTTCAACCTGTTTTTGGTCTTAGATTTGAAAGTTGAAAAGTTTTACCAAAGTTGGGTCTCACGTCAAACCGGACCTGTCGCCACATCCCATATTTTAACAGATATTATCACAAATGTTACTTTGCTTACATTTTTTAGATCTCCTGTGTACATAAATTAACAAATTATTCAAATATAATTTCAATATACATATTCTTTTTCAATCATGAATGAAAATATGTAGCAGATATAAAACTTTGATTTTAAGAATGTAAATTTCATCAACTTGAGTGTAATCAATTTAAATGAATCTGTAATTATAACCAGGACCAGTAAATTTTCAGTATTAATGTCTTCAGCAATTGTTAACAATTCTCCATCTTTTTGATTGAATTGCATGTTCTACCACTAGTGTTCAAAAGTTATATTAAATGCTATCGTCATGGATATCATTGGTTTATACATATTTCTTAGCAAAAAATAAATATTGCTAAAGGTTCGCGGCACAAGTTTTAGATCAACTTAGCAAAGCCCCTTGTCCAAAGACGGATCTCATTGCAAATATGTTAGAGATTTGTATATGTATATATCCTTTATTTTTTTTTTTTTTTATTTTCCTCCGTTACACGAAGAGCTTATCAAACATTAAACATCATAATACAAATATTTACACAAGTGGGATGAACAGGTGAAGAAGACATATACAAATGAATACAGATTCAGACAGAAATCAAAGTCAGAGCGACAGACATACAATGTACATATACGCAGACAGCTATGTCGATTGGCAGGAATGCGGACACATGCAGGCGAACAGATATACATACATACACTGACGAGCGGACGGGTGTACAGACATGTACGCAGTCATAGACACACACGCGCACCCACACACACATATACATACATATATATATATACACACACACATACATACACATACACATACATATACATACATATATATACATATATATATATATAGCCATATACACATATATATATACATATATACACATACATACATATATATATACATATATATATATATATATATACATATACATACATACATACATACACACACACATACACATACACACATACACATACAATACACATACACATATATACACATATATAAATGTGGACAGGGCAAGCACACAAAAGCAAACATGCACGCATACGATCATATAATAATTCACTGCATGTATAAGGCCGTACATACGAGTATTCACACTCGGATGCAAACTTTCATTTAATCACAAGTTTTCCTAGCTTGTGTTTAATTTCAGTTGGTATTGACACGAATATGCCTGAGTCTATCTGGAGACGATATCAATGATCCAACTTTGGAGCGAGGTACTTACCCGATGTGACAAACGAAGGTCCCCCAAGGTGTGGGGCCACTTTATTTGCACATCAGCTAATGTATCACTAAGAAGTTGAACAGGTAATGCAAAAATTGTGGTTGTAGAGTGTCTCGCAAATTGATTGTCAACAAATATAAAATTATATGCTTGAAGGTTGTTATTTACAGAATGTGCCAAGCAAATTAGCGTTACAACTATATGGATAATAAAAGGGCACATGTAAAGGGAGTCCAGTTAAGGATTGACAAGCAGATTGCTATCTACGACGAGATTGATCTCCTTTGTATACTGGGACCACATTCCGTATGAATTCCTCACCACAAAGAGCGAAAATTCGTTCAGGTTGAGTATTTGTCTCCTGATATCGTCAGACAGGATAGAAAGAAATACCATCACTTGGTCCTTCTGTGTGAGAGCATCAATGAATAAAAAACATGGTATGCCGAAAATATCAATTAATGAAAACCACATTTGGATTCTAGACTCTGAAGTCGAAGAGCAATCCAGTAAGGCATGCTCCACAATATCAACATAAACTTTGCCACACAGTTTGCAATGTCCGCATTCTGGGGAGGTACGTGTATGCAGGGCCAGAAGCTTCGCAGCAAGCAAGAATTTATGTTTTTCCTGTGAATGTGATCTACAAGATCTCCAAAGAATAGATTTTGACATTATATTATGATTTTGTGCGAACGTTGTTAGTGATTCAGAGCTTCTCATGCGCTCTTCACATTCACGATTTTGTATATCGTTAATATGTTGTGTGGTGATTGTTTTCCATTCACCTTTGGATGGGAAATTACCATGTGTGGCGTAGTTGTGAAGATATGAATATAAATTATACCGTTTTAGTATGGATATAACATCGTTGATAAAAGAAGATTCATCAGTTGACGTTTGCGAAAGGTGGTCGGCCAATCGCGAGGAGAAGATTTCTTGCGACGATTTTCCTTGCGTCATTCTACAGAGGTTCCCCAAAAAACATAGTTTTCGTTTATCAACAATCGACGACAAGGAACCTGTTCCAAGGAGAGATTGGACTACATCAGTTCGGGATCTTGTGGGCAATCCTTGGATGCGTTTGAGGCAGAACCTATGTGCTCGTTCCAGAGATGTCAAATTTGTCTCACTGAGCCCACACATAAGTTCTGTCCCATAAAGACTTTTGGGTAAAACAACCGAAGAATATATTGTAAGGCAGCTGAGTGGGGTAATCCCACCAGCATACATACCGGCGTTACTTAACATGAGATAGACTGATCTAATTTTCTCACATATGTGACTGGAGAGCTTGCTAGCATGTGACTCGCGATGTAAAGGTATGCCAAGGTGTGTAATTTTGTCAGATTCGGATATCGGTTTGTCGTTGAGGATCCACGTATTTATCGTGCGATTTCTAGCATTAGAATTTGTTTCATTGAACACGACCACCTTACATTTGTCCTGGTTATAACAAAATCGCCATTTCCGGCTATACTCTCCACATACGTTGCACAACTGTTGTACACCGGTTGCTGTCAGAGACAAAAGCGTCATGTCGTCAGCTTGTGTTGGTGCTACACAGTTTATGGAATTCAATCGCAAGCCATGAGGATTTGAAAATAGGTCAGCCAAAAGGTCATCAATGAACAGCATGTATAAAAGAGGGGCTAATATGCTTCCTTGTCTTGTTCCTTGGTTTATGGGGATTAGTTTGGAAGTTAAATTATTAAAGCGGACAGCGCATTGTAGACCACAAAGGAGAGTTTTGATAATGTGCCATATTTTACCGCAGAAACCTCTCTGGAGTAATTTGAACAACAATCCGTTTAACCACACTGTATCAAACGCTTTACGTGCGTCGAGAAAGCAAGCATAAAGGGGGCTGTGTAGCTCTTTGGTATATGATATGCATTCACTGATTATGTAGGAAGAGTGCATGCTGCTTACCCCCTTTCTGAAATCCATGTTGTAGGGAGTTAACTTGGATAAGATGTGGGGCATGAGATTCCAGACGATGAAATATGATTTTTTCGAGAATCTTATAGAGGATAGGAAGCAAGGTTATAGCTCTGTAGTTATCAAATTTCGTCTTTGGTTTGCTGCCCCCTTTGTACAGTGGCACCATGACTCCGATTTTCGCCTGTGATGGTATGTGATTGAATTCCAACATTTTGGTGAACATGTGGGCGATAGTATGTAATATATACTCACCGCCATATAAAATGTGCTCATATGATATGGAGTCATGACCTGGGGCTTTCCCTTTGCTTACTGATCTGAGTACATTTTCAAGTTCATCAGACTTAACATCGTAGCATAAAAGTGAATCAAGATTACCTGATAAATCATTGTGGTCCCGGGATACTATAGCATTAACGTTTTCAAAGTGGGATTTGTCAAAGGTTTCACTTTGAAGAGGCGAGTAAAGAATTTCGTAATATGCTGCCCATGCTTCTATCACTTCAGGGGGATCACGGAGTGTCTTGGCGTCTACTTCGAATAAATGTTGGGCGGGTGCCTTTCTCCGTGCTTTATGAGCATTAAAGGCTCGAAAAAAATTGTCCATGTCTGTTTCAGCAAGGGTGTCAAGCCTTTCGTCGGCTTTTCTGAGAAACTGTTCATTGGCCCTTCGGTATTCACGTCGAAAGAGGCATTTTGCGTCTTTGTAATTTCGATATGCAATGTGAGTGTCATCGCGTGGACTGTCTGCTTCCAGCCAAATGCGCCGATACGAAGTCATTGTTTTGTGCAGCTCATTCAAATGTTCGTGCCAAAATGGCTTGAGATGGCGATTAAATTTCTTCGGGGCCACAAACATTTGTGAAGACTCTTTTAGGCTGAGTGTAACATCGTCATAAAATTTGTCTAAATCTCGTGTACTTTTAATTGCATATGTCGGTAAAGTTTCGCAAACGTGTGATTGATAAAGCCACAGATCCTCGTTTGAAGAGGAGAGCTTTTTCCAGTTCGGCCTGGCTGGGTTTACACTTGTCGGTGACGATTCTATTTCCGCCTCATATGATATGCACATTTGGATTGGACGGTGATTTGACACATTGGAAGAGTTATCCAAAATTTTAACGCTGGCTATTCTGCGTGTATCAGAAATTGGAATCAGAATATGATCTATTATTGTCCCGTGGTTTCCACCAGCAGCTACAAATGTAAAGCGTGGATCGCTGCAGACGGGTTTACTGTTGACAGATTGTATTTTGCATGAGTCGATAAATTTTGAAAATGAATTGTTTCTAGCATCGGTTTTTTCCAAGTTACCATTGAAACACAACACACCTTAGGCTGCATGTCCAGCGGAAGCATCCCGCTCTGTTAGAGGGAACGATACAGACGGAAAATAAAAAAAAGCCGAAAGTTGAACTTCCAGAAAATTCGCTAGTAGGTGATCATGATTCTGCACCCAAGAAACAGTCCACGATGGGCCAACATTTCGTCCCCAAACGCATAATTATGCCAGACACACAAAACAAAGTTTGGTGCAGCCCTTCTAACATTTGTTGTCATTGATGGGAGACCTTTTGAGTCTGTGGCCGGCGAGGGGTTAAAAAAATGTGTGATGTGATCACTGGAGAAAGTTATGATCCACCCCACCCCACAACGCTATCAAGAAAAGTCAATGACCTGAGAGTCAATGGAGGGTAGTTTGAAGGCCTATTTGAAAACTGATATCGGGAAATCTAAAGTTTCAGTCACTTTCGATCACTGGAAGTCCGACAACAACAGTAATTATCTTGTGCTGACCACCCATTATGTAAGCGTCGAATGGACGTTTGTCACAAGATGTTTGTCCGTGATAAATTTAGAGGACAATGAAGCCGATCACACAGCAAATGCTACAGAGAAACTGATCAGAGCTCAGTTTGTTAAATATGGGTTGGATTTAAGTAGGGTCATATTCGCCACCACGGACACAACGAATGTGATGCCACGCACAGCACGTCAGCTGGGAATTTCCTGGATGGGTTGAGCTGCCCACAAACTACAGCTGGCCATTAATGCAGCGCTGAATGCACAACCAGCTATAAATAACCTTATAAAGGCGGTACACAAAATTTCTGGATTTTTTAATGCCCCAACCGTCGGTTTGGCTGCATTACATAAGCATCAGGCGCAAACTTCAGACCCAGCCCATAATGAAAGTTGTGAAACGAAAAATCTCAAGGAGTCTGATCCACCACTTGATGTGTCAACCAGATTTAATAGTACATTTATGCTTATGGAATGGTTTGAGAGAAATCAAGTGGCCATATCCTTGGCTCTCGTGGAATGCCAAGCCAGAAAAAGTTGTGCTACCACTCCACCACCAGCTTTGACAAAACCTTTAATCGATGTTTTGAAAGCAATTCTCCCCATATTGAAACAAACGGCCGATGCCACTTCCATAATGTTTATGATTTACACGAATCTAATGGTGTTCGTTCAACTTTTCTCCGGTACAATCATGCTAAATTTCGATGTCCGCGAAAGGTGTAGATTCGATTCGAGATTCGATTCGCGAATCATTCTCGTGATTCGATTCGAGATTCAATTCGAAATTAAATTCCCGATTCGCAGGGCCCTACTCTTGGGGTTGGAATTTTCCAACTGATACCCTTCAACTTTTGGAAATTTACAACCACCCCCCCCCCCCCCCCCCCCCCCCCCCCCATCATTGGAAGTTTCCAACCTTTAGCAATTTCAGTCCAAAAAAGTTTGACCAATCTTGAGTAGAAAATATTCAAATTTTGGTTAAATAACAACAAATTTCACATTAAATACCGGTTGGCATATTAAACTATCAGAACAATTTCAACCTGTTTTTGGTCTTAGATTTGAAAGTTGAAAAGTTTTACCAAAGTTGGGTCTCACGTCAAACCGGACCTGTCGCCACATCCCATATTTTAACAGATATTATCACAAATGTTACTTTGCTTACATTTTTTAGATCTCCTGTGTACATAAATTAACAAATTATTCAAATATAATTTCAATATACATATTCTTTTTCAATCATGAATGAAAATATGTAGCAGATATAAAACTTTGATTTTAAGAATGTAAATTTCATCAACTTGAGTGTAATCAATTTAAATGAATCTGTAATTATAACCAGGACCAGTAAATTTTCAGTATTAATGTCTTCAGCAATTGTTAACAATTCTCCATCTTTTTGATTGAATTGCATGTTCTACCACTAGTGTTCAAAAGTTATATTAAATGCTATCGTCATGGATATCATTGGTTTATACATATTTCTTAGCAAAAAATAAATATTGCTAAAGGTTCGCGGCACAAGTTTTAGATCAACTTAGCAAAGCCCCTTGTCCAAAGACGGATCTCATTGCAAATATGTTAGAGATTTGTATATGTGACTTCATACTGCGCTCCGAGTTATCCAGCGAGACAGTTTTGTAAAATTTTGATAAAACCTCATCTATGTAATATTCCCTTGAAACTTTTCAAAGTTGGTTTAATATATATAAATATGTAGATAAATGCCATTGTCACTACAATAAATGCTGTTGCTACGATAATACATGCCACTGACGGCAGCTATGCGACAGGATTATTGTGCGGTATGATTTTAGAGCTATTAACCCTTTAATGACAAGCTTTCTGAAATTTAGTGAAAACCCTGTGCCAATGCATTCTCTTATATATGTGAGTCTCCCATAGGGAGCCTCGCATATAGAAGAGAATACATTGTCCCAACAATATTTACCATGACCTTGTAAGCCAGTGCATTCTCTTGTATATGCGAGACTCCCTAATGAAAGGGTTAAATCTGGTTTGAAGAAACTCATAATTTTCAAACCTCAAATTAAGCCTTGTATTCCATTTTCGTGGATCAAAATAGACCGATCAGTACACGAGACTCTTAGGCCATGGATAACTAATTATATATTTGGCATCAATCGCCGCATTTATAATACCCGGTAATAATAATGCATTTGATCAATTATTGGTCAATGCACAATTCCATTGTTGTGTGGAAATTCATATAGGAATAATTACTCTTAGCCTCCGAGTCCCTAAAATCATGCTTCATTTGCCTAGAATGAGAGTAAACAGGATTGGTTGTAGCATGTATGTTACATTGCACTATGTAAATAACCTCAGAAATCTATCTGGAATAATGAATAATTACAACATTTCAAATTTAATTCTTATTTTCGGGGATGATGCTAAACATAAAATTAATCAACCATTGCCTTGTATCACAGAGGTCTGGGAATTGTTTTTATTTTATTGAAATAATATAATAAAATATAAAAAAAATTCCTGGATCCCTGTGCGTTGTATACATGAATGAGATAATTACATTCACATGCCCCCAGAGCAACTTTAATACTGAAGTTATTGAATTTACTAACCCTTCATGTACTAAATACTCATTGATGAGTAGTTCCTCAGGAAATATTCAGATAATATGTTCAAGAAACAACCATAGGTTCATTTGTTGAACTTATTATCTGAACATTCCCAACCTCATATATGAATGGGAGAATCCATTTAGCATAATAAGGGTTAACTGCTTTCATCATTCTGCATAAAATCTCTCTTTATTTTGACCACCTTATTCAGAGTACGTGTCGCCTAGCGGCCTTTTATTATGACCTTATCAGGAAGAAACTAACTGAATTATCTATATTGTTCCAATCGGGAGAGAAAGAGGACCCTTCTTTTTCGTGGAGGCCATAATTTCAATAATTTGCAAGGCATACATGGTCTATTAATAGATATTTGTGTATTTATCAGCCTATTATTATCTCCAGAATGTGTCGAAAGTGAGCAATTTCTATATTTAAAGATAGTGTATCTCTTCCGGGCCACAATTAAGTCATTTTTATAGAACCCGATATCTAGACTGAAAATATATTTTTTGCGAATAAAATTGAAGATTGTGTATATTATTTGTCTTTAACCCTTTACCCAACAAACCGGCCAAAACCGGCCAAATAAAGCTTCAACAGCCTAAATTATCTTCGGTCTGTCTCAATAGAACCATACAAATATGGATATCATTGGAACCGGCTCCTTGACCACATTGTGATGGTTACAGTTATGCCCTGTGCCAATGCATTCTCTTATATATGCGAGTCGACCATAGGTCGCCTCGCATATATAAGAGAATGCATTGGCCTAAAAAAAATCTTTTTTTAACACTTTTTACAATTTTTTCTTACATTCTTTAACAATTTTATAATTTTTAATGTGTTAAGCCAATGCATTCTCTTATATATGCGAGGCGACCTATGGTCGACTCGCATATATAAGAGAATGCATTGGCACAGGGCCCTTCTGTTGGGTAAAGGGTTAAAGGCATAATAAAGTAGTTTTTTTTTCTGATGCAGACAAGCATAATTGATGGTGAGATCTCTTCATTGAAATTAAATTGGCCTTCATTGAGGGTGCTAACAAGATAGAGTTCTCTCTCTTGGTACGCTCTGAACATTTTTTCGCAAGATTTCTGATTTACTGTTTCGGGAATGTGATAAGAAATTCTAAATAAAATTTATTGAATTGATAGAAGCTTTTCCAGATAGATGTCCTCGATTCATATCTATTATTTTATATTCCGTAATCTAAATTTATATATAACTTACTAAAAAGAGATACACTATCTTTAGTAAGAATTCTGTGTATTTATCGGCCTATTTTGATCTCAAGAATGTGTTGAACATTTGTTGAACTTATTATCTGAACATTTCCCACCAATGAATAAGACTCCTTCCACACTTGTATGATATCTTCATCTGGCTGTTGTCTGCTTATATTTCTTGAATATCCCTGCAGATGAATAATGGACCATTCCAATGTATACTTTAAAAAATGAATGGGAGAATCCATTTAATATTAAACGGAAGGGTTAACCCTTCCATGACTGGAGCTTCCTGAATTTTGGAGAAAACCCTGTGTCAATGCATTCTCTTATATATTTGAGTCTCCGATAGGGCACCTTTCATGTATAAGAGAATGCATTGGTCTAACATTATTTACCTTGATCTTGTAAGCCAGGGCATTCTCTTATATATGCGTGGCTTTTCTTATATAAGAAAATGCACTCGAACAGGGTCTTTAATGCTGCACCAACGCAGCTCCCGTCATGAAAGGGTTAATTTGAGGCGTGAAGATTATTAGTTGCTTTAATAAAATTATGTTTACGATATTCTGTATACCCCGTGTGTTGTTAGAATGGGAAATGATCCTCCTTTAATTGTTACAATTACAGTAATGCCCTAAATAATCGACTCCTTAACCACAGCCGAATTATGGGTAATTTGTCAGGAATTAGTCGGAAATATGGCTTGTTGCCATTCATCGGAAAGCTCTCAGTGAGAGCTTTCCGATGAATGGCAACAAGACATATTTCCGACTAAATCCTGAAAAATTACCCACAATTCTGCTGTGGTTAAGGAGTCGATTATTTAGGGCATTACTGTACACATTTAATAGAAATGTTTTACCAATGTTTTTTGACACATCAGTGTACAAAGTTTATAGACACTTGTTAGCTGATGGTTGATATTAGTATTAACAGCCATTATGTATGTAATCAATTTATTTATTTGTTTTCTTTTTGATATGTGTTGTTTATATTGAAGTCAGCCATAGACACTGTGAATAAACTATGAAGGTTTGAACAGACTTAAAAATGCCAAATCCCGACAAAACTTTGCTCTCACGAAGATTAATGTCATGTCAAGTTGATATCTGTGGAATTAATGAAGATCTGTATTTGGTTAATTTGGTATCATTCCCCTTTGTCAAGTTGCCACTATTCATGGTCAGAGGTAAAACAAAGTGTCTAGAGATTTTTAGCTCACCTGAGAGGTAGTCTCTGGTGGAGCTGTAGTCATCACTCCTCGTCCGTCGTCCTGATAACATACACTTTTCAGATTTAAAAAAAATCTGCTGCTGTATGTTATTGTAATACATTTTTATATGCCCGTTTGAAAAAACGGTCATATTATGTAAATGGGTTGTCCGTCGTCCGTCCGCTTTTGGTTTCCGGATGATAACTTTTGATTGAATCGAGTGAACTGAACCAAATTTGGTATATTAGTTTACCACCCAAAAATACAGATCAAGTTCAAATATGGGTTTTATCTGCATGATTTTGACCGAGTTATGCCCCTTTTTGTCCGCTGACCCAACGGGTTCGGAGGACTATTATAATCAGCACTTGCGTGCGTCCGAGGTTTCCGGATGATAACTTTAGTTAGAGTGAACCAAATTAAATTAAATTTGGTTTGTGGGTTTACTAGCAGAAAAGACAGGTCAAGTTCGAATTCTGGTTCCGTCCGCCAATTTTCACCAGAGTTATGCCCCTTTTTTTACTTAGAAAACCCCTGAAAGTTGGTTTCCGGATGATAACTTTAGTAGAGTTAATCGGATTCAACTCAATTTGGTATATTACTTTCTCCCAGCAAAACACAGGTCAAGTTCGAACTTGGGTTCTGCCCGACCATTTTTGGCAGAGTTATGCCCCTTTTTCGACATAGGAAATTCAGTTTTTCTTCTGTTTTTTGGTTTCCGGATGATAATTTGATTTTGGATTGTTTATATGGAAAACACGTTTTTTTGTGGATTACTTATATCAAAATACAGCTCAAGTTCGAATTTCGGTTTAATCCGATAATTTTTGCGAGAGTTATGGCCCTTTTTTGTCCGCCGACCCGACATATAAAACCCAAAAAGTTGGTGTCCGGATGATAACTTTAGTAGAGTTAATCAGATTTAAACCAAATTTGGTATGTGTCTTTCTACCAGCAAAACACAGGTCAAGTTCGAATTCGGGTTCCGCCCGCCAATTTTCACCAGAGTTATGTCCCTTTTTTACTTAGAATTTTTGCCAATTTGAGGTATCCGGATGATAACTTTAGTAAATGTGTACTGAATGAAATTAAATTTGGTATGTCGGTTTACTAGCACTAAAGACAGGTTTTTATGCGCAAACAACGGTCGTATCAAGCCGACACTTAGAGGCGGACATGAGGTCTACCGACCTTTTATTCGACTTAGAATTTGACCGTCTGTTAACATTTTTGGTTCCGACCGATAACTCCAGTTTGGATTATTTGATCTTAACCAAAGTTGGTATGTGTCTTTCTCCCAGCAAAACACAGGTCAAGTTCGAATTCGGGTTCCGCCCGCCAATTTTCACCAGAGTTATGTCCCTTTTTGACTTAGAATTTTTGCCGATTTGAGGTTTCCGGATGATAACTTTAGTAAATGTGTACTGAATGAAATTAAATTTGGTATGTAGGTTTACTAGCACTAAAGACAGGTTTTTATGCGCAAACAACGGTCGTATCAAGCCGACACTTAGAGGCGGACATGAGGTCTACCGACCTTTTATTCGACTTAGATTTTACCTGATTTGCGGTTTCCGAATGATAATTTTAGATTGAATCTAGTGAACTGAACCAAATTTGGTATATTAGTTTACCACCCCAAAATACAGATCAAGTTCGAATATGGGTTTCGTCTGCATATATTGACTGAGTTATGCCCCTTTTTGTCCGCAGACCCAACGGGTTCGGAGGACTATTATAATCAGCCTGTGCGTGTGTCCGTCCGTCCGTCCGAGGTTTCCGGATGATGACTTTAGTTAGAGTGAACCAAATTAAATTTAATTTGGTATGTGGGTTTACTAGCAGAAAAGACAGGTCAAGTTCGAATTCTGGTTCTGTCCGCCAATTTTCACCAGAGTTATGCCCCCCTTTTCGACTTAGAATTTGACCGTCTGTTAACATTTTTGGTTTCCGACCGATAACTCCAGTTTGGATTATTTGATCTGAACCAAAGTTGGTATGTGTCTTTCTCCCAGCAAAACACAGGTGAAGTTCGAATTCGGGTTCCGCCCGCCAATTTTCACCAGAGTTATGTCCCTTTTTAGCTCAACTTTACTTTGTAAAGTTTGAGCTATTGCCATGGCTTTGTTGTCCGTCGTCCGTGTGTATGTGTGTACGTAAGGCGTCAACAATGCAGTCTACAGGTCGTACCTTTGGTCGGATCATTATGAAATTTGTCATAGCTGTTGACATCAACATTTAGACCAGAATGATTAATTTTGGGGTCATTCGGTAAAAAAACATGGCCGCCAGTGGCCATCTTGCATTTCAAAATTCAATCCATTAGCACGGGCTACAGGGCGTACTGTTTGTCTGATCGTCATGAAATTTGTCATGGATGTTAATATTGACATGTAGATGGGAACGAGTAATTTTGGGGTCATTCTGCCCAAAAACATGGCCGCCAGCAGCCATCTTGGATTTTACTCTTTGTATGACTAAATTCTTTAGCACGGGCTACAGGTCGTACTTTTAGTCTGATCATCATAAAATTTGTCAAGAATGTTAATAATGACATGTAGATGGGAACGAGTCATTTTGGGGTCATTCGGCCAAAAACATGGCCGCCAGCAGGCATCTTTGATTTCACTCTTTGTATGACTAAATCCTTTAGCACGGGCTACAGGTCGTACCTTTAGTCCGATCATCATAAAATTTGTCATGGCTGTTGAAATTGGAATGTAGATGGGAACGAGTCATTTTGGGGTCATTCGGACAAAAAACATGGCCGCCAGCGGCCATCTTGGATTTCAAAATTCAATCCATTAGCACGGGCCACAGGTCGTACTGTTCGTCTGATCATCATGAAATTTGTCATGGATGTTAATATTGACATGTAGATGGGAACGAGTAATTTTGGGGTCATTTGGCCAAAAAACATGGCGGCCAGCAGCCTTCTTGGATTTTACTCTTTGTATGACTAAATTCTTTAGCACGGGCTACAGGTCGCACCTTTAGTCTGATCATCATCAAATTTGTCATAGATGTTAATATTGACATGTAGATGGGAACGAGTAATTTTGGGGTCATTCGGCCAAAAAACATGGCCGCCAGCAGCCATCTTGGATTTTACTCTTTGTATGACTAAATCCTTTAGCACGGGCTACAGGTCCTACTTTTAGTCTGATCAGCATAAAATTTGTCAAGAATGTTAATAATGACATGTAGATGGGAACGAGTCATTTTGGGGTCAATCGGCCAAAAAACATGGCCGCCAGCAGCCATCTTGGATTTTACTCTTTGTATGACTAAATCCTTTAGCACGGGCTACAGGCCGTACCTTTAGTCTGATCATCATAAAATTTGTCATGGCTGTTGAAATTGGAATGTAGATGGGAACGAGTAATTTTGGGGTCATTCGGCCAATAAACATGGCCGCCAGTGGCCATCTTGGATTTCAAAATTTAATCCATTAGCACGGGCCACAGGTCGTACTGTTCGTCTGATCATCATAAAATTTGTCATGGATGTTAACAATGACATGTAGATGAGAACGAGTAATTTTGGGGTCATTCGGCCAAAAAACATGGTCGCCAGCAGCCATCTTGGATTTTACTCTTTGTATGAATAAATCCTTTAGCACGGGCTACAGGTTGTACCTTTAGTCTGATCATCATAAAATTTGTCGTGAATGTTAATAATGACATGTAGATGGGAACGAGTCATTTTGGGGTCATTCGGCAGAAAAACATGGCCGCCAGCAGCCATCTTTGATTTTACTCTTTGTATGACTAAATCCTTTAGCACGGGCTACAGGTCGTACCTTTAGTCTGATCATCATAAAATTTGTCATGGCTGTTGAAATTGGAATGTAAATGGGAACGAGTAATTTTGGGGTCATTCGGCAGAAAAACATGGCCGCCAGCAGCCATCTTTGATTTTACTCTTTGTATGACTAAATCCTTTAGCACGGGCTACAGGTCGTACATTTAGTCTGTTCATCATAAAATTTGTCATGGCTGTTGAAATTGGAATGTAAATGGGAACGAGTTATTTTGGGGTCATTCGGACAAAAAACATGGCCGCCAGTGGCCATCTTGGATTTCAAAATTTAATCCATTAGCATGGGCCACAGGTCGTACTGTTCGTCTGATCATCATGAAATTTGTCATGGTTGTTAATATTGGATTTTACTCTTTGTATGACTAAATTCTTTAGCATGGGCTACAGGTCGTACCTTTAGTCTGATCGTCATAAAATTTGTCATAGATGTTAATAATGACATGTAGATGGGAACGAGTCATTTTGGTGTCATTCGGCCGAAAACATGGCCGCCAGCAGCCATCTTGGATTTTACTTTTCTCTTCATGTCTATAAACTAGTATTAGACATTCAACTTTCCACATTCCTAATCGCTCCATTGACTGTAATACATTAAATTATTCCCTTTCCAAGTTGAGCTACAGTGTCATTGACACTTTCATTTACTTAGAATTTTTGCCAATTTGAGGTATCCGGATGATAACTTTAGTAAATGTGTACTGAATGAAATTAAATTTGGTATGTCGGTTTACTAGCACTAAAGACAGGTTTTTATGCGCAAACAACGGTCGTATCAAGCCGACACTTAGAGGCGGACATGAGGTCTACCGACCTTTTATTCGACTTAGAATTAGACCGTCTGTTAACATTTTTGGTTCCGACCGATAACTCCAGTTTGGATTATTTGATCTTAACCAAAGTTGGTATGTGTCTTTCTCCCAGCAAAACACAGGTCAAGTTCGAATTCGGGTTCCGCCCGCCAATTTTCACCAGAGTTATGTCCCTTTTTTACTTAGAATTTTTGCCAATTTGAGGTTTCCGGATGATAACTTTAGTAAATGTGTACTGAATGAAATTAAATTTGGTATGTAGGTTTACTAGCACTAAAGACAGGTTTTTACGGTCGTATCAAGCCGTGTCTTAGAGGCGGACATGAGGTCTACCGACCTTTTATTCGACTTGGATTTTACCTGATTTGCGGTTTCCGGATGATAACTTTAGATTGAGTCAAGTGACCTGAACAAAATTTGGTATATTAGTTTACCACTCCAAAATACAGATCAAGTTCGAATATGGGTTTCGTCTGCATTATTTTGACTGAGTTATGCCCCTTTTTCGACTTAAATTTTATTTTTGTTATTATTTCGTCTTAAGTTGGTGGGTATGGGAGGGGGTGTCCCTTTCCCATTGAAGGGGGGGTCCGGGGGCACTCCCCCGGGAAATTTTAGAAAATCCAATGGCCTGAGAGTGAATCTGGGGCCTTATATTGTGCTATTCAGATTGGCAAATTTAGTCATTTTTCACTCTTTTTAGATAGCAAATTCCTTTTTGTGATTTTCTGTACTAGTGTCTGATAACTAAAGGTCATGACCAAATTAAGTTTGTTTCTACTCTTCCAACTTATGCCGGTACATTGTACAACAAATATTCCTTTTCTTAAAACTTTATAAGATTTGTTTCACTTTGAATTTTTCACCCTTTTTATACAAAGACATGTACCGGTATGTATATAAATATTGTCCTTGAAATGTGAAAATAAATATTCTATGGTACGTACTCTGTCTGAAAAATTTGGGATAAGTACAGTCTTCTCAGTCTTTAAGTCAGGTATGCCAGTCATTGACTGTCTTGTTTGCATAAAATAAACTATAACGATAGGAGGACCTCGATGACATAGACTTTCTTTTGGGAATTTGCTGGATATCAAGTTCATGTTATCCAAGTGTCCATCAGAAGAAATTAGTGGACAAAACCTGTTACATTGTTCCCTTCATGCTGTCTCGTGAGATAGTAAAGATCATTCAAACATAACCTACAGTAATGCCCTAAATAATCAACTCCTTAACCACAGCAGAATTATGGCGAGAGCTTTCCGATGAATGGCAACAAGTCATATTTCTGACTAAATCCTGAAAAATTACCCATAATTCTGTTGTGGTTAAGGAGTCGATTATATAGGGCATTACTGTACAATGACTGAGATTCTGATATCCAATGTTGGCAAAATGGATGAAACCCGTTCCATGTGGATATCATCCCCCATCCCCATTGTGGTTCAAAGCATACCAAATCATCATTGAGATGACGATAGAGCTAGAGCTCAACAAGAAGTTGCAGCATGGGTGCTGACATACCCCAACAGTACAAAATTGAATCATGGGCAGGACCAGGGAAATTTCCAGAGCTGTTTCGATACCTGTTACAGGTATGGGCGCCCAAACTTGAGAAGCCCAAATGACCCCAAATTCCTAGTGGACAGTATTGAGTTAACATGAATTTTCAAGGCAATTCAACAATATGCGATGTAAATTAAAAATTTGCAGTTGCAATACAACCTTCACTTGCATGTTGAATTTTAAAATCAGAAATATTATAATATATGCGTCTGTATCTGTGTTGGTTCGGTATAGTCTATAGAAGCCATATTTCAAAGTTATATTGGGATACCGGCACATATTCTCTGCTGGTAACAGGTGTCCCCAAATTATCTCTGGATTCTTCACTGGGCAGGACGAAACCGAAATTAAACAAAGGAGAATAACTCTAAAGGGGAAAATGCGAACATCAGCACTTCATCGAAATCACTTGTGATGGTGAACATCCATATCAAATTTCATTGAGATCCTATTACTCATGGCTGAGATACTCAGCCGGATGGACAAAACCATTATTTCCAGATTAACAAAGTATGATAGCTCAGTTTATTCAAATCCGATTAGCCATAGCTTAGATAGATACCTGGATGGACTGACAGACATATGAACAAAGTCAATGCAGTATGCCCACAGGTTTTATTTAGCTCAACTTGATGAAGTAAAGTTTGAGGTTTTGCCATCATTTGGTGTCTGTCAACAATTTCATGTGCCTACACTACCTGCTATATCCTTCATCCGATTGTCACAAAATTTACATGGGTTGGTGTCCGTCCATGTGTGTGCATTCCCTTAGCACACCCAACAGGCCATCCCTCATCTGATCATCACCAAACTTCATAAGGATCTTTGGGTGACCTCTAGATGGGAGCCATTGATTTTTTCCGAAATTCAATAACAAAAAAACATGGCCACCAGCAGCCATTTTGGATTTCAAATTTGAATCATCAGAACACCCTGCAGCCCACATTTATTGGAGAAATTTACTCATATGTTTAGGATTACCTCTAGATGGGAGCTATCATATCTGAACGATTTTCGATAAAAAAAACATGACTGCTCGTAGCCAATTTGGATTTTATTCTTTGCATGACTAAATCGTTCGGCACACCTTACAGCCAACAGTTATCATCTGATTGATCAAAAACATTACAGGGATCTTCAGGGTGATCTCTAGATGGGGGCTATCAAAACTGAAATATTTTCATTAAAACATGGTCGCTGGTAGCCATCTTGGATTTTTGTTTTTACATGACTAAATAATTTGCCATGCTCTACAGCCATCATATTCATCCAAAACTTCATGGGGATCTTCGGGATGTCCTCTGATGGTACATGTACATGTAGATACAATTTTTTTCCTAAAATTTGTTAATAAACTTGGCCACCAACAGCCATTAAAATGAAAAAATGGCCACTGGCAGCCATCTTGGATTTTACTCTTAGCAACTACTAAAATCCTTCAGCACACCATACAGACCACATTCATAATCAGATTAACACCAAACTTCACATGGATCTTCGGGGCGACCTCTAGATGAGAGCTTACCATTATTTTTTTTAAATTTCATTTAAAAAGATGTCAGCCAACGGCCATCTTACTAGATTTCATATTTTAATCAAGTGGCATGCATTGCAGCCCAATTATTACATCCCTGATCCAATCATCACCAAACTTCATATGGATCTATGGGAGCGACCCCCAGATAGGACATATCAAATTTTTCTTTATAAACATGGCCACCAGCAGCCATCTTGGATTATGACTAATCCTTTGGCACACCCTACATGCTACATCTCTGATACAATCGTCACCAAACTTCATATGGATCTTAGATGGTGGCCATCAACTTTTTTTTAATTCTTGTTAAAAAAATTTTTTCTTCGAATTGTCCATCTCAGATTGCAGGAATTGTGAGCTTTGGGTCAGACTGGGCCAACTGGTTTTTGTTACAAGTTTATGCTCCGGTTTTGGATAAAGTGACGCCATGAAACATCATATGGTTTGTTATAATTATGATCAAACATATTATTGATGGGATTGGGGAATTCATCAACTATATGGGGTGTTATTATATACTTCTCATATCATGGGACAAATGTAATCCATGCTAATCTCACAGTCTGGGCTAGACGAGGTTGGCGCGGGTTTGTCCCGGACATGGGCAAAACTTCGGGACTAATTTTCAAGATTATCTGAGTTGGGGGAACATCTCAATGTACCATTCCAATTGATACATGGCCATTTCGATAAGAAATGAGAAGCAAGCACATATGAAGTAATGAACACTGAAATGTGATATATATGGAGCACTTAACACAATCTCTACCAGAGCGCACTAGTCATACCTGGTACTTCCTTTTTGACTCTGTCACCGGTCAGGTACCAGTTTAATGAAAAGTTTGTCGCTCTAAAATTAGCACAGGTTTTTCTTGCAACAATGGCCGATACCACAAGTTTACAACTCTGTGAAAGTGGAATGTTTTGTCTGATTCGGTAAACATTTTCATGACAACTACTCTTTATAGTAGATTGGAAGTGCAAATCTGAAGGCTCCATTGATAATCTTCACTGTTGGTTAATATTGACATATTCTGAAAGATTTGAATTTTTTTTTATGAAATAGTGATCGGATTCTATCAGTTTTTCGAACTTAAGGATTGAAATGATACTTACTATGTCAGCTCTTGCGATTAGCCAATCAGCATTGATAAATAGTGATGGTATATGAACCCATATTAGGTCAGTGACCCCATCTGAAATCAACATTAGGTGCTCATCCACCATCTTGTTTTAAAAAAAACTCTGTCACCTCAGGGACATTTTTGGTGTATTTTGGCACCAAGAAAGGTGATATCTGTCGGAAATCATTTTCTACGATTTAAACACATAGTGTCATGTACCAAAACCTGCATGTCATATATTTGAGAAATTGTAAAGACTCATAAATTAACTATCAAACTCAACAAGTTGTCCTACTTCTGGTGATTAGCCATTGACTGAATGCGTTGACATTCAATGCCCATGACGCATCACTGTGACGTCACATAAGTTAATGGCCATAGACGACACATCTAACTTGTAAAAATTTAAATAAATTACAGCAACGATATGTTTGATTTTGTCTACTGACATAATAAGTACGTTACGGGATGCTTAGTAGTCAGATATGGTGTCGTGTGAGGCTCAGCGAGATCAATATTAGGCTCGGCATTTCGCCTCGCCTAATATTGATCTCACTTCGCCTCACATGACACCATATCTAACTACTAAGTGTCCCGTAACTTATAATATTTTATTTGATATTTTTTGGGCTGACCATATGGGCATTAGTAGCACGGACTACTCTGTATGTATGATTATCATGAAAGTCCACAAAATGTGAGGAAAATGTCGCCGGTTGTCAGCAGTCTTATCGAGGCATTAAGGGGAAATATACCCTCCATATTTCGAACTAAATCCTGAAAAATTACCCATAATTCTGCTGTGGTTAAGGGGATTATTTAGGGCACTAGTGTAGCTAACTGTATACGCATGGCAGTATAATCATGTTATATATATGAGATATAGATGCTCACTTTACATAGATCGGGGTATGTGATATTCGATTTGATATTTGATTAGTGAATCCCCCCCTAACTCTAAATACCCAATTTGCAGGGTGGGCCCTACATCATGAAGATTGCACATCCAAGCCATGGTTTAATTATGTCATCCCAGGATAGGGCATTGTGCAAGTGAAACAGACAGTTAAGAATCCATCATTTAAGTAACAAAAATATAAAATAAATTAATTCATCTGACAAAAGTGATGGGTGTAGATACAGAGACACAGAATTTTCATTCAGATAGTATTGATAATTTTCCATCAGTTATTCATGTATATGGATTATGCAAAACAGTACAAAATCCTCAAACCCTCCACATTCATATATGGTCAGCATGTCTCAATCAAAAACTTAAAAAAAAAGGTACATCTTAAAATAATATCTCCATCTAGTCCAAGTTAAATTCGAAGTAAACCAGCTAGTGAAACCGTTTGGGATAATACTGTTTTACATTGAAGCCCCGTGTATATATATTTCTATAACAGACTTTATGCCCAGATCCAGTTGTAGGATTTTTTGTCAGTTTTAAATGATTTTACCCTACAAATCAATACATTGGAAAGAGTGACATCTTACAGTCATAATGATGTATTGCAATCTAACTTTCATGTTAAATTGCAGATAAAATATGTCATGTAATTACAAGTAACATCGATTTGTTTACATTTAATTCATACTGTTTCTTCGCGAGGTAAAATTAGTTTATATTTATGTAAACACTGTCATTTTTATATCAGAGTTTAGTGTTGTTGACCCACAAACCAAAAATCCCCAATGCCACTGGATCTGGGCATAAACTGTGCCATAAAGTCTGCTATAGAAAGATATATACACAGGGCTTTGACATAAAACAGCATTGTCCCAACCGATTTCACTGGTTGGATTACATCAAAGGAAACTTGGACTAATCTCCATCATGATAGATTAAAATCACAACCATAAACGTGACATCGCTGGTTCTTATAGAAAGAATAAAAAGCTAAACTGATCTAAAACCTCGTCGGACATTCTGGCTAAAAATCATCAAAAACATGCAGCTAAATTGTAATCCAAAGTCTTCTGAGAGGGCCGTGGCAGGAAGGGTATTCGTAATATTTATAAATGGAATTACATAACATGGCAAGATTGGCTTAAACATCCTCAAGTGCTGTGATTTCAAAACATGGAGCCATCCATGGCCACTTGGAAATATATCAGTCAATCAACCAACATGTTGTTAAGTTAATCACATCAGAAAATTCCATGCAAAGGCTACAGTAATGCTCTAATTAATCCGACTCCTTAACCACAGCAGAATTATGGGTAACTTTTCAGGATTTAGTCGGAAATGTGGCTTGTTGCAACAAGCCACATTTCCAACTAAATCCTGAAAAGTTAACCATAATTCTGCTGTGGTTAAGGAGTCGATTATTTAGGGCATTACTGTATATCATAATAATGTGGGTGGTGCCTGAAAACAGATTTTCAGTAGCCTCAAACATTGATTTGAATAAATATAACAGGAACTAATGCAGAATTATTTAACCAATTTTTTAATTAAAGGACACAAGTGACAGCTGTTATGGTCATAAGAGGACAAAATGTTATGAATTGTTAAGGACAAAATGTTATGAATTGTGATTCAACCTTCAGAAAATCATTATAGAAATAAGGTGCACAGAAATAGATATAATTTCATTTTATTGCTGCCATAATATTCCCAACATGAAAAGAGAACACCGGGCTTTTATAAAGATGATATGGATGACATATAAAGCACTATACAATCCATAAATGATTAATCAGGGATCAATCCTGGGCCTTCATGATTCAGACAGGGTTGTGTATTTTGGCTCTACAGAATATGCAGAAAACAAAGACAGGGTTTTCATCAATTTCAACTGCCAAAATTCTTCAGAAATAACCGACTGTTTAACCCTTTCTTTACATAATACTCATTGATGAGTAGTTATTACTTAGGAAATGTTCAGATAATAAGTTTAAACAAACAACCATAAACTGTTTTTTTTTAACTCATGATCTGAACATTTCAACATTCCTCACCGATGAATAGGAATCATTCTGCACTTGTATGATCAATTCATCTATCTGTATACAATAGAGACTAAATTAAAAGCAAAGTAGATATTGTAGAACTTATCTTGAAACCCTGAATACATCTTTAAAAATCTTCAATACAAGAAAAATTTCAGTTAGTATTCACTGATAGGTCAGAGATTAATTATACAATAGTCAAATAGTAAACCAACATCTTTACTAACCCATATCTGTTTAACCAATCTCAGTTATGCAAGATCTAGTATTTGCTATTAACCCCTGATTTAATGTACAGTAATTCCCTAAATAATTGACTCCTTAACCACAGCAGAATTATGGGTAATTTTTCAGGATTTAGTCGGAAATATGGCTTGTTGCCATTCATCGGAAAGCTCTCACTGAGAGCTTTCCAATGAATGGCAACAAGCCATATTTCCGACTAAATCCGGAAAAATTACCCACAATTCTGCTGCAGTTAAGGAGTCGATTATTTAAGGTATTACTGTATCACAGGTACCACAAATAATGATAATGGACAATCATCATAAGAAGGTGATATTTCATCTACAGGTAGCAGTTCACAACTTCGACATTGAGCCAACAATTGGTGTATCTTGAAAATCTTTCCAATCCCTTGGTCGTTCAAGTGCATTAGGTGTCTGAATCATTGCTGAGTACAAATTCTTGTAAATCTGGAATGAAAGTATCCAGCAGTTAAATAAAAATATTCATAGATGAGAAATAGATAGAACCGCATGAGTGTGTGGATTTTGACGAAATTATCGCACGAGATTTGTTCGCGGAGCGATACCTTGTGTGTGGGATGCAGTCCCACACAAGAGGTATCGCGTTCCGCCAACAAATCGAGTGAGATAATTCGTCAAAATCCACACACTCATGCGGTTCTATTTTTATTACATATCTCCGTATCATAATATAAGTTGACTCACAATCGTACATCTCCGGTACAGAAAATGTGAATTTAATTGAGTTTTAATGGCATTTTATGGTTAACACAACAATAAAACAGGGAGCCCCCCGTCTATCCGTGAGTGACCTTGACCCTTCTTTAATGATGCGTTTGAAATTAAATTCTGATAGATTTTCCAAAGATATAACCCAATCAGCGCACTGCGATTTAGGCAAGTGGGTTGTCGCCCTTGCATTGAAAAAGTAAAAATAGTAACAGCGAGAACCAGTCTGACAACACTGAATGAAATAGTTCCGTCGACATATTGCACTAGTGCGATTCTGAGAATTATCACACGTCTGGAAACTCGTGCGATCATGCGAATTACGTTGATAGATATGTAATAAAATTCCATCATATCCTCCTATTTATATGTAAGATGAGAGAAATTCTCGGGGAAAATAGAGGGAAAGAAATCCCTGGGAGTAGGAATCCCAGGAACTTTTCGCTTTATTTTTCTCAGGCTCATTTCTTATCACCCGAAGAGAGCATATTTGCATATTAACCCACGATACAAATTAGTCCCCAATCAGAGCTATTAAGTTGGACGGATTGTCCGTGAGACTCCAGGATCCACTCTTGTGCAAATAGAATACAATAGAACGGAGAAAACTCTATATTTTTAACAAGAATTAGAACAGGAAGTTAACAGTTGTCCTTGACCTTTGCATGCTGGTGATTTTGCATTGTATTATTTTATATAAATATGCATGTATCTCACTCACAGTAGCTTATAAAACTCAGTTTTCATTACTGAATTTATTTAGGTGTATATATTTATAATATAAACACAAATAGAAACTCAAAAAACTACGTAATCTTCATCATAAAAATGATAAATAAAAAGATGGAAATCAATTTAAAAATTGTTTTTGGAACATGAGCATATTTGGACATACCTCATGCAAAAATCTCACAGATGGCCATTTTAAAAACTTAACAGGTCTGCCCCCAATTCACCCCATAATTCAAAATGGAAGAGCCATACGGCATGTCATCAGCTTACATTTCCATCAGACTTTCCAATGGGGGAGTTGAGGATGAAATCTGGAGGGGCGATCACATCAGCCAATGACACAGCATCGTCCTTTAATTCTGTACATAACTGTATTATGGAACTTCTCAGCAGCTTTGGAGGACTGCTTCCATGAACATAACCACCTGAAATGTTTACACAGTAACTTCATAATATGAACGAAAGTGCTAGTTTTGGCATGAATCCCTAAACCCCTATTTATCGGGTCACTATGAATACCAAACACAACCGAACATAACCGAACACAACCGAAAACAAGTTAAAATAAGGGTTAAAAGATGGAAATATAAGAACTAAATTATGTAGGGTGTGTGTGTATATATGTAAGCTGGTGATATGCGAAGATTGAAGCAATTTGGGCAATTAAAAGTTACGTTAATGAAAGTTTTATGTAATTTTACGCCGTCAGTGCATATGCCAGAGTCCGGCAAGATAGCGGCTAACTATGAATACCGAACACAATTTCAAATAAGGCGTATATAAGGGAAATATATAAAATAAAGTTTATAATAATGTGTATGTATATATGTAAGTTAGTTAAATGTGAAGTTTGATGCAAATTGGGCGATTACAAGTTTCGTTATTGGTAGGTTTATGTACAATATTAGCTGTCGGCACGTAAACCAGAGTTCAGCGAGATGGCGGCTAACTATATGAATACCGAACACAAGTCCAAATAAGGCGTATAAAATATAAATATATAAAATAAAGTTTATAATGATGTGTATGTATATGTAAGTTAGTTAAATGTGAAGTTTGATGCAAATTGGGCGATTACAAGTTTCGTTATTGGTAGGTTTATGTACAATATCAGCTGTCGGCACGTAAACCAGAGTTCGGCGAGATGGCGGCTAACTATATGAATTATTGGGATATGTATATATATATGTTACTTATATATGTCTTGCTTCGAAGTTTGATCCGATGGTTTGGGTTATTTGTTCTTCTGTTATATGCGACCTTCCCATCGATCAGCCGGATCGAGAATCCGTTGTGCTCCATGTCAGCTTTGAGGCCTTTTATTATGCCCCATAGATCTGTGATGATCTCGTGTAGAGCATCTTTTGATTGTAATTCAGGATTCATGTTGATGAGTTGAAAAAAGTGTCAAAATGTGTATCAGCTTTGAGGCCTTTTATTATGCCCCATAGATCTGTGATGATCTCGTGTAGAGCATCTTTTGATTGTAATTCGGGATTCATGTTGATGAGTTGAAAAAAGTGTCAAAATGTGTGAAGACTTAGAAGAAGTGTCGAAAAAAGTTCGAAAAATTTAGAAAATATTTGAAAAAGTGGTGATAAAGGAGTAGATATTATTTTGTTATATACTGATGATACTTTCATGTGTGTTTAACAATAATCCATTGAATCCAATGATAATCCTATACAACATGGATTATTACTGTCAAAACACACATGAACCCAAAGTATTTAAATCATAATCCATTGAAACCAATGATAATCCTATACAACATGGATTATTACTGTCAAAACACACATGAACCCAAAGTATTTAAATCATAATCCATTGAAACCAATGATAATCCAGACATCATGGATTATTACTGTCAAAACACACAGAGCCCAAAGTAAGCCTCAATGGTATTTCCGAGTAGTGTCATATCATTATACCGACACAGCTAATTAATTAACGGCGACTGACTGCATGCCGAACACAAGAGTGTATATAGATACTGCATTGTCGAGTTCTTGCTTCGCCGATGGCGTAAAACTATTATAAAAAACTGCCGATAACATAAATTTTAATAGCTCAAATTGCACCAAACTTCACAAATCACCAACACACATCTACCTACATATCCCTATATACTTTTTTTCTTATATTTGTCTTAATCATCCCTTATTTCGACTTGTGATCGGTATTCATAGAAATCCTCGCCGAACTCTCGCTTGCGTGCCGACGGCGTAACAGTATAAAACTGCCAACAATATAACTTTTAATCGCCCACATTGTATCAAACTTCACATATTGATACCTTACATCTACCTACACACCCCTATACACTTTAATTGTTACATTTCCCTTATATATTCCTTATTTTAACATGTTTTCGGTTATGTTCGGTATTCATAGTGACCGTATTAATCGGCTCACTAAGCAATTGCTATGTTTTTCCACTTCGCGAGATGTCCATGTTTCCTTCGATATAAACCAGCTAGTGAAATCGGTAAGGATGATACTGGCTTATGTCGAGACATGATTGCCTTACACTATAGCCGGATTTATGCCCAGATACAGTGGTGGGATTTAAAAAAATTTTAATCGACTTTATTATACAAATCAATACAAAATGCTATATTTATTGGACAGAGTGAAATTTTATGGTCATAGTGATGTATTATATAATCTAAATATTTGTTATATTACGCACAGCATATGTAATTAGGAATAACTCACATTTAATCTGTGTTGGTCTACGTTCAGAGAAAACTCGAACCCATTATGAAGTTGCGAGGTCAAATGTATTTGTTTTCTTTTGAAATTATGTAAATATTGTGATAAAATATATTTTTCACATTATATTACTACTTTCACTTGACAACTCTTGTAGAGTTCAGAAAAATATAATGTTTTCTATGGAATGAACCAAGTTACTTTCACAATTGTGACATTTTATTACGTACATTGTACCATAATTTTCTGATTTTAGATGAGCGATATATTACACTTAAAGTGTGCTCTAGAAGAGAAAGGTAACCGTACTTTGACATAAACTAGTATTATCCCTACTGATTTACATAAACTAGTATTATCCCTACTGATTTCACTAGCTGGTTTACGTTGAAGGAATCTTAGACTACTATGAGAAATGAGACAAATGGAGGATTATAAGAATTGTTTTATCAAGTCCATGCAGATTATTTGATTGAGGGTTTAATGTCTTTTCAAGTTCTACGCAGATGTTATTATAAAAGCTCTCACTGGGCCATATTTCCGACTAAATCCTGAAAAATTACACATTATTCTGCTGTGATTAAGGAGTCGATTATTTAGGGCATTACTGTAGCATCGAGAAGTCTAATTCTCACCTTGATAGAGTGTAGCTAAATGTTTATCCATGCTCCACAGACCATATAGCAGACCAATTCTCTGCAGTACCGGTAACAGCTCAGCGGGGACATCTTTATCTGCTTCACCATCCAACATGTCGAAAAACCTCTGTATTACAGTGTACTGAAATGGAGAATAAGACTGGTTTAACCCTTTACCCAACAAACCGGCCAAAACCGGCCAAATAAAGCTTCAACAGCCTAAAATATCTTCGGTCTGTCTCAATAGAACCATACAAATATGGATATCATTGGAACCGGCTCCTTGACCACATTGTGATAGTTACAGTTATGCCCTGTGCCAATGCATTCTCTTATATATGCGAGTCGACCATAGGTCGCCTCGCATATATAAGAGAATGCATTGGCCTAAAAAAAATCTTTTTTTACCATTTTTTCTTACATTCTTTAACAATTTTATAATTTTTAATGTGTTAAGCCAATGCATTCTCTTATATATGCGAGGCGACCTATGGTCGACTCGCATATATAAGAGAATGCATTGGCACAGGGCCGTTATGTTGGGTAAAGGGTTAAAAAAAATTCCTTGTTACAGTGTACTGGAACGGATAATAAGACTGGGCAAAAAAATCTCATTATTACAGCTGATTATTACAGTTTATTACACTCCTATGCTTGATTTCCATTCAAAACGCCGTTAATTAAAAATGGTAATGTCACTAGTGAATTATGTCATTTCTCGTGACGTCAATCACTTACTGATCTCAACTGAATTTTCTATGGTTGATCTTTCTCAACATTGGGACTTTCATGCATTAATTCTGGGTGTTTTAATCATACTTGGTGAACCAAATTGATGCAGAAGTGTAATAAATAGAGTAATCAATAAGTTCTGAGAATTAAATAATTCACTCGAGTCGAGACACATTAGGTAAGAAACTCGTGCGCGTTAGAACCAATTGATTGCTCTCTATGTAATGAAACCAGGGAATATGATTACAAAAAAAAATCTCATCACAGTTCAATGAAAGAGACAATCGGGCTAGGTACAGTAATGACCTAAGTAATCGACCCCTTAACATTTCCACAGCAGAATTATGGGTAACTTTTCAGGATTTAGTCGGAAATATGGCTTGTTGCCATTCATCGGAAAGCTCTCACTGAGAGCTTTCTGATGAATGGCAACAAGCCATATTTCCGACTAAATCCTGAAAAGTCACCCTTAATTCTGTTGTGGTTAAGGGGTCGATTACTTAGGGCATTACTGTAAATACCTCATCACAGCATAGTGAACCGGGAGGAAAAACCAGTAAATAGATCTATCGCATATCTGTGACTAAAGCAGTGTATTGAGAGTGTATTGAAATGGAGAAAAAACAGTTTCAAGTTTTCATGAAATGAAAGTGTCAAATGACACTGTAGCACAACTTGGGGGAAAGTATTAATTTTATGCTAAGCAGTCAACAGAATGATAAAAATAAGGAAAGTCAAAAAGTTTCAGTGAAGGGATTGTATTGTGTAGATAAAATTGTTTAAATTTCTCCATTAAATGTGGGCTGCAGAGTGTGCCAATGGATACATATGTGAAATCTAACATAGTGCATGCGGGATAGCATCACTAAATTCACTCTCTGGGGACCTCATTCTGCAAAAGACAAACACGCTATAATCAGGCTGGAATAAAATGAGGGAAAACAGTTTTATCAAAGTGTACTGATATGTGGAACAAGAACAGGCCAAAGTCCCCTGATAACAGTGTACTGAAACAGACAATAAGATGTGAAGTACACTGACATGGATAGCATGATTCTTACCTCTATGAAAGCAAGAGAAAGAGACCTGCAGTAATAAACTTGGCTGTCGTTTCGTGCTGTAAACTGGTCCTTCCCTGATATCAACTCGTGTTTGAGTTTCTCTGAACTGTCAACTAGCAGACGACACACAAGCCATCTATACGCCGACAGTATGGCTGTCAAAATTGTAAACAAATGTTAATTATTTTTAGGATGCAAAAGGAAGCATAGTAATGATTCAATTAAGAACTGTGTCATGAGAATAAAAACTCAATCAGGGTTTGCGCTGCCACTTGCAAAATTTGTCAATGGGCAAGAATAATTAACATTTGGTAAAAAATATTGTGATTTGGCAAAAGTTTTGGCAAGTCACATTTTAATTCCACAAGAAAGTTGAAAAATATTAGTCAATCAATAACATTCATTTCAGGAAACTCTTTTAGCAATATATAATTGCATTAGTGGTGTTTTATAAGGTTTCATAAATGTTAACGCCTCTATCACGATGCATGTTAATCTGATTTCATTAGTATTGGACGGATTACTTGTATTTATTGTGGTCAGGTTTACATAGCCAATCCTCTTTTGATGTGGCCTTCTAATGAAGCACCCTTCTACCATTTTATTGTTTGGTGACTGGTTTATTGCTGTATGATAAACCACAATAGAGAGGCAAAACCACAATAATAACTAACTGCATTTCTATCGATATTAAAAGTCGTTCAAACTGCGTTTGTCAAAAATTAGGAGCCGATATCTCAGAACTGAACTGATACTCTCAGTGATAGCATTTGGCAATTTCTAAAATAATTTGGCAAAAAATATTTCCATTTGGCAAAATTTAATTTCGGTCCACAGAGGACAATTAAATTAGGATTTTCAAGCAGACATGTAACTAGAGGATCTCCTTTTGTGGCCAAATTAGTTGTTTAGAATTTCCAGCTACATCTCCCCCTCTCTCTGAACCTGACTGAAATCCTACTCCCCACCCCTCCTGGGTTGGAATTGGAATTTTCTAATAGTAAACTGGTACCTCAAGCTTTCTAGATGATGGAAATTTCCAACATAAAACCCCTACCTATTGTTTGAAAATTTCCAAATGATAGGCATTATTTCAGTACAATTTTTTTTATCTAAAGTTGGAAAATATTCCATCATAAACTATCTATAATTCTAGTCTAAAAATAACAAATATCACTAAATACGGGTTGGAAAATCAAACAAGAGCAATGCTGGGCATGGCAAAATACGCCCGGTGTGCTTTTATGAACTGTGCACAAACAAACAATGGCACTAATTTGTAGTAATAGGAAAGGTTCACAAATTTGGTTCCGATAAAATAAACCAAACTAAAGTTATCATCCGGAAACCTCAAATATTGAAAATTCTAAGCCGAAAAGAGCCATAAGTCAGTAAAAAATATTCGGAGCGAACCCTCAACCTTGACCTGTAGTTTGGTCTGGAAAACTCACATACCAAATTTGGTTCTGATAAAATGACCCAAACTGAAGTTATAATCCAGAACCTCAAATATTGAAAATTCTAATTTGAAAAGTGCCATAAGTCAGTAAAAAATATTTGGACCAAACCCATCATCGAATTTGACCTGTATTTTGGTCTGGAAAACTCACATACCAAATTTGATTCCGATAAAATAAACCGAACTAAATTATCATTCGGAAACCTTAAATATTGAAAATTCTAAGTCGAAAAGAGCCATAAGTCAGTAAAAAAATATTTGGATCAAACCCATATTCGAACTTGACCTGTATTTTGGTCTGGAAAACTCACATACAAAATTTGGTTCCGATAAAGTAAACCAAACTAAAGTTATCATCTGGAAACCAAAACTACTAATGGATGGACAGATGGACAGACAATCACATAATACGGCCGTTTTTTTAAATGGGTATATAAAAATTGTAAATCTCAGTCCATACAACCAATTGCAAGTGCGAAAATCTATTATTAGTAAATCAGCCCACATAATTTAAGCTTGTGTTTTTATTTGTAACAAACAGAAAGGTAAAGTAATGCAATGGTATTGTCATTTGATAGTACATAGAATTGATACTGAAAGTAGAAATTTTGCGACGAAAACTTCCAAGTTGAAAAAAAGATGGACTGTCATCCTGTGCATACCCCCTTGTGGCATACCGCCTAGTGTGGGCATATCTGTAACTTATGACTGCTATACTCAGACAGATGGACCCAAAAATCAGCATTTTCATATAAACAAAGATGAATAACTATAGAACAAAAAACCAAAACAAAACAGTTGAATGTGCCATTAAATGTCCTCATAGTGGTGAACATCCATACACAATTTCATTGAGATCCGAGTATTACTGTTCAAGTTATGACCTGAACAGACATCGGATGGACCAAAGAGCCAACATTTCCAGATAAACAAAGATGAATAACTCTAGAATGGAAAATCCGAACAAAACAATGGAACCCTCTATTGAATGTCCTCATAGTAGTGAACATCCATACCAAACTGCATTGAGATCCCAGCACAACTGTTGAATTTACGACATGAACAGTAACCAGATGGACCAAAAAGCCAACATTTCCAGATAAACAAAGATGAATAACTCTAGAATGGAAAATCTGAACAAAACGATGGAACCCTCTTTTTAATGTCCTCATAGTGGTGAACATCCACACCAAATTTCATTGAGATCCGAGTACTACTGTTCAAGTTATGACATGAACAGACACCAGATGGACCAAAAATCCAACATTTCCAGATAAACAAAGATGATGAATAACTCTAGAATGGAAAATCCGAACAAAACGATGGAACCCTCTATTTAATGTCCTCATAGTAGTGAACATCCATACATAATTTCATTGAGATCTGAGCGCTACTGTTCAAGTTATGACATGAACAGACATCGGACAGACATACAGACAGACAGGCAGACGCATGGACGGACGGGTGCAAAACAGTATAGCCCCATTTTTTTATAAGGGGGTATTATAAGTATACTGATCATTTTGCGTTCTGCCAGCAAAAATGGATGAAACTGTTAAAATTTGCAATTTATTTCTATGTCTGATTTCAATAAATTCATTAAAAACATTTTTATATTATGACATATTCGAGACTAAATCAGTATAGGAACATACATGTGTTATTTGAAAACATAAACACATCATAACCAGGCAGAATCTAGCATGTTGCTTCATGTGATGTCCACTTCAAAAAATTTCAGGCAATAAATGTCGATGTGTGTATCCTGGGAGAGAATTTTTTTCCATAAAATTGTGGTTAAAATGTAAAACTAGTAGTTAGCATTAACTGGCATATAAAACTATCTTTGTTTACAATTCCCGGTTGGTTTTATTTAGTGGGAGATACAGGTACACATGATGTATGATTTGATCTGTGGATCAGGTAGGGAAGTATATGGGAGGCGAAATTTGGGCTAGGGGAAAGGGACACTAAAAGGGACCCACTGCCCCTCTAGTGGAAACCCTGTCTATACATGTGTGGGTGTGGCAGAAAAAATATCACACAGTAGTGAGAAGGCTATCTTCTTTATTCTAATGAAGACCCATGCAACATGTTTCTCAAGTTGACAGTGAAATCTGAAATATGCATATTATAGTCTGTATTAAAGGTACTCAATCCGATTCGATGGTCCCCATATAATCAGATCCCAACAACAACAACTTTTTTAGAAATGCCGCTTCAGTTATCAGAATCGATTAATTGCACAAAAATAATGCAAAACACTGTCAACTATAATATAAAATTGCCCGAAACGTGTTATTTATCAACATGCTGTTCAATGAAATTTGGCCTTATTATCAACCGAAAGCTTTTTGATTTTAGAGGTATCCATCTTCATCAGCAATTTGGTCTGAGACTGTTGGCTCATTGACTGTTTACTGGGCCACTAATAATTCTTGATGGTGAATAATAATAGATTTCAACAAGAGCACGCCGTTGGGGCGTGGCATAATATGCCCGTTTCTGGAGTAGAGTGGGGCTTGTAGACAGAACCCATATTTGAACTTGATCTGTATACCAAATTTGGTTCAGTTCACTCGATTCAATCTAAATTTATCATCTGGAAACCGCATATCAGGTAAACTCTAAGTCGAAAAAGGGACATAACTCAGTCAAAATCATGCAGACGAAAAAACCCATGTTCGAACTTGCTCTGTATTTTGGGGTGGTAAACTAATATACCAAATTTGGTTCAGTTCACTTGATTCAATCTAAAGTTATCATCCGGAAACCGCAAATCAGGTAAAATCTAAGTCGAAAAATGAGCATAACTCAGTCAAAGTCATGCGGACGAAACCCATATTCGAACTTGATCTGTACTTTGGTGTGGTAAACTAACATACCAAATTTGGTTAAGTTCAATTGATTCAGTCTAAAGTTATCATCCGGAAACGAAAAGCGGACGGACGGATGGACGACGGACATACGGATGGACGGACGGACAACCCATTTACATAATACGACCGTTTTTTCAAACGGGCGTATAAAAATTTATATCTAATAACTCTGAGCTTTGATAGGTGGGTTCCTCGACTCGACTCAAATATTTTTTACCCCCTAATCCAAATAGATAGTAATTGAGGGGCGCTTAATTGGATTATGCATCTTTAAGTTGCAAAACCAATCCAGAGATTGGATAGTGTGGAATCCAGTCTGAGTAAGCTTTCAAATTATTATACTAATCACACTTATTTTAACCTAATTCAGATGTTCAGAAACGACACTTACTTTCTGATTTAAAGCAGTCTTCTACAGAGTGCGCCTCAAAACTTCTTTTCAGAATACTGTCTACATCGTTGATGAAGTTAACACTGCCCAATGGTGTATCAAATACATGACCTGCAATATATAAAGGTTAACACATTCATGACTGGTGCTTCCTGAAGACTCGCATATATAAGAGAATGCACTAGCACAAGGTCTTTAATGCTGCACCAGCACAGCTCCCATCATAAAATGGTTAAAGGGATGCAAGGCATTCGAAAAACTAATCAGTATAGATTTTCATGCCTTAAATGTCAGTATTCTGCTTGCTATTCGCTGAAACACGTTTGATCTAGATACCCTAGATAATCTCTGTAAGTGGCCTAAAAGTCAGTGATTACAGATTCTGCGATATTAGGTTTTTCCGTCATTTCTTTAATGGTTTTTGAGTTTTTCAATCATATCACGCCATTTCCTATGTTATTTTATCCCTTCCGTGACTGGAGCTTTCTGATATTTTTAGAAAAACCCTGTGCCAATGCATTCTCTGATATATGCGAGTCTCCCACAGGAAGCCTCTCATATATAAGAGAATGCATTTTGCCCAACAATATTTACCTTGACCTTGTAAGCCAGTGCATTCTCTTATATATATATGAGGCTACCTATTGGAAAGTCACATATATGAGAGAATGCACTGGCACATGATCTTCAATGCTGCACCAACACTGCTTCCGCCATGAATGGGTTAACCCAAGAGTTACCCTAGAAATAAGATTTTCACATCTAAGAGTTAGAAAGCACTCTTTCTAACCAGTCACTTCACTGGCACTTTGTCTATTTCGGTTTGCATTCCTTATTATTAAAGGTTGGAGATACAACTTACAGCACTGAAATTTATTTGATCATGTGGTACAAAATAAATAAATTCAGTGGTCCACAGAGGAGAAAAAAAGTGAGTTTTGGAGATGGAACAGATTTCCATAGCCTCTCATTTAAATTTGGTATATGTTAAGACATGATAGGCTATCTGGTGATTTTCAGACAGGAATTCTTGTGCCGAATCGAACAATACCAATATCTCAGTTTCTCGTAAAAATGGACTTAGAACACTATAATACTCAGCAGACAATGGCTCAGTGGGTAATTGGAAGTATACTCTGGTCAGTACACTGAGAGAAAACTCATTTACCTGTCATTTAACCCTTCCATGACTTCAGCTTCCTCAAATTTTTCGAAAACCCTGTGCCAATGCATTCTATTATATATGCAAGTCGCCCATAGGGTGCCTCGCATATATAAGAGAATCCATTGGCCTAACAACATTTACCTAGATCTTGTAAGCCAGTGCATTCTCTTAGAAATGAGAGGCTCCCTATGGAGACTCGCATATATAAGAGAATGCACTGGCACAGGATCCTTATGATAAAATATGCATAAAACATGTCATGCAATTAGAAGTAATCATGCATTCTATCATGCTTTATTTATTCGATGACAGATCGGGCGCGCCCAAAACAACGAACATGTGTACGCACAGGATCTTTAATGCTGCACCAACACAGCTCCTGACATGAAAGGGTTAAGACAGTAGGAAATTTGAGCATTATAAACCTCATCTTATCACTTTCTATACTAAAAGTATTTCCCATAGGAAATGTTCAGATAATAAAGTCGTTTGTTGGATATATTATCTGAACATTTCCCTCCAATGAAAATGAATCCTTCTGTACTCCTAATATCTTTTTTTGCCTGTCTGTCGTTTTCTCATTTTTCCTGAACACAGCTCCAAATGAATAAAACATTCCCATATATACTTTTATAACTGAGTTGAAGAATCCATTTAGTAAAGAAAGGGTTATAACCCGTTATCTCAAGAGTAGACAAGCCTTGAAATAGTGTGTCTGTCATTTGCAGAATGAGGTCCCCACTCCCCAGAGGGTGAATTTAGTGATGCTACCCCGCATGAGGTCCCCAGAGGGTGAATTTGGTGATGCTAACCCGCTATGCGGGGTAGCATCACTAAATTCCCCCTCTGGGGACCTCATTCTGCAAATGACAGACACACTATATCAAGGCTTGAGAGTAGATCAGATAGGAGCAATGTCATAAAGGTGGATACTTACCATCATTTTTCATTTCTAAACATGTCAGCAGAAAATTGCTCGTCTGTTGCAGGATGACGTTGTTGTCTCCCTCATATGTGTTGTTAGGATCATGATCATTCCGTATGTTTCCTAATCTGTTGACTGAATTAATAAATCATTAATACATTGTGGTCAAATCATTTTTTTTTATTAACACCTTTTTTTGGTAGCAACACACAATTTCCAGCAATTTTGGCCAACTTGGGTGGGGGTACTGTAAATCTATGCTGAGCCATTATGTTTGGCACGGACCTCATCTAGCAATCTAGCATTTCTATAGAATTGGTAGGTGTAAACAAATGTCTGTACATTGGCATACAATTGGTCACTCAGTCATGCCACTTGGTTTGTATACATAAAAAGCCCAATTTTCTCCTCTTCTTTTTTTTTTTAACTAAAATTGACAATTTTTAACCCAATAGCAGACCATGAGAGAGCAAATGTCAGTAAATAGCTTCTTCTACCTGATAGAGCTATGGTACAGTTCCGATTTATTTCAAATAGAAAACAAGAGCATCGCTAGGGTGTGACAATATATGCACGCCCGTGGTAATTTCAACAACTCAGGTGAAAATTGGTGGACAGAACCCAACTTGACCTGTATTTTGGGCTAGTAAACTCACATACCAAATTTCAATTCATACTTACTAAAGTTTTCATCCGGAAATGAAAATTAAGTGCAAATTCCAACAAAAAGGTCCATAACTCTGGCAAAAATTGGCAGGCAGAACCCAAATTCAAACTTGACCTGTATTTTGTGCTAGTATACCAAATACCAAATTTAAGTCCATTCAGTTCAGACTGACTAAAGTTATAATCTGGAAATGAAAAAAGCAAACGGACAGACCAATTACATAATATGTTGTTTTTTTCAAAACAGGCGTATAAAAAGTGATAATAGCAATTTAAAAATATTGTCTTGCAAGTGCAGATGACAAAATTCAGGGGAGAGAAATCTGGCTATTTTTCTATAACCAAACATACCGAGTTGGCCTATAGAGGAGCGGCCAAATCCAAAAAGGGCCTTAGTTTTCGAGATACCCCTACCCTCGGTAGAACAAGTTGAAACCAACTTTTTCTGGAAGGTAAACATATATAATTTATGAAAATGATTCTTGGCCTTACCGGAATTGGTGGCAGCTATGTATGGTAAGACTATTTGTGAAGGTACCCTACCGAAAAATTAGCCTGTTTTCAGCGGTTGACCAGCTATACACCATTGGTTAAAAGTTAATCACATCACCAAAAACAGAACGTTCTATTTGTTATTATGGGGTACATGGTGATACTAGATTGGAACGTTCTTATTTGATTCTGGTTTGTTTGAGATTTCACGACGTCATGGTGGAGAATGTAACGTTCTGCGTCAAAAAATCATGACGATTCAGATAAACTGTCGCCCGTCAACTCTGTACAAAACTAGCACGCTGGATTGAGCTTATCTTGTCATATATGTTTGGAAAGACTGGAATATGTTCTATCGGGAGGTATTAAATTTATTTTCCTGATCCTACAAATATTGCAATAATAGGCAAAAACTTAACCCTCCCCCCAATGTCATAAAATGCTAAATATAGCCATCGCCGGGGATTAGATCCCAGAATGATAGAATAGCGCGTAGTATTTGATTTTATTTAGTGTAGAACACACATAACAAGTGTAAAATGCGAATTTCCAACCATATGCACTATTAGAAGAGTATCTAAATCCAAGATGGCATCCAATATGGCATTCAGTTTTTATTTTAAGACTTAGTGAAGCGACATACGAAAAATCCAGAAAAGGAACGTCCCCAGTGGTAAAATGTATATTATTTTAATGACCATATAATATAGAATAGCATTTCATATGAAATATTAGTTTTACCAATAATACATCTTATCAATTGGTAAAATAATAGTCAAATATTTATTCCGCCAGTCAATGTCATAAAATTTGAACTAAAGTTGTCGCCTGGGATTGGAACCACGAATGATCGCATAATGCGCAGTATTTTGTTTTATTTAATGTAGAATACACATGCAAATTGACCAGAGAAAATTGCCATCCATATTTCTTATTAGAAGAGTATCATAATCCAAGATGGCGTTCAATATGGCGGCCAATTTTAATTTAAAAACTTAGTGAACGGCATACGACAAATACAGAAAAGGAACGTCCCCAGTGGTATATTATATATCATTTTACTGACTACAAAGAATATTTCAAATCAAACATTAGATTCAGCATTAATCCATATTATCACTTGATGAAATAATTAGACAAAAAACTTAACCACCCCTAAAGTCACAAACTTCCACACAAATGGGCCGCTGGGGATTGTAGTACAGGCCAAAAAGAAATGAGCATACATTTTGGATTTCATTTGTGCTGAATACGATAAAGAAACAAAAGTTTGAAGTCACGCCCACTATTGCGCCATAATGGCGGCCAACACTGGCAGTTAAGTTTAATGTCAACACTATGTGAACAACTAATACGATATGCGGTATTTCTTATGCGATGTATTAGCTAGAATGTGTGTTTCCATTATTAAATGGCAATCAACATATATGTTATCTTCATAAATATGAGCAACAGTTGCTTTTATCAATCATAAAAACTACATGGCTCTGATAGCCAACCATTCAATTAACGTTCAGTGACTAAAGGTCAAACATGACTCCAGTGACGACATGTTCATAGAAACATAGAGACAGATGGATATGATAAATACATTTATAATTCCCACATTTTCATTGAATATGAGTCATACAATGTGAACCTATGCATTTACAGCAATGGACACTTGAGCATGGCATGTCCAGTTTTTCTTGAGAAACGCAAAGGACCCTACTGGGTGAACAAGAACACAACACTATATGCCAGTGATTTTGAGTTGATTACATCACTCTGACTTACACTCATTTACTTGTATCCCCTTAAAACACTAGATCAACGACGAAGGTGTTATGAATCCCGATCAGCAACACTGATATGAAGTCCATATTAAGTGAAAATAACTTTCGAATATCTGGGCCAGTTTGGGGGTAGGTGGTTTATGTGTGGACTGAGTATATTGATTCCGCTGTAAGATCGGCGCTGTCTTTCCGCCACCCATAAGAATACAATGTATGTCGCGATATGGCCTAGTCGCCATAGACCAACAACAATTTAACTAACATATTAGTCGAGACTAAAATATCAATGAACGGAAAAACATGCACATCAAGCAACATATGGCGAGAACAACTTATATGCATAGGTATGCGGTGTTATTCTCTTATTTCACGCTGAGCCGAAGCTCGGACGATTATACAAACCAGCAACCTCTAGATCACTATAAGTTATAACGCATATTTATAACCTATTTTTACGCTGATTGCATTATATGGATATTGTGTTATGCCATTAAAGAGCATTTTGTGTGTGTGCGATGATGACTTTTGTGTTACGTTAATAGGTAGTTACTATGATGTGTGAACTTTGATTGCCCGTGGACTCATATCCCACTTTCCCAAAACCAGAGATCGATTAAATATCTTATTTGCTGTATTTCAAAATGTATGCCATTTTTGTCTTTTGCGTTACTGCATATAACAACAGTTAGTGATTCTGTTATTTAATGTTTCATTTGGCCAAAACTATTGCAAGGCTCTCTGAAAATGTTGGTGGAAATTCAAAAGGACATGTTAAGGAGGACTGCACATTCAAGACTATCACAATATATTAATAGTGATATGATAGTCATATGGTAGTATTGAACATTACAACATCACTTCGTATCGCATCGAGTGCATGATTATTTGTAACGGTTAATGACAATCCTCTATTATTACCAGTTGTCTACATATTGTTAATGCTTACTTACTTAACGTCTCAAAATGACATAAAATTGTCAAACAATAGTCAAAATGCGCACTGGAGATCGATACACGATACATGATTCAGCAAATTAAACTATTTAAGTCATTCTCGGAATTTCGCTAAGTGTTTTTTATTTTGGTTGGTTTGTCTTTCTCCAAATATTTTATATAAAGTTCCATATAATTGCTAAACAATACAACCTAAACATTCAACAAATGCAAATTTCCATCCAGTATTAATCCTTGCGTCATAGCTAAGGGTGTGACATTTGGAACGTGATGTAGGATACTACCAAACCAATGGCAACATGAAAGACACGGTTTACCCGCCCGTAGGGAGCTGGTCGACAGTTTATTAAGTTTATTTGAGACAGTCATGTCAAAGGTTTATCTGAAAAAAATGTTGTCTTACCACAATCACTCAAACACAACATATCGACGTCTAATATAAACACACAATCGAAACAATATATCGCTTCAAACTGCCGATTAATACATTTTGACCGGCTTTCGTATTCATTGTTCGCAACGTGTTGACATTATAATTAGACGTCATGTTGGATTTTGGTTGTCTCCTAAGACCAGATGTGGATGCAAATTTGACATTTTATGTTTCTTCGTTGTATTCAACGCAAAGTAATTCCTAACGATTTGCTTAATTCTTTGCATTCTGGACTATAGTCACAAGTGCCGCCATTAAGTGGACGTTTGTGACTGGGTGGTGGTTAAGTTTTTGTTTACTAATTCTCCAACTGATAAGATGGACTAATGGTGAAACTACTGTTCCATATGAAATATCGTCTATGTAGTCACTTCAGTGATATACAATGCCACATGGGATGTCCCCTTTATAGTTCGTCCGTATGTCCGTTCGCTAAGTGGTACAATTAAAATTGGACGCCATATTGGACGCCATCTTGTAGTTTCATACTCTTCTAATAGTGAATATTGATGGAAATTCATACCTGTCACTTCGTATGTGTGTTCTACAATAAATAAAACAAAATACTGCGCATCATGCTATCATTCGTGGTTCCAATCCCAGGCGATAACTTTATTTCAAATTTTATGACATTGGATGGAGGGATAAATTTTTAACTATTATTTTACCAATTGAAAAGATGTATTAATGGTCAAATTAATGTTTGATATGAAATGTTATTCTATGAAGTCATTACAATAATATAGATTTTACCACTGGGGACGTTCCTTTTCTGGATTTTTCGTATGTCACTTCACAAAGTCTTAAAATAAAAACTGACCGCCATATTGGACGCCATCTTGGATTTTGATACTCTTCTAATAGTGAATATTGTTGGAAATTCGCATTTTACACTTGTTATGTGTGTTCTACACTAAATAAAATCAAATACTACGCACTATTCTATCATTCTGGGATCCAATCCACGGCGATGGCTATACTCAGCATTTTATGACATTGGGGGAGGGTTAAGTTTTTGCCTATTATTGCAAGATTGGTAGGGAGAGGATAATAAAGTTCATATCTCCTGGTAGAAAATACTCCAGTCTTTCCAAACATATATGATGTGATAAGCTAGGGCGAGCGTGCTAGTTTTGTACAGAGTTAACGGGCGACAGTTTATCTGAATCGTCATGATTGTTTTATGCAGAACGTTACATTCTCTACCATGACGTCGTGAAATCTCAAACAAACCAGAAAAAATAAGAACGTTCCAATCTAGTTTCACCATGTACCCAATAATAACAAATAGAATGTTCTGTTTTTGGTGATGTGCTTAACTTTTAACCAATTGTGTATAGCTGGTCAACCGCTGAAAACAGGCTAATTTTTCGGTAGGGTACCTTCACAAATAGTCTTACCATACATAGCTGCCACCAATTCCGGTAAGGCCAAGAATCATTTTCATAAATGATATGGATTTACCTTCCAGAAAAAGTTTGTTTCAACTTGTTCTACCGAGGGTAGGGGTATCCGACCACTTTTGGCATTTGGCCGCTCCTCTACTACACAAAACACGAAAATCATGTTTTTGTTCTGAACTTTCACAGTTTTGTAAAATAATTAAACCATCAAACCAGTAATGTCACATTTAACACAGGCTATACTGGCAGCACTATATTTCAGACTTCCTACAATCTGTGAAATCATGTACTGCTATCTTTACTAAATACTCATCGACGAGTAGTTCCTTTGGAAATTTCCCCCCCCCCACAATGAAAATGTATCTTGTATTATTTTTTTGTCTATCTGTTGTCTGCTCATTTTTCCTGAAAATCCCTCCAGATGAATAATAAACCATTCCAATGTATACTTTTAAAACTGGACGGGAGAATCCATTCAGTAAATAAAGGGTTAAATTAAGAATTAAACATGTGGCTGGTTTACAAAATTGAGGAATTATGATTGAAACATGAATGAAAGAATCAGCGATTGAATAATGGAACAATTTGTATCAAAGAAATTTCAAACCGAAATAAAAATTATGTGTTCACGGGTACCTACCTCATCAATGAAATGATTTTTAACAAGACAGGAGCGCTCACCTGACTTTAAAAACGGAGAATACTGGGACTCTGAAGACTACAATAGTCAGTACTTGTCAAATCACTTTAAAACACGTAGTTATAAACAGGGACATAGCTAGAGGGTCTTCTTTGACAGGCAGAGGGAACTTGAAATTTCCAACTGCAAACCCCTGACTTATAGCCAGTCCACTCACAACTGAACCAAACTATATATTTTACAACTGGTACTTCAAGCACTCCTTCAAAAAGTTAGGTATATTCTAAATGTGGCCATTTGTTGGTCTAATTACAACAGATTTTCCACTGAATACCAAAGTTTGGGGTCAAATTCAGAAACCCCCCCCACAATTAAGTGGTCCTAAACTCAGCTCATAAATCAACCCATGAGGTTAACAGTCCATATATATATATGGGGTAAATCTATATCTGCCCATATTTGAACCAAATGTAAACACAATCTAAGAGATCCATTGATCTAGTAATAAGCTGAAGTGAATTCATTTTCCTCAAAATAGTTACAAAATTATTAGTTATCAGCATGCAACGCTGATAAATGTTCCTTGAAATTATCAGCATAATAAATAAGACATATCATTAGCAAAGATGAAAATGAGTTAACAGCCTATATAAATAATATTGTAACAGGTATACAACTGCATAGAACAAACACATGGGAATCAAGCTAATTTAAAATGAATGACACAGATAACCATTCTCCCCTATTTGTTTATCAAACAGGGTCAGATAACGTCATCTGTAATTATCACCACCAGAGAGAGAATGGCAGGTGTTGACTTATTAAGCTTATTGTTGATATTAAGCTTATTGTTGTAGTGAAAGCCATGATTTGTCAAGATATTTAGTTTCATTGGGAATGTGAAATTAGGGGTGTTTGACCTTACAAATGGCAAGGATAATCTGTCTCTTCTTGATTTTTCTCCTAGACCCTGGACTGATTTCAACCAAATTTGGTGTGGTGAATCGGGGTAACACAGTGGATGTTATAATGGTGATAGTCTTTTAAAATTTAATTTGAATAAAAAAAAGAAAGATTTTCATTGTTTTGTTTTTGGTTAAATTGAGCAATTGTTTTGTTTTGTGTTTTTATTTTTTTAAGATTATGTCCCTGGCTCCGCCCCTATTTAACCCAGTGACCCCATTTGATCAAATCTGAATCCCAGTCAAGCAAGGATCTTCCATAACATATATAAGATAAATAGCTGATAGTTCTTGAGAAGAAGTTGTTTTAAGAATTACTATGGAGGGAAAGAGTTATGGCCCTGGCTTCGCAACTATTTGACCCAGTGACCTCATTTGAACAAATCTGAATGTGAGTCACCTGGGGAATATCCACACCAAATATGAACCCATTCGGTGTTATGGTTCCGGAGAAAATGTTTAAAGAATTGTTGATGGATGGATGGACGGACAGATGGATGGATGGACAAGGAGTGATGGCTACAGATCCACCAGAGACTTCATCTCAGGTGAGCTAAAAAGCCTTGTCAAACATAACATATCTGTTAGAAATATTGGACGAAAATGAATTTGTATTTGTTTCGGGAGAATGTTTTCCAGATTTTGAGAGAGAAAAAAACCTCCCTCCCTCATCGCAACATTGAGATCTAATTGCCTGAGAACACTGATATTTTATTTTAATGGCCTTAGGTTCAGATAGTAGTAGACCATGAGATCTAATTTATTTGCTTCATGCACCCAACATAAGGACAGAGATTACCCAGTAATTTAGTGGGAAGGTACTCTTTGTAGGAGTACCATAATATTCAGTATATTCGGTCAAATAGGGACTGCATTCTCACTAAATATTATTCCATGACAAATTTAAACTAACCATTATTTTATGACAAACCTTGGAAGTAGCCATGTCCACCACATGCTTCCCTACATTCTTGAATGGCATCACGAGCTATCCAGCTGACTAGTGGCTTACTTGAACATGATATTGCATGAACTTCTTTCCCAAGCATTGCCTATAAGTGATAACAACAGCAATTACAGTAATGCCCTAAATAATCGACTCCTTAACCACAGCAGAATTATGGGAAATATGGCTTATTGCCATTCATCGGAAAGCTCTCACTGAGAGCTTTCCGATGAATGGCAACAAGCCATATTTCCGACTAAATCCTGAAAAGTTATCCATAATTCTGCTGTGGTTACGGAGTCGATTATTTAGGGCATTACTGTATCTCTACATAACAATTGAGAAATTACTTGCACCAAGATGATTAATACTATGTCATTCTGCCAACTGATTAGCATGTTTGCAGAAAAATATCTCAGGTGCCGATAGATCGATTAGCATTTCTTAATAATCACCTGAGTCAGCGCTGGTCCAAAATGTTTTTGCCAACTCTGTTGCCAATGAAAATATTTTTGCCAAATTCTAATAGAAGTTGCCAAACAATTTCAGACCGAAATTAAGGGGTTTATTTGTATACCTCAACAATACAGGTTGTGAACTTGTTTCAATGAGCTTCATTGTGGTTTCGGCCTTTCTGGATTTTTTTTTACATTCTGAAATTTATTTGTAACGTAAGACATAAGATCTGTTTACCAACCTGTCGAGATAAATGCGTAATATTATTCTATCAAACAATTGCAGCGCCTCAATGTTGATCAATAATATAATACGTCCTGTTTTTTTTTCAAAACTGGCATATAAAAAGCATTTAATAAACTAGAATTTATTTAGTGGTATTGGTATCCCCAAATGATAAGATAATTGAAGGCGTGATAATCACAAAACTAATTAGCCAATTCTGAGCCCCATTCTCAGAGTGAAAACATGGCAATACACACCTGTCTCTCGCCAGATTCTCCCATCATCAACCCCACTCTCAAGCCGACGAAATCCATGAAAAATGATGTTGCAAAGTATTCCAAAACATAAGTAGCCGCTAAATATGGAATGAGTCTCCATTGCTGAAATAAGATAAACATTAGCAAAATAAAACGATGCACATTTATGTTCTGATCGGAAAAAACAAAGTTTACTTCATTTCGACTTTTCAACACCAACAAATTGGTCATGAAGGTCGCTGGCAGAGAAAATGGTCAGGACTCACTTCGTCTCAGTCTCAGCCAGACAATGATGCACCACACTGCACATTTATAAGGTAGCAATACACGATTTCCAGCAATTTTGCCAACCTGGGAGGGGGTACTGTACTTCAAATATATGCTGAGAAATTATCTTTGGCATAGGTCCCATCAAGCACGTTTTAATTTCGACAGAAATTGTAGGTTTAATCATTTGTCTGTAATTTAGCTTCTTTGTAAAACTTGTCATTGAGTTATGCCCCTTGGTTTGCACACACAAAACACTCAATTTTACCAAATTTTTTTACTCACATTGATCATTTTCAACCCAAAAACCCACCATGACAGAGCGAATGTCAGTAAATAAGCTTCTTCCACCTGATAGAGCTATGTTAGAGCTGAGAGATATTTGAAATAGAAAAAAGTTCTCGCATTTAAAAAAAAAAATTTGCAAGTGTAGATGACAGAATTCAAGGGAGAGAAATCGGGATATTTTCCTGTAACCAATAACACAGAGTTGGCCTTCACTGAATACAAAAATCCTGTTGCGTATCCAAATTTTTCACTTTTTGGTAAACTTTCCCAGTTTTGTAAAATAATTAAACCTTCAAACCAGTAATGACACAGTTAACACAGGCTACGCTGGCTGTTATGCCCCCCAGATACTTATTTTTCTTTTTTCAGACCCCCTACAACCCGATAAATCGTGTACTGCTACCTAAGAACGGTAGTCTAATCACTAATAGAATGACTGTGACATCATGTAATCCTTTCTATACTAAATACTCATTGACCAGTAGTTCCCTTACTATGAAATGTGCAGAAAATAAGTTTAAATGAAAGTGTCAATGACACTGTAGCTCAACATGGAAAGGGAATAATTTAATGTATTACAGTCAATGGAGCGATTAGGAATGTGGAAAGTTGAATGTCTAATACTAGTTAAAAGACATGAAGACAAAAGTAAAATCCAAGATGGCTGCTGACGGCCATGTTTTCGGCCGAATGACCCCAAAATGAGTCGTTCCCACCTACATGTCATCGTTAACATCCATGAAAAATTTTATGACGATCAGACTAAAGGTACGACCTGTAGCCCATGCTAAAGAATTTAGTCATATAAAGAGTAAAATCCAAGTTGGCTGCTGGCGGCCATGTTTTTTGGCCGAATGACCCCAAAATGACTCGTTCCCATCTACATGTCATTATTAACATTCATGACAAATTTTATGATGATCAGACTAAAGGTACGACCTGCAGCCCGTGCTAAAGAATTTAGTCATCCAAGATGGCAGCTGGCTGGCCATGTTTTTTTGCCGAATGACCCCAAAATTACTCGTTCCCATCTACATGTCAATATTATCATCCATGACAAATTTCATGATGATCAGACGAACAGTACGACCTGTAGCCAGTGCTAATGGATTAAATTTTGAAATCCAAGATGGCCGCAGGCGGCCATGTTTTTTGTCCAAATGATCCCAAATTAACTCGTTCCCATCTACATTCCAATTTCAACAGCCATGACAAATTTTATGATGATCAGACTAAAGGTACGACCTGTGGCCCGTGCTAAAGGATTTAGTCATACAAAGAGTAAAATCCAAGATGGCTGCTGGCGGCCATGTTTTTTGGCCAAATGACCCCAAAATGACTCGTTCCCATCTACATGTCATTATTAACATTCTTGACAAATTTTATGATGATCAGACAAAATGTAGGACCTGTAGCCCATGCTAAAGGATTTAGTCATACAAAGAGTAAAATCCAAGATGGCTGCTGGCGACGATGTTTTTGGCCAAATGACCCCAAAATTACTCGTTCCCACCTACATGACATTGTTAATATCCATGACAAATTTTATGATGATCAGACTAAAGGTACGACCTGCAGCCCGTGCTGAAGAATTTAGTCATACAAAGAGTAAAATCCAAGATGGCTGCTGGCAGCCATGTTTTTTGGCCGAATGACCCCAAAATTAATCGTTCCCATCTACATGTCAATATTATCATCCATGACAAATTTCATGATGATCAGACGAACAGTACGACCTGTGGACCGTGCTAATGGATTAAATTTTGAAATCCAAGATGGCCGCTGGCGGCCATGTTTTTTGTCCGAATGACCCCAAAATGACTCGTTCCCATCTACATTCCAATTTCAGCAGCCATGACAAATTTTATGATGATCGGACTAAAGGTACGACCTGTAGCCCGTGCTAAAGGATTTAGTCATATAAAGAGTAAAATCAAAGATGCCTGCTGGCGGCCATGTTTTTTGACCGAATGACCCCAAAATGACTTGTTCCCATCTACATGTCATTATTAACATTCATGACAAATTTTATGATGATCAGACTAAAGGTACGACCTGTAGCCCGTGCTAAAGAATTTAGTCATACAAAGAGTAAAATCCAAGATGGCTGCTGGCGGCCATGTTTTTGGGCCAAATGACCCCAAAATTACTCGTTCCCATCTACATGTCAATATTAACATCCATGACAAATTTGATGATGATCAGACTAAAGGTACGACCTGTAGCCTGTGCTAAAGAATTTAGTCATACAAAGAGTAAAACCAAGATGGCTGCTGGCCGCATGTTTTTAGGCCGAATGACCCCAAAATTACTCGTTCCCATCTACATGTCAATATTAACATCCATGAAAAATTTCATGATGATTAGACGAACAGTACGACCTGTGGCCCGTGCTAATGGATTGAATTTTGAAATCCAAGATGGCCACTGGCGGCCAATGTTTTTTGTCCGAATGACCCCAAAATGACTCGTTCCCATCTACATTCCAATTTCAACAGCCATGACAAATTTTATGATGATTGGACTAAAGGTACGACCTGTAGCCCGTGCTAAAGGATTTAGTCATACAAAGAGTGAAATCAAAGATGCCTGCTGGTGCTGGCTGGTGGCCATGTTTTTTGGCCGAATGACCCCAAAATGACTCGTTCCCATCTACATGTCATTATTAACATTCTTGACAAATTTTATGATGATCAGACTAAAAGTACGACCTGTAGCCCGTGCTAAAGAATTTAGTCATACAAAGAGTAAAATCCAAGATGGCTGCTGGCGGCCATGTTTTTGGGCCAAATGACCCCAAAATTACTCGTTCCCATCTACATGTCAATATTAACATCCATGACAAATTTCTGACGATCAGACAAACAGTACGCCCTGTAGCCCGTGCTAATGGATTGAATTTTGAAATGCAAGATGGCCACTGGCGGCCATGTTTTTTTACCGAATGACCCCAAAATGAATCATTCTAGTCTAAATGTTGATGTCAACAGCTATGACAAATTTCATAATGATCCGATCAAAGGTACAACCTGTAGACTGGATTGTTGACGCCTTACGCACACACGGACGACGGACGACAAAGCCATGGCAATAGCTCAAACTTTACAAAGTAAAGTTGAGCTAAAAATGACTATAGGTCGTTTGTTGTACTTATTATCTGTACATTTCCCTCCAATAAATAAGACTCCTTCTGTACTTGTATTATCTGTTGTCTGCTTATATTTCCCTCCAGATGAATAATAGACCATTCCAATGTATATTTTATAACTAAGTGGAAGAATCCATTTAGTATCAAAACGGATTAACTGAGTCCGTAAGTGTACAGTGTACTGTTCTGGATTCACAATGGCCAGAAAATTCTTTTGGCCAAACATAATTGTTTGGCCATTTTTTAGAAAAACCTTAGGCCAAATTTAACAAAAGATGGACTGTCGTCCGGTGCATACCCCCTCGTGGCATACCGCCTCGTGTGGGCATATCTATAACTTATGAGGGCTATACTCAGACAGATGGACCCAAACACCAGCATTTTCATATAAACAAAGATGAGTAACTATAGAACAATAAAAACAAAACAAACATTTGAATGTGCCATTAAATGTCCTCATAGTGGTGAACATCCATACAAAATTTCATTGAGATCCGAGCATTACTGTTCAAGTTATGAGCTGAACAGACATTGGATGGACCAAAAAGCCAACATTTCCAGATAAACAAAGATGAATAACTCTAGAATGGAAAAGCAGAACAGAACAATGGAACCCTCTATTGAATGTCCTCATAGTAGTGAACATCCATACCAAATTTCATTGAGATCCCAGCACAACTGTTGAAGTTACGACATGAACAGACACCAGACGGACCAAAAAGCCAACATTTCCAGATAAACAAAGATATATAACTCTAGAATGGGAAATCCGAACAAAACAATGGAACCCTCTTTTTAATGTCCTCATAGTAGTGAACATCCATACCAAATTTCATTGAGATCCCAGCACAACTGTTGAAGTTACGATATGAACAGACACCAGACGGACCAAAAAGCCAACATTTCCAGATAAACAAAGATGAATAACTCCAGAATGGAAAATCCGAACAAAACGATGGAACCCTCTTTTTAATGTCCTCATAGTAGTGAACATCCATACCAAATTTCATTGAGATCCGAGCACTACTGTTCAAGTTATGACATGAACAGACATCGGACGGACGTACAGACGCACGCACGGACGGACGGACAGGTGCAAAACAGTATACCCCCCTTTTTTTTTTTAAAGGGGGTATAATAAGCAAAAATATAGGATCATTGAGAAAACCGAAACAAAAACAAAATGATATTAATGACAAAAAAAATAACATAAAGTAAGGTAAAAGAGAATAAAACATGATCACAGAAAATAACTGAATAATTTTGAGATGGACTTCTACATTTATGAATTTGAGAATCCCCTCCTATGGAAGCTGATGTTATCAAGATGAATTAGGTGGCATACTTTATTATGTACAGGTCTGAATCGGCTCATGCAGGAGCCACTACTTATGAATAAACATCATGAACAATAAATAAAAACATAATAATAGCATCATAACGATGAAAACTCATCTCCCAAAAGAAAAGTTTCCACGGATATAATGTGAATATATATTAATTTTATTATTTACATCGATGCGTGCCTTTAATAATGTTGTCTGTATGATTTATTTGTTACAATAGGTGATTCTTACAATATTACTCAGTTCATTTGCAATAATATATTCACCCATGGATATGGCGTCATATATGACGTACTCATCTGTAAATTGGTTAAGGTACTGAAGAGTACATGAAGGAGAGTTAAGGAACTTGAAATCCTGAAGGTCACTATTGTGACAATTACTTTAATAATATTTAGAACATTATAAACAAACGTCCCTGTTTATTAACATATACCGGTAATGACTTAAAATTATGATACGGAACCATTATCCACTGGAGTATTGAGCATTCCCGAAACCTACTGCTATGGAATCTTAATATAGTAATGCCCTAAATAATCGATTCCTTAATCACAGCAGCATTATTGGTAATTTTTCAGGATTAAGTCGGAAATATGGCTTGTTGCAATTCATCGGAAAGCTCTCATTTAGAATGGCAACATATTTCCTGAAAAATTACCAATAATTCTGCTGTGGTTAAGGAGTTGATTATTTAGGGCATTACTGTACCAAGTGTCCAAAGATTAATTCATATCACTGATGTATTTAACCCTTCCATGACTGGAACTTACTGAAATTTTGCGAAAACCATGTGCCAGTGCATTCTCTTATATATGTTAGTCTCCCATAGGGAGCCTCGCATATATAAGACAATACATTAGATTAGCCTAACAATATTTATCTTGACCTTGTATGCCAGTGCATTCTATTATATATGCAAGGCTCCATATGGGAGACTCACATATATATAAGAGAATGCACTGGCACAGGGTCTTTAATGCTGCACCAGCGCAGTCCCGCCATGAAAGGGTTAATGAGGCACTTGAGTGATCCCATTGAAACTGACTCATTTCTAAATCTTCACCAAACCAGTATGAGTCTTTTGAATAGTTATTTGACTAAAAAGACTTTCTGAATATCTAATCCTGCTATGCATGACTAGATACTTATCATGGTACTGAACTTGTTTTATAAAGCTTTTCTCTTCACATAATTAGAACAAGAAACATGATTGGAGAAATAGCACTTTGGATTAATGGCACTCTCCACTACTGGTAGAACAATATTATACTACAAGTGTTCATCAATGAGAGCAACAAACACATAATATCGGTTAACTCTTTTATGACAGGAGCGTCCTGAAATTTTGCGAAAACCCTATGCCAAGGCATTCTCTTATATATACGAGTCGCCCATATGGTGTCTCACATATATCAGATAATGCATTGGCCTAACAATATTTACCTTGACCTTGTAAGCCAGTGCATTCTTTTATAAATGGGAGACTTGCATATATAAGAGAATGTACAGGCACAGGATCTTCAATGCTGCACCAGCGCATCTCCCGTCATGAAAGGCTTAAGCTGATATTGTTGAAATCATAAAGCAATCAAGTATTGTCTATTGATTAAAAAATCTGATAATAATAATCATTGTTTTTATAAGTAAGCATGTGTGTAACTTCTGATAAATTGTTATCCAGACATACACAGTTGAGCAACTGATGCTAAACTGTTGATGACTGTAAAGGTGTCAGTGAGATCTGGCGATATTTGAAGAGGTGATTACATGAAATTTAGTTTGGCTGTTTTCAAAAAATTCTGACCATTGGCCAATTTGGCTACAATAGCATGAACCCCAGGTGGTACTGTCCTGAGTGACTGTTCAGTGATTTTCCAATTTGCAGAGTTTTGGTGATGGCTGGTTCCACTGACAAGCCAGCAGGGGAAAGTGAGCAACTTCTAGAGTGGAGTGAGAGCTCAGCACATCTTTACTGATCAACTTCAATTTTCTAATAACTTTTCCCTAGCTGGAAACCATTTTGCCGTATTTATGTGACAGGGAGAAGTCACATTGCCCTGAAATTCAGCTCTAGACAGGTCCCTGGCTGGTTCCTAATATTACAAGATAAAGCCTGATTCTTACTAATAATATATTCCAGCTGTCAGTAAAACTGAGACTCAATTTGAAGAAAATGTTGGTGATACTAATGCACCTCGCTAATTTGAGAAATTTTAGACTAGACCGGAAAAATGGGCCATTTTTGGCATTGGAAGGGGTCTGTATTCGTTAGTTGGTGCCACCAAGGATAATTCATACCATGAGACAGACTGACCTGCAGTTGATATTCCAGAACTGGCAATTCTTCTCCGTCCTTTGGTCCAAACTGTCTCCTCATGGCAGAGTACCTTATGGCAATGGTGATGGCTAGTTTTAGATTACATGCAGCCATACCAGTGATACCAACCCGACCACCTGATAGAGCTCCCAATGACGCACCAAATCGTTTGTTTGGATCCTGAATTTAAACAAATTAATACATTTAGGTACAAAACATTACAGTGATTGACAAGTTTACAAAGTAAAAACACCAAATAGTTTGTACCTATACCATAATCCAAGCATCCATTATATAATAAAAAATGTTTTATAGCTCCCATCTAGAGGTCACCCGAAGATTCACATGAAGTTTAAGATGAATCAAATGAAAACTGTTGGTTGTAGAATTTAGTCAAGCAAAGAGTAAAATACAAAATAGTTGCCGAGGGCCATGTTTTTGATCGAAAATTGCTCAAATTGTATAGCTCATATCTAGAGGTCACCCTGAACATTCATATCAAGTTTGGGATCAATCGGATGGAAAATGTTGATTGTAGGGTATGCCGTAAGATTTCGTCATCTGATGATCGGATGACGATTGTGGCCTGTAGGGAGTGCCAAAGAAAACTGTTGATTGACTATTTAGACTATGCATGCACGGACACATGGCTACAGTGAAGTAATTTTTCAGGATTTAGTCGGAAATATGGCTTGTTGCCATTCATCGGAAAGCTCTCAGTGAGAGCTTTCCGATGAATGGCAAGAAGCCATATTTCCGACTAAATCCTGAAAAATTACCCATAATTCTGCTGTGGTTAAGGAGTCGATTATTTAGGGCATTACTGTATTGTCACTTGATTAAGGGGCAGACACACATTTTGCATAAATCCAGCCAAAATGGCAAGAGATATTTAACAAAGAATTCCTCTGGATCTATCCAGCAAAAAATCTTGATATTCACATATCAACATCTTCATTGTACATGGAATCTGAGATGTCAATGCATTTTAATACATTTGATAGGTTGAAAATAATATTTTAATTTTGTACCAATAACTGTTAGAATAATTAATAATTTCACACAACACTCCAATCACCAAATAGTTTATTGTCTTGACTCTGTGAGAGGAGGCTTCATTTGTATCATAACGTTGAGTTTATTTTTTAATTCCATATTACAACATCATATTATATATTATAACTAGCCGATGAGCCCGACGTTGTCCGGGCTATTCAAAAACCAAATTTCAAGTCGATAGCTCCACCCGTTTCCGAGATCTCGTCTGCGCATGCGCGAAGCTGGCGTCACACGGGCTCGGCGACCCGATAAAATTGGTATCCGGGACAAGATACATTCACATAGCAAATTTCAAGTCGATAGCTCCACCCGTTTCCGAGATCTGGTCTGCGCATGCGCGAAGCTGGTGTCGCACGGGCTCGGCGACCCGATAAAATTCGTATCCGGGGCAAGATACATTCACATAGCAAATTTCAAGTCGATAGCTCCACCCGTTTCGGAGATCTTGTCTGCGCATGCGCGAAGCGGGCGCCGCACGGGCTCGCCAATACGACAACGTCGACCGCCTGGTCAAACTACACACACGTACCAAGTTTCGTCCCGATCGGTCGAGAATCGTAGATTTGTATAAATGACAGACATACAGACAAACAGAGGTCTTCAAAATATATATGAGATGAAGAATAAAGCAGTCACAAATATTCCAGACCAATGAAAACAAATATTGATACGCAATGTGGTCCACTCAAGCAGGGAGCAATCAACTGGAATTAGGCCACATTGTTAAGATAAATGGTGGTCAGCTTTAACATGCTTATAAACCATGACCCATACCTCATACCATGGAGAAGAGTATGTAGAAATTTGGTGTATATTGGCGACAAAACGTTGCTGCCCCTCCCTCTTTTCTGCCCCTGACAACAGCATCACTTTATAAAATTCTAACCTGCACCATTATCTTCCTCATAAAAAATTACCCCTGTTAGACCCCTTTGGTCCCCCGTGAATTTTTATAGAACACAAACAGGCATTTACCTTGACCTTGTAAGCCAGTTCCTTCCCTAATATATGAGAGGCTCCCTACGGGAGACTCGCATATAAAGGAGAATGCACTGGCACAGGACCCTTAATACTTCACCAGTGCAGCTCCCATCATGAAAGGGTTAAGGGGCACATAATACCTTGGTATGTGTAGTACACCTGACAGCCATTAACATTGACACCTGATCTGATGGCGACACCTTTGCGCCATCCTGGACATGGAACTAGTGGAGGTATTCCAACATATGCTTTGATCTGTCCAAACACAGCAGACAGAGTTTTGCAAGAGAGTCATGCAGAGATTTTTCAACTTCACTATGTCTTTGAGCTAGTCACCGACTGACCTAACACGATACAATATTACCTGGCAGCATACTTAGAACTACATATATTACTAATGCTTACTTTATATGGAGTTACATAAGTTCCATCTGGTTTCACATCTCCGGTTTTATTCAATAAGTTTTCCCTTGGAATTCTTAGGTTATGGAAGAGTGCAAAACTGAAAATAAAGTTCAAATATGTTATGGCATATAAAACAATTCTAACAGCTCTTCCTGTTGCAAACTGTGATATAACTATTACACGGATTATACAAGTATTAACAAACTTATTTGGTGTTACTAAAAAATTTGTTTAATTAGGCTATTAAAAAAAAATTCCCGTGTTCTCAAGCACCGCCCGCGTCATGAAAATGTCGGCGCATCTAAAAAAAAATTTCGCCAAATCAAATCATAATTTACACAACACCGGTATTTGTAGACTCCCGGGACAATATTTTTTATGTACCGGTTTCATTTCGCGTAATCAAACACCGCTATTCGTTTACTCACGGAACAATATTTGTATGCACCGGTTCCTGTTTCGTTTCCATATAAATTTCACGTGTTTATGAATCGAATTGCAAATAAAAGATGCTACTTTCTGCCCTTATTACTAGCGGGTTCAAGATAATAAAGACTTGGACTATTTTCGGATCTATTGATATATGAAGTTTACGAACACATTATAAAAATAGAGAAACCAATTATTTCCGAAAATGCCACGGGTCCAGTTTGTTACGTTGGTAATTCGATGGAAGGGGTCTTCCAAAAAGTTTCATCCGACTCTAACATCAAAGAGGTGGTTGAATGTTATGGGAGGTACTTTAAATTTGACATGCAGGTATTAACTGTTCCCAATAAAGAGACACCTACATTTAATCAAGAGGAAGAACAGACATGTTCGAGTCGAAATCCTTTCGACATATTGATGTAAAAACTGAAAATCTTGCCCCCAAAGTCAAGTGTGTTGCTAGTTTTGGGAACACCTTGGACAAAAGAAAGCAATTAACCAATAATTTCAGAGACTATCTCGAGACAGAAAACTTGATGTTCTCTAAACAGTTCATTGAAACTGGCAAAAAAATTGTCTCCATTCTGATTGATGCAATTTGGTTCATGGACCCACACCTTGAGAAATTGGAGGAAAGAAGTATTTTTGTGCTAGAATTGTTTGCTAGCTACCAAGGATACGACATGACATTAATGCTGAAATCCCACCATTCTACTGGGCGACAAAAGTGGTCGCATCTAAAAAAATCGCTCCTCGTATTATGTAAAAAATTGGTGATGTCACAAAATCAGATAACCTATGTACGAAACAAAGCTTTGTTTCTTTATTAATGCCATGGGGGAATGAGGTACATGTACAAAAGAACAATATATACATGCATGTGTATGTATTGAAGATGACTAATAACTATCGACTTGTGAAAAAGGACATAACTGAAATATGTTAATTTGAGGTATGTTTTTGAGAATTTATAAAAAAAAACACAAAAAAACAGCCTCCCTGCCTCGTCTGATTTTTTAGGAAAAATTGCCTGAGAACACGGGTATTTTTTTTAATGGCCTTATACATACCCATTATCTATGCCATTGAGGCCAATTTTTTCTCCCATATCTCCGACTGTGACTCCAGGAATAGATAGCAGTGTCTTTTGATCTCTGAGTGGAACAATGAACTGATGAAGGCCATGACACACATTATCAGGAGTATACAGCTGGGCATACACTATGGCATGAGTGGCGTATTTACCCATGTTTCCTACCCAAACCTTGCAAGCTTCTATGGAAGGTGTGTTGATGATAAACTCCTGAAAATACATTCTTTCAGTCTAATAATCAGTGGCAAAGATATACATGGAGAGTATGCGGAACTCACATTTTCTGGAAAATAAATAAGAGAGTAATCAATTGGTTTCGATTCTTATTTGACATAATTCATGAGGTGATTCGGGCCTGGTAAAACTTGAGTGAGCGTGAGTGTTTATTGTAGTGGAAAATTGCTGTCTGCTAGTAATTTGATAACAAACTGTTTGTTCAGATTGGTAGATTGTTCAACACAGGGATCAGCCCAGAGCTGACTTTCAGGGCTTTTCAGTGACTTTTCCTTGTCACAAAAATGAGGTAAAGTGGTCTTCGTCTATGGCAAAGTGCATGTTAGAAAATTGAAGTTGATCAGTAATCGCTTTATAACGAAAGTAGGAAAGATGAAAAATGTAAATTATAATTTGAATGGTTAAAATATGAAGTCTTTGCATTCACATCATGTCTCGGGTAGCCATGCATAATAATCAATCATAATTGTTAGAAAATAGCTACATTTTATATAATTTTATATATGTACAGTAATGGCATAATAATCAACTCCTTAACCACAGCAGAATTATAGGTAATTATTCAGGATTTAGTCGTAATATGGATTGTTGCCATTCATCGGAAAGCTCTCACTGAGAGCTTTCCGATGAATGGCAACAAGCAATATTTCCGACTAAATTCTTAAAAATAACCCATAATTCTGCTGTGGTTAAGGAGTGATTATTTAGGGCATTATTGTAGTGTAGAGTTTTGCAGATTTTCTTGGTCAATGGAGATTTCAAGGTGACTTCCTCTGAGTGACTGCAACATTAGGTTGAAAGGAGAGAGAACAGGGATAAGAAGTCGCATATGTCACCCTGTAAGCTGGTCCCTGGTTCAGCACTTTGTGGAACTGGTAGTGACTTCTATATGATTGGCCAATACAATTTTGAGGTATATTAGGTCAAACTGATCCAAAAAAAGACGTCAAAATAAGAACAATGTCCACAACATTCTATTGTGGGGGGCAGTTGTTATTAAACATAATTTATTCCCACCATATTTTATACGAAGTGTCTCTGTTGAAAGCGCCGTAAATATAGCCACGGATATTAAATTTAAGCCGTGACGTCACCATACTCATAACTCATGATGTATGTCATTTTGATTCTTCCACAATGGCGACAGCTCAGTTTTGATGACAGGGACTTCCTATTGCCTAGAATCGAATACTCTACAGGTGTGGGGTACATAATTATGCACAGGTTTATAATTCATGTTTCCCCAAAAATGTTATAAGTGGCCTAAACAATACAAACAGCCGAGAATATCAAATATCAGGATTTAGTGGGAAAATGGCTTGTTGCCATTCATCGGAAAGCTCTCACTGAGAGCTTTCCGATGAATGGCAACAAGCCATATTTCCTACTATGCCTACAATTGTAGACTATGCCTACAATTGTAAGAACAAGTTTATAATCTGTTTTTGTTATGCATATATTATGTAGGCTACCAAATGCAAGCAAACTGTTTCAAATCCTAATTATATAGACACACAGAAAACTGTGTACAGGTATATGACTTCAAGGTTTTGTATGATGTCATCAATTAACTTTGATTCAACCCGAATGACATCACGGAGCCATGGCCTATTTCATACCTCAAAATTTAGTTGAGAAAAATTAACACTGTAAATTTGACTATCACAATACCAGTACCTGTGTTTTCCGTTCATATCTAGCTGTTGTTTGCATGTTCTTTGTGTTACTGCCATGACTAAGTTCTGTTAATGCAAAACATCCAAAGTTCTGAAATATAAAGGATCTATTATAAATGCTACAGAAGCAATAAACTATAAAATGTCTTTACATCAAGGTAATTCACAGACTATCCGTTAAAATACATGGTGAATGATAAGTTAACATGTTCGCTGCAGACACCCCCATATATATACTTCCTGTGTGCCAACTTCATATTATGTATTATCTGAATATAATTCGGTGTTTTATGACCTGCAAACACCATAATAATGTGTATAGCTGCCCAGGTCCCACAGAAACATGTCAAAAACCAACTAAGAGATAACTCGTAGTCGGCAACCAAGATTAGAATCAGAGATATTTTCAACCAGATGCTGATTACGAGTTATCTCGTACAAACGTTCTGTTAAGTTTTTATAATTTAATTTACATCAGAGGATTGCGCGAACTTCTTCAAAATGTAAACACTTGTTCCATTGACCTTCATGCACAACTTAGCTCAATAAAATCAATTAAAACAATTCAAAATGTCTAACTTTACCGGTGACGAAGTCGCAGCGATGATAATAGATGGCGGTGACACTGAACTTAGCGACTTGGAATCAGAAAAAGATATTATATCGTTGGGAAGTGACTATGATCCTCTTGTTACTTTCAGTCTGCAATTCCTCCGAATAAGCTCAAACAACAACCTACTAAGCTACATTGGGTCTGCAGGCGGCTTGGAAACAGGAGAGAGAGAGAGCAGACAATGTATGTGAGATCTTCCTCGATGCTCCTGCCTGATGTGTAGAGGAATGCTTCAGAATATATCATACCGATGGGTTATGAACCTTATGTGCACATTGATATGAACAGGACAGAGGCCAACTAATTATGTGCGCCAGACCTCTCGCATTATATATGTGTATATCACATGAAACCCCTATTATATCATTAAACAAGACAGTCAATGACTGTGGGGTCGCTCACCAGACTGCAAAGACTGATAAGACTGGGACTCTGGAGACCACAACAGTCAGAACTTTTCATAATCACTTTAAAAGAAGTAGATATCAAAAGAGTTAAATCTAAAACAAAAAAATTGGAGTTATGTACCTGGCCCCGCCCACATTTGACCCAGTGACCTGATTTGAACAAATCTGAACCCCAGTCACCCAAGGATCCTTCATACCAAATATGAACCCATATAGCCTGATGGTATTTGAGAAGAAGTCACTTTAAGAATACTATGGAGGGAAAGAGTTATGGCCCTGGCTTCGCAACTATTTCAAGTAAACTCATTTGAACAAATCTGAATGTGAGTCACCTAGGGAACATCCACACCAAATATGAAACCATTCGGTCTTATTGTTCTGAAGATGTTTAAAAGAATTACTATGGTGGGAAAGAGTTATGGCCCTGGCTTCGCAACTATTTGACCCAGTGACCGCATTTGAACAAATCTGAATGAGAATCACCTAGGGAACATCCACACCAAATATGAACCCATTTGGTCTTATGGTTCCAGAGGAGAAGATGTTCAAATAATTGTTGTCGGACGGATGGACGGACAGACGATGGACGGACGAGGAGTGATGACTATAGCTCCGCCGGAGCACAGGTAGGGTGGCTGGTTGATAATTAAATCTCTTATCTCCGCCCCTATTTGAACAAACGTGAATCCCCATCTATGAGATCCATTCATTTGGTAATTTCAGACATTATATTTTAAGAGTTGAACTGAACTGATTTTCCTAAAATGACCCCAAATCTGAAAAAATCTAAACCCCAGTCACCGAAGGACCATCCATACCAAACATAATCTAAATAGTCCAGATGGTTCTTGAGAAGAAATTGTTTTAAGAATTACTATGGAAGGAAAGAGTTATGGCCCTGACTTCTCACATATTTGACCTGATGAACTCATTTGAACAAATCTGAATGTGAGTCACCTGGGGGACATCCACACCTAAATATATAAACCCATTTGGTCTTTAATATGTATCTGGAGAAGAAAACAATTGATGGACGGATAGAGACATAATGACAGATGGATGGATGGGAGAACAGTCTGACATAGAGACTGACAAATTCAATCCAATATACCCCCCAAGTTTTCTTTTCAAAATCAGGGTATAATGAGTTCAACTGGATACTGGTGGTTAAGAACATAATATTCGAACAGACAAGCCTGAACATAGTGTCTGACATTTTCAGAATGAGGTCCCCAAAGGGTGAATTTAATGACACAATCCTGCAATGCGGGCTAGCATCACCAAATTCACCCTCTGTGGACCTCATTCTGTGTAGGCCTCAACTGCTATGGGAGACATAGCATTAGATTGAAGTTCTCCAGTTAAAGTTGGTGATGTGCACCCATTGGGCACCTCAATTATGCATTTTATATTCACAAATTAGGGGATATAGAAACTAAACAGAAGGGCTAAAGTAAGTAAAAATGTCAATTTAAGTGCCTATATACTTCCCAGAAGATGAGGCCTAAGCAGAATGAGGACCCTGGCTAGTGTATTTGGTGATGCTAGACTGCTGTGCAGGGTAGCATAACTAAATTCACCCTCTGGGGACCTCATTCTGCAAATGCCAGATAGAAGACAAATTTAATCCAATATATACCCCCCCCCCCCCATTTTTCTTTGAATATTAGTCGTATGATTTCATCTGGATAAGTGGTGATTAAAACAATAATATGAAATGGCCAAACCTGAATTTAGTATGTCTGACATTTGCAGAATTAGGTCCCAAAAATGTGGATTTAATGACAATATTCTGTAAGGCAGGCTAGCATCACCAAATTCATCCTCAATCTGATTAGGCCTCAATGGCCAATAAAACCAAGGAACAGATTGAAGTCCTACAGTTGAAGTTGGTGATACACACCCATTGAGCACCTCAATTATGCATTTTATCTTCTGCAAATTAGGGGGACATTGAAACTGAACAGGTGGAAAAAGTGACTAAATCAAACTGTCAATTTGATACTTAGGTTACTTCCAAGAAGATGAGGACTAAGCAGAATTAGGTCCCTGGCAGGTGTATTTGGTGATGCTAGCATGCTGTATGGAATAGCAACACTAAATTCACCATCTGGGGACCTCACTATGTAAATGTCAGACACACTATTTCCAGACTTGAAGAAATCAAAGCCATTCACAGTATCATTGAATGTCAGTCATTAAATTGCTACAGATATGTTTAGATTAGAATAATACATGTCATCTGGCCAGTTTATATAATTAATGACCTGTACCTTTACAGATATATATATGCCTCTGTGGTGAGAAGACATATTAAATTGAGAGGTGATATGGCTTGGAATGGATCTTGGTTGATGGCAGGGTTGGGCCTGGGCCATATGGGAGGGGGTGGGTGGGGGAGGGTGGAATGTTTCCATAATTTCATCAAAGAGTAAAGATTCATAACTCTGCAGATGTTATATATAATGGTGTCACTTTTTTTCAAATTTTAAAACATGTCCCAGAAGATGAGGCCTAAGCAGAATAAGGTAATTGAGGTGTATTTGGTGATGCTAGCCTGTTGTATGGGGTAGCAACACTAAATTCACCATCTGGGGACTTCATTCTGCAAATGTCAGACACACTCAGTGTTCGCGCTGGACCGAAAAAAACTTTAGCCAAAAGTTTAGCCAAATGAAAATTTTATTAGCCAAATGAAAAAAACTTTAGCCAAATTAAATCATCGTCTTATGGTCGGTTCACAATTAATGACTAAAACGTCAAATCTAACAGGTAAAATACACAATAATTTAACTAATTTTGATGAACTAGAAATATTTGTATATATGTCATTTAAATTTTATTAATCTTTATATGAAAGAGTGATTCACATTTGGCTGATTAAGCTATTGTCTTACACTTGGTGCTCATAAACCTTGGCCGTCATAAATACAATGTCATCATAAACATGCATTGTGCAGGAGCCCCGTGAGTGACCAGACAGACAATGGGGGATTAGCGGATTAAATGTAAAATAATGATATGACCTTTTGCTGTTTCATGCAGAGTGACGGGTTTCCCTTTGTACTGTCCGCGATCGGGTTTCCCTTGTAAAGTCGGCGATATATTCCCACTTAAGTATACGATGTTTTCGGACTAGATCGTTCACATCACATAATTAAAAACCCACTTGCCAAAAATTCATGCTTCCAGTCTCTATTTGGGGTCAAAAAAAGTTTAGCCAAAAGTTTAGCCAAATGAAATTTTTATTAGCCAAATTCGAAAAAGATTAGCCATTGGCTAATTTGGCTACCGACAGCGCGAACACTGGACACACTATGTCCAGGCTTGGAGAAATGAACTATTCCTTGTAGACTCTGGTAGTTGTTTAGCTAATGTCATGTCTTGTAATGACAGATGGTAAACTGGTCTGAAGCAAGCAGTATTCAGCAAGAGGATCGGGTGACCACACTATGAAAAATTGGCTTTTCAATAATACAGGCTAGAGTGTCCTCTTAAAAATTAATAGTGCATAGCAAAGGGGTGTGAATTATAAAGGGCCATAACTCTGTTAAAATATATCGGATCAAACCCATATTTTAACTTGATCTGTATATAAGTGTCAAAAATTCATATACCAAATTTGGTGTTGATCAGATGAAAAATGTTTGAGTAATCCTGTCTTGGATGAATTCTATATTAAAACAAGAGTGGGAGGGGTTAAATAAACAATACCAAAATCCATACAGATGAAGAACATGCTAAGAAAAATCTAGGTAAGAAATATGAGGCTGTGATTTGTCCTAAACAAAAATTAAAGGTCAAAATGCAAAAATTAAATTTTTTGTTTTTAAAGTTATGTCCCTGGCTCTGCCCCTATTTGACCCAGTGACCCCATTTGAACAAATATGAACCCCAGTCACCCAAGGTATCTCTGTACCAAATATAAGCTAAATCGGCCAAATATTTTTTTAGAAGAAGTCATTGTAAGAATCACTATGAGTTATGGCCCTGGTTTCTCAACTAATTGACCGGGTGACCTCATTTGAACAAATCTGAACACCAGTCACCCAAGGACTCTCCATACCAAATATTAGCTAAATTGGCCCAATGGTTATGGACAAGAAGTTGTTGTAAGAATTACTATGGAGGAATAGAGTTATGGCCCTTGTTTCGCAACTATTTGACCCAGTGACCTCATTTGAACAAATCTGAATGAGAGTCACCTAGGGAACATACACACCAAATATGAACCAATTCGGTATGATGGTTTAAGAGGAGAAGATGTTTTTAAAAAAGTTGACGGACAGACGGACAGACGGACAGACGGACGGACGGACGGACGGACGACGGACGAGGAGTGATGACTATAGCTCCACCGGAGACTTTGTCTCAGGTGAGCTAAAAAGCCATTACATATGTCCTTATCTCTCACTAGTTATGAACAGGTGCATGCTTCCTGGGCGGCACATGCAAATTAGTTACATATCACTTGGCATTGCGCCAACAAAATGACATTGCATCTTTACAGTGATTCAGGTGGATTAATACTATTTCAAAAAGCCGTGCATATCACCAACACCAGACAATGCAAAATGATTGCTTCGTTCATTAAAGTTAAATTCTTGTCAAACATCGTTGCACTAAAAAAGTACAAAGTAAAGTTGAGCTAAATAGGTATGGGTGGCTTCGGAATGACTTGCCGAACATATATGACCATTTATAGGTTATAATATTGAGTTTAAGTACATGTTCGTGACAAATTATTGCTCGAAAATATTGATTTTATAACTGGGTCAAAGGCCTCTGAGCGGACAGGGATGATGACAACCCAATTTCTTCGGTATATTTTGGTAGTTTCTGATACTATATCTCGACTTTACTTTGTTCAATTTCGCCGATTTATATGTCAAATGAAAGGGAATTTGTTTGCCAATAAGACATGCCAGAGGATATTTTTGCTAAAATGATTTCTAGAATTGATTATAGTTTTGATAGTTGGAGTGGTTTTAGCCAAAATCTATCTTTTGAACATTGGTATTGTCTATATTGGTATTTTAGCATTTTCCTCAGCGGCCTGTTATTATAACGGCTTATGTCCATGTTTAGAGTTGAAATTTGATACCCCATCCACAGTAAGAGTTAACTCATAGTAGCAACCCTGAAGGATGCTGAACTACGATATAACTCGTTGTCGGGAATGAACATGTCTTAAAGACTAATTGATGAGTAGTTCCCTTAGGAAATGTTTGAATAATAAGTTCAACAAATGGCCATAGTTTGAACTTATTATCTAAACAGTTCTCACCAATCAATAGGAATTATTCTGCACTTGTATTATCTTTTTGTATGTCTGCTCATACACAGTAATGCCCTAAATAACCCACTCCTTAATCATAGCAGAATTATGGGTAATTTTTCAGGATTTAGTCGGAAATATGGCTTGTTGCCATTCACCGGAAAGCTCTCACTGAGAGCTTTCCGATGAATGGCAACAAGCCATAATTCCGACTAAATCCTGAAAAATTACCCATTATTCTGCTGTGGTTAAGAAGTCGATTATTTAGGGCATTACCGTATCTTGATACATATATTCCAATGTATACTATTATAACAGATGGGAGAATCCATAAAGTATAAAGGGTTAAAAGACCACTGTCCGAAGCAAGGGTGTTAAGGCACATGCAGACCACTTCTGTGCATGATGCTCTCTTAGAACAAATATAATATCATTGATAGGATTTGCCTTAATTGAGTGTCGCGCTCTGAGAATTTACTCGGGTTTTTCCGGCTCTTTCCATGACAGATATAGACAAAGTCACCGGATCAACATTGCCAAGATCATTTAACAAAATGGGTGTTTAGAATTCTCAGATATCTACATAGGAACTCATACTATTACTAGCCATGCAAGGGCATGAAGTCTTATATAATTCAAGTCAAGAATGCATCTTATAAAAATCAGTAATCCTGAAGTAACGATGGTTGTTCTGCCTGTAGCAAGCCGGCCAACATAATTAACTCCTTGTCATCGCTATCTTATAATCTAATTCATTTGTAGATTCAAAGTTAACCCGATCTATTTCAAGTTGAAATGTTGCAGCATCTTAGATGTAGATGCTGCTATTTGGTCATTTTGAAAAGGAAAATACAAACAAAGACCCCAACCCCAAATTCCCCCACCCCCACGTAGAATGATGGAAATCCATGACAATGTTTTGATGCCATTGACCTGAAATCATGACACTCACATCGCCATATGCATGGGCCTTTACCAGCCTTATGTCTTCATCTGACTCACAATCTATTACAAGCTATTACCAGTAAATTAGATATGACATTTTTGTCCAGAACGGCCTGTTATCAAACTACAGTAATGCCCTAAGTAATCGACTCCTTTAACACAGCAGAATTATGGGTAACTTTTCAGGATTTAGTCGGAAATATGGGTTGTTGCCATTCATTGGAAAGCTCTCCCCGAGAGCTTTCCGATGAATGGCAACAAGCCATATTTCCGACTAAATCCTGAAAAGTTACCCATAATTCTGTTGTGTTTAAGGAGTCGATTACTTAGGGCATTACTGTATGTGAATATTGCTTCAATTTGCCCTTAAACCGAGTAATATCATATTAAAACATCACCAATCAGAGTAATATCATTTTGCGGCATCACAAATCTGAGTATTATGATTTTACGGCTTTTCCATAATTCAACTTCACTGCTAAATAACATGCAGATAACAATTGTTGTGATGTCACTCATATGAAAGAGGCTGATATCAGGCCTAATATCAAATCAACCAAGTAATATCCTCTAATTATTAATTAGATATAACATTTTTGTCCAGAATAGCATGTTATCGAACTAGGCTATTGCCCTTAAACCGAGTAATATCAATTTGCGACATAATCCGAGTAATATTGATTTACGACATGCTGAATATATACTTCACTGCTGTAATATAATGTGTACGTATCCATTTTTGCGAAGTCACTCATCTTAAAGAGTTGTCAGTTACTAAGAGGCGATCTAATTAATAGATAGGATATTACTTGGTTGGTTTGATATTATTGGCCTGATATAAGCCTGTGGTAACCTCATATCAATCTTTGACCTTCAGTCTCATGCTGATGTGAGGTTACCTCGGGCTGATATCGGCCTAATATCAAACAAACCAAGTAATATCCTTTAATTATAAACCAGCAGTCAGATGACTCAAATTTCTCAAAAACGTTTACCTGTTATTTACTATTTACTACTGAGCACTGAGTGGATTTTCACATTCAGTTCTTACAAAATACATTGGAATAGTTCATACTTCATTTGTAGGGAAGTTCAGACAGTATCAGCAGACCAAAGGTTTTGAAATACCCTGCAGATACATTATTTTGTAACTAGGGCTTCACGGTTTTTCGGTATTTAGTCATACCGCGGTTTTATTGTTAATACCGTGTAGTCGGTATTGGATTACTTGAATAGTCGGTATATCGCGGCACGCTATATTTTCTTCTTTTAGTGTCAACAAATTTAATATATTCCGAGGAAATAACGCGTGCTTGTAAGTAATGAAAGAGAACCAGCGAGACGAAACGAGAACCAGCGATACGAGAAAATATAACCAGCCCCGACAAGACGCCCAGAGCAAAACGGAAGAAAGTGCTAAAAGCATTCACAACAAAGGGAGTGTCAACGCGTTGTATAATGATGGTGTGTGTTTATAGTCGTTTCATATATGCAGCTCAAATTAGTTATGATCACAAGTGACATGCATTGCGTTGTCCTATTTGCGTGTGTCGGCGTGACACTACATTCACACTCAAATATTAAATTGCGTACTGCATATTCCAAAGGATCATGACTAGCAAAATGTTTGGAAATTATTCTTGATGGTATTTAGTCATACCGCGGTATTTCATCAAATATCTTAGTCGGTATTGTGAAGGTGGATACTGTGAAGCCCTATTTGTAACCTGGATATTCAGCTAATAAATTCAACAAACAGGCTGTTGTTAAACTTATAAAGTCAATATTCATAAAAATCTGGTTGTGGTTTTTTTGAGAGGCTGCGGGTGTTTCACAAAATAAAAAGATAACTGAAAGGTAGGAATACTTATCTTATTAACGCATTCACCATGTGCTGGACAAGAAACAGAAATAGCATCCAAGAATAATAAATAGGCTACATAAGGCGAGTGGGTGTGTCCTTTTTGCATCCATTGAAGTCTGAAAGCCCTGTATCTCTGATTCAACTGGCATTTTTTTTCAGATCACTGATGATCATCGTTGGAGATAAATGTCTCAAAAACCTAACTTATGCAGCCACAATCCTCGTTTTAATTAATGAAAATTATCTGATTGCTGGCGACGCTGTGTAGCAAATTTGTAGCCACATAAGCGGCATTGATATTTTTGCTGCATAGTCAGAAATCTACCGGTTTTCATTTATTATTTATATATAAACACCTCATAAAAAGAAATTCCCCCTTAATATATTCGATATTATTTTATGAGATATTGGATGTATTTTGATGAAACTTTCCAAAAATGATTTGTGGTACCAGAGACATCAAGTGTGCTAAGCACTGTGCTGGAGTTGAGATATGGCTGAATGAGCACGAATTGAATGGAAGAGGGGCTCTTTTCAAAAGTTGTAAATAAAGGTAGTGTGATCACAGTCATTTGGTTGTGCCTTGGTCCCCCACTTCTCGCACGGGCTTGGATCATCCTTATCTGTTGGTACCTCAAAAGCCTACATGGCAGGAAACATGGTTTACTGAACAATTGCTTCAAAGAGATTGATTTCAATAAAACTGTGTTGCTCCCAACATGAAACTTCACAGGTGTCACTCCAAAGGAATATGGTTAGACTGAATGGTCTGGGCATGCTGGGGGCACATTGTGTCCCGATGATTACACGCATGTTATCGTAAACTCACAGTGTCACTTTTGGACCATATTTACAGCCAGTAACAATTTGTGTGAACAATGGAACACTGGAGTGACTGTCCACTTTACGTCAGTGTTTTGCAACTTTTGAAAAGCACCCCTCTTCCATTCAATTCGTGCTCAGTCGGCCATAACATGACTCACAGGATGGTGCCTCACAAAGGTTGTGTCTCAGATACCACTAAACATTTGCGTAATGTTTCGTCAAAATCCATCCAATATCTCATAAAATATTACCAAATATCAAATATATTTTTTAGAGGTGTTTATAATGATTTTTGTGTTATGTCATGTGGGTGGCATTGTATATTTGAGGGCCATTGAGGCAACCATTTTACATGACTATTGTCATGCAGGTACATGAAATATGAGCTCAAATATGTCAGAAGCAGTAAAGAAATTGGGCTTCCAATTGCACAGTGGACGTGAAAAGTCACAACAACTTTCTTTGTGATGCCTATTTTTCTATCTTAAATGCCAGGTATTTCTTCTGTCATGTAACATATCCACAGTACAGGTAAATGCATTATTTGGCATGCATCCCTGTTTATACTCATTGTATTCTTCATAAACATAGGACCTTCTTGAAACAAACAATTCTTTAGCCAGACAGGCACCCTCGCATGTCAGACATCGGCCTTGTCGACCAGAGAGTCGGTAATCGAATGAAAAGTGTGCTAATGGATCACAAACCTTGAAGGCTCTGTTATCTTGGAGAAAATGAGCATGGCGTGCTGACCCTGAGTTTCCGATAAGGCTTCCAAACATCTGAAAAGATTTATTGTATCAGCATGACATACAGTAATGTCCTAAATAATTGATTCCTTAACCACAGCAGAATTATGGGTAATTTTTCAGGATTTAGTCGGAAATATGGCTTTGCCATTCATCGGAAAGCTCTCAAGCCATATTTCCGACTAAATCCTAAAAAATTACCCATAATTCTGCTGTGGTTAAGGAGTCAATTATTTAGGGCAATACTGTAAGTTACGTCAATAATGTGATGACTGGTTGGCTCCAGCGAATCCAGTATTTTTCAACAAATTGAAACATGAATGGAATGGGGGTGGGGGATATATAACACCAAATCGAACTTCAATTTGAACACCGTAATTGAAAGTTCAGCGATATTATCAGAACCAACAATTTATTTTCATCACAGGTGAATATAGGGAACATCATGAGTAGAGAATCATAGCCACACTCTGATTAGACATGACTGAATTGACTGGGAAAATTTTTGTGTACTACACAGTATTCACCCGATCCCCCAAGACAAACTACTCTCATAATGAGAGGATGTTTACGTTTCTATGGCTTTCTCTTGTAGAACGCTGCTTTTTGCCTGAACACATTCATATCTGAATAATATTTCTACATAAAATAGCATCACAAATATAAACTAAGATATTCTATAGATAATCGGCACTGATTGTCGAATCGAATATAAATCAAATATTTTAAAGGAATATTATTCTGAAAATTTGTTAGTATTTTCTTTCAGTATACCAATCTCTTATATATTTTGAAACAATCTGTCTGTCTGTCTGTCTGTATGTTTGTCTGTATGTTTGTCATTAATACAAATCTACGATTCTCGACCGATCGGGACGAAACTTGGTGCATGTGTGTAGTTTGACCAGGCGGTGGACGTTGTCGTATTGGCGAGCCCATGCGGCGCCCGCTTCGCGCATGCGCAGACGAGATCTCGGAAACGGGTGGAGCTATCGACTTGAAATTTGCTATGTGAATGTATCTTGTCCCAGATACGAATTTTATCGGGTCGCCGAGCCCATGCGACGCCAGCTTCGCGCATGCGCATACGAGATCTCGGAAACGGGTGGAGCTATCGACTTGAAATTTGCTATGTGAATGTATCTTGCGCCGGGTATAAATTGTATCGGGTCGCCGAGCCCGTGCGACGCCAGCTTCGCGCATGCGCAGACGAGATCTCGGAAACGGGTGGAGCTATCGACTTGAAATTTGCTCTTGCGCCTGGTACAAATTGTATCGGGTCGCCGAGACCGTGCAACGCCAGCTTCGCGCATGCGCAGACCAGATCTCGGAAACGGGTGGAGCTATCGACTTGAAATTTGCTCTTGCGCCGGGTACAAATTGTATCGGGTCGCCGAGACTGTGCAACGCCAGCTTCGCGCATGCGCAGACCAGATCTCGGAAACGGGTGGAGCTATCGACTTGAAATTTGGTTTTTGAATAGCCCGGACAACGTCGGGCTCATCGACTTGAAATTTGGTTTTTGAATAGCCCGGACAACGTCGGGCTCATCGGCTAGTATTATATATTTAAAATTTAAAATTTGCCCAAATAATCTTGTGTTTGATCGCTAATTTTGTTTTTATAAAAAAAAATAAAAAATTCCAAAGAATGCCAAAGATCTTATGTTGTGGACGAAGTCACGTGATTGAAGTCATGTGATCAGCGGTCATTGCGGTCACATGATCTAACATGTGACAATGATGTAGCAATTAGGGGAATTCCCATTACTATCAAAACAAAGCGACTGCCATATTGGAAAACTAGTAATTCTCGAAGTGCAAATTGAAATTGTCACTGAGTTTATATTGTACTAGCAGATTAGCCTGCCACTGGCGGGATTCGTCCCATGGCTTTGTTCGGCCTATTTAGGAATTTCTTTGCCAGAAACATGACTATATGAGCGTTTATGAGCAAAATGGACCCGATTTTACCTTGAATTGAACATTTTGAAGGTCAAGGTCAGGTTGGGGTCACGATTTGACCCGTCCAATACACTCCCCAGACAAAAGTATCCATAGGTATCAAATTTCGTCGAAATCCGCCAATTATACCCGATTTTACCTGGAATTGACCATTTTGAAGGTCAAGGTCAGGTTATGGTCACGATTTGACCCGTCCAAAACACTCCCCGGACAAAAGTATCCATGGGTATCAAATTTCGTCGAAATCCGCCAGTTTTACCCGATTTTACCTTGAATTGACCATTTTGAAGGTCAAGGTCAGGTTGGGGTCACGATTTGACCCGTCCATGACACATCCCGGTTAAAAGTACCCCTAGGTAGCAAGTTTAGGCTCAATTTTCAAGTCTATAAAGGATATACATACACACACATATATATATCTCATATATATTTTGAAGACCTCTGTCTGTCTGTATGTTTGTATGTTTGTCTGTATGTTTGTCATTTATACAAATCTACGATTCTCGACTGATCGGGACGAAACTTGGTACGTGTGTGTAGTTTGACCAGGCGGTGGACGTTGTCGTATTGGCGAGCCCGTGCGGCGCCCGCTTCGCGCATGCGCAGACGAGATCTCAGAAACGGGTGGAGCTATCGACTTGAAATTTGCTATGTGAATGTATCTTGCCCCGGATACGAATTGTATCGGGTCGCCGAGCCCGTGCGACGCCAGCTTCACGCATGCGCAGACGAGATCTCGGAAACGGGTGGAGCTATCGACTTGAAATTTGCTATGTGAATGTATCTTGCCCCGGATACGAATTGTATCAGGTCGCCGAGCCCGTGCGACGCCAGCTTCGCGCATGCGCAGACCGGATCTCGGAAACGGGTGGAGCTATCGGCTTGAAATTTGGTATGTGAATGTATCTTGCCCCGGATACGAATTGTATCGGGTCGCCGAGCCCGTGCGACACCAGCTTCGTGCATGCGCAGACCAGATCTCGGAAACGGGTGGAGCTATCGACTTGGTTTTTGAATAGCCCGGACAACGTCGGGCTCATCGGCTAGTCTATTATATATTTTGGAAGATATTTTGAGTGTGTGTGTGTGTGTGTGTGGCTGTCTCTCTGTTCGCGATGGACTCGAAAACGGCCAAACCGATTTCGATTAAACTTGGTATGTGGGGGTACTTTCGACCGGGGAGTGGCATAGGCCTATTAATTTGCCCGTGCGACGTGACCTTGACACCGGATCATTTCAAGGTCAAACACCCGAGTATCACAGGATTTCGATGAAAATTAGTGTCAAGGGATACTTTCGTATGGGGAGTGTCATAAGCCTATCCATTTGCCCGTGCGACGTGACCTTGAAATCGGGTCAATTCAAGGTCAATTCGCGAATTTTTATGGGATTTCGAAGAAATTTGATACATAGGGTTACTTTTGTCCACTGAGTGTTTTGGACGGGTCAAATCGTGACCCCGACCTGACCTTGACCTTCAAAATTATCAATTCATGGTCAAATCGGGTAAAACCGGATGGATTTCGACGGGTACTTTTGTCGGGTACTTTTGTCCGGGCAGTGTTTTGGACGGGTCAAATCGTGACCCCACCTGACCTTCACCTTCAAAATGGACAATTCAAGATCAAATCGCGCAATTCGTCGAAAAGCAGAGGGGAAACAGCCCGGACGAAGTCGGGTCCACCAGCTAGTCTATTATATATTTGAGGAAAGTCTGTGTGTGTGTGTGTGGCCGCGATGGACTCGAAAACGGCTCAACCGATTTCGACGAAACTTGGTACGGGCACGAAGTATCACCCGGGAACCAACATAGGCCCATCCGTTTGTTCGTGCGGCGTGACCTTGACCTTAAAAACCGGTGACCTTCAACCCGTATCTCGGCTCCTGCCAGGCCGATTTGGACAGAGTTTGGTATGAAGGGGCAGTGTGAGGCGCCGAGCCATTTCGTCATGCCCGGATGCGTGACCTTGACCTTTCAAATGACCTTGAAACCGTATCTCGGGAACCGCTGGGCTGATTTCCCCCATTTTTGGGGTGTTGGTGTAGGTTGACCCCGGGAGTAACGTGGGCATGTCCGTCTGTCAGTGCGGCGTGACCTTGACCTTCGAGTGACCTTGAACTCATATCTCGGGATCCGCTGAGCCGATATTCACCAAATTTGGTGGAAACGGGTAGTATGTCTGTCCGTGCGGCGTGACCTTGACCTTCGAGTGACCTTGAACTCATATCTTGGGATCCGCTGAGCCGATTTCCACCGAATTTGGTGTAAACGGGTAGTGTGAGGCGCTGAGCAATTTCATCACACCCGGGTGCCCGTGCGGCATGACCTTGACCTTCGAGTGACCTTGACTCTCTATCTCAGGATCCGATGGGACGATCGGGATGAAATTTCGTAGGTAGGGATGGTTCGGGTAGCCAAACATTTTCAACGGGTAGCGGCGTGACCTTGACCTTTCAAATTACTATGAACCTGTATCTCGGTATCCGCTTTCCGATTTCCACCATTTTTGGGGTGTTGGTGTAAAAAAAAAAAAACACAACGACTCTCCCCGTCAAGACGGGTACCCAGCTAGTCTATCTATACTATATATTTTGAGACTTCGTATATATGTGTGTGTGTGTGTACTTCATAGAATCCAAAACGCGTGTACAGTTTGAGATCAAATTTCGTATGTAAGTGTAAAATCCCACCGACACCGCCGTAGTCGTGTTTTCGAGAAGCTCTGAGCACCCTTTATCCACTCCCAAATCACCGCAAAGGCACGGCGGGGGGTTAAGGCATTAACGCTCTTTATCTATACCTTATACGGAGGTTTTAACAACAAACGCTCTTTATTGCAATGGACGTGGCTAAACGATACCCCATGCGGATTCCAATGGACGTGGCTAAACGACTGACCCCATGCGTCCGAAATACGGATGCGGACGAAATGCAACTAAAAAGGCAGAATTGATCTAAGAGCTCGAAATATTATGCAGAGGGATTTCACGACGGGATTAATTGACTGTCCGCTCTGAAGTTTAGGACGGGGAGGACGGGTACCATGAATTAACTCATTGAAAAAAAAAGAATGCGTTATCTCGCAAACGGGTGGAGCTATCGACTTGAAATTTGCTATGTGAATATATCTTGCCCCGGATACAAATTTTATCGGGTCGCCGAGTCCGTGCGACGCCAGCTTCGCGCATGCGCAGACGAGATCTCGGAAACCGGTGGAGCTATCGACTTGAAATTTGGTATGTGAATGTATCTTGCCCAGGGTACGAATTTTATCGGGTCGCCGAGCCCGTGCGACGCAAGCTTCGCGCATGCGCAGACCAGATCTCGGAAACGGGTGGAGCTATCGACTTGAAATTTGGTTAAATTAAAAAAATGTCATGTTTCTGAAACAAAGCCATGAGACGAATGCCGCCAGTGGCGGGCTAACCTGCTAGTACTATATATTTTGAGACTTCCGTATGTGTGTACTTCATAGAATCCAAAACGCGTGTAAAGATTGAGCTCAAACTTCCTATGTAAGTGTCAAATCGCACCGACACGAACGTGGTCGCGGTTTAGAGAAGCTCAGAGCACCCGTTCTCCAATCTCAAATCACCGCAAAGGCACGGCAGGGGTTAATCAAGTGATTATTTAATGAGCGTTTGTTTTTGACGCATCTCTATAAAGAGCGTCTTTTCCCCATTCAACGTTATTCGCATCTGCAGAGTTATACGGGAACGCAAACGTTATCGCTCGAAATTTATTCCCTGCGAGCACGGATGGCGCGCTTTGTTTTTACAGTATATACCTTCGGTATATACCGAAATCATCCCAGATAATCACGAATATAGCATCATATTTCTCCCCAGATATACCGTTATAAAGCTACTGGAATCTGCCAATCTACGGGAAATTCCAGGGAATGCCGATTGAGCTCAAACTTGCTACCTACGGGAAGTGTCATATATATGAGTGTGTCCTTTATAGACTCTAACCCATTGAGCTCAAACTTGCTAAATAAGAAAATAGCCCCCAAGCCGTAAATATCAACAACAACGATATTGCTACCTACGGGGAGCAACGTTATTAGCATCAGCAGAATTATGCAGAGAGAAAGTGCTTTCCTATTTTTAGAACGCAACACATGTTTACGTCGCGTTGGTGATTGAGGTTCACAACGGGGTTAATTGACTGTCCGCTCTTTGCGACGATGAGGTTCACGACGGGGACTATTGACCAACACTCACAATTTCGTCTTTTGCATCAGATACCAACACCTCGACCGATCGGGACGAAACTTGGTACGTGAGTGTAGTTTGACCAGGTGGTCGTCGCTGTCGCATTGGCGAGTACGTGCGACGCCCGTGCAGCGCATGCGCAGACGAGATATCGGAAACGAGCTATCGACTTGAAATTTGGTATGTGAATGTATCTTGCCCCGGATACGAATTTTATCGGGTCGCCGAGCCCGCGCGACGCCAGATTCGCGCATGCGCAGACCAGATCTCGGAAACGGGTGGAGCTATCGACTTGAAATTTGGTTTTTGAGTAGCCCGGTCCTGTACGGGGTTACATTGAAAAACTAAAATTAATGGATCGACCAAAGCCATGGGACGAATGCCGCCAGTGGCGGGCTAACCTGCTAGTACTATATATTTTGAGAACTCCGTATATATGTGTGTGTGTATATGTGTGGGTACTTCATAGAATCGAAAACGCGTGGACAGATTGAGCTCAAATTTTTCGTATATAAGTGTAAAAACCCACGGACACCGTCGGCGTCGCGTTTTGGAGAAGCTCAGAGCACCCGTTCACCAATCTCAGTCACAAAAAACGGCACTGCGGTGGTTAATCAAGTGATAATTTAATGAGCGTTTGTTTTTGACGCATCGCTATAAAGAGCGTGTGTTTACCATTCAACGTTATTAGCATCTGCAGAGAGATATACGGGAACAATACTTTTGAGTGGTTTCCTATGCGGGGAGATTTATTGGATGCCATAGTACTCTTACAACATCATTGTTATAGTATGTATGACACTTAGGTCAGGGCTTAGGGGGGGGTAGTTAGTGTCGATATAGGCATAATGCTTCTCAGAAATCCCGGTTACAAACCAACACTCACAATTTCGTCTTTTGCATCAGATACCAACACCTCGACCGATCGGGATGAAACTTGGTACGTGAGTGTAGTTTGACCAGGTGGTCGTCGTTGTCGTATTGGCGAGCCCGTGCGACGCCCGTGCAGCGCATGCGCAGACGAGATCTCGGAAACGGGTGGAGCTATCGACTTGAAATTTGGTATGTGAATGTATCTTGCCCCGGATACGAATTTTATCGGGTCGCCGAGCCCGTGCGACGCCAGCTTCACGCATGCGCAGACCAGATCTCGGAAACGGGTGGAGCTATCGACTTGAAATTTGGTATGTGAATGTATCTTGCCCCGGATACGAATTTTATCGGGTCGCCGAGCCCGTGCGACACCAGCTTCGCGCATGCGCAGACCAGATCTCGGAAACGGGTGGAGCTATCGACTTGAAATTTGGTTTTTGAATAGCCCGGACAACGTCGGGCTCATCGGCTAGTCTCCTATATATTTTGAGAACTCTGTATATATATATATATATGTGTGTATATGTGTACTTTATAGAATCGAAAACAGCTGCACCGATCGAGACTAAACTTCCCATCTAAGGGTGAAATCCCACAGGAATGGTCTTCGCGGTGATTTGGAGAAGCTCAGAGCACTCGTTCTCCACTCTCAGTCACAAAAACGGCACCGCGGGGTTAATTGTATTGATAGTTAAAGAGCGTTCCTATCCGCAGTGTCGTTGATAGAGAGTGTGTAATGTGATTCTTACGTCTGGGTCTGGGCGTGTAAGACTGTATCCAGACATGAGCGTGTTGTGTGACGACATTCCCAACACCTAGCAGGGACAAATATCTATTAGCCAGCATCAATGCGAGTCTTGTGACGTATTAATTCAAATGCTTTCGATCAAAAAATATTTTCTGTCGCACTCATATTTCGTCATCTCTACGAATCCACTGCAATCGACCTATTTTTAGAACGCAACACATGGTACCAAAATTACGTCGCGTTGGTGATGGGGGTGCACGGCGGGATTAATTTAAATATGTCATGTTGGTAACAATATCTAGCCGAGAATTCCTCAGACCTACAGACGAATGCGACCAGCAAATTTCAAAATTGTCACTTGACCTCCCCATGAATATTTTCTGGGAAATTCCAGGGAATGCGTGCCCATTATCGGGCCATTGTGTGTGTCGCGGGCGCGCAATTTTAACACTTTCGAGGTAAATACACGTGGTTGTGAATTACGTCACGCCACGTGGATCCAGGCGGAAGTTAACCTGACCCTTCCGATGCCGTGTACGTTAGTGATACCGGAGTTATAGCGTGCGCGTTATGTTTTTTGACTGACCGCAGTGCCCGATCTGCCGAATGTGAACATGTTATCAACTGTTACGGCAGTCCGTGGCCCACGGCAGTCAATTGCCGTGTCGAATATTGAAGCCTACTGATCAATTCAAGGTCAAATCGGGTAAAACTGGCGCAGCATACGTGTCTCGGAAGCTGTTGCAATTGCTTTTTCGAACAAAGCCATGAGACGAACCACGCCAGTGGCGGGCTAGCCTGCTGTATATATATACAAAGTCTCAAAATATATAGTAGATATATGGCATTGAGCATATATTATCGACCTCTTTGACTTTGTGTCAATTACACATAACAATAGCATAATAAAAGATATAAAAGTTGCCGTGGTTCCTTTGAACATCCAATTATATATAACACTTTTTGAAGGAGGGATAATAATCCGGTTTAATAAGTAATCACATATACAATCGCTCTTTATTCGCACCATATCGGGAATAGGCTTAACAGTGAATGCTCTTTATTGAGTCATTATAAAGGGAATTGGGGACTCGACTTTGGATAGTTGACATCGTGAATATTTACTAATTACATAACACGCGTAAATACATGTACACGAACTGTCGATATATATGCTTTAAATACCTGTCAAAGTAATAGCAATTTCCGGTTTAGTAAACGCTCTTTATTAGCACCATATCAGCAATAAGCTTAATATGGCACATTCTTTTTTGAATCATGGTGATGGAAAGTGGGGACTCGACTTAGAATAGTTCTCATCGTGAATATTTACTAAATTATTCATCAATATACTGCCCATTGCAATTTTATGTATTTGTAACCATGTCCGACTAGTAAAATTAAATGCTCCTTGTTTGGTATATATGCATTCGTTTTTTTAGCGATAGGTTCAATTGGATATACTCACGACTGGACGCTCCGGCAAATTTATATTCTTTACGGGAGTTGACGGAACAAATTCTGAACAATTTTGACGGCAACCACTTTAATAGTTTCTGATTTTGTGCAACGAGTTTCCAACATAAATCCCGCCAAATGTCACGTAAACGAACATCGTTTGGAAATGAATGTAGAATTATACCTAATTCAGAGTCACTATACCGGCCACAACCGAAAACACTGTATTTATTTGGCATTGTCACAATGAATGAACGACACTCGGGGCATATATATATATATGAAAAATTAAACAACATCGTGAACACGCACTCAAATAGCCTCGGAGTTCACATCTCGGCTCGTGTTTTTATAAGCTTAATTTTTGACACGACAGTGTTATCTACCCCACTCAATCGGCCTTCTATATTTTTATCAATAACTTTCCAAACAGCACTTATAACAAATCACAAGTGAAGATAACTCACAGGGCGATGACAATTCACCACGTTTACACAATGTTATTGACATGACCCGCAGTAATTCATTTACACTCACGTGCACGTGTCGATTCCGCATTTTACATCGCCACTCAGATGACGTCATATAGGTAGACACAATTAACTCTGACTCCGTGTTTTTAATTAGTCTACTCATTTGATGTAAATAGGGGTGGCTTTCCGATAGGGTTTTGTTGTATTCATCAGGATAGCAATCCTTTAAATACCAAATATTCGCAGAGCCCTATTTAATATGTATGCTATGCACAATATGTATGTGTGTATACGAGAACTCATCTTCAATAAGTCCGATATAACTAAATTGCTAGCTTTACATCCAACTTTTTCAGGAAAATAAGGCAGGAGGGCAAATTTAATTTTTTTTAATATTTTATTCTTCCTAACATAAATGGTCATGGGCAGTTCTAGATATTAAAGCAGAATTATAATACAATCTTATATAATACAAGGTGATTGTTCAATTTGATAAAATTTGACTGATTAATTTGATGATTTAAGGCATGAGATAAAGTTTACATAAAAGACATCCAATTTTAAAAAGTGTATGGTTGGGGATTAAAAATACGGTCGGGAGAGGATGTAAATCAAGCAATATACAAACATGAAAGTGTGAACACTGTTACTCAACTTGGAGAGAGGATAATGTTATAAATTAGTCAAAAGAAAATGCAGGAATGCAGAAAGTTTAAATGTTTAAGTAATACTAGTTCAACCCGAAGAGCAATATGAAGCTTGAGTCAATTGGATAAAAATGTTTGGTAGGGCATGTCGAAGATTTAGTGATGAAAAGAGTGAAATCCAAGATGGCTGCTGGCAAAATGTTTCTGATCAAATATCGTTCAAATTTGATAGCTCCAATCTAGAAGTGATCCTGAACATGCCTGCAAATTTTCAAAACATTTGTCTAATAAATGCGGGCTGCATGGTGTTCTGATGGACTGAAATGTGAAATCCAAGATGACTGGTAGTTAGGGCTGCAACAATACACTTGGTCACGAGACAAATCACAATACATGATCAATGATACAATATACATATCGCGATACACTAAATTAGTGTTTCCAAATGAATACAACCTGAATGATCAGAAACAACAGTTTATAACTGGAAGTAGAGTTCATTTTAAACTAAAAAGGACTTTATTTGTTAGCTAGCTGAGTCAAATATACATAGCATACATGTAAACTTGAGAGATAATTGCAGGTTTTGCTTTTTTACACTAGCCCATCTTCAGACATTACTTGATTTCCTGTATCGCGATACAACTGACATGGTCCAATGCATGTATTATTTGAAAGTTTATCACAATACATTGAATTCACGATGGATCATAGCAGCCCTATGGCTAGTGGCCATGTTTTTCAATGAAATTTGATGGCTCCCATCTGGTGGTCACCCCGAAGATCCATATGAAACTTGGTGACTATCGTATGAGGAATGAGGCCTGTTTGGTGTGCCAATGGATTTAGTCATGAAAAGAGTAAAATCCAAGATGGCCAATAGCTCCCATCTCGAGGTGATCCTAAACATGCCTAATATATTTCAAAACAATTCTCAGACAAATGAAGGCTGCAAGGTGAGCCGATGGATTCAAATTTGAAATCAAAAATGGCTTCGGACGCACGTGGGATGAACACCAACCCATGACAACAGCTCAAACTTGACTTGTCAAGTTGACCTAATAACATGTTGTGCGTCGAACGGCATTTGAACATGAGAATAAACTAATTCTTCACTAAAAGCTCATTGATGAGTAGTTTCCTTGGGCAGTTCTTGAACTTATTATCTGAATATTCCGACCAAGGAATAGGTATCTTTCTGCACTTGTTTAATCTATCGTCTGCTTTCATTTCCTGAACATCCCTGAAAATGGATAATATACCATTCCCATTTATACAGTAATCCCCTAAATAATCGACTCCTTAACCACAGCAGAATTATGAGAGCTTTCCGACGAATGGCAACAAGCCATATTTCTGACTAAATCCTAAACAGTTACCCATAATTCTGCTGTGGTTAAGGAGACGATTATTTAGGACATTTTACTTTACATTTATAATTGAATGGGAATCCATTTAGTAAATAAAGGGTTGATGTATATGCACTTTGATAGGAGGGACATCAAAACATGCCTGCACAAAATAATTCCGATCAAATTCATTTATATAGCACTGAAATGTTGCGTTCTTGTTTACAATCTGCATGCTAAATGTATCTTCATGCAAATAAATGGCCCTGTTTCTGTCTGAGAAGTGGTAATTTTTATTATTTTGATCAGTCTCCAAGGCATATAAAGTCTGTATAAAAGTATTTCACAGAATTATGTACATATTTTGGTCACCACATCTGAACAGGAATGTGAATATATTGAGAATTACTAGGTACAATTTGAGGCTAAACAGGCTTTGAAACCATATTAACACAAATATTTTGACAAAGCCCTATTATTAAGGCCAAAAAAAAAAACCTGTGTTTACGGTTTCTCTACCTACCCTATTTATACTTAGTATCTGATATCTAACAGTTGTGAATGCTGTATTATGTCATATATTTATAATCAATTATAAGATACATATACCTCTCTGTTCAACTGATATCGAGCTGCGAGACTCCAGTCGTACATTCCCAGGCAATCAGAAATGATCTTATGCTTCAATGGATTGGAGAATAACTCATCATCAGTCAGAAAATCATATTCAATAAGTCGCTTCACCCGCTTGCTAGCTAACTCCCTCTGCTCTTCCAGTGTTGGTGTTTGGAGACTGTGAGCAAATAGTGGGTCATTTTCGAGTGTAGTCCAAACTTTATTCTGTGGAGAAAAGATCAGGTGTTCTTACTGTACCGGCCGGTAGATAAATCAACTCGGCATATAAAACACACACCATTTTTTAACCTAAATGGCTGCCTTTTGGCTCTTGCTTGTGTATAAGGCACACATATGTCAGTAGGTTGCAAATGGACATCAGCATGATTAATTGGGAGATATTTGGAAGAGCACCAGAATGCAAACTTCAAATACAAAAAGACTTAAAAATGTTGTAAATGTTAAATTGTTGTCAAAACGTAAGTGGAACACTTAACCCAAGGTTTCATGACAGGCGATGCACTGATGCAGCATTAAATATCATGTGCCAGTACATTCCATTAAATATATATGAGTCTCCCATAGGGAGCCTCGCATATTTAAAAGAGAATTAATTGTCACAGGGTTTTCAAAAATTTTCAGGAAGCTCCATTTATGAAAGGGTTAAGATGTTTTGCTGGTTTGTCTCGGTGAAATTCAACATGAATATATCTTTCTTTTCGCATCAGTCCCTATTATTTCCTCACTAACAAGGCAGGTTGATTACTTTCTTCATGGGCCAAATTATATACATTTCAACTCCAAGACTTTTTCTTTTGATGCCATACTTGTACTTAAGTATCTCGTTTGAATAATATTTATGGTCAGAAGAAATGCAAAAATAGTATACCATTTATAACAGTGTAAAAATTGAGACTCGGCTTATTGTTCAATTAGGGTAATCGGAACGTCGAAATACCAAGCTGAACCAAGCAGAGGAAAAATAAGGCGGAATATGACATTTAAAGCATGTTTTGTGCTGTATAATGAAGAAATAAAACAAAATAATGCAACATGGCGTAATTTTATTTGAGTTTTAATGAGATAGCGAGCATAAATCAATAGAAAACAGTGCGGTGATCGCGAAAACTTCAGCTTGGTATTTCGTCATTTACCGGTACTGCTTGGTGCATCCGAGACAGGTGATAATTAATTTTCCTCAGCATAATGGTAGCCTTTGTTGTTGATTAATTACCATTGTGCCATCGCGGATTTAACTGGCTTACCAATAATATTTCAGGGACGTTTTGACAGTAATATGCAATCAGGAAAGGTTTCTTTAAGATGGTCTATTGAAAGAGACATTAAGATTAACTATGTGATATATAGTTACCGGGTGTAAAATATTAGATATAAATCGAAGACCCCCTGTCCAGAAATGCTTCAATCGATTAATATTGATTATATTTTCTCGTCTAAAAATGTGTGGTTGTTTAGCTAACAAACAATAGTGGTTAGGCCAACAAATATATATATATGTACCTGTGTTTCATTTTATTATCAACTTTGCTCAAAATAAATATGAATACCCCCCCCCCCCCCACCAGACTGCTTCTCCTTGTTCTAATATAATATAAAATAATAAAACTAAGTTCATAATATTATAATATAGTGTAATTTATTGCTTTATTGAATAAAACATGAAAAAATAAGTTTGATTCCGCAGTGACCTAATTGAAGTGTGATATAATTTCCGGTTTAACAGTCATGCGATGTGTCCGTTTTACAGGGAAATGAATCGGTTTACATGGAAAATAAAATGGGATGCATACTAATTTTGCAAAATCAGTAAAATGAAAATGGTCGGGGCGCTGGAATTGGGGCGTGTGGCTCACCAGAAACACAGGTCTTTTTTATTTTGGCCTTACTGTTAACAGAAACCATAACTTTGATTGATCAGTTCCTGAAAATCATACAGGTATCTGCCGGATCCAAACCCGGATAAAGGATGAAAGGAGTTTGCACAGTCATAGTGGGCCAACATCAATTATCGCCTTATCGCCGAAGTAGTATGTACCAAGCAGTACCGGTGAATGACGAAATACCAAGCTGAAGTTTTCGCGATCGCTCACTGTTTTCTATAGATATACGCTTGCTATGTCATCAAAACTGAAATAAAATTACGCCGTGTTGCATTATTTTTTTTTATTTCTTCATTGATCAGCACAAAATATGCTTTAAATGTCATGTTCCGCCTTATTTTCCCCCAGCTTGATTCTGCTTGGTTCAGCTTGGTATTTCAACGTACCCATGTCAATTATAGCAGTCTCGTTAAAACCAGACCAAGGTTTCGTTACAGCCAACACTCAGTGCAGAGACTCCGGTGATTTCAGAGATGAACGGGGAATCCCCAGCTCACGACAGCTCATTGATATTCATGTTTTGAAATATTGACCAATAGACCAAAAAAATTGACACTCATGAAAATAAAGACTAAAGTCATTTACAGTACAGGGGTAGTGTTATATATCCTTATATAGTTCTGGGCGCTGTCAGGAAAACAACATTTATGGCCATGACACCACCTAGCTTGGATTAATTGTACATTTCTTTTGACAAACCACTGTATTTTATAATGAACATGTATTTTTTATCTAATAAATCATCATTCATTCGGCACAATTCCACACACATTCGTACACTGAGTAGCACAGCACGTGGCGATGTTTGTCTGAAACTACAGCGCCTTGCAGCGGAATTAATTATTTTTCAAACATCTGGTCAATGCGTACAAACGCTATTGAATTTGAGCTATTTTAGCCGATCGGCTATTATAGGTAAATGGATGGTTCACCATGACGCCATTGAGAATTTGAGTCGACGAATCATGTCGAATGATGTGTGGTATAATTTGGGTTATAATATACACATGTATTTCACTCCCTTATTAAAGCAGCCTAAGGTAATAATCCACCTTAAAGAATATCATGGGTACAGACTTAGTTCTGCACCACCAATCTGGGTCAGTCTTGATTGTTTACCTGACTTCACCCAGCATAACTGGGGATCAATGGATAATGATAAAATCATGGCATGACCCATGAGGTGTGACTGGGTGAGTAATTATCCCATGTCACCCCTGCCCTCTCATCTCAGTCTGTTGTTCAGTTGTTGCTAGAATCTCACCAAGGAAGGACCACAGACCACAGATGAAGATCTTCTTGGGCCGGCCCACAGCAGCTCGACAGGATCAATTAAGGTACTGTGCGTAACGACTGAGACTGTGAGAACATGTAGACCAATAGTATGCCTTGGGGTTAATATAGGACCCCAAAAAATACTACAATAATGACCGGGTCTACCTATTTGCAGAAATCCGCCTGATCGGAGAAAGCCGGAGAAATCTCGCGTAAATGCAGAAAGCCGGGTCGGATTTCTGTCTGGATATAAATAGATTATAATTAATTTTTGTTTTTGGGTGAACTGTGCTTGTGTGTCGTTGTGGCCGGTATCATTTAACTTATGAAATTAAGACAATGTTGCAACTTTACGCCAGTGGGCATGCTTTTGACAACTGAATTGATGGTTACAAACGCCTAATTATTTCCCATAAGCGACAGTGTTAACTAGAAGTCCCGCCGGCCATGGGTTAGGCCTATTTGAACTTCAAGTGGTCAATTTTCCCTTAGAACGTCATCCGCTTTACCAGTCTGTGACGTCAAACGTGCCCTTTTCGGTATTGTTTTCAAACGATAATCTTGCATTTCCACAACTACCCCATTTACTGCACAAAAATCAGCAGCATAAAAATACCCAGACCCCTTCCATAACATCGGGACCCCACCAGACTCTTCCTGGACATCCAAACACGCATGATCGCCATATTTACGTAGGCTATGATTTTATGTTCCCGCTTAGGGATATTTCCCTCAATGATAATCAACCCATCAGCAGCCAGATTTTTTTTTTATGCCGACTCGAGTTTCCCTACATATATTCAAGAAGCGTAACTCTATATAATTAGATGCTTGTAACCTATAATTGTAAAGAAAATCTAACTTTGATCATGTAAACTGCGCCAATTTTACAAAAAAAAGCTTTACTGTGATACAATAGAAATATAGGAGTCATTGGACATCCTATTATCTCCCAGCGGTCCTTTAACCCACATACCCCATTTTAAAATGAACCATTTTTTTGGGGTAAGAAATAACACCTATAATCGCATCCTGATAACTCTGCAAGCACAGTTTAGCAGAAAAGATACTAATGTCTCATGTCATGCTTGTCATAGACATATATACTGCACAGTGTATCATGTCCCATGTCCATCCACTCACTAATGGGAATATTATGACCACAAATGTGACCGCACCCAAAATTCACAGTTTTTCATCATAATTTATTTTGTAAAATCAGACTCGCGTGCATAACGCACACGATAGAAAGGCATATATATAAGTTTTGAAAACTAGTTACGTATATCTACCATACGCCTTATGGAATTTATCTCATTTATAACAGTACAATGTTTAATTGGATTTGAAATACACCCCCCCCCCCCCCCCTCAAAATTTCACCATCCGACGATGATTTGGTTCAATGATAGGCGGATGTCCCTTTAAATTTCAGTACTTTTTTAGGAGTTTGAGTCGAATTCTTATCATAGAAACTTCCATCACCTCGATCGTGCTATTTTGAACATTAAAGGTCCACCCATATGCACAAAATTCATGATTTTCAGAAAATTACGCCTCCGGAAAAAGTTGAAGTTCCGGCGACAGAGGGTTAATAATTGTCTCGCATAATCTGAAAATGGATCGGTAGGGCGTAAAAATACAATAGCTCAACAAAACAAGACAGACTTTGTTTATTAGTGCTTCTAAATTCGCTGCCCTGAACGATATTTGAAAAATGTGAATTTTCTGCCTATAGGTTACAAACACCTAATTATTTCCTATAGGCGACAGTATTAACTAGAAGTCCCGCCGGCCATGGGTTAAGCCTATTTGAACTTCAAGTGGTCAATTTTCCTTTAGAACGTCATCCGCTGTACCAGTCTGTGACGTCAAACGTGCCCTTTTCGGTATTGTTTTCAAATGATAATCTTGCATTTCCACAACTACCCCATTTACTGCACAAAAATCAGCAGCATAAAAATACCCAGACCCCTTCCATAACATCGGGACCCCACCAGACTCTTCCTGGACATCCAAACATGCATGATCGCCATATTTACATAGGCTATGATTTTATGTTCCCGCTTAGGGATATTTCCCTCAATGTTAATCAACCAATCAGCAGCCAGATTTTTTTTTTATGCTGACTCGAGTTTCCCTACACAAATTCAAGATGCGTAACTCTATATAATTAGTTGCTTGTAACCTATACCATGTGTTCAAACTCCAGGCAGAGTTATCTCTCATCGCTCCGCTGAGATCGCTGCATGGAGTTTGCCATTTGTTATTTACAGGCTGTTGTAAAATTTTACTGCATGCCAAGTAATGACATCTTACACATTGAAGACAGGCTGCATTTCTGTACTGAAACCGGGGCCACGGGATCAAAGAGGGTGTTTGTCATTATGATCCATTATGGGATAATAAATTATCATTATTTCGAACATATTACATATTGTACTTAATTTGTATTTCAGGTTTGGGCATGTCCGAACGATGCGTCGGGGAGCAAAGCAGTGGTCGGCAGCGTCTGGTGTTTAGAAGAAGAATGTACACAATTAGTATACATTAAATAATAATCTATATATATGTGTGTGTCTGTGTTTTTTGTATATGTACATGTAAAGTATCACAAGGGGAACCCACAGTCGAGAAAGCTGGAAGACATGCATGGGCCGAGTGTCCTCTGTGGTATATGTGGGGGGCCGGGTGCGGTAATATAAGATTGGTATATATACGTGTAATTTAAGTGTGAAATAATACATAATACATACATATGCAAGGAGTCGAATATGTGACAGCATGACAGCTTATGTGCCAACTTATTTAATCGCTGTATAGGTGAGACATCCCAAGTCGCTATATATACTAATTGAATGCGTCAATTGACTGGCAGCTTCCATGTGTGTGAATCAGCGTCTTTTTCCAGACGCGTGGTCTACACTGGTGCGACCCTTTTATTATAATTCCCTTATAACATGCAATTCAATTAATTGGACATAAATCTTTAGTCATAATCCCTTATACAAACACGTCACATTGATATATATTGAGTTGTTGCTTCAACGAATGTCACAAAGTTTTCAGTTATCTGTGACTTGTATATTCACGTGTTCTCATCATGCAGTCCGACGTAAAAATTGCATTGTTTGGCAGTTCGTATGTGTCTCATCTGGAGGAATTTATTTCTGGCCGTATTGACGAACAACTTCTGCCGTTTGTTAATTTCAAGTGTTTTGGCCGAGGCGGGATGACAATAGAAGGTGAGTGTTAAGTCTTTTTTGGCAGGGACGGCGGCTAGAGGTTCTCGATGGGAGGGGGTACCCATCAAAATTTCCACATTTGGCCAGGAAGTTGGGGTCAGACATTCCAACCCGACCCCGTGTCGCCACTTGCCGCTTTGTTGGCCTCACCATTTTAACATGGGGTAGGTGGAATGGCCCTATGAATAACACGATATTATTTTTACAGGAAGGCCAGCATAAGTGACAATTATATTGACTGTCATTTCCGGAAAGCTCTCTCGCATGGCTGATATTTGATACCCATGACTTCCATCGTATACTATAGAGACCCACCTGTTGTGCCTGCTTGGCAACCCGGTCCACTAAAAGGCGACAACATCCGATAACGGGATTGAAAGATGATCCACAACAGTCAATAACTCACATGGCCACTAGCACACTTCACCATATGGATTCAGCTTGATCGTGTCTTCCTTAGCTCAGCCTCTAAGTAGTGGGGGGGGGGGGGGGGGGGGGGCGCAAGATTCCACAAACATTTCTAACCCCTTTTTTGAATGGCATCATATATGTGACCTGGAGAAGAGCGTACTAATAGGGATTGATTTGCTGATAATTTGATATAAATATACACCTAGATCAAACAAAACCGCCGAGTAAATAACTTATGCGACCAATAACACGGTCACCATTCACCACGACAAGGAGCTTAAAATGGATGAAAACTTACGTAATATATCCTAGTGCAGCCTTAGAATCAAAGATGGTCGCCTTTTTGGCCACCGATACAGACCGATACATGAAATCATCACTGTCGATCTTGTATATAAACGAATATGTGACTGCAGGACGAAAGTTTCACTCAAAATCCAACTGTTTAGAATAGTATAGCTGGTGGAAAGCATATATTGTAGTGGTTATCTGGTTTGTTGTGATGACAAGTTGTATTGAGATTTGAGCAAATCTACTTCCGCCAGTAAATTCAATATATTGAGCAAATGTCAGCTCAGCACATTAATGATACAGTGTATGTATTGTCTATACATGTATATACACGAATCATCATTGAATATAAGAACTAGTGCCAAATCTGATTTGTTATTTGCTGCATGTATAGTACCCCGGTATTAGGGAGACACATATATAGAATGCGTGTATGTCGCCATAATGGAGGTTGATCAAATGTCCACCGCTTCAATGTGCATGCATGCAACCTTTTATCTGCACAGTAACTGTATGTTCTACCAATATAATTATACATTAATAATAACAGAATTTGAGACAAGCTGTCATGTTCAATAGAATCGCCTGTTTTAAAGAAAACATTTATGTGTGTTAATCTGTCATTAGAAGGACATATACCTACTATATATATATATGTTATGGAGACTTTATTTGCAGGGAGCAAAAGTATCGGGACATGAAGATGTATAATCTGGCGGGTGTAATCGTTCACCTAGGAGGGAACGACATTGATTTTGACACGACAGCTGCCAGTATACTGGGGAGAATCGCCAGGCTGAGATAAAAGCTGGAACGACAAGGCAGGCTGGTGGTATATACATCAATTCTAGACCGCAAGAATCTTCCAAACAGACACCGGCCCTCCCTCTTCCTGTGTAAATTCAACAGGGTGCGTAATGCCCGCCCCATTTCTACATGTATACCTGTAATGACCATACAGTGAGTCCCAAAGTAATTGGTGGGTGGTTTTTCGGGATTTGGTCGGGGTGTGGCTTGTTGCCATTCATCGGAAAGCTCTCGGCGAGAGCTCTCCGATGAATGGTGGCGGGCCATATTTCCGACTGGGTCCTGAAGGGTTGCCCATGCATGGTTCTGCTGTGGTTGGGTGGTCGGTTGCTTTGGTCATTACTGTATATATATACATTGTATTTATGTATACAACTCTTCTGTAATGTCTATATTGATGATCTGAATAAACCTAATTGAATTGAATATATACATACCACTGTAGGCTTATATATAATAAGTTCATTGGAATAACATCGCTCTTCCAGAGAATCAATATGATGGGACGAGCATTCATCCACATGCGAGAAGTGACAGATGAGGTGTCTAGAGAAGACTTGCATACACAGATGCTCGCGACAAAGCGCTACGCGGTAGCCATTGAACTGACTCTGAATAAATGGATAGAAGCGGGGTCCGGGTTTACCGGAACAGCAAAGGGATCCTTCTTTCTCAACAACACATTCCTGTGAGTTGCTTCTATTTTGTTGAGTATTTGACCCAATTGTGAACCATTCAAAATGGTCAGCATCCATTCTAGATCAAATTAAAGTGATGTGAAACACTCCAGCAGGATGATCGAATAGAAATAGAGAATAATCTAATTCAAAGTAGTAATGTTTACAAATGTATATCCAAATTGACAACACACACCGTAATTCTTATATATTAATTAATTGCAGTGACTCTCGATGGGGAAATCGTTTTCGTTAGTTTATCGCGTCCCGAATCGAGTAGTAAATATTTACAATTTAGCGTATTTTAGACGATGTTTTCTATGGACATCTATTAACCCCCACACCCGACCATTGCAACATGCTTAATATATAGACAAAGGTCTGCCAATTAAATATATCCCCAAAATATATAGACATGTGTATCCATAAATAGACCCTTTCGTCCCAAATAGAATATATACCCACATCAACCTAACAGCATGCCTATAAACCCATTCATGTACCTGAACTGACCCCAAAATGTATTTATGTAACAACTATAATATAGCCATTCCATTACAGATAAATTCCAATATCTAAAATAACCAGAGCTCGATTTTGCTCATTTTTTATTTGGTTTTCTAAAAATCGTTCACACTCTGACAAGACTTTACCGAATTAATATAGGTTTATCACTTGATAAAACTATATCAAATTTGTCGAAACGTCGCCATTAACACTACATCAAATTTGACCCTCAATGATGTCTGTGTGAATATCACGAATGGTAATTCTGATATGCGATGTCAGGTGCAACTTTATATATATCTAAACAATAAATTGAATTGAAGTCCCTCTGCTTTTGGATAGAAATCTGGTACAGGGAAAATAAGGCGATTTGGACTGGTGGCAAACATGCGTCACCGCGGGGTATGCAATAAAATCTTGGGCCATGATGTAATATGTCTGGCTTCCTGGGTATATTACCGAGGTAACCATCACTTTTCTGGTAGACTGCATAGAATTCCAATATTGTCATGTCTTCCACGGAATGTGATTATCCATGTGGTATGTGCAGATGTAAGTGTGATATTGGCGTAATCGATGCGACGGATGTTGCAAATGGATTCATCAAAGATGTGTTCCAACAACCAGTAATATATTGAACAAGTGGAATCCCACCAACAAACAAAACGGTTTTACATTTTTGTGCAAAGCATGTGCATTCTGCAGAGATGATGGCGGTTACAACTTGGTGGCGGCTTTGGACAGGTTAGTGTTTCTAATTAATCGTCTTGATCTACCATTCAATCTGCCCATCACCATATGCGTGGCTTAATTGTAGAGTAGATTGAAATTTACAGAACTTTGACCCCGACATGATAAGACAGCGATATCAGGCGTAATTGATCTTTCTTTGAAATTCTATATACCTCATTCGTCATAGTCATGTCAGCGAATGTTAACGGTATTACAGTTTGTGTGGCTGTAATAGTAACTGTTGTTGGGGACTGCCTAACACGCAGCACGAAGTGATTGCTTTATTTGTCAATATTAATTATTAAAACGACACATAATCCCAGAACCAAAATAATTAAAGCTACAATTTGCCCGTTCTTTCACTTTACGCGATTTGTGATTTTAAAATATATAATCCGTGCCCGTAAACTCCAACAAATGACTTCCTTAAAATTGACCTGCAACATGTGGACATAAAGAGCGTTCGTTACTACCTTATTTCTTGGTATTGTAAAATAAAGAGCGTTTAGCTCAGCATTGTGAATTGTGTGGAAATTCGAAAATAAGAAAAGTATAGTAAATTATGTCAATATTTGTTTTTGATAGTTTAATTAGTCTGTTCAGAGTATATGCCATATTAGTTCAGTGCATTTATGGTTTCACATCACACTAATTGCAACATTCTCAGTGAGAATAAATATATTAACCTATCACAAACAACATACTAAAATAAAAAAGAATCAAGAAAGCCGATATTGATGAATTTTGTGAAAGAAATTTGTCATAATTTGATAAAATACTCAAAATTTATGGCTTTTCAAGAATTTAGCATATTTGAGATCATAGAACTTAATAAATATATATCCATATTCCCTGTTTTACAGGGTATATTATATCAATTTATTGAGTTGTGTGACTTCAAATATGGTATTTCATCACACCAGTTTTGTGTCGCAAGGAAAATTTGGCCAAGTCCAAACAATGGAACACACAGTTTGTTTAAGAATAGTTTTGTCTTCTTGATCATAGGTGCATAAAGTAATAATACAGTGAGGAATCTAACACAACAGCAATATATCCTTTAATTTTCTCCAGTTTTAAAATACTAGACCATAAAATGTGGATTTTTAGCTAAATCTGAGAAACTGAGGCTCCGACATAAGACAAACTCTCAATTTCGGAGGCACATAATCGAAAAATGGACATATAAATGGAGTTTTTTTTAAATATCTTTGAAAAGCCATTTGAGTATTTTAGCAAATTTTGACAAATTTATTTAACATAATTGATCAATTTCGCCTTTCTTGATCCTTTTATATTTCAGTGTGTTGTTTATAATGGGTTGCTAGACTTATTCCTGCTAAGAAACATTGTGGCACGTTTTGCTCATAAATGCACTGGACAGTATAAATAGAATGGGTATATATGAGCTTTATATTCAGTAAATTCATAAAGTGATATAATGAAACATACAGTAATGCCCTAGGTAATCGACTCCTTAACCACATCAGAATTATGGGTAACTTTTCAGGATTTAGTCGGAAATATGGTTTGTTGCCATTCATCGGAAAGCTCTCGTTTAGTTGGAAATATGGTTTGTTGCCATTCATCGGAAAGCTCTCACTGAGAGCTTTCCGATGAATGGCAACAAACCATATTCCGACTAAATCCTGAAAGTTACCCATAATTCTGATGTGATTAAGGAGTCGATTACCTAGGGCATTACTGTATATAGCATAACTCAAATTCCTTTACAACTCGCACAATTTATTTCAACACTTTCCAAAACGCACATTTTGTGTCTAATGTTATTTGCTTTGTTAATATGTCATATAGTAAATATATTCATTCATCTATGAATACACATCCCAAGCAAACAACGTTCGAACTTAATACAATATGCATCAGTATATATATGAATGATGTGTTTCGTGTTACCTTACTCGTATTTATATTCGCGCAGTACTATATTTCGCATCGGTGCGCGAATTTAAAACTGAGCGAAAAATAGTACGACTCCCACGTATAATCTAAACCACAGTCCATATGAAACAAGAGATGGACTGTCGTCCGGTGCATACCCCCTCATGGCATACCGCCTAGTGTGGGCACATCTATAACTTATGATGGCTATACTCAGACATATGGACCCAGAAATCAGCATTTTCATATAAACAAAGATGAATAACTATAGAACAAAAAACCAAAACAAACATTTGAATGTGCCATTAACTGTCCTCATAGTGGTGAACATCCATACAAAATTTCATTGAGATCCGAGCATTACTGTTCAAGTTATGAGCTGAACAGACATCGGATGGATCAAACAGCCAACATTTCCAGATAAACAAAGATGAATTACTCTAGAATGGAAAAGCAGAACAGAACAATGGAACCCCCTATTGAATGTCCTCATAGCAGTGAACATCTATACCAAATTCCATTGAGATCCCAGCACAACTGTTGAAGTTACGACATGAAGACACCAGACGGACCAAAAAGCCAACATTTATTTCCAGATGAACAAAGATGAGTAACTCTAGAATGGAAAAGCGGAACAAAACGATGGAACCCTCTTTTTAATGTCCTCATAGTAGTGAACATCCATACCAAATCCCATTGAGATCCCAGTACAACTGTCGAAGTTACAATATGAACAGACACCAGATGAACCAAAAAGCCAACATTTCCAGATAAACAAAGATGTATAACTCTAGAATGGAAAATCCGAACAAAACGATGGAACCCTCTATTGAATGCCCTCATAGTAGTGAACATCCATACAAAATTTCATTGAGATCCGAGCACTACTGTTCAGGTTATGACATGAACAGACACCAGATGGACCAAAACTCCAACATTTCAAGATAAACAAAGATGAATAACTCTAGAATGGAAAATCGGAACAAAACGATGGAACCCTCTATTTAATGTCCTCATAGTTGTGAACATCCACACCAAATTTGGTTGAGATCCCAGCACAACTGTTGAAGTTACAACATGAACAGACACCAGACGTACCAAAAAGCCACTATTTCCAGATAAACAAAGATGAATAACTCTAGAATGGAAAATCCAAACAAAACGATGGAACCCTCTATTAAATGTCCTCATAATAGTGAACATCCATACCTAATTTCATTGAGATCCGAGCACTACTGTTCAAGTTATGACACGAACAGACATCGGACGGACGTACGGACTCACGGACGCACGCACGGACGGACGCACGGACGGACGGACGGACGGACGGACAGGTGCAAAACAGTATACCCCCCTTTTTTTTTTTAAAGGGGGTATAATAAAAGAGTGCTATGTTGCTGAGTTTACGTATATTATGAACGGTTGAATAGACATACGTCGAAACATGTATGCATATATTAACATTCGGCTAACCGCCATCAAGACCATTGCTCACAATTCAAGCGACAAATCATGGTAACATAGCTATTGTTGAAATGCTTGTATAAGAAATATATAGTAATAGTCCAGGTCGCCACAACATTATGATATATGTAGTTACTAGTGTATTATCAACACGATATAAATCCGCCGCCATGGTGTTTAATATACACATATACTATCTCCCGCAATGACTAAGAGTCGTAACTGTCATCAGCTCCAAGATATAGGGAAATATCACAGAAATATTTACGAAAATAGTTTTCTCAGTTTTGAATTCGCGCAGCTATGTGCCCAAATTTAAAGTTCGCAAATTCAAAACTGAGCGAAAATAGTACTGCGCGAATTTAATGAAAGTGTCAATGACACTGTAGCTCAACTTTGTAAAGAAGGTAATTTTTTTGTGATGAGCAATGAATAGAGAGATTAAAAAGGAGTGTAATGAAAGTGTCAATGACACTGTAGCTCAACTTGGAAAGGGAATAATTTAATGTGGAGCGATTAGGAATGCGGAAAGTTGAAATGTCTAAGTAATACTAGATTATCAACATGAAGAGAGATATATATATATATAAACGAGAGGCCGATCACGATCGGCAGATGTTTAACCCATACCTTGGCGATAGCGACTAGTCATAATTGATAATTTGTCAAAGATATGATCACAGGAATTAATCTATATATCAGTACCCAACTTGAAATCAAAAGCTCAAATAATTTGTCTTAAGGAAGGGTTAAAGTATTTGGGGTGGGGAGGAGTAGTTTTAAATCTCATAACTCTGTCCCTATTCACCCAAGGACCTCTCACTGTGAGATCCAATGGTTTAGTGATTTCGGAGGACATGTTTAGGAGTTTAAGTTAACTCATTGGAAGCAAAATTGATAAATCCCTATCTTTAACACTTTTGACATGCCAGATATTCAAAATTTATTCACTTCTAAAGAGAAATTATAATTTGTTGACAAGCCAGACTGCTTAGAATGACATACATGTAGGGGATTCCATCTCATATTTAAATGGTACTTTAATTACCCCCCCCCCCCCATTCTCCCCAGTTATTTCTTTATCAAACATGGACAGATATAAGATCAGATCTGACCTGTGTATTAAATAAGATTAAGTGTTTCATAACAGGGGTGTATGCATGGTTTTCAAAAATATATGTAGTTTATACAATTCAAAAGTATTATCTATATAATGTTATACAGACATAATATGATGAGGATGCTTGCCCCTATGACCACTAAATCGTTCATATAAAAGAAAGTAAGTTAGCCCTCAATTAAATGGTTTCACACATTACAATGTTTTACAAGTAGCTTGGACACTAAAAGCAACAACCTTCAATGTTAATCTTCTAAGTGCTCTGTGGCCCCTAAAATTCAATCAACCATGAAAATATGAACAAATGGGAAAATAAGGTTCCTGGAAACACTAACATCTACCATATTGATTTTCAAAACAAGTCATCACTTACAATAGTCATTGTATATTTATCTGCCTGATTCCCATTGCATAGATAAATCATATTGGCCATCAGCTGTTATTTTAATTTCAAATTGAAAGCACATGTCTGAAGGGTTAATATATTTTTCAAAAATCAATTAATCAGTCAAAACCAAAATTTATATAAGTGAATAGTGTGCAAAGATACCCAACAGATATTAAGAGATATGAAGAAGAGTCCATGTACATTATAGCATGTGTCTATGGAAACCTTGGAAAGGGTTAATTATTTTTGAAGCAAATTAATGGAATTTAGAAGACACTAAGTCTTATATAGGTGAGTGGGGGCTCTTATCTCACCCTGTAATGCAATTTCAAGAATAGGATAAACAACAGTCTTATGCTGCCATAAATCAATTTGACAGTTAGAATAAACAAACAGCCAGCCACCAGTGTTGTTTATCTTGACCACCAGAGCTCTGTATAATATGTCATCATTCATTTCATAACAGATTTCACTTGGAATGACAACATCTATAAAATGTCCTCTCATATACTCTGGATGTTCACATGGTAATTTATTGATATCATTATATTACATGAAACTATTGCAATAAAATCTTCATATTTTCAAAACAGGATATCACACCTAATTAATCGTATAAAACTAAAATAAATGAAAGTGTCAATATTTTTTATTATTAAACTTTTTTTTTTATTGTTATTAAAGTTCAAACAAAATTTAATATTTGTATCTGTTTGTATATGCTAAATTTAGCAAGGAGCTAAATCTAAAAAAATCCAATTTTTTTTAAAAAATGTTTTTTCTCTCGAAAAAGGGTCATAACTCCTTTAAAATTAATCGGATCAAACCCATATTCGAACTCGATCTGTATTTTGGGCTGTGAAACTCACATACCAAATTTGGTTCCAATCAGATAAAAAAGGTTTGAGTTATGGCAGAATGCGTGAATTCTAAGTTGAAAAAGGGCCATAACTCTGTAACAAAATCTGAGATCAAACCCAAATTTGAACTCGATCTGTATTTTGGGCTGAGAAACCCATATACAAAATTTGGTTTCGATCGGATAGAAAATGTTTGAGTTATCGCATTACTCGTAAAGTGTCTACGGACAAACAGACAGACAGACAGACGGACAGACGGACGAACGACGAGTGGTCAATCCGGGCAACGACACTATGTTTACCATACTATGGTATGGGTAAACATAAAAAGTAAAATCCAAGATGGTTACTGGTGGCTATGTTTTCCAATAAATAAAAAAAACAAAACATTTGATAGCTTCCATCTAGTAAGATCAATATAAAGATTAATATGAAGTCTGGAGATGATCGGATGAGGGAAGTGGACTGTAGGGTGTACCAAAGGATTTAATCATGCAAAGAGTAAAATCCAAGATGGTTGCTGGATGGACACGTTTTAAGACCAAATTAACCTAAAATGACTCATTCCTATCTACATCCCAATGTCAACAGCCATGACAAATTGTATGATGATCCGACTAAAGATACGACCTGTAGCCCATGCCAAAGGATTTAGTCATGCAAGATGGCTGCTGGCGGCCATGATTTTGGCCGAATAACCTAAAAATGACTCGTTCTCATCTACATGTCAATGTCAACATCCATGACAAATTTCACAATGATCTGACAAAAGGTGCGACCTGTAGTCATGCAAAGAGTAAAATCCAAGATGGCTGCTGGCTGATGATCTGACCAAAGGTACGACTTGTGGCCTGTGTCAAAGGATTTAGTCATGCAAAGAGTAAAATCCAAGATGGCTGCCAGCGACGATGTTTTTTGGCAGAACGACCCCACAATTACTCGTTTCCCATCTACATGTCAATATTAACACCCATGACAAATTTCATGATGATCAAACGAACAGTACGATCTGTAGCCCGGCCATGCTAATGGATTGAATTTTGAAATCCAAGATGATCAGACTAAAGCTACGACCTGTAGCCCGTGCTAAAGGATTTAGTCATACAAAGAGTAAAACCCAAGATGGCTGCTGGCGGCCATGTTTTTTGGCCGAATGACCCCAAAATGACTCGTTCCCATCTACATGTCATTGTTAACATCCATGACAAATTTCATGATGATCCGACCAAAGGTACGACCTGCAGCCCGTGCCAAAGGATTTAGTCATGCAAAGAGTAAAACCCAAGATGGCTGCCGGCGGGCATGTTTTTTGGCCAAATGACCCCAAAATTATTCGTTCCCATCTACATGTCATTGTTAACATCCATGACAAATTTCATGATGATCAGAGCAAAAGTACGACCTGTAGCCCGTGCTAATGGATTGAATTTTGAAATCCAACATGGCCGCTGGCAGCCATGTTTTTTGTCCAAATGACCTCAAAATGACTCGTTCCCATCTACATTCCAATTTCAACAGCCATAACAAATTTCATGAAGATCAGACTAAAGGTACGACCTGTAACCCGTGCTAAAGGATTTAGTCAAGAGTAAAATCCAAGATGGCCGCTAGCGGCCATGTTTTTTGGCCGAATGACCCCAAAATTACTCGTTCCCATCTACATGTCATTGTTACCATCCATGCTGAATTTTATGATGATCCGACCAAAGGTACGACATGTAGACCGTGCCAAAGAATTTAGTCATGCAAAGAGTAAAATCTAAGATGGCTGCCGGCGGCCATGTTTTTTGGCCAAATAACCCCAAAATTACTCGTTTCCCATCTACATGTCAATATTAACATCCATGACAAATTTCATGATGATCAGACGAACAGTACGACCTGTAGCCCGTGCTAATGGATTGAATATTGAAATCCAAAATGGCCGCTAGCGGTCATGTTTTTTTTCCGAATGACCCCAAAATGAATCGTTCCGGTCTAAATGTTGATGTCAACAGCTATGTCAAATTTTATAATGATCCGACCAAAGGTACGACCTGTAGCCTGTATTGTTGACGAATCGCACACACGGACGACAAAGCCATGGCAATAGCTCAAACTTTATAAAGTAAAGTTGAGCTAACAAATAGTATAAAACCAATACACCAACTGCATCATATTTAATATGGATGTGTTGCAGGTTCAAGCTTACAAAGCTACATGGGAGAATCATCTCCTCACAGTACTAATCAAACTAAGTGCCCATTTTACCATGTGATCACTGTGATAACAATGCCTTGATTACTATCTACTTAACATAGTGATGAGGTGGTGGTACAGCACAGTGTTAATGTCCTGAATGGGATAATAACACATTTGGTACAAAGGTTTATTTAAAATACAACCACGATAATGAGCTATGTATGCATAATAGTTAGAACTAAAGGTGGGACTTTCCCAGTGGATCTAAGGATACCGCTGCAATACAACTGGGTAGTGTTCAAACAACTCTGGGATTCTGGAGTCGACTCCCACAAGTCGAGTCAACGTTAACTAGTCGGCCAAATACATCACCAACCTTATACTAATGAAACACATGTGAAAGAAAATTTCAAATTCCGTGCCATCATCACAATATTTACACTCTACTGTGATCGGAGAATTGAATCACGTGACACGTCACGTGGTTTTGTTGCAAATGAACCGGTACTCTAGAAACCCACCGATCGCAAATAAGTTCCCTACGAATCTACGATGATAATGAGAATAAATAATTGAGGAAATAATTGAGGGATTTTCTGTTTAATCATGAAATCAAATAAATACTTCCCTGCCAGGGTATAGAAAATAAACGATACTCAGTCTCAGAGTCAGCTCAAAATAAAAACAAAACAAAAGAAAACACACACACTGTGTGACACACATTATAATGATTATATATACCGGTACGATGAATCGATGATGCGTACATAGGCCTACTTTGTAAGTTGCCATAACTTCCGTAAGGCGTACGTAGCAAGCGGAGAGTTAGACTCAGTTAGTATCGACGAACACTTTTGTGGAAGCCCCTCCCTCTTTACCTGTGTTGGTTAGAAATGCGCACTACGATTTTTTGCGTCCGTGGTATAGGGACTGGTTAACTTGAATTATCGCATTGGCTAATTTCGCGTAGTTCTATGTCAAGCTCGACATTATTACATATGTTCGGCCTTTGGAAAGCTATCTTTGCTGCTTTTCTGACCCACATTTAGTGAAACCATGCATTGTCAAGGCCAGCTGATGAGATTATATACTGTATTCCGACTAGTCGACTGTGGAAGTTAGAGTCGATTTTCCGACAAACCAACGTCGACGATTATTTGTCGACTAATCGTTTGAACACTACAACTGGGTTTGCAAGAACTGTTACAATGAAGAACCAGCCCAATAAATACAAATGTTGGTATGATGCTTGTCCATACAAGTCGGGTGCAATCAACTGGAAATAGGCCACAGTATTAGAGAAAGCTGGTCAGCTGGGGATTTGGCTATGGACCTATGAACTAAAACTCAACTCAGCCCAAACGTAATGACTCTGCCGAAGAAAGAATATGCTTCCTTGTCACGCCCTTAGGTGACTGCGTGCAGTCCTTGAAATATATTTATATAAACTTCCCTTCAATTGTGTTGTAAAATGCCTGTGAAGGGTGCTATACTGGTAAATTCCATTTCTTGTATAATGCATGTTATTGTAGAAAACATTTAAATGTGTTTTATGCCATTAGTTTCAGAGCGAATTTTTAAGATGTTACTATGTATCTTTCAAGACGTTACTACAGGTATGTATTAATGTGACAATCAATTTCTAGAAAATAACTGTCATCAATCTAATCAGTGACTTATTTGCATGTCTATCAACTCAGACGATCTGTTACTCTTATAACACCTAAAGTATACAATTCCGGCATAGTGACTGCTTGTCATTTAGCATTTATAATAGAAGTTGCTCCAGTAGACTAACCGAAGTGGTATAGAATAATACTAGATAATGGCTTGGTTGACAGACCAATCAGGAAATAGTTAGAAATTATGGAATGGTGTGTATCCTGCACAATGAGCTAGGTTTGCAGATATCAGCAATTTGTAAAATAATACAGTAAAACCTCTCCAAACCGGACCCTCTATAAACTGAATCCCTCTCCATTCCGAACAATTTGTCTGGTCCCAAATTCACCCAAGTGCATTCTCACTAAAAAAAAAAGATACCTCTATACATGTAATCTGGAAACTCTCTATTCCAAACATCGGACAGCTTTTCTAGTCCATAAGTGAACGAATACATTAATTTTTGCCTCCGAAATCCAAACACGGAAATTGACACCAACCGAATGCACATGCTGTAGATTTTACATACTTGGCTCATTCATTGTGACAGGTTGATTAAATCTTTACTGGTGACAATACACTGTCATCGTGCACTTTTAGTGAGCCTCATTAGTGTTCCGTTTGGACAGTGGTCGTAAAAATAAGAGTGTCAGTGCTCTATTATCCATTGTTCACTCAATGTGTGAAATAAGCACAGTTATCTAATATGACACATGCTGTTATAATCTGGTTCAAAGTGTTCGTCGAACAAAGATACGCTAATTAAATCCGGCAGTACATTTATTCAACAGTACGAAACTAAAATACATGCGCTACATTAATATTTTCAGCAACATTTTCGAATCCCTGTAAAATTTATTGTCATTGTGCAGGAAACAATAATTATGGAATTGTGTGTATCCTGCACAATGACCTAGGTTTGCCGGTATCAGCAATTTATAAAATGATATTTTCAATTGCAGCCTGGTAAATATCCTATCTATGTATTTATTTTCAAAATATGTCAACTCTAGTTGAATTGGAGCTTAACAACTGATATGTCATGGTTACATGTATGTCTACAAAATGTCAACAGTGACTCGAAAGTCAAGATTTGGTTCACTGTCCTGAGATGTTATCAGCTTAAATGTATTACAGCCAAATAGCCAACAACTCATGTTCGATTCATGTAATACATATAGCTTGCAGGGGAAAATGATACCCTCAATAGATATGCAGCCATGCAGCGGATATGCTGTGATATGTATAATTTGTTTTTGTAAAATTGGATGCATATATTAAACATATACCGGCATTGGTGTTTAATGGGCACCTATCAGCTTCTAATGGGTTACTGTATTAGTCCACTATATTGATGCATAAGAATTTCTATGTATCAGTATGTAATTTGACTACCCAGGTAGACCTAGCATACACTCATCATGACCTGGAAACTCCAATGCATGTATGTGGTAGACAAATGTGCGAACGGGACTACCCGACCCTGAGTCAACCTGCCCTTCTGCTGTTGTTTGGGGCGGGTCCTCCCTATAAACATGGGCGGGTTGTCCCGAAATTGTTAATACTAATTACTATACCAGTCTATAGTATAGTAATTTCCTTTTAATTTTATTAGTGATATCAGTATGACAGAAAGGGTTTTATACCAAAATTAGGTTGGGGGGGGGGGGGGGGGGGTTTGATGGCAGATGCAACAAAAAAAGTCCTACCTTTCTGCAATTTGTTTTTTCAACAAACACCCCTCCCCCAATGGCAAATCCGCACCGGTTGTAGCGCCACTAGCGGTAGGTTTTATCATAGTCCCTAGGAATCACTGTTAGTTAAATATAATAATATTTAATTATATTAAATAAATATACTATATTATATTATTATACTGTATAAAGACCAATTGGGCAAGTAAAATTTTTGTGATCTGGATTTTCATTGGCAGATGATTTGAACGAAATTACAGAGTACAAATTTTTATGGCACACACACATTCGCCCCTTCTGAGTTTATAATTTATATCATCATATTCCGTATTTTTTTCTTGAAATGCTGGTGTATTCAGATTGTTTCTATCTTTCCCCACTTACGAGAAAATAACTGTTAGTTACCGAATATTCTTTCAGGTGAAAGATCTGGGATTCTTCAGCATTTTGAAGAAAAACCTTCAATCTATAAATACTTCGTTCACGAATTGACAACCGGTGATAATCCGAATGAAAGTGTCAATGACACTGTAGCTCAACTTAGGTAGGGGAATAATTTAATGGTTTACAGTAAATGGAGAAATAGGAAAGATGCAGTCTGGGTGAACGTCGACTCTATATTTGAAATATAGAGTCTGGAGCTTATGTCGCCAAAACCATTTCTATTCAGCGAAGAGATTCCCAAAAATGACGTCACGGATTTAAAAAAATACATCGATGATTGACAGGTGTCCCCACGTGTTATTTGTTGTGCTTCGCAATAGCAATGGCCTGTGTCGCGACATAAACTTACAGCAGATAATATTTGTCGTGTGTACGACTATTCTTTTTCGGGAGATGAACTCGCTGCATAAACAGGAAAGCTGCATCCGAGAGCAAAAAATAAGGTTGTCATCAAAAATGATGCTTTAGAACTATTTAAAAGCATAAAATTAAGTCATTTCCTCGGTGTTAACTTTCAGATGACTTTTTTACGACAAATAATTTGATTTGCAAACCATGGTACAATAAAGTAAATCAAATACACGAAAATGAGTGAGTTCTATTTATATTTATGGGAGGCCAAGTTGGTACCATGCGCAGGCCTATCTATCAGGTCTAGCACATCCTTCAAATTAATCCGAATCGTACCGAATATATAATTTCGAAGCAATTGTTTCTGTCTCTGTTGTATTTGCAAGCATCGCTTTCGATCGGAGAAATTCCGCTCTGTTACTATATTTAGAGGTGACATTATAGGAGTCTCCGCCCACTAACACTTGTTTATTAACCCATACGGTTTCATTGGACGGAAAATAATTTACGCAATCAATCAGATTACGGAATCCCGAGGACTTGGAAATGAGATAGCGATGTTATCCGTCAGACCTTATATTCAATGTTGTAATGAATATTTAGGTATGAGTTTACTCAGACTGGGAAAGATGCTGATTGAAATGTCTTACCTGTGCCAAAGGATTTAGTCATGCAAAGAGTAAAATCCAAGATGGCTGCTGGTGGCCATGTTTTTTGGCCGAATGACCCTAAAATCACTCGTTCTCATCTAAGTGTCAATATTAACATCCATGACAAATTTCATGATGATAAGACTAAAGGTACGAACTGTAGCCCGTGCTAAACGATTTAGTGACACAAAGAGTAAAATCCAAGATGGCTGCTGGCGGCAATGTTTTTTGGCCGAATGACCCCAAAATGACTCGTTCCCATCTACATGTCAATATTAACATCCATGACAAATTTCATGATGATAAGACGAACAGTACGACCTGTGGCCCATGCTAATGAATTAAATTTTGAAATCAAAGATGGCTGCTGGCGGCCATGTTTTTCGGACGAATGACCCCAAAATGACTCGTTCCCATCTACATGCCATTGTTAACATCCATGACAAATTTTATGATGATAAGACCAAAGGTACGAACTGTAGCCCGTGCTAAACGATTTAGTCATACAAAGAGTAAAATCCAAGATGGCTGCTGCGGCCATGTTTTTTGGCCGAATGACCCCAAAATGACTCGTTCCCATCTACATGTCAATATTAACATCCATGACAAATTTCATGATGATAAGACGAACAGTACGACCTGTGGCCCATGCTAAAGGATTTAGTCATACAAAGAGTAAAATTCAAGATGGCTGCCGACGGCCATGTTTTTCGGCCGAATGACCCCAAAATGAGTCGTTCCCATCTACATGTCATTGTTAACATTCATGACAAATTTTATGATGATCAGACTAAAGGTACGACCTGTAGCCCGTGCTAAAGAATTTAGTCATACAAAGAGTAAAATCCAAGATGGCTGCTGGCGGCCATGTTTTTTGGCCAAATGACCCCAAAATGACTCGTTCCCATCTACATGTCAATATTAACATCCATGACAAATTTCATGATGATAAGACGAACAGTATGACCTGTGACCCATGCTAATGAATTAAATTTTGAAATCAAAGATGGCTGCTGGCGGCCATGTTTTTTGGCCGAATGACCCCAAAATGACTCGTTCCCATCTACATGCCATTGTTAACATCCATGACAAATTTTATGATGATAAGACTAAAGGTACGAACTGTAGCCCGTGCTAAACGATTTAGTCATACAAAGAGTAAAATCCAAGATGGCTGCTGCGGCCATGTTTTTTGGCCGAATGACCCCAAAATGACTCGTTCCCATCTACATGTCAATATTAACATCCATGACAAATTTTATGATGATCAGACTAAAGATACGACCTGAAGCCTGTGCTAAAGGATTTAGTCATACAAAGAGTAAAATTCAAGATGGCTGCCGACGGCCATGTTTTTCGGCCGAATGACCCCAAAATGACTCGTTCCCATCTACATGTCATTGTTAACATTCATGACAAATTTTATGATGATCAGACTAAAGGTACGACCTGTAGCCCGTGCTAAAGAATTTAGTCATACAAAGAGTAAAATCCAAGATGGCTGCTGGTGGCCATGTTTTTCGGCCAAATGACCCCAAAAGTACTCGTTCCCATCTACATGTCAATATTAACATCCATGACAAATTTCATGATGATCAGACGAACAGTACTAACTGTGGCCCGTGCTAATGGATTAAATTTTTAAATGCAAGATGGCTGCTGCGGCCATGTTTTTTGTCCGAATGACCCAAAATGACTCGTTCCCATCTACATTCCAATTTCAACAGCCATGACAAATTTTATGATGATCAGACTAAAGGTACGACCTGTAGCCCGTGCTAAAGGATTTAGTCATACAAAGAGTAAAATCCAAGATGGCTGCTGGCGGCCATGTTTTTTGGCCGAATGACCCCAAAATGACTCGTTCCCATCTACATGTCATTATTAACATTCATGACAAATTTTATGATGATCAGACTAAAGATACGACCTGAAGCCTGTGCTAAAGGATTTAGTCATACAAAGAGTAAAATTCAAGATGGCTGCCGACGGCCATGTTTTTCGGCCGAATGACCCCAAAATGACTCGTTCCCATCTACATGTCATTGTTAACATTCATGACAAATTTTATGATGATCAGACTAAAGGTACGACCTGTAGCCCGTGCTAAAGAATTTATTCATACAAAGAGTAAAATCCAAGATGGCTGCTGGCGGCCATGTTTTTTGGCCAAATGACCCCAAAATGACTCGTTCCCATCTACATGTCAATATTAACATCCATGACAAATTTCATGATGATAAGACGAACAGTACGACCTGTGGCCCATGCTAATGAATTAAATTTTGAAATCAAAGATGGCTGCTGGCGGACATGTTTTTCGGCCGAATGACCCCAAAATGACTCGTTCCCATCTACATGCCATTGTTAACATCCATGACAAATTTTATGATGATAAGACTAAAGGTACGAACTGTAGCCCGTGCTAAACGATTTAGTCATACAAAGAGTAAAATCCAAGATGGCTGCTGCGGCCATGTTTTTTGGCCGAATGACCCCAAAATGACTCGTTCCCATCTACATGTCATTATTAACATTCATGACAAATTTTATGATGATCAGACTAAAGATACGACCTGAAGCCTGTGCTAAAGGATTTAGTCATACAAAGAGTAAAATTCAAGATGGCTGCCGACGGCCATGTTTTTCGGCCGAATGACCCCAACATGACTCGTTCCCATCTACATGTCATTATTAACATTCATGACAAATTTTATGATGATCAGACGAATGAAAGTGTCAATGACACTGTAGCTCAACTTAGGTAGGGGAATAATTTAATGGTCGACAGAAAATGGAGGAATAGGAAAAGTGCTAATTGAAATGTCTAAGTAAGACTACATGTACATGTCAATATCAACATTCATAACAGGTTTCATAATGATCGAATCAGGGATGTGGTGATTATGGTGTGCCAAAGGATTTATTGATGCAAAGAGTAAATTCTAAAATGGCCACCGGCAACCATGTTTTTTTCCGAATTACCCCAAAATGACTCGTTCCCATCTACAGCCTTTACAAATCTCATAATGATCTGATCAAAGGTATGACCTGTAGCCTGTGCCAATGGATTTAGTCATGCAAAGAGTAAAATCCAAGATGGCTGCTGGCGGCCATGTTTTTCGGCTGAACGACCCCAAAATGACTCGTTTCCCATCTACATGTCATTGTTGACATACATGTACATGACAAATTTCATGAAGTTCCGACAAAAGCTACGACCTGTAGCCCGCACCAAAGGATTTATTCATGCAAAGAGTAAAATCCAATATGGCTGCTGGTGGACGTGTTTTTTAGCCAAACGACCCCAAAATGACTCGTTCCCATCTACATGTTAATATTAACATCCATGATAAATATCATGATGATCAGACAAACAGTACGACCTGTAGCCCGTGCCAATGGATTGAATTTTGAAATCCAAGATGGCTGCCAGCGGCCATGTTTTTTGGCCGTATGACCCCAAAATGACTCGTTCCCATATACATGTACATGTCAATATTAACATCCATGACAAATTTCATGATGATAAGACGAACAGTACGACCTGTGGCCCATGCTAATGAATTAAATTTTGAAATCAAAGATATGTTTTTCGGCCGAATGACCCCAAAATGACTCGTTCCCATCTACATACCATTGTTAACATCCATGACAAATTTTATGATGATAAGACTAAAGGTACGAACTGTAGCCCGTGCTAAACGATTTAGTCATACAAAGAGTAAAATCCAAGATGGCTGCTGCGGCCATGTTTTTTGGCCGAATGACCCCAAAATGACTCGTTCCCATCTACATGTCATTATTAACATTCATGACAAATTTTATGATGATCAGACGAATGAAAGTGTCAATGACACTGTAGCTCAACTTAGGTAGGGGAATAATTTAATGGTCGACAGAAAATGGAGGAATAGGAAAAGTGCTAATTGAAATGTCTAAGTAAGACTAGATGTACATGTCAATATCAACATTCATAACAGGTTTCATAATGATTGGATCAGGGATGTGGTGATTATGGTGTGCCAAAGGATTTATTGATGCAAAGAGTAAATTCTAAAATGGCCACCGGCAACCATGTTTTTTTCCGAATTATCCCAAAATGACTTGTTCCCATCTACAGCCTTTACAAATCTAATAATGATCTGATCAAAGGTATGACCTGTAGCCTGTGCCAATGGATTTAGTCATGCAAAGAGTAAAATCCAAGATGGCTGCTGGCGGCCATGTTTTTCGGCTGAACGACCCCAAAATGACTCGTTTCCCATCTACATGTCATTGTTGACATACATGACAAATTTCATGAAGTTCCGACAAAAGCTACAACCTGTAGCCCACACCAAAGGATTTATTCATGCAAAGAGTAAAATCCAATATGGCTGCTGGTGGACATGTTTTTTAGCCAAACGACCCCAAAATGACTCGTTCCCATCTACATGTTAATATTAACATCCATGATAAATATCATGATGATCAGACAAACAGTACGACCTGTAGCCCGTGCCAATGGATTGAATTTTGAAATCCAAGATGGCTGCCAGCGGCCATGTTTTTTGGCCGTATGACCCCAAAATGACTCGTTCCCATATACATGTCAATATCAATATACATGACAAATTTCATAAAGGTCAGACCAAAGGTACGACCTGTAACCAGCGCCAAAGGATTTAGTCATGCAAAGAGTAAAATCCAAGATGGCTGCTGGCGGCCATGTTTTTTGGCCGAACGACCCCAAAATCACTCGTTCCCATCTACATGTCATTGTTAACATCCATGACAAATTTCATGAAGTTCTGACCAAAGCTACAACCTGTAGCCCGCGCCAAAGAATTTAGTCATGCAAAGAGTAAAATCCAAGATGGCTGCTGGCGGCCATGTTTTTTGGCTGACGACCCCAAAATCACTCGTTCCCATCTACATGTTAATATTAACATCCATGATAAATATCATGATGATCAGACAAACAGTACGACCTGTAGCCCGTGCCAATGGATTGAATTTTGAAATCCAAGATGGCTGCCAGCGGCCATGTTTTTTTGGCCGTATGACCCCAAAATGACTCGTTCCCATATACATGTCAATATCAATATTCATGACAAATTTCATAAAGGTCAGACCAAAGGTACGACCTGTAACCCGCGCCAAAGGATTTAGTCATGCAAAGAGTAAAATCCAAGATGGCTGCTGGTGGCCATGTTTTTTGGCCGAACGACCCCAAAATCACTCGTTCCCATCTACATGTCATTGTTAACATCCATGACAAATTTCATGAAGTTCTGACCAAAGCTACAACCTGTAGCCCGCGCCAAAGAATTTAGTCATGCAAAGAGTAAAATCCAAGATGGCTGCTGGTGGCCATGTTTTTTAGCTGAACGACCCCAAAATCACTCGTTCCCATCTACATGTCAATATTAACATCCATGACAAATTTCATGATGATCAGACGAACAGCACGACCTGTAGCCCGCGCCAATGGATTGAATTTTGAAATCCAAAATGGCCACCAGCGGCCATGTTTTTTGGCCGAATGACCCCAAAATGACTCGTTCCCATCTACATGTCAATGTCAACATTCATGATAAAATTCATAAAGATCAGACCATAGGTACGACCTGTAGCCCGCGCCAAAGGATTTAGTCATGCAAAGAGTAAAATCCATGATGGCTGCCATGTTTTTTGGCCGAACAACCCCAAAATCACTCGTTCCCATCTACATGTCATTGTTAACATCCATGACAAATTTCATGAAGTTCTGATCAAAACTACGACCTGTAGCCTGCGCCAAATGATTTAGTCATGCAAAGAGTAAAATCCAAGATGGCTGCTGACGGCCATGTTTTTTGGCCGAACAACCCCAAAATGACTCGTTCCCATCTACATGTCAATATTAACATCCATGACAAATTTCATGATGATCAAACGAACAGTACGACCTGTAGCCCGCGCCAATGGATTGAATTTTGAAATCCAAGATGGCCACCAGCGGCCATGTTTTTTGGCCGAATGACCCCAAAATGACTCGTTCCCATCTACATGTCAATGTCAACATTCATGCAAAATTTCATAAAGATCAGACCAAAGGTACGACCTGTAGCCCGCGCCAAAGGAAATTGTTGACGGACACACGCACCACGGACGCCAAGCCATGGCAATAGCTCAAACTTACAAAAGTAAGTTGAGCTAATAACTGGTGGATGTATTGTCATAAGTATACAGAGAGTAGCTGTATGATCATGGATTTGGTGTATGGGTATACATCCAAGACTCGAGTGACTGAATTGACATGTGTGAGGTGTATAATTTTGCAAGTCTGGAGTGGATTCATGTTCGTGTGTGTGTGGTGCATTGATATATCTAGTTGGAAGGGATGTATTGCCATCGGTGATATATATTTGTATACCTGGAGTGACGGTGTGGCAAATCTTTATCCATGTCAGACGTGACTGTATGGTCATGCATGGGGTGTATATGCATAACTCAAGGATATGCTAATCGATAGGTCATACATGTCAGACAGTTCTCCATCTTGATGGCATTTGCACAATGGAGAAATCGCTAAACGGTTTCCCTGACAATCGATAAATTTTGATGCTAATTGGCCAGAATAGACTCATATTATGGTCCCTCTGACTCTCTGAAACCCGTTTCAAAGTTCTGCCCATATATCCTTTCAAAAACAGGCCTAAATCCCAAAAGAAGTTTTTAGTAAAATTCCATACTGTTTCCTTTAAAATGAATTTGTCCTGCCCCATAAGGTATTGGGACAACCAGAATAAAATATTTAATTGATTAAGTAACATGTTTAACCCTTTCAGTGCCAAGTCCGATTTTTGTATCAACCCATATTTCCTTGATCATTTTTCAAATTTATTGATTATAATAATGTGATACATTGATGCAAAGAGCTCTTAGAGCAGCAACACATACCTGCGTAAAAATTGTATCGTTTTCATGTGTAAATTCGATACATTTTACGCATACGTAAATACGCATACGATAATACGCAGGTATGTGTGCCTAGGATGATGCTTATAGAATTCAAGCTAGTAAGTGTCTTTCAGATAATAATTGGAAATTCAAGAAACCCCATACGATTTAGACACTATAACACTTCTATTCTTATGTATTCTACACCAGACAATAATGGAAAAGAATCTGTAAACCTATTTACGCAAGCTTCTTCTGTGCTTTCGACTTCTGAATAATGATGCAGTTTTACCAGGTTTCGTGTTGTTCGACGCCAGAATATTCGAAAAATAACATTTTATATAAGAGCGTTTTACTTCATTACCAACCAACGATGAAAATTGATCACTCTGATCACATTATTTTGGATGTTAAGTGTGGTGCTGTATTGGTGATGCATATGTATAACGACCATTTTCGATTGCCAGTAATTTTTATGTTTTATTGCCTGGTAAATGTCTTATGGAATTTTAACTTATTTGATTTTGAATTGGATGGGGTGTCTATAGATAAAGAAAGAAAATAAAATTGGATAGAAATATATAGCTCACACTAGCCGAATCCACAGCACAATGGCTAAGTTAGGAGGAAACGTCCCTCAACTGGCGAGTCCGGACTCAAATTAAATGATAATTGAAACGTGTTACTTTTCACCGTGGACAAAAATATAAACTGTGGGCATATACTCAGGTAATCAAAACAGAGCTGTAGGCCAGACCAATTGGATAGTTGGCTCCAATGACAGGTCGATGGGTGGGTTTTAAGTTAGATAATATATAATAATCGGGAATTTGGTCAAAAATAGACTCGGCGCAAGCGCCTCGTCTATTCTTTTACCGAATACACTCTGCTTCGAATATTATCCATTACTTATTGTTGTCTATAAACTGACACCTTTCCATTCTAATATGTGATCCAGAATTTCATTCAGTGCCTTTCAATTCTCTGCAGTTACAACTAGTAATTTAGTACACAATTACTAATTGTAATAAAAGGCCGCTCGGCCACAGTGTCCCCCAAACCGGGGGCTTCATTTGGAGCGTTGTTTGCGCATAAAAATTGGCATGGCGGAACACGAAATCGAATTTGATCTGTCTTTTGTGCTAGTAAACCAAATTTAATTTCATTCAGTACACATTTACTAAAGTTATCATCCGGAAACCTCAAATTGGCAAAAATTGGCAAAATTGGCAAAAATGGACATAACTCTGGTGAAAATTGGCGGGCGGAACCCGAATTCGAACATGACCTGTGTTTTGCTGGGAGAAAGACACATACCAAATTTGGTTTAAATCTGATTATTAAAATCTACTGAAGTTATCATCCGGACACCAACTTTTGGGGTTTTATATGTCAGGTCAGCGGTCAAAAAAGGGCCATAACTCTCGCAAAATTTATCGGATTAAACCGAAATTCGAACTTGAGCTGTATTTTGATACAATCCAAAATCAAGTTATCATCCGGAAACAAAAAAAACAAGAAAAACTGAATTTTCTATGTCGAAAAAGGGGCATAACTCTGCCAAAAATGGTCAGGCAGAACCCAAGTTAGAACTTGACCTCTATCTTGCTGGGAGAAAGTAATATACCAAATTTGGTTTGAATCCGATTAACTCTACTAAAGTTATCATCCGGAAACCAACTTTCAGAGCAAACCCATATTCGAACTTGACCTTTATTTTGGTCTGATAAACTCACCTATGAAATTTGCTTTTGATCTAATAAACGAAACTAAAGTTATCATCCGGAAACCATTTCCGGACACACGGACGCACGCACGCATGGACAGACGGACACCGGCTATTTTAATAGTCCCCCGAATTTTTTTTTTGGGGGACAACAATTGAGAGCATGAGATTGTACTTCACGTTCTATGTCCACAAGTCACTTTTCACACATTATATGTATATGTTAGAGCACAATGTTTTGCACACTATCAAATGTCCAATACAGTTCTATGGACATGTTGGTAAAAACATTTGTTTTTCAGAATCTAATTGAGCCTATGAATCAGGAAATGAGGGGACACTCAAAGGATAAGCTTGTTAATTGACAACTAAACACTAGTTCATATTCAATGGGTTGTTTAGTAATATAAACAACCAATATGAAAGTGTCAATGACACTGTAGCTCAACTTGGAAAGGGAATAATTTAATATATTACAGCCAATGTCCAGAGCGATTAGGAATGTGGAAAGTTGAATGTCTAATACTAGTTTATAGACATGAAGAGAAAAGTAAAATCCAAGATGGCTGCTGGCGGCCATGTTTTCGGCCGAATGACCCCAAAATGAGTCGTTCCCATCTACATGTCATCGTTAACATCAACGACAAATTTTATGACGATCAGACTAAAGGTACGGCCTGTAGCCCATGCTAAAGAATTTAGTCATACAAAGAGTAAAATCCAAGATGGCTGCTGGCGGCCATGTTTTTTGGCCGAATGACCCCAAAATGACTCGTACCCATCTACATGTCATTGTTGACATCCATGACAAATTTTATGATGATCAGACTAAAGGTACGACCTGTAGCCCGTGCTAAAGAATTTAGTCATACAAAGAGTAAAATCCAAGATGGCTGCTGGCGGCCACGTTTTTTCGCCAAATGACCCCAAAATTACAACAGTACGACCTGTGGCCCGTGCTAATGGATTAAATTTTTGAAATCCAAGATGGCCGCTGGCGGCCATGTTTTTTGTCCGAATGACCCCAAAATGACTCGTTCCCATTTACATTCCAATTTCAACAGCCATGAAATTTTTTATGATGATCAGACTAAAGGTACGACCTGTAGCCCGTGCTAAAGGATTTAGTCATACAAAGAGTAAAATCCAAGATGGCTGCTGGTGGCCATGTTTTTCGGCCAAATGACCCCAAAAGTACTCGTTCCCATCTACATGTCAATATTAACATCCATGACAAATTTCATGATGATCAGACGAACAGTACTAACTGTGGCCCGTGCTAATGGATTAAATTTTTAAATGCAAGATGGCTGCTGCGGCCATGTTTTTTGTCCGAATGACCCAAAATGACTCGTTCCCATCTACATTCCAATTTCAACAGCCATGACAAATTTTATGATGATCAGACTAAAGGTACGACCTGTAGCCCGTAGCCATGTGATTATTAACATTCTTGACAAATTTTAGAATGATCAGACTAAAAGTGGGACCTGTAGCCCGTGCTAAAGGATTTAGTCATGCAAAGAGTAAAATCCAAGACGGCTGCTGGCGGCCATGTTTTTTGGCCGAATGACCCCAAAATGACTCGTTCCAATCTACATGTCATTGTTAACATCCATGACAAATTTTATGATGATCAGACTAAAGGTACGACCTGTAGCCCGTGCTAAAGGATTTAGTCATACAAAGAGTAAAATCCAAGATGGCTGCTGGCGACATGTTTTTGGGCCGAATGACCCCAAAATGACTCGTTCCCATCTACATGTCAATATTAACATCCATGACAAATTTCATGATGATCAGACGAACAGTGCGACCTGTGGCCCGTGCTGATGGATTGAATTTTGAAAACAAAGATGGCCACTGGCGGCCATGTTTTTTGTCCGAATGACCCCAAAATGACTCGTTCCCATCTACATTCCAATTTCAATAGCCATGACAAATTTCATGATTATCAGACTAAATGTACGACCTGTAGCCTGTGCTAATGGATTTAGTCATACAAAGAGTAAAATCCAAGATGGCTGCTGGCGACCATGTTTTTTGGCCGAATGACCCCAAAATTACTTGTTCCCATCTACATGTCAATATTATCATCCATGATAAATTTCATGATGATCAGACAAAAAGTACGACCTGTGGCCCGTGCTAATGGATTAAATTTTGAAATCCAAGATGGCCGCTGGCGACCATGTTTTTTGTCCGAATGACCCCAAAATGACTCGTTCCCATCTACATTCTAATTTCAACAGCCATGACAAATTTTATGATGATCAGACTAAAGGTACGACCTGTAGCCCGTGCTAAAGGATTTAGTCATACAAAGAGTAAAATCCAAGATGGCTGCTGGCGGCCATGTTTTTTGGCCGAATGACCCCAAAATGACTCGTTCTCATCTACATGTCATTATTAACATTCTTGATAAATTTTATGATGATCAGACTAAATGTAGAACCTGTAGCCCGTGCTAAAGGATTTAGTCATACAAAGAGTAAAATCCAAGATGGCTGCTGGCGACCATGTTTTTCGACCGAATGACCCCAAAATTACTCGTTCCCATCTAGATGTCATTGTTAATATCCATGACAAATTTTATGATGATCAGACTAAAGTTACGACCTGCAGCCCGTGCTAAAGAATTTAGTCATACAAAGAGTAAAATCCAAGATGGCTGCTGGCGGCCATGTTTTTTGGCCGAATGACCCCAAAATGACTCGTTCCAATCTACATGTCATTGTTAACATCCATGACAAATTTTATGATGATCAGACTAAAGGTACGACCTGTAGCCCGTGCTAAAGGATTTAGTCATACAAAGAGTAAAATCCAAGATGGCTGCTGGCGACCATGTTTTTCGACCGAATGACCCCAAAATTACTCGTTCCCATCTAGATGTCATTGTTAATATCCATGACAAATTTTATGATGATCAGACTAAAGTTACGACCTGCAGCCCGTGCTAAAGAATTTAGTCATACAAAGAGTAAAATCCAAGATGGCTGCTGGCGGCCATGTTTTTTGGCCGAATGACCCCAAAATGACTCGTTCCCATCTACATGTGATTATTAACATCCATGACAAATTTTATGATGATCAGACTAAAGGTACGACCTGTAGCCCGTGCTAAAGGATTTAGTCATACAAAGAGTAAAATCCAAGATGGCTGCTGGCGACATGTTTTTGGGCCGAATGACCCCAAAATGACTCGTTCCCATCTACATGTCAATATTAACATCCATGACAAATTTCATGATGATCAGACGAACAGTGCGACCTGTGGCCCGTGCTGATGGATTGAATTTTGAAAACAAAGATGGCCACTGGCGGCCATGTTTTTTGTCCGAATGACCCCAAAATGACTCGTTCCCATCTACATTCCAATTTCAATAGCCATGACAAATTTCATGATTATCAGACTAAATGTACGACCTGTAGCCTGTGCTAATGGATTTAGTCATACAAAGAGTAAAATCCAAGATGGCTGCTGGCGACCATGTTTTTTGGCCGAATGACCCCAAAATTACTTGTTCCCATCTACATGTCAATATTATCATCCATGATAAATTTCATGATGATCAGACAAAAAGTACGACCTGTGGCCCGTGCTAATGGATTAAATTTTGAAATCCAAGATGGCCGCTGGCGACCATGTTTTTTGTCCGAATGACCCCAAAATGACTCGTTCCCATCTACATTCCAATATCAACAGCCATGACAAATTTTATGATGATAAGACTAAAGTTACGACCTGTAGCCCGTGCTAAAGGATTTAGTCATACAAAGAGTAAAATCCAAGATGGCTGCTGGCGGCCATGTTTTTGGGCCGAATGACCCCAAAATGACTCGTTCCCATCTACATGTCAATATTAACATCCATGACAAATTTCATGATGATCAGACGAACAGTGCGACCTGTGGCCCGTGCTAATGGATTGAATTTTGAAAACAAAGATGGCCACTGGCGGCCATGATTTTTGTCCGAATGACCCCAACATGACTCGTTCCCATCTACATTCTAATTTCAACAGCCATGACAAATTTTATGATGATCAGACTAAAGGTACGACCTGTAGCCCGTGCTAAAGGATTTAGTCATACAAAGAGTAAAATCCAAGATGGCTGCTGGCGGCCATGTTTTTTGGCCGAATGACCCCAAAATGACTCGTTCTCATCTACATGTCATTATTAACATTCTTGATAAATTTTATGATGATCAGACTAAAAGTACGACCTGTAGCCGGTGCTAAAGAATTTAGTCATACAAAGAGTAAAATCCAAGATGGCTGCTGGTGGCCATGTTTTTGGGCCGAATGACCCCAAAATTACTCGTTCCCATCTACATGTCAATATTAACATCCATGACAAATTTCATGACGATCAGACAAACAGTACGGCCTGTAGCCCGTGCTAATGGATTGCATTTTGAAATCAAAGATGGCCACTGACGGCCATGTTTTTTTTCCGAATGACCCCAAAATTAATCATTCTGGTCTAAATGTTGATGTCAACAGCTATGATAAATTTCATAATGATCCGACCAAAGGTACGACCTGTAGCCTGCATTGTTGACGCCTTACGTACACACGCACACACGTACACACGGACGACGGACGACAAAGCCATGGCAATAGCTCAAACTTTACAAAGTAAAGTTGAGCTAACAAGTACTTCAAGAAGTTTATGAAAGCAATGAAACCATCTGGATATAAACGGCAGACGGCGACTGACGGATCACTCACGGTAATGACGTCAAACAGTGGAGGAAATAAACCAGGCCAAGTGCAGCGCTGGAAAAGTGCGAAGACGAGAACGATTCCAAAATTTGTACAAAAGAAAAAATAACCGCCAAATATGCATGCGTATAAAATTCTGTTAAAATTAGCACTTAATCTATCTTTAACCGTTAACAAAAAATTAAATAAATATACGCTTTAAAATTTGGTCGAAGGGCGGTAGATCACTCTCTGGTTATTACCGAGCTAGGCTATCGTGTAAGGATCCACATTACGCATATACCTAAATAAATAATTGGTTGTTTTGCATGCTCTGGTTATTACCGAGCTGCCGATTGAACAAAGGCACGCGCCAAATTGGATCATGCTATGAATCTCCACTCTTGCTTAGGCCAAAGAAAAAAAATACTATGTTTCCGTACATCGACCTACCCTAAAAATAACCCGCCGACCCTAATCTTTTTATTGATATTTTGAGAAAAAGTCAACAAAAAATTTAACTGTTTTTACCGCTAATGCTCATAAATAGTGATAATCATTAATGTGCAAAACACATGGTTTCTAACATAAGCCTGTGATAAGTGACATGAAGTGACAGTTGTCTCAAAAGCCACATGTGTGTGATGGGTTGTGGATTGATAGGCATCATAGTGAATCTTGCAATTTTAATTTCAAGAGAGTGGATCTCATGCCTGCTTTACCTGTATGCATTGTTTGGGACTTATGGAACATATTCATGAGTTCCAAATAAACATGCATGCCCATTTATTATTTTCTTGGGAAATCCCCCCCCCCCCCCCCTACACAGTGCTTATTTGAGTCTGCAAGTTTATTAATTTTGAGGGTATGAAAATTGAGATTTCTATATTATTCTGATACCAAATTGTTGAGCTTATAATTTTAGGCATGTACATATTCAAGTATATGGCATACATGTGAACATTTAAATATCGAATAAAACTCTACATGGCACATACTATGTTGATTCCTATGCTTGACCTACATGTACTACAAAATTTTTAACTATAGTTGATGTTTTGCTCACAGTTTCCCCTGTGCTATTATTTAGGTCTGCACTGTTATTAACTTTCAATGGAATTTTTCCTGTGTACTATTATTTGGGCGTGCACTTTTATTTGGAGCCTGAGAGTACTGGTAGGAACACTATAAACAGACATGGTGTGTGTGTCTGTATATATACATGTATATAGGTTATGACCACATATGTTAGGGGTACAGCTACTGTTTCCAGAAACCAGGCATGGTAGGTTGGGTGCACTGGCTACCTCTAGACAATGGGATGCAGTGGTCACAATACAAGTATGGTATAATGGCGGTATTATGGGTAAAATTCTTAGTGACATCAATCTCATACCAAGTTTATAGCCAAATAATAAATAACATACTTAAGCATGAAGTAAGTTTGATCTTTCATCAATCTTAACGTATATTTCCTAGAGCTGTGTTTATCAAGTGATACTTTCCCCACAACACAAGTTGGCATTTTATGTCATTTTCGGTCGAGGTAATTCAATATTTCTGCAGCTGGATAAAAAATATCAAAATAAAATAAAAAAACAAAATTTCCCTACCTACCTACCCTAATTTTTTCACTCCGTTATCGGAAACATACTATCTTTTTTCTTTGGCCTTATGCCCGTAGAGATCATATTCCACCGGAACAAAACCTGGGAACTTTTTGGAGCTTTGACAGGAAACCTTATAATGTTGACAAAATAATGCAGGGAATATATCTTCGTAATTATAAGCAAGGCACAATCGCTTATAATTCCCTGTCAAAACTTTAAACAGTTCACAGGTTTTGTATATTTACTGGTGGAATATGATCTATATACAGGTATGGGCGTATAAGCAAGAGTAGATATTCATGGTATGATCTACAGTGCAAAATATGATATAGGGGACCCCGCGAATGACGTTTATCGTTCAGTCGGAATTAAACTAATATTGCCTATCAATTGACATAAAATTGGGTGTGCGAATTGTGGCATAGTGTGGTCTCAGACTCTCAGATTATTACCGAGCTACAGGTCATTGCAACGATCGCAAAATGCGTAAACACATAAAATATGGTTGCTTGTGCATTTTCTGATTATTATCGATGTGCCAACCGGCCAAATCGCGTAAAACTGTCCTGGGGGTGGTGGGGGGTGCCCAGGGTCACAAAAATCAGCCATGCAATTTCCTCATTGTGTGTATTTCGGTTATAACATTGACCCTGTTTTCTGATTGTTTGGATATAAAATTTATGAAAATAACCTATTTTGGCATAATTATTTGTTATTTCATTCGAAACACCTAATCGGAGGGTTTCACATCACTTTAATTATAATATTTTTAGTGTCGACGCACACGGTGACATCCATGACAAATTTCATGACGATCAGACAAACAGTACGGCCTGTAGCCCGTGCTAATGGATTGCATTTTGAAATCAAAGATGGCCACTGACGGCCATGTTTTTTTTTCCGAATGACCCCAAAATTAATCATTCTGGTCTAAATGTTGATGTCAACAGCTATGATAAATTTCATAATGATCCGACCAAAGGTACGACCTGTAGCCTGCATTGTTGACGCCTTACGTACACACGCACACACGTACACACGGACGACGGACGACAAAGCCATGGCAATAGCTCAAACTTTACAAAGTAAAGTTGAGCTAACAAGTACTTCAAGAAGTTTATGAAAGCAATGAAACCATCTGGATATAAACGGCAGACGGCGACTGACGGATCACTCACGGTAATGACGTCAAACAGTGGAGGAAATAAACCAGGCCAAGTGCAGCGCTGGAAAAGTGCGAAGACGAGAACGATTCCAAAATTTGTACAAAAGAAAAAATAACCGCCAAATATGCATGCGTATAAAATTCTGTTAAAATTAGCACTTAATCTATCTTTAACCGTTAACAAAAAATTAAATAAATATACGCTTTTAAATTTGGTCGAAGGGCGGTAGATCACTCTCTGGTTATTACCGAGCTAGGCTATCGTGTAAGGATCCACATTACGCATATACCTAAATAAATAATTGGTTGTTTTGCATGCTCTGGTTATTACCGAGCTGCCGATTGAACAAAGGCACGAGCCAAATTGGATCATGCTATGAATCTCCACTCTTGCTTAGGCCAAAGAAAAAAAATACTATGTTTCCGTACATCGACCTACCCTAAAAATAACCCGCCGACCCTAATCTTTTTATTGATATTTTGAGAAAAAGTCAACAAAAAATTTAACTGTTTTTACCGCTAATGCTCATAAATATTGATAATCATTAATGTGCAAAACACATGGTTTCTAACATAAGCCTGTGATAAGTGACATGAAGTGACAGTTGTCTCAAAAGCCACATGTGTGTGATGGGTTGTGGATTGATAGGCATCATAGTGAATCTTGCAATTTTAATTTCAAGAGAGTGGATCTCATGCCTGCTTTACCTGTATGCATTGTTTGGGACTTATGGAACATATTCATGAGTTCCAAATAAACATGCATGCCCATTTATTATTTTCTTGGGAAATCCCCCCCCCCCCCTACACAGTGCTTATTTGAGTCTGCAAGTTTATTAATTTTGAGGGTATGAAAATTGAGATTTCTATATTATTTTGATACCAAATTGTTGAGCTTATAATTTTAGGCATGTACATATTCAAGTATATGGCATACATGTGAACATTTAAATATCGAATAAAACTCTACATGGCACATACTATGTTGATTCCTATGCTTGACCTACATGTACTACAAAATTTTTAACTATAGTTGATGTTTTGCTCACAGTTTCCCCTGTGCTATTATTTAGGTCTGCACTGTTATTAACTTTCAATGGAATTTTTCCTGTGTACTATTATTTGGGCGTGCACTTTTATTTGGAGCCTGAGAGTACTGGTAGGAACACTATAAACAGACATGGTGTGTGTGTCTGTATATATACATGTATATAGGTTATGACCACATATGTTAGGGGTACAGCTACTGTTTCCAGAAACCAGGCATGGTAGGTTGGGTGCACTGGCTACCTCTAGACAATGGGATGCAGTGGTCACAATACAAGTATGGTATAATGGCGGTATTATGGGTAAAATTCTTAGTGACATCAATCTCATACCAAGTTTATAGCCAAATAATAAATAACATACTTAAGCATGAAGTAAGTTTGATCTTTCATCAATCTTAACGTATATTTCCTAGAGCTGTGTTTATCAAGTGATACTTTCCCCACAACACAAGTTGGCATTTTATGTCATTTTCGGTCGAGGTAATTCAATATTTCTGCAGCTGGATAAAAAATATCAAAATAAAATAAAAAAACAAAATTTCCCTACCTACCTACCCTAATTTTTTCACTCCGTTATCGGAAACATACTATCTTTTTTCTTTGGCCTTATGCCCGTAGAGATCATATTCCACCGGAACAAAACCTGGGAACTTTTTGGAGCTTTGACAGGAAACCTTATAATGTTGACAAAATAATGCAGGGAATATATCTTCGTAATTATAAGCAAGGCACAATCGCTTATAATTCCCTGTCAAAACTTTAAACAGTTCACAGGTTTTGTATATTTACTGGTGGAATATGATCTATATACAGGTATGGGCGTATAAGCAAGAGTAGATATTCATGGTATGATCTACAGTGCAAAATATGATATAGGGGACCCCGCGAATGACGTTTATCGTTCAGTCGGAATTAAACTAATATTGCCTATCAATTGACATAAAATTGGGTGTGCGAATTGTGGCATAGTGTGGTCTCAGACTCTCAGATTATTACCGAGCTACAGGTCATTGCAACGATCGCAAAATGCGTAAACACATAAAATATGGTTGCTTGTGCATTTTCTGATTATTATCGATGTGCCAACCGGCCAAATCGCGTAAAACTGTCCTGGGGGTGGTGGGGGGTGCCCAGGGTCACAAAAATCAGCCATGCAATTTCCTCATTGTGTGTATTTCGGTTATAACATTGACCCTGTTTTCTGATTGTTTGGATATAAAATTTATGAAAATAACCTATTTTGGCATAATTATTTGTTATTTCATTCGAAACACCTAATCGGAGGGTTTCACATCACTTTAATTATAATATTTTTAGTGTCGACGCACACGGTCCCGATTGTCCCAGGATAATTCGGGGACAGTCAGAACCGCGAGTGCCCAACAATCAAGCTTATTTTGTCTGCTTAATTTGGGAGGAGGCATAAGATATTATGTTGAGAAATACAAGAAATATTGATATCCTTCATATATGCTCTCAAAATTACTTTCCGTGGTCAGTTATTTTCCAGATGTTTTCAATTGTTCGCACAGAATTTAAGAAATTAAACAAACGATCTTTATTTCTACCATATCAGAATAGACGGAACGCTCTTTTCTGTTCCATGCAGTGAAAATGGCTCTGTATTGTCCTGATATCAGTGATATAAATTAATGCCTATTATCCTGAAATAAATTTATGCCACTTTGGCGAACGTAGGAACCACGGAACAATTTATGCCATTTAGGCACACTTCAGAGTGAAATATAGTAAATCGGTTAGTGCTTTAGAATTTTTGTTGTCGGAGATTTATATACATGCTTTTAAAATCAAGGAAGACTGCTCAGAAAAAAAGGCATATCAAGCCCACCAAACAACTTTCCTTTTTAGGGCCACCACATTTTTCCAAAGATGAACTTCTTCCATATTGCTATCGAAGACCGAAAATGTCGTTAAACTACAGATCCAAATACCCCCCCTAAGGGCCCCTACATCTTAAGATATTAAAGACAGAAAATGTCGTTAAACTATAAAAACCAAAAAATGTCGTTAAACTAGAGATCCAAATACCCCCTACTTCTTGAGATATTATAAAGAACGAAAAATGTCGTTAAACTATTAAAGACCGAAAAATGTCGTTAAACTAGAGATCCAAATACCCCCTAAGGGCCCCTACATCTTGAGATATTAAAGACCGAAAATGTCGTTAAACTATAAAGACCGAAAAATGTCGTTAAACTAGAGATCCAAATACCCCCTATATCTTGAGATATTATAAAGACGGAAAAATGTCGTTAAACTATTAAAGACCGAAAAATGTTGTTGAATTATCAACGATCGAAAAATGTCGTTAAACTACAAAGACCGAAAAATGTCGTTAAACTGGAGATCCATACCCTTTATTTTGAGACATTAAAGAACGAAATATTTCGTTACCGGTACACTATATAGATACAGACCGAAAAACTAGAGATGAACCGCAAATATATTCCTGTATGCACCCGCCCCGTAACGGAATAATATATATGCACCATATAAATCAAAATATCAATTATAAATGCATGGCTGACTGAATAAAAGAAAATGGTTTGAATTTAGTATATTATATGCATCACAGGCATTGCTGTCTTTTCGACTACAGTTCATAAATTATAGCAAAGTTGGGTGAATTTCAACTTAGTATACAGTTTATTTATCGGGTCACCCACTCCATTTTATCGGCTCCGATTTATTCAGCTACCTGCTCGTGCCCCAACACAGAGGTAAGTCGGGTAACACAATGAGCAGTAAGAGCAGACGATCTAATTCAATTAAAATTTCGGCCTCCAACCACACAAACACAAGTTACTTATAATCTATTTATATCCAGACAGAAACCCGACCCGGCTTTCTGTATTTACGCGAGATTTCTCCGGCTTTCTCCGATCAGGCGGATTTCTGCAAATAGTAGAACCGTAGTGACCTGGCTGTTTGACAGGTCAGGGAGAACCCAAAATCGATGTACTAAACCTTGATTTGTGTTAAAAAAACCTCGATCGAGGTTCTTCGAGACCATGTGACCACTGGTCAAAACATACACCCATGATATAAAGGGAAACACTCTAAACCAAATATGATACTAATGGAAGTAATGTAGTGTAAGTGATATAGGCTATGGTAGTGTGGAATATTTCACAGTGTTTCATCTTACACCTATGGGAGGCCAAATTCACATTTAATAATTAATTGTGCTTGGGTGCGATCAAGCACAATTAATTATTAAATGTGAATTTGGCCTCCCCATAGGTGTAAGATAAAATACTACACACTATATCACCAGTGGTTACATGTTATCGAAGAACCTCGATCGAGGTTGTTTACACAAATCGAGGTTTACTAACCGTTTAGTACATCGATTTTGGGTTCTCCCTGACCTGTTTGATGATTGATCCCAGATATTTACCATTTACCTTGAAACGCAATATGTCATCTCCATCTAGGAACAGTCGCATAAGCTTCCAGTCAAATGAAGATTTGCGTCTGTATTCGTCTAATGGACCAGGGGAAATATCGTTCATCAAATTCAACTTGTAAACATCGTCGTCGGTTTCGTTTGGGTCGATTTCGCTGCTTGGAATTCCGGATATTTTTCCAGATGATACGGCTCTCAGCTTATCAAAATCAATTTCGATTTCATCCTTGATTGGCATTTTTAAATAGTTCGGTTTAGCACAAGAACTAACTCTCACAACGTCGATCAAACTGTGACAACCCCTTTGTAACCGAGTACAAAGTTCAACTTTTCTAATTTCGTCAATCATATGTCATTAACGTACCCATGATATTTCGTACCAACTCTGAACTCAAACTGCGTGTACACCCGGGTATTTATCCCAAATAAATTATCAATATGGACATTAATTCGGTTTGTCAGATTAATGAAGAATGCAGTATAGGGCCTAACCGAGCAGTCTTAAATACAGATATGAAAGATTTTCTCACATTCTATGTACGTTATGGCAGTGGTCAGGCTGATCGCATCTATGCTATAGCAGGTAGTAGGCCAGTCTATGTAAACATACACTCAGATTCATACTGATACTGATATGTGGGTATGTAGTTTACTCCAGACTGGTAGTAGACATACTGGTGGAGTAGATTAAGTCAAATTTTCAAGGCAATTCTTCAAATTGTGACTAAAGCATGAAACTTTGCACATATGTACATATTCACATACTTATTGATATACTATAGATATGGAGCCACGCTGAAATTTTACTTTAACCCCTCTTTTAAGGGGTTTCCCGAGTTTAAAGAGCGTTTGTTTTTTATATAATTTATTAAATGTCGCAATTAATCTTACCATGAAATATGCGATTTAAAATTCGGCGTACACAGTAAGTATGACTCTCATGTCAAGTATGACTCTGAAATGTATTGTTGAGAATGGTGTCGTCAGATAAGTCTCCGCGGGAAGTGTACTACAGTTGGAAAACTAACGTTGGACCCAATAGAGAGTTTGACAATTTATACAAATGTTCAGTGGTGGAACTTACTGGCTATCATATATGCATGGCTCTTGCATGTAATCTATCGTAACTACAAATTCACTTGCATTATATTCAGGACACCAGATACAATAGTTGATAAAAAATGTGGCTCACATCAATCATATACATCACAATCGCGTGCTTCAGTGATAATGTCCACTATTCTACAAATGTAATGTTTATCATGACTAAAGTTTCAGGATGTCGTTGTAAAATTGATTGATGTTTTTTTTTTCATCAGTTGACAAAATTAATGTTTATTGCCAGGACGAAGTACCGCATAAGACGGAGTTGTGTGCTAACAATTCTGCGAGTCATATTTCTGTAAGTTTCAGTCAAAACTTTTAGGACATGGGAATATTTTTTTTATTAATTCGTGGCCACGAAATAACTAATTGTGATATACGATCGTCAGTCCCATTGTTGTAATGGAAGCGGATAGAGATGATCTGGTTGTAGTTGTCCACCATATTGGCATGAGCCACGGCGATTTGAGATAAAGGGTGTTGTATGATGGCCCGTAAAACATATTAAGTAATCACCCCTTTCACCAACCCGATCCAAAGTTGCCGCCGTCCTGGGGGTGGGCCACATAGGGCACCCACGACATCAGTATATCTTGGGGCCACCCTACAGCACCAATTATACCACATCAAACGGTTAAGGGGCCGATAAATTGTATAGGTGCCATATTTGAACCTATCTGGGGTGGCCATTTTGGATCGGGGATGGTGAAAGCGGGTGAATATTTAGTTTGTCTCACCAGGGGTCACCCTATATACAACACACTGTATTCGACCTAAAATGGGGGGGGGATTGCATGGTACCATATATGGACCCCTCTGATCAGTTATCATTTTCGCTTTATTTGATCTATATCGGTCAAGTGACCGAGAATAATGTGTTCCCTATTTGACCCCTTCCGAGCGGCGACCATTTTGGATCGGGTATGGTTGAAACGTGTGAATATTTTTAAGTTTGTTTTTGGGCCCACCCTACAAAACCCCTTATTTGACTTAAATCGGCCAATATGCCGAGTGAAATGTCATTCCCATTCGATCCCTTGTGGTAAAAACTAATGAATATTCAGTTTGTCTTGGAGCCACCTGGCCCGTGTTTCCCCGTTCTCTCTGAGTTATAGTTTATATCGGACGTTCATATTCCCATAGAGCCCGGGTACACGCCATAATGGGGTTATAGTAGCTTCTCTGCTATCGTATGCATTGTTTCTAAAACATCATCAAGTGTAACCATACCATAAAGGTATCTGGATATATGCAAAGGTCAATCGGGTATAATTCGCCACGAATTAGTATTTCGTGGCCACGAAATAAAAAAAAAAACAATTTTCCATGTCCTAAACCATCCACCGTAGCTTATGGATCATTCTGTTTTAGTATTAAATATGGAGAAACCCGACCAGCATCAATGTAAACAACTACAACAACTCATCTATGCCAATGATATGTTTAGCCATACATGTGGCTATAGGGTGGTATTGTTTAAAAATGTTATAACAATGTTATCATGTCCATGCATATGTATTGCTAAATATTGCTGGGCATATATAGATGGTTGTTCTATAATTCCTGGTCGGGTTTTTCAAAATTGGGAGTTTAAATTATGTTCATCTGATGATAAAGAAAACGCTTTCTCCGTCCACTCGATATACACCCCCGTGATACATGTTTCACATACTAAATTAACACCTTAGTCAACATAACAAATCACTCCATCAAATCCTTTGCCACAGGAATAAAAATAAATTGTCAGTATAAATAGGCAAGACATCTCTGGACACTTTCTAAGAGATAATTTATTTATAAGAAGATATATATGTGCATTATGTGCTTGGTCTTATATATAGTACAACACAGTAAGATGCAAGTGACGCAGTGCGGGGACAATGCTGTGTCGAAGAACATAGTTGAGGGGACCCTTCCGTCATCCTTCATAATGTATCATGACTCCATCTGTTGTTAACAAACCATCGACTTCGGCTTAATGGATCGTTCTCACCCCAATAATATACTTGCATGGCTTTGAACCGATCAACGCTCTGGGCCGTGGTATTTTCCCTTCAATTAGATAGTGTCTATAGTCGGATGGTATTGGTTATGTTCAAATGGTGACACAGATATGAAACTGTAAATGTTAGTGCCCATTGGACCATTGATCATTATAAGATCGAGAAACTTAGTCTAGGAACTTACCGGGAATTCACTGGAAATTGCAATTGTAGCTGATAGGGTCGTAATTCAACGTTTGCGTTTCCGATGCAGTTAATACCCAAATGTGAAATTTGAGATATACCTGGCCGTCAAAGTGAACCATATGTCTTATTTAAGGTTAGCAACGGTTGATAATCAAATGCCACAATGGTGTACTAATCATTAATTCTATTTAATTATTATTATATCTATTTTACTCATTAAAGGTGGATTATCTCTTTGTAAACATATATTATATAGTTACCGGGTTATAAAATATTAGATTTGAATCGAAGACTCCTGTCCGCAAATGCTTCTATCGATTAATATTAATTTTATTTCGAATATTTTCTGGTAAAAAAGGTGTGTTTGTTCAGCTAACAAACAATAGTGGTTACTGTTAACAGAGACCAGAAATTATATTGTGCAATTTTGTCACAAATAAACGTTAATTATACTCATTATCGCTTATATCTGTGGAACAAAACAATACAAACAACCAATCTGTGACATTTGACATTCGTTGCGTCGCCGTAGGAACAGCCCAGTGCTCTATGTCGCAATACTGTCTCATCCGAATGGTCGGTTCTAAAAATAGTAACATAAATGGGCCCGATTTAACATTCGAAATAAAATCAATATTAATTGATAGAAGCTTTTCCGGACATAGGTCTTCAGTTCATATCTATTATTTTATACCCACGCAACTATTTAAAATTTGTTATTTAAAGAGATAATCCATCTTTAAGCTCTACTTTAGTGGAAATTCGAATTTACTTTATCTTCACAGCTATACACGAAGCGTGGAGATTAACTGTGGTCAGAATATTGATGGTGAATGTTGGGTTTCAGTCGCTGTACTGAAGTTGGCCAAATGTAACTGGCGTGGGAAGTGTGAAAGCAAAGCCTATACCGCTATAGTAAAGATCTCAGCTGCACAAAAATGTCCATTTATCAGTAGCACAAATCCTGCGAAAACACAGATTCTCTCAGTGCATGTGGGATAGACTCCGATGGTAATATAATATGTAATCACATCGTGAACAGTCTTGTTGTGATTATTTTCGTTTGATTCAAAATGCTGCATATTATCGAAATTACAAAACCATTCGACACTTATTTTTGCCAATTTCTGTACCTTGAGGCATAACAATATCATATATTGCATCTATTAAATCACGGATAGCTACAGTGGGTCAAACACGAGTGTTAGTCTACATATATAGTTGCGCACGATTTCCAATAAGAGATATTACAATCAACGTTTGAGCATAACACGAAATTCTCCATAGGGTTAAGTGTTAAATTTTGATCACAACTGTACCTAGCAAGAATCATCTGATCACATCCATTCTTTTTAAAACTACGTCTGTGTTTCATATTTAGTATTTTTTTTAGGAATATCAGTACGCGCATATCATAATACGCAAAATGGCGCCATTTATCCAAAGTACTAGAATCTCCACAGGGCTCAGTGTTAAATTTTGATCACAACTGTAGCCAACAAGAATGAACCGATCACATCAATTTTTTTTAAATACATGTAACGGTCATATCTAGTAGGTTGGATAAGTTTCAAATTGCACCGATGACCACACGCCAGCTGGCACCATCTATCGATTTCTGTAAATACGAAACGCTCTCTAAATTATGTTGACCCCGATTTAGGCCGACCCGCCAAAATTAAAGAATGGAAACAAGTCAATCCTGAAAACACACCTACTAGGCATACATAATCCGTTTTCAGATCGCTTTTAACAAACCAAAAATGCAAAATGACATAAGGAATCCGACTACAAGTCCTACAGATATCATGCCTAATAATTTGCCCTCACTTTCCTGAATACAGAACTGAGAACCATTGCCAGATTTTTGGAGTATTTTTCGAGTTGTGTGACTTCAAAAACGCGAATTTACCTTATTTCGGAGCCTAAATTTCGCAGAATGAGCCAAATGTCATATTTTATGGTTAATTATCTAAAAAACGAGCCCAACATACAGTGCTTTTTCACTGTTTTTGCCATTTCCTCACTAGATAAAGCACAAAAAATTACTATTATGTGCATCTATGGTTAAGAAGAATAAAATATTCTCGAACAAAATGTGTGTTCCGTTGTATGGACTTAGCCAAATTTGCCACTGACATAGAACTCGTGTGATGAAATGCAATATTTGGGGTCTTGTAACTGAATAAATTACAATATATATGCTCTGCCTTTCTCGTTACCTTTTAAGAGTACAAGATAGAACAAATTGTGATGGAATTTCTAAATACATTTGTGAAGAAAATTAAATTATGGCTCCATGAACTCTTAGTCTAGCCTCTTTTCCGAAAATGCTATTTTGGGGCGTTTTTGTAAATATTTTAAAGGTTTTTGTGCATATTCAGAAAAATTAACGAAAGTTATTGTGTAAAAGTATTTTATCTTTCTTCTTATATTAGTTTTTTGATGAGAAAATAACATTTCAATGGTTATACCAATGAATGTCACTGGATTTCTCTCATCACTTCGGATAATTTACTCCAAATTTGAATGGCAGAAACATGGGGTAGGGGAAAGCATATCAACAAAAACTTCAAAATCAGGCATCTTGAAACATACAACATTATATTATCAGCTTCTGCAGGTATTGTTCTTTCATATATACGTAACTTAACACTTTCTTTGTTTATATACATTGACAGCGCTATAATCCTTTTTGTCGTAATTTGGCAGTGAAATGTCAAATTGTCATTTTGGAATTATGTTTTGATCAACATGGCAATAACATTCTAAATAAACATCCAGTAACGTATTAAGCTGTTTAATAACGCAACAGGAATATACACAAACTGGAAGACAACAACTTTGTGTCTGAAATGGCTGTAATTTGGTGATAATATTGCATTTTATGATTTCCCCTACCCCTACACCAACGTTCAAATTTGGAGTCAGTTTACTGAAAAATGAGAGAAATCAAGTGATATACGAGGGCATAACCAATGTAAGGCTTGTTTTTCAAAACTAAAGTGTTGTGGGAGGAAAGTTCAAATAATTTTACGCACTAAAACACCATTTGTTTTTTCTCTTTGCATGACCTCAAATATTGCATTTCATCACACGAGTTCTGTGTCAGTGGCAAATTTGGCTAAGTCCATACAATGGAACACACATTTTGTTTCAGAATATTTTATTCTTCTTAACCATAGGTGCACATATTAATCATTTTTTTGTGTTTTATCTAGTGAGGAAATTAAAAAAACAGGGAAAAGGCTCTGTATTTTGCGTTAGTTTTTTAAATAATTAACCATAAAATATGATATTTGGCTCATTCTTCAAATTTTAGGCTCAGAAATAAGGTAAATTCGCGTTTTTGGAGGCACACAACTTCAAAATTACTCAATAAATCTTGAAATGGTTTTCAGTTCTGGATTCATGAAAGTGAGGACAACAAAATATGTATGATATTTGTAGCACTTGTCAATTTGATTTTGTTATATACATCCATGAAAATCCATAAATTGATGATTTGACCAAATTTCCCAAAAATTATTTCACGAAATTCACCAATTTCCCTTTTTCCGATTTTTAGTATGTTGTTTATGGAGGGTTTATGTACTTGTTCTAGCAAAAAAAAATTCTGTTGCAATTAGTTCCGGGTTTGGAATTTGTTCTCATAAATGCACTGGACTACCCCCCCCCCCCCCCCCGCGAATATCGGCATTTCGTTAGACACCAAAAAGGAGCCTTCTACATGCTATATTCCTCGAGATATCGGCCGTTCCATGCTAGAAAAAATTTTGTTCCGCAGATTGCCATTCTATTTCACATTTCATCCCATCCCGCAGATTGTCATACCCCGATTCTATTCCACATTCCATCCCATCCCGCAGACTGTCGATCATGTCCCCAAAAATAGCGATTATTTCATTATTAGGCCTATCAGGTGGCTGAATACAATGTTGACACTTTTTCTCCTCCGAACGGAGTTTATCCTCCGTACTGTCGGAATTCGATTACATGGCGTCGGGGATGTTGCTAGAGGGTCTCCGTGGGGGGGGGGGGGGGGTCCACCTTGGGAAATTCCAACTGCACCCCCCCCCCCTTGAGTCGGAATCACACCAACACAACTTTTTGCATAATTCCATTTGCACCCCCCCCCCCTGAATCAGAATCACAGACCAAACACAAGTTTTGCATAATTCCATTTGCACCCCCTTGCACATCAGTCCTCAGGCCTAATATCCTATGTATTCATAAACTATGTTGTTCTTTATGCCCGGTATAAGAAAATTCAGATACTTTAACCTGAGAATTGCATAAATCCTAACATCTAGTAGCCTACTCCAGACAAATGCACACGGCTACGGGTAAGACACCAGGACATTGTGTCCGTCCATGTTTGTTCAGCCCGGTGATGTGAGAAAATTTGGAAAACTATACAAGAAAATCGCAAATCCTAGCATCTAGACTGGCCTCAACTGAAGCTTCCCTAGTGTTGGAAATTTCAAACCTCATACTCCCTCTTAGGTTGGAAAATTCTCCAAAGTTCTGATGACCATTTCAGTCCACAAGTTTGACCGAATGTACTAAACTATTGTTTTGTTAAACTAATTAGCAGTTTTGTATTGGTCACGGGGGAGGGACAGTGACACACCGGACCGACCATGGTTCGGCCCGGTGTTCGAAAATTTTGAAATCTGAACAAGAAAATCGCAAAATCCTAGCATCTAGACTAGCCTCAAGTCTTCTTAGAGTTGGAAATTTCAAACCTGACAACCCCCCCCCCCCACTTAGGTTGGAAAATTTCCAAATGATGACAATTCCAATGACAATGTTGACCAAATGTATGACAATATTGTTTTCTTAAATTTAGTAGCAGTTTTGACTAGCCACGGGGGAGGACCAGGACACAAGCTTTCCAAGTGTTGGACATTTCCCTAAGGTTGGAAAATTTCCAACTGATGACCATTTCAGTCCAAAATTTTTACAAAAAATAGGAAAATATGCAAATATTGCAGAATATTGGTCCAAAAACAATTAATTCCCCCCAATAAATTGTTTGAAAATCAAACGACAAAAACATTTTCAACCCATTGTTGGTGTGAAATGAAATTTCCAACTGTTGAAAATTCTGACCAAAGTTGGGGGTGAGACCCCCCCCCCCCCCCCCACACCCCCCTCTAGCCACATCCCTGCATGGCGTGTTCAAACTGTTCTTGAAGTTTCATTCACACAAAAACCACGCGACCATGCAGTCTGGACGGTTTATAAAATTATAGATTACATTACGTCATTTATTTTAGTGACGTCAATTATTGCACGGCGCGAAAATTTAACTTGCAGCACGTGCGCCCCATACACGCGTCAGCATAAAAATACGGTAATTCCTAACCTACAGCAACTTGAACAGTTGGGCGCGTAGTGGGGACGACGAATAAGTTTCAAGCATGAACTTATTCTGGGTATTTATACCCATGCTTGGTATGTATGGATTCTTTTGCCATTGAATTTTAACAGTAAATTATTCCTTTATTCAAATTATTGTCTGTTCCTATCTATCAATCTGAAGGTTCTGGAGACCTTCTTTCGGAGATCAATGATCATGACAATCCAGTGCGCGTCAGTGCAAGTACTACTAGTACTAGTACTAGTAGGTTACTCGTAGCATGAGAAACAGAACGGAGAGTATTGAGAGATAGAATAGTTGAGCTTTAGATTTATGTTACAGATTAGAATTTTAAATAGTTTTAAAACATCAAGTTAAAAGAATGATCACATAATGATTAATCATTTTTTTTAATGACATATTACTAGTATATGGGAGGCCGTTTTCAAATTTATTTATTCCCTAATTGTGCTTAATATTATAAACGCAAATCCAATATTTAAGCCCAAAAGCGCAAATCCAATATTTGGGGTTTTCCTAAACGCAGCAACTTGAGCAAGTCCCTGTAATTTAAATGCAGCAAGATTATCCAGCAAGTTCCCAGTAAATACTAATTTAATTTATCACATAATTTGCCCATAAAAGCAGTTTCATAATTATCGATAAGAGACACGTTTAATATCAGCGCGTGCGATGACGTCACATCGTTCTTCAAATGTCTTGCGATCGCTGCGGTTTTTATCGTTGTTTTCGATGGATATTTCGCATTGCTTCGCGTTTATTTGATCATGTGATAAAAAGTATCTCACACTCGTCCTATTGTATACGTAATTTATCAACCTCGTCCACTAAATTCTATTTGAGCCTCGGTAAACCTCGACTCAAATCAAATTTAGTGAACTCGGTTGATAAATTCCGTATAAAATAGAAACTCATGTGAGATCCTCTATTTACTAAATGCAGCAAGTCCCCCTAAATGCGATAATATTCCTACAGAAGACTTCTGCAGGGAGTTGCATTTTATCGGAAGAAGAATAACTTTAAAGTTTAATCATTGTTTTATTATTATCCATTTGAATCTTGATTTATGATCTGTGGCAGTTGATTATAATTTAGAGTTGATTGGAAATCTTTATCCCTTTATAATTAATTACTCTTGGGCTCCAAATAAACATGCATGCACGTTTATTTTTTTTCTTGTGAAATCCCCACCCCCCCCCCCCTGCACAGTGCTTATTTGGGTCTGCACGTTTATTAATTTTGAATCCATGAAAATTTAAATCAGCATAAACTCAAGAATTCTATATGATTCTGATATCAAAATGATGATCTTATAACTTTATGCATGTACATATTCAGGTATATGGCATATGCCATATATTTAATTATATGAACATTTAATTAATATTGAATAAAACACTGAATAAAACACATATGTTGATTCCTATAGGCTATACTTGACCTACTATAAAAATAATTTGTTTAACCAGTTATGTTGATGTTTTGCTTAGAAGTTAGAGTTCCCCCTGCACTATTATTTGGGTCTGCACTTTTATTAACTTTCAATGGAATTTCCCCCCCCCCCCTGCACTATTATTTGGGCCTGCACTTTTATTTGGAGCCCGAGAGTAAGATGGGTATTTGTAGATTTTTATTTAATATATAAAGTAAAAGTTTTTCTAAGTTTTTTTATATTGCTATTTATTCTACTCACTAATTAATATATAAAGGCCAAAAGGAAGAATACCTGAGTTTAGGGTAACATGAGGGAAAAAAACAGGGGCTGGCGGGCGGGCGGTACTAGTACCTCATTTTATTTTATTTTTTCATTTTATTTTTCACGGGGAATAGTATTTAAGTATTTGTGCCTAATCTAATCGTCTGCCAGTGTCTCTCGTATATAGCTTGGGCAAGTCATTGTCACACTAATCAATCATTGTCGTGGTAGCTTTAATCAGTTTAATGGTGTTGCAGAAGTTAAATGACATGTATACAGCATGATATTAAATGATATTATATATAGAACTAGCCGATGAGCCCGACGTTGTCCGGGCTATTCAAAAACCAAATTTCAAGTCGATAGCTGTACCCGTTTCCAAGATCTGGTCTGCGCATGCGCGAAGCTGGCATCGCACGGGCTCGGCGACCCGATAAAATTCGTATCCGGGGCAAGATACATTCACATACCAAATTTCAAGTCGATAGCTCCACCCGTTTCGGAGATCTCGTCTGCGCATGCGCGAAGCTGGGGTCGCACGGGCTCGGCGACCCGATAAAATTCGTATCCGGGGCAAGATACCTTCACATACCAAATTTCAAGTCGATAGTTCCACCTGTTTCCGAGATCTGGTCTGCGCATGCGCGAAGCTGGCGTCGCACTAGCTCGGCGACCCGATAAAATTTGTATCCGGGGCAAGATACATTCACATAGCAAATTTCAAGTCGATAGCTCCACCCGTTTCCGAGATCTCGTCTGCGCATGCGCGAAGCGGGCGCCGCACGGGCTCACCAATACGACAACGTCGACCGCCTGGTCAAACTACACACACGTACCAAGTTTCGTCCCGATCGGTCGAGAATCGTAGATTTGTATAAATGACATACAGACAGACATACAGACAAACAGACAAACAGAGGTCTTCAAAATATATATGAGACTAGCCGATGAGCCCGACGTTGTCCGGGCTATTCAAAAACCAAATTTCAAGTCGATAGCTCTACCCAGCCCGACGTTGTCCGGGCTATTCAAAACCAAATTTCAAGTCGATGGCTCTACCCGTTTCCGAGATCTGGTCTGCGCATGCGCGCTTCTGGCGTTGCATAGGCTCGGCGACCCGATAAAATTCGTATCCGGGGCAAGATACATTCACATAGCAAATTTCAAGTCGATAGCTCCACCCGTTTCCGAGATCTCGTCTGCGCATGCGCGAAGCTGGCGTCGCACGGGCTCGGCGACCCGATAAAATTTGTATCCGGGGCAAGATACATTCACATACCAAATTTCAAGTCGATAGCTCCACCCGTTTCCGAGATCTCGTCTGCGCATGCGCGAAGCTGGCGTCGCACGGGCTCGGCGATCCGATAAAATTCGTATCAGGGGCAAGATACATTCACATAGCAAATTTCAAGTCGATAGCTCCACCCGTTTCCGAGATCTCGTCTGCGCATGCGCTGCACAGGCACCGCACGGGCTCGCCAATACGACAACGTCCACCGCCTGGTCAAACTACACACACGTACCAAGTTTCGTCCCGATCGGTCGAGAATCGTAGATTTGTATAAATGACAGACAAACATACATACAGACAGACAAACAGAGGTCTTCAAAATATATATGAGACTAGCTGATGAGCCCGACGTTGTCCGGGCTATTCAAAAACCAAATTTCAGGTCGATAGCTCTACTAGTACCCAGCCCGACGTTGTCTGGGCTATTCAAAAACCAAATTTCAAGTCGATAGCTGTACCCGTTTCCGAGATCTGGTCTGCGCATGCGCGAAGCTGGTGTCGCACGGGCTCGGCGATCCGATAAAATTCGTATCCGGGGCAAGATACATTCACATACCAAATTTCAAGTCGATAGCTCCACCCGTTTCCGAGATCTCGTCTGCGCATGCGCGAAGCTGGCGTCGCACGGGCTCGGCGTCCCGATAAAATTTGTATCCGGGGCAAGATACATTCACATACCAAATTTCAAGTCGATAGCTCCACCCGTTTCCGAGATCTCGTCTGCGCATGCGCGAAGCTGGCGTCGCACGGGCTCGGCGATCCGATAAAATTCGTATCAGGGGCAAGATACATTCACATAGCAAATTTCAAGTCGATAGCTCCACCCGTTTCCGAGATCTCGTCTGCGCATGCGCTGCACAGGCACCGCACGGGCTCGCCAATACGACAACGTCCACCGCCTGGTCAAACTACACACACGTACCAAGTTTCGTCCCGATCGGTCGAGAATCGTAGATTTGTATAAATGACAGACAAACATACATACAGACAGACAAACAGAGGTCTTCAAAATATATATGAGACTAGCTGATGAGCCCGACGTTGTCCGGGCTATTCAAAAACCAAATTTCAGGTCGATAGCTCTACTAGTACCCAGCCCGACGTTGTCTGGGCTATTCAAAAACCAAATTTCAAGTCGATAGCTGTACCCGTTTCCGAGATCTGGTCTGCGCATGCGCGAAGCTGGTGTCGCACGGGCTCGGCGACCCGATAAAATTCGTATCCGGGGCAAGATACATTCACATACCAAATTTCAAGTCGATAGCTCCACCCGTTTCCGAGATCTCGTCTGCCCATGCGCGAAGCTGGCGTCGCACGGGCTCGGCGACCCGATAAAATTCGTATACGGGGCAAGATACATTCACATACCAAATTTCAAGTCGATAGTTCCACCCGTTTCCGAGATCTCGTCTGCGCATGCGCGAAACTGGCGTCGCACGGGCTCGGCGACCCGATAAAATTCGTATCCGGGGCAAGATACTAGTACATTCACATATCAAATTTCAAGTCGATAGCTCCACCTGTTTCTGAGATCTCGTCTGCGCATGCGCGAAGCTGGCGTCGCACGGGCTCGGCGACCCGATAAAATTCGTATCCGGGGCAAGATACATTCACATACATGATAGCAAATATCAAGTCGATAGCTCCACCCGTTTCCGTGATCTCGTCTGCGCATGCGCGAAGCGGGCGCCGCACGGGCTTGCCAATACGACAACGTCGACCGCCTGGTCAAACTACACACACGTACCAAGTTTCGTCCCGATCGGTCGAGAATCTTAGATTTGTATAAATGACATACAGACAGACATACAGACAGACAGACAAACGGAGGTCTTCAAAATATATATGAGATATACATAATTTATTCTAATAAACTTTTCTTTCAGCTCACTGCTATATATATGTATATTTACAAAACAATGCTCTATTTTTCTTTTGTTGCTGTTCTACTATTCTCACGTTATACTTGTTTGCATTGACCAATACAAAAATTGAGAACAAAAATCCAACTCTTAATTTTATCATCCAGTCCCACAATTCAGTCCAATTCCCTTCAATAATCGATCAGTATAACGATCAATTAAAGCCCTTTGATTAAAGCCCTTTGTAATCAGCACCTCCAGGCTCCACTGATAAAACATATCGTTGTGTAAACACGCATGACTAATCCGCCGTAATCCACCCTCGGTGAAAGGGCCTGCTGTATTTACCGGGGACTTGCTGCATATACCGGGGACTTGCTGCATATCCAGGGACTTGCTGCAAATAGTGTAACCGAATATTTGCGCTTAAGGCTTGCGCTTAATTGCAATAGAAGTTGAGGCTATCACCCCCAAAATATTTTTATAAACTAAGGACTAGTCCAAATTATCATTTTCATCAGGAATCCATTTTTCCCACCTTTTTTCATTTGAAGTTCATTGTGACAGCTACGAGTAGATGTAAAATGTGAATTTCATTTCTAATTCTAAATAATTATGGATCCCGATCAAATTGATAAAATTCTGACCACAATGAGTTGGATTCTCAGGAATTGCAAATGGTTTTTAATATATGATGGAAGAAACAGGACTGATGAGTCAGCAAATGAAAGAGACTGTTTGGACTAAATTGGAGGGGATTAAACACCGTCATTGAGATAGTCTCGATATAAAGATGAGTTGAATGCTTCATTCCAAATATTTCAGACATTTTTTTCAAATGAAGCTAAAACAAGACTTGAATCAAGAACAGAAGTTAGTTTTTGATCCGATCCATTAATAATATCGTATCATACATCTCTGCTACTCAATTGAATAAATTTGTATGCTTTCAAAGCTGTCAATCTCTGTGTATGTAAGGCTTTTATATATATAATAAACAAATTATTTTTTGTAGTAGGTCTGGTCAAGTATAGGAATCAACATAGTACATGTATGTCTCATGTGGTATTTTATTCAATATTAATTAAATGTCCATATGCATGCCATACATGTATACTTGAATATGTACATGCATAAAGTTATAAGCTCATCATTTTGATATCAGAATCATATAGAAATCTTGACTTTGTGCTCTTTTCAATTTTAATAGCCTCAAAATTAGTAAACGTGCAGACCCAAATAAGCGCTGTGCATGGGGGAAATTTCCCACGAAAATAATAAACGTGCATGCATGTTTATTTGGAGCCCAAGAGTAGTAAGAGATGAACTCTAATTTTCTTCATTCTGGATGTACAATGTGAATTTCCGCATTTCAAATTCTAAATAATTTTATGGATCCGGCTCAAATTGATCAAATTCTGACCACAATGAGTAGGATTGTCAGTACTAATTGAGAACAGTTTTTTATTTATGATGGAGGAAACAAGACTGTTTCATCAGCAAATGAAAGAGACTCATTGAAGTCTGAATTGGACCAGTGTATTCTCAATTAGGAGAGGATTTAACCTTCATTGAGACAGTCTTGATACTATTAAGATGAGTTGAATGCTTCATTACAACTATTTTAAGACATTGTTTTCAAATGAAGCTGAATCAAGACTTGAATCAAGAATAGAAATTAGTTTTTTAATGGAATCATGCAATCACAGAGAAACAGGATAGTATCAATTAATTTAAATCCTTTTACTAGTTTTAGGACAGAAAAGTTATATTTCACACACCAGATACCGCTTATTTAAGATGTCAGGTTGTCGTAAAAAAATACTAGAACATTTATTTTTGATGCTTCCTTATCAGCACAAATTTCGGAAAGATATTGTGTAAATTGTGATACATATCAAATTTGTGATATTTAGCGGTCTGTAACAGATAATTGATTGTTCCTACTAGTAATATAGAACTATGGTATCTTTTTGATTGATACAATGTATCAACCACCTCAGATTGAGAGAAGTAACATTTTTCCACAAATTAGGCCTACACATATTTAAATTTTAAAGCTGCCTAATTAAATTTTAGTATGTAAAAAAATATTAATAATATCATATCATACATCTCTGCTATACAATTGAATAAATTTATATGCTTTCCAAAGCTGTCAATCTCTGTAAGTAATGCTTTATTTGCGCTTAAGCGCAAATAACTTATTTGCGCTTAAGTGCAAATACTGCCATAAAATGACAATTTATTGCTTTATTTGATGATTTAGTGTTGTGTTTGTTTTCTAGTAGTAATGGTCAAAAACAAATTATGTGAGTATTTTTATTCTCTTTCTAACTGTTTTTGGGCACCTGGAGTTTGGGCGCCCATACCTGTTACAGGTACCAAAACTGGCCTAGAAACTACCCTGCATAGAACATTATAGAGTGACTCTCCTTATCTCAGATACATGCTGGCAGTGAAAAACTATTGGTCTATTTTTGACTGATCGGTCTAATAAAGGTCAATCGGTGTTCACCCAGACCTAATACAAGTTTTCATTGCACACACATAGGCCAATGTTTCATTTTGGCCTTTTTCGGGACCCACCACCCCAGTTTTCTACTAAATTTTATAAGTATACCGGTAAATTACTGCAGGTTTTCTGACAGGTACAGTACTCTCTCCTTTCTTTTTTTACTCATTATTTTAGGCTTTGAGGCAGCTGTTTGAGGTGTTCTTTTTCGAGGAACTTTCGATAATACCTGCATTCATTTTCACAGAAAGGGGCAAATAACGGTAAAGACATTTGTCACTTTAATGTCCACAAAAGATTTCTATTTTGAATGCCCCACCATGAAGCTTTTCTTGACCAGTTTCCATAATATAATTAAACCAGCAAAGCTTGGGATCTCCTAATTTATGTTCGACACCAACTTAAAAGTTTTCGACATTTGTCCTCGGGATACCGTTACCACATAACGGTAAAGACATATGATGTATTGAATATGCAGAATCCCTTGATTAATATTGAAATTTAAAGCTCCGTAGTATTAATAATTGCTCTGATTTGCTATCATAAACATCCCAACTGTCTTTCCCTTATGTCTCTTTTGACTTTAGTTTTGAATGACATTGGATTGAAAAAATTTTCAGTTGTCTATACCGTTATACTTTTAACGGTAATGACATAACGGTGAAGACATGAATATTACGTATTAACAGTAGAGACACAATGGAGTGGATGTAAGTTTCAAGTTAATTTGAGATAATTAAAGAACTTAGTACCATTGTTGAATATGTTTTGAATGATCGCTTTATGACAATGGAACTCAGATTCACAGTTTACATTATATAAGACGTCCTAGACTCACTTTGTAATCTTTTTCGTTATTTTCATGTCTCTACCGTTATAACGGTAAAGACCAATTGATATAATGGTAAAGACACATAACTTAGTTTTTCTCACATATAGTATAAAGGGTGGTCTTATCCAACTGAGAAACTTATAACACTCTGAGAGCAGTTGTAACCACCTAAAGAATTTTTCCAGAAATTTTTGTTTTAATAAATTCTGGGCTATAACGGAGTGGACACATAATTAGTGTGACAGAACCAGGGAGCAAATTACTTATAAAATTTCGATTAGCAAATAACCTCACATTGACATGATCAGATAGCATTGTTCAAAATTCATAAAACATTCATACCAAATTGCATAGCTATTATCCAAAATTCCAAATATGTGTAGCTTATTGTGATGCGATACCAGTTAATTTTCTCCCTGGACAGAATTCAGGCTATTTAAGTCTATTATAACAGAATTTTCTCCAATAAGTTTTCAGAAACACAAATGTCAAGAAATTATCAAGTGAATTGGTCATAGTATACTCGCCATGGATTTTTATTTCGTAACGACTTATTCAAACCAGATACCATTAGGATTCCAATCCAGCGTGTCCCTTTAAATCGTAATATATAAATAGAAGCACTTTTTCGTTTTGCGCATGCGCAACGAAACTTCTGGATTCTAACTCTCGTGGAACGAGATCCCACGTGCTATTCCATCTTCAATTTCGGTGTCCGCCAGAAACATCGCAATTTGACTTGCTCCGTTATTTTGAAACGGAATTAGTGTTTTTAACACGCTATTATTAAAGCAATGGAACTAAATCCGAACTGCTTGAAACGTGACAATAATGAACGAACGTTCGCGACAGTTCGTCGTCACAGCATACTTCAGATTTGACTGATGCAATTCTGAGTTTATTATCCCTTCACTTCCGGATTCAGAATCAGAGTTGAAACGTGTTTTTAAAAGAATTAACGACCGTTTCACGACAGTTAATTGTCACAGCAATCTTCCGATTGAAACATGAAATCTCACCTCGGAGATGACATGAACACGAGTCCTGACTCAATCGGGGAAGACCTGGTATATGATTACGACTCTCACTGGCAGATATCTGATGAAATGACGATTCTGACTCTGAAGTTTGATACAATTTCTTTTGCATTTTTTGCAAGTCCCATAACTTCTATCGAAGTACTAACGAGATTACCTCACACAGGGAAGGACCAGGACCTGAGGACTCTTGTCATCTTCTTAGTGTATAAATCATCACCATATTTATCGACAGATGATTCGCTAGTTGTATGGTGCAACTGTCGGAGGATAATGCAGACACTGAAATATTGTCCAAATGTACCAATCTGTCATGATACAGGAAAGCACGAAACTAATTTCCAATCATTACGTGCATAGAGTTTTGAGGCATTCATGTAGACCTGACCAAAACTACTTTTTCTGTGACTTCGTCTAATGACAATTCTGTTGCATTTAATTTCCCACGCATGGGTCATGCCACAGAAGAATTTCGGACAGTGCCGTACTCTCAATCTTGTGAAGAGAATGGGGTACTTCTATAACTTTATAGATATTGTTCGGTTGAGCCGATGACTTTCGACATCCATCAGAACCCACATGACGAGATACTGATCCCTTATACCGACAACAGGTACGTAGTTAACTTTGGAATGTATGACTTCTTGAGATCACCAGAGGATGACTGGTCATCAGATCAAGGTCATTTAGTATGTCAAATACGGCTGGGGCTCTCTGACACACGGTGTGTCAATATGCCAAGCTCTGTCAGACACTGAACTTGATGACGTCGTTAAACGTCGATGCTTCTAACCTTCCACTATCTGGGAGTATTTCTATGAAGGTTACCGTACCGTACTTTGTAACATCATAATCAAATTCTAGGCAACAGTAACAACAAGCTGTTAGGGAACGGTTAACTCAAGGTACTGCACACTCTGACCTGGGGTTACTGATTGGACTTCCTCGATTTCTTGAATCCGACCAACTCGAGTGAACATCGACAATTGGTGGCACGGAAAATTCACAATAGAACCGGTTACTAGTACGTCTCTATCAACTGGGTTTTACCGTCCACGGTTCCCAGTAAAACAAAATGGACCGATACGTTGTACGTCTAGTATAATGAACCATAAATATATAGTTCACTGTTCACCATTTCGAACTGGACACCTGATCAGAGGTGCTGCAATGATCCGGTATCAATAATTTGCTTTACTTGTACTAACACTTTAATTACAGTGTTACTTTTTTCACGTACCGGCACCGGTATGTTCAAAACACACCGTCCATACGTGTCCATGTATACTGTATCAGTATTCCGATTTCGAACCTGTTTGTGGCAATTTCTAGTACTTTACTTTGGGGTAGACCCGAGTTCCTGAGTATTGCCACATCGTCTCGGTCGCATTGACTTCTTTCGAACTCTCGGTATCAGCCTGGCAGCCTTTCTGGAAGATTGGATCTGGGTGAATATCTGAAAACTGTACAATTTGAAGGATTGCATTGCTCGAAATTCATAGTTCAAATTCACATAAAAAAACATTTCCATGTTGAACCTGATGACTTACCATGAATTAGGATTTGCTTCGGCATGCTGGAATTGTATTCCCATTGCCATGGCAACATGACTCACTCAAGGTAGGTAGTAAAACATGTCACTCCTGTTACTAACAAACAACAATCAGCTTACACCAAGTGCGGCCATTTCACCCAACTAAAATGTATTTATTGTTATTACCTTTTGTTACTTCCAGGAAATAATTAAGCTTGAATAAGCTCATCATAGTAAATATGTTTAAAATCCCTATACTCTGGGTGAATTCGCATATTTCTTGCATAAAAGTGCAAAACTGATTACTCTGTAGGCCATGAACTCAAGAGTTCCCAGTTGATCACAAATGCATAAGTGTCTACACTTTGTATCAATCCCATTATAATAATAAATGTTTTCTTTGGATGAGTATTTTTTAGCAAAATGGAAATATGCGCTGGTAACAGGAGTGACATTGGTAACAGGAGTGACATTTTGGTAACAGGAGTGACACACCTGGTTTTTACAATGTTGTTATAAGTTTTTTTTTTTAAATGGCTTATATTGAATTCCTATCTTCTTGATCTACATGGACAAACACTGGCCAGAAAAAGGGGTGGTGGCAATAACTGTTTGTTGCACATATCTGTCACTCCTGTTACTGTCACTCCTGTTACCAAAAAAGTAACAGGAGTGACAGTAACAGGAGTGACATATATGGTAGTTTATAGAAAATTTCGAAAAATGTTCCAGGATTTGATAACTAATGACTTATGATTTGCACAAAAGACTCAATATAGTATATAAAACATATATTCCTGATAAATGGGAAATGATGGAAAGAAATGATATTGCGGTAACAGGAGTGACAAACAATTAACCTACTCTCTTCATTTGTTCGGCAATGTGCTCCGGTCTGCAGAAATGATTTCAAATCACCGCCTTTTGAACTTTTGTTGGGATTACCTATTTAATGAACTTCTGTCTGGTGGCAGGTTTCTCAAGAAGGCTACTCTACACCCTAGTGTAATGCCTTGTTATACTCTTGGTAACAGGAGTGACACAAAAATTGGTAACAGGTGCAATGTGGTCTATATTTTAAAGTTTGAAAGAAGAAAGTCCATCTTCCAGCTATAGTTGTTATGTTCATGTTTCATGGACTCAAATAAGATTGAATATGTTGAATTTATCTTATATTTTGAGGAAAAAAATGATCTATATAGTGTTGAATGTTGAAAAGTAACATTCAGCAATTTCATGACATGGCCCCAAGTTGGCTTTGTAAAAATCCAACAGCTCAAAATTGATCCAGGTTTTTGCCTGAAATTCATTATAAATATGATGTCACCTGGAAAAAATATTATTTGGTTTACTCCCGTTGCACACAATTCTGTAATTATAGGGCCAATGGTAGTAACATCAAATTGCACAGTTTTCAGATATTGACCCATCTGCCTAAATTTATCATTCACTATTTACTCGAACGCGTCAGTAATTCCGATAAGTCACTTGTTCATGTGTACATATTGGGAATTATTTTCCGACTGTGGATGACCTGATTCTTCCGATACCGTATACCCCTGGGACAACCATACCTGTAGCTTATATATATTGGTTCCAGGAAAGAACGAACACACTGAATGTCTCAACAGAAGGTTACAATCTGGGAATACATTCGCTTTCTCGGGGTTATCTCTTGGCACTGATATCGTACCACAATTATTTTCCGAATGCGACCGATTCAGTTACATCTTCTCCAATATTATCTCCTTACCACAAGCATCCCTCTGTATCAGATCGGGGCTCGAATTCTGGTGAGAACAAAAATCTTGATTCTTAGTTTGATTTTCGTGAAAGCAATTGTTTCACTATCAGAAGTATATTTGATTCTCATAACTTTCTGGGTTTTAAGGACTTGTCCAGGCCTCTCTCCGGCTTTACATTTAACAACTTTTATCGGGTACCGCTCTTTCGGTCCCGGTAACAAGAATCTTATCAATAACCGCTCCATCTCGGACTTGGCGATGGGGTTGTTTAATATGGGTCAACAAATTAGTCAAACCCACTGGTAACCAGTGGAGAATTGTCAACATATCACTGACTAGAAATGACTGCAGTCTTGAGCTGGTTCCTGCTTTTATTATCTCAACTTTTTATTTGTCAAGTGACACAAGTTCGTTCTACTTCACTAGGCGCCTAGCAGTCAGTCACCCAGAATATCCACCAGCCGGGTGGGACGGAATGTGTATGGTTGTGTCGTCTGCCTATACCGTACATCTTTAGGATCTGAAATTAAGACACAACTGTCTTCTAGCAGGGAACGTCTTCACTACCAGGTAGAAGATTACTTTAGTCATCATCATTATCGTCCCACTGGTGGGAATTCGATCAGGTAGTCTCGGCGATCTTTCAAATTTGAAAGATTCCCGGGATCGTTCTGCCTATCATTGATGAACGAGATATGAGCGCATAATTGTTCGTGGACATCACAACCTCAAACTTGAGTGGTTGTTATACTCAATCTATCGATAGGACAATCTGATGGCATATGCATATTCACCAATACAGTTGAGACCACAGGTCCTCACTTAAATTCCACGGACAACTTGCACAATAATAGTGCTAATTGCTCCCAGTTGACATCGTCAGTATTGACATACCCAACTTTCAACTTATGATTACACCGACCTATCATCTAAGTACTGACTTTTACCAGGTCTCTTATCTCAGAATCAGAACTGGGTGTTGCGACCATCTCAGCCAACAACTTTCAAATAAATTCTTTCAATGCATATCACAACCTGATCATGGTAACATGGCTCTCACAGAAATTACAACTGCTGCTACACAATTCAATCGTTGGTGTTTTATCAACATATTGATTCAGGACTTAACTTTGGAGCGTCATGGCCCATGGGTAGGCTGTTCTGATTCCCTACCTCATCTCAATTTTGGCAGGTTTGAAATACTCACATTTGTGAGTTCTTGGTTCATGAAGTCATCGAGTTTTGCCTTACTTTGAGTGACATACATGTAACATATACCGGAGGTCTCCTGGTACAGTCTTAATCCACTTGTTAAAATGGGGTTTACGTAGGCGTCCTCCTACAATCATTGTTACCATCTGCATGGCCATTATTTATCGTTTACGAAATTCAATCACCCATATCAACGTCAATTGTGCCGTTGTGGGTTGCATCATTGACCTTATTGCCATAGAAAACTTGTGGCTTCATAGTCATCACCTCGTTTCGCCGATACCGTGATTTACAGGCCCTTCGTGTGGATCGCAAACTTCATGGCAATCCAGAATCGAGGTATCAACTTCATCAACATAATTTCACTGAACTGGACCGATCTTTATTCCGAAGTCTATGTTCTGACCACATCTTGTTCAACTTCGACCTGTTCGTTCTTGTCGGGAGACAACTAAGTGTCATCCGTCTCGATCACGCTAAGTTGGCATCAGTTTTTAATCATGTTCAGTTACAACTTTTTATATATGGTTTGTTGTATGTCTCCAGCTCTATTTTGAAGAGACTAACCACACCATCCGGTATCTGTGATAAAAGGATATTCTCCATCTCGTGTACCTTATTTAGGTCATACTCTCCAACAGTTTCTCGATGATTGTCAATGATTCTACTTGTCCAATTTAATTATAGCCACAAGAAATTCACTGGGTCCTTTTCAAGCTTAAACCTGTATTGACTTTCGGATTATTATATTTGATTATTTTGGTCACATTGATCTGCATGTGGACTGCGCAATGTTACAGCTGATCATACCGGTATACCGGTACCTGTTTATATCTTGCGCATAGTTTAAATGTAAACTGTGTATACATGTTTAATCCACGTATAAATCTATCGGTTTATATATATTCTTATGTAAGGTATCATTCTGGGGTCCGTGACTACCCGCCCCCGAGACAACCCGCCCCCTTTCACTCTGAGACAACCCGCCCCCGGACAACCCGCCCCCAAAAATCAATTAGCGGTAATCAGTGGCTAATTAGCAGGTGTGAGGGGATTATGAGATGTTTGTTTAACGAAACTGGGTTGTTTTTTATAGATATTTATTTGATTTAACAACATGGACAACAATAAATACACATGTAATATAATATAACTTATGAACACAAAAATGCATCAACGATAATATGTTTATTTATTACGAAGTTTAATGAACGAAATTTAAAAACGGAATGAATGAATATTAACGAAGATTAAAAAAAAAAATTGTCTGCACTGTGCCGGTCTCTTCTCCGTTCCGTAGACGTTTGAGCACTTCTTCAGAAAGCTGGCTGTTGTTAACCTCGGTGGATCGGACATGTAATCAACCCAGAACTCCCTAATCTTCCTGGCCTGGATAGTGTACTAAAGTGAGTGGTTTGGGTGGCTGGCCCCGGGATTGTCGAAAGGGCCGAAAGGCCCTTTCCTTAATCCCAATGAAGATGTCCCACACTCAAGAGTTAATATACCCAGTTCCGTCGACATCGTTCAAAGGCTGTTTGTATACTCACCTCCAGTTAACATCAGTGAGATGAATCCCGATCACTAAGTTTTGTGATAACACACTGTGATAATGAACCATTTGCATCAAATGTTTGTTTTGAAAGCACCCCTTTTAATTAGTCTTCACTTACCTTAAGTGCCGTTCAGTTGTCAAAACATCGTGTCATTCTTTATCCCAGTCCATGTATTGACATAATTAATGAATAAACACATGTTTTGTTGATCAAAATCTTTAATAATATATCATCAAAGAATATAATCACTATTAACAATTTCGGGACAACCCGCCCTCATTTATCGGGACAACCCGCCCCCAAAATAGCATAGGGGCGGGTTGTCTCGGGGGCGGGTAGTCCCGTTCCCATCATTCTGATATATGTACCTTGCATTGTTATGAGACGTTTGGTGTTTTGTCTCCTAACCAATATGGACGTTTAATACATCTTGTACTCTCAGACTCTTTCGGCGAGTTAACACAGATGGTTATCCTAAGAGATATTGTAGATGCGTTCTTCATATTATACATACGTTAAGGGTCTCTATGGGAATTATAGTGAACATACATCAAGAATCAGTGGTAGTCACTGGTACTATTAGTGGGGAAAAATCACTAATAGTGAGTGTATTTGATGCATGTTTGATTAAGCCCACCTCCAGATAAGTAGAGTGTTTATTGCTACGAAATCTGGTAGAATCCTAATGGTATCTGGTTTGAATAAGTCGTTACGACATAAAAATGAAAATTTGATTATCAAATTGTAGTTTTATGAGTAACAAAGACTTATTCAAACCAGATACCAGCCCACCCTTCCTCGCCCCCTTTGTTATACTTTGTTATGAACTTAATATAACTCGGTGTTTTCACCATCGTTTGACGTTTTGACGCCAATTGAAGATGGAATAGCACGTGGGATCTCGTTCCACCAGAGTTAGAATCCAGAAGTTTCGTTGCGCATGCGCATAACGAAAAAGTGCTTCTATTTATATATTGCGATTTAAAGGGACACGCTGGATTGGAATCCTAATGGTATCTGGTTTGAATAAGTCTTTGTTACTCATAAAACTACAATTTGATAATCAAATTTTCATATTTCACTAATAACGGTAAAGACAATCAATGAAAAAATCATGACGCAGTATTGTCACAAATGCCAATGTCATAAATGTTGGCCTATGCCGGTGAAATATTCAAGATTACTAACTCAGTTCTTGCTTGAATATTCTGTGCGCTCCTGCCTCCATTTGGCCACTCGCCAAAATTCTACAGAATGGGAGAATCGCTTACTTGATGTATACCGAGAAAACGGTATAACGGAGTGGACATTTCAGACACACTTGACCATTTATGACAGAGAAGAACTGAAGATCAATTTACCGAACAAGTTGCCCCTGAACCTAATCTTAAAGGGTTATAAGGACAGAATAATCGCCTCTTCCCCAGATGAAGTATTTTGTCGATACTGACCAGGACATGTCGTTACCGTTATTTTGACACTTTTTGTGAAAAACGCCCGGGAGTGATTGCACTCGCACCCGTACGCACTCGTAATTTAAAAATCACGGGTGCTAAAATTTGCACCCGTCTCTTATCTTAAAATTAATAAAATACTAATGGAGACTGCAATTGTTGGTTCAATAGCGAACTATTTGAATGTTTATTTAGATCCTTTACCATCTCAGTTCAACTATGGCATATTAAAGTGAAACTAGACTTAGGTCTATTCCACAATGACTTTTTGTTTGAGAAAAACTCAACTTTCAATTATAGTATGGGTGCAATATTACACCGGACTTTTTATTTGGCAAAGTATCCGTGGAAATCCTCCCCTTATGATCACATGATTACAAGGCTTGAGCCATTGATATGAGGGGGGTTTATCTGAAAAGGAACATTTATTCGCGCTTAAGCGCAAATAGTTTCCATCTAAGACTTCTGTTATTTATTTGCGCTTAACTGGTTCGCTGCTAAATATCCTACATACACATAATGAAATGCGTCTATTTATTTCAATAAACAGAAAATCAGTGAATTTTATGCTCGGAGTATGTAATTTACTACATTTGCACTCTTTTCACATATTTGACCCCCACATATTTTCATTTGATTATGTTATGAGCCTGGATGTCTCAATAGGCTATGGTTATGAGCCTGGATGTCCCATTAGGCTGTGGTTATGAGTCTGGATATCTCATGAGGCTATGGTTATGGGCCTGAATGTCTCATTAGGCTATGGTTATGAGCCTGGATGTCTCATTAGGCTATGGTTATGGGTCTGGATATCTCATTAGGATATGGTTATGAGTCTGGATGTATCATTAGGCTATGGTTATGGGCCTGGCTATCTCATGAGGCTATGGTTATGAGCCAGGTTGTATGGATGTCAAATTAGGTTAGGCCTAACAAAATTATACGTTTGTTTCCGCTATTAAACGGACTGAAAAAAAATTGGGTAGGTAGGTAGGCAAACTTTTTTTTTTTTTAAATCTTTTTTTTTTTTCAGGATGCAATTCACTGTGTCATATTTAAGGACATTTTAGACATTACAGGCCATATTATTGCTAATTTGTTTAGCCCATAAAGATAAAACAAAAACACAATCTCAGGGAGATATAACAAAGCTAAAATGGGACAATAACGTTCATTTTATCTGTTTTATAACATTTCCGTAACGCAGGTTTCACTTCTGCATCAAACTCCCCACATTATTGTGGGCAGTTGCAGTGCATATTCCCGGGGCCGCAGATGCATAAGGGTGACCAGTGACTTCGTCCCACGGCATTCTCGTGCCACCAATTTTTGTCCCGAAAAGGTGACCTCGTCCCACTTGTCGGTGATCTCGTAAAATCCCATAAAATCGGAATGAGGTCGCCATTTTGGGACGAAGTCACTAGCATTCCGCATAAGACACTATGCATGGTGGGATGAGATGGTGGGCGCGGACGCTTATATATATTATTATTGTGGGCCATTGCAGACACTCTATGGCGCATAAGATACATTATATATTATTATTGTGGGCAGTTGCGGCGCATATTCCCATAGCCGCAGGCGCATAAGACACTGGGTGGTGGGATGGGCTGGTGGGTGGGCTTATATATATACCGTATATTATTACTGTGGAGGGGGGGGGGGCGCTTGCAGACGTATTCCGGTGCATGCGGCGCATACAACAATCCTCGTGAGTGCCCAATAAACATACGTGCGGAATAATAGTATGTGGTGGAATTTTTAGGAAAATTAAAAAAAAAATTTTGTGGTAAAAATATGAACTTGAAACTGATTGTAAACATTTGTCCAAAAAAAATAGCCCAAGCTGAATTAAGTAGCTAGGAGGAATCTTCTAAGATGAATTACTGAGGCTTTGGGAGGACGTGTATTGGTTTGAGTCACCGAGCTTCTAATTTCTAAAAAAAAACAAAAATAATAACTTTGAAGTTTGAAAAAAAAGTTTGCTTTTTAAACAATATTTGTTCTAAATTCAATAAAATTGAATTGAATTCAATTAGATAAGTGGAAACCCTATATTTGTTAGACCTGAAGGTTTAAAGCTGCACTGAATCAAGCCCATTGTGACTGTATGATAAAAACGATGTATATGTACCACGAAAATAGGAAACTTGATCATTATTTGACACTATTCAACTGTTCGTAGAAATAAATGTTATGCTGTGGTTAAATAGTTAATGTGTATATATTGTAGTGGTGAAGTCATCAATAACTAATGGATTAACCCATTCTCGGATCATAGATTGTTTTGTCAAAGTTCAAATAAATTTTGAATGAAAAAACGTACCGCAGTTATTTCATACGCATTGACAATTTCATAACGAAACGATACCGGAAGTAGGTCTTGCACACTCGTCTACCGGTAATTCCAACGAATTAATTAATAATAGTTACAAATTACAATGGAATTATGCCTAATTTGTTTTAATTACCAACAACAAAAATATCATTGTTGGTTTTCTTCCAATATAATAGAGATTTAGATATTTAAAAAAAAAATCTCAAAATAAAAAGTTTAGAGTCGGCGGTTTAAAATAGGGTCGGTCGGGTTAGCGGAAACAAACGTATATATTTTTTAGGCCTTATGGATATGAGCCTGGATGTCTGATTAGGTTATGGGTAAGAGCTTGGTTGTCGGACGCCATTGGGCAAAACAATTTGTCATTTTTCTCAAACTTTTTGCAATAGAAATACCTTTTCTGACAATTTTATCAGTCGGCATCCATTAAAACTTCACAATGTCCCAATTTAATTATATATGTAACAATATTTCCAAAATATTACCTGACAAACTCTATTTAAGGGTCAGATGCACGTTTTGCCAAAATTTCCTGGTATTTCAAAATGTATTTTCTCTAAATCTATCAGGAATATCTTTGTGAAATTTTGTACAAGAGATTATTGTGGTACCATACATAAGAACCATTGGACATTTGGTTATTATAATCTCATTTACTTTATTTTTATGGCATGACAAATCTTTAAAATTTCACTGTGTTCAGGTACCGAGAACTACTGTAAAACAGATTTTTTTTCGAAAGTGCATTTCATATATACATGATATCATATCTGAAGATCATGAGAGGAGACTTAATTTTTCTTGATTCATGAAATTAAATGATTATTTTCATTCAGAAAGATAACTACCATAAATAATTTTTTATTATTGAGAATTTTCATGCCATGCTTGTTGGTCATTGAAAAATTGGGCTCAGTTGAGTTCTGGGTCATGGTTTCATAACCAAGTTAAATCTGACCACCATATCTCTTAACACTGTGGCCTAATTTCTGTTGATTGCTCCCTGCTTGAGTGGACAGCACCACATTTGAACATTTGTTTTCATTGGGCTGGCATATTTGTGACTGCTTTATTCTGCATTATAATACATGGGGTATGATGCTATAATATGCAATTAAAAAGCTAACTCAACATTATGATACAAATGAAGCCTCCTCTCATGGAGTCAAGACAATAAGCTATTTGATGGTTGACATGTTGTTTGAAATTATAAATTTTTCTGGCAGTTCTCGGTACCTCAAGGGACAGAAACGAAACAAATATTTTCAACTTCTCAAATGTATTAAAATCCATTATTGTTATTGTCTCTTTACAATTGCTCTGATTCTATATATAATGAAAATTATCATATGTAAAATTCAAGATTTTTCACCAGATAGATCCAGAGAAATTCTTTGTTGAAAATCACTTGCCATTTCTGGCTGGATTTACTGTGATTTATGCAAAACGTGCGTCTCCCCCTTAATTGATTAAACTAAACAAGCAATACCGTGTCATCGCCAAAGCCCATATCTGGGCTTCCAGCGCTCTTACATAGGGTCCAAATATGGGCTTTCAGCACTGAACCAGTTAAGCGCAAATGAATTGCGCTTAAGCGCAAATGACAATAATTATTTGCGCTTAAGCAAACAATAGGATTTATTTAAACGCAAATAACTGGAATTATTTGCACTTAAGTGCAAATCAGTAATAAATGTGAAAATTTACAGCCTCCCATACAGATATGAGCCAGTTATGTGATTTGCTGATACAGTATCATACACACTCTTCCTGCATGTGTCAGGGTCGGAGAGCTTGATCAGGTCGGGATTTAGACTGTTCCAAAGAATTGCAGTTGCCGGAATGAGAATCTGAAATAATTTGGGCCTCTGTGAATGTGGCGGGATGTTCCCTCATGGTGGTATCACATTTTTCTAGTCGTTTTCTCAAGATAGGATGGAATTTGCATTGCTACATGGTTATGAATGGTTTTTTGAAACAGACACAGTTGTGAGATGGTCCTTCTAGATAATTTTTTGGGGATAATTTGGCAAAAAACATGCCGCTGGCAATTTCAAAATTCAATCCATTAGCATTGGCTACAGGTCATACTGTTTGTCTGCATGATCATCAGTGATCATCATGAAATTTGTCATGGATGTTACATTGTTAATATTGTCATATTGATGGGAACAAGTCATTTATGGGTCATTCGGCCATTTCGGATTTTACTCTTTACATGACTAAATCCTGGCATGGGATACATGTTGTACCTTTTGTCGGATCATCATGAAATATGTCATGGTTGTTGATATTGAGATGACATTTTGGGATCATTCGGCAAAAAAACATGGCCGCCAGCCGCCATCTTCGATTCAATCCATTAGCACAGGCTACAGGCCAGAGTGTTCTTCTGAGGCCAAAAATAATAATACCTTCATTTCTGGTAACGGGGGGGGGGGGCATAATAAAATAGGGTAGCTAGCAGGCCTGCAAATTTTGGGCGAACAACAGTTCAGTTCGCCTGGAGGTTACCTAAAATGAAAATGCTGTGAATGAAAAATAGGTCACGTCAAAGTTTAATGTAGTATTCGCGATACTAACTGATTATCACCTTAATTATTGCTCAATTAAGTCCCGAAATGAGAAAAATCATTAATAACATTATATAGTTCAATTAGTTGTCCATCTGTAGGTAATAATGCCAGTTGTACTATACTACTAATTATAACAGTTGGGGTAACCTATGGGTTACCTAAGCACAAACCAGGCAAAAAAAAAATAGGTTAATGGATATTAGCCTAATAGGTAACGGTAATAATAATTATAAATTTTGTGAAGAGAATAAAAGATAATTATGACATAACACCAGCAAATTGGAATTCCTGCCAAAGTGAGCGATAAATTATTTATAAATATATGAAAGGCGAACTCTGTTACACTACTTCATTATCTTCTCCCTTTATCACACCTCCACCTTTCTCATCCCTGCACTCACTTCATCTAGATCATGCCATGAATCTCTACTCAAAGCTGACGCCCGTAGAGATCATACTCCTTGTGTTCAAAACCCGCTTATGGCCTGAATTTTCGTGACGGGGAGTAAAGTAAATATTTATCGCGGAATCGGGTCTCAAAAGTCACCTAAACAATGAAATATCGAGCTGGGAACTTCACGTACCGATCAATAAATCATTAAGCAACAGGTATGAACAAAGAAATATATTCCCCACGTTTATACGGTTCCCTGTCAAAACTTAAAAAAGTTCCCGGGTTTTGAACACATGGAGTATGATCTCTACGGGCGTCAGATTTGAGTAGAGATTCATGGCATGATCTATCACTTCATCTAACTTCCAAAAATTTATGAGAAAACACAGAACAATATTCAAATTCCCCGTCCTCTGTACCCTGCATCTGTCTGTATTGACACTCATGGTAACATTTCTAGTGGAAAGGATTTTATAAAAGCCATTGGCTTATGGCTTGTTATCCATTCGTCATTTGAACTATTTGTTTTTCTTTCTGTATAATTGTCAATGTGATGTTCTGTTCAAGCCTTGAAATAGTGTGCCTGTCATTTGCAGAATGAGGTCCCCAGAGGGTGAATTTAGTGATGCTACCCCGCATAGTGGGGTAGCATCACTAAATTCACCCTCTGGGAACCTCATTCTGCAAATGACAGACACACTATTTCAAGGCTTGGTTCTGTTCTTTCATTCAGATAAATATTGTTTACACTAATACATGCATGCTAAATTTTGTCCTGAAATTATGGCAGCCCATTATTTACAGCAGGTTATCTAAAACTGATCTTAGTGCTAAATATCTTCTCTGGAGTTTTTTACTTGAATCTTTGGCCTAATATTTGAATTCATTGAATCGGCAGCTGAAACTAAAAGAAAATGGAATAAATTTTTGCAATTGTGAAATTAATAAACATTGGTGTCAAAATAAGAACCATAGGGTTGTGATTATTTTCACAAACATAATAAAGGGGTATGTTAATTTATTTAGATTCTGAGAGTACAGTAATGTTAGTAATCGACTCCTTAAACACAGCAGAATTATGGGTAACTTTTCAGGATTTAGTCGGAAATATGGCTTGTTGCCATTCATCGGAAAGCTCTCCCCGAGCTTACTTAGGGCATTACTGTACAAGTATAGTAAATTACATTCTTATCTATTTCAGTTGTGGGTGGAACAAATGCTGCCTACACAGTACAGTTCGACGACGATAACTCACCTCCATCTCCAATACCTGCTGATGCCCTCAAATACTACAGTGTATCTTTAAACCAAAGAATCAGCAAGGCTCTTGTGGCCCATATTTACCTAGATGGTGTGAAGATCAATGAAACTGATTCTGCATCAGCATCTTCATTCATTTTGGAAACAATAGATGCAGTTGGAGGACCGGATCTTTGGGCCATCGCAGGAGGACAGCTGTGTCAGAAGGCTTACAGAGTTAATCTACCATTGTCCTTTGACCGTCGATTTGATATGTTAGTTTTTTTTCCCCACTATTTTATTCCATGATTCAAATACAGCAAAAAATGTCTAATGTGTTCACTGCCAAAAACAAGTTATCTCATACATGAATGGGGGTCGGCAGTGAACGTGTTAAATGATAATAAGGCCATGGTTAATTAACATTTTGTTTAGAGTTATCCATAATCCATGATTCTGATAATGAAATGTGAATTGCGGTGATTATTGATTATTAATTATTCTCAATTTTGAAAAGATTCTGAAATTACTACCATAGGCCAGATAAAATTGATAGTTTGTTTTTCGGTGAATTTTTTTTTCAAAGTGACAAGGGAGGCAGATATAAATTTGTATTTATTATTTATTAGATATTATTTATGTGAGAAGGCAGGTATTTATATATAATATTTATACCGAAAAATTTCAGAAGACTATTATAATCAGCACGTTCATCCTTGTCCTCATGATAACTTGAGCAATATTCAACAGAGTTTCTTGATATTTGGTACATGGTTCAAATTGGAGAAGTTTAAAAAAAACTTGTTTCAGTATGGGCGGCCATTCGGTCGGAAATTACATGAAATAAAAGTTAATGGTGGTTTGTGAAAACAATTACAATCTATTTCAAAACAATAGTCTCCATTTTCAAACCAATAGTCATTCTTTGATTCAATGAGAGACAATTCCGTGTTAACAGATATAGATTCATAATCAACGTTGACCGATACAAAATTAATGTTCTATTTTAATTTAATAGCATTCATTGTTCAACTAATATCGAATAACAAACAATTAATACAGCTTTGCTCATATTCAGTAAACGTACATTCCGTTTCAATAGCCATATTTTCTCAATCAATAGACATATTTCAAACCGATAGACGATTTCTCACGATCAGTGATTACCGTTATCAAACTAATAGACCTTATAAATTGTAAAACTAATAACTCATTGTAAAACTAATAAATAAAACCGTAATTAACTTATTGTAAAACTAATAACTTATTGTAAAATTAATAGACCTTATTGTAAAACTAATAACTTATTGTAAAACCTATATCTAAAACCGTCATTAACTTATTGTAAAACTAATAACTTATTGTAAAATTATTAGACCTTATTGTAAAACTAATAATCAATAGACATATTTTAAACCAATATACTATTTCCCCACGATCAATGATTACCGTTATCAAACTAATATCTAATAGCGGAATTAACTATTTCAGGTCAAACCAATGAGCTCATTTGAAATTAATGATTAAAACACAAACCTATAAGCAATTCGTAAATTAACGCTAGGGGCGCTGGCCAACAATTTTGTTCGCAAAATCCGTGACGTCAGAAATATAGAAATAAACATGGGAGTTCCCAATGTCATGTCGATGTGACGATTTGGAGTATGAGTTCACTCGGTGCAAATCAAACGACGATAATTATTCACTATAATATATAGGACATATAGTGGAGAGTAGATTAAGTCAAATTTTCAAGGCAATTGTTCAAATTGTTACTAAAGTAAAAGCATGAAACTTTGCAAATATGTACATCTTCACATACTTTTTTATATTATATATGGAGCCACGCTGAAATTTCACTTTTAATAACCCTTCTTTTAAGGGGTTTTCCAAATTTATAGAGCGTTTCGTGATTATATAATTTAATAAATGTCGCAATTAATCTCACCATGAAATATACGATTTAAAATTAGGCATATTCAGTACGTGTGACTCTGAGAGATATAATGCCACATTTTTAGAGTAAAATTGGAACTCCCCGTCCAAGATGGTCGTCAAAATGGCAGCTGAAAGAGGAAATATGACGTGTTTTCGCCAATATCTTCTGGGTCAGGTTCTGCCGTATGGAACTGGTTCAGAAATGTGACTTCATTTTGTATTGCTCATGTTAAGAGATAATTGGAGCAATGAATATATATGTCATTCGTATGATCCAAGTCCCTCCCGATCCCTCAATAATTTGATTATACATAACTCGGTATGAAATTTAACCAAATATCACCGTTATGAATCTAGTCATATTTTAATTTAACAAGAATTTGACAGAACTTTGCAAATTTTGACATACAATTACTTATGAATTTTTGCGCTTAAGTGGAAATAAAAATTAATGCATTGATCTCCCTGAATTAATTTTAAATAGCATAGGCCTAACACATCACTCAAGCAAGCCTGCAAATAGCGTGTTTGTCATTTGCAGAATGAGGTCCACAGAGGGTGAATTTAGTGATGCTACCCAGCATAGCGGGCTAGCATAACTAAATTCACCCTCTGGGGACCTCATTCTGCTTAGGCCTCATCTTCTGGGAAGTAACTATGGTATTAAATTAACATTGTTTTTAGTTACGTTTTCCCATCTGCAGCCCTCATAATTGACTACGGCAATCAGCAATGCCGAAGCCATTTGCTGAAGCAAACTGGGCCACGATAAAGGGTTGCCGTAGCAGATTGCCGAAGCCAAACAATCTGAATTAAAAGGGCTGCATCTGGGAAGTTTCTATATCCCCTAATTTGCAGAAGATAAAATCCATAATCGAGGCTCCAAAATGGGTGAACATCACCAACTTCAACTGGGGAACTTCAATCTGATCCTAGGACTGCCATAGCCATTATCCAATAAACTATCTATCTATCTAGCAGTTGAGAGCCCTAAGCAGAATGAGGTCCACAGAGGGTAAATTTAGTGATGCTAGCCCACTATGCGGTGTAGCGTCACTAAATTCACCCTCTGGGGACCTCATTCTGCAAATGACAGACATGCTATTTGCAAGCTTGCACTCAAGTCTATATAGGCCCATCAGATGAGGGAAGCAATCCCCAGTGATCCCTAGATACCGGTACCTTTTATGACCATGGAAATGGTATAGATCTGTACAGGATATGTCTCTTTTATAAAATGTAATAGATCTCTGGGATGGAGACACAAATTCTTAGGGACAGGGATGCTGATAATATGAAAATAAGTTTTTCCCCTATTTCTATTCAATAAGTACATGTACACCACGAGGGAAGCAAGCCCCCAGTAACCCCTAATTCCCCTTCTATGACCATGGAAATGGTATATATTTGTGCAGGAAATGTCCCTTTAATAAAATATACTAGAGCTCTGGGAATGAGGCACCAATTTTGGGACACCAGAGACAGAGATGCTTTTGACTTTTCAACTTTCAAGTCTGTATGGGCTACTACTATGGGCCCATAATAATATACCCGGTACTATGAGATGGACTCCATCGTTCACAATTAGAGGGAAGTAAAGGAGTAGTAGGTATTTGCGCTTAACCGCAAATCATTTACACTTAAGCGCAAATGATTCTCGCTTAAACGCAAACAAATTGATAGACACATATTTGTGCTTAAGCGCAAATGACATTCGCTTAAGCCCAAATTATTTATGCTTAAGCTCAAATATTTGCGCTTAATATTTGTGCTTGAGCGCAAATAAATAATAAATGTGAAAAGGGCCTCCCATAGTAAGAGGGGACTCTAAATTTCTTGAACATTGAAATTCCCTTTGTTTGAGAATTTGTACATGTTTATATTGAATATTCTCAGTCAATAATTATTCTGTGTGTTTCAAAAGAAATCAGAATAAATTGTTATTGTTTTTAAGTATTGGTTATAGATAACAGTTAATTAGATTGACTCCCCTCTTCCCAGAGGCATCCTTACTGTGGAAGACCGATCGCCCAGGCGATTCACCCAGGTCTGTTGGATGGCTCAAACGACTTTTCCCACAATGGCCAGTTTGTACCCTTGATTTGAATGACACATTTAATTGTTTTGTACCATGTTTTTGGTCATTTCACACCATATATTGGTATGTTTCGTTGATTCCCAAAAAATGATGAATGGTCATTCGTACATGTTATATATGTGAAAAATTATTTTAATCGTGTTAACTTAATGAAAGTGAACATGATCATGATTTAACGTTCGTGATGATGACAACCCGACATTTACATGTTAACATATTTCTTTCTTTTTTTTTCGAAACAAAATGAACAAATTGAAATTGTCGTGACAAAGTTAAAGATGCATAATCCGAATTAACGCTTGAATATTATTATTTCCTTGGCTTCGGGGTAAAACATTTGATTTGAGTTGAGGAACCCACCCATCAAAGCTGAGAGTGATCAGACATCGATTTTTGAAATCTATTATTTTTCACCTTCGATAATTTTTAGTGGCCCAATTAAAAGTCGAAAAAGGACGGATGAAGATGGATAACTCAAAAAGCAAGTGGCTTTTGTTGTGTCAGATATTTGACAAACCCGCAAAATTTCATTGAACAAAATATTGATAAATAACAGGTTTTGGGCAATTGTATACTATATTTGACTGGTTAGCATTATTTTTGGGGCATTAATCGATTCTGGTAAACGAAGTGGCATTTCAAAAAATGGTGTTGTTGTTGAAATATGATGATATGGGAACCATCGAATCGGACTGAGTACCTTTAATGTCATTTAAAAAAAAATAATACCGGTATACTCAAAGGTACGAATTGTCAAAATGATACAGGAACTGGTATGAAATGTCCAGAACCCTGGTGCGAAACATCTCTATGTCAGTCAAACTTCCATGGTATGAAATGCCAGCAACCTATTCATCCATTGCACATTATCATTGGGGAGGGGGTCCACCTTGATACATGTATGTTCCGACAGCACCCCCATGGAAGGAAGTTTCCTACAGATGGCTACAGGGTACATGTATATCGGTCCAAAATTTGTTCGAAAATTATTAATTAGATATGACATTTTTGCACTATATGGCTTGTTATCAAACTCCATTTGTACTTGGGTGAATATCACTTCAATTTGCCCTAAATCGAGTAATATCACTTTACGACATCACTAATTAAAAGTAATACATGTATGATTTTATGACATCACGATCTGAGTAATACACGGTATGGCTTTGACATGGTGCAATTCTATTTCACTGTTAGAATAGGCATAGATACCAATTTTTTGTGATGTCACTCATTAGAAAAAGTTGTCAATATTACACTGTTACTAAGTGGCGAACTACCGTAATTAATAGATACATGTAGGGTATTACTTGGTTGGTTTGATATTATAGGCCTGATTTCAGTCCTCAGTAGCCTCATATCAGCCTTCGACGTCAGGCTGGTTGTGATATGAGGTTACCTCAGGGTGATATAGGGCCTAATATCAAACCAACGATGTTGGCGCTGCTAGTCTACAGGGTCACTGTCTGGTTGTTCCCCTTGCCGAGGAGATATAAATGGGTACAGGACGTTTTGTATCATCTTAAGTCATTTCGTACCATATGTTTGGTAGTTTCGTACCATATTTTTGGTAGTTTCATACCTTATTGTTTGGTCGTTTCGTACCATGTAGGAAATCAATTGGTCATATCGTACCATGTTACTACATGTATGTCACACCATATGGAAACAAATAAATGATTTTCTACAAAGTACGAAATAAAAAAAAGTAACCAAACAATCCGGTACCGTACCGGTATGTGAAACCAAAAATTATGGTATGGATTACTATGGAACAACCATGGTTATGGTATCGAATACTGAAATAATGAAGAAGTCACTGCAATTGTATATATCATTTATGTGGTCACAATATATGCATGTATAATGCAACCTGTAAGTTGACATGACCTCTGTTCTAGTTGGCTTATGATTGAGTTCTGAAGTGCTCTTCGCACTGTCAGGTTTACTTGATCAATACTCCAGCAATGTTCAGAATCCTATTCCACGACGCTCGTATGAAACGTCTAGAAAATAGAATCCATATTTAATAAATCCTTCAGACATTCAATATTACCGATCGCCTGAATCAACATCTGACTGTTCGAAGTGGTTCCACTCAATGGTTGTTTTCAGAAGAAGTCGTCGCAATGTACAGTGCTAGTATGCACTACACAGTAGATCGAACGATTATCTTACGGTGTTAGAAATGTTGTTGTTGTTATTGTTGACATAATCATATTCATACTGCTGTTGTTAGTACTTATCGAACACATCCTAAGTTCTCCACCGGATTTTGACAGACAATCCCTGCATCTGGATCTGGATGGTGTATGGCGTATGATCCTCGCGGATGTGTAGAACGCCGGGAGAGAGAATTATGTTATTTGCGGGACTGTTGAGTTGTCCGCTGCTGTTCTATTTTGAATTTCGCATGCGTCCATCTCGTTTAGAGTGTTCCACTGAATAATTGTCCGTGGGAAGAATGAATTTGAGTATTCAGCAGTTTGTCACCAGTGGCTCGTAGGACAGTGAATTATTACATTCCTGTTTTGAGACTATATTTGTGGCACTGAAATCTGCAAATTTCTTGGCTCGGATTTTTCTGCCCACCTTTTTGGGTTTAATTAAGCACTGAGTGTTTACAGCCTACACCTGCCCCTTAGCCATCTTGTGAAAGAGCTCCAGCCTCTGGTCTTTCCTTCTTTCTTCGAGTGGTCTTATCTCGCAGTCATTCATCAGTTTGGCCATGTCCTTCGATTGGTAATCGCCGGTCATGAACCGTACAGCTCTTCTCTGTATTCGCTCCAGGGCGTCGATGTTCTGCTGCTGGTGAGGATCCCACGCGACGGCTGCGTATTCCAGCGACGATCTTACGAGTGTCTCATACGCTACGCATTAACTCTTGAATGGGGCCTTCCTAAGATTTCTTCTGTTGAATCCGAGTGTGCTGTTAGCCTTCTTCGTGATCTTGTCTATGTGTGGCGACCATTTCATATCGTTTGAGAGCGCGACTCCAAGATATGGTGATTGAGTGACGCTTTGTATGATCTGGTTTCTGAGCTGGTACATGTAGGTCAGTTGGGAACAGTCAGTCCTTCACATGAGGAAAACACAGCGAGAGCATTTATTTGCTCCCGTAATTCAGAAGACGGGTGTAATATTGCACCCAAACTATAATTGTAAGTTGGGTTTTTCTCAAACAAACAGTCATTGTGGAATAGACCTATGTCTAGTTACACTTTCATATGCCATAATTGCACTGAAATGGTAAATGATCTAAATAAACCTTAAAATAGTTCAATGTTGAATCAACAATTACAGTCTCCATTAGTATTTTGAGAAGAGGGCCGGGTGCGAATTTTAGCACCCGTGAATTGAAAATTACGAGTGTGTATGGGTGCGAGAGCAATCACTCCCGTCTCCTGGGAAGGACTGGGAACAGTGATAATCACAGTAATACTGACAGTGAATGAGTTATAGATACTGACAGTGATAGTGATACATCAACATCATACAGTCCTCAAATTCGGTTGCTTAATTCAGATCTTCGTATGACAATAATAATGACAATATTCAGGGCCTGGAACCTACGTCACCGGAAGGGTAACCCTACATCAAAATAACTGTAAATAAAGTTCGACTCGCTACTTCGACATCGTTTTTTAAATAAATACAATCGACTTCGATGTATTATTATAAGCAAAGGAGCTATGCCACCTGCAAATCTCGACAAATACAGAAACCGAAAATCGGAAAGAATTGCTTATAATGAGAATTTCGCGTTCGCAATTCAAAATCGCGTCCGATTTCCTATTTTCGTGCAGGTGTTAACGCCAACATTTCATGTTCTCCGCGCCCTAAACTCATTTAAAAACCGTATACATTGAGTTTCGGGATATTATAAATGCTAAAATTTGAATCAATAACAAAAAATTAACTTTCCCGTGGTTTGTTTGTAAATTTCTTAAGACACAAAGAATTTTTTATGAATTTGTCTATTAATGGTAACGCCCACATCGCGTTAACGCTCACATAATATTGGCCTGTTTGCACTCACAATTGAGTCACCATTTGTATAATCCGGTAGATGAACTATTAACGACCGTGTTCACATATACACACTCAGTTAAATGCGTTACTTTTCACAAATGGATGTTATAGAGATGCCAATATACTATTTTATAATACTATATATAAAGACGAGCATAAATTCATGGCATAATCATTGTTTTTACGTTCTCGTTGTATATTCGTTAGTTTAATTAAGTGTATGTCCTGTCATTCGTTCTCTTATTCCATATTCATTGTAGTATTACTTTGTTATTCCATTCTATTTCCGTTAGTTAAATCCATGTTAATTTGTTCATATGTCCAGTTTCGTCTGATAGTTTTCGTTAAAACATTATCATGCAATAAAGATTTCTTTAATTATATTCTTTTACTAACATTCATTGTTTACCCATGTTTATTGATACCCCTTTAATCATAATTGGTTTTCATAGCTTTACTACCTTATATATAAAGGTATTGTCTAAGGTAAATATATCGCGACCTGATTTCCAGGTTCTCCTAAGTCCATTTTTTATATTTTAAGTTTGAATCTTCGATGCGGGTCAACTATTAAGACTATGGATATACTTCTAACAATATCCGATTGGAAAATCATTCCTTTAATAGAATAAATCGGCATCACAAATCGTAAATTTAATGTAAAATCATGTTTTTGTGAAGAATACTGCAGGTTGGGTGCATATTTTGGTACTATTGAACACTATTGAACTGAGATTTATTAGAATGGCCACCTTGTTCTATGTGGCGGAAATATTAGGATAATTATTACTTACAACAAACAAATGACATATAACTGTTCTATGTAGGCTAACCCAAATGATATTCTATGATGCAATTTTTCATTTCAAATAATGTATTGTCTAACTTTGGTATGTGTGTCGGAATTTGGTCAACTAGAGCATTGACATGACACCACATCACCCCCTCCCATATAAACCTGAAACCGACTAACTTGATACTAGCTATGAAATGGATGCCACAATAATAGTCTAGTCATTTAGACTTGATTTTGAAGCGAACCTAGAACAAATAGGTAATAAGCTGGTTTTGAAAGCACTTTGGGGAAATTTTTCCTCAGCTCTTTGAACTAGGGGCATCATATTTATGGCTTTAAATAAAATTGGAATCTTGTTAGTAAACAAATCTGCAGACTACAAAAGCTGCTTCGAGTTCCCTGATTGCTAAATATGATCACACAATAATATATCCTAAATTTTTATGCGTTTCATGTCGGGAAAGTCGTTATATTTAGGTAAACAAATGCAAAAACAAAACATGCGAGAAAATTATGAAAATTGGAATTTTAGTCCGGGAACAAGGTCGGTCAACGTGCATTCCCCAGGAATTTGTTTTGTTCGTTATGATGTTTGCTCAAACTATATCAAATTTAAATGGTTTCCGTATGTAACAGGTAATATGGTGGCAAAGCTAGAGAGCAGTGTTTGCACTGTCGGTGGCCAAATTGGCCAATGGCCAATCTTTTTTCAAAATTGGCTAATAAAAATTTCATTTGGTCAAACTTTTTTTCACCCCAAATGGAGACGGAAAGCATGGAGACGGAAAGCTAATTCAAAAGATCTGAATAGATTGACAGTCCCAACGATATTAGGTGACGAAAGGATTTCTTACTTCGGAAATATTGTACCATGAAAACATAATTTATTTTGTAACGGGAGCGTTGATTGAATGGTGACGATGAACAGACCAGTCATTTCAAATAATATTTGGTTTAAAACACTAATCATCAAAACGCTTAAAGGGGTAGGCCCTACTGTACGCCATTTTCAATAAATTTCCGGTGACAACGATCTATTATCGATAATATATAGAAACATAAGTAATTTGAGTCGAAGATGTATTCTGTAAACGCTCAGGTTAATAGGCTATCTTAAAATTTAATAATTTAAAAGTTAATAATTTAAAATAAATTGAATTTGTGGCTGGAGCCATAAAATGGCTTAAATTAAAATACGAATTTCCTTGTACAAGACGTAATCAAATTATAATTGAGGGATACTGGATTAGTAAACCCATTGCACACACGGTCGTTTGAAACATTATGCTGATACGGGGAGAAAACTCAAGCCACTCACTGACTAGTGACGATACAATAACATAAATGAGTACATGGGACTAGTATGCATATATAATATAACTTTTATTTGATACATTTGGTTGAAAACTGTACAAAAATTACTCGACAACAACAATTTGTATTTTTGCATTCCGGTAAATTTGCCATCCGTAACACTACTTCGTACTCAACAGACTTTCAAATAATGGAAAATGTGTTACCTTATTCTCCTACCCAGAGACTATAGAAACCAACAACAACATTTGTGTACAGCATCCCTTTAATCTGTACACTGGTAATGTAATATTTTGTTGATCAGGCAGGCTGTAAGATAACATTCCTAAATGCATTGTCCGATAATTGTATGTACAGACTAGCAGTACGTAATGTGTCATAAATTGCCTCTCGTCTAACAACAACCTGGCTTCACATCAAAAAGGTGTGAATACAATAGATATTCAACTACTGTACATGAGAGTGCGACTTTGCGAGCTTGTGATTTTAATTAATATCTTTTAGGCCAAAAAAAAATAAGGTTTTGGTTCTCAGGCCCCGCCGCATTGAATAAAAAGGGCCGCATTAGGCCTTTTTATTGCAATGCCTGATGTTATGACAAAAAAAATTACGAAAAAATAAATTTGAAAAAAAAAAAAAAAATTTTTTTTTTTTTTTGTGGATTTTATCAACATGTCCATAGCAGATATGTGTTGAATATTAGTGTGCATTGAGCTCTAACATGTAATATGTTAAAAAGTGACTTGCAGGCTTACAACATGAAGTAGATGACTACAATTAAGAAAATTATTAGCTGATCCTCATGCTCTTCTTACAATTAGTCATTGTGAACAACTTACACTAATTGTAACTTTATACAATTGAAAGGCACAGGACTAAATTCAGGATCACATATTAGAATGGGGAGGTATCAGTTTTTAGACAACAATAACAGTAGTTAATGTCAGGGGCATTATATATTGTTAGGTAATCCCAGTCATACACTGGTAGTACAATGTCATTTTTATACAAGACTAAATGAGTTTATATTCGTAACAGTTCCCTCTACCTTTCTGGTTATTACTAGACAGAGGAAGGTATCTTTGTCCATGCTTACTATGTGCAGAAAAAAAATTAAAAATAAAAATAAAACCCTCCCTCCCTCATTGATTTGAAAAAAAAATTGCCCGAGAACCAAAACACTTTTTTTTTTTGGCCTTAATTAAAAGTTTTTTCTTTTTATTAATTTCAGAAACATTGGAATTTGAAACAAAAATTTAATAATACAACTTAAAGCTCCTTCCTGGTTCAACTCAAGCAGTGGCGATATTGCGATTTATTCATTTATCAAACGTTGGTTTATTTTAGCCTATAATTATATATGATCCATCAACCAGAATGACATTTTTTCTTATTCCCTATAATAATATTGATATATAAAGGTCATATAATTACTTATTATTTTATTCATTTATGTCTTGTGATAGTAATTCCGTGAAAAACGTATTAATTAGCCTGCCACAAGTGAAGCAGTCTACTTTTGAGCCGATGTATACCGATTCGCCTCGGCAATATTCGGGGGATCTTAGCAAGCGAAGAATTATACTCTTGCGCTTCCATAAGTTCCATTAACTGTGAAAGCATACACTACTCACTCGTCCTAAAACTAATTGTGATATTCGGCAAGTGAAAGAAAGAATTAAGCCAAATTGCCGATTTTGGAATCAAATGTTGATTATATGTAGGCGTTACCATTTATGTCACAATTCCAGTTTTAAAGCCAATGTAGGCGTTACCATTTCAAAACTCGGAAACATGCCTCGAAAATTGGTGACGGAAACCACCTGAACGCGATAATCTTTACAACCGTTACATATATATCTCGGTATAGATGACTGTGAGCTAGCAAACAATGTTTTACAGCTCATAAGCAATGATTTTTTTAGTGGTTTATGTACATAGTTTGCAAAAACGATAAATACTCACTTCGAGTCGCACCGAGCAGCCGCCATTTTTCGGTGAAAAACTTTGTTTTATGACGTAGGTTCCAGGCCCTGATATTAAAAACAAGCTCTCAAATGGATCTTCGGTACAGGATATAGTCCACAGTCCATATATCATCGCAGTTTTCATGTTCAGGGTAACTTTCTGATGCGAAAATGTTCGAGAACATGCATTTAAATTTTTTGGCAGCGGGATATCCCATGTTGACGTCACGGATTGGTGTTTGGCAGCCCTCTTAATTCAGATTGTTTGGCTACGGCAATCTGCTACGGCAATAGTATGCCGTGGCCCAGTTTGCTTCAGCAAATTGCTTCGGCAATGCTGATTGCCGTAGCCAATTATGAAGGCTGGTTTGGTGACTCCAGCAAGATTGGTGGTGCCCCTATAGCGTTAATTTAAGATTGGTGGCGCCCCTAGCGTTCATTGATTTAAGAATTGTTCATTAGTTTGTAAACGGAAGCTATTAATTATGTAGACTCGTCCATTAATTCTGCATTTTTAGTCATTGGTTTCACCGGAAATAGTTGATTCTGCTATTAGATATTGATTCGAATACGAACGCTATTAATTTTGCATTGCATAATTTATATCTTTTAAATATAAGAATGACAATAAGGTCTATTAGTTTTATAACGATAATCATTGATCGTGGGAAATAGTCTATTGGTTTGAAATATCTTTATTGATTAAGAAAACATGGCTATTGAAACGGAATGTACGTTTATTGAATATGCGCGAATCTTACTAATTTTGTGTTGCTAGATATTAGTTGAACAATGAATACTATTAAATTAAAATAGAACATTAATTTTGCATCGGTTGCATTGATTACGAATCTATATCTTAAAACGGAACTGTCTCTTAATGAATCCAAGAACGATTATTGGTTTGGAAATGGAGAATATTGATTTGAAAATAGAGATTATTGTTTTCACAAACCACCATTAACTTTTATTTCATGTAATTTCCGACCGAATGGCCGCCCATATTTCCGATCATTTTATCATATTAGGCCACGGTTTTTTGGTTTTGTGGTTTACGGATCCGCCGACCGAGTGGAAAACCCCCCGACCTAAAAAAAAATTGTAAAAAAAATTTTTATTTTATATTTTCCGCCGACCCACATATTTGGGTCCAAACGTACATATTTTTATTGAAAGATTGACGATAGGAACGCCAAAAAGTGGCTCGAATATTGAATGAATTAATTGCTTATTGATTGTCAAAATTATATTTGTACAACCCCTTCCCCGGTGACAGCCTCCCATCCTTTCCAATTGTCGAATGAAAACAATCCGCGGAAATGTTCCGGTGCGTGTTTTTATATACCCGTTTATTTAATAGTGAGTTACCTCCCTTCCAAATCCGGAAGTATTTCTGTAAATCCAAAATCGTTCGTCGTTGACATTTATACAAGCGGCAGCTTGTTTGTAAAAGAAATCAAGGGTAGAAATTAAATGTCCCATTGATAAACCCGACATACAAACGTGTATGTATCCCTTCATTGTATTAAAACGAATTTGTGACATGTGTTTTGTGACTTTTGTCCCCAAAATAGCCAATTATTTTTCACACTTTTTTCAGTGGATGTGTTTTCATGGTGGGGAGAAATTAAAGAACAAGCCCCTGTGGCATTGACATTAGATGGGAAAGAGTGGTTTTTGCCACACATTGCAACAAACATGGCCACCGGTGGCCATCCTGGAATATGCAGTTTAAAAACAGTCTGGGATAGTCGGTAGCCGAGAGGTAGCGTACTGGTCTCTCGTGCTATCGGACCGGGGATCGCAACCTGGTCAGGGTATTCTGACGAAAATCAGAACTCGGTCAGATACCAAGTTTGTCAGGCTGAAAAGTCTCATTCGAGATCACTGAATCAAGATCCGAATGCAAAATGCCGACTTCCCCCCATTACAACACTTGTCCAGGTATGTTGTCGTGGGTGCAGTACGCTGTCCGATCGGGCGCGGACATTAATGGCTGACCCGTGTACACGCCTCGGTGTGTGCACGTTAAAGAACGCTACTGGAGTCACCACAGGGTTATAAAGTTACTCGGCCGTGGTAGCACCTGGACCTCCACATAATCCTCATCACATTGAGGGCGATGGAGTATCAAGTAGATGTAGATGTAGATGGGAGACATTTAGTCCGTAAACCTGACTTTTATTATCAGAGCGAGAGCGTCTAGCTCTGTTTGATTAGTTGGGTCCACCAACTGGGAGGCATTTATCCAGTCATCGTGAAAATTGTTGTATACCATTAATACATTTAAAATATGTAGATCTGAAAGAGTACTTGTGGACATTTCCATGGAAAAACATGGCTTTCGCCATCTTGGGTTTAGCATATCATTCTTTAGAACATGCATTCTCATCAAGTTAATATTAGCCTAACTTGACGAATGTGTACATTGAAATGTAAATGGGAAATAGTCATTATGGTCAAGCACATTTTCATTGACATGTAGGTAGGAACGAGTGATTTTGGCCACACCCTTTTAAAACATGGCCGCTGGTGGCCATCTTGGACTTTTCACTTAAATCCTTTAGCACGGGCTACAGCCCACATTTGTCATCCAATATTCATGACATTTGCTATGAACATTGACACGTAGATGGGAACGAGTGATTTTTTAAAAAACATAGCCACCAGTGGCCATCTAGGATTTTGCACTTAAATCCTTTAGCACGGACCACAGCCCACATTTTCATCCAATCTGTTTGAAATTTGCTGTGTACATTGACACGTAAATGGGAATGAGTTATTTTAGCCACTCCCATGACAGGGTATCACCTAGTCAAAATACTACTTGAAAATAGCATGAGAAAGTGAGGCCAAACTTTGGTTTATACCGATATATACAATATGGGGTGTGGCAATCTATTTAATAAGAAAGCCCCATTGTCACATCAGTCCTGCATATATTACTCTCAGTGTATCTGAAATAAGATAGTTAAGGGACTATTGAGCGGTCACCTTTTCTAAGGATACCTAAAAGTGATGGGTATAACTCACTTGAATCTTCGTCTTAAAAAAGGCGAGCTAAAATTGAGTTTACAAACAAAAAAAAATAAAATAAAAACACATTTTTCAGTTTTTTATTTTTTATTTTTTTTCCTCCTACCCAAGTTGATAATGGCAGAAAAAATCCATAAACCACAAAATAAAAAAACCGTGGCCTTATTAGCCAACAAATTAAACAGTTTTGGTGTGACACTCATGTTGTGGCAACAGTTGTGCCAGCCATGTATGCCAGCACTCATGAAGGCAACTGAATGCTAACAATGGTATTCTAAACTAACGGAAAGATACAGGATATTCAACTCTTATATACCCTAACCTACTATGATGTCATAAACAAACATTCAAATGTGAATTCTACACGAACTCCAGTTGTTGTGAACTAATGTACGGTACTTATATAAAAGTACATGTAGCCTTTACCAAATAAAACTGGGTCACGGTCAACCTAAGGTCAAGGTCAACCTAAAGGTCACTGCCCGTGATTCTCTCTACAAACAAAACAGTACAAGACCTCGTCCCACTTACTCAGAAAACTTATCCGATTGCTGATCATGACAAACACATGAAGAGCTTAACCCAAGCGAAATCAGTAAACCCACTAAACTATAAACATAGCACTAGATACCAGTTACTTATTACCTAAGTTATCATACTTAACAAGCAACTTACGAGAACTCATCCCGACAAACGCTATACTAAGATAGTCAGGCTTCCCTTGCTAAACTTTAATCCTATGAAGCCAACATCTGTACGTTTTCTTTTCCAGAAAATAATTATCACACAAATTAACCCATTAATATGAGGTTGTTGTGACCATTTGTCGATTTTGGAAATAGGAAGTTTTAACATGTTTTGAATTGTTGTCAGCCTAGCCTAGCAAAAATCCAATCATCGTCTCTTATACAGATTTGATTTTCCAAAAAAATTGCCTCAGAATCAAATATCTTTTTTTTGTTTGGCCTTATCTAGGGGTAAAACAATTTCACAAAAAAAACAAAAAAAAACATGGCCATCAGCAGCCATCTTGGATTTAAAATTTGAATCCATCGGCTCAGCCCGCAACCCGCATTTATTGGAGAATTGTTTTGAAAATTCCAGTGTATAACCTTTGGTGCTATGACTTCTATGACAATCGTTGTTATCCCAACCATTACCATTTTGCATTTTATTAAATCATTGAGAAAATTGAACCAAGATTGTGGGGTGTGCAACTTTTTAGGCGATATTTATCAATTCCAAGTGCACTATGTTGCACAAGAGCAATAGTGTGCTTCAAAATTGAAGGATTGATAGGTATGGATAAGTTATGAAATTTTGTCAGGAGAAGGTCTTGGAAATTGCCCGAAAATCCTGGAAAAGTTTTTGAAAAGTCATGGACTTTTTCCCATGGTCAGGTACACATGTATAAACCCTGTAATGCTGCAAACTGGCCATCATTGAGATGGTTATCCTTGTCGTTTTTCTCATAATCAACAGTGATCATATAATGTATACTTCAATGTTATTCTACATAGTGCCATAATCAGATAATTTGTGTTGGAAATGCTAAAAAAAATGTAGACTTACTTCACCATTGCCTTAACCCTTTCAGTGAGTGCCAGGTCCGATTTTTGTATCAACCCATATACCCTGTGCCAATGCATTCTCTTATATATGCAGTCGACCATAGGTCGCCTCGCATATATAAGAGAATGCATTGGCCTAACAATTTTTCATCATTTGTTATTCTTTTTTTTACAATTTTAATATTTTTTTCTTATATTCTTTAACAGACTTATTTTGTAGGTTTAGTGCCAGGGAATCTTACGTTTTTCATGGGCATCAAAATTATTACTATGAATACTTGGTGATAGTTTTGAGTTATAACATGCCCCTATCGTTTTAGTGTCGGCGCACACGATCCTGATTGTGCCCGGTTAAATCCGGCTGCCGGATAAATCGGGCCCGATAAAATCGGGGGGGGGGGGGGGGGGGGGGGGGGGTCAGCGCACATGAGTCCGATTTTCACTCCGGTCATATGCATGCTATGTAGTATATAGCCAACTGGTGTGGCCAGCCTATCTAGCCAATTACTATAGCTAGTCGTGGTGATTTATATTAATATGTATTTCTAAAGACTAATATTTATTAATAATAAACTAAATAATATATTAATAATAATATATTGAGCTAATTTGAGGTCACGAGCAATAGTGCCAATAGCCGTAAATTGGCGTAATAGACCTTTCCAGTTTCCACAGCTGCCGCCCTCTTGTTGCGATTATTATATACGGGCACTCATCTTCTGCCCATAGGTCTACCAGCCGTTGTTCCTTGTCGATTGATCAGAATTCTTGATTTATTTTCGAATAGCGGAGGCTGCTAACTATTCCGACATTTTGAATGAGGTTTTGGCCACGTGACGGTCATGTGACAAGCATAACACGCGCGTTGCCATCGTCACGAGCCGGATTTTCCGAATGAAATCAAACTCAGTTTAAATTAAATCGGATCCGACAAAAACCGGCCCAAAGTTAGGCGCACACGATCCCGGTTGTCCCCGATTTATCCGGCAGCCGGATAAATCGGGGACAACCGGGATCGTGTGCGCCGACACTTATCCAGTTTGTTTTTAAATTCGCTATAGCATGCTTAAGCATACCCAAAAAAAATTCAACCCAAAAAAAAAAACAATCGAAATTTTATTTAAAATTTTTTTTTTTTAGGGCCGATTTTACAGACCGTAAATTAGGGCCGATGAGATCGGCCCCTGGCACTGAAAGGGTTAATGCTCATTCACATATGTTATACTTGCAGGTATTACTGCGGAGATGGGGGCTCTGACATCTCTATCGGTCCTTTGAACGCACACAAGGGACAATTGTGGATATCTGGAATTTATCACAAACATGAGTCAATTGTACCACCCGCCAATAGAAAATTCAGAGTGGTTGTCACACTTCCAGACTCTACAACTATCCAAGCTGACAGCAATGAATTTGAAGTTTCAGGTGTGTATAATGTACATTCAGCCCTTGAAATTGGCAGAGTCAAGTTTCAGCTATTACCATGGGTTGGTGTCAGTTGACTACATCTGTGCGCTCATCGCTGGGGGAGGCGTTCGTCAGTCAAAAATTTCCTTTGGCACACCCTACATGGCCTTAACTGATCATCACCAAACTTCATATGGATCTTCGGGGTGACCGTTTGATGGAAGCAATTGATTTTTTGTGAAATTAATTCGTTGAAAAACATGGTCTCCAGCAGCAATTCTTGGATTTCAAATTTTAATCCATTGGCACACCCTGCATTTATTGGAGAAATGTTTTGAAAATTTACAGGCATATTTAGGATCACCTCCATATGGGAGCTATCAAATTTCAGATGATTTCGAATAAAAATATGGCTGCCATCTTGAATTTTACTCTTTGCATGACTATAAATCTGTAGCGGTCGCGTTGTAAATATAGAAGGCCGATTAATCAACAGCTCCAACGAAGCATGCTTCTTTGGTCCAGTGGTTAAGACGCCCGGTTAGTACTTGGATGGGTGACCGGTGGCCTGAGATTTCGGGTGCTGCCAACTTTCGGTGCGACTCCCGCATTCCACCCTTCTCCCGTTACAAATCCTTTGGCATACCCTATATATATACAGACAATTAACATCCCTCATAGATCTGATCATCACCAAACTTGATCAGGGACTGACTTACCCAGCCTTCATAATTGGCTACGGCAATCAGCATTGCCGAAGCAATTTGCTGAAGCAAACTGGGCCACGGCATACTGTTGCCGTAGCGGATTGCCGAAGCCAAACAATCTGAATTAAGAGGGCTGCTTACCCTTATCGAAAAAAACATGTTTGCCGCAAACATTTGCTCCAAATGTGCGGCAAGCCCTTCTGCAAATTTGCAGCAAACCTACCAGCTGCGAACTTTTATCATGCAAATGAGGTTTGCGGCAAACTTTCCGCAAATTTGCTGCAAAGGTTACCACGACCTAATTTGCATGGTAAAATATTGCAGCAAACTATTTTACCATGCAAATTAGGTCGCGGCAACCAGCAAATTTGCGGAAAGTTTGCCGCAAACTAATTTACATGATAAACATTTTCGCAGCAGATAATTGTTTGCGGAAAGCATGCAACAAATTACTCAGCTTCCTGCATACTCACTGCAACCAACTCTTGAGCTAATTAAGGTGAATTTCAAACAAATGTATAAAACAAGAATCTAAGACCAAAAGAAAAATAAAGGTTTGGGTCAAGTTACATGTCAGAAAAATTGGGGCCAGTATATGGTATAGGCATTGAAGCTTGATATATGAGGGTATCACCCCCCCTCCCCCTGAATCCTGAATACCAGTTAATTTTGGGGGGTGAATCCTGAATACGAGTTAATTTGGGGGGTGAATACATAGACACATTATGATGCCGGTCGCGTTATGAGGCCTTTAATGATACTTTATGACCAGGGACGTGGCTAGAGGGTTTCCGTTGGGGGGTGTCCACCTTGGGAAATTCCAACTGCACCCCCCTCCTTGAGTCATAATCAGACCGAACACAAGTTTTGCATAATTCCATTTGCAACCCCCCCCCCCCCCCTTGCACCTCAGTGCAACTGATGACCATTTCAGTCCAAATTTTTACAAAAAATAGGAAAATATGCAAATATTGGTCCAAAAACAATTAATTCCCCCCAATAAATTGTTTGACAATCAAACTACAAGAACATTTCAACCTATTGTTGGTGTGAAATTTCCAACTAATGTTTTGGCAGACCTGTATGAAATTTCCAACTGTTGAAAATTTTTACCAAAGTTGGGGGGTGAGACCCCCCCCCCCCCTATGTCGCCACGTCTCTGTTTATGATGGCATGGTGGTCGAATATGCCCAAGAAGCTATTCTACCCACCCATTCATACAGATAACTAGCACAAAATATTACTTTGCGCCATCAAAACCTGCGTCCAAGATGTTTTGCTTGAACCCGAATACCAGTTAATTCGGGGGTATGAATCCCGCGTACGGATTCAAAACACCCTGAATCCCGCGTACCGAAAAGGGGGGGTGATACCCTCATATAATTTTGACATTCTTATGATTTTTCGTCTCTTAATGCATGATTTTCTTTGTATATAAAGCGGTAATAAACACAATATGCTATAATGGTCCCTTCTTTGAAAGACCAAATTAAATGTTACTCCCTGTTAACAAACATGTGCAAAATTTAACTCTAAGCAATCAACAAAGGTAGAATATGATGTGATTATATTGGTAAATTTATAACCCATCCTATTCATCTGTGTGAGTACAGCTGGTAAGTAGATGAAAAATATGTTGAATCCCCTGGAATGACAACAAAAAATAACTAGGGCCAGTGTTAGGGCCTATAGTAGAATAAAAAATTACACAAAATTAAATTTATCTTTTTTTCAGACATCAACTAGTAGGCCTAGAGCCTATAGTAATACCAAAAAGGAAAATGTACATATGAACCAGTGTACGAATTAACTTTTATGTATGCCTGCATGACCACCGACCCGACCTCGCATTACGACTTAGAACTTTGCCTAAAATAATGGCTTAACCCTTTGAGTTTGAACGTTGATGGTCAATTTAGTGCCAAATCCATATACACGGATGTATATTACTGAGATTCATTTGGACAATCAGAGCTGAACTTCGGTCATGTACTGGATGGAATTCATGTGCAATAAGAAATTCACACACATTGTGTACATGACCTTTATGTGTGCCTTCAAACTAGACCACCTTGCATGCACATCATCTTATAAATATACAATAATTAAGTAAATTAATTTTTCTTCTTTGATAATTTTCAAATTAGCCTGAATTAGATATTAAGTGTCATTTACATTGTAGTATATGCAGGTAATTATAGGATATACATGTAATAATTACAATGTGAACAACACTGTAATGTGTCCTGGCCCCTCTTCACATCTATTTAAATAATATTTTTATACTTTTCAGAAGACTATCCAAGGAAGGTTATATTTGTTTTTCTTTCAATAAATGTTATTAAACTTTATTTCATGTCTGATGGTTGTCAACAACACTGAAACTAATAATTTGACAATTCAAATAATTATTTGACAAAAGTATATTTAAAAATCAAGTTAGTATACAAACACTGATACAAATACTTATTCATACATTACACTCATGCATCAACTAACTGTATGAGTAAAGAGACTGTCATGAATTATAATAATTATTGTAATATTCTGTCATGAGTTGTCGGCTGATATTGTCAGACTGCATTAAGTTCACCCTACCCTAGAGCTATCTGAAGTATTTTGTTATTGATCTACACCGTGAACTAGACAAATTTCAATATAAAAACTGCCAAGCAAACTGAAACAGACACAATAAAAAAAAATTGCGCGCAAAAAAAATCAATGAAAATTTTGGGACCCACCCCCACAATATTCACTATTTTTCCATTTTATATCAACTTATGGGGGTAATTATAACAATATTGAATGTATTAGTGCTTCTCATATTGCAACAAGTCACAACATATAAACAAATATGTTTAAAACAGTTGAAAATATGTCAATGAAAAAAAAATGCAAAAAAGGTGGTCAAAAACTGTTTCCGGCCTCGGGTACCCACCCACCCCCCCCACCTGATGTCTCGTAAAAAAAATTCGGCCCCCCCCCCCTGGTTGGTTCGCGGAATTTTTTCTGGAAAAGTTGGGTCGGTCGGTCGGAAAAAAAAGAAGATAGAAAACACTCAAATTTTCAAATAAAAAGAAAATGGTCTGAAAATAACTTTGTATCATATCTATTATCTTACATCTATTATTGGCATCTCAATATACAGCCAGATACTTGATCTGACTAGAAAAACAAGGTTGATAAATGTTTGTAATCACTTTTAATACTCTTTAAACATAACATAGCGAAAACAAAAACACAAAACTAGACGTTGATTTTATTTGACATTATACAGTATATACATTTTACATCCCATATGAATTTAATATAATATAGTGACAGAGGTGTAAAATATATGTGGATTTATATTACATCTATGCGGCACTGTATTATATCAAATGTGTATGAATACAGGAGAAGTCATGTAAAATATACTTTGAATACAGGAGAAGTCATGTAAAATATACTTTGCTATAGATGTCAAATAGGTGTAATATACATGTGAATTTATATTACATCTATGTGGCACTATATTATATCAAATGTGTATAATATGTAAAATATACTTTGCTATAAATGTCAAATAAAATTGTCAACTCAACAATTGTAACCAAATGAACTGAGGGCCGACACCGGAACGTCGGGCTCCTCGATTTCGGTGACCCCCCTCGGTAAATTGTTCTGTAAGACCACCAAAGGAGTGACACGACGAATCAATGCATCGTCCTCGACAAACGAGAACAGCTCTCGAACTGTTATTTCTGGATAAACACATTTCAGCTGTTTTCTTATGGTCTTGTTTTCCGAAATGACAACTGCTTTCCCCCATTTCGAAAAAACGAAAGTAGACTAGCGTTGTTACTCAATCAAAGTTTATTTGTACGTTACACCATGTATGGTCAAATGTACATTAACATAGAATAACAAGACAAGAACATTGAATATGGAACAAAATAAGTAGCAACAAATACATATATGGATCGATGTATATAGATGACAATGTAATTATGTGAGTTGATATTACGTCATCAGCCAGCATCAAACCAGGATGGTGTCAAGTTGATAGGTCAATGTTCCTTTTTTGTTGTACTCGATTAACCAGTTCGTCACTTGGTTGCCAAGCACCTTTCTTTTTCAGTCCACAGTGGACGAAATATGCCAGTGCCTGTAGTGTTGTTGGGTCTGTGCTTGTTAATATTTTATTGAATAGCATCTCATTAGGGGTGGTTAGGAGATCAGGTGTTAGTTTCTTTGAAATATGGCGCGCTCGTCTGACAGTGAGGTACAATGGAGGAGGAAGTGCTCCTCATTATCAATTTGGTTGCATGTTTCACATATACGGTCCGCTTCATCGAAATCGAAATAGCGTCCACGCTCAATGCCCAGTGTGTGACAGCTAATTCTGAATTTCGTGAGGGATTCTCGTTGTTTGGGGATGGAAATGATGTTAAGATATTCTTCCAAAGAAGTGATTGTTTTGAACGTTCTGTACGTTCTAAGCTTGTTCCATGGGGGATCACGTCTGTTGCTATTTCTGGGGAGTTTGCTGCGAGTATTATCGTTAAATAGTTGTGTCTTTATTGAGTTATCAATGAAGTCGTTGATGTTGTGATGTGGTGACAGAGATGTGATTAACTGTTGACATTGTGACAACGACCTATTCCATGATTCAAGATTAGCTTCGGATAGAATTTTGTCAGTCATAAAAGCTTCTTTTACAAGTCGCTCTGGGGGTAACTGTGATATGTACTGTTCATACTGACATAATCTAGATACTGCATGTTTTGTCAATGGGGCAATGCCCAGTTCAAGCCAGGCCTGCACGCAATATTACTAGCTCTTTCCGGCATATTCAGGAGAAACTTACAAAATTTTGTCGGTGTATTTTCATAGTTAATGTTGTCGTTTACTGTCATAATATTGAAGTCGAAGCCTCTAGCTTTAGCTCTGTCGAATGAATTGTATATTTTATTAATAACATCTGGGAACCATACTAGTAGCTCACAGTTGTATGTTAAAATAGGGATGACAATTAAGGCTTTGAAGCAATTTGATATTGAGGTGCTGTGGCAATTGTTTTGTAGGTAGGGCTTTTGCTATGTGAAAAAATGACTTGAGGCTCTTCTTAATGAGGTCAGCGCGTGCAAGTTCAAAGGAACCCTTGTAGTTGATTCGTAGCCCCAGATATGTGTACGATGGGACTGACTCTAATACTTGGTTGTTGTAAGTTATGCTTGTGTGTATTGGCGGTCCCGCGGTAAATGTCATACATTTTGTTTTTTGTATATTGAGATATAGTTGCCATTATGTTGTAATCACGGAGGGTATCCATTTTTCGTTGGAGCCCTTCTTGTGATGTTGATAGTAGTATTAGGTCATCAGCAAACAGTAAGCATGGTACTTCACTAGTTTGGAGTGTTGGTTGATCGCTATTTACTAGTGATTCTTGTGGTAGGTCATTGAGATAAATGTTAAACAGTGTAGGGCTAAGATTAACAACTTGGTTAACACCTTGCTTGATTTCGAAGTATTCGGTGGCCTTATCTCCAAATTTCAAACATGCACTTTGTTTGTCATACATTGAGGAAATAATCTTGTACGTTTTCAATCCTATGCCATGTTTTAGTAACTTGAATTTTAGACCATCTCTCCAGACGGAGTCAAACGCTTTTTTGTAATCAATAAAACATGCGTACAATGGCTGGGTTCTACTGTTATATTTGCGAATAAGCGTTTTCAATATGAACAGGCAATCTGATGTTCTATGACCTCGCATAAAGCCATGTTGGAATTGGTTTATTGGGTTTGTTGTTAGTTGTAATATCCGTTCATTAATGACACTGCTAAAAACTTTAGCTAGGCAACTTGTCATAGATATGCCTCTATAATTTTCGGGTAAATGTCGGGGCCCGGATTTGTAGATTGTGGTTATATGTGTGATGTTCCATGTTTCTGGGTAGATTCCACTGTCTAGTATTGCATTGAATAGTTTTGTTATTGATTTGGCAAGGAAGTCGCGGCCATGTTTCATTTGTTCATTTATTAGGCCATCGAGCCCACTGGATTTTCTGTTTTTTAATTTAGATAGTGCTTTTGATATTTCACGTATGGTAATACATGTAGGTCGATCAGTTATATAATTGGTGTCTGTTTCCGTTTCAAGTTTTAATAAATGTGGGTTGATATCCCAGCTTGGACCACTACTGCATTCAAAGGTTTTGGAAATGTTTTATCCACTGCTCAACATTATGGGGGGTGTCAAGAGAATCGCGTGATTCTAGACCATTTTGTTTAACTGTTCTCCAAAATTCTTTGGAGTCATTCGCATTAACATTCAACCCTGATAATTAGGAAAAATGTCCTAGGCAAAAAAAATCGGTTGGATCACGCTTTATTTCCATCAAGCCAAAATACACGATGAAAAATATATTTGCACACTATAAAATGGTGCTCTCTGGTGCTCTCGGATAATTTTGTCGCCAAATATATTCAGTAACATCGGTGAATTTAAGAGAATACGCATGGACAGAATTGTTTGAGGTCTGTTCGAAAAAACGTAAAAACTACATCATTCGCTGGCCAAATTTTATCCTATATTTAGTTTGTGTATGACGTCAGGAAATTCCCGGCTCTTGAGGTGATCTCTTAAAATTTTTGGCGCACCGTGAGTAAATTGTTTTCAGATGAATGGAGAATTATCCCGTTCAATCTATTCAATATCCAAATTAATAAAGTATAAATTTTATAGCCAAGTATAGCTGTATTTAACTCTCCACTAAATAGTATAAAAAATATAGTTTCAGAGTTCCCCCTGCACTATTATTTGGGTCTGCAGTCTGCATCAATGGAATCCCCCCCCCCCCCCCCCCCCCCCCCCCCCGCACTATTATTTGGGCCTGCACTTTTATTTGGAGCCCGAGAGTAATATGGGAGGCTAAATTCACATTCAATAGCTAAATTATGCTTAAGTGTGATCATACTAATGACATTACGTGTATATATGGGAACTAGTATTTTGACCCTGTGAATGTTATTAGATAGGTCCTGTTGACTTCTGATGTTATAAAAGGGCACGTACCACTAAATAATTTAACTATTAAAATACCAGTGATTAAATATATATGCAAAATGGTTGCAATCTGGTCGGTGAAAATTGAAACATGGGGATAAATTGGACCCATACTAGAATGTCATGGGATAGATGCCGTTGACCTCAGACCACTTAAAGGGGAAAATATGAGCAATAAAGAGCGTTTCTTATCAGATTAGACGATATGTAGGAACATTACCTGACCAGGGGATTGTAATGTGATAGGCGCCTTTGACTAATAACTTATACAATCAATAAAGATTGTTTATTATTAGCCCGGATGTTATGTGGGAACATTGGTACACAAAAGCAAAATGATTCGGGGAATGTCACAGGATAGGTGCTGTTGATCACATTCTTCACCCGAGCAACGCTAATATATATTGACTTTTATTATAATATTAAGTTTTAATTTTAAAATGATAAATTTATCGTCAAAATTCCCAAAATACATTATTTGCATGAATGAAACATATATGTTTTATACTATTTAGTGGATAGTTAAATAAAACTGAGCTTTGATATGGAATCAAACAGTTTTTATCTTTGGTATAAAATAGATTAAACGGGATAATTCCTCAACACATATGAAAACATTTTACTCACGGTGCACCAAAAACTTTAAGAGATCACCTTGTCTTGTCAGAAATTTCCCACTTATGACTTTTATTTGTCGTGGCACCACAGTGTGTGGAATCCTAATCCTTCAGAATAGATAACAGTTATTTGTGTGAAGTACCATCAATCAATATGGATAAGTCACTAGTACTATGAAAAAGCAATTACACAAGGTCCCAATAGTCCTGACTCAAGGTCCCGATCGTCCTGACTCCCAATCGTCCAATGTCCCAATCGTCCGAGGTCCCAATTGTCCAAGGTCCCAATCGTCCGAGGTCCCAATCGTCCAAGGTCCCAATCATCCGACAATCCTATATACAGGTTGCTGGGTTGATCTCCACAGAACTAAAACGCTTAAAGTTAAACAAATATAAACTAGATTTGTATCAGTAGGCCTATCAATGAGCTCAGTTTGAGATTGCCGCAAGGATCTGGCTCCTTTTGACGTGTATGACATGTAGAAATTCCCTGCTGTAGAGCTCCAATTGGACGACATCCATTTTCACAAGAGGGGATAATGCAGCGATAGTAGGATCAGTCGGATTAAAACGATACTCAGACTCTAACGATACAGTATCGTTAGAGTCTGAGTATGGTTTTAATCAGACTGTAGTAGGATGAGATGAGTCTTGAGCTGGGAATTTCCTGACGTCATACATAATCTAACTATAGGATAAAATTTGGCCAGCGAATGATGTAGTTTTTACGCATTTAGCGGTCTCACGGTTACTGCGTATATAAAACACGGAATACCACAAAGACGGAAACGGAACTAAAACAAACAAAGTTTAAATCAGGATTATAAATTTTATATCTATCTATAAACTTTAATATTTATCCATCTATACTATAGTAACTATACATGCTAGCCATAAAAACTTCAAATACTATTATATTAAACCAGCATACACATCGCCAATATGCACCATATTTCTTTCCGGTTTGCGTTCCCGAAATTGGAAATCTCATAATTGTTTTCCGCACGGTAACACATTTGACTTAATAAACTTGGGGGTTGGGCAGCTCGTGGTGACAATATACCTGGTAGTTGTCGTTGCCTAGTGTCTGTTTATCATTTCTTCAGATAATGTCCTCGGCTATTTTTTAGCCGAGGATAATAAATTTTTCCTCGGCAAAACGGTCGGCTTTGCCGATAGCCGACCGCTAATAATCAGGGTTGACATTGGATATTGTTTTTATAGTTTCGTGCCATTTTTTAGTTTTAGCTGCTTTAACAGCCCGGAAGTATTGTCTGTGCATTGCGTGGTACTGCTCGCGGATCCTCTGGTCGTGAGGGAATAAGGACATTTTTTTGCCTAGGGATTTTAATTTTTTTGCTTGATTCTGCAGTGTACCAGTGTACCATATTTTTTTCTTCGTTTTTCGTTTTTTACGTTGCGGCTGCCCCATAAGTGGTGCTGATCCATTCAGGTGGTGAATCATTTCAGTAATATTTTTAGTGGCGACATTTATTCCTGACTTGGTGGGCATGATAGTCGATTCCTCAAAATTAAGTATGGCTCCAGCCCCCTGTGGTGTAGAAATGTTACTTAACAGTAAGTTGTATGATTTGGGTGTCCATTTCTTTGGCGGTGGTAATTGCTTAAGGGGGTACTCTGGTTGGACCGTAAATTGGCGTGAACACTTTAGTGAAACACCTATTTGGTAGTGATCCGATAAGTAGCACTTATAATGCGTTCTGAAAATATGATACTTGTGATAGGAATGATTTGTTTGTGAGGGCCAGATCTACACCACTGTTGCCGTTGTGGCCAAAGAAGGTATAGTTTCCCAGGATGTCACCCGTAAATCTTCCATTTAGAATACGAAGGCCGGCCGCGATACAAAGATCAATCAACTCGAGACCATGCTGGTTTGTTCTGCATCTAAGTTGTTACGCCTCGTGGCATCGTCAATTACGTAACCTGTTGGTAGCGGCACGTGTGCATCTGAGTCGTGTGCTATGAAGTCATTTAAAAGAGAGAAATATTTTCAAGAACATTTAAGTTTGATATCATTTGACTTGTCAGCTGACACGGACTGACGGAGTCTCGAAAATAGGACAGGGGAAACCCCAGCATTGGAGACGAGTAACAACCAATGAGAGGTTGACAGCTAAAAGTATCAATGCATACTTACACTTGATACAATAATTCAATCATATAGCGTGAATTCCAATCATAAAACCACTTTTGTGTCGAGGAAATCGGATACATCTTCCCATTATTTTCTTGAAATAAACACGCCATAATAATCGGAAGTTGAAGGGACGTAACTCTCGCGATAATAAACGAGATCTATAGTTTCCGGGCGGCGGGCCGATATTGAACTAGGCTTCTCATTATCGGCCCGCGGCCCGCTGTTTTGGTAACAATACGCTATTTGGAACGCCCCGAAAAACATTATCAATGGCCTAGAGAACGCCCTATAAAGTGGTAATAATATGCAATGATAATGCAATCGGAAAATCTTGGTGTTGCATGGATACAGATGCCTTGTATAGAAATGGAGGTAAAATCCACCGAGAACATCGAAGTGATATCATAAACATCCGATTTAAGAGTTTAAGAGTTCGGCACATTACTGGTAAGAGTTTTGATGCGGTCTATTTCCCGAAAGCCGGTCGAGTTTCCGGTCTAGATTCTGTATATGTTTGTATAGTTCACTTATCGGGTCATTGTTCCTGTGTTGAGAGTGTTGATTCGAATTGTTTCGTTCGTGATCACTATTTCTGTACTGAATGTCTTGACGTTGAGTGTTATGTTGGGTGTTGTGTTCAGGCCAATATCTCGTCTGTTGTGGTGAATATTGACCCTTCCAGCTCTGACGCCGAGGTGGTGCTGAGTTACCTGCTGACGTGGAGAGTGCGTATTTGTATGATTGCACAAGTTTGACGATTCCTCGGGGGGAGAGATGCACTCCATCTTCTATGTCGTCACACGACAAGAAAGGTGGTTGTATGTAGACCACAGCCTGCTCTCGACATAAGCTTTGTAGTTGACGGTTGTAACTCTTAAACTCTTAAATCGGATGTTTATGATATCACTTCGATGTTCTCGGTGGATTTTACCTCCATTTCTATACAAGTCTAGAGCGTTCATAATGTCCATTTGGTCTTCCGGTTTGTTCACTAAATCGGGGCAATATTCCTGCGAAGATGATTTTTTCTGTATTTTTTATTTGTTTTGCTTCCGTTATTAGTTGCTTCATTTCCTTGATACATTCACTTGGGGTTTTACGTGTGAGATCATTAGATGCTATTTTACTAGCAGCATTGTTGGTACAGTATTCATGTTTTTCACTGTATCGATTGCTCCTTTTATTGTTTTATTATCCAAGGTGTGCACATCTATTGACTTTGCTCTATACATTTTACTAGGTTGGCAATTATCGCAATACGAGAGGGGAACACTTCGACGTTCGTACTCATATTTTACCAATTTTTGTACCTGGCTTGCCTGTCTAAGTTTCATGGGAAAATGGCTAATTTGATTCTATTTGCCGTTATATATATATTTATCACCCCATTTAATATTCATTTTCGTAAAAATAAAATAAAAGCCGAATATGATTTGTTTAAAATGTTTGAAGCATGAATTTGGCGATAAGTTGTTATCAGAGTACGTTATACTTGTGATAGTTACGTTACACACACGGTGTTCCCCTATCGTATTGCGATAATCGCCAACCTACTAGCGGAAGTGATGCAGAAAACACGGATGCGAAACGTCGCCAAAATTAATCCGTTCCTACAAACGGTACACAAGCTATCTTTTTTCATTTTTTTAATAAAATAAAATTTTGAGTGCGGAAAAAACGGGTCGGCAGCAATAAAAAAAGTTCGTAACACAATTTAATTTTTTTCTAAAAAAAAAAAAAAAACCACTCGGCGGATCCGCGAACCAACTAATAAAAAAACAGGGGCCTTAACCCTTTACCCAACAAAACGGCCAAAACCGGCCAAATAAAGCTTCAACAGACTAAAATATCTTCGGTCTGTCTCAATAGAACCATACAAATATGGATATCATTGGAACCGGCTCCTTGACCACATTGTGATAGTTACAGTTATGCCCTGTGCCAATGCATTCTCTTATATATGTGAGTCGACCATAGGTCACCTCGCATATATAAGAGAATGCATTGGCCTAAAAATAATCTTTTTTTAACACTTTTTACCATTTTTTCTTACATTCTTTAACAATTTTATAATTTTTAATGTGTTAAGCCAATGCGTTCTCTTATATATGCGAGGCGACCTATGGTCGACTCGCATATATAACAGAATGCATTGGCACAGGGCCCTTCTGTTGGGTAAAGGGTTAAAAAGAAAAAAGTTGTAATTTTATTCAAGTTCACTTTCTGAAACACATGTAACCTTACTTGATCAGATAAATAAATTGTAAAAGGTAAATTCAAACACATTCGGAAAAGTTTGTTTCATGTTAAATTCTATCTGATGTAACGCACGTAACACAATTCATAAGATTTTTTTCTGTTTGAGTCACAAGGACAGTCTTAAAATTCCAAAACCTGTTTTTAAAAGCTAAATTTAATTCCTTATTCATATCCTGCAATTTCCCCCTGTTTCTATCCAATTAAAGAAGATTCTACACTGACCATCTGTGTAACGCACGTAACGTTACGTGCGTTACATATCACTCTGACCAGTCTTGTTGAATTTCAAGGTTGAACAAACAGTCCAAACCAGTATAAATCTTTTTAGAAGCAAGAAATTGATATTATAAGATCTAATTATTATATTTTCTTGTGAAGTATTGTGCCATCTTATCCATTAATGACATTTTTCATAAATATGGCCCTATGTTTTCTGACAATTACACAATTTGCAGTACAGACTTTCTGAAAATGACAGATTAATTGGGTAATGTTTGCCTTGTACAGTTTAATACTAGTACTTATGAGTACCTCTTCATGTCAATAATCATTATTTTGCAAAATTCATGGAATTTACCGGTAGTTATTTCAAACTCGGCACAGGACTTCTAATAATCCTATCTCATTACTGTAGGTGCTTTAATGACAAATATTGAACATAATTTGTGGTTTAATAGACTAATTGTTTGTTTAAAAGAGTTAAATTAGAACATTATAAAACGAGTATTGTTTTGACAATTAAATTCAAATATGAATTCTATGTTGATTTAAATTGATAGTGAATCTGCATCTTTCTCTATTTAGTAATAAAATAGTGATTACACATCAATACAAAATGTATTCTGTTCCTGAATCAACAAGATTTTATCAGATAAATTTGTGAATATGGTTAAAGAGTCATGTGAAATTAGACTCGCTGGCAATGGGTTTGATAAAGGATCGATATTAATTGAATGCCTGACAGACATGATCCTTATGAATGGTTACTATCTTTACTATGAGTTATATCATATATTAATAGCAACAATTAAAATACAAGATTGATTTGCCGAATCAGCCTTGTAGTCATGAAGGGAAAGATGATTAAAGTGTGGGGGGGGGGGGGGGTAATTTAATTATATTAATCGTTCTTAGCATAGGCATCACCCTACTTGTGAATTTGGTGTGACTAGTTTTGAATACCATCACTGGACTGCACTATAGACGGTAAATAGTAATTAACAGCTGTTGTTAAACAAGATATTGGACCAGAATACTATTTGGATGATTAATTTTGATCTTGAAATTCAATTTATTTTATTGATGCATTTGGACTACTAAGATAAGTTGCAGTCTGAGGCTGGGTTAGTTTGTCCTGATCTCACTATATGTATTGTGCAAGATTCAACCACAGACGTTATGATGCACGTGTTATTGAAAATGCAGTCATTTATATACTTCAAAAACACTTAAATCTTTTGAAGAATGAGTTATTCAAAGAAATAATATAGGAAATCTTCTTTTCTATGTAGAAACATTTCAAAATTATCACTTTGATTTGAACAGGTAACGCACGTAACATATTATTGTAACGCACGTAACGCTGCAAAATCATTACTATCACAAATACTTTTTCGTTTCCATAGAATTGATTTCCCCGACCTCAAAACATAATTATTCTTCCCCAATCCACAATTACTCTCATAAGTTGGCACTTTTAGAATTCACAGAAATATCCATTCAAAGACACGTGGTCCCAAAAAATGCATTTCTGTGATGTAACGTACGTAACAAAAATTGCCAGGCTATAACTCTGAAGAATTAGCCAAGATTGAGTTGAATGAAGATTAGCATCAAAGATGAGCAGGTTTGTCATTGGAAAAAATAAAATTGTTCGATATTTGAAATATTAGTATACATGGCAGTTGGCAGGTCTCAAAATGTCAAAAAAGTTGTTCAGATGTAAACGCATGTAACAGGAGAATCGCCCTGTACCTAGACAAACATCTACTGGAACTTGGATTCTGAACTTTCTGAAGCAGCATGTGGATCAGCAATCTGCAAAGGCGGTCACATATAATTAAATTTGACATATTGTACCATCATTTGTCCATGTACTGGTAGTAGTAGCTAGTACATACATACCGTATGCAAAGTCGTTTCATTGTATGACAACTAGTAAGTACCGGTACTAAGGCCGATGGAGTCATTGTCACAAGGCTCCGGTCACATTCGTAACTGTATATATATAGACAGTCGCCAGCGCACAATTGGTGTGCTCATTTGTTGTCCCGGCGTGCGAAAGTTTATTACAGGCATGTAGTCTGGCGCGCGTGTAGTTTGACTTTCGTACTACGTAGTTGACAACCAATGTCCATGGCATTGCAAAACGGCAAAGAAAGTACAGTTTGACCCAACTGCAAGGTTAAACACGATACTAGTAAAAACAAAGCAAATGCATCACTCAAGTCGGTGCCGTTTGGTTTGATCATCCAGAAAATCGATATTTGGCGGCATGCACTCAATGGGATGTAACTGTAAACTAACTAAGCACATACTATGGCTGCGTAAACCCAAGTTCCGTTTCCGTGTTGGTGATATTCCATGTTTTGTATACGCAATAACAGAACGAGATTCGAACGTACCTCAAACATTATTAAATAATATCAGTACGTACTTTCTTCTATTTCACTGATGTTACCTGATATTACTGAATATATTTACATAATTATCCGAGATCACCATTTTATACATAATAGTGTACAAATATATATTTAAACTTTGTATTGCCTTGTTCAATGGCAAACAAAACTCGACCCATTACTAGTATCCGAAAATCTTAATTGATTCCCAATGATTCTGTGATTTTGTTTTTCGAGTCACTCGAATTTGACTATCAAAAGTTTGAACTCCTTCGTAATGGTAAAGATTGAGGGCCCCGGTAATGAATGCTTCCAGTTTGATAAGGCATTTGATAGTATGGCCCGGGTGCATGCAAAGAACAGGAAAACATTGCTACAAAAAGATATCAAAGAACACAAACCAGTAAATGTTAAGTTTACCACTCTAATAATCAATCAGACTTTCTTTGTGTTAAGTTTACCGCTCTAATAATCAATCAGACTTTCTTTGTGTTGTTTGAAGTAAAAGTATTAAATTATTTCAGAGTTTATGTTTGTTTTGAATCATTAAAAATTAAATGCTGAAATTCCGGCTCTCAAATGTGAAATCTGGCTCCCAATTTTGCCATATAGGCTTGTAAACTGGCTCCTGAAATCTTATAGCTAGGTCGGTCCCTGCTTGATATGGATCTTCAGGGTGAACTCCAGATGGGAGCCACAAATTTTTTTCCCAATTTCGTTGAATTTAGAATTTTACTCTTTGCATACAGACTAAATCCTTTAATTTGACACATCACCAAACTTTATATAGATCTTCAGGGTGACCTCTAGAATTGATGGGAGCCATCAAATATTTATGAATTTTGTTAAAAAACATGGCTGCCAGCAGCCACTGCAGGCCTTAAAATCCTTTAAATTTTGCGAAAATCAAAACAGCATTTATCTACAGCGAATCAGCTTCTTTTACGAGCAACGGATATCAAACTAAGAATCATCATTCTTATTCTCGTCAGATTTTAAGCCTTAAGTCATTGACACTTTCATTCTTATACATAGTGTTGAAACGATTAGTCAACTTACTAGTCGACGTCAACTAGAATTTTCAGCAATAAACAATTAGAAATCTCCTAGTCCACTAATCGCCATATTTCCCAGAAAGGTACACATACTAGTTTCATTGGTAACAATTATACTGCATGAAATATACATCCATATTATCATTGCACGTGTACATGAAGCACAGACGATTGCAGTGGACCCCAAATTTTACTGCCGCGAACAGTATATAATGTATTATACAAATTACAATGGTAAAGAAGAAAACTGTGGCTACATGGGTGCATTGGGTGAGAGCTCCCATGTGACCTGGTCCTGTGTTTTGACAGCTTGACTTGACTTAAATTCTTTTGTATTATTTTTTAAAAAGTGTAATACACATACACATTCACTGTGACTCAGTGAAAACATACAAATAGTCGTATGACAAAATGGCCCTCATGCAGTCAAATCATGATGGGTCATTCAAAATAAAATTCACTGCAGATCAGTGAGTGATAACCCCAATGTTAACCCACATGCCCAGCCCAAGGGAATATATCTTACCCCACCACCTGTGGCACGGATATTGAATCAAGTGAATGATACTCCGAGAATATACATGTAACTTTAATAATTAATCTAGCTGTTCTGCAATAAAGCTATCATAATTAACATATTGCTAGTTTACATTTTGAGCAATAATTCATCATAATTCAACGAAAGCAACACTTAACCCTTTACCCAACAGAAGGGCCCTGTGCCAATGCATTCTCTTATATATGCGAGTCGACCATAGGTTGCCTAACATATATAAGAGAATGCATTGGCTTAACACATTAAAAATTATAAAATTGTTAAAGAATGTAAGAAAAAATGGTAAAAAGTGTTTAAAAAAGATTTTGTTTAGGCCAATGCATTCTCTTATATATGCGAGGCGACCTATGGTCGACTCGCATATATAAGATAATGCATTGGCACGGGGCATAACTGTAACTATCACAATGTGGTCAATGAACCGGTTCCAATGATATCCATATTTGTATGGTGTTATTGAGACAGACCGAAGATATTTTAGTCTGTTGAAGCTTTATTTGGCTGGTTTGGCCGTTTGTTGGGTAAAGGGTTAATTGAAAATTTCCTAGGCATAAGTGAAAATTGCATAGGCAACATAATTTTGCCTAGGAAATTTTTTCGCCTTGGCAAATTTTCCTTAATTCCCAGAGTTGCACCTAGCTGTGCCTATGCATGTGGTGATAACATTGGGTGCAATATAGACTGTACATGTGCCGGCAGTTAGATGCTCGCAGCATCCAGCTATTTCGAAGTCTCTCTATATGTTTATGGCCGTCTCTTTATTGAGAACTGACGTGAACGTAACTTCAATGCTGAAGTTTACCCCAATATTATTTGAGATAATTGATGTTCATGATACTTACCTATTATTAGGCTGTCAACATCAATAGATATAATGATAAATATGCATGCTTTAATTAATATACGATGACAAACAGCTGTGCAAATTAGCATTCCAACACGTTGAAATGGGCAGATCCTTGTAGCGGTGTAACAATATGGGGTATGGGGTTTTTCGCGATACAGAGGTCACGATATGATACGTATCACAATTGTACTTACCTAATATTGTTGTGATATTGTCGAGTCTTCATACGATCTGTTTACACTGAAAAAGTTATATTAACAAAAGGTGGGTATGCTTTGATGGCTACAGGTGCATGAGTCATGAAATTGCTAAAATGTGTCTAGTTTTTGTTGCAACTTGTACAACAATTGTTTAATGTATTGTATAAGAAATAAAACTAATTAAAACCTCATCGATGTATCTACTATAGGTGGTATCACCACTGGGGCTCAGCTGCGATCAAAGAATCAGTTCATTTCCGATTTTGCGCGATGATTCGTTTCGGTTACGCGCTTATTCGTTCCTGATTTTTAAACACGGTCTTTCACGCTTCAGAAAGTTTTTGCGCTCGAAATTTGAAATTATGACTGAAAGGTAAGTACCTAAAATGTTTTATCGAACAATGAAGTTGATTAGCATATGTATACGGTATTTGTGTACCGGAATGGGTCATTTTCGTAGTCAAAAATCGCAACAATTTTTTTTTAAATTTTGCATGTGATTTCCCATAGCGAAATTCTCGTTGACACTACAACATTTCCAGAGAATATGAGACGATTATTACGGAGTAAAACCAGAAACTTGATCCCCGTGATGACATGAAAACATTTAGCACGAGTTAAATCGTCGCCATTCTTGAGATATTTACCGTCGAATATCAACTGAAAAAAGCGTTGATTCATTCGTGATTTCGAGGTTCCAATCATGTTCATTCCCTCTCAAAAGGCGATGATTCATTCCTGATTAGCAACTTCTATTCTTAGCGTGGCTGACTGTTACAATCGTGCAAATGACGACGCAATCGTCAAATTTGGCATCAAGGTAAACCACTGTCCACTCCATCTAATTTAATGAGAAAGAGAGCCCGAAATATCTCCATTTTTCAATGTTCCCAGCAAAATGGTGTCAGTTCCCATATATATACAAACATTTGAGGGGGGAATTGAGTTGATTCTGTTAAAAAAGAAACTAATGTGAGTCTGGTAAATGTTAAGTTTATTATCAGATTATGACATATTACAAAATGGCTGCCAAATTAGCCCCCGTTAATACCATATATACATGTAACCTGTATCATTTTGTGTGTGCGCATGATTAGGTTTGGTCTAAAATAGGGTTGTTCGACGGAAGTAAACTAACTAAATAAACAGTTGTGAGGTAACACGTGAAATACATTAAAGGTGCCATGTGTGCATACCTTCAAATCAGTTCACAAACATTTATTGGCGAGTAAATTCTACATAAATCGCCAATAAATGTTTGTGAACTGATTTGAAGGTATGCACACATGTCACCTTTAATGTATTTCACGTGTTACCTCACAACTGTTAACCAAAGCCATAACATGTATGTTTTGAAAATCTGGAATCTGAGTTTGATATAGGGGCTATACAATGTATGGTGTGTATTTAAATCTACTGCAATCGTACTCTCTATCTCGCTCTCTATATATATATTTAATGTGCAGTACTGGAATGTATAGCCATATCTGCGTATATGTCAATAGAATATCTCCATGAAAATAAACGAAGTTGAATATAAAATTTTCATGATACATAATATAGTTGCAGTCTCTTCAAAAAGAAACGTACACTCGCGAGCGATAGGGAGTGTACGTTTCTTTTTAAAGAGACTGGTATATAGTTGGAAAAGTTAAAATAATTGTCAAACTGACTCGATGTAGACAGCATTGTGGATTGTCCCCCATTGGAATCATATTCTTACTCGGCTACGTCATCGGAAGTCAAATTCTTCCCTCAATGTCTATATTTAATCAGAACATATTGTTATGAATGTATCTATAGAATCTATTTGTTTTCTATCTTCCATTTCAGATTGTATACGGGTGTTATCGGTGAGGTGTTATCTTTGGAAGAATCTGCCCTCCTGCTCGATTTGTCCGTAGCCACCATTGTACACATCTAAATGAGAGCAATATGTAATAATGGTTCAACCAGATACCCAAGTTCTTCGATTTCCATTTCAATGATCTAAGATTTGCTAAAATACCATTTAACATTGAGTTATGGTCCAGAAATAAAAAACTGTATGAACTTTCGAAACAAAAATCATCCAATCCTGCCCAAATCTGAACTTGACCTGTATTTTGATGCCAACAATCCACAAAAATACAAGATTTGCAAACAAACAATTCAAAATTGAGTTATCCGAAACCAAGAAATGTGTGGGGGAAAAAAATGAATTTTCTAAGTCGAAAATGGCCATAACTTGTGGAAAAATCATCCAATCCTGCCAAAATTTGACCTTGACCTGTATTTTGTCCTACCTAACTCATGTAACGAATTTGGTTCAGATTAACTGAGGTTCACTAAAGTTATCATCCGGACAATTAACGGACGGACATACATGTGCAGACGAACGGCTCGACCAATGCTATAATACAACACGTTTTTGAAGAAAAAAACGGGCGTATAAAACGTGTCTTTGGGCTAATCATATCGATTACATCGGTGACATTCTATTAACACATCTTCAGTTTGGCGAAGATTTTTGGGCTATAGCAAATACGAGGGTGGTGGTTTCGATGACCAGATTTGATTTCAAATGCATCCGAATAACCTACCATGAATGGCTCTTTAATTCCAAATCTAAAAATTACAATGACAGCGATATTATCGAGAATTATCTGTCATATTTAGATGCTGATTCTGAATGCATCGAATAAGCGCACACCGGATTTGTCTGCCAATGAATAACCGCCTTGGGGGAAACGAATAATCGCCTGTCATGTATATTGTTTTACTCAGGAATACCCCCATAAGTATATGAAATCAGATGAAAGTCTAATTCCAGGTCAGGCTGTTAATGAACATTATTAAAATGACGACATATTCCCCGTTTTTATCCATTTTAAGATTTTATTACATTTGAAGTGGTCCACGTGGTCAAAATTGTGTCGCACAACGCGTGATTTGAGCTTCATTATAGTCTTCTGAAAAATTAAATATCACAAGGGACTCTTAAATTCTTAATATACCGTCTATAACGATATATATACCCAATGGATTCGAAATATTTCTCATTCAATTTGGTTATAATTAGATACTCACCATTTTCGTCGTCGTTTCTCACAATTGTTTTCTTGATGACAACAAAATCGAACTGAATCATCGCAAATATCGCGAACGAATCATCGCAAATAATGCGAAGGAACTGATTCTTTGATCGCAGCTGAGCCCCAGTGATCACGCCCGACCAGAAAGTATTTAGGCGCTGACATTGAGCCCATTGTTGCACTGCTTTGTCTGAACAGAATTAATTACAGAGAATACAAACACTGCTGATTGACCAATGAAGAAAGTCGTCTCTCATTAAATATGAGATTGACAGTCGGGAATTGGGAGGGTTCATTGTCACTTTAAAAGTTAAATCTGGGAAGTTTGACGAGTAAATTGCTCAGTGATCTCAGTGTACGAATGTACAGATTGCAGTGTTCCAGGGTTCGTACGTGGGTCTGCAATCCTGGAAAAGTTATGGAATTTGAAAATTTCGATTCAAAACGTACCCTTGAAAAGTCCGGAAAATGGGACCTTTTTTCACCCTACTATCGGAAAAGTCTTGAAAATAAGCTACCCCGAGATTCAAGGTCTTGAAAAGTCATGGAATATACCAAGGCCGAGTTATTAGGTAAATAAACGCTGTTACTTTCCGATCTTATCGTGTAAGCTTGCAATACCATCTCCGTAGTCATAGTTGAACTACACGTTTTATGGTGTGCCGAAACACGAATTGTCTCCCTTACCGGAACTCCTGTTTGACCGCTAAATATATCATAATTTGACCTAAATAGTAATAGTAAACAAATATGCCTGGAAACTGTGTCTTCCGTGACAAATGGGTCACGGATACGCGGTTTGAAGCATGGATAGATCTGGTACCAGAAAACCAGATGAAGGCAAAATGCCGACTGTTAAATCCGGAAAGATAATAGATATTGCCAACATGGGCGAAGCGGCACTCATCAGCCACGCTAAATCAAAAACTCACATGGATGGCATAACAAACATGAAAAATAACTGCACGAAGATGGCAGATTTTCTCAAACCTAAAACGACACCATGCAGATCAAAAGGAAAAACCAAAAGCTGCCTCCATAAGTGAGTGTGTTGCAACTGCAAAAGAGGTTTTGCAATCTGAGACTCTGTGGACTCTACACACAATTTCAACACACTCATCCTATAATTATCCTAAATAGTCTTTCCTAAATTGAAAATTTTCGGGGGATATAGGAATGGGTTCTGTCCGTCCGTCTGTCCCGAATTTGTAAGAGTCATAACTTGAACAAATGTCAATGGATTTAAAAGATTTGTGGTACATATGAGTTCACCTGACCATTACCTAGAATGAGTTATCAAGCCAGGTCCGGCCGGTTATTTCTACTGGAGTTATTGGACTTTGTTTATTATTTTTGTTGAATTTACCAAATATTAGCAACTAGACGATGTCACAGAGCTCATTTCCACAAATCTCAACGGATTTTAAAGATATTTGGTATATGAGTTCACCTGACCATTACCTAGAATGTGTTCGCAAGCCAGTTCCGGCTGGATATTTTTAATGGAGTTATTGGACTTTGTTTATTATTTTTGCTGAATTTACCAAATAGCAAATAGACGACGTCACAGGGCTCATTTCCACAAATGTTAACGGATTTAAAAGATTTTTGGCATATGAGTTCACATGACCAGTATCTAGAACGAGTTCGCAAACCAGGTCCGGCCAGATATTTTCAGCAGAGTTATTGGACTATTTTTAGTCCAAATTGACGACGTCACATGGCTAATTTCCACAAATGTCAGTCCTAAATGAGTTCGCAAGCCAGGCTTTTTTACAAAATCCCACCTCTTGTTAAGAATGCACTTCCCCAACTGCACATTTCGGCGGAGAACGCAAACATTATTGAGAATGCACTTCCCCAACTGCACATTTCGGCGGGGGATACTGCCGTCTGCGACTGCTTGTTCAAATTCAAATGCGAGTGACCTGTTCAAGAAAATGTTCCCAGAAAGCGTGGTGGCTAGAAATTTCCATTGTGGTGAGAGGAAAACCACCTACCTTGGGGTATTTGGTCTTGCTACTGTTACATGTATGTTTCAATTTTTTAATTTGTTAAAGTTGATTTGTTAATTTGTTAAATTAAATTTGTTCACATAATTACAGTACAATCAACATCCAAGCCATATAAGGTTTGTCCATTGACCAAGTACATGGTATGGTATGAACACGATATTGGTACTTTCTTATGCTTAGGGTTTTATACTCAAGCATGATGACGATGTGCTTGAACATTAAACTCTGGGTATAGCTATTTCTGATTTATTGTTCATATATCAGCTTAATTAGTTAAATGCATCTTTGCAGATAAAGGGCTCATTTTAACTACCGTATATGTGTGCTCTGTTTAAACAACCTGGAAATTTATATATTGGTCTTCCTCATTGTTTAGCTAGGTACGAGATATGGAAAAGTTATGGAATTTTTTCACTTAAAAGTTTGGAAATTTTGTCCGAAAGTCTTGAAAAAGTATGGAAAAGTTATGGAATTTACTCAGCTAGGTGTATGAACCCTGACCAGGGTTCATACGCGGGTCTGGAATCCTGGAAAAGTTATGGAATTCAAAAATTTGATTTCCATACCCTGGAAAATGGGACCTTTTCTCACCCAGTTATGGAAAAGGTTTTGAAAATTGGTGGGGGACTGGTAGAAGGTCTTGAAAAGTCATGGAATGATATAAAATATTAGTGCTGATTACTTATATGATGTCTAAATGACTGGCAACTGTTTGTTCAGGGATAATATATCACTGCAGCAAACATGGGGGAGGCCACGGTGATCAACCATGAAAACATATAAAAGCGTAGACTTTATGGATGGTAAACACAATAGCTACTCATCTTCCTATAATTCAACACTAATTGCAGTGACCTTTTCAAAATAAGGAAATTGTAAAGTCTTTCCCAATTTTTTTCTTCGAATTCCCTGATGTGACGTATGGGAAAGTTATTTGAATTTGTTCATTGAAAAGTCTTGAAAAAATTATCAGGAAGTCTGGAAAAGGTATGGAAAAGTTATGGAATTTTGTTCAAAGGTAGATGTATGAACCATGTTTTCATCTAGCACCAGAATCTGACCTTGAATAAGCTTAATTTCAACTGTATATACCCCTTCGTGTGATAAAGTTCATGTGTTTGAAATCTACTTTTGGCAGTCTCGTGATGATTATGGACCTGAAGACGTTATTTTTTTATTGTTGGCATCGCTTGTTTGTATTACTTAGCGGTTAACCTGTTGATATACTTCAACTGGTTGCGGACGGTACCCTGTTGTCAACCGGATATCCATTTCAGCACTTCAGCATAACACAGGGTTCCAGCGGGGCCTTGGATTCAAGGAACGGCCTTGAATTTGACAAGGTGTGGTTCAAGGCCTTGAAATCCTGGAATATGGGCAATGGGCCTTGAATATTCGCGATACAACAACACGCCAATGATCCGTAATTAATCAACTCTTACATTTCCGGTAAATTACCGCATTGGAGCGAGATATAAATAGCGCAGTTATATTATAATAGAGCAGCGATGTATCGAGCATTCTCATTGGATAGTTGCAGTGACGTTGGCCAATCGCAAAGCGCGACGTATTATCGCATGTGACTGTCGTGTCAGTCTGCTAAAATGTTGTCGTGTGTGTACTGTTTTTCGATGATTGTTTTCGATAATTTAATACCAATAAAAAATGGGGAAATGCACATTCCAAGATTGTTGGTTAACTTCCGAAAGTTACAAAGACTGGTTAATGATCGTTCTGGGCGGCAGGTATTCTGCAAAATGCAAACTTTGCCTGAAAACATTTAGCATGGCGAACATGGGAAAAGCCGCGTTGGATTCCCATGTGAAATCTGACAAACATCTTAAAGTTTTGAAGGACAAAAAAAATACGCTACTATTTCCATTCGTAGTCGGACCTAAAAATGATTATCTGCATTGAATTGTGTGAGTATAATAATCTGGGAAAAGTACCAGGTATTATAGTACCCAACCTGAGTAATGTTAATAATTACTAACATGGCAATGTGTGATAGAATACTGATTAATTTATTTTAAGGCCTTGAAAATCCTTGAATTTGGGTATCAAAGGGCCTTGAAAATAGCTGAAAAATGTCGCGAAACGGCCTTGAATAGCCTTAAATTTGATCAGTCCTTGCTTGCAGGAACCCTGTAACAGTATATATGCTAGTTACATGTACAGTAATTCCCTAAGTAATCGTTCCTTTAACCAGAGCAGAATTATGGGTAACTTTTCAGGATTTAGTCAGAAATATACATATGGCTTATTGCCATTCATCGGAAAGCTCTCACTGAGGGGTCGATTACTTAGGGCATTTCTGTAGCATGTATACTGTTATGCTGAGTTTGTTGTCGTTTATTTTGTCTCTGCAATTGTATTTTATTTTTAACCTGTCAAGCATTTTAGTTGATTTTACACTGTATTCAAAATTTACTGTCCCCCAAATTTTTGTTTCGAAGGACTTGCATTATAATCAGCATGTCCATTCATCCATCCAGGTTGTCCAGATCACGACCTGAGAGCAATATCCAACAGAATTTAGTGATATTTCTTTTCGTTATTTATTTTCGTTATTTATTTTATTTATCAAAAATATATTTTTACAGAACCGGCTGCAACAATGAACATCCTACAACAACCTACATCACCACAAGTAGCAAACACTCCTTTCGTAGTGCAGGCAGAGATAGTTAATTTGGCTGGTATAAGGCTCACCACTGGATTAGACTCAACTGCTCTTGTCACCCTGACCGTGTCTTATGAATATAAAATGTATTGGCACAAGATTGGACGAGAAATGATGATGAAGTCAGCTGATGTAGGTTCTATTAAGTGAAATGTCTCCACACTCTTAAAAATTGTGGCTTATATTTTGTCAATCTATATAATGATTATCCACTTACCGGTATCCATTTTCTTGCATTTATGTTTTATTTTCAAGAATTGTCTATATTATTATAATAGCTCAGTGATTTTGCCTTATATACAGACTATTTTACCATAATTATGTTTGGAAAGTTGGAAATTTCAATTCCCGGTTTCAAATGCTGAATAATATTCGGAATAATATTCTTTGTCCTATTTCAAAAAAAAAAAACGGAGATATATTAAGCCTTAAAGGTGGATTATCTTTTCCGCAACATGATTTATATCGTTTCCTGGGTGTGAAATATTAAATATGACTCAGCATTTCCTTGTCCGGAAATGCGTCTATCAATTAATATTGATTTTATTTCGTATAAAATAACTCTGCCTTTCAATAATGGTCCCTGATATTCACGACCATCTTTTTTATTAGAGATGGTTGGTTGTGAAATTTTGCCTCGGTTTCGGTTTAGGTTGTGGAAAAAGAGTTGAGTCTCGGTTTCGGTTTCGGTTTTTATTAATAAAAATTACTAATGTGAACAAAATCTAATTATGCTTCATCATATTACAAAGAAAACACACCAATTGTATCACCATAACTTGTGAGGTACATGTCCTTTTATAATATTAAATTATGTATCATATTGTTACTATTACATGTATATTGTTAATGTCCATGTCGAGTGGCAGTGCTAGAATGCAAGTGAGTCTGTGTATTTATATTGGCATAAAACTAATGTGTGTGACTAGATATATGTGTATAGTTATGATTTGAAAAATAAAATTTGAAATAAACAACAAAATGAAAATAAAACATGACTAGAATCTCTCAATCACATTATCTGGCTATATGCCTATTACCATATTTAGGGAACATAATATTGTACACACTATACAGTATACTGTATACATGCATCCAATACAAGTCACCTGAATGAGTGCTATTTCTCAACAGTTTACCGACAAACAGTATAATTCATTCCGGCTCCGATTCCGGCATAACATTTTTAATCAACGGCGCACAAATATATTTGACGATTTAACATCCAAACAGTGATAAAAACTAATAGGGAATGCGGGGGTAACAATCATTGATACCTTTTCATATCGTATCCTCGTTATCAAATTCACCTTTCAGAGTATTTGTACGGCCTTAATGATTAAAATAACATGAGAAATAAACTGACTTGTGTTGTGTTTACTGACTACGGCGAAAATAGGTGTACACAGAAGCAACGTAATTAATTCGTCGCGCGATTTCACCATGCGAACTCCTTTCTGCATATATTACAGGCGGCACACTTAGATTTCTTATCTTTCTTTGAAAAATATTACCACACAGGACTCGTTTGTTCGTCGTGTTCTACCATGATTACAGGAAGTTGTGACAACCGAAACTACGGGTTTTCCCAACTTACCACAGTTGTCATTTCCGGTTTTTCCCGACAACCGAAACCGAACTGATTCCACGGTTAACCGCCCATCTCTATTTTTTATTTGTGTTTATTGGTTATTTTAAGTATAATTTTTTTACCACCAATGCACATTCATAATGATGTTCATTAGTGTGCGAAACACATGGTTTCTTCTACCATATACCCGTGTAAAGTGACCAAAAAAAGTGACCTCAAAAGTTAAAACTCCAGGTGTGGATTGATGGATTGATGGGCATGATCAGTTTTGTGATTTTAATTTCCTGAGAGTGGATCTCAGGCCTGCTTTACTCCTTGTTTGGGAACTATCAACAGACTTTGGTGGGTGTTTATCGGTATATATATATAGAGGTTATCACCACACACAGGGTTCGCACGCATGTACTGGAAACTTGAATATACTGGAAAAAGCAAATTCAACTTTCCAGTACTGGAAATATACTTGAAAAACGATCTGCGGCCGATCGATACTGGAATATTCTGGAATCGGCCGATTTTATGTAGCATTGGCACCGGTTGTTATTTTTCGTAACACCGGTAAAGCACGCGGTGCTTCCTGTTTGACCATTTATTTTCTCGTGTCTTATGTCTACAGCACCGGTTTATAAATTTAGAATAGATGTGTAGTTCAGCGCGAATTCTAGATGAATTATAAATTTGTAAATTACACATTTAACACATTCAAAACATGTGCGGGAGGTGTGTTTCTCGCGAGAATTGGCTTGAGATTACCGAGTTTAGTGGATGGTTGGCTGCCGTCGATGGAGACCGACATCGTGCGAAGTGTCTTGTATGTTCAAAGACATTTGACATTGGAAATATGGGACAACATGCACTTCGTAGTCACGCTATTGGTAAAAACCACATAAATGCCATGAAAATCAGAGATGGCATGAACGTTCGTACATATTTTTGTATAAGTACTTCAACTTCTAACTCTAATACATCTGGCAATTCAAATTCTGCTGCTACAATTAGTACTAGTAGTGCAAGTACTAGTAGAACAACACGCTCAACAGTGACGGCAGCACCTGCTAGTGGCAGTGATAATTCTACCACATCCACGATTCGAAATGCACAGAATGCAACAAGAGAAGAGTGTCTGAAATCAGAAATAATATGGATATTACACACTATTTCAGCTCATCACTCATATATATCAAATGAGAAAATTGATGTTCGATTCAAAGAAATGTTTTCTGATAGTATTGTTGCATGGTTTTGAGGTGCTGTTTATAGACAGTGACTTAAATATCACTGACATAATGAAGCCAACATGTGAATTATCATTAAAAACAATGTTTGGGTGAGTTCATTGGTTCAAATCTTGGTAAATTTTGGTGGCCGTAAGGAGTCGTAATACTGAAGTTGGGGGCCGTAGAGACTCCTGTCACCTCCCTGGCTAAGTCTGTGACAGTACGTAACCCTAACCCTAAACCTGGGATCGAGTAGAGTAGTCCTAACCCTAAACCTGGGATCGAGTAGAGTAGCCCTAACCCTAACCCTAATTCGCCATACTGGAAATTCATAATATCAGTACTGGAAATATACTGGAATATACTGGAAAATGATTCCAGACAGGGTGTACGAACCCTGCACACATGGTAGGGGAATAGCTACTGTTTCCGAAAACCAGGCATGCTAGGTTGGATGTACATGTACTGGCTACCTCCAGACAATGGGATGTAGTCGTCACAATACAAGTACCGGTGTAATGGCGGTATTATGGGTAAAATTCTCATAAAACGTTTATAGTGACATCAATTTCTTACCAAGTAATACAATGTATAGCCAAAATTATGAAAATGCGTTATGTGAATAACAAATCACACACTTAAGCATAAACCAAGTTTGATCTTTTATTCAATCTTAATGTATATTTCCACTGTTGTTCAAGTAATACTTTTGCATACAACATGAGTTGGCATTTTATGTTACTTCGGTCGAGGTAGATCAGTAATTCTGCAGCTGGATAAAAAATAAAAAAAATAAAATAAAAAATAAAATTACCTACCTACCCTGACCTACCCTAATTTTTTCACACCGTTAGCGGAAACATGCTATCTTTTTTTGTTTGGCCTAAGCATATAATACACTCTGGAGCTTATAATTTACTTGATTCACACTTAAATAAATACAATCAATTGGAGACAGTTTGCGGCTTGCATTCGTTTGGAGCACCACACTGGAGGCCTCTATCTAAAAGTTCTATATATAGAAAAATAAGTGTCCCATTAATTTATACTATATTTTGGACATTATAATAAAATAATATCAAAATAAAATAAATATTAATTGTTAGAATCATTTCCGGGCAGAGATTTCCAACTCATACGTATTATTTCATACCCAGGATACAATAAATTTTTTTTTATTTAAAGAGATAATCCATCTTTAATTGTCAGATTGTATTTTTATCGTTATCATTCTGTGTAGGTAAGAATGGCCAGTTCTGAAGCAACAGAGCATGCCAGCTATTATGATGTGATTATTAGAAAGAGAGCAGCTAGTGGCTTTGTGCAGTTCAATGATGTCAGGTTACTAGATGTTACTGAAAGTGTTCGATTCAATCTGACTCTTACTCAGCCGAGACATCCCTTCATCAGAATACCAGATATATACACTGATTTGGATGATAAAAACATTATGCATGGAATGTCCTTCAGAGCTTTTGTAAACACGTCCCATGTCAACCCAGCAGTAGTATTCACCGACCATATTGAAGTTACAGGTGAGTAACATATTAGAAGTAATACCTCTGTAATCAATGATTTCATTGCTCTAATTGTTGTAAAATCATGTAAATTTTGTTTGTTTGAAAGGTATAGAAATAATTGCATAATGAAGGACAAAATTATCAGAAAATCAATGATTAAATTTATTTTATGATCCAAATGAGCATACAGTACAGAATTATAATAGTACAGGGTGGGCAATTCCATGCCTTAAAAAATTGCATGAACGCTCATTTTGTTCGTGCAGATTTCATTTGCATTGAATCTTTTTTTCTGTTTGTGTAAAAAATGAACAAAAATGTAACTTCAACATCTGGAAATAACAAATCATTATCCAGCTGAAATTGTGTCCAAGCTCTTTATCTGCACGATAATATTGTGTTTTAATTCATCTGAATATTAGGGGTGCCACGATTAATCGTATAATCCATGAAGCGTTGATAAAGCCGATAATCGATTAACATTTCCGTCGTCGATTAATCTGTGTTATTTTGGACGTTGGAAAATGCCGGGTATTATTGAATACCGTGTTTATTTTACACAGTTTAATCCACAACCAGGGTATCGCGTATCAAAGAGATTCAGACAATATGAGTACTACTTATATGTTGCAAACAGTCGTCATTTCATTTATTCATGGTTACTCTTTGAGTCGTTGTATATTCTATAAATTTGGCGGTGCTGCAGCTTTGTACTTATGGCGATGTCATTGTATATTTCTACAAGAAAGGCGGCACTACGTCTTTGAAATGTGCCGACCGTCATCGTATTCAATGAACTCAATGCACTTGCCCTTGAGTGGTGAAGGTGAATGAAACTCACTATTGTCAAATACTTAATTTGTTCTGAGTCCTGAAATATGCAGGTGGGGGCCAACCTTTGTGATTGTTATCCACGCTCGGGAAGTTTGCTGAATCTTATAGTTTCCGTAACATTAGATTCCTCTTTTTAGGAATTGACGGCGGTCCGTCTTGCATTCCTATTCATATTGTTTGTATGTTTGGCTATTCATAACACTGAAATTAATCGCTACATTCTTTCTAATGAACTCACAAATATATAACCATGACATCGCCGAGAACTGTGCTGGTAATCCTGGTATTGAATACATTATGCTCATTAGTTATCACCGGTGGTTTATAATCCACTTTATTAACATAACAATTACATCAGCCGATGTCTGAAACAATCAGCGACAGCAGTTAACCCGCACCCAGCCAATATGCCATATTACGGAATACTTCCACTGATGTTATTAATATTAGGTCTGATTAATCGATTATAATCTATTATTGACGGCCGATTTTTGATTTATCAAAATCAATAATCGTGGCACCTCTACTGAATATAGCTTACATGATATCACTTTTTTTAAAGCAACCCTGAGTAGATATCAAATCTCTCGTGTGTGCACTCTATTTCCAAGGTAACTGTAAACGCTTATTGTCCCCCGAAAAATTAATTTTTGGGGGACTATAGAAACGGGCTCTGTCCGTCCATCCGTCCGTCACACTTTTGAGTACCTTCATGGTGTAATCATCTCCTACAGATTTCATCCGAGAGATTTTAAACTTCACAATATTGTTGCCCATATATTAAAGATGTGCAACATGTATTTAGATGACGGAAAAATTATTTTTTTACAAAGTTATTAACCCTATGATGATACCTTCATGGTGTAATCAACTCCTCCTACAGTTTTGATCGTAGATATTTGAAACTTCAGAGTATTGTTACCCGCATATTAGAGATGTGCAATATCTATATAGAACTCCGGAAAAATTATTTTTTTACGGAGTTATTAACCCTTTTCAACATTTTTTTTAATACAAAGCGTATCGACTTGCTGTGTTTTTGGGGGACATTGTGGTCGACTGACCTTTTAATAATGTGACAAGAATATCCTCGTCTATAAATAGCCACAAAAAATCAATAAATGAAGTATTGCTATGGGGTTTAATACCAATTTCTCTGTTTGGTTTCAGTTTCTTATCAAAACCAAAACCTAAATTGTTAGGTCACCAAAAAAACCTAGTCTTCCGGTTTCAATTAATAGACATCATTGGTCGCTAAATGACACTCTTCCCAACATACAGTAATTATGAGAAAGAGATTATCAACTTTGTGTGGCCTTAGAAGACTATAGCCCAGACGATAGTTCCCTTGCCGATAGTTCCCTTGCCGGAACAATTGTCAAAACAACTCTCTGACACTTGATCACATTTCATCCATTCAACACACACAGTGTGACCCTCTGTCAACTCTGTGTAAAATATTTCTCGCTATTGAGTATTCCACTCAAGGCAGTCAATACTATATAGCAGAAATAGTATGGTATTGTCCATCTGATTAGACATGAACATGTAAATTTATTCAATCCTCCCACCCTCACCCCAAGTTAAAAACAAATATTCAAGGTACCACTAAAAAATGCATATATTTTCAGCTCAAACTGCAACTGCACTACTTATAAAAAATGCAGCCATGCTGAAGAGTAAAATTGGTGCAAACTTTCCATTGTCTCCGATGCCACTTGTGGAAATACAGGATACTAATGCAAACAGAATATACACTGGGCCAGATTCTATGTTGGTAAGCATGCTATTTTGAAATTTATGTAGCTGCTAAAGACTGCTGAAGACTGAAATAGGTCATTTAGAATCTAAGCAGGGAGCAAATTAACTGGTATCGCATCGCAATTTTCCATCCAAATTTAGATAATAGCTATGCAATTTGGTATGAATTTTATATGATTTGAGCACAATGCTATCTAATCATGTCAATGTGAGGCTATAATTTTCTAATCTAAGGATATTAGTTTGAATAACATGATGTATTCTGGTGATGGGAAGTTACTTTATGATTGTTCATTTCAATTGTAGAGCTCTGTGTTCAACAAAATGCCTTATATCTGATCATTTCTTCAAATGAATGAATGGAAATCCATAGATAGTTGAAGGGTGCTTCTCTGCCACTTGCTTGCATCTATAACTATTTTATATGCATATCTCTAAATTATTAATATAGAGTACTGGTATATCAATCCAATTCAATTTAATCATCCACATCTAATTATCCACAAAAAAGTATTACTATTAAACAAGGCTTACCTAATATTTGAATAGTTGTGTGTATTTGGTGTTCACGATTGAACAATATTGAGATAAAGTAATAATTATGAGAAGTTGTGAACTTTGCCAAAATATTGCGTGACCTGATGGCCATTCATTAATTAATTGATGGCCACCTCATGTTACTACGGCAACATCCATGTGAATAGAATGCCCATTTATCTCAAATCTGCATGCTTACGTGTGTGCTATCTACAGCTGTACATACTTGTGATGTCTGATTGTTCAATTCGGGTGTAAGTTGCAACAATACGGGGTATGGGTTGTATTTATATTTTTCGAGATACAGAGGTCAGTATACAATGCATATCGCGATTTTACTTACCGGTACCTAAATTTATAGTGATATTGCCGAGTCTTAATACAGACTGTATACATGTACACTGAATTACTAGTACTGCGATAACGAAAGGTTGGTATACATGAACTCCCTAAATTGTGTGTACTATATGCTCATCAAAAATGTTTGTACGACAATTGTTTAATGTATTGTATATATATATATATCAATATTGTTAGGCCAATGCATTCTCTTATATATGCAGCCCTGGCAATTCAGATTTGTTTGCTACGGCAGTAGAATGCCGTAGCCAATTTGATGTGCTTCGGCAGTGACTACGGCATTTTTACGTGCTGTCAAAAAGTGTGGCTTAATTGCTGTTTTGTCAAAATTTACATGACTAATCATAAAACGTTTCAAAGAAGATGTGTACTATTTATTTCTTCCTGGAATATATAAATTGTATATGTAATACCCACTAACAGTAACCAGAACCACGTTCAACCACGGCCGTGGGATTGAATGACTATTGAATGACAGAACCTGCCATGCCTCTTGGGGAATTTAAATTTCTTGAATGACGTTGCCTCACAATGAGTCAACTGCCAGGCTAATTCTGACCGAATTATGAAATTTGCCATACAGTATTCAAACAGTATAACTGTATTTGATATTTTGTCAAACAAAAAATATTTTAATTTTTAACTTAATTTGTAACAAACGCAATATGCAGCCGCGTGTGCATAGATGCAAATATAGCAAGAATCTAACACGGCCATAGCGCCGTTACCTTTGAGAATTAGAGTGGTCTCCCATTGATAACATCTGAGTGACTGATTGTTTGTGAAGACCCCGCCTTCCCCCAATTTGAAACGAATCGGCTCACTCGATTGGTTAAATTCAATTGTCTGTCATCGTGATCACTAGACTTCTGCACTAATTTTCAAGTCAGCAGCTGGTTGACCTATTTCCATCAATCAAACTCTGTTGTACTTCTATAACCACGTGCCCTTGTGTATATTTGTCGACGATGCGACACAGTCAATCAAGTGTAACCGACATCACCCATTCAAGTCTTTGACACATTGTGATCAATTCGCACGTGCGTACTACTTGTTTGCTACACGGGTGACTAGAATGTTGTGTATCGAGTGTAACTTTCTTGGAAAGCGCGGGGCACCTTCAAAGAAGCCGACATTGTCGATTATCCGGGATTGTTGGATTGACACAGGGCGGATAATATAACTTTGATTCAATTTCATTTTGAATTTGTCACTTACTTTGAGTTCCCGGTAGGTGTTGGCTATCCGCTCCTTGACTGTTTTAACAGTTATTACTTTTGTCATGCATGAATTTGACCATGGATAAGAGAAATTCAACTCCCATTGTATTGTTTTAAAACTATTCAATTTCAATCAGTGTCAGTGTCAGTGTCGGGTCAGCAATCCGCTACGGCAGTGTACTGCCGTAGTCGGAGCCGTTTACTTCAGCAAATCGCTTCGGCATTGCCGAATGCCGTAGCCAAATGTGAGGGCTGTATATGTGAGGGTTTCCGAAAAATTTCAGGAAGCTCCAGTCATGAAAGGGTTATCTCATGAATAAAAAGTAGAGGGAGCTGGTCCAAGTTAAGGCCTAAAAAATATTAACTGTGTATCTGCTAAATATATTGTCTATACAGAATCATTATAAGCCTATATGAAGATGTGTTGGTAATTTGTAATACCCCTTGGTCTAGATTTCTATTTAAAAAAAATACAGGTCTCACATTCTCAGGGCAAGAATGTTTAAAATTGAAAACTAGCCAAATTATCCACTTGGCTATTTCTAATTCTGTTGTTTCAATAATGTATACATGACTACATGTATCTAATTAATATACACACCAAAAAGATCATTAGCCTTGGACCACATATGTACACATGTTAACTAAATTATTATTTTAATGTCAGTACTGTGGAATTAAAATATCAAGGAAATCAGGAATACAATCAGTTAGGAGTCTTTTTACTGTAGATCATATTTTAATATGGCAGACATCATGTCTGTATGTGAGATGTTATAGCTGCCCAAAAGAATCACCTTTTACTGGAAATTGGACTGATTACACAGTTCCCAATGGTGGGGGGAAAAAATTAATTAAAAAAACAAAACATTAATTCCTTACCTACCTACCCTACAGAACTGTTTAATCTCCCGGATCGTGCGGGAGACTACCGGTTTGAGGCCTCATCTCCCGCGCTCCCGGATTAAGCTTGTAATCTCACGGTTTCAATCAAATCAACAACAACAATTCTCAGAACGCGGAAGTGTTTTCAATTGAAACCACGTGTGAACGAGATTTGCCGAGATCAGGTGTGCTCCATTGATAACCGGAGTAGAACCGTGGCCTGCCTCTGGCGTTTATTCGTTTATTATATTATAAGTGCCACCGCACACGCCACGATTAAAATCGTAAGTGGGGAAAATCGCAGGTGGAGAAAAGTGACTTGCCCGCAGACGCTACGGTGCTACGATGTTCGCAGCTACGATTTTATCCATGTGATCGATCACATGATAGCAAAATGTTATACCATATTCTCTGCGTTATGCAACTAAATACATATACATGGCATGTGTCTCAATTTTCTAAACTAACAAGTTGATGTTGAAAGTTCAAGTGAAATTGAATATTTTTTTATTTTGACATTTTTGTAGGGCCTACCTCTAGTACCTGTCAACTCAACAGGCTCAGCTGCCCCAATTGAATTTCAACAATTGCGGCAGCCCTCTACTCCTTGCCTGATATGTGGTATAGGCCTGCACTCCCTGCCGTGCCACATCTCCATCAATGTGGCCTCGTTTTTGTAAGTGCACTCTTGAAGTTTGTAAACTTTGCGCCATTTTTGAATGTTTACTTTTCGTGGTATTTACAACATGACCAGTGCGACAGTGGTCATGTGACAGCTACAATCGCGTGCGTTGCCAAGGTCACGCCACGATTTTCCTAGTAAAACAAACTGCTTGATCGCTACGATTTGGCTACGATATTGTCGTGGGCATGCGCATTGGATGCTTCCTCCTGCGATTTTCCCCACTTACGATTTTAATCGCAGCGTGTGCGGTGGCATCTTTGTCGCGACTAATGACTGGCACTCTTTCAAAAGAAATTAATTGAATGTATGGCAGTTTGTTTTCTTTGGGGGTCAATAATTACTATAAGCACCCAAGCATGGCGTGTTAGTAAATAAATGCACATGCTATATATACTGGGGTTGTGTTTATTTCTGCAATAAATCATTCTAGTTTACTAGTTGTTGTGTTAAATTTAGAAATGTCCGGTGTTTTAATTCGACGAAACTCTGCCGAAATGACAGTGACGAAGATGTTGATAGTCCATCAAAATGACGCCGATATGACTCCAAGTATAGGGATTCGTAGGCCAAAGAATTTTCTTGGTTTTAAATGTTATAACGCTAGACATTGATATCACTAATGAAATAGATTATCAACAAAAAAATATTCAATTTTTTTTATTTGAATAAATACATTCAAATGTGATCAGAAATATGCATTTACATGAATTCATCCTTTGAAAAGTGAAGATTAATTACATTTAACAACTTTAAAATCACTGCCCACCATTTTTCAAAGGAAGAAATAGTGAAAATGTAACTTTTTAGCTGCAATTTTGTAATCTCCCTGACAAGACCCAAATCTCCCTGACTGAATGGGCAGAATCTCACTGACAGATTTTTAGGCATTAAACAGGTCTGCTACCCTACCCTCGAGGGGTCCCTTTAGCAGAAACACTTTAAAGTTTTTTTTAGGCTTAATGCTGCATTGTTTTTGTTTTTTTCTTCTATTTATTAATGTTTTAATATTTTCTTTATCCAGAATGTAACAGTTGTGCCAGATCCAGTATCAGCCTGTGTGTCAGTTGACAGTTCTTTTGCTTTATCGGAAGGCCAGGCATACAGTACAGGGTCAATTTGCACACCAATAGTTGCGGTGAAGTTAAAATTTCAAGTTACCAACAGCGCAGGAACTCCCATAGAGTCTGATCAAACATCAGATATTGAAGTGACTGGTAGGTTGTGCCAGATTACATGTAATCAACTATAAGCAATTTAATTGCTTAATTCTAAGAAAAATAATAAACTTGCCAACTGGAGGTTTGATAGAGATGGGCGGTACTCGGTATTTACCGTGCGGTATCGGTATCTGCGTAATACCGATTTACCGTACCGAATCAGAACTAAAAATACAAAATTTTCGGTACTGAAATTATTCATGTGTTGCCAACTTGTGTGTCTTCGTATTGAGTAAAGTTTCTCAGTAAACAGTTTTGATTCGGTACTTTAATTAAAATTAATTTCAGAACTATACACATCCATCAAACCACCAGAAAGACCATGACCTTTTATCAGTTTGACAGGCCTTGCGGCGAGCAAAAGGAATAAAAACTCACAGATGGCTGACCTAGTTACGGGCCTAACAATCAATGCAGTTGTTAGAAAATGCAAGCGGCATAAACAGAAATAAGGTCCGATTTCATTTATACAGTGAATCAGAATCTACTTTCAATTTCTAAAAATAGAACAGATCCATCTATTGATTACGATTTGTGAATTCTATTCACTCGCGAAAATGTGACGAAATTGACGATATCGTAGCCATGCAATCTCTTATTCTTTTCAAAAGCGGTGCGACGACCTGCGTATAAATGATCAAAGAGATGTGTGAATATCACTTAATTGAATAATTGTTTGGGTCATTGGGTTGCCTCATTTAGCTATTGTCGCGAATGTAGTATATCCGTGATTTAATAGCAATTCTGATTACCGTACCGATACCGCGGTAAATTGACGAAAATTTACCGATACCGAGCTTAAAATTTCAAAACCGCCCATCTCTAAGGTTTGAAACACAACTTGTCATGGTGTTTGTGTTTTAATTAAAACTTATACATATTGCATATAGTACTAGCTTAGTAAGTTTAGTATGTGTAATGTTTAGATTCGGACATTAGGAAATTCTAAAATATAGTAGTAATCAAATTAATTCTGGAATGGTTCCACAGATTTAATTTGATTACTATTGGAATCATGAAATTACCCTTGAAGCTGGTTAATATCATGTAGATATGGTCTTGAAACAAATTCATCTATTTTTAATATATATAAAAAATAAACCTTGAAAAATCATGGAATTTTATCCTTGGTTAGGTAAATGTACCCTGCCCCCACGAGGATTGGGGAATATGCTGGATTACGTGCCGCATCATATGTGTCTCGATCGGTCCATCTGAAGTGATAACTCCACAACTTCTATTCTGCAGATTTGTATAATTTTCTGTGTGTCTTTCCTTATCACATGCATATTATACCTGATAATAATCGACTCCTTAACCACAGCAGAATTATGGGTAACTTTTCAGGATTTAATTGGAAATATGGCTTGTTGACATTCATCGGAAAGCTCTCACTGAGAGCTTTCCGATGAATGGCAACAAGCCATATTTCTGACTAAACCCCTGAAAAATTACCCATAATTCTTATGTGGTTAAGGAGTCGATTATTTAGGGCATTACTGTATATATACCAAGCTGTATAAGAAACATTTTTCATTTCAGGTGATATCTACATAACCAATTTCATAGATTCCTACACATCTGGATCAGGAGCTGACGTACAGCCCCACGTTGAGGCATTTGTTCGCTTCGCTATTGAAGACATCAATAGTAACGCTGCATATAATCTCCTGGATGGTTAGTAGTTGTTCCCCGAAAAGTTTTGCAGGGACTGTCTGTCCAATCATTGTGTGTGCCCATGTCACAATATATTCTGGATATCTTCCAAACTTAAAATTTAAAGGAGTTTTTTAAACTATTCTGACAAAACCTGCCTGTGGTGTGCTTTTTGTTTCCCGAATTTTTGTTCCACCTAACTTCTGGTCTACTAAGGTACGCCATCTTTGGTTTCCATGCATCGTGTTGGTTTTCTATCCGGTCGCTTTTCCATAATATACAATGTTCTGTATTCCTAGCAGGTTGCTTGTAAAATGGAACCCTAGTTAGTGTTATATCAATAAAGTGAATATAAGTCAGGCCTTTAGATTAGCATAATTTGGGGACATTTTGGGAAACCGCGGGGGTTGGTTCGGAAGGGGGGGGGGGGGGGGGGGTACCCCCTTCTGACTATAGGGGGTCCGGGGAGAATTCAGCATGTTATATTACCCTTATATTTTCAAGTTTTGTAAGTTACAATCTGATATTTATTGACCACTTGGTAGTATTGGATCATATGACATCAACAAAGCCATTTTATAGATGTATGGTGCTTGAAATTTCTCCAAGCAGTCCACCAACATACTGATCATGGGTATTGCCAATTAAAATTTAATTTAATGTGAACCTGAAAAAATGAAGCAATATAGTAATAGTTAGTATATACACACACAAACAGGTCATAAAAAGGGTGAAAATATTTAATGAAAATTTAAATCCAGAAAGTTCAAATAGGCTCATCAACAAACAGATATATTATATTAAGTTACAGTTGCCAAAACTGACTGTACAGGTATATCTTATCTAAAAGTCATTACACAATTACTTAGATCAAGTTGATCATAAACACTGCGTGTGTTGAGCAACAGAATCAGTATTTCCTTTATTTTGAACTAATAACAAGTAACTACTGTAACTACTAAACTAGGCAAAACTTATGTTTTAAAGGGGTACTGGACACTAAATATTGCCATTTATTTTATGGGACCATCTCATATTATACCCAACAAGATTTATACAGCCAACAAATGAATAAATTGAGCAATGAATGAGTGCCATATACACTCATGTGCTTTAAGAATAACTCATTTTCATTAAAATTATGTTGTTGTTTCCATTTTTAGCTCAACTTACTTTTGTAAGATGGGAACGAATCATTTTGGGGTCATTCGGCCAAAAAACATGGCCGCTGGCAGCCATCTTGGATTTCAAGATTCAATCCATTGGCGCGGGCTACAGGTCGTACTGTTCGTCTGATCATCATGAAATTTGTCATTGATGTTAATAATGACATGTAGATGGGAACGAGTGATTTTGGAGTCGTTCGGCCAAAAAACATGGCCACCAGCAGCCATCTTGGATTTTACTCTTTGCATGACTAAATCCTTTGGCGCGGGATACAGGTTGTAGCTTTGGTCTAATCTTTATGAAATTTGTCATGAATGTTGACATTGACATGTAAATGGGAACTAATCATTGTGGGGTCATTCGGCCAAAAAATATGGCCGCTGGCAGCCATCTTGGATTTCAAGTTTCAATCCATTGGCGCGGGCTACAGGTCGTACTGTTCGTCTGATCATCATGAAATTTGACATGGATGTTAATAATGACATGTAGATGGGAATGAGTGATTTTGGGGTCGTTCGGCCAAAAAACATGGCTGCCAGCAGCCATCTTGGATTTTACTCTTTGCATGACTAAATCCTTTGGCGCGGGCTACAGGTCGTTGCGTTGGTCGGAAGTTTATGAAATTTGTCATGGATGTTAACACTGACATGTAGATGGGAACGAGTGATTTTGGAGTAGTTCGGCCAAACAACATGGCCGCTGGCAGCCATCATGGATTTCAAGATTCAATCTATTGGCGCGGGCTAAAGGTCGTACTGTTCGTCTGATCATCATGAAATTTGTCATGGATGTTAATAATGACATGTAGATGGGAACGAGTGATTTTGGGGTCGTTCGGCCAAAAAACATGGCCGCCAGCAGCTATCTTGGATTTTACTCTTTGCATGACTAAATCCTTTGGTGCGGGCTACAGGTCGTAGCTTTGGTCTAATCTTTATGAAATTTGTCATGAATGTTGACATTGACATGTAGATGGGAACGAATCATTGTGGGGTCATTCGGCCAAACAACATGGCCGCTGGCAGCCATCATGGATTTCAAGATTCAATCTATTGGCGCGGGCTAAAGGTCGTACTGTTCGTCTGATCATCATGAAATTTGTCATGGATGTTAATAATGACATGTAGATGGGAACGAGTGATTTTGGGGTCGTTCGGCCAAAAAACATGGCCGCCAGCAGCTATCTTGGATTTTACTCTTTGCGTGACTAAATCCTTTGGTGCGGGCTACAGGTCGTAGCTTTGGTCAGATGGTCATGAAATTTGTCATGGATGATAACAATGACATGTAGATGGGAACGAGTCGTTTTGGGGTCATTCTGTCCAAAAACATGGCCGCCAGCAGCCATCTTGGATTTTACTCTCTGCATGACTAAATCCTTTCGCGCGGGCCATTTTGGATTTCAAAATTCAATCCATTGGCGCGGTCTACAGGTCGTACTGTTCGTCTGATCATCATGAAGTTTGTAGGTCGTAGCTTTGGTCAGATCTTCATAAAATTTGTCATGGATGTTAACAATGACACGTAGATGGGAACGAGTCCTTTTGGGGTCAATTGGCCAAAAAACATGGCCGCCAGCAGCCATCTTGTATTTTACTCTTTGCACCACTAAATCCTTTGGCGCAGGTTAGACATTTCAATTAGCACCTTTCCTATTCCTCCATTTACTGTCAACCATTTTAGAATTTATTCTTTGCATCACTAAATCCTTTGGCACACCATACTCACCACATCCCTGATCCGATCATTATGAAACTTGTCATGAATGTTGATATTGACATGTACATCTTGTCTTACTTAAACATTTCACCTTTCCTATTCCTCCATTTACTGTCAACCATTAAATTATTCCCCTACCCAAGTTGAGCTGCAGTGTCATTGACACTTTCATTTCAAAGAACACCTGTATGAGTGTATTTTGCAATCATCCATGGCATAAATTTATCCATATGTTGCATACATTCTGTTGGATATGATATGAGATACATGTAGTCCCATAATGATAAATCATAAAAATTAAAATGCCCAAATTTAGTGTTCATAATGACTTCATTACCCTTTAAAGACACGGTTGGCCTTGGCGGTGGGTATCCTGTGAAAATATCTCCACCCGTCCAAAACCGCTACAAACAGAAACTACATCAAAATGTAGATAGACTTTGTCTGTACATGTATACAAATAAGAAATATCGCATAAACAGTATCTTATGGTCATATGTTTGACCATTGTTATGTAAACAAAGGCGTAAAAAGTTACTTTTCTGGTGTTTGTTTATATTATGATGGTAAACATAAAGAGCGTTCTTTGTTGGTGAATACCTGATATGGAACTAATAAAGAGCGTTTATGCCATTTGTGTGTGATTAGCCAGTAGCATTGTGCTGTCTTCTGTAACACAATCAGGCTATTGCTTAGGTAAAATATAGTAGGTCTTTATGATAACATGCTGTTTACGCGATGGTCATGGTATATATGAATGGAACTGTATGCGTTTTACTGTTTTTTCTGTTTACGGTGTTTGGAACAAATATGAATATTTTCGACCATTAAGGCTGCACGTGCCTTTAATGTTTCACTGTAACTAATGTAACTTAATATGTCTGTTTTTGTTGAAGTCCTTGTCAAATATATTTATAATTTCATTGATGGATGTGTTGTCCAAATGGAGTGGAAACATGCGTATTCTAATTAGTTTATCAAGTCTCATCTTTTGTCGATCCCTGATGTTTTCCCAGTAACAATTGCATTTGGCTGAAACCTCTCTCGGAAATGGCATTAGAGCAGGCTTTATATTGGTCTAATTTGGGGATATCTGACATGGTGTGCCGACCATGGTTCGTCACGTCGTGAGAATTTTTTTTAATCTAAACCCGTGAAATGCAATATCTTGCATTGCTTCTAACAGGACATATATCTCGCAATGAAATATATTTCCATCCTGTACTAGTTTAATTGAAGTTTTATTACATTTCTGAAAAAATTTCATCACTTTAATAAATCCTGCCCTTTTAAATAGATTTGACATTATGATATATATCCAATTTTAGATTGTGTATTTGTATAAAAAAAAAAAATATATATATATTTGTTTTAAAAAAAAAAAAAAAAAAAAATTTGGGGACATCTCTTTAATTTGGGGACATCGTTAAACGCCGTGAATTTGGGGTAATTTAAAGGCCTGTATAATAAGTGAGGGTAGACTATTTGCGTAGCACTCCCCATACCCCAGTGTTTGTTAAATGTCACCCAGGCCGACCTGGCTATGAATCTGCAAAGATAATTAATAAATTTTAATAATCACCACATTACATCTCGATTGATGCTAAAACAGAATTTTAATAAACTGGCCTTATGAGATATTGCACAAGTATTTTATCCATATGATATATTTCTACAAAGCTCCCACTCCAAATGAAGCCACCGTTTCGGGGGACACTGGCCAAGCGGCCTCTTATTATTCTGGTGTCTAATCAGATATGTTAACAACAGAGACAGTTGGATTATTGTTACGAGAATCAAAATTTTTCATTTCTAAAATAATAAAGCCACCTTATTCGGAGGACGTGTGGCATAGCGGCCTTTTATATCCATTTGATGCAAGCTTGGATAAACTAATGTTGTGAAACGTTGATGAAATGAAATTTATCATTTCTGGAAATAGTAATCTATTATAATATTGCCGAATATCTTCAAGCAACGGACACATCTTATCAGAAAATCGGCTATGTTGAATCGCATGAACAACTTTGATATCTTCGGTAACAGTGAAAAACAATTTAAAAATTGGTTGAATTCTACGAAAACATCAATGTTTCGATTCAACGCTTATGTACAAACAGACCTATTTTGACACAATGAATCGTTGATGATGTAGTACTTCAGTGACGCATAACGACATCAACTGTGCAGTGTGCTATTTCATTTGCGAAACGAACAGTAAAGCCCTAAATAATCGACTCCTTAGGCAGGGTTTCCGCTAATACGGCAGGCCGGCCGTCCAGCGGCCTCATTCCCCTCCCCAAGCTTGACATAACTTTTTACTCAGGACGAGCGATCACTGACATGGCTGAATACTGAGCTACAACCATGAACACATTTAATATACTTCCTGTTTGAAGTTGATTGGCATTTTCTGAACAAGTCAACATGTTTTCTGGGGGGGGGGGGGGGGTGCTGAATACTGAGCTACAACCATGAACACAGGTTGAGTTTTTCCCTGCGATGACTCATCATGAGCAGTGCGGACCTTTTACAGTAAAGCCCTAAGTAATCGACCTCTTAACCAAAGCAGAATTATGGGTAGCTTTTCAGGATTTAGTTGGAAATATGGCTTGTTGCCATTCATCGGAAAGCTCTCCCCGAGAGCTTTCCGATGAATGGCAACAAGCCATATTTCCGACTAAATCCTGAAAAGTTACCAATAATTCTGCTTTGGTTTATGAGGTCGATTACTTAGGGCATAATATTAATGTACCTCAAAACCAGGTCTGTAACAAAGACATGTTTATTTAAAACTAAATTGTTTTTAATATCTAATAATTGTTATTATCAGTGTATTTATTCCCTATCCAATGAATGCAAAATTATCCATTATACAAATCCAGCTTGTGGTCATCTCCGTCTGAGTAATGGCTTTTGAATTAACACCAGCTTGTTCTGATCGGATAAGAAGCTTCAATGTTCCTACTTGTTGTCTCAAGTGCAAGGAAATGGCTACATTTCAGTGATAAACATAAAAATATTCTCCCGACAGGGCACCGGTTATGTGCTTCCCAAATTACGGCCACATTCCCCCAAACCCTAGCGGAAACCCTGCCTTTAATAACCATAGTAGAATTGTGGGTATTTTTTCAGGATTTAGTCGGAAATATGGCTTGTTGCCATTAACCGGAAAGCTCTTAGTGAGATGAATGGCAACAAGCCATATTTCTTACTGAATCAGTGACTAAATCCTGAAAAATTACCCATAATTCTGCTGTGGTTATGGAGTCGATTATTTAGGGCATTACTGTAGTACAATGTTCTAATGAATGAATTGTAAGATAATTTGGTTATCGATCACCACCTTGTAGGTTCCTGAGATTGGCATTCAAGTCTCACTACCTTCTCTGGGTGGTCTATCATTGATAGACTAGCTGCCCAAAAGAAGGTAGATCTCAACTTGAATACAGATCTCAGAAATCCACATTGTTATGATAACCTCAGTTATTGAAGGGTTAAGATAAATAGAATCACCAAAAACATACATTTCTACAGGTAGAACACTGAAATTGAGATCAGTCAACACATGGAATGACGTAACAACTACTGTGAAGGAATGGCGTGCGATGGTTGCTCATGGTAGGGTAAGTAATTTAAATTGTTTCTTATGGCTAGGTAACTGACGGATTAGTGTGTCATCATCCTGATTTAATCTGATATAAAGAATTATGACATGGCACTATCCATATATCATATAGGGATTACCTAGAATTATGATATATATATTGATATGATTTTTAAATCGGCACAATATTTTTTAACAACACGCAGAACTACATATCCGCTTCATATACAAATACGGAATGCAAATACAGTCGAAACGAAAAGATTAATATTATCCATCATGACCTGGGGTGTGGGATGGATAAATCTCACCCGAGGGGCCAGATATTTGGGCCGGACACGAGGCTTGCCGAGTGTCCGGACCAAATATCTGGCCCCGAGGGTGAGATTTTTCCATCACACACCCCAGGTCATGATGGATCATTTTTCTCCCAACCCAAGAGCCACATTCCGATTTTTTGTTTTATACCAATCTTTGGCACATTCCAGTAGCTTCGTAACGGTATATCTGGGGAGAAATCTGATGCGATATATCGTGATTAACTGGGATGATGTCGGTATATACCAAAGGTATATACTCTATAAACAAAGCGCGTTACCCGTGCGCGCAGGGTTAATACGTTAGAGTGAAATCGACACGGCCTTGTGAAAACGACATGGATACGTCACATCGTTGCACCTGCATAAATTCCGAGAAACGCGCGTATTGATATGAAGTATATACAACTGGACTAATCGTGTTTGTCATCGGAAATGACCATATCGATACCATTTAGAAAAGGAAACATGTGAATATATGACAGACAAATGTTAGTTAGACGCGTTCGACGATTTATTGCAACAATGACAACTGTTCGAATGTCGAATTATTTCGTTCGTCATTTGTGAAGCGGCTATTGTTTACCTGTTACGAAATGTGCCAGTGGTACCAGTTTCGCTTGGGGTCTTCCGTTTTATGGAATATGTTCGCAAATTAGTCGTTTATATTTCATGTTATATATGCAACTCTGTGTCTGCAAGTGAGGTTATGTTGAAGGTTTTTCGTGATTAACAGTTGAGGCTTATCACCATTTGTATTAGCGTCCACGAATTCGTCAGTATTTATTTACTTGAAACGTGAAGCGTAACTGGTTGGTCGCCATTGTTTTTATCTGTTTTAATTCACACAAAACATGATGACGGATAGTTAAATTAGTTCCGGCTCTTAATTAAATAGGTAAAGCAGTCACGTGGGTGGTGTGAGATAGATGGTCACGTGTTATGTGAGACAGGGAAATCTCACCCAGCTATCTCACACTGGCTGCCTGTGCTAAAGTGTTTAGGGGGTGGGAGAAAAAGTGATCTTCCAAACTTTCATAGAATGTCTTGATTCACTTATTCCGCTGACTAATTAGAGACTGTATATGTACCACAATGGAATATAGACAATAAATCAATCATAAACATGGCCATATACATGTACACTGCTTGTCAAACTGCTCCGGTTTTCGTACCTTCGATCGCAATAGCAAGGGGAAAACTCATATCTTGCAGGGTTACTTACTTACTGTAAGAAGGGTGGCCAAGAGATCATTCATTATCCAATTTCCTGCTATTATCGAAATATTTCAACACATTTGACCAAATGTGAGTCTCCCATAGGCTGAGTCTCCCATAGGGAGCCTCGCATATTTAAGAGAATGCACTGTCTTACAAGGTCAAGGTAAATATTGTTAGGCCAATCATTCTCTTATATATGCGAGGCTCCCTATGGGAGACTCACCTATATATAAGAGAATGCATTAATGGCACAGGGTTTCTGCAAAATTGCAGGAAGCTGAAGTCATGAAAGGGTTAAATGCCATTCAATCTTTTTTAAATTACTTAACAACATTCATGACACATGGAAATATGCCTCAGATGTTAATTGGATCGGACGCGAATCACTTGTGTTATGGGGTTCACAGTGGGGGTTAAACACAGTTGTCAGTGCTTATTAGTTTTATTCTCTGCGGGATAGCATCACTAAATTCACCCTCTGTGGACCTCATTTTGCAAATATAGACAGACACTATTTGCTGCTTTGATTTTCAGTGGTATATGTACTTCTCAATGTATGAATAATTGAAGATCTTGCAAAAACTGAGTTCTAGTTACACTGTGCATTATATACTGCATGTTTGTTTTTACTCTATTTACAGGAAAACCCAAATGAGATTGTTCGCGGAATGATTGGTTTGGGTAACAATAAACTGACGAAGCTTCTCTCACCACTGATTAATTCAGATAAGATTCCACAGATAGCAACACTAGAGGATAACTATGAATTTAGTGACAAGGTGAAATTTGTTATACATTTTTGAAATGTGCGTGCCATTACTGGTCGAGAGTTTAGACAATGTAACGTCTTACATCATGTAACTGGCGAATATCGGAAAATTAACGAAAATGTTGCTTTTAATATTAATTTAAAAAAATCATTTTTCATAAAAACTGAAGAAATATTCTGAATCTTCAGAATTAAAACTGTCTTGAACTATTTTTCTCCAATATTATCTCTTTAACCCTTTTCCCAATAGCACCTGTACTTACACCACATCATATAGCCAACGTCACCAGGTATGAAGGTAATTACGTTAGCCAACAGGTATTTGACGTTATAACATAATTTGGTGTTTCCCCACACTGCCCACAGCATGTACCATATGTAACAGAAGATATGCAATAACAAACATGCTCTCACTTAATGAATAGTTGTTGGTATACGATAATGGAGACATAAACCAGTATACAAACTAAATATATGGCCATAAACAACTGTTTATCTTCATTTTATCACACATGCGAGTCAAAAAATAATAGTTTATGCCAATTTATGGTATAGTAGGCCAGTGACTATGTCTTTTTAAGTTTGTTTACCCACGTACTCCTGTCCTGATTGAAAAAATAATTCATGATTTTTAAAACAAAGGGTTTTATAAATAAAATAATTCAACCAAAAGTTTTATATTAGATGTTTATGAATCATATAAACCATGATTTGACAAAAGTAGTAAAAAGATCAGGGTTTCCGCTAGGGGTTGGGGGAATGTGGCCGTATTTGGGAAGCACATACCCGGCGCCTTGTCAGGAGAAAATCTGGATGTTTATCACTGAAAGTAGCCATTTCCTTGCATTTGAGACAACAGGCAGGAACATCATTGAAGCTTTGTAGAAACCAACTTAAAACAGATAATCTTTCTATGATTTCAAGTTGATGAACTAAAAGCATGTATACAGTTGATAAAACAACTTTTATAACAGTAGCAATTTAAGCGACATCAAACGGCACCGACATCAAAGGGAACTGCGGTTGGCAAAGACACATTGTCACAGTTTGCTCTAGCTGCAGCAGTAACCAGTGATAATTACGTCATGGGCAGAGGTCATGTCACGTGCTATACCCAGCTCTGCATGCTTTCTTTGTGTTTTGTTCACGGTACCAATCAAAACAGATTGGTATTAATTCAAAAGCCATTCCTCAGACGGCAGTTGACTTCATGCTGGATTCGTATAATGGATAGATAATTTTTGTATTAATTGGATTGGGAATAAATACACTGCCACTGAAAATAACTATTAATATTTTAAGTGTTTTATTTTTAATTGAACATTTCTTTGATACAGACCTTGTTTTGAGGTAAAATGTCTGCACTGTTCGTGGCAGCGACTGCCAGACCTAACCTGTGTTCATGGTTGTAGCTCAGAATTAAGCCCCATACTGACTTACCGATTTATAATGCGCATTCCGAGGGGAAATAGTGGGTTTAGAAAGTTGGGACTTATATGTATATACCGAAATCTACCTACGGTAATTTAAAATGCAAGAAGATGATTACTTCTAAACATTTGCTGACAAAGCGTTACCCAGGATGGTGGAGACAACTGTGCACGTGGTCCACGCTACTGATCATGTCTTATTCAGGCACCAGGTGCAGGATTCCTTGCAATCTGTCAATCTTCAGTGTCAGTGGTCACTCGTCCTGTGTAAAATGGGGGCTGAGCTAGGTCTGTGGCTATTTTGTGGCCAATATTAAGTCAAGGTGGGGAGGGGAATGAGGCCACTGGACGGCCTGCCGTAGTAGCGGAAACCCTGAAAGATTTCCGATAAAAGCACAAAATAATAGCAATTACGTCACGTTGCTTGGTCAATTTTCGTGCAAAATAAACACATGTTCAAAGGTCTCTTTGTGTTGATTTTGTGAAATGTTTTCATTGACAACCAATGAAATCAATTATTAGAACCATTCATTATGTGTGAAATGATTTCATTGGCTCAAGTTTAGGGGTGGAGTTTTCCATTGATGCTAATTAGATCACAGAAAACGAGCGCGAATTGTTCAAAATGGCAGTGGGCTAACTTAGCCGTAAGACGTCGGCAGGTGCTTTTATTTTCCGCTTGGAATATTTTGTGTTTTATCGATATTGCGTTGATATAAGTACCCTATTACTTTATACTCGGTAATTATATATGCATACACACGAAGAAGCTTCTCAAGATGAAATTGAGTTACTTGCATGTGAACTGTGAACGAGCCTTTATTTAGAAGCACTCGCATGGGCTGACTTGATGTCAAACCGGGAGATATTTACTTTTTATATTGATTTCTTTCTCGATCAATCAGTCGAGGGTCTTTTTCACAAATTAAACAACAATTGTGACACTTAGTGAATATGTTTCATTACATTTGATTTGTGGAGAGGTTCACCTAAATTAAATATTGAGACAAATTCCGTCTTCGTCGAAAGTACGCAACCACGTGTTTCTGTTTCGTTTGTTTACATTTTGTCAGCCATTATGTGACTCAGTAGATACTTTATGTCAACAATTTGTAATATATAGGATGCAAGATGTAAATATGTGCCTTCATTAATATCATTTACTTTTAGTTCATTAATTTTTTTTTATTATAAACATATTTTTTTCACGGCTGAAGTGACAATCATAATGGAACTAGACAGGAAAAACATCCCAGTGGCCAGTTCCGTAACCGTTACGCTGAGATTTTGCTTCGCTGTGGCCGTTTTAATTAGGACTGGGAAACAAGTTTAAATTGCACTATTTGAAAATAAAAAATCACCACCCAAGGCCAAAAAAAAAAAGTGTTTTGGTTCTCGGGCAATTTTTTTTTCAAATCAATGAGGGAGGGAGGGTTTTATTTTTATTTTTTATTTTTTTCTGCGCATACCGTACTGACCCGGTTCAAAGCCCATGCCCGTGTTTAAGCCCACCCATATATTTTGGCCAAATTCCATGCACAGGGGTATATTCGTGTTTAAGCCCACCCCAAATTTTGTTCAATTTCAGCAGTGGTAAGTAAGTATTTGCTAATGATACTCCCCAAATAAATAATTCCAAGAAGTATTATTCACAAACGATCGGTGACGGCGAGAATGCCACGAAAAATGGAAAGTTATAATTCGTAGGTAAGTGATAATATTAAATGAAATAAAATAAAGTGAATCTTAAATTCACATTTCTTTATTCAATTATACTTCCCTGGGGAAACCAAACGTTTAACAGACATAAAATACAATAGAACCCACTTGCTAACAGCGTATAGCTTTAAAAGCCATGTACGGCTATGCGCGTGCAATACTTTTAAGTTTAATCAAAGCGCACCTGTTCCAACTACAGTACCGGTACTGTAAAAACATATTTTTCGTGTTCAGTGACAACGTAGACCTGTGTGTTCCTACATGTGGCCAAACACAAAGAACTGGCCTCTTGGTTATGTAAACACACAGTGGGTATCATAATGGAGCAGAAGGGGGAACTTGTCAATTAACAAAAATGTCTTCCAAACTGCGACAACTTTATTCACTCAAAACCAAAATATTCAAACACGTGCTTTTGTATACGTTTTTTATACGTTTTAGCATTCGGCAAACCTCGTCAGATTCCGTCACCGTTTGCCCCCCAGAGGTCACAGGTCGAGGAGTTCAGAATGCCGTTTTAGTAGAAATACAACTGCCTTGTCAGTGCTGTTAAATAATTACACTCACTGGCTTTTGTTAAACATTCAATTAGTCGCCATTGTAACATCCTCTATGTAGACAATGGATCACGAATAAAGCGCCGGGCTTATTATTTTCCTAATCCGATTAAATCTGAACATTGATATAAACTATAGTCAGACTATAGATAACCCACACTGCCGCTTACATAATAACCAGGGCATTCCTGACTTCAAGCATACACTTTGGGAACAAGACGGCTGTCAGTCAAGACTACTTACATAATAGTGTCATTTTAACATGGGAATGTTGTCCAATAAAACTACAAGACTTAAAGTGTTATTATAATATTTTAATATTCACATTTAATTGAAAAAATTTCCAAATAATCGGCGTTAGATCGGCTTTCATCAGTTTTACTGTCCCGATTTCTTAGGATTTTTGGTTTGCAAAGGGCCATATCCGAGTTTAAGCCCACTTGGATTTTTGAGCTCAAATAAAACAAAGGCCCCCTGGGCCTAAACGCGGGTCAGTACGGTAGTAAGCATGGACAAAGATAACTTCCTCTGTCTAGTAATAACCAGAAAGGTAGAGGGAACATATAAACTCATTTAGTCTTATATAAAAATGACATTGTACTACCAGTGTATGACTGGGATTACCTAACAATATATAATGCCCCTGACATTAACTACTGTTATTGTTGTCTAAAAACTGATACCTCCCCATTCTAATATGTGATCCTGAATTTAGTCCTGTGCCTTTCAATTGTATAAAGTTACAATTAGTGTAAGTTGTTCACAATGACTAATTGTACGAAGAGCATGATGATCAGCTAATCATTTTCTTAACTGTAATCATCTACTTCATGTTGTCACTTTTTTAACACATTGCATGTTAGAGCTCAATGCACACTAATATTCAACACATATCTGCTATGGACATGTTGATAAAAAAAAATAATTGTTTTTTTTGTTTTTTTTGTTTTTTTCCGTAAGTTTTTTTGTCATAACATCAGACATTGCAATAAAAAGGCCTAATGCGGCCCTTTTTATTCAATGCCGCGGGGCCTGAGAACCAAAACTTTTTTTTTTGGCCTAAGAAATAATACATAATCCAATATAAATATCATTTTCAAGTTGACATAATGTGACATAGATTACCCTCGTGGCCACGCATAACGCAATCAACAAGGAAGCGTCTCTGACAACAAATTGCGTCTTCTTCGCGACCACGTGTTTCTATTTCGTTTGTTTACATTTTGTCGGCAAAAACAGTACTCTAAGTCAACATTTTGCAAATCTAAAGCCTAGCAATGGAAGAAATGGTTTAATATGTGCCCTTCATTATCTTAACCATCAGCAGAACAAAACACAATCAATGTAAATCGTCATTATTCCTCTTTATTCGCGTCTCAAATCCGAGTGTTGAAAATGCAAATATTAAAGACGTCAAAAGACGCTACAACAAACGACGTCAAAAGACGATATGGATGCTACAACAAAAGACGATACGTTGGAATAAGGGTTAACAGTCAAATAGTTTTCTAGCGTAACCCTCAATGACGTGATTTGACGTGGCTACCTATTCCTCAATGACTTGATTTGACGTGTTGGTTTACATGGCAAGTTTTCCGTTTATATAAACGGTGTATATTAAGTTTTTAATGCTTTATTAAATATGAATACTGTGACATAACTGTTGCAGATCAACACATTGTCGATTTCTGGTCAAGTAGCGGGAAATTTATATCGCTAAGTGCAGTTTAATATGGAATATTCTATTTCAATTCCGGCTGGGGTGCAAATAATTATTCCATTTTCAATGACATATTACAACGTACTGGTACCGGTACTGAAACTGTCTTCTAACGTTTCCAAATCTGCCAGAACAAATCAAATATCTATTTCTTGTTGCCACTTTCTGAATAATTATAATTTATATTGTTTGAACCAACTTTGCGGTTCTTAATTCAATTTTGATTGAGTGGAGAAATGAAATTAAAACCACGTGTGTGTGTTATGTTGCAAACCAGAAGAGTGGCTCAATCGGCAGGTTATTGGAAGAGCCTGTATAATTGATGGAAGAGCCGGACCAATCCAGTGATCGCAGAATCGAGTCACTCAAGAGCCTCACCCAAATAAGGAAGTTGAATTTATTTTTATTTTTTATTGATATTGGGAATCGTAGGGCTTATTTATATTTAAGAGACGAGTAATACCATCGCACCAGATAAATAAACAACGTGTTATGCGAAAGCGACAAACTGAAAATGACGCAATGAATGATCACGTCATAAAATGTTATGATTTACTCGATATTAAAGCTAGATTTTCCAGTTTTCTCCACAGAAGTTTAAATTATAATCGGAGATGGGATGTGTATAAAATTCCCTGCATCACAAGGATTTCCCCCTAAACGAACAGTCTGTTCAACATTTTCTGCTGACTTTCTCAACTTTTCCGATGAAGTTTGGCATAAATAAAAATTACATTTTCTCCATTCCTGTATGATATAGACCGACCAGTTCCTTTGTATAGGCGTGATTCTCACAATGAAAATTTTGCTGGTTATTACCGGTATTTAAGTTGTAGAATAACGGATACAATTTGCATTGAAATGTTACCTATTTCGGCGGTGTTCAAGAAATTTGCGGTGACAACATGTCTAATAAAATTATCAATAAGCGAGCGCAACAAATTCGCTGCTAATTACGCCCTGTTGTCTACCTTGACGTTACCGGTGAGGGCTGTCCCGGGTAACGTTACCTGTTAGACACGTCAAATAACGTCATTGAGGGTTAAAGAGTTAATTAAACACACGTATCCATTTAATATTTTAATGATGTTCATTACTGCGCTCAAAAGAAAACATGCTAATTTAGCGGTTTTGTGAACCATTTTTTTCTCTCGTAAAAACATCGCATGCGTGTGTTGCATTTGGCATGAATTCTGATTGATTTCTGCTTCTGTTTTCTGCTTTGAAAACAAGTTGAAAAACATAAACTATCTTGAAAATAAAAATTTGGCACCTGGAATGTGTATATTGAGTGGGTTTCCTATCTAACGGTATACATTTTATTTCTTTCCGTAAATGGTAAGTCAATTGGCCAGCAGTTTCTTTGTACCCATTTTCGTGGCATGAAGATGTGAAATACAATGATCGCGATGTCATTATAAAAATTTGTCAAAATAAGACGTAATTTTCATGGTATTTGATTTCCTAAGAGTGCGGTTATTTAACATTAATCATGGAAGAATCTGTTTTATCAAGAATTACGTTATCAGTATAAAAACGTTCTAAAATTCGGAGACAAAATGGTTTATCAATGCTGATATATAATGCAGACGCAAGTGATTCGATTGTCAACGAGCATTTGACTAATAGTTCAACAGGAATATTTGACACCACAAACCATTCAATTAACCTTTGGTTGAATGGTAATTGATATGTAATCATCGTATTGAATGTGGCTCAATCCCTCTTTCCTCTGGGTGTGAACTGGTTTATATTATGTGTCGCACACAAATTTGTTTTCCAATTATTGAAGGTCAAGGTCCCAGGATAAGGTCATTCTCTCGATTAACCCTTTACCCAACAGAAGGGCCATGTGCCAATGCATTCTCTTATATATGCGAGGCGACCTATGGTCGACTCGCATATATAAGAGAATGCATTGGCACAGGGCATAACTGTAACTATCACAATGTGGTCAAGGAGCCGGTTCCAATGATATCCATATTTGTATGGTTCTGTTGAGACAGATCGAAGATATTTTAGGCTGTTGAAGCTTTATTTGGCTGGTTTTGGCCGTTTTGTTGGGTAAAGGGTTAAGGCACCAGGAATAACTCCATGTACATCACATGATTTCAATGAAAGAAGGCATGATGGTTAACCTAAGGGTGACGTGTGTCGTGATATGTGTGCATTGTGGTTTGTTTAAGGTCAAGGTTGGATGGGTACTATATTCAAAATACTTCACGGAACGTAACATTACAAATTATTGGAGATCAAAGTATAAATTCGCTCATGAGTTGCTACATTTCAGCCGTGAATTGAGCGTTTTAACTCGAATAAGTCTGTGTCTCATATAGTCTATACCGTACTGGCACTAGCATTGGGGACTTTTTTTCCTTTATTTTAATCTTGATACATGTATACAATGCTGGAGCCAAACAAAGCTATGCTGCACAGGGATTTACCTCAAAGGTCGTGTAAATGGTAAATTGTGGACAATACTTTTAGCCAAATTACGAGGAATATAATCCTCATATAGACTGGCATTGTTCATCAAGCTGGAGGGTAGAGTCTAGCGTTTATAAAGTGAACAGAGTCCATCATAATATAGACGGACGAGTAGAAACGATGTTGTTCCGAGGACACAAAGTAGATAAACTGATTTACGCAGGAGTATTCCCAGAGGTGATGTCACGTTGAGAATGGTGCTGTGCGTCGGATCCGACATGAACCCAAATTCCGATCCGACAGCTTTTTTGAAAATCCGAATCCGATGGCTATTTTGAATCCGATCCGAATCCGAAATCCGATGTCAATTTTGAATCCGAATCCGATGTGTATCGCTAAATCCGATCCGAAATCCAATCTGAAATCCGACCCGAATCAGCAACATATAAATTGCAAATAGTGTGACAACATCGTGTAAAATGTGTGTCTCAACATCAAACTTTTGTTGCTGAGGTCAAGGGATGGGTCATTGGGGTGAAGGGGGACTGTAGAGTGTAGACGCATATAAGAAAAGTTCGAGAATTTAACGGGATGATCGGGAATTGGGGATGCGGGAATCTGGAACTTTGTCCTAACTTACCTAAGTGACAGTACTGTAAGTGTAAGACACTACGTAATACGTAGTACTACGTACAGTGTAAGTGACATGGTGGTACGAAGTTACGAACTAACGAAACATCTGTACTCTGTACTGCTCTGTAATTTAAGTTGATGGTGGCTGGAACGACTGGACGGATTGGAGTATGTAGTCTGTAACTTCTGAGAAAATGTGTTTTCGCGGAATCGTGACATCAGATTTCCTAGAAATTTCGTCTGACCTTGACACACTAAGATGGCAGTAAGAGTAGCCTACATTTATATAGACCCTACGTTTAATCTGAGACCCTGAGACTGAGTTAGAAACTTAGAATCCAAGTTATCCACCCCATAAATGTAACATGATGGAGATCGGATTGTACGGTCCGAATCCGACAGCATTTTTGAAAATCCGACTCCGAATCCAACGACAATTCTGAATCCGATCCGGATCCGAATCCGATTTTTTAAACATTGTAAATCCGATCCGAATCCGGATCCGATCGGATTCGGATCGGATTCAGATTATCGGATCCGACGCACAGCACTAGTTGAGAAGTGATTAAATAAGTCACACCCAGAAATGGAACGATGCGAGTTATAAGTGTTAAAGTGATATATTCAGAGCGATATGAGGTAGGTTAATTTATCATATAAAATTTGGTATGGGAGTTTACTAGCCAAAAATACAGGTCAAGTTCGAATTTGGGTTCTGCCCGCCAATTTTTACCAGAGTTATGGCCCTTTGTTTATGACTGTTTATCAGTAAATATTTTTAATGTAATTGATTCAATGGTAGGCTATAGCATGTTCATTGCATATTTTAGGGCTTCTATCCATATTATAACAGAATTTGTTGGAATGAAGGTTCTCTTGCACAGAGTGTCATGATAGCTGTAAAGGATCGAGGATTCCATCAGGCTGTAAGTATCAAAAGTCAGAATATCTTTAACAAATCTGGGAATGGTTTTCAGTTATGGATTCAGGAAATTGAGGTCGACACAATATATAGACAATTAGACATGCTATTTGTAGGATTTGTGAATTTGATTGTTTTAATATACATCCATGAAAATCCATAAATTGATGATTTGACCAAATTTCCACAAATAAGTTTCACGAAATTCCCTTTTTCCGATTTTTGCTGATTTTTAGATCAATTTAGATCAACATAAACAACATCAATGATGTCAACATAAATACAGATTTCTTTTCAATAAATTGATGTCGTAACATAGTTGTGTTGGCTGGGATGCGTACAATTATCACCTGTAAGTAGTAAGCAGTGACTTTGGTAATATGCGTTTACGGTATAGGGTAAAGGGCAGGGACATATCCTGGCCGGTTTTCATACCGTTATAAACTGGTTTGGGTGCCAAAACTCCAGGCTCCAAAAAATTAAATTGGAAAAAATATTGGGGAAAAAAAAACAATTTATATATGTTTTCAATTCAGGTCCCAATTCATATCATAACAAGATACAAAACATTTATATATATATATTGACATAAAACATTTAAGTTTACAAAAAGATTTAAGTTTAACAGTTGGAATCATACTGTTAAGTATGTTTGGCTTTATCTAACTTTCATCTGTGAAAACTTCAAATAGTTTGAGTTCAGGTTTGTTATCATTCAGCCTTCAGACTTCAGTATTTCAATCAAATTCAAGTGATAACAGTAAGTCTCATTTCAAGCAGGACAACCATAATCCATTGAACCAAAATATATCTGACAATAACTTATAAGCATTTCCAATCCCATACATATGGGAGAACCCCTGGATCCCCCCCCCCCCCCCCCCCCCCATCATCAGTATAGACTTACCATGAAAAGAATCGTGCAGCAGACAGAAAAAAATAATATTGGATTTCCCATTCTCCATTTCGATGGATGTTCAGATATGAATTCAACAAACTTAACGTATTAGGCCACAAAAAAAAGTTTTTTGATTCTCGGGCATAGCCGCGTCTGGAAAAAAGGTCCGCGTTGAACCATTTTATTACGATTTTCAATTCGACCGAATCTGTCAAATGATAACACGAAAATAGGAAACTAGAAAACCGAAATTAGTTATTATTTCAAACATCGAATATGATAGACATACAATGGTGTATGTGTTGGTATTCAAAAACAGACACTAGGCAACGATAACTACCAGGTATATTGTCACCACAAGCTGCCCAAACCCCAAGTTTATTAAGTCAAATGGTTGGATGGTATAAATTGGACGTTGCTAAACGGTCACCTCTGCGTACGATATTACGGATACAAAACGCACCGGAACAGCGGAATGTAATGTTCAAATATTTCGCCAAGGTAGATAACCCACTTTTCGTAAACAATTCTGAGATTTCCAATTTCGGGAATGCAAACAGGAAAGTAATATGGTGCGTATTTATGGCAAGCCAAACCACTATTTAATATTAATTTTACTTAAGTAAAATAAAATTACACTTAAGTAAAATTAACCATGTTTTAACTTAAGTAGAATTCTTTTTTACTTAACTCTTTACCACTCTGAATAACGTCAAATACTACCATCAGGTTACTTTGACGCCATGACGTTACGTTATTCGAGCACCTTGCCGGGTTTGCGTCTTATCGCACCTGTTTACTTTGAAATTTTGTGAAAATGACGCTATTTGTGCGTTTTTACCTTTATTTTTATCTGGCCACAAAATTGACAAATGCTGTTCGAATTTGTGTAACTTTCATGTCCAAACACACAGAAATAACGTGCGATGCCGTCTGAAGTCATTGTGTACTTTGTTAAACATATCACACTTTTTAATTGGGAGCGAGTGTTGTTCAAAATAATCAAAGATTAATCTTTTAATTACATAATAATGATAATTATTATCGACAAACCAACATACACCGACATGCGATTTTCAAAACAATTGAGACAAGTATTCTGATTGGATAAAATATTAGTCGTGGGCATCCAGAAACAGCCTGAAGGAATTCCAGTGGTTTCTTGATTTCGAGGGGATATAGAAACTGGAGCCAAATAACTACCGTACCCAAAACAATTGCCGCTAACAAAAATAGATCCAATTATATGATAAATCACAAGACATTAGTCGGTGAAAAGATGTAATTTATTACATATTTACTTGTACATCACCAAGACAGTTTTATATATTAACACAAGTATGGATTCAAAGCGACAATCTGAAATCAATCGTGTCATTGAATATTATCGATCGGTGTCGGCGACCGAACAACACACCGCAGAATCGGGTACCGCGCAGACACCACAATAAAAATAATTCCAACACGAAGTCATGAAAACCGGCATACGTCAAACTTACCGGTATTGACAATTTACTAACTATTTTATTCGAACAAACTTTTGACGATAATACCTAACGCATGGTTTATGATAAACCAAATAATATATTTGATCAGATTTGATGAGAATTAACGGGATGCATTCACAGTCAAATTAAATATAGAGTTGTTTCCCGTATACCATTCGGGATTCTCACGCTCTGTGTTTAGTGTTAATTTACGACCATGTGCGATCAGATTCGTAAAAACAAATTTCGTCAGTTGATTTTGTCGTAACATTTTGGAATTTTGGAATGACATCACAAAGTGCTTATCCAACACAACAGTTCACAGTATGACACATTTGGAAATGTACTGATCAACACACATTTATTTCAGTAAAACCTGGCAAAACAAACCTAATTATTTATATTGAAATTCCATTTGTTTAGCTGTCACAATTGTAACTGTGCCAAGCTATAGTCTATTTCTGAATCTAAATACATTCCATTGTTCAACAAAATATCGAATACAACTATCTAGTTTTAACACTTGTTATTAATATTTGTCAGGTTATAATTATGTATTTAAAATAATACAACATTTTAAATCCCACGTCAATCGTACGTATGTCAATTAACTACTGTCAACGTCCGTTCGTAACATGATAATACTATATGACAATAATTTCAATAAATTAATCTACTACACAATGATTAAGGTAGAATTTGAGATATAAAAGTTATTACACAATCCTAAGTCTAATGTCGGTAAGTCGGTCTGTCGTAAGGTCCTTGTCCCCCCCCCCCCCCCCCAAATGTCGACTGTCTAAAGTTATTGTTATCAATAATTATTATTATTTGTAAGACGGGACTGCAGTAACCAAGTAATATAACCCACTGACTTTATAACTTCTCTCCGAACATGGTAGGCTTTTTAGGGCTGTGCCTACATACGTAGCATCAGTGATAAACTGTTTCTAAATATCTCTGATAGACTGATACAATTACAGGCCTTTAGATTCGACGAGAATCACCGAATCGATTCTCGTAATGATTCTCGCAAAACAGTTCTATTTTTAGTGCTTTATGACTAACTTGATTTTTGCAGACTGATTTGATTCTCGCAAATTTCAGTGCATTTTTACCCCTGAATTATTGATCAACTGATCAAATTGATTATATTTGACAATTAGTAACACATAAAAGCAATCTGAAACATTCTCGATAAATTCATTTGTAATTTCAGAGACTCAAAAAATGAGAGATAGAACAGTTTAGCTCTTAAAGGTACTCAATCCGATAAAATTCCTCTCAATTACTATTTCAATGGCTTCGGGGGTCAAAAATATGTGATTCGAGTCGAGGAAGTCACAAATTTCAAAAATCAATATCTAATAACTCTGAGCTTTGTTTGATGGGTTCCTCGACTCGAATCAAATATTTTTACCCCCAAAGCCAAAGAAATAGTAATATAGGACCCTCTGATCGGATTGTTGTTGTTGGAATCTGTTGAGATGGGGACCCTCTTTACGGATTGAGTACCTTTAACGCATCGATGGCAGCCGATTTATACAATGGGTCAATACTACTCAGCTTAGATAAGCGCAGGGCAGATAAACATATATGCATACATACATAATATTAACAAATGACTTGTCAAGACTATCCATTTGCAGTAATATAGTCCAAATTATATAACAGTGCTGCATTTAATGGGGCGATAAAAATACGTTTTGAGAGGGCCCAAAATTATTAGACTCTGACAGTCCAAGATAGAAACCCCACTAAAACAACACCGTAATATTCATTGAACAATATAACTACAAATGGAGATTGAATTCCAGAAGTCTCTTCCAGGCAAGGGAACTATTATCGGTGTCGGAGACAAATTAATAATTAAATAACTCAAGTGGCAGTCAACACCAAGTCAATGAAAATCACCAAATAACAATTTTGAGATGAAGTATGCAAATTTCAATGGTTTATGCTGTTGACATAATTTTAATATATGACATTTAGGACGGAAGGAGAGTTTAGCCTGAAAGAGAATTGTGATATTCCGCATGACACCCATTTCTACACAAGTGCACTTGGCACATCTCACATCCAAAATATGTTGTCACTCTCTCTTTTTTGCGGTAGTGCATTTTGCAGCGACTCCTAAATAACAATTTCACCGACTGGTGGTCGTGGTTTCTAGTCGAAGCCAGCAAGTCTGTACTACTTCTCCTCTTACGAGTAGAATAATCACCTATTAAGGAGTGTGACAGTTCCATTCGGAAGTCCTTGTGTACAAAGCGTTTCTTTGTATTTAAACGTGTTGAGGCTTCCTTAAATATAAGGAAAGCATTCACAATGCATGCATTGACAAAAAAACAGAATAAATATCTCCATGCCTTCTTCCCGTCGCGCCCAACAGCATACGCACTACGGTATTGATCATGACGATCAACACCATTCATAAACTTGTTATAGCTGTTGAGACTGTCGGACTGGGTCAACTGTAAGTTTTCCGAGCCAGACCTACGTCCTATATTGTGAATCCTCAGAGGATCACTCAAGGTACTTAATACATGCACCGTGCTGTTGTCTTGCCAGACAGTGGCAGTCAACTGGCCTCTTTGCCGAATGCTGTATTCTCCTCGTTTCATCTTGCGAGCGGTAAGTAGATCTGTGGCGTACCCACGCCTATTCTTACGGAATGTACCGCAGGAGTAAATCCCATTTTCTAACAGATCCTCGCAGAGGGCGACACTGCTGAAATAATTGTCAAAATAGACACAATATGGTTTGCCAATTAATGGCGAGCATAGATCCGTGACAACGTCATACCCAAGGCCTTTGGCAGAGGGAAGAACAACTTTCTTTCCGAGGTAAACGTTGAAGTCCGAAAGGAATCCATTCGTAGCGTCGCAACGCATCCAGATCTTGATACCTATAAAATAAAATGTTGAAAAATTTTAATAGCAAAATTTATTTCTCACAGGATAATAGAAACATAAACATAATTATTTTGTATATTATCTAGTTAGAAACCCAGCCAACATTACCAATAGAAATTTAGTTGATTTATACTTGTACAGACTCCTTGATGCACACATAAATGCCATTAGATGGGCAGGCAAAATTGTAGATGCAGTGAATCTTCGAGGTGACTGTGGTTTTATAGCAGTGTGTTGACAGCTTTTAAACTTTCAACTACACAGCCAACCGACGAACCGCGTAAACATATACTATTGTCTTACCTCTTTTGATGGGCTTGGCTGGCAAGTACTGTTTGTATGACAGCCTCCCAGTCCACTTGACCATAGCCTCATCTATTGCAATCTCCCGATGTGGATTGTATGCATGTAGGAACTTCTCGTTCACTGAGTTCATTATCCCCCGAACCTTGTAGAGTGGATCATAATTTACAGATCTTCTTGCTGGTTCTGCTTCCCTGTCGCTGACATGAAAGTTTTCAGTCAGCTTTTCATATCTGTTGACTGACATGAGATTTTTTATGCCTAAAAGAAAATAAGAAAATATTTTATCATTGTTATGCTCAATAGGTTATACAAATAAAAAACATGTTAACTATTAGTGAACATACCTTACATCAAGATACATGTTTATTTACTCAGTCCATACATGTATATAGATGGCACTTCTCTATAAATTAAAAACACAACTAACAAATTTATGCTATAAACAACATGTCATCTGTTTGAAACAGTGAAAAATATCCATTGTCGGTCTTCCCCATTATTTTTTGAAAAAAATGGGCAGAACCTTCGGCATACCGTAACACATTATTTTTATTTTTTAATTGATCATTAAATTTATTGACATATGGGGAAGGCTTAAAACTAAAAACACCACCAGGAATTATCCCCCTGACCATCAATCATCGCTTCAGTGCGAGACCAGTTTCCATCGTCAATCTTCCCATTATTCTTTTTGGGCAAAGCCTTCGGCGTACCGTAACACATTATTTATTTTTAAATAGATCATTAAATTTATTGAGACATATTTTGGTAGAGCATCAAATAAATAAATGCATGTATATATAAATTAATTTAATTTTATAATAATTATATAGGCCTACCTTGATTTGAAAGAAAAGGGTCGCTGGACCAGTAATCCTTGTAGGAAGGCTTTGGGTCAAGGCCCATAACTAGCATCATTCAGATATAAGTTGTTATCTCCTTCGAGTCTGTATCGTACCATGCTGCATCATGCCTGCTTCTCTGAGACATCTTCCACTTCGCATAATTATTTGTGTCGCGAGCAATGGCATAAAACAAAGACCGTTCGAACAACAATTCAAAATAATTTAAAGGAGAGGCTGTGTTCACATCAAAGCCTTCTGGGAGGACAGGTCCTGGAGAAAAATCTCCAACAGGAACATTAACATGATGTAAACAATCAGTCCATGTACCTGTAATTACAGGTAAAGCAGGTTCTGACTCAGAGTCAGAGTCACTCTCGCTTGCAGCCAAGTCACTATCAATATCACTATCATAGAACCCGTCAAACGAAGAACCATCGCTGTCTGATTCAAAATAGGTTTCGATCACCTCTCGATTTTCTTCGGCCGAAAGACCGGTTGCCGAAACCTCCATTGCAATGTAAACAATAAATGTTTACGAAAACAGACGATAGTATTTATAAAAATAGTATCATGTGCACAACCTGGGAAAACCCGATTATTCGAACTAAAATTAGTGTTCATACGCCAGCACTGACCCGGAAAACATTAAGCAAAGGCCATTCATCCAGGGTCAGTTTTCGTAAAAACATTACGACATGACTATTTTCCGTCACTATAATGGGATTATCATTTGTTTAATTTGGGAAAACATGACTTGTTTTTGTATTCCTATACTGTCTTTACTTTTCTCTATAGATAGACCGGGATACATGATCATGTTTTACTTGTTCCCAAATAAAAAGTTCAAATTGAAATTATTACGCATTGTTAATGTAAACACATGGCTCAATTTTTCTCCCGGGAAAATGCCATAATTTCTAACTCAATAACTGGATTACGTAACGCTATTTATGATACAAAAAGATTTATCTCAAATGTGCCACAAAATAGGGTAACCACTGCATTTTTAAATATTGTATAAATATATTCAGCTTCTGAGTTCTCGCTCGGATTGATATCAACATGCAAATAATAAAAATGTTGAGCGGAGAATTGAATAATTGATCGATAAACCGCGAATATCGAGTTTGTATTTTTGACAAAAAGGGTGACAAAATGCGTCAAATAGTAAATGACGTACTGTGCCAAAATGCGTCAAATAGTAAATAACGTACTGTGTCAAAATGCGTCAAATAGTAAATGACGTTACTGTGTCAAAAAGTGGTAAAGAGTTAAGTAAAATAAAAAATGACCTTTATTTTACTTAAGTAAAAAAGAATTCTACTGAAGTCAAATAATGCGTTAATTTTACTTAAGTAAAATAAATGACATCTATGGATGACCGGTAGATGGCGTTTATTTCACTTAAGTGAAATAAAGCGCCCACTATGGGAGTCATCTTGCAAACTAACAATTGCTCCCTTGGCACTTGCGCCGGGAGTGCTGTTCATGTTCGTGAGAAAGTTATCTCCCGTTGTGTATTATGAGTGCATTTGAGCAACCCAGGCTACAATCGTAGCCGGCTAGGCATGCGCAGTAGAAAGCTGCAGCCGGCCACAGCTGGTGGTCACTAACTATTGTACCGCAACTCCGAACTTGGAATGTCAGCATAATGTTGGCATTATGTTGCAATATCAATTCACCAATGGTCTCGCTCGCTGCAGCAAGTACATTTGAAGCAATTAACACTCATACTAAGTCCATGCCTCCATAAATCTTATATTTAAAAGAGTATGATATGTGATTATATCTCGTTCTCAGCACAATAAGCATCAAACACAAACGCATCACACATTTGAGCAGTTTACTCTGATTATTGCGGTAATGGCAGTGGGTGTGGAATGTTCTCAATTTTATTGCATGAGGTTGGTGCTAATCTCATTCTGTCATCTATATATCATGAAACACTCGCTGTCCTTATAACAAGGTCACATGTGGTTTGGTGGGATTTGGCGTTGGTCTCTAAACTGATTGGGGGGAAATCATTAATAACTCTTAACACCTGGTTGCACTTTATTTTACTTAAGTAAAATAAATGACATATATCGATGACCGGTAGATGGCGTTTATTTCACTTAAGTGAAATAAACCCAAATGTTTATTTATTTTACTTAAGTAAAATAAAAAAAGGGCGTAACATAATGGTAATTTTATTTCACTTAAGTAAAATCAGCATGCGTTTTAATTTTACTTAAGTAAAATAAAAATAAAACCATGTAGATGGCGCTTTATTTCACTTAAGTAAAATAAAATGACACTTTATTTTACTTAAGTAAAATAAAATGTCATTTTATTTCACTTAAGTGAAATTAAGTGTCATTTTATTTTACTTAAGTAAAATTAATATTAAATAGCGGTTTGGCTTGCCATACGTATTGGCGATGTGTATGCTGGTTTAATATAATAGTATTTGAAGTTTTTATGGCTAGCATGTATAGTTACTATAGTTTAGATGGATAAATATTAAAGTATATAGATAGATATAAATAGATATATACTATAAAAAGGTACATACATATATCAAATATATCAACAACAGTAAATTGAAATATTCATTATATATATATATATATATAATTCTAGTAATTAAATCCCTATATGATGTACGTATAGTCAGGGTTTCCGCTAGGGGTAGGGGAATGGGGCCGGTAGCCGTCAAGGGGAAAAATCCAGGTAAAAGTAGCCTGTTTTACTTTTAGCACTGGTTGAACTACTTTCGTTATATCGGCCAATAGAATCGTGTGAGAGTAGAAACGGCAGATTGTTTTGTTCCATTTCTGCCCAAGTGCCAAGCTATCAAACCTTATTCATGTACCTGTAACTTTAAAACTAGTAAATTTATTAGATATATATTAATTTACGAAGTACATGTACAGAAAACCAGTAATTTTAATCCCGAGTTAAACGTGCTCGTTAATGTTAAAAGACTCACTGTGGAAGACACAGCAGATGTTTCGGATGCATAACGTAATCGGAATATATTAAGGCTGATTACATACAACCGCAACGTAACTAACCGACCTCAAAGGCATAGCTCCTAGCGATGTCAGTTATGATCACTTCCTGTTTCAATTTAACAACGCGTTTAGAGTGTACACTCACAAGATATAAAATAAATTCACCTTTTTAAATTCCTTAGTACTATTCCAACAAAATTCAGAAGTTTTAAACATCTTTATACCTTTATAGACATGCAGTATGTCCTGGGGTATGGCAGGAGGGGAAAACTTGGCGAGGGGAACGGGGCCGTCAAGGGGACCCTGTGCCGGTATAGCGGAAACCCTGGTATAGTACAATGTTTATTTCAGATTTGATGTACGGGTAGCACAATGTGATAATTGGTCATTCTTTATACATTAGTTTATATCAAAACAATGTTCTCCTTACATTTTCTTAACCTGGGAAGGTATAATAACCCATGCTAACTATGGGCATGCATTATCCCCATAACAAAAATAAAAATAAAACCCTCGCTCCCTCATCGATTCTCCAAAAAAATTGCCTGAGAATCAAAAAACTTTTTTTGTTTGGCCTTAACCCTTTGAACCCTGGCGCCCCACAGTGATCGACACCCTGACCCGGGGCTCCCAGTGGTATGTCCGCTTAAATTAGATAGTTTCTAGTAGCATGGTGTTGATTATGTTCAAATTGCGACACCGGTCTGAAACTTTACAGGTTTGTCCCCCATGGATCAGCGATCATTATAAGATCGCGAGACTTTGCCTCGCGGCAACTCCTTGGTAACGGTTGCTAGGCAACTACCCGGAATTGACTGGAAAATGTAAATATAGCTTATAGCGTCGTAATTCAACCTCAGTGATTGCGTTTTTTGATGCAGGTACTACCCTAACGTGAAATTTGAGATATACCCGACCAGAATAGTGAACCAAATATCCCATTTAAGGGTAGCAACGGTTGCTAAGCAAATACCACAACTGATCGAATGACATAATTGCACTAACCATTCAGTGGTATGTTTTGCCTTAATTTAGACAGTGTCTAGTCGCATGGTGTTGGTTATGTTGAAAGGGGACACCTACCTGAAACTGTGCAGGCATGATATATGCATGCACGGACCACTGATCATTGTAAGATCGGGAGACTTTGCCACCCGATCTCGCCTTAGAAACGGTTACTAGGCAACTACCCAAAATTTGCAGGATAAACAAATTCTAGCTTATAACGTTGTAATTATACATCAGCGAATTGCGTTTCGATGCAACCAATATCCTAATGTGAAATTAAGATATACCTGACCATGCGCGAGTAAGTCAACTTGATATGCGATAGACTTTTTGCTGCATGTGGCACAACAGAGACTGATATTACAGAGACCAGAAACAACGTAATTTCCCGTAACATATCGTGGCCCCATTGTTCAAGTAAGCTGTCTAGATTGTGTCTACTATACTAACATGTGAAACATGCAACAAAATGTCAAATATAGCGCCACATTTAAAAATGAATTATAGTCTGCGCCCATGCGCATATTTTCCTAGCCATTTCTAGCGGGCAGCCAATCCATATAGACACCTTTGCCAGCGCTGACTTCAATAGGCCAATTTAAATATATATATTAGTGGGTATGTCGTGTATAAGTACGTTATAAACCATTTATTTGTCATTGCGCTAGTCTGCGCATGCGCGAATAAATCAACTTCATATGCGATAGACCCTTCCCCATATGTAGCAGAACACTGGTTAATATACACGAGGGTAATTTAAACTGAAATTGTGTGTCTAAATTACGTCTGTTCTGTACACACACGGGGAACACGAAATTATATGCCGTAAATATAGCGGCATAGTTCGCTTAAAATATCGTATGTTTTTGTAGATTATATGCTATGCGCATGCGTATATATTTCTACCCGATACTAGCGGTCAACCATTCCATACGCACCATGGGCGCCGCTGACATATGTGGGGGCAATTTAAATATAAATCAGTGGGTCAGACGCTCGTTATACTATATATAAATTTGCTACCGAATCATGTCGTCGCTGCACCGAAATATCGGTGTTACGGGATATAGTCACGGTTCGTTTGCACCTAAATATCGGTGTTACGGGTTCAAAGGGTTAACTAAGGATTTTTGTTGAAATTTATCTGTCAGAAAATCCCTACAGTGAAACATGGGGAAACCACGTCCCAGTGTCAGACGTATCCAGTTAATATACAGAAATGTTATAGCCAATTGTATTGAATGGAATTGTTGTATTCATTTTATCTCTCATACTGTAGGAGCTTTGTAGTTATTTAAGAAAAAACACATCAGTTGTTACTAGTATGGCAATAGTAATGGCGGCCTAGACAACAGCGGTATTTTTCGGCGGGAAATTATATTGATATAAACTCCATAATAACTGGCAGATCGGCTTCAAATCAACACCAAATGAGTTGTAACCAACAACATCTATCTAAGTATTGACATTCTATGCCGACAAACTTTTCGTTACTTATAAAATAACACTCCGAAAAACGTGTTTCCTAATTTCGAGGTAAACAATGCCAGGTAAACGACCACCAGCCAGCTCCACTTCAAGCGCCAGTGGCAACGACAGCATCATCAAAGATAAGACCAAAGATAAAAGCAGCACAGCACCACCAAAGAAATTCAAACAGTCAGACATTGGACAATCTGGTCAACAGAAGATCTCATTTGCGAAAGCACACTCTGATAGTGATAGCTCGGACACTTCCATTGGTAAGGTGCTTGCAGAAATGAACGCCAAGCTGGATAACTTAGTCACTAAATCGGACCTTGAAAAGAGCATTGAGCCACTTGTCACGACTGAAAGTTTAAATAGCATCATAACAAACCTGAGGGGAGAGTTCGACAAAAAACTGGAGGAAGTGAAGGACGTTTGTGATAGTAATGTTTTTGACACCGAAACCCGGATGGACCAAATGGATTCTAAGCTGATTAAACTTACGAGTGAGGTCCAGGACAGGAACAATGAAGTCAGGGAGTTAAAAGAGGAAATGAGAGAGTTGAAAGAAAAACACAACAGACTTGAACAGCAAACACGAAAAGACAGCATTCGTGTTTTTGGAGTGAAAGACGACAGTGCCTCAGAAACAATTGATCAATGTGAAAAGAAACTTATGAAAATTATGCAGGACAAACTTCATCTCCCAATAGAACAGCGCGACATTAGCATTGCGCATAGAATTGGTAAATTTGCTGCAATTCAAAAATATCCAAGAAGTGTTATTTGCCAATTTGTTTCTAGAAGAGCTAAGAATGATGTCATAAGAGAAAGGAAATTGTTAAAGGGACAAGGAATCGTGATTAAAGAAGACTTGACAGACATAAACAGTTCCCTCCTAAAAAATGCAAGGGAATCCTCATCGGTGGAAGATTCCTGGTCTGTCGGTGGGAAAATTTACGTAAAATATAACGATAAATCAAAAAGCATCAAACAAATCTCAAAATTGAGTGACATCTAAATTTTGACATTTCAATATACACATATATCAACTCCAATTATATTAGATATTGTCAGTCTGGTCTACTAAATTCTAATTAATACTACATTCAGTAGTATCTACAAAAGCTTGCAAATAAACAAATTGTGATATTTCAATGAGCCATTTGACAGGCTTATTGTTGACCAAAGAAAACATGGTTATCTGTCTCAAACAGTTAGTTAAACTTAGCACATAAACATTGTGCACATCATCACTTTCCTGTTCAAAACACTTAAAATCAGTTTAAGTGAATACATCATGAAGCAAACCTGACATAATCAATCTTTAAACATTCATAATATGTCACTAAATTATTATATCTGTTCGATGCCTAAGACACCTGTACTCTCAATGTCTCATTAACACAATACAAGGGCTACAATAATGTGGTTTCCTTTAATCATCATATGCCTAAACAACTACATTTATAACTCTGTACAATGTCAATTACTGTGATACCGTATGTCAATTTATCATCATATTCTTTAAATAACTTTCGACCAGTTCACCTATGTCCCTTTAACAACATTTGCGTGCTAGAAATGCAAATTGTATGTCGCGTCATTCAATAAACTTATTTTATCCTTGAATTGGCTCACCAATGTCCCTTTAATAACTTTTGCATGTTACAAATGCAAATTGTATTTTGCGCCAATCAATTAACTTATTTTTTCCGATTTAGATAAAGTTCGGCCAGTTCATCTATGTTCCTCTAGCAACATATGTATTATCAGAATTATACAAAGCGAATCACGCCATAAGCTTCTTAAGACGGCACGTTATTATAAAAAATTGCCTCATGAATGCCATGTGCCACTTTAAGTTAACAACATATGTATTATCAGAATTATACAAAGCGAAACACGCCATAAGCTTCTTAAGACGGCACGTTATTATATAAAATTGCCTCATGAATGCCATGTGCCACTTTAACTTACCTAGCAGTAAGAAGGAATGATAAAAAATCAAATTGTATTCATTACTGGAATCATACACGTGTAACATGTATGTTCAATGACCCTTTAAATTAGTATAATACATGGGCTACAATTGTGTGAGTTCCTTTAAATACCATATGCCCTTAAATATTGCTTGACCTGTCCATCCATGTCCCTTTCACATGCTACAAGTATGTCACGCCCCTCAAATATAATATTTTCCCTTAAAATAATGCATATTATATACGTTAAAATATAAAAAGTTTCACGAATGGAATGTGTCACTTTAATTTTTGATGCAAGATTGAATCAACACATATGTATTATCGGATCATAGTATCATCATACAAAGCCAATCATGCCAGAAGCTTCTTGATACAATGCGTTACTATATAAAATTGCATCATGAATGCCATGTGCCGCTTTAAATTACCTAGCAGTAAGAAGGAATGATGAAAAAACTAATTATATTTACCACAGGAATTATAAACATAGCGACATGCCTGATGTATAATATTTTGCGCTAAAAATAGGGAAAAAAGTTTAATGAATGGAATGTGACACTTTAATCATTGATGCACGAATGAACCAACGCATATATATTATTGGTATCATACAAAGCGCACCATGTGTTCAAAACTGGAATCATACACAGAATACCATTTCCAGACGTCCAAGATTTCTGCGTTAAAATTGAAAAAAGTTATATGAATGGCATGTGTCGCTTTAATCCTGGATAATCGAATGAATCATCATATACAGTAATGCCCTAATTAATCGATTCCATAGCCACAGCAGAGTTGTGGGTGGCTTCTCGCGTTTTGGTGGGGGGTATGGCTTGTTGCCATTCATCTGAGAGCTCTCGCCGAGAGCTTCCCGATGGATGGCGGCGGGCCATGTTTCCGACGGGGTCCTGAGGGGTTGCTCGTGCTAGATGCTAAATGGAAAAAATATACATGTATTTAATGCTGGAATCATACACGGAGAACCACTCCAGACATTTAAGATTCTGCACATAAATATTAAAAAGTTCTATGAATGCCATGCGTCGCTTTAATCCTAGATACTCGATTGAATCATCATATACAGTAATGCCCTATTTAACCGACTCCATAGACACGACAGAGTTGTGAAATATATTTGCGATCGGCTTTTTTGCGACGCATTGTCCCAATTTTGGGCATTTTGACTTCTACTGATGCAACACCACTCTCATCCGATATATCCAGTGTTATCACTGAGTCTGCTGTGATGCCGTCTATAGTGCCATTGCAGTGGTCAATGTCTCCTTAACTGGTTCAGTGCTGAAAGCCCATATTTGGACCCTATGTAAGAGTGCTGGAAGCCCATATATGGGCTTTGGCAATGACACTGTCTTGTTTAGTCAAATCTTGTTTAGTTTAATCATTTAAATAGCGTTTGTCAGGTAATATTTCAGAAATATTGTTACAAATATAATTAAATTGGGACATTATGAGGTTTGAATGGATGCCGACCAATAAAACTGTCAGAAAAGGTAAGCTCATAACCATAACCTAATCAGACATCCAGGCTCATATTGATAACCTACTTTGACAAACAGACAACCAGGCTCTTAACCATAGCCTAATGAGACATCCAGGCCCATAACCATTGCCTAATGAGACAACCAGACTCATAATCATTGCCTAATGAGACATCATGACCATAGTCTAATGAGACATCAAGGCTCATAACCATAGCCTAATGGCTAATGAGATATCCAGGCCCATAGGCATAGCCATAGCCTAATGAGACATCCAGACTCATAACCATAGCCTATTGAGACATCCAAGCTCATAACCATAGCCTAGTGAGACGTCCAGGCTCATAACATAATCACAAATGCATATATATGGGGGATCAAATTTGAGAAAAGAGTGCAATTATCAACTCCCGAGCATAAAATTCAATCATTTTCTGTTTGTTGAAATATATATACGCATTTTATTACGTGTATGTAGGATATTTAGCAGCGAACCAGTTAAGATCTCCCAAATTGGCTTCGGTTTTCAAAACTGCTGGAAGAATGTCAAAAGCGAGCAATTTGTCTTTCTGGAAAACTAATGACAATATTGCTACAACATCCAAAATTGCTTTAAATACACAACACACCAGGAGAAATTTATAGTTCAGTAGTTTATTCAAGAAACCCTGTAACTTGGGCTTGATTTTCTTGTAATTCGGATCTGCTATACTATCTTCAAATACTTGAATTAGAATAACCCAGTTATATTCTCATGGCCTTCCTGTGGTGGTCGACAAACCTGGTGGATGTTATTTTTGGAAATTTGTATACAGTAACATTCTGGATACTGGCAGCCTGTTTGAAATGCCGTGTGAACTTTCCCGATTGTTTGAAAAAAGTGTACAAAGATATTAAGAAATCCTCAACCTGTTCCATGTCCTTTTCTTTGAGCATTGAATCTTTAACGGCCAATTCTAGTCGATGTGCTACACAGTGTATGTTCACAAGCCAGGGCCTTTCCTCTTTAAAGCGCGTTAAAAGCCCTGACTTGCATCCGAAGTTGACGGATGCGCCATCTGCCGCTGCAGCGACTTCCGCGTACCGATATTTGTCTGCAGGTATATTAAGTTTATTCAGAAACACATCGTCTATAGCAGTTTTCAAAGTTTCTGCATTCGCGTCTCCAAATGAGTCCAAATCAACTAATGCAACAACCATATACATGGGTTTCCCATCATGGACAACTTTCACGAGTACGAGTTCTTTCTCGGCGCCAGTCTTCCTGGCTTGTGATCCATCTGACATAACGGTGAATGCGTTTACTTCGCACAAGATTTTACTCATTTTCTCCTTGATCGTGTCAGCAATAAAAGATATGATTTCCCTCGCACAATCGGATGAGTCCGCTCCTTGAATCAGATTAACTCCATTTGCTTTCTGTACTTTCACCATAGTGTTAAAAGTTCTAATCGGCTGTCCGTCAGCCGCTAGAAGATAAGCTGTCTTCAATAACTTGCGGTAAGCTTCCCGTGACTGCTGTTTTAAGACGCCAGCAATACTTTGTTGCTTAGGGTTCACGGAACTTACGACTTTGCTGGTAGTTGGAATGTCCGTCGATGTAGGTTTATCACTTTGCGAATCTGCAGAAACATTGATGAAGTCGCCACCCATCTCCTTTTCAACATCTATACCTATCTCGTGTGCTTTTGATGTCAGGTGTCTGTGGATAGTATACTTCGAGACATACTTTGTCCCCGTTATATACTTTTCAATGTCTGTGATCGCTTTTCCTCGTAATTTGTCATGTTTCTTTATGTGCTTGGCGTGACGAGCACACGTCTTACACCAGATTTCATACACTATCTCGGTTCCGTGAGAATCTTTTGTAGTTTTATAACCGATAACGGGTCCTAGGTTCCAATTAATGAAGGTTTTTAACTGGACAGTATTTCCCTTGAGCTTCTCCGCCATTATCGGTTGAAAGATTAGAATCTGATACAGTTTACCGACAGTTAGCGTGTGTGGTGGCTACAATTCTCAGATAACTGAGTGATTGATATCACGTGACAAAGGACACATCAAAGGGTGCCGACTGCCGACTGGATAGGCCCGACACGACACCATGTAGCAACATTTCATTCAGTTTTTCTGCAAGCTGAGATAAACACGTCACATGCTCCCTGTGCCGATGATCGACGTCACATGTGGAGCAGTGGGCGGCACATCAAAGGCCGGGTGCCGACTGCTTACTGTACAACATAGTGGCGAGGTCAACTGATCTCCTGGACTAGAAAATTCAAATTAATCCGAAGCGCGACGCTTGCAAGCTTGCAAAATCAAATGGGTCTTTTTCAATCGTGCGCCGAATATCGCCGAGGAGTGTGATTAATTACTCGCCAAGATTTAATTTCAGGCGTGCTATGGTGCGCGAGCGCGATCGCACGCCTCATAATCGAAGGCCTGCTAGATATCTAGAATTTTCCATATTGGCCTAGCATCATACACTCATGAATCGTGATGAATGGCATACACTGCCGTATTACCTTATATCTACATGTAAGTAGTACAAATGAATCTACATATACATGAATACAAATTCCATGATGGGTCACAAAATCTTTTGTTTTACTGACTATTACACAACACACAATGTATACCAGACTTAAACTGGATGGTGCTTTATAATAGATAAATTACCCATAATATGAAATGTGCCACTTTAACTGTGAATGTATGAATGAATTGACACATACGTACTATAACTAATTTGTACCGGTGTTTAGATTATAGATAAAATGTCTCTTGATGGCTTACATGTAGGCCCCTTTATATATACCCTTAGATATGCGGATTAATCAGCACATACATGTACACATCCCATGATGTGTCATAAAAGTTTATGTATGACATGTGTCACTGTATATACTGGAATCACACTCAAAGCATTATGTCAGACTTAGAACCCTGCTTTAATATAGAAATTTTTTCATAAATGGCATGTGCCAACTACCCCTTACTACATACATACATATAGGCCTACACATTCATGTACTGTATACCTCTTTGTATTTACTGGAATCATGATATCAGTCAGTAATATTATCTTTCCACATTACTTGTATTTTTGTATATACTATATAGACAGCCCTCTAAATTCAGATTGTTTGGCTTCGGCAATCCGCTACGGCAACAGTATGCCGTGCCCCAGTTTGCTTCAGCAAATTGCTTCGGCAATGCTGATTGCCGTAGCCAATTATGAAGGCTGTATAGATAACCACAAATAAGATATTATAATATGTCAAAAGGATAAAACAGAAGATATGCATTCATGTGCATATACTCAGGTATATAAACATACACAACTTCTAATTGGCTATACCGGTATATATAGTAATTATTAATACTTACTTCACATTATGGTAGCCTACATATTGTACATTGCATTTGTTCTTAATGGACATGACTGAATCTGCGTACGCCTTCTGCTAATGATGTTTGCCAGTCTACTCAATACTGGGTCAATGGGTTAATCGCCTGCACTGGATGCATATTATATCTACCACGTGTTTCAGTCGAATCCATTCTTATAGCATTGAAGGCATCATGAACTGTCTTGAACAACAAGTGCTTCACGTTTCCTCAATCCGAATGAATGAATGAATGTAAACTCAGAATAACTTTTATAACAAACGAGAATAGAAATTAACTCAAATTTGATGTCTTCCTTCCACACGACTCACGAGAGAGCGCAGCGAATTCACGAATGCGAGGTCGTCGAACTGACCTTTGAGGCTGTGACGTTTATTGTTATTGAAATAATTATGTCATGTTGTGGTACAGTCAGGTCCGAAACATTCTGAGCACAATTAAGTGCACTCCATTAAGAAGAATTAATTAATTAATTAATTTAGACTTCTTTTGAAGACAAATTAGACTTTTTCAAAGATAATCAGAAGTTGGTGTATCATACATGTACATACACTCATGTATGCATTTTCGTGCTTTATTCATAATACGTTCTTGTTTATGTATTTTCAATATATTGGCTTAGCCTACCCTCATGCATTTAGCCATAAAGGCCTATGTTTTATGGAGTTATCTCTTTACATCATGCCGTAAGTCCTCGTTGCGAGTCAAGATAGACTGCATGCACGTCATGTCACAAATATGCATTTTTTGGCAATACTCACATGAGAAAATAACACGTGGAACTTAGAATTTTAATTAACCGTCGACTGAATCGTACTCGAGGACTTACTTTCAACATATATACCCGCCGAATACAACACATCATTAAAATAATATGTACTTCATATTACGGTTAGCTCTAGTAACAATGCACGGACTATACATATTCATGCTTGCATCTTTAATTCATTCTGAAGTGGAGGGTATATATTTCATTCATTCCATTATAGGTCTTATCCATGGCTACACATAACGTAAATCTGAGTGAGGTTCGGGATTCTGATGAATATAACTTTACAATGAAATGGAACGAAGCGGAACAGGAAAATGACGATTATTTAAATTCTGCTATTAATACCTGCAATGAATGTGCATACATTTCACCATCACATGCTATAGATCAACCAAATAAAAAATCTAAATTTTCAATATTCAGCCTCAACTGTCGAAGCATTAACGCGAATTTCGATTCATTGTGTAATCTCCTGTGCGACTTAAAGTCGAATAATAATTCATTCGACGTTATAGCTTTAACGGAAACATTCAAAATACGACAAACATCACACTTTCAAATACCGGGATATCACCCTATGGAATTCAAGTGTAGACGACGATGATGGTGGTGTGTGTCTTTACATAAAGAATCAATCCACTATAAAAATCGACCAGACCTTAGTGAATTTATTCCACACGTGATAGAAACAATATTCGTGGAAATTAACCCAGGAAAAAATGACTCGGATAATCGGCTGCGTTTACAGACCAAATACCGCACCAAAGGCCAACATTGATAAATTTTTGAAAAAATTCGACGATATTCTAGAAAAAATTAATAACCACAAATCATCAGGAGACTTTAATATTGACCTCCTCAATTTCAACTCGCATACAAAAACGAATGATTTCATAAATAACATTTTCACAAGAGGATTCGTGCCAAGGATAACTAAACCCACTCGAATGACTGATCATTCAGCAACTCTTATCGATAATATATATACCAATAATCTACACGGCGAATGTAAATCTGGTATAATCACATGCGATGTATCCGATCACTTCGGCATATTTTATTCAGAATCTAACCAAAAGAGACAAAACAGCACCAATAATAACGAAACTTATCACTAATCAAAGAAGTTTTAGTTCTGATAACATAATTAGATTTAAAAATCTTTTAAAATCTTGTACCTTTGACTCCGTCACATCTTGTAGAAGTGTCGACCAAGCATATGAAATCTTCTTAGATATCTATATGAATACATATGAACTAGCTTTCCCCATCAAAAGTCGACATATACCCAAAAAATTCATAAAACGCGAACCTTGGATGACATCTGGATTGATTAAGTCAAGTATTGTTAAGAACCAGCTATATTTACGCAAATTGAATAAACCCACGGAAACGAACGTAAATAAATATTTGAGTTATCGTACCTTATATAATAAACTAATCAGAAGGAGTAAAAATATATACTATACAAATATTTTAGAAGTAAATAAAAATAACTTAAAGAAAACATGGGAAATACTTAAGGGTGCATTGAAGATAAATGGAAACACAAATAATAGTACAAAGACCTTTACTGAAAACGGAATTTAACTTGAAAATTCCAAACTCATATCGGAAAAGTTCAATGACTTTTTCTCAAAAATTGGGCGGGAAACTAGCCAACTCAATGAACATGAAAATGACTCTCACTTTACAGATTTTCTTCATAACCGCAAACCAGACGACATCAATTTCAAAATAATTCCGACCTCTATACAGGAGATCATCCTCACATGTTTCTCTATGACTGGGAAAGTATCAAGGGATTTCAACGGTATATCAACTAAACTTATCAAGGAAACAATTGAGGAGATAGCCCCAGCATTATTGCATATTTTTAACTTGTCCTTAGAGCATGGAATAGTCCCTAACAAAATGAAAATTTCTAAAGTAGTCCCAATCCCAAAAAATAATACCACTCATGAAATCTCCAACTACAGACCTATCAGCATTCTTCCAGCTATCTCTAAAATTCTCGAAAAAATAATGCATAAACGATTACTAGACTTCTTAAATGAACAAAACATACACACCAATACGGCTTCTGTCCTAATCATTCAACCTTCCATCCTGTATTACACCTCCTCGATCAAGTTGTCTCAAATAATGACAAAATGACAAGAGATTCCACTTTAGCCCTATTTCTCGACCTCTCAAAAGCATTTGACACGATAAATCACGATATCTTACTTCATAAACTAGATCACTAGATCATAATTGGCTACGGCAATCAGCATTGCCAAAGCAATTGCTGAAGCAAACTGGGCCACAGCATACTGTTGCCGTAGCAGATTGCCGAAGCCAAACAATCTGAATTAAGAGGGCTGACTATGGCATACGGGGCACAGCATACTCATGGTTTCAGAGCTATCTGCAAAATAGAAGGCAATATGTTGAACTCAATGGTACCAAATCTAAATTAACGGAAGTGACATGTGGAGTGCCCCAGGGTTCAATACTGGGACCGATAATTTTCTTAATTTACGTTAACGATATGTCCAATTCGACAACCATGGATATCTTATCATACGCGGACGATACGACTCTAGTAACTGGTAGAAAAAATGGCGTCCTTGTAGAAAGTTATGTGAATAATGAGTTACGCAACATATTCGCTTGGTGCTGTAGCAATAAGTTAGTGATCAATACTAAAAAAAGCAACTATATGCTAATACACCCAGAGAACAATGATGACAAATGGAACTTCATAAAGGTTTACTTAAATAATACGGAACTAAATAAGATAGGAAATCTTGAGCACGAATCCTCCACAAAATTCTTAGGAATCAATATAGATGAAAACCTGACCTTCAAAAAACATGTGTCCTCTGTTTGTTCTAAAATGGTGAATGCCATATACCACATCAATAAAGTTAAACACTTCTTTCCTGGTAGCGCACTTAAAACATTATATTATGCTCTAATACAAAGCCATCTTGTCTACGGTGTTCAAATATGGGGACACGTCCCAGCGGTAAAAAAAATCTTCATGCTTCAAAAACGCGCGATACAAGTTTTATGTAATAAGAAATATAGAAGCCACACAGAACCTCTTTTTAAAAAAGAAAATATACTCAAAATCTACGACATCCACAAAGTGCAAGCGGCTGTTTTCATGCATGATTGGTATTATATGCACTTAATAGAATCATTCACCGACATGTTTACGAAACGCAAAACCGGACCAAACACCCGGCAAAAGCACCCACTATTTTTTTTTAAACCAAGAACATCTTGGTCCCAACAACTACCATTCCATTCTTATCCAACTATATGGAACAACTTAGATAACGAGTTTACATCATACCAATCCAGACACACATTCAAACGGCGTTTACATGCCGACTGCATTAAAAAATATGCTGCAACAATCAAAGATGTCCCGACTGTGTGGTAGCTCGTCAATAAGTGACTTCCCCTATATCGCAATCCACAGCCTCACTCAGCACATTCCCACTCGACTTTCAAGGAACATCCCACTGACAAGAAAGAGACAAACCATTGAGTAACCAATAATCGATTTATCTAGACGTATACCCTCCATGCATATAATCCAGTTAAATGCAACCATTGTGAGATACATAATTATTTAGCCGTGCATTGTACAATGAATCTTGACCGCCTATCGTAACATCTTTTCATCTTTAAGGGGGCGGCAGTAAGACAGTCTAGCCTGGCTATGCCACCCCCTCGAATATACAATGTAATATTTGTCAAATGTATCATGCATTAATATGTGTATATTTAAATAAAATATCCTATCCTATCCTATCCTATCCTAGTAAATAAGTACTAGTAGTAAATGCTCTATGTGGTGGCTTATGTGTCACTACATTGACACCAAGTCTGGATTTTAATGGATAATATGCATCCGCTTATTTTTTGGCCAATCATTTATGAATTATGGCTCAACACATTATTCTTAAATAAAGGGCTGATTCTGTAAGTAAAAGTAAAAAAAAAAACCCTACCTTTCAGTACCTGACCCTATTTTTATACCCCCGCAACGAAGTTAGGGGGGGTATACTGGAGTCAGCTTGTCCGTCGTCCGTCCGTCTGTGGACACAAATTTGTCCGGAGTTTTTCTCAGTCGTTTTTTGATCAATTTCCGTGAAACTTGGTACAGACATCAACCACCATGGGAACCTGTGCACCTGTGATTATGACGTCTGTCGGACTTAGAAATATTTTTGCAACATGCATAATTTTGTCCGAGCTTTTATTCCTACATTTTTCAGTCAATGTTTTTTAATCTTGGCACTGATATTTAGTACCATGGGAACCTGTGCACCTGCGTTTATGACGTCTGTCCGACATTTTTTGTGTGGAGTTATTCCCCTTTTTCGACTTAGAAATTTTTTCGCAACATGCATAATTTTTTCCAAGTTTTTATTCCTACATTTTTCTGTCAATAGGTTTAAGATTAGGGTTATGGTTGTACACCTGCAATGGGAACTGATATTTTATTATTTTAACTAAATGTTTACTGACATGTGAAACATCTTAGTATTTTAAAAACAGGGGGGGTATCTGTAGTCCCATTGGGACAGTCACACCTCTAGTTTTGGCCTAACCTTTTATTTACTTTTACAGGTTGTGGTGCGGACTGTCACCTACCATGTCAGTAATATTTTTTTTGAAAAAGCAAGAACTTCTGGTGTTGAAATCATTGGTCAGGTAAGTTGTTTTGCTCTCTCTCTCTTTCCTAAAGCCACAGATTTTTTTCACAGGAATATGGCAGAGAACGTGCTGAGTTGCCTGTATTTGCATATAGACTGTAGTCTGGCTACACTGCTCGTCAATTTGATCGCCATGTACCATGGCATAAAATGTTAGGTGTTATTTGACATACAAATCACAAAATTTATTCATAAACCAATTGCAATACCAACTTTGGTGTCAGCCCTCTTAATTCAGATTTTTTGGCTTCGGCAATCTGCTATGGCAACCCATTGCCATGGCCCAGTTTGCTTCAGCAAACGGCATTGCTGATTGCCGTAGCCAATTATGAGGGCTTATAACTGCTGAATGGCTACGATTTATTGACTGTGTTGACTTTACCAGCTTCCCTTATCGTGACTTTAGAAACAATTCTGTTCACAACTAAATATAATAATTGAATATATGGCAGTTTATTTATATTGGGGATTATAGTAACTGGTGGTACTAAAATGGTGTACATACATTTATGTTCTTCAGAATCTCAATGACTATGTATAGGGACAAGAGGGGAACTCGGAGGATGAGCTTGTTCATTGACAACAAACCCTGTAGTTCAGATTCAATTGGGCTGTTTATTATTATAAACAAAAACAACCAATAATAACTTAAACAAAATATATTGTCAAGAAGGTGGAGGCCAATAACTGCCCTCCCACCGGCTGATATATAACAATGTTCCATAAACATACCTAGCATCAATAATCTAGCTATTGCGCACCTGCTGATATATAACAATGTTCCATAAACATACCTAACATCAATAATCTAGCTATTGCCTTAGTAATAGTGGTAACATATATGTAGCCATAATAAAAAGTTTTGGAATTTCAAGAGACGGATTAGTGAGAGATGAAACATAAATCTCAAGCTGCTAACATAATATTGGGTTGGTAGGGTGGGAAAATGAATCCTGATAATCCAAGAATATGGGAATTATGTTTGCACAAAATTTATATTTTTCTATTCTCGATTGATGGAGGACAAAGAAACTGCGCATGTCCATACATAAAAAGTACATCCTGTTCTTAAAGGGGTACCACCCGAACGTTCTGAATTTAGTTTGATGCTTTGAAAATAAAATTGATTATTTCATAATCAAGGTTGTATATATTCATATTCACTGCAAGCGATGTGAACTGTCGCGGATGTCATTAAATCTTCATTGTGTAAAAAACAGAAGCCTCCTTTGTTTTCACAATACAAATCAACAAAACAATTTGTCTCTACAGCACGAATCCTTATTCACTACAGCGGTACAAGCATACTTATGGCTTTGACATAAGCTGTGAACTAATTATACTGCTAATTTCCTGTCTGTTTAATTGATGTTACACCAGGAAGGCTATTTGCTCATTTTGCGTGACTAAGGAAAAGGTTCGATATAAACAAATCCCATCTAAGGTTTCGAACCGGACCGAATCATCACAATAGTTTCAAATCGAACCGAATCTCGAAGAGCAGGGGACTAGACAGCACGAACCTTGATCCTAACTGATTCATGATTCACATTTATGTGAAATTTATTTCAGAAGAATTCATTCCCCTCGAATTTGGATATTAAAAATTTATTGCGCGCGCCTTCTAGGCTTGTATTCTAATCCATATAGTTCAGTGTGAGGGCTTCTAGGACTATGAGGACAAATATTATTTTGAAAGTACAACTAATTTTTCCTAAAAAGATAGCTCAAACACTGAACTATCATAGATCCCTCCCATGGTGGTGCCATTCCAAAGACCATGTACGACTCACCACTTTCGTGATTGAGTAGGAAATAAAACTGACAGTTCCCAGTCAAAACACAAGCTATTATACTGGCGGCATTAATGCATGACCAATCCGAGCAGGTGTACTGGCCGGGTGGCGTCAAAAAGTTTAACCCCATTCCTCCTGTAGGCAAAAAGGTAGTAATATTATCCATATAGTTCAGTGTTCGGGCTATCTTTTTAGGTTTCAAAATAATATGTTGATATAATTTATTAGTCCCCATGTCATCTGAGGTGAAAGGCACCTACCGCATGATATTCCCCTGGTCAACTGACCCCTGTGTACCAATTTTTCTACATGTTGTCTAAGCTGATAAGGAACACTCTTTATTGCTAATATTTGTTTATCAATGCCCCGTTAAGTCATCTGAGGTCAATGGCACCTATCCCATGACACTCATCGGGGTCAATATACCCAAGATTCCAACCAAAACCAAGATTTTGAGTTTATAATTAATAATTATTTAGTTAAAGTTAATTGCTAGTGCTCTTTTAAAGACATCTGACGTGAACAATCACAGGGTACAACCGATTGGTCGCCCATAGCCAGACAAACAAACAAAAATGTGACCCGCCATATCAAATCCAGTCGGAAGTCGGGATTTTTTTTACCCTGTGCCAATGCATTCTCTTATATATGCGAGTCGACCATAGGTCGCCTCGCATATATAAGAGAATGCATTGGCCTAACAATTTTTATCATGTTTTTTAAATAAATGTTTCTTACAATTTTTAGGACATAAAATAAAAAAACATCCATTACTCTGCAGGGAGCCCCACACATATAGAAGCACATAGAAGAGTGTCGTTTGCTCATGTTTGTCTGGGGCTCTGTATGGGTGAAATTATAAAATTGTTAAAGAATACAAGAACAAATTATTAAAATTGTAAAAAATTGTTAGGCCAATGCATTCTCTTATATATGCGAGGCGACCTATGGTCGACTCGCATATATAAGAGAATGCATTGGCACAGGGTAAAAAAATCCCGACTTCCGACTGGATTTGATATGGCGGGTCACAATTGAGATGGCAGTGCTCATCTCTATGATATCCTTTTTTTCCAATTATTCTTAAATGTTGTTTAACATACATTCCAGATAGTAATTCCATCAGGTATGACTGAGCCAGAGAGCTTGGCATTGTACATGAAGAAAATTAAGGACTTGAATGTGCGTATTATTTTCGGGATGGTGCCAAAACCTGATACCAACATAATGGTGAAGGAAGCGATTAGGTATGTTTCTATCAATACATTATTTACTAACAAGCATGTAGACTTTTCACAGCCCTTATTATGTAAATGGGACAAAGGTGAAAATGGATTTTACTCTTAATGAATGAATAAATTCTTCGGGACAACCTACTGGCCACATCCCTCATCCAATCATCACCAAACTTCATGTGGATCTTTGGGGTGGTCTCTCGATTTGATCTGTCAATGTTTTTTCTCAAAGTCTGTAAATGTTTGTTATGGAGGTTCATCATCATGACTGCTTACAAAATTGGGACAAATGATGTTCACAGTTTTCATTTTAGAGTTATCCTTCTTTGTTTATCTGGAAATCTTTTGTTTTGTCTGCTCAAGCAGATAAACAAACCTGTACCATTATTTTGGGGGAGACATCGACACATTTGAATGTTGCCAATATACAGCGGTGTTTCTGGAAGTTACCATCCATCACAAAAAGTGGCATTTCATATACGCTGTGATATGCGATAAAATGGAGAGAAAATGACAGTCATTTGAATATTATAAAAGTGCTGTGGCAAAGCCATGGAAAACAGATGTATCCGCGGCATGGCACTTTATTCCCAATTTCAAGGGCTGGGAAGTGTACATACTACCATACGGAAAATAACCATGCATGCACATGAGAATGTGATTATTTTTTAGCGAAAATCACAATGCGGCTTTGAAGCTAAACAGAACTTCAAATAACAGAGGTCATACCTACACTAGTTCTAGGGAGCTGCAAATATTCAGAATTTGAAATAATATTCAATTGACCTGAGTATTTAATTTTGATTCGACAATGACGGCAGCGAATATCACCATTTATCTTCGTGGTACTATATTATGTCAGAATATTCCCTACACATGAATGTAAACACAACCACTCATGCAGGGTGTAGTTTGTCTGGAGGGTTCCTTTTAGCTTGCTGACCATCCTCCGTCTTAGAAAGAAGTTACTTAGCACTGACTTTGAGTGCTTACAGATCATATTTTGATGAAATACACCTGAAAACAACTGATTTCTATGCGAGGAATCGTTATATACACTAGGTTATTTACCAGACTCAAAACATGGCCCGGGATTTCTCGCTAATCGATACCAGTCACCAAACTGATATATTTTATTTGATATTTGATTCGATTCATGAATACTGTGCAGTATTCAATTTTTTAGTTGATTTGATCATATTCGGAATATTTGCAGGACCCTATTAAATTAGTTAGTATATTCTTGGTACAGTTTTGAATGGGTTTTACCTTCTAAATCCTCCTGAATTTGTATTCTATATAAATCCAGGTATGGCATAAGTGGTCTTGATGGTTATCAGTGGATTTTCTATGGAATTATTTCCTGGAATTTCCCATGGACAAATCCTGGACCATGTGCATCAACTTACGGAATGGTAAGTGCTTTATAATGGTACTTTATGGCTCAAAATAAAAGTGCAGACCCAAATAAATAGAGCAGGGGGGGAGTTACATTGAAAATTAATAAACGTCAGCCCTCTTAATTCAGATTGTTTGGCTTCGGCAATCCGCTACGGCAACAGTATGCCATGGCACAGTTTGCTGCAGCAAATTGCTTCGGCAATGCTGATTGCCGTAGCCAATTATGAAGGCTGAAACGTGCAAACCCAAATAATAGTGCATGGGGGGGTTTAGTTTTTTTGGACAAAAAGTGTCCGCCATGTTAAAATTCTCGCAGGGAAACAACAATTCTTTACATGTCAAAGTTTTCCCAAAATTCGAAGTGAAGCGTTGTTTTGCGGTGGTAAAAAAATTCAGTTTGTTGATGAATTTGACTATTCCCTTTTGGTACAGAATATTTTACAGAAAAATAAATAAAAGTGCAGACCCAAATAAGCAGCATGCAGGGGGAACTTTCTGCCTGAATTAATAAACATTAATGTATGTTTATTTGGAGCCCTAGAGTATAGTGGGCAGAACAAGATGGTTTGGGATAAATGATAAATATCTATTTATACCACAGCCCCAGTACTGGTACATATTGTTGACCAAGCTTTTAATAAGTTTTTTTCATTTACTTCTTGGTAATTGTTATGAAACTTGACAGATATTTGCCATTGTGGGAATCTGCTCCTGCAATTGTGAGGCTAGTGATCAGAATCATGTAAAGAGTTTTTTTTCTGAATACAACTTAATATGTTAACCCTTTCATGACGGGAGCTGCACTTGTGAAGTATTAAAGATCATGTGCCGGTACATTCTCATATATCGCATATATAAGAGAATGCACTGGCTTACATGGTCAAGGTAAATAATGTTACGCCAATGTAATTTCTCTTATTTATGCGATGCTCTCTATACGATTCCTGCAGTTTTGGATCTAACCACGATTTTGGTTCCAACTCTTAACACGATTTTAATGGTGATTTTCAAGAAAACAACTGGAACATCATGAAAAATGCTAATTATTAGTGCGATTTGCTTAATTGGTGTTTTAAATTCATTATTGAATCAGTTTGTAGCAAGCACAAGGTCGTTCATTTAGCCCCAAACATAGATTAATGCTATTAAATATTGTGCTCAACCGACGCCTTGATCTGTAAAGAATTGGCAAAAAAAAAATCAAACTTCCAACTACAGCAAATACTTACAGAGCCACGAGAAAAGTGTCATCTGTCTTTTTATGATATAAAACTCCAAATTAGAGCAATTGGCTCTGACTCTAATTTTCAATGGCTCCGAGTCTTATCCTGTGCGAATTGAACGGTTCTGACTTAACACAGTACTTGGTGTTCTTTCGTATTTCCCGATAGAGTCTATCACCATTAGCACCTTATCGTCCTGTTCACGGATAAATTAAATAGCAACACCGAATCAACCAAGCTGAGCATATAAACCCAGCGATATACCTGGATATATTCTGAAAGTATACAATGTATATATATGGAAAGTTCCCATAATGAGCTTAACATACCAGTACTATATATGCATGTTCTACATAATGATGTAGGCCTACATGTAAGTCATTAGAATATGTATGTGACACAGGTTTAAAATAGCTGTTTCATTGTATATTATGGAAGGCATATAATGGAGTTTCCCCACATAACTCCAATCACCATTTCACGAGAAAGAATTCATCATGTGAATATTTTATTACTTGACTAGAAGGAATACCAGGGCTAAACAGCTGTTATGTTTTATGCCTCCCCTGAATCGGATGGCTCCTATATATATATAAGTATTGTGGGATTCGACAGCAAAATCTTTTCGGTGCCGCACATCATCCATGATTCTCAGCGGCCCCAGTACAATGGACTTTCAAAATTTATAAATTTTCATGACTCCCCACCGATCACAATCAAAATGTAACTCTTAATGTAACGCGTGATTATATTTCCTGCAAAATTCATTTGAATTGAGCCATCTAGATATTGCTGTATATATTTATAAATTGTTATATAGTGACCTAATTCCCGATGTCAACTCCCCACTGTCTAAAAATTATGATGATGTCTATATACAATTATAACATACAGCCTTCATAATTGGCTACGGCAATCAGCATTGCCGAAGCAATTTGCTGAAGCAAACTGGGCCACGGCATACTGTTGCCATAGCGGGTTGCCGAAGCCAAACAATCTGAATTAAGAGGGCTGTAACATATCAATCGTTTGCATCCAAAACTGCAGGGATCGTTGAACCCCAGTGCTATGGGAGATTCGCATATACAGTCAATTTCAGTTAATTGCATATCGTTTAAATGCATATTTTGGCTATTTGAATAAAATATGCATGCACCAAACCATTTTCTCATAAAAAGACTATTTTTTAATCGTTTATTTGCATAAGGGTCACTGGGTCAGACTCTATTCCGTTTTTATGCATACAAAAATCGCCAAAAATGTTGATGAGAAGGGGTAAAAAGTCACCTCATGGTGCCGAAATTATAGCAATTTGTAAAAATATTTACTTTGAAAAACGTATTTTATGGGAAAACTTAATACAAAGTTGGTAACAATGACCATCGCGAGAACAACGGCAGTTTTATTACACACATGCTTTTCTATCTCTTCTAACATACTTCTGTCCACAGACATTTTCTGTATGCATATGTTTACATATTTCCTTGCGAATTGCATGATTTCTCAAAAATTTCTATATTTATTTGTTTGTTTGAGTTGTGTCTGCTTCATAAAAAAACGGTTGTAAATACATGCAGTTCCAGTTGCAATTCCGATAAGTGAAGTTTCCGGGAATTCCATCAACGAAGAGTCAAGACGCCGACTAAACACATGGCGTTTGTAATCACCGGCGCAATTGATTCCTGGAATTTATGTCAGATTCAGATAATCCTATTGAAAGATAAAATAATATTTCCAAGAATTCTATCAGATTAACAGAATCTGTTGAATTGTGTCAGCTTCAGAAAATGCAAGTTTGTAAACACCTGCGCAATGATTCCAGTTTCCCGGTCAGTTTGTGTTGAAACCGAAAGTGAAACTAAGATTTTCCGGGTAGCTCTAATTACGCAAGATTACGGAAAATAGTTCAGAAATAAATCATCAAATTATTGTCTTAGCAACACAAAGTGATTTATTTTGTCTTAAATTTAAATAACCCATATTTAACAGGTCTTCAATATTTATTCATGCTCCAACTTCTTAGAAATCGCCGGCTTCTGGTAAACAAAACAGCTTCAGTGGCGATGACAAAATATTAATAAAGTCACCGCAAATATGCATGCATTGAGGTGTGAATTTGACCTAATTCCATTAACTGCAGCCCAGGCACAAAATGAAATCATAGCAATGTCAATGAGGTCACTAAAGAAATGCTCCAGACAGGAGTATGTGCTATCAAAACAGTAACCTTTGTTGAACTCTCATGTTGCTTGGGGTCATTTGTGAGCGTACCAATTAAAGAAGGTGTCATACACTATTGGGCTTCAATGTTTAATTAAAACTATATTGGGGCTCAATTCAGCAAACATTTACGTTTGACAGTTTCTACTCAATTGTTTTTGGTGTGATTGTGCACTGATTAATTATCAGATCGTGATTTTATTTAATTTTTGAAGACACTTTATTTCCCCCAAAAAATGTTGCATTTAATGAATAGAATTATGCCTCTTCCCATAGTTCAATATATATTCGTAAATTGCACTCACAAATATGCATGATATATTGGGAAATCAATTTGATTTTTGTTAGTTTTTCTAGTTGGCTACATGGATAGATGGTTGGGTGATAACAAATGTTTGTTTTTGTATTATATTACGTTGATGGCATGTATTTCTTATAGGTATTATATTGAATAAATTACACATGTGCAGTATTTAGAATAGGGGGAAACTGAAAACAGTTTTATTCTTCAACATTACTGCATTTTAGATGATGATATAATATCACATAACATTAAATTGACACAATTTACTATAGATTAGGCTCTTCATATACCTATTTATTTTTAAACAAACAAAATTACCGAAAATAAACGGCATCTACCGTACATAGAATTATCCCCCTTCTCATAACGTGAAACAAACGAAAATAGTATTTTTATATTTTTATCGGGAAACATTGGCGTTTTTCTTACCAGTTCTTGGTGGCTATTAACTGATATTTGGTGGGTAGTTAATGATTATTTGTTTAATATTACATGTGTGTAATGCATTTCTAACTGATTGATTGGATATATTTTAAATATAAACATGTATATAGTGAGTTTATTATCAATGGGGGTTGCCGTTCCCGACAAGAACATGGTTTTATTCTTGAACATTTTACAATCGTAGATGATAATATAATATGGAATAACATTAAATTAATATAGATGAAGCTCTTTAGATATTATTTTTTTTAAAGAAACTAAATTGATGATGAAATTGAATTAACGAAACATGAACAATTCACTGTATTTCTAGACTGATACTGGTGATAGAAAAATGGCTTGTGCTTCATTTTTTCGTGATTTCGGCTTTATGCATATTCGGTTAACTGCATAAGAAAAGCCATGCACCGACGCTATGCAATAAAGCGAAATTGACTGTATAAGAGAATGCATTGACACAGGGTTTTTGCAAAATTTCAGGAAGCTCCTATTCATTAGTGAGAAATGTTCAGACAATAAGTTCAATAAACGACCATAGGCCATGCACTTCTTGTTAATGAGTGTTTGGTAAAGCAGGGGTTAATATAGCCCAATTGTTCTGAGTGTGTGTGTGGGGGGGGGGGGGGTGGTGATTAAAAAATAGTTCGACTGGGACACCTTTAGTTTTGATTACTTTAATAATTTTGTACCATAACTGGATCTGGTTTTGATTCTGAAAATCAGCCACTTTTAGACCATTTAGAAAAAAAGTGCTAGATTTATATCCCCTCTCGACCCTATATTAGTCCTCTCCTCAATTTATTTTATTGGATATCTTCCAACCGTCAAATCATATTTCAATGACCCATTAATCAGTCTATTTTGATGAAATTGGACAACCTAAATCACATTGTATTGATCATATAAGATAGGATACTGCTTCAATATCTAGAAATCTCCATGACCATTTATGTTAGGAAGATTTTTTTTTTTTAACCCTTTACCCAACAGAAGGGCCCTGTGCCAATGCATTCTCTTATATATGCGAGTCGAGCATAGGTCGCCTCGCATATATAAGAGAATGCATTGGCTTAACACATTAAAAATTATAAAATTGTTAAAGAATGTAAGAAAAAATGGTAAAAAGTGTTAAAAAAAGATTTTTTTTAGGCCAATGCATTCTCTTATATATGCAAGGCGACCTATACTCGCATATATAAGAGAATGCATTGGCACAGGGCATAACTGTAACTATCACAATGTGGTCAATGAGCCGGTTCCAATGATATCCATATTTGTATGGTTCTATTGAGACAGACCGAAGATATTTTAGGCTGTTGAAGCTTTATTTGGCCGGTTTGTTGGGTAAAGGGTTAAATTTAAAAAAATAAAATTCGCCCTCCCGCCCCATTTCTCTGAAAAAGTTGGATGTAAATCTAGCAAATTATTTATATCGGCCTGTTATAAATTCTGATAAATATATAAAAATGACTAAAATGTCATTACTTGACTTTACATCTTCTCAATTCCAGCCAATTTGCACCATTGGATTCCAAGGAGCACTTGCATTTTCTTCATTTTACAAGATCTCTGGATACCGATCTGATGACTGGATTCGTGTAATGGCCTACCATATGTATGTAGACAGATCTGCCTACCCCGGAAGAGTGAAATATGTTGTGTTTGCTGTAAGTTTGACTCTACAGTAATGCCCTAATTAATCGACTCCTTAACCACAGAAGAATTATGGGTAACTTTTCAGGATTTAGTCGGAAATATGGCTTGTTGCCATTCATCGGAAAGCTCTCCCCGAGACTGATGAATGGCAACAAGCCATATTTCCGACTAAATCCTGAAAAGTTACCCATAATTCTTCTGTGGTTAAGGAGTCGATTAATTAGGGCATTACTGTATATCAGTGAGAAATTGTCTCAGTTTATCAGGCCTACAAATTTGGAGATTTCCTACAATGAAAATGCTGTGAACAAAAAATAAGTTGTGCAGACAGAAATTAGGCTGCCAAGAAGTTTTGTGAAGGTCTTTCTATCACTAATTAATTATCTCAATCATTACTCAATCAATTGCACCAAAACACAATATTCAAAGAATAACAGTTGTTCATCATTAGTGAAGATATACCAGTGGAAGATTGAAGAGATTTAAACACGCTACATTTGCAACAAAGTACAGAGTAACTGAGTGAAAATTAAATGAAGAAAATTGGGAGATTGAACATGCTGAATTTCTAAAACAATTTGTAGGATAAATCATTCTCAGACAGTATAATAAAGTTTCTTCAGGGTTCGCACAGCTAGGCAAGCCTTGAAATAGTGTGTCTGTCATTTGCAGAATGAGGTTCCCAGAGGGTGAATTTAGTGATGCTACCCCGCATAGTGGGCTAGCATTACCAAATTCACCGTCTGGGAACCTCATTCTGCTGAGGTGTAAGCAGAATGAGGTCCCCAGATGGTGAATTTGGTGATGCTAGCCCGCTATGCGGGGTAGCATCACTAAATTCACCCTCTGGGGACCTCATTCTGCAAATGACAGGCACACTATTTCAAGGCTTGCGCACGGGCCTTGAAAAGTACTTGAATTTTCCGCTTGTATTGGAAAGTCCTTAAATGAGTTTTATTCCTTGAAAAGTACTTGAACTTCCCACTAATAGCTTGAAAAGTACTTGAATTCTAGTCATCGCGGAGTTTGATAGGGGAAACAACCGATTCAGTGTCATTTGATCGTGGACTTTCTCTCGGGAACGCAAATCGAACACAAGTACAACGAACTGATGCCTCACTTCATTATGTTTAGCTAGAAGCGCGTAAAGTGATGACGTGTATGCAACTATACCTAACAGGTACCGCATGAACTTCGTGGTGTGCGGGGTGATCCACACAAAGCCAGTTGTTCTGCGTGCGGGGGAAAATCATTTGACCTCAGTAAAATGGGAGAAAGCGCACTGAAATCTCACGCAAAATCGGAAAAACATTGAGCTGCACTCAAGGATTTAACTTCTCTGAAGATGACGGACTATAACCAAAACCAAAAAGTTTCTACACAGGGTTCGCGCTGGCCCAAAATTCCCAGGTGCCAGCACTGTTGCCAATTGCATTATTTTTAGAGCCACTTTATACTTTCTGTTGCCACTTTTTTCCGACTAGTATTTTTTGGTGAAACTTTTGAATTTGGTATTTCAAAAAAAAAAAAACAAGCAAATTACCTATTATATGTATATATTTATTTTATCAATGATGTGCAACAATTAACAAGAAATACAAAGTATTTGGACTATCGGTAATGTCTGAATGTCCGAAGAAATCAGTAACTTTCTTCATTTTAGAAGGATGTTGCGTGTCTGATGCATTGTTGCTGAAATCTAACTTCTGCTTAGGCCATAGGAAGTTGATTCTCTGTTTCTCTGACACCGCCGCCCCCCGAAAAAATACGCCGCTGGGTACTTTTTATAGCCTACCAAAAATAAAAAGTAAAAATTATCCCGCCGCTCGCATTCCGTGAAGTTCGCAATCGACCATTGTTAACAGGTGTGGATAAAGAGGCGCAACTCTATCTCATAATTCCAATCTTTTAATAGATCGAACAAGCCGATGTCCGGAATCTTAATAGAACGCGCCCGATCTACTTCCGCTAAAACAATGGTTGCAATTCTGAATGTTTGCGTGTGGGACGGCAACAAATATCTTATCCCCTGGACTATAGTGAGTGTTGATATCGATGAAACATGTAGGAATTTATCGGAACGGATAACGTCCCAACACGGCGGAAGCATCAAATCCATTTATGTTGGAAAAAACAAAACATCAGACTTCGACTTCGTCTCACCTGAACTGAAAGCCACACAGGTTGCAGACATTTTTTGCTTTTATTTTAAGATCACGGTGACCACCAATACTTCTTCAAGTACTTGTCAACGTGCAACTACCAGTGCGGATGCACCAATGAAGTCTGCATTCAGTGTTCTTATGTTGTTATTTTATGTTATGAAAGTTTAATATATTTTGTTTTTGTCTTGTATTGACACATTCAAAGATGGCTTAGTGAAGCCTGACAAGTTTCAGTATTAATAAAATTTCATTAAAATCAAATCAAGTAGTCATGTTTCAATGTCCGAACATTGGTTAAGGATAAACAAATAAAAACCTGCCTGCCGGGAAATTTTGGTCATAAAATATGGTAATAAAAACCTGCCTGCCGGTAAATTTTGGCCATAAAAAATAAATATAAAAATCTGCCTGCCTGCTTGCTTTGGGAAAAAAAGTGTCTGAGAAACAGAGAATCAACTTCCTGTGGCCTTACTTATTTGCTGTATGTCACAGTTTGTGAAAGCTTTTTTTAATTTTTTTTTGTGAATGCTGAATTACGAAGGACATATTCATGATAAATTATCTAACACCTACTATCAATACACAGCTTCCTAATGATGTAGACTTCAGGAAGCCCTTTGTTTGGCTAATGTTTGTCAAATTGGAGTCAATAGCCGTACTTAGTGTTATTATCGAGTAGAAATTCGAAACCCTTTCACCCCAGCGATAAAATAAGTCGATCTGACATAAGCCGCGAATCTATTATACGCTTTCAATTAGGACCCAATTAACTATGTCGCGACCGGATATCGATGTGTGTTTTGTTTCCGACCGATTGACTGCAAGCTTTATTATATGCAATTGCCAAATGCCAAACAGATAGGTGCCACTTTTTGTAGCCAATCAGGATTTTTTTGGAGCCATTTCATTTTTTTTTATAGCAATTTGCTAAATTGGCAATGGACAGCGCGAACCCTGTTTCTACACCCAGTCCCTGTTCTTTATTAACCCTTTCAGTGCCAAGTCCGATTTTTGTATCAACCCATATTTCCTTGATCATTTTTCAAATTTATTGATTATAATAATGTGATACATTGATGGAAAGAGCTCTAAGAGCTCTTTCCATCAATGTATCACATTATTATAATCAATAAATTTGAAAAATGATCAAGGAAATATGGGTTGATACAAAAAACGGACTTAGCACTGAAAGGGTTAAAGATCAATAGCTCAATGTACGGGTATATGCATCCCACATATAACCAAGTTACGGAGAGTACTGTCCATTGATTGTAGCAGTTTGCATAAGCTTACTAAGCATTTAATTTAGGTAACCTATGGGTTATCTGAATGTATTGCAGGGAACACCAATTTTAAACTATTGGTTACCTAAGCAAATCCAGGGGGAAGAAAAATAGGTTCACGAAATTTTTTGAAATTTGTATTGCAGACCTGATTTATTGTGCCTTGACTTTTGCTTCAATAGTACCTACCAGAACTTAAGTCCTCATGTGTGCATTATTGAGACTGAATGTACATATTTGTAAAGTATATGCTCTCTTTGGATGAGACAGTTCTCTGGATTGGTCTAATTTGGGCATATCAGAGCGATCCTTGGTTTGAACTGTTTGGAGAAAATTGAGAAAGATGGTTTTCGCTATGGGTTGCGGGAATGGAACCCATATGATATAGCCACTGGGGGGGATAGTGCGAATATCCACTAGTATTAGTAAAATAAGTTGATAATTTAAGCCCAAATTCTGAATGTCTACAGTGCTCTTGTGTGTAAAATAAAAGTGCAGGCTGGAATATAAGTATAGGGTGGAAAATTCTGAAAATTTTAATAATAGTGCAGGGCGGAATAAAAGTGTAGAGTGGAACACATTAGGTGACCTAAATTTTAGTAATTAAAATGTGATGTTCATTGTACCTGATAAATTCAAACTTGTTAAAGTGGTGCCAACAGGTACAGTAATGCTCTAAGTAATCGACTCCTTAACCACAGCATAATTATGGGCAACTTTTCAGGATTTAGTCGGAAATATGGCTTGTTGCCATTCATCGGAAAGCTCTCCCCGAGAGCTTTCCGATGAATGGCAACAAGCCATATTTCCGACTAAATCCTGAAAGTTACCCATAATTCTGCTGTGGTTAAGGAGTCGATTACTAAGAGCATTACTGTATATAGTGTAACATGATGGAATATGGTTTCCTTGAACATACTTTGCTAAATTGCCAGGCAGTGCATTAATAGAATACTATATGACTGATATGTCTGACAGTCCTTCGATTTTGAAAAATGCTGGTGCGCAGTTTATTGCTCGCCTGATTTTGGATTCACTGCATTCATGAAAACATTTCTATACCATGAAATATTTGTAGTTGATTTTCATATCCAGGCAGAATCAACTGTTTAGCGATTACCACTTTGATATATTCGGAATAAGGCAATAATAATTGATGTGTATACATATAGTCCTGAAGAAGAATATTTTTCTGCAAAATGATTCATTTGTGATGAGCATTAGCTGGCAAATAAAATTAACTTCGTTTATCATTCCCTGTTGGTTTTATTCAGGCAGATACATATATACATGTGTGGATCGGGTAGGGGAATATATCTGAGGGAAAATTTGCTATATAGAATCTTAGTTAATACCCTCATTTCCAATGATAAAATTGTTTTCATATTTTCTTTGCCAACATAATCTATTTTTCCTTGTAGGTTGGAGCATGGTTTGGAATGGGATATGATGCCACAGTTATTTATGCGAAAACATTTGACAAATTAATCCAAGAACAGAAGACAATCACAGGACCAAACACTATTACAGAGCTGCGAAAGGTGTGTTGTTTAGTGATCTGATACTTTATAGAACGATTTGAAATTTTTATGTAAGAAATTAGTAATCAGAAAAGCTGCAGAGGTTGAAAAGAAAATTCATAATTTCGCTATTTATCTTAATTTGCACAGAACACAACGCGCATCTTAATTTGAGAATCTATTCTTATATTGATTGAGTTGCAGTCGGCACAAGGATATATTCCACAAGAGTGAAAGGTAACTATGTGCTCTTCGCAACAAGTTTGATAAAAATTCAAGATCATGGATGCTAGTTGAGTTCTGTGTTTATTCCACATCCTTATGTCAGTTAGTTAATTCCTTGACTGATCTGCAAAGATACTATGACAGGCCTAGTTTTGTTGTATCGGCCAATAGAAGAATCAGAGAGTAGATTTGCTGATCGTTTTGCATCCATTTTCTACCCAAGTTACTATGCTATCAACTGCAATAACTTTAAAACCTAGAAAATTTATTTAGATAACAATTAATTGCCAGGTTATAGATCACCGGCGGTGAAAGCCTTGCGTTGTTCCCAGTATACAGAATGCGCCCGTTGAATTTAAACGACTCACTATTCAAGACTCGGCAGATAGTTCGGACGCATAACGTGCCGAAATATAACACTCAGCAGATAGACGATTAGCAGTCCTGGTTGGAAGCAATGAAGGAATAGAATAAAGGCGCAATGTTTTAGTTCTAAATATCAAGTTATAAATTATAATAAACATAGATAAGATGCTTTGAAAAAAAATGGAGTGATATTTATATTTTACGACATGAAGATAGAATCAGTGGGTATGATTAAATTATCGGCGGTCATTTTTCGTAACCTAACTGCAGCAATGTAACCAGCGGACTCCAAAGCATGTGTTCTAGTGATGTCGGGTTTGAACTCTTCCTCAGTTCATCTGTGTCTGCAGGTTGGAGCTAGCGTGCAACGTGCAGAGCCGGGTGTGCTCGTTCAGAATCCAGAGCATTTCAGTAAAAACTAAATAAAGTGTACTAAATGGAACACATTGACCCTGGACGTTGAATGTTAGCTCCAGCCTACTGACATCCAACTTTTAGTGTTAGATCAGTCCGAGTGTGTATTCTTGCTAGAAATAAAATAAAGTTGTCAACTATTTAAATTTCTTAGTATTGTCCCAACAAAATTGAGAAGTAAACATCTTTATACCTTTATACATATGGAATATGTCCTGTGGTATGACAGAAGGGGAAAAATTGGCTGGGGGAATGGGACCCTTAAAGGGACCCCCTGCCCTACTAGCGGAAAGCCTGACTATGACTACCATAATTGAGCTTAAGTTCTTTCAACATTTATTCCCGATATATGGGGTTGATGTTACCCACCCCGTAGGCAGATATTCCCGAAATAGTGGGATGACTTTACAAACGCAGTGATGAATATTCTCATTTTATACGGATGACTCTTATGTCATTATCAAAGTCAGATGTCTTTCCTCTTTGAACTTACTAGTATGACATCTGTCAAATATGAATAAGTTAAGAAATTATATTGAGCTGAACAAAATATAATTATGTGTGTGAGGCTCCTGTGATAATTACACGTATCCCGTTTTATTTCCATTTAATTCAACAGAATACAATTTACACACTTTTTTCTCTCTCGAAGAAGAAGTGATTTTAAAAAACGCACATTCTCAATCGATGAACTGCACCACATCCATAAATAACTCAAAGGCAATGTTGTTCACCGACATTCTTCCTGTGGAAACCTGAACCAGAATCCCCAATCCGTGTGGCATTCTGTGGCAGACCCTCGCTAGGAAATAAAGCATTTCCCTAGAGGCGTCCTCGTCAATTAGGCCTTAATTCTGCATGTAGGCTACATCTGGAGAAGATTTTTCCATATCTTCCACTTCATTGCCTCCATCCTGAAACAAAGCAATATTTGAATGGATGTCTTCAGTCGACTTCGACTTTCTAGCTGTCTTTGTTGGTGGTGAGCAGACAAGGCCATGCTCAGATATGGGTACCAGTTTTATAGACATGAGAGTTAGTTAATATCTAACTTATTTTCCCCTTCAATCAGATTTGTCGTCTTCAATCCGAAAGACCGAAACCTACCATTTTATAGGAATATACAGGTGGATGGGGGGGGGGGGGGGGGTCAGGGGGGCTTCGAGATCGTAATTTTGTGACACTGTTTATATCGTATGCACTTAATTGCAGTTGTTAATTCATGGGTGCTAAAATTTGCACTCATCCCTCTTGTCAAAATATTTATGGTCACTGTAACTGTTGATCAAATATTGAACTATTTGAAGGTATATTAAGAGCCTATCCCATCTCAGTTGAATTATGGGCATGTGAAAGTGTAACAGGTGGACATAGGTCTATCACATACATTGAAATGACACTTTGTTTGAGAAAAACCCAACTTACAATTTTATATTACGGGCTCAATTACACCCGTCTGATTTGCAAGAGAAAATAGCGGCTCTCGCTGTGTTTTCCTCGTGGGAAGACTGATATTGCTTCAGAAAAATTTAATACTTTGGAAGCACTCACCATTTTCCAACACCACGCCTGCAGCACACACATTTTCTTCTGAAAATTACCAAAAGACAACAAGAAAAATCTCCAATGAACCACACATAAATCATCAATGAATCCAATGGCGCATATGAGCGCCAGTGAGCATGTTTGGGATCACCTCTAGATGGGAGCTATTGAATTTGAACTATTTTCGATGAAAAACATGGCAACCGGCAGCCATTTTTTATTTTACTCTTTGCATGACTAAATCCTTTGGCACACCCTACAGGCCACATCCCTCATCTGATCGACACCAAATTTGATATGAATCTCCAGGGTGACCTCTCATTTTTTTGTCTGATATGTAATTCTAAGATATATCAAAACGTATGACTTTCAGGTCCAATTCGATGGTCTTACTGGCAACATATTCTTTAATCACAATGGTGACAGACCAGGATTCTTCGGTTTTGTTGTGATTGTCAATTCATTCAAACCGTCGGAGAGAGCTCAGGTTACAAATGTGAGTGTTCATTTATATATATTTCAGTGCCTCTTTTTTAATATCATGGAACATATTTTTATGCACACAAAAATCATGCCCGACTATTATTATTCTTATTTTCGCCAAATTTCTCATCCTAATGTGCTGCAAAATTGTACTGACCTATCTTAAAGGCATGGATGGCCTTTGTTGTTGGTTATAATTTATAGATAAAAGTTTCCAAATTTTAAAAATTTCCTTAAGAATTTACTAATAGTATTTATTATATACTTGCCCATCAATTATAAGGTTTTAGCAGTGAGATATAAGTGATATCCCACTAGTGAGATATCGATATCTCACTGGTATTATTGCGCCTGAGTGAATGCCATTCAACAAAGCTCTAGACTAAAGCTCTAAACAATTTTACTCGACAAACGCGCTGGTTTCGTGAGGCAATTTTATATAAATATTTTTTGCATAATTTGTAAGACAATGAATTTTTTACGTTTATGTTAAATGATCAGCAAGTAACGAAAGTATATAATAAATACAAAATCTATACTTTTTGAGTGTTTTAAATATGGGACTACTTTTTTGGGCGTAATGTGTCAGCTTGAAATTTCTGATGTATTGACATTCTTTGGGGGCCATAGGCAAGTAACTAGAGTATATAATAAACAGAATATCCACACTTTTTCAGTGGATATGGGTTAATTCTCATTTGTGATGACAAAACATTTGAATTTCCACTCGTGGCTAAAGCCACTCGTGGAAATTCAATGTTTTGTCATCACTCATGAGATATAACCCATATCCACTGAAAAAGTGTGGATATCCTCTATATAATGATAGTATGAATGCGATATTATCCACAAAGTACACTTTGTGTCAGCCGAGCGTTTATTTATATACAGCATATAAAGAGTGTGCAATAAGCAAACCACCAACACCGTGACAATTTTTTTTTGGGAGAGTGATTCACGGTTACACATTCAACACTAAAATCTTGAGTGGCGAGGATTATTTAGGTATTATCAATTGCTATACAATGAATAAATTAACTGGAGAGGGGAAGATTAAAAATTAACTATGTAATCCCGTTAAGCCAATATATAACATAAATTGCTAGATTTCCATCCAACTTTTTCAGAATTTTTTTTTTTTTTTTTTATCTTCTATTATATTATATTGAAGCTGTATCCTATCCTATCTGTATAAGGCCTAAACAAAATACCTTTGTTTCCCCTAATGGAAATCTCCCAAAAGTTCTCACTTTCCCATGTATATATACATGTCAGGTGTGATTTGAATGCTGGAAGCTTCATTACGATATTGGAAGATCAGCAAGACACAAGGCATAAAATAGAATAGCATAGTATTTATTTGTATTTAAAATCACAAAGTACAATAAAAAGTAAATATTCAATACCAATTCAATCAAAAATATCCTTATTTTCACTTTAAAAGTGTTTAAAATATCGCCAACAAAACACTCATTTTCAATGTTAAACTTTTCCTTTGAATCCAAGTCCAAACTACTGCATTTAACGACAACGTTGTCCGTAAAACCCGTATGGTGTTCTTGAAACACGTGTAAAAACTTCTTAGCATGTGAAACTACGGTAAATTTGTTTACCGCGTCCATGAGAGAACATTTTAGAAACTTTAGCCCCAACACACTGCTGCTAACCATGGTTTGTGACGCCATGACATAGGTGAATATTCCTGTTTTGATGGAAGATTTTAGTGATGAGCCGATTGTCAAATAGAGCTATGCGCCGATTATTTGAGATCACAATCAGCCGATTCAGGTGCCGATTCCGATTATTGTAATAATTATACCAGAATATGTTATATGTGTTATATAATACTTAGAATTAGAAGCAAGCAACAACCGTAGTAATATGCCAGTACACAGTATATATACATAAGTATACGTTTGGGTAAGTATATAGGTAGGTATGGGCGGACTTGTGATCTAATACAGGCACATGTCCTGCAGAGGCTGTGGTACTCTCGGGCTCCAAATAAAAGTGCAGACCCAAATAATAGTGCAGGGAGGGAATTCCCTTGAAAGTTAATAAAAGTGCAGACCCATATAATAGTGCAGGGGAACTCTGAGCAAAACATCAACTGTTGTTAAACAAATTATTTTTATAGCTATTCCACAACAATTAGTTTGAAAGTTTGATGTAGCCACGTGCATGACGACATATCCACGGCCCGTTTTTGATAACAATTCATCAAACGGCATTTATCTTTGACCCCAATTCAAAGACATCACATCAAAGGAAATGAGCCGACTGAACTAGTTGCAAGTTATACCATGTTCATGTCAATTTCGCAGACACGATTTGATTGTCGATTTCGGCATGGTCATCAAAATAATCATTGGTGGTGACCAATACGTGACGTCACACGAGGCTGACTGGATGGAATGACATTGTCTTCGACTATTTAAAGTTAATCATTAATGGAAAGTTGTGTTGGGTGAAAGACTTTGAAAAGATTAATTACAGATAGTAAAATTAATAAATAAATTTCTTTAATATCTGACTATTATTAAATGCTTGTACAGTTTTTATTCCTGCGTTCTGACAACTGATACACGTGTTAGAATATGCTCAATTTAATTAAACAAACAGTGAAGTCAGCTGCGCAATTAAATGTCACGTGACATGCACTTTCGGTTTCTACAGTTTATACCTGTTTTACGCTGTGTGTACTATATAGAGATAGATTTGTTGTGCTGCGTATGCATACATTTTGATTTTTGATAGTCTGACATACATAAATCAAAATGTCTACATGTTGACGGACAATAAAGTTACGTATCGGCGTACATGAGTCCCATGAGATGTAATTTGTGTACATCATCATATAATTTATGATTACGCGCAATCACGGCGTCATCATCGTAGCCTGGCTCTAACCCAAAGTGTCACGTGCTTCCCGGCGATCCCCACTGTAATATATTGTTCAAACATAGACCCAGGTACGGCCGGTGTATTGAAGAGGAGATGGCTGTATATCAAGTTTGTGTTTGGTAAATCACTTTCCCCATATTTACTGGTCATTTATTCAACAAAACATCGTCATATTTAAAACAGTTTATTGAAGAAAATCAAGCACCTGATTTCTATTTAGACAATCGTAAATGCCGATGTTGAAACCCGAGTACCGATTGTCATTCGATGGGCCACAATCGGCCGATTCCGATTGTCGTTCCCGATTATCGGCTCATCACTAGAAGATTTAAACGAAAACGATGTATTTTTTATTTTCCGTGGGAGCCGCCATTTTACGAAATGCGTCCGGACGTCGAGTCATTAGAAACGGGGCCTATAATATAGCGACGAACTGAGACAAACAGCGTCGGCAGCTATTTTCTTTTATTTTCGAAAAAAAAAAAAAAAAAAAAAAATTTTTTTAGGCCTAATTAATACAAGATGATTTAGATTGTCCAATTTGATCAGAATAGATGGATTAATGGGTTATTGATATTTAATTTGACGGTTACGGCATGAGAACAAATTTACATAAAAGATATCGGAATAAAAGGGTCGGGAGGGGATGTAAATCAAGCAATTTTTATACGCCATTTTGTAAAAAAGGTTGTATTATGTAATCATATATTTTGTATATGTAATCTGGGTGTTCAAAAATTAAGTGGGCCTTTAAATGTCATGTATTTTGTTTTCAAAATTATTTCAGCAGAACAAAGCAGAATAAAATGGTAAACTATAAATTTGTTAATATTGTTGTAAATGCAGGTCTGGAACCATGAATATAACAGTTTTTCAGATATTTCTATTTGTAGGTTGATCAGGATTTTCCTATTAGTTTTATGAACTATATGCTGTATACTGACTGATGTGGTTCTCAATTAGGAACTGCCTCTTCATTTGGATCCTTGGTTGTAACATCACAGGGTTCATATAATACATGTATGCCCTAAGTAATCGACTCCTTAACCACAGCAGAATTATGGGTAACTTTTCAGTGAACTTTTCAGGATTTACTTTCCCACCTCCTTGTTAGGGCTTTGGAATCTGTAATTAACTCTTTCAACGGATTCCACCTGGCGACGTTACGCCCACGACGTCGTCTCCCTACGGCGACGTTACCGCTGACGGCACTCCCCCAGCGCACCTGCTCCTCTGCTGACGTTATTAGCTTTTACTTATTTACCTCTGTGTACAGGTGTGTAAGTAATCTGTAAGTGTGGTGGTTCATACATAACATATGTTAAATAGTGTTGGGCCCTCGGTGGATGTAATCATGTAAGTAAATTGCATATTTCTGTTGAAAACCCGCGTTTCTTCTTCACATATCGATTTGTGACAGAGATAGTCAAAACCTGGTATTTCGTCTTCACGTATCCATTTGTGACAGCGGTCCCCATTTTACAAACAGTGTGAGAATCATCTTGTATTGGTAACCGTGACCACAAAGGTAGCATGTAAACGTGTAGAACGTACAATAATACCAACTTGACAGGTACTTGATCTGGAGCCGAGATGCCCGAGTTATTTTGTCTGCGGAAACCACGCAATGCGTGCACGAAATTCACCAGCTATTATTTTTTCTTTAGAAATTATATATTTAGAAACATTTGCTTTAAATTAATTACTCTTGTATTGGTTTTTACACACACAAACACACACACACACACAAACAATTAAGTAAATAAATAAAAAATATATCCATCAATGCAAAATGGTTTCAAGTGTTGGTCGAAATGATTTTCGGGGACCTCGAACTACAACCGATTATTCCATTCAAGCAAAGGCTCCCACGATCTGACCTGAAGTGGGAAGATGTTTTCTCAAATCATAGTTAGATTTAATAACTTTTATGTTGAAAATATATGAATATCAACTTTAAATAATAACAATATTCTTAATCATTGGGAATAGCAAATAAATAAGTCATATCCAATTTTAATCATTGCGGAATGCAAATAAATAAGTCATATCCAATTTTGTGTTTATCACCAGCTGATGATGTTTGCGCACGTGACCTCAAATTTATGTTGCGTTTTCGAAAAGTCGGCTTTTCGAGTGCGATGTGACGAGACCAATAACAAGCTGTGTATTTGCTTCAAATTATTTTAAAATAAATACAATAGTGCCAGTATGTGCTGGTGATGAATAAAAAGTATGATCGAAATTATGTTATAATCCAGCAAGATAGCCGACAAAAAACAATCACCCTTGAGGGACCTCACCACAGGTGCGCGCGTGAGACCTTGACATTCATAAAATAAACAAGTTCTTGAATTTTGTCTTTGAGGAGACATGCTGATTTTCGTCCAACTTCAAACAGTTTATTTACAAAATTGAAGATATTGAATGAGAGATCAGACTGAAGACAAGATCAATGATTCTATATAAAGCATATCACTGCGGGATTTTCGTCGGGTCATTTATTGACTGAATGTGATCGTATATTAAATGACATTTGTAAGAACACACCGCGAAATCGGAATACACGCACATGTTTTGCTGTCGGAATGTAGGTCAACATGACGGCTTTCGCAGATTGCGGAATGGTGCTATTGAAACGAACATTAAATTCATTTAACAATTCTAATTTAAATAATCAAACAACGAATGCAATGAATTATTACAAATAATCAAATGCTGTAAAATTAACAACTTGAAAGAACATGATTGTGACATATGAATGATGTAGGCGGATCACACGTGGTCACGTCACGCATGATAAACATGCACAAAAGGTCAAACGTGCTTGTTCCAGTTATCGTCCAATCAGGTTAACATGCCGATGCCGATCGAAAATCAGCCCAATTAAATTACCATGCTTTATTTTGTGAGTTGAAAAGTGCAGAATCGTGGTCAAAATAATCCCGTCACAACAATCCAAGTTCTCTAATGAATTGTATATTCAATGACTAATTGCATGATACTGCAACATTATCTACACACGGCATCTTCAGAAAGAGAATGATCGAGAGATAATAACCATTAATTCTGTAAATCGTCGATAGATTGTAAGTTTTTTTCTCGAATCATTTGCGCTTTACATTTGATATCAAATAGCGTACGTATTAAACAAGGAATGCAATATAATATAAACATTAGAATAATTAGGGCCTATAATAATGTTAGTATATACTATTATTGCATGGCTTCCAGAAAATAATGTATTGCTAGCTATATGTTAATCACATGTATATATTCTTCATTTTGAAGTCCCAATTGAAATTCTGTAAAAATAACAATATCAGATATAATAAATACCGGTCCCGTCAGGTCCCGTAAATTAAAAAAAATCACTGTGACAGAATGATCAGTTTCACTGTATATGATTCACATCTATAGCTAGAATTGTAACTTGATGTCAAAAACATATGATATATTTTTCTTCGTGAATATTCCGAGTTTAATCGTAATATCCACGAAGAAAAAATACCACGATAAACATTTTATCTAGTTGTATTTCATTTTGTTAATTTATATAAGAGGAATTAACTGCTACAACGTATGCCATATTAGTTCTCATAGACAGGTTGGTGATGACCCATATAGTATGCTATATAACCTATAGGTTTCCAAAAGTGTGACAAAGCTACCCAGAGTGGGAAAATTGCAATGAAGCTGCCAATTAAATTCAATCAAAACTTGTATCGTAATACATGCTCATTTTAAATATATATATATATGAATGCTCGGTTTACGACCTATATATACTGGTCATTATAAAAGATGCAGTTTGGCCACGTGGTATGGAAATCGACGTAAGCAAAAGTATAGGAGAGTGATAAAGGAGAAAGTGACGGCACAAGTAGAGGTAAATGTAGACAAGGGAATGGGAAATATATATATATATATATATATATATATATATATATATATATATATATATACCCCCCCCCCCCCCCCCCCACCTGGTCAACTTTGTCGCAGTTTTGGGAACGTGGATGTTATATATATTTCCAGATCTAGTTTCAAGCCTGCAAATTGCGTGTCTGTCATTTGCAGAATGAGGTCCCCAGAGGGTGAATTTAGTGACAGCGGGCTAGCACAGCGGGCTAGCATCACCAAATTCACCCTCTGGAGATCTCATTCTGCTTAGGCCTCATCTTCAGGGAAGTATCTATAGTCTCAAATTAACATTGTTTTTAGTTACAGTTTCCCTTCTGAGAAGTTTCTATGTCCCCTAATTTGCAACAGATAAAATGCATAACCGAGGTGCCCAATGGGTGAACATCACCAACTTCAACTGGGAAACTTCAATCTGATCCTAGGTCTACCATAGCACTTGAGGCTCTAAGCAGAATGCGGGATAGCATCACTAAATTCACCCTCTGGGGACCTCATTCTGCAAATGACAGACCCGTTATTTGCAGGCTTGTCTAGTTTGCATAACTAGCGCCAATATTCCACTTTGGTGTGGAAATCTTCCCAACACTTTCTCCCCTGCTTGATGCACAGGTGATTTTTGCATAAACTACACATATATATAGTTTTCACAAGTTTGTGAGGATTCTGACGATATTGCCTACAACCATTTTGCTTCATCCAATGCGCATGTTTGCGGCGGCATACGGCGCAAGTGTTGTTACCTGTGCCCTCAGCGGTGGGAAAGTGATTTCCAGGGAGCAACCTGACTTCAGAACGGGTGATATCTGATAACCTTGCCTTTGGTTGAACCCTGTTGTTCCCAATAAGGCCAAGCACAAGTTCATCTTTGAACTCGAGCAAATCACGTTTGCGTTTCTTTTCAGGGAAATGGTTCCTTTCGTTTTCCTTCCAGAATGAATGCATTAGCCACTGCCCATTGGATTACCTTATATACAACTTTCTTGTACCACTTATAGCACTTCCGGCTTTTGCTCATAATCGAATTCTGATCGCAACGATCAACGCCTCCCATATACGCATTATAATCCAGTCCTTCGATTTTGAGGCGCGCAATTGCGCTTGCGCGCCTTGGCGCGCGCGGATCCAAAAACCAGCGAGTTATTAAATGCGTACGCCGAAAATTTCAAATGCGCGCCTCGGAAATTGCAACCAGTGAACGAGATTTTAAGAAACAACACACCAATGGTTAAACGCCGACAACACTATTCACCATGTATCTTTCTCAGCAGGGATGACGTTGATTGCGAACCTGGTAACAAAGATCAAAGCGGCGTCTTTCGCACTCAATGATTGGGGTGACACCTCATCACAACTGCTGCACGTGCGAGTTCCTGTGTCAATTCATTGGCGGCCTCGTTTGATGTTTCGGCATGCGGGATTCGCCGATTCATTTGAATATTAGATTAGGGTTTATACTGTATCATCATCCATGTCGGATAGTGATGGTGACACTGCCTAAAAGGGCAAAAGTGTGCAATCTTAAAAGCGCTAATTCTAAAGATAATATGTGACAAATTAGTCCCCGACAAGCTGTCGCGTGTGCTCACTGGGATGTAATTCACAGGTGTGACATTATTACTTTTAATTCACCGAGATATTAGGCCCATAAAAATAGCTATTCAATCCGGAATGGATGCTATTCAATTACAATAATTGGCTAGCTATATACTAATCAAAATTTTAAAAGTAGTTTGCTCCCTGGCAATCTGATTCTGGTAGCGATTCGGATTCCACTTCCGAGTTTGAAGCTTTAATCGAGTCTGATGAGCATGCGCTCTTAGAGGCGGAAGTCGACTAATTACCGTGATCAGATTCACCGGGATTGTTGATGTTATTATCATGTGGACTATTGTATAATTAAACATGTTTTTATTTCTGTTTCTGTTGCCACACTTCATTATACTTGTGTTTGTCTCTATTCAGTAATCATTTCATCGATGTTAATTTGAATTGTGCTCCCTCAAAAAAGGCGCGCGCAAATCCCAAAAGCTCCGAGCGATATATCGCGCACCTACGTTTTCCAAATTCGAAGGACTGATAATCCTTGACCAACTGTGGGCATGGCAGTTGTGTCTTGGATCCATCCTTCTCCCGTCGATCCACAGAAACCTCATTCACTCTAACATGGATGCTGCTGATAAAATAAATTGGTTTCCGATCTTGCCATACAGCAACCGAACCGAACATCATATTCACCTCTCTTCATTTCTGATTTACCTTTAACGATGTCGGCAGGAACCAGTTTCCTTCGGGGCTGCAATGTGCCGCAGAAATAAATCCCCTTCATATTTAGGTTGTGGGCTAAAATGGGGCTGCATGCTGTACAGTCTGTCACAATAAAGATGGTGACCTCTGCCCTCCATACCTCTCATTAAGTTAATAACGACGGCCCCAGTTTGGCCCACAACGGGAACCAATGATGAGTATACCGGGTTACTGTTCTTTCCTGTATAAATATCGAACGCATAGTTGTACCCCGACTTTGACTCCGCCAACACATAAACCTTTATACCCCACTTGGTCGGCTTATCCTTCAAATACTGCTTCATACCAAGTCTTCCTTTAAAGGGAATCATGGCCTCGTCTATTGATATCTCCCTATCGCAGGTGTACAGTTCACGAAACTTGGTATTCATGTGATTTATAAAGGGAGATATCTTTGAAAGTTTGGTTGACGATTGGTTCTCTGGGTCGGAGAAATAGATATATTTGTTTATTGCCCTGTATCGTTTCTCTGAGAATACTTCCCATATACCTGGCGTGTGTGTCGGCCAATTGTCGGGCTTACGTCGAAACAACCTTTCAACTCTGGGAACAAGCATCAGTTCGTTGGTAATTATTTGCATTGCTATAAAAGCTTTAATTTCTGTCACATCTACCGGGCTCCACTCTTTATTAACATTTGTCCGCTGTTTTATCTCCGCGTTCTTATTCGTCCACTCGACTATATTGTTCAAAATTTCATCGTCCAAGTATTTACTCACATAATATAATGCTGGTTTTATTTCATATTCATCTGAGTCCCTATCAATCTGACAGGTGGGGCCTGGGTTCTCAACTTTGAAATCCGTTATACTCGGAGGGTCAGTTCTCATTGTTTTTTTCCATTTTATTCCCTCCACAGAAGACGCCCCCGTTGGGAAGAACCCATAAAAATCGTCCTCAAATTCGTCTGAATCGAAATTTACATCGCTCCCAAAATCGAAGTGACTCGGACGATTCGTCAGACAAACAATCTTGAGTCCGAACTATAAACGTCATCGATATCCAGGCGAGCCCTTTTACTTTTAGATTTACTCATGTTTACAATTACACTCGATCACATTGTGCGACTTTAACTAACACATTGACAAATTGACGTCAGACAGTCAGTTTGGGCTGGAATAGCATTTCGCTGAGCAGCATGCACTCTTCCGAAGAAAACAATCATTTTTATCCGATCACTTTGAATAAACAATACAAATATGGTGCTCGACTTTCAAAACAAACAACCAGAATATATATATATTCTCTGCGGGATTAATACATAAATTATTATAATTAATACCTATCGCGTGTATATTTGAAAGCAGTTAGCGCCAAAGAGAAAGTACGTCTATTTTTATCACTACCGGGAAAACCCCGCCTAGTTTTTGTTTTGTTTACGTCGAACAATGAATGTTCCATTTTCAAGGTTATTTGAATAAAACATGGGATTGCATGAAGGATAATAACACAAATAAGCAAACATACAAACACAAATGTATAAAAACTTTATTTCTGATTATATTTCATGAAACATGCATTAATATTTTCGATTAAATTGATATAGATCTTGAGAAATGCGTCGTCGCAACAAAAGTCAGGTCTCAGTCCCGGTATTCCGGGAATCGCCGTATAGGGAGTGTATGACGTCGTCCCGGTATTCCGGGAATCGCCGTGCAGGGAGTACGTTACGTAATCCCGGTATTCCGGGAATAACCGTTGAAAGAGTTAAGGAAGTTATGAAGTAAAAATGAAAAATTTGAAAACTCAAATTTAAGTTTTAGGAATAACTGATATTAATAATATTTCGGGCCCACCCATCCTCTCCGCTGGGAGTCAATAATACTTTCCAGAATGGCGGCTTCTTATAGCGCCTTAAGGAAAGTGATTATAGTGGATTGGTCACTCACAAGCTGTGGGGCGATTAACCCTTTACCCAACAGTAACATGACTAACGTCATTACCTCCAGCCAACAACTTTCTGGTGACGTCAAAGTTATTGGGAAAAAATGTATTATTACTAAATTGTATGGTCAGGCTCTTGTTTTATGAAATTATGTTCATCTGCATGGATGTGACTGGGAGTTATTTTTTTCAGAGTTGTTAATCCCCCTCCCCAAGCATGATAATATGGTGAATATTTATTAGGTTTTATATTTATATTTTATAACAATAAATGTAATAAACAAACAAAAGGTAAGTTTTGTTTTATCAACAGATCAATGTGACTTTCAGTTTCAATTTCTCTGTCGAAAAAGCACATCACGAAATTGGGTGATTTATTAATAATATTTTAAGCAATGGCTACGTGGTGAAATGAAACATAAAATAAATCATCAAGTGACATATTAATTCTTGGATAGTTACGTGTAAATTCAGTTACAATTGTCTGCAACTCTGCATTATTAGTCCACACCAGTCCACATTGTTCCATCGATTACATCGCACGTGTGTTTTGTTTACTTTGGTTTCTCCGGTTTTTGACCTTGACATTGCAGTGAATAGATTCGCACAGCACAGATCTTGTGCAATTAATAAATTTAATTAAACAATTTTTTCGTGCATACATTGTATCTTATGATTCTCTTAGTTAAATTTTGAGCAATCATATTCAATATAAAAGGACAAGACAGTGCCGATAAGTAATTCGCGGTAAATGCCTCGCGCACTATTCCGAATTGATGAGCGCAATTACAATTTTAAAATAGCCGCGTATGCTCGTGATCTCAGTGTTCAAATAAAAGTAACTAATGTAATACAATGTCATTTGATTTTTCACATCATGATATGGCCAATTTACTGAAGTATTTCGCAGTGTTAAAGCGTGCAGAATAATAATTGTATTAATCAAACGAGAGAACAAAACGGCCGATGCACATAAATTTGTGCTACAGTATTTTATCATTGCTGCTATGACGTCGACAAGGTTCCTAGATTTTTTCATCGTCATCAGCTGATCAATAAGTTCAATGACAACATTCGATAAATGGTCAATTGATACTAATACTAAATCTAAGATATATTCTGTTTGAATTTGCAATGAATGTCATTTATGTATTACCGAATGGGTAATAGTTATAGCCATGATAAATGACTGTCCCCATTGTGCGTCCCAATTTCCAAACACGTGTTTACAGGTACATAGTTTTTGCGCACGTTATCAGTGGGCGTTTCTTGGCGGAGTGTTTTTTAAATAAACCATTTGGATTGAATCATGTGTCCATTCCTTTGTATTTTTCGATTATAGTGTGGAGAATATACTCAAGATTATGTATTTGTCAATGGGCTTTAGCAACATAATTTATTGGGGTACTAATCCAGGCAATCCCCGTGCCCACAATATTGGGCTGAATTGGCATGACGTTGGGACGTGTAACTGAAGAGAAAATCGAAAATGTTGTCGAACTTTCCGATCAAAAATTTATTGAATTCTCAAAATTGCTCACTCAGTGTATTTAATAAGAATAAAATATTATTCATATGATCTTGCGATGAATGAGGGGAAAAATCAAATCAAATGACAGTTTTATTTGAGAACATATCTAGGGCCAAAAGAGTTAGAACAACACGGCGTCCTTAGTAACACCAACACTGCAACAGCGCAGGTGTCTTGGAGTTGACTCGGAACTGTATTTGCTTCGCTGGTCAAATCATGATATTGGTCTTTTTAATTCAGGTGCACATTATTAATAGCTCAAAAACATAAACAAGTCAAATAAATATTTTATTAGAAATAAAAATAAAGATTGTAAATAAAAATCTGTAGAATAAAACTATATTAGATGGCTGTACACAGATCACAATTGCGGAGTACATTGATTTAGTCGACTTGGAAAATAGCACCGCGACGAAGCAGTTTTCGTTTTATTACGATTTTATTATGAAATGTCAATTAAATTGTACAAAATCTACCACAAAACCCAACAAAAACATAAATATTAATAATGTAACATCCATTTTATTGTTTACATTAAAAATAAGATCAATTTGTTGTGTTATAATGCAATATTTTTGTTGTAAACTATGACCGAAAAAAATCCAAAAACTCCGGGCGCTCTGGGGCTTTCTGGACGCTATGCGGCTGGGCGCTCTGGGGTTCTCTGAACGCTAAAGGGTTAAATTGCTTTAATCTGATTGGATGGTTTCGCTACGCTCCACCACAGGCGAGTTCATTATGCTAGAATGGGATAATTCTGACCGAAATATTATTAATATCAGTTATTCGTAAAACTTTTATTTGAGTTTTCATAAATTTTTCATTTTTCCTCACCTATCATGGGCAATATGCCGGATTGTGTCAATAAAGTTGAATTATAAGAGGAGAAAATGGTACATTCTTTCATAAATCTATTTTCAAATATCTGGATAGGTATGGAAAAGTTATATATTTAATTTTGTCAGCCTAGAAGGTCTCATAAATTTCACGAAAATCATGGTGAGGTATATATGAACCCTGCATCAGTCTTTCACTCTTGTAGGTTGCCATATATAACCGAGTATTTGAGATGGAGGTTAACATGACAGGAGCCTATCAGATGGAATACAGATTTGAGGCTTACTATCCGCTTAACATTCCTCCATATGATAATCTTATCGGCAGATTTGGATTTCCTAAGACCAAGTATATGAATTTAAGAAGGTAAGTCAACAGACTATCTTGTTATAATATATATATATAAATATAAAGTTTTGAGTTTACAGTCTAATCCTGTCAACCCTATATTTTTATATCCACCATAACAAAGTTATCGGGGAGTATACTGGAATCAACTTTGTCATAGCTTCTATTCCTTCATTTGTCGGGGCTTCTTATCTTCTGTTATCTTATATTGTAAATACCTCCTATGCCTGAAGAACCGACGTTTATTAAATCATCACCAAACGTCATATGGATTTTCGGGGTGACCTCTAGTTTACTTTCCTTTATCATTCAATTCATTGCACAGCAAAAAATTAAGGTCCCCAGAGGGTGAATTTGGTGATGCTAACCTGCTATGCGGGATAGCGACACTAAATTCACCCTCTGGGGACCTCATTCTGCAAATGAGAGGCAAACTAAACTCAGACTTGTTACCAACTGATCACATGGACCACGCTGGAAGTGTCCTTGCTTTGGAAACAAAACAGCAATGTTTCCGACTAATTATCGCAATCAACCTGAATCAACTCTGAATTCAAGCCTGAGTTTAGTGTGCCTGTCACTTGCAGAATAAGGTCCCCAGAGGGTGAATTTAGTGATGCTATCCCACATATCAGGCTAGCATCACTAATTTCACCCTCTGCTGAGGCCTCGTCTTTTGAGTTTGAACTTTCATGGTAATGTTGTTTATTTAATATAAACCAGTGGATGTGGAAATAGGCATATAAGGTTAGATGTGCGACATCGCAGCTCCTGTCATGAAAGGGTAAAGTTGCATTAGCGCAGCTCCCATCATGAAAGGGTAACCATACTGTTACGTTAGCACAGCTCCTGTCATAAAAGTAGATTAAACTAGTTTTTAATACATTTGATACCATTCATGTGTCATCCAGTTTGTTGACAAAAAAATAATTCTCTGGGAATCAATAAAATATTTTGGGTAGGGAGGTTATTTAGGGTTGGGTCAGGGGAAACAAACAAAATTTTAGTTTTGGCACTGAAAGCGCTTTCAAGAATTTTCGCCTTCCAGGGGCTTTGATATGCTTTGAAATTGGCAATTTGACATGATATAAGATTTTATTTTCTATAGATATCGAACAATAAAAGGAATGTTTAATGGTGTGGTGAGTCAGGAATATGAACCAATTCCGCCATGTACTGATAAAGAGGAAGCCTTAGAGGTTGATTGGTTTACCGAGCTCGCCATTGCACCATTCTATTGTGAGTTGGGATGCGGAGGCCATCAGACTGATAAGTATGACATCACGAAGTATCAAAATGGAATCTGTGCTCGCATGGGAGAATGCCGGTAATTTACTATATTACATTTCTTGTTTGAAAATTTTTCTTTTTAAAGGGACCCAAGGTGTTTTAAGTGGGTTCAAGTGAATAATATAAATTTGATAAAAGTCTGTAAAACAACTACAGTAATGCCTAAGTAATCAATTCCTTAAACACAGCAGAATTATGGGTAACTTTTCAGGATTTAGTCGGAAATATGGCTCAGCGAGAGCTTTCCGATGAATGGCAACAAGTCATATTTCCGACTAAATCCTGAAAAGTTACCCATAATTCTGCTGTGTTTAAGGAGTCGATTACTTAGGGCATGACGGTATCATCAACAGTACATTTAAAAGTAATAGACTTTGTTCTAATTTTCATTATTAATAACTCTAAAATATTGAAACCATTGTAATATAACTTTACTGGTACTGTTACCGATCAATGTCCAATTAGCCCAAGAAGATACCAAAGTTTTTAAATCAAAACTTTACGTTAAACATTTGAAAAATGTCAAAGCATTGAAAAATATTTGGAAAATAAATTTGGTCTAAAATGTTTGACATTTTTGTTTTCATAACAATGGTTTCACGCGAAATTTTATTGTTGGAGAACTTTCAATAATAAATATAAGATCAAAGTTCATATTTTTTTTTTCATGTTCTTTTTGGTGGTGGTTTTTTACTGTCTGACTTTTCTAATTTGGGGTCCCTTAGAGGTTACTTATAATCTTCATCTCGAGTTAAATAGCAATTGCTCTCTTGTTCCGATTCAGGGGATCAAAATAGGTTAACTCTTTAACCCTCAATGAAGTGATTTGACTTGTCTAACGGGTACCTGTAACGTTACCCGGGACAGCCCTCACCGGTAACATCAAGGTAGACAAGGCAGCAATTTGTTGAGCTCGCTTATTGATAATTTTATTAGACATGTTGTTACCCCAAATTTCTTGAATGTTAACACCGCCGAAATAGGTAACATTTAAGGCAAATTGAATCCATTATTCCACAAATTATTACCAGCTAAATTTTTCATTGTGAGAATCACACCTATACAACAGAACTGGTCGGTCTATATCATACAGGAATGGAGAAAATGTCATTTTTATTTATGCCAAACTTCAATGGAAAACTTGAGAAAGTCACCAAAAGACGTTGAACAGATGGTTCGTTTAGGGGGAAATCCTTGTGATGCAGGAATACACATCCCATCTCCGATTATAATTTAAACTTCTGCAGAGAAAACTGGAAAAATCTAGCTTTAATATTCAATAGATCATAACATTTTACGACGTGATCATTGGTTGCGTAATTTTCAGTTTGTCGCTTTCGGTTAACATGTTGTTTATTTATCTGGTGCGATGGTATTACTCGTCTCTTAAATATAAATCATCCCTACGATTCCCAATATCAATAAAAAATAAAAATAAATTCTACTTCCTTATTTGGGTGAGGCTCTTGAGTGACTTGATTCTGCTATCACTGGATTGGTCTGGCTCTTCCATCAAATATACTGGATCTTCCAATAACCTGCCAATTGAGCCGCTCTTCTGGTTTGCAACATAGCGCACACACATGGTTTTAATTTCTCCACTCGATCAAAGTTGAATTAAGAACCGCAAAGTTGGTGCAAACGATATAATTATTCAGAAAGTGGCAACAAGAAATTGATCTTTGGTTTGTTCATGTGGATTTGGAAACGTTAGAAGACAATTTCAGTACCGGTACCAGTAGGTTGTAATATGTCGTTGAAAATGGAATAATTATTTGCACCCCCAGCCGTAATTGATATAGCTTATTCCATATTAAACTGCACTTAGCGATATAAACTTCCCGCTACTTGACCAGAAATTGACAACGTGTTTATCTGGAACAGTTATGTCACAGTATTCATATTTAATAAAGCATAAAAAACTGAATATACACCGTTTATATAAACGGAAAACTTGCCATGTAAACCAACAGTCAAATCACGTCATTGACGAATAGGTAGCCACTCCAAATCATGTCATTGAGGTTTACGCTAGAAAACTATTTGAGTGTTAAAGAGTTAATAAATACATGTAATTTCCATATCTGTTACTGTATGTGTAATCTTTTTTTCCCCTGCTATTGAAAAGTTTTTGAAAAAATTATATCACTCCAGAAAGTCCAGTTCTACTTTAACGAAAAGTCTCGGAATTGCCCATGATGTGCTTGTTTAAATTTTGTGTAATATGTTGCAGGATCACAAAGCCATGGGTGAGGCGGTGTAATATTCTATGAATATATAACCCAGATGGCAATTTTTTCATTTGATATAAGTTTGTGAGTACTTAACCACAATAGTGAAATACAAAGGAAATTAAAAACTTTTTAATTTTATTCCAGAGCTAATTTTGTTGATATTCTTCATTTGCTGTCAAATTTGACTCTTACTATAATGCCACTTAACCTTTTAGCTGCAATAATGGCTGGTATGGTGCTCAATGTCAGAATGCTGAATGCGAGGATTGTAAAAACGGGCAATGTATGCAACCAAACCAATGTACATGTGATGATGGGTGGGAAGGTGAAAGCTGTGACCAGGCTATCTGCTCGTAAGTATCCTATTCTACATTTACATGACTGACCACTACATGTACTTTTATTCGACACACAAGAGTAAGTTTATAATGCCCTGTCGTCCAGTGCATTTATGGTTTTACCCAGAACTAATTGCAACAAAATTGTTTTTTTTGCTGGAATTGGTACATAACACAACATGAATATATACAAACTGGAATAAAACAACATTGTGTCTCAAATGACTGTAATTTGGTGATAAGATACCATTTTGTGATTTACCTACCCCTATACCATCATTCAAATTTGGAGTCAGTTTCCTGAAAAAATAAGTGAAATAAAGTGACATACAATGGCATAACCAATGTAATGCTATTTTTTCAACATTAATTTTACACATTAACCCTTTGAACCCTGACGCCCCACAGTGATCGACACCCTGACCCGGGGCTCCCAGTGGTATTTCCGCTTAAATTAGACAGTGTCTAGTCGCATGGTGTTGATTATGTTCAAACTGTGACACAGGTCTGAAACTTTACAGGATAGTCCCCCATGGATCAGCGATCATTATAAGATCGCGAGACTTTGCCTCGTGGCAATTACTTGGTAACGGTTGCTAGGCAACTACCCGGAATTGACTGGAAAATGTAAATGTAGCTTATAGCATCGTTATTCAACCCCAGTGATTGCGTTTTTTGATACAGGTAATACCCTAACGTGAAATTTGAGATATACCCGACCAGAATAGTGCACCAAATATCCCATTATGGGTAGCAACGGTTGCTGAGCAAATACCACTAATGATCGAATGACATTGCACTAACTATTCAGTCGTATGTTTTGCCTTAATTTAGACAGTGTCTATAGTCGTGTGGTGTTGGTTATGTTTAAATGGGACACATAAATGAAACTGTACAGGCATGTTATGCATGCATGTACTACTGATCATTGTAAGACCGGGATACTTTGCCACCCGATCTCTCATTAGAAAGGGTTACTAGGCAACTACCCGAAATTTGCAGGATAAACGAATTCTAGCTTTTAACGTTGTAATTATACATCAGCGAATTGCGTTTCGATGCAACCAATATCCTAATGTGAAATTTAAGATATACCTGACCATGTGCGAGAAAGTCAACTTGATATGCGATAGACTTTTTGCCGCATGTGGCATAACAGAGACTGATATTACACAGGGTTCGTACGCGGGTCTGGAATCCTGGAAAAGTTATGGAATCCGAAAATTTCGATTCAATTCCCTTGAAAAGTCTGGAAAATGGGACCTTTTTCACCCTACTATGGAAAAAGTCTTGAAAATAAGCTACCCTGATATTCAAGGTCTTGAAAAGTCATGGAATATCCCAAGGCCGAGTTCTTCGGTAAATAAATGCTGTTACTTTCCGTTCTTACGATACCATCTCCGTAGTTAGTTGGAACTACACGTTTTACGGTATGCCGAAACACGAATTGGCTCCCTTACCGGAACTCATTTATATACGCAATAACATAACGCAAATCGAACGAACCTAAAACAAATATGTCAATGCGTACTCTCACTAAATTCACCGATGTTACTCATGTTACTTAAAATTATTCGAGAGCACCATTTTATAGTGTGCAAATATAGTTTTAATCGTTGTATTGCCTTGTTCGAAATAAATCGTGATCCATAACCGGAAAATCGTAATTATTTTCCCCCAATGATTTTAGAAATTATAGACTCTGGGTGTCAAGGCCGATAATTGTTGCAGATGCCAACCATTTATGATTTATTGTTCATATCAGCTTAATTAGTTAAATGCATCTTTGCAGATAAAGGGCTCATTTTAACTAACGTATATGTGTGCTCTGTTTAAACAACCTGGAAATTTATATATTGGTCTTCCTCGTTGTTTAGCTAGGTACGAGGTATGGAAAAGTTATGGAATATTTTAACTGAAAAATCTTTAAAAATTTGTCCGAAAGTCTTGAAAAAGTATGGAAAAGTTATGGAATTTTACTCTCAGCTAGGTGTATGAACCCTGTTACAGAGACCATGCAGAAACAACGTAATTTCCCGCAACATATCGTGGCCCCATTGTTCAAGTAAGCTGTCTAGATTGCGTCTACTGAACATGTGAAACATCTTCAAACATGCAACTATATGTCATATACATGTATAGCGCCACAATTCACTTAAACACATTTTTCAAAATGAATTATAGCCTGTGCGCATGTTCATATTTTCCTACCCGTTTCTAGCGGGCAGCCAATCCATATACACACCTTTGCCAGCGCTGACTTCAATAGGCCCATTTAAATATATATATTAGTTGGTATGTCGTGTATAAGTACGTTATAAACCATTTATTTGTCATTGTGCTGGTCTGCGCATGCCCGAATAAATCAACTTGATAGGCGATAGACCCTTACCCATATGTAACAGAACACTGACTAATATACGCGAGGGTAATTTAAACTGAAATTGTGTGTCTAAATTATGTCTGTTCTGTACACACACGGGGAACACGAAATTATATGCCCTAAATATAGCGGCACAGTTCGCTTAAAATATCGTATGTTTTTTTAGATTATATGCTATGCGCATGCGCATATATTTCTACCCGATACTAGCGGCCAACCATTCCATACGAACCATGGGCGCCGCTGACATATGTGGGGGCAATTTAAATATAAATCAGTGGGTCTGACGCTCGTTATACTATATATAAATTTGCTACCGAATCATGTCGTCGCTGCACCGAAATATCGGTGTTACGGGATATAGTCACGGTTCGTTTGCACCTAAATATCGGTGTTACGGGTTCAACGGGTTAAACACCCATTGTTTTTTCTATTTATGATCCAAATCCTTTTAGAATATACAAAAATGCCTCAAAATGGTATTTTTTGGAAATAAGTTAAGACTAAGGATTCATAGGGCCACAAGTTGATTTTCATCAACATGTTTTTGTTAATTTCTTTACAATTTTTCAATATAGTAAACATAAATGGTTACAAGAAAAGCAGGCCATATGGATATCAATTTATTGAGTTAGGCCAAACAAACAAAAATCTTTGTTTCCGGTCTCATGGGCAAAAAATTTAGGGCAGGTATAGGTAGGAAAATCTTGTTTGATATTTTATTTTGTTATTTGTGTATTTTACCGTCAAATACTGGATTTGCTGGTATGATCATAACAGTAAAAATAGTTTTTTGGGTTCATGAAATGAATATTTGGATTTATAAACAGTATGTACGAAATTAGACAAAGTCTTCTCACTCTTGGGATATCGGTTGGGTTGATGCTGTTTTCGACAGATCCCATCCCAGTACTCTTCTATAACAGACTTTACGCCCAGAATCATGGGCGAGAGTTATCTTGCTTGTATGTTTTCGGATAAGGTCAATTGGACAGCCTTTACATGCCCAGAATGTAAAGCCATGCAGTCACTCGAAATTTTAGTGGATATAAAAGAGCAAATGTTTCAGTAAACCCATTCTTCACCAATGAGAAATCTCAAATAAATTCAAAAGAAACGCGAATGAATAAACAGACATTGTTGTTGACATTACTGTGACCTAATTTAGTTTCCAAGAAAAACTAGAGCACGTGTTGAGGCTCTCAAATGGTTATTTAAAATAAAAGAAATTTAGAGTTGTCCATCTTTAGCTGTTAGTCTTGTCAACAATAATATTCAAGAGACATGCATGACAATGCTTTATGAGCCGGCTGAGAAAAATTTATCCAGCGTAGATTGATTGTCTAATTTGATGAATGCATCAGTTTACAATGTTTACATAAATTCCCAAGCCACATTGCCTTAGTAAAATTGCCCCAAGTCACTTATTCACGCAGTTGTAATTAATACATCGCTGGTCATGATTTTCGCTAATTCACTGTGACACAGTTATCAGACAAAGTGTCTGCTGAAGCTAGCGGGGCTCACAACAGGTTTTTATGTTTACCAAAAGCACTGGTTAAAGACTTATTTTTCATGTCTGGCGGTAACAGGTAAATTTGGTCATCATTGCCACAAAACACCGACAGTTGGTCGCGTTTGACAGGTGGTCGCTCACGGCAGGTCATTTATATAATAAAACCAGTCCGTACAAAGCCAATGCGGTCGTTAAAGCGAGGTGGTCGCTCACGGCAGTGGTCGCCCAAAGCAGGTTTCACTGTATATCAGCGGTCCGTTGAATATCAAAGCAATGAGATTTATAAGTAAACAAAGCTTTGTTTTCCAGAGAATATTGATTGGTCACGCTATCAGAAAATGTATGTAAACAATATATTAAACAATCGTATTATTGCTTTACCTTTTTCTATCTGACACAGTAAATTATATATCATTTTGAAGAGAGATTAATTGTGGAGATTTCAGATGATTAATCAGATTCAGGGCTTTACGTTAATGCTCAGGCTCCACGTGTAAATGTGGTACGTCTTTTCAAATAAAGTATGTTATAGAAAAGTTACGGGATGGGACTTACCCCAAAACAGCATCAACCCAACCGATATCCCAAGCTGTTATTTCCGACCTGGTTTATTGGCGCGACCAATTTCATGTTTGGCATTAATTAAATCTACCGTTGTAACGAGCGGTTGTTAAGTTTATTGATCCCAGATAGTTCTAAACATAACATGGCGTCCTCGACACCGGAATAATGGCAGAATTCAACTTTGCGACGTCTCGATTGATGCCACACCAGCTGGACATTTCAGCAGAACGCGGTGAAAGCCTCACATTGTGGATTCAGCGATGGAAAGATTTCTCGAATTTGTCAAAGTTGGATGAACAGGCAGCCGAGATGCAAATGGCAATATTGCGTTCCTGCTTCACAAACGATACGCTGAAAGTTGCGATGAACCTGAACTTATCAGATGCCAAAAAAAGATAAACCACTGGAGGTCATTGAAGCCTTGCGTTTGCATGTATGTGGACAGGTCAATATTGTCATTGAACGCCGGAATTTCAACCTTCGTCATCAACAAAATGGTGAGAGTTTTGATGACTTTGTAACCGATCTTCGCGAGCTTGCTAAGACTTGTCAATTTTTTTATGTTTGCCAGGAATCTATTTTGCGCGATCGCATCGTTACGGGCATATGTGATGCTGACACGGTAGAAAAATTATTAGCCCAAAAAGATTTGAATCTTGAAAAAGCTGTTGAGTTATGCAGAGCTGAAGAAGCAGCCAAACGCTATTGTAGAGAAATCACACAGAATGATCATGCTGACATGAGTGCAATTTCCAAATACAAACGTCAACAGAAGTATAATAGACCAAATAAACAGACCGAACATTGACCAGAATTTAGTATGAAGAACCAGGATCCTTATGTGTGTGCACGTTGCACGAAACGCCATTCTGAAGACAGTTTTTGTCCTGCGTCAAACACTAAATGCGCCGTCTGTCTTAGAAAGGGACATTGGGCTAAATCAAAGTTGTGCACAGGATCCAGGGTGCCTCAACATACTAGCCAGCCGATGTCAAGTATTCGTTTTCGTCCCCTTCTCGCATCGATTGTTGAGAGACAGTCGCCTACAGTATTTTTGACTGTAGGTGGAGAGATCGCCAACGGATCTGTGATTAGAGCGGTGCCTGATACTGGGGCAGAGGGTTCGGCATGTGGTCTTGATATATTAGAAAGACTAAATATTGATACTGCAAATTTGCGTTCACCCACACTGACTCTTAAAGCTGCAGATAACCATGATATTCGACAGATTGCCGAATTCGATGCTATGCCGGAGTGTGGTTCATTCACTTGCCCAGAAACAGTGCACGTGTTGGACGGGACGAAGGGATTTTATATCTCTTGGTTGGCATCTAAAAAATTAGGCTTCATACCGGCTGATTATCCGGCACAAAGGGTGGATACACATTCTAAAGACGCTGAACTAGAAGATGTCACAGGCGCCCGTACGCATGTGAGCAAGGGATCGTTAACGCATATCGACCATACGGATGCGACATTGGGTGCAAATGTTTCGCCACATGTTCTGCAACATGATACTGAACGGGAAAATTTCATAACCGCCCATACAAATGCGAGTAATGGATTGTTACAGCCGAACGACCACATGGACGCGATTCCGGCTCCAACGGTCATTAAGTGAGAAACACCAATTGTTCGTGACATGGAGGCATCAAGGAGAGGGAACACTTCGGCTAATAATTCACACGATAAGGCGAAAAGCATACCCGACCATATGCGTGCGACATTGACTACTAGCCACGTATCGTCGTCCAGCGAGTTACTTCGTAATCAGATGATGCACGAATTCCCCACTGTATTTGATGGTACAGTACGGACAATGCCTGTGAAGAATTTCGTATTGAAATAGAAGATAATGCTTCTACATTCTGTGTTACTGCACCAAGAACGGTTCCATATGCATATTGGGATAAAGTGCAAGAAAAACTAAAATCGATGGTGGAAGATGGAATAATTGTACCAGTAACAGAACCGACAGCGTGGTGCGCTCCCATTGTGGTAACACCAAAGAAAAATTCTGATGACATCAGATTGTGTGTAGACTTCACGAAGCTGAACAAGTTTGTCAGACGTGAAAGGTACAGTTCCACAGGAGTTCCACAGGAGGCTGTAGCGGACATGGCAGCATCAAATGTTCAATTCTTTGCGTCTTTCGACGCCTTGAGTGGCTACTGGCAGTGCCCTTTGGCTGAAGAGTCTCAACGTCTGACGACATTTATCACGCCATTCGGGCGGTTCATGTTTCGCCGTGCACCATTCGGGATTTGTTCAATCTCCGAACATTACAATCGCCGAATGGATGAAGCACTTGCAGGCATACCGCGATACCGTAGGATTGTTGACGATTTGGTTGCCTATGATGATTGCCATGAAAATCATGTCACACATTCGACAAATACTTCAGAGATGCCAAGACAAACGTATATCGCTGAACGTTGACAAATTCTTTGTTGGTCAGTCAGAAGTGAATTTCTGTGGATATCGCGTTAGTAGCAGCGGCTACACTGTGAACCCATCTTTAACTGAATCCATTCGTAATTTTCCTAGGTCTCAAAACATCACTGATTTGCGATCTTTCTTCGGATTAGCAAAACAACTCGCCAGCTTCACTGACAAGATATCAAAGTATCTTGATCCGCTGCGTTCACTGCTGAAATCGAAGAATAGTTTCATTTGGGACGAAAATCACGAGTACGCGTTCAATGGCGCTAAAACATTCTTATCATCTGCACCAGTCCTATCCTTTTACGACCCGAAGAAACCTACATCACTGCATGTAGATGCTAGTCGATTGAATGGCTTAGGCTTTGTGTTGTTCCAATAGGATCAAACAACGAAAGTATGGCACATGATCCAAGCAGGATCCCGATTTTTATCAGCCGCTGAATCAAGATACGCGATGATCGAATTGGAATTTTTATCTGCTGTGTGGGCCGTTAATAAATGTCGGATTTTTCTTGAAGACTTGAACACTTTGACATTGTGACCGACCACCGACCATTAATCCCGATAATGAACAGCTACAGTTTAGTAGACATCGAAAATCTGCGGCTCCAACGATTACGCATGAAGTTGATGCGATACAACTTCACATCCCTATTGTCGCCAGGCGAGAAACACAAAGCTGCCGATGCTATGTCGCGCAATCCTACAGCTGACCCAGACAAAAGCGATCAAATTATGGAACAAAAGGTCGATTACCACATGAGTGCATTGAAGAGCTCCACTCGATTGGACATTATTTGTGATGATTTGAAGTTGCAGCAGGTGAAAGAGGCTTCCCAAAATGATGAGGAATATAACAAACTCTATACTGTTATTGAAAATGGATTTCCGAATACCAAATCGTATCTGCCGCTGATTATCCGATCATACTGGAACGTGCGTGACCGTTTGTCAGTTGACCAGGGATTTATAGTTTACGGTTGTCGTTTGATAATTCCCACAAACATGCGAAAAAGGATTCTTGAAAACTTGCAATAGCCCCCAAGGAGTAGAGCGCACAAAACGGCGTGCGCTTCTAATTGTCTACTGGCCGCGAATAGATAATGATATAGAGAAAACTGTGCGTTCGTGTTCAGCGTATGCAAGAAATCTACCTTCGCATTGTCAGGAACTACTCAAGATGCACACCGACCCTACGCGTGTGTTTGAACACATTTGTTCAGATTTGTTCACTACTAATGGGTGCATGCACCTTGTGATCACTGATGTGAAATCAGGTTGGCCGTCGATCTTTTCGTTTGGGAAGGACACGACAACTGGCACTCTCATTGACTCGTTCAGAAGAGCATTCATGGACACTGCTGTCCCGACGATTCTGTATTCTGATAATGGACCTCAGTACACCTCGCATAAATTCGAGAGTTTTCTGAATGATTGGGGGATAAAGCACATCACATCGTCTCTGCAATACCCCCAATCTAACTCCCATGCAGAGGCCAGCGTGAAAGCCATGAAAAGTCTACTTAGTGCATGTTATTCCGAAACGCGACAGAAAACTTGATATGGATAAATGGACAAAAGGTCTGCTGCAGTGGCGCAATACACCTAAAGCTAATGGACGTTCTCCAGCTCAGGTGGTATTTGGGTGTCCCGTTAGAGATACTCTTCCGGCACATAAACGAGCTTTCGCGCCAGAATGGCAAATCGCCATCAAGACTGCAGATAGCCGCCAACAAGAAATGCTGGACAAGCTCGAGAGACGATATAATGCATCCGCTAAGAGTTTGCCACCTTTACACACTGGCTCGAAAGTTGCAGTGCAGTCGCATGTGTCTAAAAGATGGGATACCTATGGCACTGTCATTGAAGTCGGGACAAATAGGGACTATTTGGTGAAATTACCGTCAGGTCGGGTATGGAGACGAAATCGCCATTTCTTACGAAAGCGTTATCCGGTTTTGCCACCTCCTATGACCGGACAAGGCCGGTTGATCGAACCAAATTCAACACTCCCAAATGTCGTTCAACCTCGTCGCAGCGTACGTGAAGTTCGCCCTCCAAGACGGCTCATCGAAGAAATGTGATTTGTATATGTGTAAATTAAGACTCACATGCATTACTTTTCGTTATACTCATTGCACAAGTATAAGCTGCAATTGACACTTTAATCTCGGAAGGGGCGAGTGGATGTACAGTTGGGAAAGGAGACTTAGGACTTCGACTGTGGGAAAGGGAGATGTTGGACTTTGAGATGAACGCTTTATAATGTACCTGTTATTTCCGACCTGGTTTATTAACGCGACCAATTTTATGTTTGGCATTAATTAAATCTATCGTTGTAACGAGCGGTTGTTAAGTTTATTGATCCCGGATAGTTCTAAACATAACAGATATTTCAAGAGGCATGTGTGCAGGATTGGGGCTGGGTCAAACTAAAATGTGATAGATTCTTAGACCTAGAACAAAGGTGTGTGCTACTACATTAATATCCTCAAAGCTACTAGTACATGTATACCAGATGCAAACTACCAAGTGCTCAAAACCAATGATGTCTTAAACAGATTTATTTGACAAGTTTGGTACTGACTTTAAATAGTACCGGATATCTGACAGCTCACTACTACAACACAGTGTACACTTGAAATTTGTCAATACAGATCAATGCGTCAAGATGAAGGAATATCAGTAGAGTCACATCACCATCAATGCGTCAAGATGAAGGAATATCAGTAGTCACATCACCACTACTGTTTGCTATAGGGCCTCTGACATACTACTCAACACCACAATAGCAACCAAATCTATCCTGTTCGAGTTGGTGGAGTAATATGGTGTCTCAATGTTATCTTCACATGAGATATCCAGACAGACATGAATCTTTTTCAGCATGAGTAATCACTCCACAACATACAGTAATGCCCTAAGTAATCGACTCCTTAAACACAGCAGAATTATGGGTAACTTTTCAGGATTTAGTCGGAAATATGGCTTGTTGCCATTCATCGGAAAGCTCTCCCCGTTGGGTAAATTAGGATCAGCTTTTCCTATTTAAATGTAGTTTATATCTACTTGAAGTAAAAAATGATTTAATACTCTTAAGTGCATACATAAATGTCACTTTACACAGCACAGGGATATACCATGTATTTTGCACACTAATAGTCATTAATACATATGGACATTGGTGGTAAAAACATGAAAACAAATTATTAAATTTGTTTTTATATATAAAATACAATAAAAAAAAAAATCTAAATTATGGTCCGCAGCTTTTTCATAGGGTCGGTCGGACATCGGAAACAAAGATATTTTTTTGTTTGACCTTACATAACTTCGAATATTGCATTTCATCACACAAGTTCTGTATGCAAGGCAAATTTGGCTCAGTCTATACATTGAGGATCTACAACTCGTCCCAAGTTTATAGCGGAATTTACAAAACTCGTTCTGTAAATTAGGTCTGGACCGAGTCTTTGGTCTGGACGAGTTTTGTAAATTCTGCTATAAACTGGGAACGAGTTGTAGATTCAATTTATTACATGATCCAGAACCTTGCCAAAACATACTTAAATCAACAAATGGGACTCGAAACTAACATCGGCTTCCATAAGGCATGTGATGAAGTTTCACATAACTATATGCGTTGTCTGCCCACATAAAGAAATAGTCCCAGATAAATAAAGGCTCTTCGGCGTACTTAATGGCGTATAATTAATGACATAACTTTTCTAACTCATCCACTGACTCATCATTCATTATAGTTAGGGCTGGACGATATTAACGAAAATAAAAACCGCGATTTTTGGAAATTAAAACCGCGGTTAACGATATAATCGCAGTTTTTTAAAACATCAGATACTAGTAACTTAACCCTTTACCCAACAGAACGGCCCTGTGCCAATGCATTCTCTTATATATGCGAGTCGACCATAGGTCGCCTCGCATATATAAGAGAATGCATTGGCTTAACACATTAAAAATTATAAAATTGTTAAAGAATGTAAGAAAAAATGGTAAAAAGTGTTAAAAAAATATATTTTTTAGGCCAATGCATTCTCTTATATATGCGAGGCGACCTATGGTCGACTCGCATATATAAGAGAATGCATTGGCACAGGGCATAACTGTAACCATCACAATGTGGTCATTGAGCCGGTTCCAATGATATCCATATTTGTATGGTTCTATTGAGACAGACCGAAGATATTTTAGGCTGTTGAAGCTTTATTTGGCCGGTTTGTTGGGTAAAGGGTTAAACAGTTTCTCACTGTTCGCTAGAATCACATCATTGTCATTAATTTTGACAAGTTGACGTCAATAATAACATACACAACCTTTCAACCAGTGACAACCTCATGCTCGATCGATATTCGGAATGAAAAGTAAATTCACCGGTTAAATTCCGCTATTCGGACAATTTCTATCCGGTGACTTGACAAATTCTGGTATATACCGATAATTAATAAAACCATTTAGTTAGGGAGCCCGCATATGTTCTATTTACACTTTTGCGTACAAAAGGTTTGACCCCCTAAAGTTGGTACCAATAATGGAACATTCTGAAAAACCGATTTCTTAAGTTGCGCATTCCTGGGGTTTAGGGGCTGCTGAACCCCAAAAAGTGCCAAAAATCACTTCTATTTACACTTCCGCGTACATCGATGAATTTTGGTTTGATGATACTCCTAAGTGTACTCATTAAGAAAACACAACTTAAGAAAGGGATTTTCCTGGGGTTTTCAGATAAGAAAGGGGGTCCCATGCTGAACCTCAAAACGTGATTTTTCACTTTTTTTTACACTTTCGCGAACATCCATAATTTTTGGTCTCAAAGTACTTTGATATATACTAATTATAAAAACACAACTTAAGAAGCAACTTTTCCTGGGGTTTTAAGATAAGAAGGGGGTCATCGGGTCACCCCTCAAAACGTAAAAAATCACTTTTATTTACATTATTGCACTCGATAACTCGATGAAATATTAACCGATTTAAACAATATTTGGTATATGAGTCTCTTGCAACCTTATCTTGGACGAGTTCGAAAACCTGGTTTGTCCGAATGTTTTTTCCGGAGTTATGGGTCTTAGTTTGTCTATTTTAATAACAATTTTATCACCGTTTAATAGTGCGATAACTCTATGAAATATTAACGGATTCAATTGATATTTGATATATAGGTCTATTGCAATAATATACCACCGTCCGACTTTTTTCCCAGAGTTGCTGGGGATTGTGCACCTTATTGGCAGATGTTTGGTTCGACTGCCAAAAAACTCGACAAAAGCATCTTTGATGCGTACCCCTTGTTTTTAATAATTGACCACAAAATACAGAATTTGACCCATTTTGAGAAATTGAGGCTCCAAAATCAGGTAAACAGTTTTTGAAGATGCACAACTTGAAAAATACTTAACGAATCTGGGAATGTTTTTTTTTGCTGGAATCAGGAAAGTGAGGTCGTCGACATAGACAAGACCATTGTTGAAGGACTTGTGGATTTGTGGATTTGAATTTTATGAAAATCCATAAATTGTTGATTTGACCAAATTTTCCCAAATTGATTTCATGAAAATCACCAATTTCCCCTTCTCCGATTTTTGTTGATTTTTGGGTATGTTGTTTTATGGAGGGTTTATGTACTTATTCCAGCAAAAAAAATTGGTTGCAATTAGTTCTGGGTTTGGCATTTTTTTTCTCATAAATGCACTGGAGTAGGTACTCTATGAGTGGTTATAGTCATAAATTTTTTCCCTGATGAAACTCGCATATTAAATTTTGCCATGTCCGATATGCGAACCTGCCTTATTCTTTGATTGTTCAATTTTCTGTATGAACTGCTCAAAAATAGAAGTAACTAACAGCGAAACCAGTAATAGGATCGAGTTACTATCACTTGGATGTATTGGTTTCCGCTACTATTAGGCACTCTAGAGTATTGTCATTGGACCCCAAGAGTAATTCTTTCAGCACTTATCCGTTTCATGACGGGAGCAGTGCTTGGGCAGTATTAAAGATACTGTGCCAGTGCATTCTCTTATACATGTGAGTCGCCCATATACTGGCTTACAAGGTCCAAGGTAAATATTGTTAGGGCCCAATGTATTCTCTTAAATATGGCAGGTTCCATACGGGAGACTCGCATATATAAAGAATGCATTGTTACAGGGTTTTCGCAAAATTTCAGGATTGAAGCTCCAGTCAAAGAAGGGTTAATGATGCTGCATTAAATTGGCCATATTATTAGCTAAGTTGGGCCAAAACCATGATGGGTTAACCCTTTCAGTGCCAAGTCCGATTTTTGTATCAACCCATATTTCATTCTTCATTTTTCAAATTTATTGATTATAATAATGTGATACATTGATGGAAAGAGCTCTTAGAATTTTGTTGAAAAATAATTTTAGTGTCTCAGATATTCAGAATGGACAGTTTTGTATCTTTCAAAGCATATTGTGTTTATTACCGCTTTATTGTGGCTTGTTGCCATTCATCGGAAAGCTCTCACTCAGTGAGAGCTTTCCGATGAATGGCAACAAGCCATATTTCCGACTAAGTCATGAAAAATTACCCATAATTCTGCTGTGGTTAAGAAGTCAATTATTTAGACCATTACTGTATTTGGGAAATATTGGCCATGGACTATTTAAATTAGACCTGGAGCTAGCCAATTGTGGAGGTGGAACATTTTCTTCGTTGGCGTGTGCCCTCAAAATAAAAACTATAAAATAAAATCACGTGCTTGTATGCATTTAACAAAAATTTGGCCTGAGATTAAATTTTCATGGCCTTTTAATATTTATATAACATATCATGCAATCATCATCTCATTGACATCAAGTTCATCAACGTTGGTTGATGGTAATGCTGTTCTAAATTCACAAAATATTACCAACATCTGCAAATACTATTATATTCAATATAGGTATGTTTATTATGGATATAATTTCAATGTTTTGCACTACGGTATTTTAAATCAGTAGTAACGTAGAGCCCTGTCTTGGCCATAACAAGTACAGGCAACCAAGAACTGTTGAAACAAATGTTTCTCAGATACCCAACAGGGTACCAGCGACTCCTTGAAAATCCTTGAAAACCCTGGAATTAGAAAATGAGTTTGCAAGGACCCTTGAAAACCCTGGAATTCTCAACCCCTCCTTGAAAAGCCTGGAAAAATTCAATTCTCGCCGATCGCGTAATGAAGTTAAATTAATATAACTCGCGGTGCTTCGTAATACGAAACCAAGAAGAGTAACACTTCGGTAATTTCCGCTGGGTTCCGTCTGTTTACGTCGGTTCATTTAGACTTGTGCATGCTGATGTAAGCGGCTCTCTGATTGGTTGTCACTACTTCGGTTTTCTATTTTCCACTAATCATGTCGCGCATACCATAGAAGATGTGTTAGTGTAGGAATACGTGATGCGGCCGGGGAAAACCCTGCGCTATTTTTCGCTTTCGTCTGCAGACGATAAAACAAAATAATCATAATGCCCAGCGGAAAGTGCAAATATAATCCAAACTGGAAAACAAACACAAATTATAGTAATTGGCTTGTAGCCGTAGAAGGCAATAAATTTTTGGCGAGATGTCGTATGTGCAGAAAAGATATCGATGTAAGCAACATGGGCGAGTCTGCGTTAAAATCTCACACAACGTCCGCCAAACATAATAAAGCTTGCCAAGAAAGACAATTGAATACTAATCTGCAGAATCTCTTTCGTTCACAAGAACCAAGTTCTACCAGTAGTACTAGCCCTATAATTTCAACAGCAAGTCCAGCAACATCAGCATTAGCCTGTCTAGGTGTGACTTCAAGTGATGTTTTGATAGCAGAACTAATGTGGAGTACTACATAAGATACTATAGCGGAGGTTCAGACTGTGTACTCTTACCATACTTACCAGTATACGAGCGCCTGCAGCGCATAAGATACTATGGATGGGGTGGTGGGTTGGGACTACCTATATACAAGCGCCTGTGGCGCATAAGATACTATGGGTGGCGGGATGGGATGGTGGGTGGGTACTACCTATATACTATTTACATATTGATTATTGACACATGACTGTCCTTGAAAACCCTTGAAATTTGAGTATATGCCTCCTTGAAAACCCTTGAATTTTGGCCCCCTACACTCCCTGAAAACCCTTGAATTTCATATGAAAATAGGTGCAGGAACCCTGCCCAAGCTCACTATGAACCTTGCCATTACATGGATGTAATACTCACATGCATCACCAATAGTTTCAACTTTGTACACATCATAGGTATCTAGAATGCTGTCAAATGTGGTGTACAAGTCATTTAGCAGATCAACCACTTGTAATGGAGTACTTCCTTTCGCAATAGATGTGAACCCAACAATGTCACTGGAAAATAAATGAGCATGCATATCAAACTTCATACACCTGGTTGAGAAAATAATTCCTGTCTTTGCTCGAATTCTTTTTCAAATTATCCAAACCATTCCATTAACCCTTTCAGTGCCAAGTCCGATTTTTGTATCAACCCATATTTCCTTGATCATTTTTCAAATTTATTGATTATAATAATGTGATACATTGATGGAAAGAGCTCTGAAAGAGTTAAATATGTCTCTATTAGTCTCCATTCGGATATGCCTATTATCAATTCTTCTGATGAATATTTTCAGTGCAGGATGTGAAAATGGAGAATGTAAATCACCTAACAACTGCGTGTGCGAAGGGTCTTACAGCGGATCAGCATGTACCATTAATCTGGCTGTTGTGTTGCCTCTCGGCATCATAGGCTTCTTAATAGCCCTCATCTCAACCATCCTCGGAGCTCAGTATCTCAACAAAAGGTTTGTTTGTACTCATACCTGAGTTTAGTGTGCCTGTCATTTGCAGAATGAGGTCCCCCAGAGTGTGAATTTAGTGACGCTATCCCACTTACTGGGCTAGCATCACCAAATTCACCCTCTTGGACCCCATTTTGGTGTGTTTTGTGAGAGCGATTTTGCAAGTTAATTAGGCTAATGACTCATTGAATTGAAACTAGCAACTTAAACTAATAAGGCCAAAACAAAAATGATGCGTGTTTCCCGTAACCCGACCGACCGTCTTCAAAACCCCCCGACCCAACTTCATTATATTGGTTTTAAATAAAAAAAATCAATCTATAAACCGACCGACCGCACTGATAACCAAACTATGTACACGTGGTTGAATTTTATCTGATTCACCTCGCGAGATAAATAATATCTTTGATATATTTTTCGCAAAGCATCGTCACTCTAACGGAAAGTCATATTTAATACAATCTGATGCAATACAGGAAGAACTCATCACGAGTTATCGTTCCTCTTCGCTGACCGGAAGCACGTGTTTGTGTTGATATTTACATTAAACATGATGGATGTTGCGGTTGATTAGAATCGGTTCGAACAAGTTCATCTCAACGATGGCGGTCGCACATGGGTCGATTCAAAGTCTCTGGGTGAAAATAGAGATGTGTTCTCTTTAATATTTACAAGCTGTATAACCACAGACTACAATCGATGCAATCAGGTTCCTCTTTCGGTGTCCGGTTCGGAGTTATATCGTCCGGTTTGATAGCACAAAATACACTGTTTGCGAATGTCGTTCTCTTTCTCAAGAATTGACAAGTTACTGAATCCGATTTTTGGCGCATTAATTAGAATGGGTTTTTGTCACAAGAACACAACAATGATTGGATTGCCAGATCACAATTTTACTGAGTGCATACAAAATTCAGGATGTGTTGATAAAAATCTTATAAATGTTTTCTCACATTCAATTATGTGATTTAATCGCTCGTTTCGTATATATAAAACCCAGAAATATCATTTACATCTAAATATTAACTCAAATAATAGTTATCTTCCCCATAAACATGCAAGATTTGCGATCGAAAACTCGGAAAGTTTGTGCTGATTGTTAGCAAGTGCAGGGCTTTGTATTTTTTTCGCATGCATGTTAATCGCAATTTACAACAGATATAATACACAAAATGAAGCCCATGGAATGACTTTGCATGAACAGGAATGTTGTATTGTGGTATGGTAAGATATATATATTACATATAGAATACCTTTACTTTGTCCATAGTGTGCACAATTTGAATTCCACATGCCACGCATGATTAACTAACTGATAAGCTACATACTATGATATAGATACAAACACTAACTAGTAATCAACAGAAAACCGACTTGCCACTTCAAATTTTCTGGTTTAATACAAAACGTCCAACAGGACATCGAAAGTGGGCCTGTGATAACACAAAATTTCCATTCATGGGGTGGAAGGTCCATTCATGGGGTGTTAGGTCCATTCATGGGGTGTAAGGTCCACTCATGGGGTGTTGGGTCCATTCATGTGGTGTTAGGTCCATTCATGGGGTGTTAGGTCCACTTATGAATATTCCCAGCTAAAAATTTTGCTTGGTTCAGGGGGTGTAAACTTCAATTAACCCTTTACCCATCACGTCGGCATTTGTCGGCATCCAGGTCTGCCATCACGTCGGCTTTTATCGGCTTTTTTTTTTACCAAGGTTACACTGGTTTTAGAAGCACTAATTGCACCATTGTTATACGATGAATCGGCATCAAATTTGCTATTCACATTGGTATGATTATAATTTGTGTGTTTTGATTACTTTAATCAGCTTTAATGGTACTTTTATACCAAAATAATACACATTTTAAAAACATTTGAATACGCGATCGTGATACAACGGAAATCGAAACAGGAAACCACCAGCCGGAATAAATTTGCGATGTTTGATCTGACTATAGATTAATGTTTGCTCAACTTGTCGAAGATTATGATAAATAGTTAAAACTAATAGATCAAATTCATTCAATGTAATAATTCTACAGGCAATTTTATGAAAACAAATATAAATAAATGTCAAAATGCCATTGCCAAGTAAAAAACTACATCAATGTTGTTACGTGTTTATTTCTTACTATTCATCTAACTAATTTAATACGCCAACCATATGTAGCAACAACATTGTTGTACCTCACATATATATCATTTTGTTTTTATTAATAAAGTTATTCGAGAGAATAATACATTAGTTTGTCTTGGAGATTGTATCTCTCACAGGCATGTGCAATAGATAAACAGCAAAGCGACATGCATCCAGCGTAACGTAAAGTCAGCCCAATTCAACTGCGAGTCGGGAGCAAACTGTCGCCGTAAATGGAAGTTTTTGTGAAGGAATTTCCGACGTTTTCTGAATGAAATTAAAATGGCCAATAAAATTAAACTTTTAAATGGCCTTCCCAGTGTTCAATATGTTTTGGATTAAGCTTGAATATGGCGATTGTCCAACTTAATAACTTTCACAAATATGAACTGATTTCAATAATTTTTGGTATACATGTAAATTCTTCTCACAATACCCTCTCTACATGATACGACTAGGGATTGGTTCAGACTGTTTTTCGTAATATTACACTTCATTTTCGACTTATTTTGACTTTGGATGATAATTTATTATTCAAGTTATGATGTCCTGATCACCACCAAACTTGATACATGTATATGTCTGAATTGCATTAAAATACAAACCTAGTTTGAATCGGCTTAGAATTCATTTTTTTTTTCTTTTCTTCGAATATGGGTACAAAAGCCATCTTAGATGTTAAAGGTACTCAACCCGATAAAACTCCTCTCAATTACTATTTCAATGGCTTCGGGGGTCAAAAATATTTGATTCGAGTCGAGGAAGTCACCCATCAAAGCTCAGATTTGTTAGATATCGATTTTAGAAATCTATTATTTTTCATTATCGGGAATACTATCTGGCCCAGAACTCAGTCAAAATTGCGTTAAAATTACCACTTGATTTTAGAGTTATTCATCCTTGTCTGTTTGAATAGATTTGGAGTACACATCCAGAGCAGATTACGGCAGTTATTAGTACTCATCTCGAGAACATAACAAATTTGAAAAATCAATATCTAATAACTCTGAGCTTTGTTTGATGGGTTCCTCGACTCGAATCAAATATTTTTTACCCCCAAAGCCAAATAAATAGTAATATAGGACCCTCTGATCGGATTGTTGTTGTTGGAATCTGTTGAGATGGGGACCCTCTTTACAGGATGAGTACCTTTAAGGTTACGTATCATTTTCTACCCGTTTTTGGGGTTTCTGCAATCATTCGAACAAATATGAACCAATTTGAATAATTTTTTTTCGGCACAAGCTTCTTGTGACACCATATCTATATTATTAGTCTGAATTTTTCTTTAAAGTTAAAAATCTTTTTTGTTGGGTTTACGGATAATGCGGGTTGAATTTGCCACGGTGGGGTATGCTACCACGCGAGTGCACGCCTATTGTTTATATCAACAATGGGATTCTATTCAAATAAAAATACAACATAGAACGCAACAACATTTGACTCAATTTCTAATTCAATTATTTATTACTTTATATACTGAATGAATGAGAATCCATACGGTGTTCCTCTATCAGTCTGCACTCTGTGGTCTGCTTTAATATCTAGCAGCATCTCACCAAGTGAAGAATATATCATTCCAATACACATTTAATTTATTGTGCTGCATAAATACATTAGAAATTAATTAAGAGCAAATATAATTAAATAGGATAATTACATTAGTGGCGGATCACTTTGATGAAATTGATGTATACCATAGAACATGCTATATAATATACAGATGGCAAATGTTCAGAAATTGGTACCAGTATCTCATAGTGGTTGCAAACTGCGTTCTGTATTTATGCCGCACCACAAGGAAAATTTCCAAATTACAGTAATTTTTACAAGAATTGAACAAAAGAAATTCCCGGTCAGCGTGAACCCCAGATTACATGATTTGGCGACTGCTGTGAGTCAATTTTGCTTTTCATACCTATGGTATATCATAAAATTTTCTCTGAGGAATTATATTCATGTTTAGCATGATAATGGCTCACAGAAGTTGCCCAAATCATGTGATCCAGGCGGCACCAGCTTCCATGCTGCTGGGAATTTTGGACAATTGTTTGGCCATTTCCATCATATGGCTAATTGAGGTAATTGCTATATTTTATAAGATCTCAAAGCTCTATAAATTATTAAAAGGGCGGCTGATATCGATGGGGGTAGTGTCAAGATAATGTGAATGGATCATGGAGAAGATGGTGCTTCCAATGAGGGCCACCATTGTAGTATAAACATGGAATTTGCAACACAACAGCTCATCCGTACGATACTTTATTCACTAGATAAATTTGGGAGCACACTCGCTGAACCGATAGCCAACAAGGCAAGTTCCACAAAATGTGTATGTGTGCTTCACATCAGTTATATGTACTGCCCGATCATGCACTGTGAGGAAATTTTTCACGAGTCCTCTTGCAAGATGTTCAGATCATTGTTTACTTGATGTGCGAGTACAATGTAGGTGCAGCCATTTTGTGATACTCTTCCTTATCTGGTCTGGTCGAGCAACAAACGATCTTCCATAAACGTGGACATTTTCGATGCACTGCTTCACCACATTGTCACTTCGCCACTGGTTATTACTAGTAGATATACTGAATCACTGCATTGTCACTGAATCACTCTGAATCACTGCATTGTCAGTGAATACTCTAAATGTGCACCAGTCCACAAAATTTGTATGTGTGCTAATCAGAATACATCATGATCAAAATATGGGCATTTTTGATGTACTGCTTCGCCACATTGTCACTGAATCACTGCTGTGGTATAATTTGGATTGTCGCTGAATAACTCCGAGTCACTCGAAATGTGCACCAGTCCACAAAATGTGTATGTGTGCTAATCCGATTACATCATTATCAGAATATGGGCATTTTCGATTCACTGCTTCACCACATTGTTACTGAACTGAATGACTCCAAATTTGCATTTGTCCTCCAATTTAGTCTAAATCTCCTTTGGAAATATTTCTATCTGGTATCGTTGTATTTTATTGGTTGTAACTATCATGTCCGCTCCAACTGTATATACTAACACTTGCTCCCTGTCCATACTTCGTCCACAATGGCATTGAAAACAATTGAATCATCGACAAGAAATGTACAAACAAAACACGTCGTTTCATGAAATAAACATGTGGGGCGAAGTTTTAATTTCCGGGTCGCTTGTGGCCTCGAAAAAAGTCATTAAAACAATAAAAATAAGTCTTGTGTGCATTTAATTAACCATGTGTCTGATACGAAGTCCACCTTGATTATGTTTTCGAACGCATCTGGGCAATGGAGTATCAAGAAACGCACATTCGAAACAATTAAATGCTATTAAATTCCATTGTAATCCTAATCGGGCACCTGCACGTAAATAATCTCACGAAATTGTTTTCGCGTAAATCAGCCCAATCAAACCAAACTATATCTGGTTTTCACAAAGGCAGTTTTTGGCGCAACCCAAAATCGGCTGCTTGTATGGGAAAAAATGTTTCTATTCCGACATATTAAACATTATATTGTTATTGAATAGCATTTCAACTTCTAACCTATGATTTAAAAAATTGAATTTTTAGTATATTAATGCTGTTTTTATGTACTTTTTAAAACATGATACACGGATTAATTATCGAAGTATTTACGTCGACGCTCCACATCTTATTTCTGTATCCTCAAGATCATGGCTTGTGTTTTGTTTACATTGGTTACTATTTGTGATCACGTGTTAACAACAGTTAATAAGATTTTTACAATACTGGAATGAATTTCATAATGCATTTCCACATTTTATTGAATTTCGTTGGTACATTAATAAATGCAAATAAGTAGAAGTTGGTTAACCCTTTGCTAGTGATTGGGGAAACGGAAGGTAATTCGGGAAATCGAGGTTACGACGTCAAATTTCATACAAAATCTTCGCGGTGTTTTTGTTGATAAAATATTGGGGATAATTTTATTTAACGATGTCAAAGTAAGGTACGCATTCATATGGCAATGAACAAGAGTGATTAGTGCACATGTAGATGTGAAAATTTAAAGGAATGCACGCGTAAAACGATCTCATTCTTTTATTAGAAAGTGATTGCTAACAGTAAAGAAATTACGGCAACTGTGTTGCCTTACCGTCTTACGTAATACACATCTCAATCGACGACGTTTTCTGTTTTGCAAATTTATGTTTATATATGCAATATATAATGGGGGGATAATTTTGTTTAACGATGTCAAAGTATGGTACGCATTCATGTGGACATGAACTAGAGTGATTGGTGCACACGTAGATGTGAAAATTTAAAGGAATGCACTGCAAAACGATCTCTTTTTTTTAATTTGAAAGTGATTGCTAACAGTAAAGAAATTATGGCGACAGTGTTGTCTCACGCAGTACCGTACACAACCAAATCTCCGTTGTTTTAAAATATATTTGTTGATAAATTGAACACCATAATAAGATAAATTTTCGGAAATTACCAGCTGAAATTGCAGCAATAAAATTCAGAATCTGATAAATTTCAATGTGAAATTGATTTTAATTCTATGCAACGAATCAGGGTCAAGAAAAATCCGGAAAGATACTTACCGACTCCATAGTGTCTCCTTGTTCTCCAACTTCAGACGGAATATATGATCAAACAAACCATCTTACCTGCTCTTCCCGTACTAAGGATGTAGTATGAATTAAATTTAATATTTTTGCACATTGCCTAATGGGGGACTTGACTTTCATAAACATGAAAATGAATTGTTACCAATTAATTAAAATTAAAAAACCCATCCATGCAGATAAACAAGAGCCACCATAAGATTTAATAATACATTTTTTCCTATAACTTTGACGTTACCAGAAAGTTCTGATGGCTGGGATGACGACGTTAGACATATTACTGTTGGGTAAAGGGTTAATAAATTACTCATCTCTCCCCCGTGCCCCCCTACAACAACTCATCTCTCCACTGCACCCCCTACAACAACTCATCTCTCCCCCGTGCCCCAACATTAATTATTCTCTCCCCGTGCCATGCAGACATGTAAACTGTCTACTGTTATCTGTTTTATATGTTTCCCCTCAATATATCAGTTTTATCACCAATTTGTCGGTTGCTCTGGGTCATTATATGGTGTTTGATGATGGTTAGGCTTGGCCCACACGAGACCATAAAAAAATAAAATGAAAAAATAAAATAAAATGAAAAGCCTACCGCCTGCCCCTATTTTTTTTGGGCTCGTTACGGGAAACACGCATTCATTTTGTTTTGGCCTAAGCAACTGGAAGAATAAAGACAAGTTGGGAGAATGAGATTGGTAATTTTCAGACTGTAAATTGGGAACTTTGGAAATTTTTTTATTTTGTAAATAAAAAGTTTACGGGGGGGGGGGGGGGGGGGGGGGGGGGGGGGGCATCTGGCGAATGGGAGAGAGGGTTACCGGAAACAAATGCATTTTTTTTTTATGCCTTTAAGCCTTTTTGAGAAAAAATGGTAGTATTATGTATTTTAATTTGAAAAACAGACGTAAGTTTATATGTTATTAGTCTGTCCATACTTCCATTAACATTTTGGTTTCCAACCGATAACTCCAGTTTGGATAATTTTATTAGAACCAAAGTTGGTACCGGTATGTGTGTTGCGATCTCAGCCAACTTAGACTTAGAATTTGTCAGATTTCATAAGGTGTTTGTTTCCAACTGATAACTCCACAGGGTTCGTACGCGGGTCTGGAATCCTGGAAAAGTTATGGAATCCGAAAATTTCGATTCAATACCCTTGAAAAGTCTGGAAAATGGGACCTTTTTCACCCTACTATGGAAAAAGTCTTGAAAATAAGCTACCCTGAGATTCAAGGTCTTGAAAAGTCATGGAATATCCCAAGGCCGAGTTCTTCGGTAAATAAATGCTGTTACTTTCCGTTCTTACGATACCATCTCCGTAGTTACAGTTGGAACTACACGTTTTACGGTATGCCGAAACACGAATTGTCTCCCTTACCGGAACTCATTTATATACGCAATAACATAACGCAAATCGAACGAACCTAAAACAAATATGTCAATGCGTACTCTCACTAAATTCACCGATGTTACTCATGTTACTCAAAATTATTCGAGAGCACCATTTTATAGTGTGCAAATATAGTTTTAATCGTTGTATTGCCTTGTTCGAAACAAATCGTGATCCATAACCGGAAAATCGTAATTTTTTTCCCCCAATGATTTTAGAAATTATAGACTCTGGGTGTCAAGGCCGATAATTGTTGCAGATGCCAACCATTTATGATTTATTGTTCATATCAGCTTAATTAGTTAAATGCATCTTTGCAGATAAAGGGCTCATTTTAACTAACGTATATGTGTGCTCTGTTTAAACAACCTGGAAATTTATATATTGGTCTTCCTCGTTGTTTAGCTAGGTACGAGGTATGGAAAAGTTATGGAATTTTTTAACTGAAAAGTCTTTAAAAATTTGTCCGAAAGTCTTGAAAAAGTATGGAAAAGTTATGGAATTTTACTCTCAGCTAGGTGTATGAACCCTGCTCCAGTTTCCTTTATTTAATCAAAACCAGTGACCAGCCTAGAGGTTGGGAGAAGTCACTTTTCCCTGTTGGGTTATTATGGGGAAGTGGACTGTTATCAGGGAGAAGTAACAATGGCTGAAGTTCCATTTCCCTGATCAGAACCAAGGAGAGGGTATGTGTGTTTCTCAGCCAAAAATGGATGCCCAGTTCAAACATGTGTTCCATTCAATTTACGGCCCTTTTTCAACTAAGAATTCACCTCATTTAATAACAATTTTACAAGTAAACTACTTTTTAGCATATTTAGCCATGCCCAGCAATGCCTGTGTTTACGAAATTATGGAGGAAGCAGATCATTTTTGTACTTTCTATGAGAGGTGGCAATTTAAATAAAGTATTTGATTTTCATTCTCCATATGAGAGACTAAAATGAGCTAATTACCACAATGTGCAAAAGATTATTATACCCCCTGCAATGAAGTTGTGGGGGGTATACTGGAATCAGCTTGTCCATCCGTTCATCGTCCGTCCATCCATGGACACAAATTTGTCGGACTTTTTTTGGTGGAGTTATCCCCCTTTTTCAAATTTTCGCATCATGTATAAATTTGTCCAAGCTTTTATTCCTACATTTTTAGGTCAATTTAAAAAAAACTTGGCACATATATTTAGTACCATGTGGACCTGCGATTATGACGTCTGTCCGGCTTTTTGTTTTGGTGGAGTTATCCCCCTTTTTCGACTTAGAATTTTTTTTGCAACATGCATAATTTTGTCCGAGCTTTATTCCTACATTTTTAGGTAAATGTTTTTGAAACTTGGCACAGATATTTAGTAGCATGGGAACCTGCATCTGTGTATATTTTTCGGTCAATAGGTGTAGGATTAGGGTTAGGGTTGTGCACCTGCATTTGGAATCTGTTATTTATTATTTTAACTTAATGTTTACTGACATGTGAAACATCTTTGTGTTTTAAAAACACGAGGTGTATCCTTAGTCCCATTGGGACAGTCACACCTCTAGTTAGAATGGTGATTTTGATACGGTAATAAAAATAAATTGTATTCCTTTCAAAATTCACATTTAAGAATAGGATTTAAATGCACATTACCAGTATTTGTACTCAGTGCAAAAGGAAATATTTACACCTTTAAAATACTAATGGATGATATGAAATGGTCTTGCCATATATTCGTTTATTTGACAGGTTTCATTTATTGGGTATTTATAAGAACTTGACAATTCATTTTTTTAATAACAGAGCAGCTTTCAAAGCAGCTATGGCTAACCTTGATTGGGTCGTCAACTGGGATGATGTCCAGGGCGGTGATATTAAAGCTGTTAGTGCAGTGTCTGTGATGTCAGGAGGAGCTGAAATGTTTGCAGATAGAGTTGTTAACTGGAAGAATCACAACAATTGTTTTAGTCAGGTGAATAATAATGGTTTATTGAATGTATCAGCTAGGCTTGAAAATATTGGACCATAACAAAGAATATGCTGTTTCTCTTAGAAAATTGCTACTCTTGTCACTTGTGGAAGCCAATCGCTCGGAGTTGAAGTACTGTATACGGCCAGGTGAACTTTACACATAACCTGGTTACAGGAGTAAACTTCAAACTTTTATTTACAGTAATGCCCTAAATAATCGACCCCTTAACCATGTGCAGCAGAATTATGGGTAACTTATCAGGATTTAGTTGGAAATATGGCTTGTTGCCATTCATCGGAAAGCTCTCATTGAGAGCTTTCCGATGAATGGCAACAAGCCATATTTCCGACTAAATTCTGAAAAGTTACCCATAATTCTGCTGTGGTTAAGGGGTCGATTACTTCGGGCATTACTGTACATGGATAATATTTGTGATTACTATCTATCAACTGATCACCCATCACTCCCGAGAAACAAAATCAGAAATGTCTGCTGATTGCTTATCGATTGGTTCTCATGACAATGGTCGTCTTGTGATTCTGAAATTAAAATTATATTTTACATGTAGTATAGATTTTATGAGTCTAATATCAATAAAATTATATTTTTTGCATTCATAATCACATAGAAATGTGCCTGAGTGATATTATTGCCTAAGCTAGATAATGATTTAAGTAGAGATGAGCCGATTATCGGTACGGCTTATCGGATTGGGCCGATAACCATGATATCGGTTGGATATCAGTGTCCAGATAAATATGCTGTTTCGCCGATCCGATATATATGTAGAATTTGTAGGTAGCTTCCGCGACCAAAGTTGCATAAAACGTAACTCTATTAGTCTGCCGACCACCAAATATAAGCACTCTTTGTTAGAATAAATAACAATATTGTGTGTTTCATAATTATCAAAGTATACGAACTTAAATGTGGCTATTTGAGCCTACTTCAATGAAGAATGGGTAAAATCCCAGACGAAGTGTCATTGCACCGCTTCTGAGAACGTCAGAGCACTCCTTCTCCATTCCCCCGCCACCGCAATGGGAATTCATGGGTTAATCGCGTGATAGTTAAAGAGCGTTCGTATCCGCAGTGTCGTTGATAAAGAGCGTGCATGTGTCCAGATATGAGCATGTTGTGTCTGTCCAGACATGAGCGTGTTGTGTGATTCGTACTTAGGGGTTCCTAGGAATGGGGGAGATTTTCATCGGGTCAGTTTTTCCGCCCGAGGTGACCTTCACCTTGAAACGGGTACCCACAAATGATCTAATATATATTTTGGGACTTCTGTCTGTTTGTTAGTCTGTTAGCTATGGCCGGGAAAACTGCTGGACAGATTTCGACGAAATTTGATACCTACGGGTGATTTTCTCCGGGGAGTGTTTTGGACGGGTCAAATTGTGACCTTGACCTTCAAAATGGTCAATTCAAGGTCAAAGCCCGGACGAAGTCGGGTCACCTGCTAGTAATATATATTTATTAATTCCAGAAATTCAACATCAACTCACTCAACGTACAAGATGAAAACTTACGTAAGGAGATTGTCCAGATCAGAGATCTTCATCACCGAAATATAATTAACTTTATAGGAGCTTGTTTGGATGCACCCAATGTCAGTGTCTTGTATGAAACAGCACCTAAGGTTTGTTAATTAACCCTTTCAGTGCCAAGTCCGATTTTTGTATCAACCCATATTTCCTTGATAATTTTTCAAATTTATTGATTATAATAATGTGATACATTGATGGAAAGAGCTCTAGAGCTTGATAATTTTTCAAATTTATTGATTATAATAATGTGATACATTGATGGATAGAGCTCTTTCCATCAATATATCACATTATTATAATCAATAAATTCGAAAAATTATCAAGGAAATATGGGTTGATACAAAAATCGGACTTGGCACTGAAAGGGTTAATATTCAGCTTGCGCTTATAGCATGGGCTCTCATTACAATAGGTGTCACCAGAAAGGGGAATTTCAGCGACCATCATATTTATGTAGCCGAACTATTCTAATTTCATGATCTGATTGTTGCGGGGTCAATATAGGGGCAAAATATTATTTTTTTCACATTTTCCTCATGCTACCCAACCTTATTTTTCTGGTTACTTCCTGTGATATTCATCAGTCAAAGCTTTTTAATCTATGTTCAATTTAACATTAGATGACTATTGAAAATGTGGCTGTGATCAGTGGGTGCTTGCTGGCTACAGATGCAATCAAACTTTAACATTGAACCCTATTCACTGTCCAGAGAATATGTTACTCGAACGTTGATAGTAATATAATTAACACTTTTGTTTTCGTCGAAATGCAGGCATTTGATTGGTCGAGAGGCTAGCGCGTGACCTGATCTATCAGTGCATAGATGTTGCAGTAGACGAGTCACATCGCGTAGTGACACTTTAAGAAAAATGGGCGAGTCTATAACCGTCGCCCCACACGACGTCTCCGGATGACGCAAAAGCGCGGAACGAAAATTCCATTAGAATTTCAGTGAAAAAACAACTCGAAAACTCAATGCTAGAAACATTTGAACACGTAGTTGATGTCTATATTGCATGTTTCTGCTTCTTACGGACACTATACTATACTTATGTCTGTTCATTTCAGCCGTATTCATGTTTTTGTAACGCTCGACTGAACACTCAAAGTTCGTGCCGCGTTTTTCATTTGTCCAATTTTCGAAAGAGCGTCCACGACAACGTGTATAGTTACACAAATTATCATGAATCAGGCTGATCAACATGGCTAATTTTATTGTAAATAAATAAAATGTGTTACCCGATTACAACCCTATTAACATTTTTCAGCTTCATAACAAAGCTAGTGACATGGCATTTGTCACGAGAACATTAGATGTGATCAGGGCATTTGTTTACAAATATCATCGGCCATCGGGCTGGAGTCTCAGTCTGGAGTTAATAATTTTACCGGAGATCGCTATCCAATCGCGTCGGATTCATGTGTTGATAATTGTTGGGTTGTTATTGAGTCATTTTAAACGTAAATCGTAGCCAAACAAGTAATATTCTTTTATCATGGATAGTTCATTGCTGAAAATTGAAGTTGAGGTGTAAATATTTATTTTCTGAAAGTTTGCTTGGTGAAGTTGCTCGTTGACAATTTCGGCCAATTTATTTTCGCCCCATCAACCAAATTCGGAGATCGGAAAATCCTGCTTTGGCAATTAATTTTCTGAGATGGATTAATAGTAGATAGTTGAAAATAAAGTGTTATCGTTGTAATTATAAGCCATCAATGTCGTTTTTCGGTTGATCTATGAGCCTATAGACCGTTAAGTAGACGAATAACATACTTAGTATAATCCGCTTCGCGGAATTATACAGTATGTTATTCATCTACTGATCGGTCTATATGCTCATAGATCAACAATGTTGATGGCATATATATAACTAAACGGCCGTCACATGCTACTATATATGAAGATAGAGAGTTCAGTAATATTAATGTTGTTTATTGAATTATATTCCATGGAAAAGGGTACTGTTCTGATCATTTTGGTACCAAAAGTTTGACACAAGGACAAGTATTACTTGTTGTGATTATTATTCTCTTTCAACTCGTAGGGAAGTTTTGAAGATTTGCTCAACAACACCAACATCAAGCTACAATGGGATTTCCGATTTTCACTGATGAAGGATCTTTGTCGAGGAATGGACTTCTTGCATCGATCAAGCATCCAGTCACATGGAAGACTCACATCTAGGAACTGCCTAGTGGACAACAGGTGGTCATGCAAGATATCAGGTACAGAAATATACAGCCATAAAAAAAAATTACTATTGATATAGGAAATATTTATCTTGCTGATTTTATTGATCAAATATGAAATAATCAGGGCGACTCCCATGTCACCAATGACTGCAAAATTAGACAAATTATGAAGATAGTGAGACTTGGAAGGAGTCGCACATGTTGCATTCTAGTCTGGTTCTTGAATGTCAATGTTATAGTCTGGTCGATAAAAGGTTTGACCTAGAATAAATTTGGACTAAGTTGGTTTTTATTCCATTTTGAAGAGGAATATATCCTCTACAACATATCCAAAATCCGCTAAAAGATGCTTTGAGCAAACATTTTTACAGAGATTTTTAAAAATGCCCATTTTGACTTTGTGAAGTACGTTTTTCTACAATATCCCTCATCGGCGACACCAGAACACATTAATCCTCCATCCGATATATACCAGTTTGTGTGAAATTAGAGTACCGGTATATGGGGCGAATAGAGTGATAAGGACATAATATAAAGCAATCGAGGCGATGAAATGGCTGTCAAAATGGCCGCAACTCCAATCCATGCTACGACGAAAGCAACATATTGGACAACCACCTATAAGCGAAAATACACATTGGTAATTTACAAGTATGTTGTTATATATCTTTAGAGGTACACATATAATTAAAACAGATCTATCTGAATGATTTATCGATCACTGCAACGCATGTTAACCCATTGATTTACGTTCGGGTTGTCTGCTTAGAATGCATCCAACAGTCGGGCCCAAAACAGTTATTTCGGGCATGCAACACACGAAGTAATATTTCGTCACACAGTGCATGGTAGTTTCATTTGGAATGATGATTAATTATTGAATGTAACGCAGAAACTGAAGTGCACTCCCTTGCTGTGTAAATACTAGTTATATTTCCGGAATTTTCAAGACTCTCCGTGATAATAAACCAAACACGTATGTCGTAATGCTGATTATACTGTAAAGAAATACTCATCTCTTCAACAAAATAGTACCCTATCTCACCAGATCGAAGAGACTATACATCGTACATTTTATTTAATACTAATCTTCATGCTGCTTCCAAACAGTTTCTTAGTATACAATTTTTTTCAAATTACTTCAATCGGCACTTTACAATGGGAATATGTACCACGCAATGCACACTATTAGTTTTCAGTATCTTGTTGTTTGAAATTATATTACCATTTCCACCCACATATTTGCGCTAAATATCAGGTCATCAGCCTTCAAAGTTATTAGTTCTGCGTTTAACATTCGTGTATATGTGGCCTTAGTGCATTTAAGCACATATAATTTCCAGGTATAAAGACAGTCTCTGCCACAGAGTATTAAGGCAAATTTGGTTATGTTGAAAGTTTATTGAAGATAGTCTATTGTACTCCTTTGTATTTTGATAAATTGCGTTCATGGTATACCACCATGTATTTGTGTGATAAAAATGAAATATTCGTGTTTATTCACTTGACCGGAGGCAACTATGACTACTATTTTAAGACACGGACAATATGATCTACACATTTTACCTAGTACCATATGAATAGCTCTCATACTGTTCTATAGTAGTGAATTTTGACAGATTTGGCGTTGTAGATTTAAAATTAATTATTATCGGTCACATTCGTGAGACTGTTTTCATTACATACATTTCTGCTTCTAGAAAAGGTCACATAATCAATACATCCCTATTAGATCACATTTAACTGTTTAATTACACATATATTACATGATTCCAGATAAAACTGCGTTATTCTTCTGTTTCTTGACGCCCAAAAAGTCCATAATTAATTGTTGTATGAGATCTGGGTTTCGTTTGCTCTCTCGTGAGATACATTAGAGAGAATTCTTACATCTATTATTAAAAGCCCCCCCCCCCCCCCCCTTATACTCTGAAATAATTCTTCCTTGTATAATTCAAGGGCTTGTTCGTTCTTGTATGACTAGCTATTCAATTTTCCACAAATTATAAATTTCATTCAATTTTGTCCATTTTGGCAGCCATATTGGGACAGACATTCTACCGATATGGTTTACGACTAAGCACTGTTTGTGTGTATTTTATTTTATTACTTATTTGGTATCAGTTGGCGCACATACCACCGAAATTCAAAAAATTTCGATACCAACTGCCATCATGGACACCATCTTGGATTACAGAAAATGCTCAAACCAGATTTTAGCGGATTTTGGATATGTTATAGAGGATATATTCCTCTTCAAAATGGAATAGAAACCAACTTAGTCCAAATTTGTTCTAGGTTGACCCTAAAATTTTAGTTTATCGACCAGACTATTAGGATGACAGGGTCGAACATCCTTAGTCAGGCCACAGACAATTTTGGTTGTTACACAATAACTGAATTGTTACCAGATCATTTAGATTTTTGGCATTCGAGTGTACCACCAGCCCCAGACAGGTTAATAAAATTAAAATTAATATTAATATTTAATTACAATTCACAGATCCAGAAACATACGTTTATTGTAGTCGGCATTGTAATTCATCCCACCAAAAATTCTGAAAGAAACAGCTTGAAACCCATCTTTTTATTAGCATTACATGCTATGATTTGAGATATCCTTTTTCTGGTGATCAAATCTCTGGGTTAAGTTTATTGGGATTCTCGGAGCAGCAAGCAAAAAACCATTAATATTGCGTTTAGCTGCTAATACGTTCATTTATGATCAAGCAATGAAGACGTTATCCACCGGAATATTTAAAATTGCCTCCTAGAATGCGACATACAAATGGAGATTGAATTACATCAAAATTATGTCAAGTGTCCAAGGGGATTTTATCTGCGTGTGCGCCGCACATTCTACTTTTACTGACTGCAGAATTAACGCTTACAATTACATGATTTCATTGATTTGAATGGATGCATGATCCCAGTGACATTGAAACATTTTGTCGTGGTTGTTATATCAAAATGCCCTCATTCCTGATTACTCCTCAACATTATAATATTATAGTTTATATAAAGGACAGTTATATTATAGTTTTAAACTTTATATTTGAGTTTTGAATCTTTGACGTGATCTGTATTCATAGGTTTATGGTGATAAAAAATTCCCCCATGGTGGACTGGTGGTCACAGTACATTTCTCGGCACCATCAAATATGACGTCGGTCGTCGAAATTGCTTCATGATTGTAAACATTGTCTGATATTCCAGTCAATGTTAGTCTTGTAGCAAAGACATCAAAGACTAGAATCTACTTTAGTTACAACAAAGGGCAGCCACTGGCCTAGCTAGCAGACGGGATGAATAAGATTTTGGGTTCAATTAATTGCCTGGTGGGAATAGATTCACAGCCATGTGTCAAACATAAAAAAAACAATCTTCGATTTGCTAATTGAAAAAAATTATGCAGTTCCCAAAATTTTATGACAGGTTCAATTCTTCTGATTTGTCGTCAAGACAGGTTTTCGTATTCCTCCTTATCTATAATCTGTTTCGGGTGTTCAACCACATGGCCACGAATCTATTTCCAATTTTCCAATTTATTGAATAGGATCTTTCTGTAATATGATCACACTTTAACTTATATCAAAGACTTCCAATGTATAGTTACGTTTAAAGTGATGTGAAACACTCCGGTATAGGGTGATCAGATAGAGAATATTCTTGCTCAGAGTAGTTATTTTTACAAATATTATATCTATAATGACAATACTAGTACACACCGTCATTCTTAAATATTAATTAAACGCAGTGACTCGTGATGTCGAAAAATTTTGTGTTCGTTTATCGCCGATAGTTGCGTCCGAATCGAGAAGTAAATATTTACAATTGTGCATAGTTCGGACTATGTTTTCTACGGAGTGGTCTGTCGATTTGCTTGATAATTTCTGTGATGTTAGTAGAATGCTACATTCTCCCAATTGGCATAGCATCTGAATACTAAAGTATCAGTTCCATTCACCCGAACAAGTCCATAATATGTCTTTAACGTTTATTCACTGTATAATTTAAACAACCATACAGCCCTCAAAATTAGGAAAAATATTCCACTGCAAAGTTAATGCTGTGGCATTATAGATTCCACATGTTGCCACGGCATTGCTTATTCACTGGGGGTAAGCTGCTCCGTGGGAAGCGGTTCGCTTGTGATAAAAGCTCCAGTGCGCATGTGAGAAGCTCCAGTGCACATCCGATCAGAAGAAGTTATTTTATTTACAACATTCAAAGAACACAGATTGAAGGTAAGGAATAGAAAAGAATTTCCACTGCTGCTCCCTTCTGCGATAACATATATAACAAAACCAGAGACGTTTTGTCACATATTTGCTCACAATACCCGTTTAACATTGTTGAAAAACATTCCCTATGCATTTACTATGGGAAAATAGCGAAAGTAACCTGGTGAATAGAGCGTATTTAAAAGCTTATTTGAGCGTGAACAATATTGAACAATAAAGCTAAAACGTCATCTACTAATCCCCAATCAGTGTCGATGTATTCTGCTCATTTACAACAATGCCAGAAAGCTTTCAAATCATGACAAAAAGCCCCAGTGCCATTGCGATAACAGGTTACACATCGTGTGCGGTTGTGATGAAATAAAGCGCCAGTGCGTAGGTGTCATGGAATCGTAATTGACTTATTTTTGACAGGATAATCAACATTCTGACAACCGAAAACTACAGAAGGTGGTGTGCGCTTTCCTCAGAGTCATTTTCTTCAATTAGCTTGTGTTTTATGTTGTAATTAATATTATATATCATTTATATTATAAATATCTGAATACGAATGTAATTATGACAATTAAGAATTTCGTAATACAAATGATACGAATGTAATTACGATAATTAGACATTAGTATATATAATAATTATAATTACTATAATATAATAATCATATTCATATCATTTGCAGTGCATTCTTCACAGAATCATAACACCATATATATAGTGGTGATATGGCTTCGTTAGTACGAATGTAATGATGATTATTAGACATTTATTTTAGTTGGGAATACGTTGAACTCGTATCGATGTGCTGCTTCAGTAAAAGCAAACACTGTATTCATCACACCTTGATGCAGGATTGGGAATGTCAGGGACGTGACTAGAGGGTCTTGGTTTGGGTGGGTGTCAAACTTCAAATTTCCAACTGTATCCCCCACTTTGGAGCACATTTTTTCTCAACTTAAAGACTTTCCTTTTGCACATTCTTGAGCTTGAATATTCTGACTGTTACCTGAAACAGGTCTGTAACTGGTTGGAACTCCAACGATATACCCCCATATATTTGAAAGTATCTGAAATATATGTTGTAAATATGAATGTCTTTCAACTCCGGGTGGAGTGCAAATCACAGGGGTCCGGGAATATATATGTTTTTAATTTATTATAGTATTTTGAGAAAATAATATGATAAATTAAAACAAAAAATTCCTGGACCCCTGCATTGCAAATTGAGTTGCCCAATATTGCCCACCCGCAATGAAGACACTCCACCCATAATTATACCTGATTATCTTGCGTTTATTAATTATTATTTCGTTATTGTCATTTCAGATGTATGCGGGTATGGAAGGGTCGCTTATATCAATGGAGGATTCAATGATCCCCGTGGTTTCCCTGCCATTTTCTAACACCAGCACCGCCAAGTTCTTCAGATACCATGGGTGCGCTTGCATGGTGTGCCGAATTGCACCGCGGCCATTTTCTTGTTTTTCTCGGCAGTGATAACACCTTGTTGTTTCTGAAAAGTTATAAAATGCATCCATAATTGCATGTATTTGGCATTATTTTTTGCAATTAGTTGATTATAATAACTAAAGCGTCTTTTGAGAAATGTTTTTGTTGTTGTTGGAATCTGATTATACGAGGGCCACCTGATCAGATTGTCTGCCTTTAATAGGTCATACATGCCGTTTTCGTGCCATTTATATATAATGGCACATCCATATTGTGTTATGACTTACACAAGCCACATATCGACTATTATTTTGCAAGATTAATTATTCAAATACATGCATGTAATTGTCAATCTCTCACATCGTAATATGCATACATGATCAACCCACTATGTATTCGAAATCAATTAGGCTGACAACAAACGAATAGTTTTAATTATATCCGTACAAATACATGTGAATCACACAGGACTGCATGTACATTCAAATACATATCGATTGGAGTATATAATAGGATAAACTATTGGTATATAAGTACTGATAATTCACGGAAACACCACACGATAATTGTCATGTTTTAGGCTCCAATAATGCCAATGTGATTGAAATAATAAATACGAACTTGTTTCGATCGTTTTCACCTTTGCAATTCCCTAAATCTCTTTTAAAATGCGCACTGGAGCCCACCAATCCAGGCGGTCTACGCGCTGGCGCTTTTGGAAATACGAACTGGAGCGTCCACGTGGTGGTGTAAAAATGCATTTTTCTCAGTATTTAATTGTTTGAGACACCAAAGCCAACAACAGTCGCACGGCGGAGATGTTTGTTATAGCAATTGATACGGGACATTATTCAGATTATTTCATTTTCATACACAAAATATCATGTTATTAAGAATTTTCTCGTTACACAATCAGGTTTTGAAGTGATAAATCAGCTGCTTTTGCGTGGTATGGAAATGTGTTCGAATAAATGCGATATGTACATCACAGTTGAAGCATGTTGGTCATTTGAGACCGACGTTCCATAGAATAATGCTGTTTATAAAGATAATACGTACCATTTTCAATACTTCGGTTTCCTTTTTCACAAAATAATCACAGACGCACCGTCGCATTGTAAACTGCGCACTGGAGCTTTTATCACAAGCGAACCGCTTCCCATGGAGCAGCTTACCCCCAGTGTTATTGCTTATTTTGAGGACTGAACCATATACCGGTATTGTTTTAAATATAATAGACTGATAATACTTACCATTACTTACATTACAACACATTAAACAACTGTTCATATGAATGTTCATGTACCGTTTTATCGCTTTGCTGGAAAAGTGGAAATAATCGGAGCCACCATCGGAATAGCAGGATATTTTTGCCGACACCAATTATAAACAGATTACCCAAATGTCAGCCGATTCCGAATGCCGATCCAGTCAATCTGTTCAGAGACCCGCCTAGATGGCGACTTGGGAGACATCTTCTCCCTAAAATGTGCCACTTCTACCTATTTTTGTCCTGGGGAGAAATGACTTTTCTCATATATAACCAGTACTTATGCATATTTCAAAACAGTATATTTGAAGTGTATTTACTGATTTAGTGGTGTATTTATATATTATAATGGCATTAGAAGTGACTATTCCCAATTTGAATAAGTTTAGGCGGGTCCCTGATTTATCATGAACACAGTGCAAAATGAATTATAAATTAATATTGTGTTATTATTTTTAGCTGATAATACGGTGAACATTTATGATCAAACAATGAAGACATTTATCCAAGAGTAAATTTAAGATTTCCCACGAGGCTCGGGAGGCCAGCAGGTGCGACATAGAGAACTATAATGTAGACAAAATAATATCATAATTACGTCAAGCATTTAAGGACATTCTATCTGAGCATGAGCGGTGACTGCGTTGTACATTGATATTAGGGGTGGGAAGATACGCTAGTGCCACGATACGATACGTATCTCGATACACCGTTCGCGATACGAGTGCGTATCTAGATACATATATACATACTACATAGATACACTCCAGACATTGTTTCATAATTTAATCAAATCAAACATGACAACTCAAACACAAGCTTATTAGGGCAAATAGCATTACTGTGCCTACTTGCAACTGAAACAACTTTCAAACAAGTCAATAGTTATTATGAGTCTGATCTACTCTAAACAGTAAATACAAGATCGACTATTTATTGGTAAGTTAATGGTAACGCAGGTTCTTTCTCAAAAAAATTAAAGTGTCAACATTTTCTGAGTTCAGCATTGAGCGCTGAGCATTTATAATATCGCCAGCAGTCGAAAACACTCTTTATCCCATTTACTAGGGTAGCTAACAAACCGAAGTGCTGCCAAACTTTAGACTTGTATTTGTCTGCGGGTTTGGGTTTTATAATGAATTTTTCTGCGATTGCTGAGGAATCTCAACTGCTGGCTCCGTAGACGCCATTACATTTACAAAGTTTATTTAAAAAAAACGGATGTTGAAACTTCAAGTTCAAGGACGATGACCACAAAATCGGGTAATCAAGACTTGCACAAAGAAAGTCTCAAGACTTGCACAAAGAAAGTCCGTAAGTGATCATGCTTGAAATCACTTGTTAATAAATCACAAAACGCGGAGCTGCCAATGTAAGAGGAGTAACTCTAAATACAATGTACTAGATTCAGACCACTGGACTCGTAACTATAAGAATTGAGTTCGAGTGACACGCGATTACGCGGTCAAAATGAAGGGTACCGCGGAAAGTACCGGTATATTTAGAAGGCAGTTGTGCGTCAGCTGCGAGCGCACGTGACATGTGCTTCCGAAAAAGAAACGGGAAGTTATATATCAATTGTGCCATGTGGCGTAAATATGCACCGGCTCTAATCAAACACGCGATGCATGTGCAGCACGGACACATTATAGTACGTTTCATCACTTTCGCGCGAAGCTATATATGCACATGCGAAGTCTTGTTTTAACTTTGTTTTAGGACTGAAACTCTCGATATATCTTAATAGCCGATCAAGTGACTATGCTTTTCAAAGTTTTCGTACAGTAAACATTTATTATGAATTATACGTGTATCGCAATACGACGATATTTAAGGATTTGTATCGGTGCATGCATCGTATGTTACCGTATCGCGATACACCGGTGCATCGGTGTATCTACCCACCCCTAATTGATATACTGCTGGGCCAGAATCTATTTTAGTTACATCAAAGGACAGCCATCGGCCTGTGATAAGAATTGAAACTTGAGTCGAAAGGGGCAATGTCGATCAGCCTGCGTGCATCTTTTCGATGGGCCAGAATAATTTTTTAGCTAGAGTCATCTACTTTACTAGTAATACTGAATCAAAAGTTTGTTATTTCACAATTCAAAATGCCATAGAAGTCCACTTTAATCTGTGTTGGGCGTTTGACCATGTGGTCGCCAATATATTCCCAATTGTGCATACGGGAAGTCAGCAGTCTATTTTCAGCACACAATTTAATATGATTATATAGTCTTTACTGTTTATCCACTGTATTAACCACCATGCAGTACTATTTAACTGTAAAAGCCTGACCATACTTAACAAGTTACCATTACTTACTGTACAACACCAAAAGCAACAGTTCATTTGAACATTGATTAAACTTGATTTGCCTTTTCTCGCTTTGCTGCACAGAAAGCATAATCAATCGGAATGCCATAATAACGGCAGAATATTTTTTGACTATTGGAAATTTTCCCCAGCAGTAAAATAGGCTGTTTTGGTTTAGTTTTACAAAAAAATCTGCATTTTATATTCCATGCTCTTTCAGGCCAAATAAACATACCTGTATGTTTATTAATATTATGAAATTAAATCCACCCTGCATGTTGCTCATTCAGGTCTGCACCTTTTTTGGAAAATTGATGGCTCGATAGTGGAGTCCATAATGGCTGCCGGTCCAAATATAAAATACCAGAATATCGGTTCTCAAAGTGGCGGTTGCAAGACAAACATCTTAGTATTCTTACAAGAACATGTGGAATTGTTGTTATTACGTTGTTGCACTTCCAGGCATTTGAATAATTATTGACTCTTTTTGTGAGAATTGATAACATGCTTCCACCCTGTACTTATATTCCGCCCTGCACTTCTACAACTCTGTTAATTAGTATCGGCTGATCCGACGAAAATGCCTAGGCAAAAAGAAATTTTGGCGGCTATTTTTTGGCCGAGGCAAATCTAAGAAACTGCCAATATTTTGTGCAAAATTTAAACAAATTGCTGCAGATATTATCTTAGTGTGAGAAGTGTCGCACTGTGGAAGTCTGTAGACAGCAAAAATTCATTGTTGAATGCCAAGAACTGAAATAACATTGATTACAGATGTATCTTGATAATCAGCAATTTTTTATTAAGGTCAGAACCAACCAGGGTCTAGCTGCCATGGATGATAATATGGCAAGTTCTAATTGTGAACGTTATATCTAGAGCATGCAACTACATGTACATGTATGTGGATCCTAGGATTTTTAGCCCAGGAAATAATTCTGGCCTAGGCAATCTTTTAGCATAGGCAATTTTTTGATAATTAACAGGGCTGCTTCTATTTGGCACACAAGGGTATAGGCCCCTGTCATAGGAAACACCAAGATTTTTTCAGGCCCTGCCATTTATAAAATGCAAAGCCTGATTCAATGAAACTGTCTATTCAGTTGGACATAATTTCATTGTGTGTTCTTATTTCCTGTGATAATGTAGGTGTTAGTTATGATTTAAATGCTGACATAGCCGTACAGGCACCCAAATTTTTTTGGGAGGGGGCTGAGACTTTTTGCCCGAATTTGTTTTCATGATATATTCATGGTTGTAACAGTTTTTTGTAGAATATGCATTGTATATACACATAAATATAACAAAATAGATTCAAATTAACCTTAAATATATATAATTTGGGCAGTAATGTGAAAAATACTGCAATTTTCTACAATTTCCCTCTCAAATACCATTCAATTTGCCTGAATTTTACCGAAAATATCTCCAATTCACCTGAAAATTGCCCAAATTTTGAGCTTTGAATGGCTATGACTTCTGAAATATGAACAGCCCTTATAATTGGCAACAGCAATCAGCAATGCCAAAGCCATTTGCTGAAGCAAACTGGACCCATGACATAGCGGATTACCGAAGCCAAGAAATCTGAATTGAGAGGGCTGTATGAATGGCCGAAAGCTTCAAGAAAGTGCAACCTGTTGATTATACAACATGATCACCCTATATTCTAATACTAATCAGGCCTGCAGATTACACCCACCTATTACAATTTACCTTTTTCAGGATTTGGATTTCCAACAATGAGATATGGGGCTGCAAGACTGCCATCAGATGAAGTTTTCAAAATCAGGTGACTAGGCAGAAAACAAAAAGAAGAAAAATTATGTTTAAATTATATTTCAAATCAACACGCGGCAGGATTAGGGTTGTCAACCGGTCCCAGTACCAATGGTATTTAATTTTACTTATTTTTGCGGTACCGGTTCCTGTAGTGAAGTACGGTTCTAGGTACTTCAATAAACAGATGTTGTAACTTAATAATAGTACTTTTTTCCGATATTGCAATTGCAAACATTATAGGATTCTAAGAAACAGGTTTAATGTTTGGTGGGCAGTTGGTCTATAATGGCATGTTGGATGAGTATGCAGACATTTGTATTCCAAAAATATTTCCAACATTGTTCCACACTCAGCAATGGTGCAGCGACACAGATCAAGATGAAATGGAAGCCACAATGTTGGCAATATCTGAATCAAAGTGAAAGTTATGATGTCATGAGAAACAGGTTACATGAGTTATGAATTTCTGACAAATATTATATCATATCTAATTTTAGTTATTGCATCGTTTAGTGACACATTTTACATTATAGCCGCTTGTACTTACATGAGAGTTAATGGCCTAGAGAAAGCCCTACAAAATGGTAATTACAATGAATGCATTTTCAATCCAAGCCCATGTTTGGCATACAGTAATGCCCTAAATAATCGACTCCTTAATCACAGCAGAATTATGGGTAACTTTTCAGGATTTAGTCGGAAATATGGCTTGTTGCCATTCATTGGAAAGCTCTCAGTGAGAGCTCTCCGATGAATGGCAACAAGCCATATTTCCGACTAAATCCTGAAAAGTTACACATAATTCTTCTGTGGTTAAAAGGAGTCAATTACTTAGGGCATTACTGTAGCCACAGCATTTCAACCCCATTTCTCTGGGGCGATTCCATTCATTATGCTCAGCTACAACGAGTAATGAAATTACAATGGGCAATGAATGGAATGATTAGGCGTAAATTCAGCATAAATACTCTTGCTACACCTATGGCCGAGGTGGTGTAATTTCGAGCGTATTGAAATATGACGTCACTTTCCGTGAAAAGATCAGTTGTCAAACTGAGAAAGCACATGGAAAATATTTATGTAATGGATTAAATGAATTTAATTTTTAATAATTTGTCATAAATATGTAATATATAATTCAGAAATATATAATTCAATTGAATGACAGTTAAAATTATTTATCCAAATTTTTTATACTTAAAGTGTCGAGGTTGTTCTAAAATTAGGTAATTTGTTTGTTCGATAAAAGTCGAAATTCTTGTTGGTTTCATTGTGAATATCAGATATTGTTGCTCATTTACTTAAGTCTTCATCTGTTCGACCAGTGTGAGTTTTGTCAAATTTCCTGAATAAAAAAATATGTTTTGTTTGCAGTTATAACTATGCTATTTTTAGATTACTCCGGTCACTAAAAATCATTCCATTCACTTTTGCTCAGGGTAATTTACCCATTGTAGCCAATCGTAATGAATGGAATCGCCCCTCTGATGTGATTCCTTTATTATAAGTACTCAGCCCTCATAATTGGCAACAGCAATCAGCAATGCCAAAGCCATTTTCTGAAGCAAACTGTCCCCATGGCAATGGTTGCCTTAGCAGATTGCCGAAGCCAATCACATGACTGATATAATTGAAGGGAACTCGACAGAAAAAACGTTAAAGTTGCGCAAGCATTATGATGAAATCTCGCTTATCTATTACTATTACAGTTGTTGGATTGGCAAAAATATATTAATAATGCACTTTTTTAAATAAAAAATCAACATCCTAGAAATAACATATTTCCCAATATTATAAAAAATCCCATTTTCAAATGGTCGGATGCCATATAGTTTGCCCTCACGACCTTCTAGAATACTGTATATATGAGAGCGTCTCTGACAACAGTCGGCTAAATACTAAACTCTATACTCTAATGATCGAGGGGAGCCTGTGGCGCATAAGATTATCATTATTATCTTATACATATTATTTATGTGGGCAGTAGCAGTAGTCATGCAGCGCCTGCGGCGCATAAGATACTATGGGTGGTGGGCGGATATACTAAACTCTATACTCTAATGATCGAGGGGCGGCTGTGGCGTATAAGATTATCATCATTATCTTATACATATTATTCGCCAATATTTCTGTTGGAAATAAAAGCTATCTTGAAAGGTTTATATGGGGAAAATCAACATAACGTCAGACAAAAGTACCAAATAAATTGAAAAGAGTTTAGTGTGCCTGTCATATTCAGATTGAGATCCCCAGAGGGTGAATTTAGTGATGCTATCCTGCACAGTGGGCTAGCATCACCAAATTCACCCACTTGGGACCTCATTCTGCATGGCTTCATCTGCTGTGGGAGACATAAACTCGGATTGAAGTTCCCAAATAACCCTAGATTATGCAATGTGTCGTCTGCCAATTTGGGGATATAGAGAAACTAAACTAAAAAAGAAATACAACTATGTGAAGAAGTTTCTATAGAAATTTGATAGTAAAGAAACTTTCCAGAGAAGATGAGGCCTAAGCAGAATTAGGTCCCCAGAGGGTGAATTTAGTGATGCCCGCCCATTATGCAGGATAGCGTCATAAATTCACCTCTGGGGACCTCATTCTGCCAATGACAGGCACACTGAACTCAGGCTTGCAAATAACTTGAAAGATAGCTATTATGATCACAGCTTTCCATAAATACTGCAACTGTTGCAGTTTGGAAATTCCGTGGCAACATTTGGAATCGAACATGCCACATCATTAATATGCTGTGGGACATTTTTCCTAATTTTGTGGGCTGCTGTTGGTTTTTGATTTGTGAAAAACGCTCTAATGTGGTGACAAATGGCGAGTAACAATATACCCATTTTTATGGCTGTAAAATTTTGTCTCATTGGCAAACTTGGATGCTGACTTTATTCCACTGGCAGGCAAAAGTTTCAACTTCATTATTTGGGTGAGGCTTTTGAGTGACCCGACTCTATCAATTGATGGGTCCTGCTCTTCCTATATTTTTGTCCCCTGAAAAATAAATTTTCGGGGTACTATAGAAACGGGCTCTGTCCATCCATCCGTCCGTTCGTCTGTCCATCCCTTCGTCCATCACACTTTTGAGTCCCTTCATGGTGTAATCATCTACAGATTTCATACCAGAGATTTGAAACTTCAGAATATTGTTGCCCATATATTGAAGATGTGCAATATGTATATAGATGACTGAAAAATTATTTTTTGACAGTTATTAACCCTTTTCAACATTTTTTATAATTTTCAGTATGAGGGTACCTTCATGGTGTAATCAACTCCTACAGTTTTCATCCTAGAGATTTGAAACTTCAGAATATTGTTGCCCATATATTGAAGATGTGCAACATGTATATATAGTCTTTTAGATGATGGAAAAATTATTTTTTGACAGAGTTATTAACCCTTTTCGACTTTTTTTAAATTTCTTTAACCAAGCGGCATCGACTTGCCACGTTGTCGGGGGGACACTGTGGTCGACTGACCTTTTATTTTATTTTTGCCGATCCCAATGAAAATTTCAACATGCGGATTGAAATCCAATGCACAATGTTTGTTCTCACTCTAAATAATAGGTCTCAATCTACATATTATGTTCCACTTTTTGCTACTTATTCTTATTACTTAATTATTTATTTTATTTTTTTATAGCCAAATGTTTTGGACTGCCCCAGAGTTTCTACAGGCGAATTGTAAGATCCTGAATGATGTGAAGAGTGGAACAAAAGCAGGTGATGTTTACGCGTAAGTGCAATACATCCACAATTATGCCCCCTTGAACTGAAATGAATGGTGGGTATATGTTGGATTACATGCATTCAGTTCTCCATCTGTCCGAGTGAATATCTCAGTCATAGGTTATCAATTATCTGAATAAAATTTGGTAAGGGTGCTGGCATGACTAGGGCTATGCACTCGCAATTTTTAATTCACGGGTGCTAAAATTCGCACTCATCCCTCTTGTCAAAATGTTCATGGTCACTGCTATAGTTGATTGAATATTGAACTTTTTGAAGGGCGCAATTACACCCGTCTTCTGAATTGCGAGAGCAAATAAGTGCTCTCGCTGTGTTTTCCTTAAGTTGTGGGAAGGACTGTCAGACAAATATACATTGATGAGCTCGCGTTTTCCGCTTGTGATTTCCTAATTGTTTCATCTGGAAATGTTGATTTTTCATCCGTCCGAGCAAATATCTCAGCCATTGTTTATTGGGTCTCAATGAAATTTAATCTGGATATTGGCCATCAGGAGGGCTTTGATAGAAGTGTTCAATGATGTTGCTCACATGTTCCATTCTAGTGTTATTCCGTTCTTCATCTGCTAATGTTGATTTCTCAGATCAGATCTTGATGAAATTTAGAAAGGATGTTTGAAACAAGGACCTCTAAAACAAAAAAATAACTCATTGCAATAGATTATTATGATCACTGTCCAGTGAATTTTTCATGTCTTCGATTTAAAAAAACGCTGGTGTGCAGTTTAATGTGTACCTGATTTTGGATCCAGTCGCACAATTTTGCTTTGGTGCAATGGTAAATAATAGTTATAACCGATGCATGTGCATGTATATAATAGTTTAACCATTTTCCCAATTGCACCTGTAGTTACACCATGTCATATAGCCAACATCACCAGGTATGAAGGTAATTACATTAGACAACAGGTATTTGATGTTATAATATCATTGGGTGTTTCCCACACTGGCTACAGGTACAGTAATGCTCTAAGTAAGCGACTTCTTAACCACAGCAGAATTATGGGTAACTTTTCAGGATTAGTCGGAAATATGGCTTGTTGCCATTCATTGGAAAGCTCTCCCCGAGAGCTTTCCGATGAATGGCAACAAGCCATATTTCCGACTAAATCCTGAAAAGTTACCCATAATTCTGCTGTGGTTAAGAAGTCGCTTACTTGGAGCATTACTGTATATATACCATGTGTATCATCAGATATGCAACAACAAACATGCTCTCACTTAAGTGTCATCTATGAATAGTTTGTATATGCTAATGGAAACATAAACCAGTATACGAACTAAATATGTGCCCATAAACAACTGTTATCTTCATTTTGTTACACATGCGAGTCAAAACATGACTTGCAATTCCACCGTATCGGTTTATGCCAATTTACAGTAGGCCTATCCTTTAAATTTGTTTACCCACGGATTCAGTCCTGTCCCGAAAATGATTCATGATTTTTAAAACAAATAGCATATATTATAAATACAAAATTTAAACCAAGTCTTTATATTTGATGTGAATGACTCATATAAACCATGATTTGACAAAAGTCGTAAAAAGACTTCCGATAAAAACGCAAATTATTAGCAATTACGTCAATTTTCGTGCAAAAACCACATGTTCAAATGTCCCTTTTTGTTGATTCTATGAAATGTTTTCATTGACAACCAATGAAATTAATGATTAGAACCATTAAGTGTGAACTGATTTCATTGGCTCAAGTTTAGGGGTAGAGTTTCCCATTGATGCGCAAATTGTTCAAAGTGGCAGTGGGCTAACTTAGCCGTAAGACGTCACCAGCAGGTGCTCAAATGTGCCGCTTGAGATATTCTTTGTTTTATCGATATTGCGTTGATATAAATACCCTATTACTTTATACATGGTAATTATATACACATACACGTCCTTAGTCACTTAGTCCTTAGTCACATTACAACCAGAAATAATATTCCGATGCTCCGACATAACCTGATTTCCCCAAGTAAATTTGTGCAATAAAAGCAGAAAGATCCACTTTGAGTTATCAATGTGGAATTATAATCTTCGAGTTCTCAAATTAAACAACAATTGTGACACTTAATGAATATGTGATAAATCAACCATTGTTTACATTGTTCTTTTGAAAATATTATGATCCATATACAAATTATGAACTTGTGTTTTGGAAGATTAATAATTGGGCGGGTGGATGGGACCTTTTTTCACCCTACTATGGAACAAGTCTTGAAAATAAGCTACCCTGAGATTCAAGGTCTTGAAAAGTCATGGAATATCCCAAGGCCGAGTTCTTAGGTAAATAAACGCTGTTACTTTCCGTTCTTACGATACCATCTCCGTAGTTATAGTTGGAACTACACATTTTACGCTATGCCGAAACACGAATTGTCTCCCTTACCGGAACTCATTTATATACGCAATAAAAGAATGCGAATCGAACGGACCTAAAACAAATATGTCAATGCGTACTCTCTCTAAATTCACCGATGTTACCTGATGTTACTGAATAAATATTTGGCGACAAAATTATTCGAGAGCACCATTTTATAGTGTGCAAATATAGTTTTAATCGTATTGCCTTGTTCGAAATAAATCGTGATCCATAACCGGAAAATCGTAATTTTTTTCCCAATGATTTTAGAAATTATAGACTCTGGGCGTCAATGCTGATAATTGTTGCAGATGCAAACCATTTATGATTTATTGTTCATATCAGCTTAATTAGTTAAATGCATCTTTGCAGATAAAGGGCTCATTTTAACTAACGTATATGTGTGCTCTGTTTAAACAACCTGGAAATTTATATATTGGTCTTCCTCATTGTTTAGCTAGGTACGAGGTATGGAAAAGTTATGGAATTTTTTAACTGAAAAGTCTTGAAAAATTTGTCCGAAAGTCTTGGAAAAGTTATGGAATTTTACTCTCAGCTAGGTGTATGAACCCTGTATAGTCTAAAAGATGCTATTGGCATTGACTCCTGATGATCCGCGGTATCTGATTGGCTGGCAGCCTACTACTTTTCGGTGAGAAATGATACGCGGTATTTGATTGGCTGGCGGCCGTCTTCACTTTCCGAAGCGTAATTTTGATTGGTTGACACGGATATACTATAAAAGGAATCTGTAGTACCCAGTGCCATTATATCACCCTTATCCATCCACAACATAAAAGCTTTTACAAGTAAAATTACCTTTATATTGCACTATTTGAAAATATAAAATCACCACCTAAGAAATAATACATAATCCAAATTAAATATCTATTTCAAGTTGTTAGATGTTACATAACGCAATCATCAAGGAAGCGTCTCTGACAACAAATTTTTCATCGTCGCAACCACATGTTTCTATTTAGTTTGTTTTCATTTTGTCGGCCAAAACAAGTATTCTGAGTCAACGTATTGCAAATCTAAAGCCTAGCATTTAAAGGAAGAAAGGGTTTAATATGTGCCCTTCATTACTTCATTATCTTAACCACCAGCAGAACAAAACACAATCAATGTAAATCGTCATTATAACTCTGTATTAGTGTCTCAAATCCGAGTGTTGAGAATGCAAAAATTAAAGACGATACGTTGGAATAAGTGTTAATACACTCAAATAAAAATAATTCTTGGTGCTATATTAATAAAATAAAACTTCAAACAAAATGTTCTTTGTTGGTCTACAGTAATGCTCTAAGTAATCGACTCCTTAACCACAGCAGAATTATGGGTAACTTTTCAGGATTTAGTCGGAAATATGGCTTGTTGCCATTCATCGGAAAGCTCTCCCCTAAGGAGTCGATTACTTAGAGCATTACTGTACTTCAACAAAAAGTTCCTTCCTCTGACCGTTTTGTACACCGCTGACTCAAGGTAATATATTCCCTGGCCGATGTCGAATTGGTAATACGTACCGTTTACTCTTTCCTGTTTCGTAAGAAGTGTCTGTTCAATTGTATCTCGGAACTATTACCATTTGCTCACCATTAATTGAGCGATGACCTAATATATTTTATTGTTTTGACAACGTTGTCTCTTTGATTCTATAGATGATCTCTTTGATTGTCTGCGACACACATGCATTGAACAGTACGCACAGGCCATTACTAGTATGGGTTAAAAAACACTCCAGTGTATTACATTTGATGCTATGACTTATCGTTATCCCAACCATTTACTGTTTTGCATTTTATTAAATCATTGAGTAAACTTAACTAAGATCGTGGGGTGCACAACTTTTTGTGCGATACTTTTCAATTCCAGGTGCACTATGGCGCGCTAGAACAATTGTGCACCTCAAAATCGTAGGACTGCTGTTTCACTTAGTGTATGCCCACACTAGGCAGTATGCCATGTGCGGGGTACAGTAATACCCTAAATAATTGACTCCTTAACCACAGCAGAATTATGGGTAATTTTTCAGGATTTAGTCGGAAATATGGCTTGTTGCTATTCATCAGAAAGCGAGAAAGCTCTCAGAGCTTTCTGATAAATGGCAACAAGCCATATTTCCGACTAAATCCTAAAATATTACCAATAATTCTGCTGTGGTTAAGGAGTCAATTATTTAGGGCATTACTGTATGCACCCGGCAACAGTCCATCTCTTATTCTGCAGTGGAATCAATAAATATAGAATATACCATTTATCATATTGGACTCCATATGATCCCATTTCTTTCAAAGTGACAATTGTTAACCCTTTCATGATGGGAGCTGCGCTGGTGCATCATTAAAAATCATGTGACAGTGCATTCTCTTATATATGCGAATCTTCTAAATGGACCCTCACATATATAAGAGAATGTATTGTCAAGTTCAATGTAAATATTGTTAGGCCAATGCATTGGCAGAGGCTGGTGTGTCAGGTTATTGGAGACACATTTTCTAGGTCTATTAAAATATGCTTTGAATCTTGGAATACTAAAAAATTTCCTTTACAGATTTGGAATTATTCTGTCAGAAGTTTGCACAAGAACAGAGCCTTATGATTATGAACTTGGATACCTGAGTGGGGAAGACATTATAGGACTTGTCAGAGATATCAAAGATCCCAGCTTGAAAAGCCAGAAACAGGTTAGCTTTTTCCTCAGGCCATTTTTTTTCAGTCGTGTGTTTTTTTTATTAAAAGTTGAATGTTTTATCAAAACTGGTTTGACGAGGGATGGTTGGTGGGCGGGTGGGTCTCCCCCAAACCTATATAACCAGAGTTAATTGTGACACTTATTATAGCAATTTTATGCCCATTAGCGTGATAACTTGAACAAAATTCAACTAATTGCATTCATATTTGGTATATCGATCAATATCTTGATCGAGTTCGAAAACCAGGTTTGACCGATTTTTTTTTACCTGAGTTACGGTCCGTAGTTTATCTATTTTAGCAATTTTATGGAAATTTTTTGTTCGTTAGCACAATAACTTGAACAAACGTCAACCATATAACATATATTTCATTCATATTTGGTATATGGATCTTTTACAACAATATCTTGAGTGAGTTCGAAAACCTGATTTGTCAGACCTTTTTTACTTGACTTACAGCCCTTAGTTTGTCTATTTTTAGCAATTTTATGACAATAAGCGCGAAAACTTGACAAACGTCAACCGATTACATTCATATTTGTTATGTGGACCTTTTACAACAATATCCCGATTAAGTTCGAAAATCAGGTTTGTCGGGAGTTACGGCCCTTAGTTTGTCTAATTTTAGCAATTTTATTATCGTTGGCGCAATATTAAGATTAAACAATGTCAACAGATTCCATTCGTATTGGGTACCAGCTACCTGAGTTATGGCCCTTAGTTCTGAGTTATGGTTCTTTAGTTCATTCATTTTTAGTGATTCTCGATTGGATAATCACTCTTATGGGCAAAAAATCTCGACCAGAGCCATCTTGATGCACAACCCTTGTAACCTTGTTTTTATTTGTTGATTTGCGGATAATTATTATTCGATGGTGAAATGAGTGTAATATACGCAAAACAAAGCCTTCAGGGAGTATGGTAAAATATTAGCAAAGTATACTTGGACTGCAATTGTTCAGAAAGTCTCCTGATTGGTGTACAATAGAATTTCTGGGAGGTTTAAATCCCAATTACAGCCAATCAGAAATAGTTTAGTGGCTTGATATATAATATTATAATTTTTTTTTTTTTGCTATTAGTCCCATTCAATTTGGGGGAGGGAGTAATTGTCCCCCCCCCCCCCCATTTTTTTTTGGGAATTTAGAAATAAGCGTTTTCCATCCGTCTGTCCCAGATAATTGTGTTTATCTGTCGTCAGTCATCCTATAAATCTCAAATCACCGAAGAACACCCAGTAGTTAGAACACCTGAGTCACATGACCTAATCCTGCCCAATCCTGCAATTGCTATAATGACAATAAAAAGCTGCCGCGATTTGCATGTATGAAAATTAATGCAATATTCTTCCCAAACGAGAATGATAAGTCGGTAGCAGTCAGGACTGCAGTTTTCAAACAGGTCAAGCATGACTCGATCATCTATTTATAAACACTGCGAGTTTTAGTTCAGTATTTCATCTGTCAAGTTGTCAACACATGGCTTTTTTTATCTTTCGTGTTTGGTGATTTACAATTCGTTTAATACAAGCTCTGTCTGTGTAAACATTACGTGAGTTCACCATACAGTTAATAAATCAAATTATGATGAAAAGTCATAGGTTGAAAATAGCGGATATTCGGTTATGATCCAATGCAGTTACACATCACGGTTAACCAGCTACAAAAATAGGTCAACCGTTTCAGCACTACAACTATCGGCCATAAACTAACGCAAATTATTTTGCCATCGAGAGTCATTGCATTTAATTAAAATATAAGAATGATGATTTGTAAACATTGTCAATTTGGATTTTAAAATATTTGTAAAAATGACTACTTTGAGCAAAATAATTTTCCTTTTCTATTTGATCACCTTACCAGAGTATATCACATCACTTTAACATGACATTACTAGAACATTTTGGCCTTAATGTGTAACTCTTTTCTCATGGTCAATCATTTCTTTTGCATAGGTTTGGCAGCAGAATGGTGGTGATCCACTTCATCCATTGCGACCAACAATAGCAGCAGATCAATACCCTGAGGGAGACGAAGTACAGGTCAAGATGAAGAAGGTGATTTCAATGGATTTCATATCATGTGCAAATTAGTTTTGATTCTCACATGAAAAACCCAAAGGTAGCGATGGGAATAACTATTTTAGTCAGATTTGTTTCCTCTTTTTGACGAGGGACGGTCGGCAGGTGAGCAGTCCTAAATAAGGCACACAAAGTTGATTATCTGTTTCTGTGACACTTTTTAGATCAATGTCACAAAGTAATTTTTCCCCTAAAGGAAGCCCTTCAACTGAATGATATGGATATATGTCCCGCCTTGTAAAACCACAGTTGGAAAGGGTTAACTTTTTGGTCGCCCACCCAATGTATAGTGTACCTGCCTGATTAGTCACACATGAATGCTCCCATTATAACTGGCCTTACTCGATTGGAATGCCTCAGTTTTATTTCCTACTGCATAGCCGCTGGATGTCTAAGGGAGTTTCTCCCGAATTTCGAGCTTCCCCAACTCCAAATTTATTTTGTCGTTACAATACTACTTTCTGGTTGCCTGCATGCCTGTTTGTTTTTATAATTATTGGTTTAAAATATGAACTGTTTCGCTTCATACACACAATTGTTCCATGTTTTCAAAAAGCCGATACTGCTGAAATAGTTGCGTCTTTGAATTGACAAATTTGCCATAGTACGGCCATCATTACACTGACTTAAGACATAGATTACTATGAGAAGTACATCTATGGATTATTATAGAGCCTATATGATAGAATTGGTAAGAAACAAAACGCCACATGGTTCTCTACACAAAGTCTCCTAATTTCATGGAAACGTTATTCGCAGAGTTTAAACTTGTGTTTCTTTCAATAATTCCATCGCTATACTGACGCTAATATCTATAATACTGTTCTGAACATACTTTCACAATTAATACTTTGTGTTTTATGTTTCAATAGTGTCAAAGTATCCATGACACAACTCTATTGGTTAGTAGACACTTGAATGGTCTATGGAGTTGATCAGAATGGAAATGTTTCAGGTCTAATAATAATAGTTCATTAATATGACAGTAGTACTACTACTACAGTAATGCCCTAAATAATCGACTCCTTAACCACAGCAGAATTATGGGTAACTTTTCTGAATTTAGTCTGAAATATGGCTTGTTGCCATTAATCGGAAAGCTCTCATCAGAATTATAATTCTTCTTTTGATTCTCATAGAAAGCTGTAGAATTTAGAAATGCTATATTTTAATTCTTGCAAACAATTTATGGTTATTAAAGCCTGTCAGATCCAATATAGGAGTATATATCACATTTACGCTGACTTTCGATTGTACTCTGGTCATTTGCCATGACATGGATAAATTTCAAACATGTATGTCAATTTAATATATATATATCATTGATTTATATGCTCTAATGACCAATACCTGTGATTCTAAGGAAGTATGAATCGGTGTGCTTGTATTAGCGATTATAATCATTATGACATTTACCCATCATTTCAAATTGCTGGGTTGGTTTATTAAATAAATATAGTCTCCTTTCTGGAATACAAACCTACCTTCTTCATGTACAAGTTTGAAGAAGGCTGAATGTGTCAGGTTGCTACGATTCTGGCGATGGGTATGATTGTAATGGGAAAATCTATCATGCAGGCAACATTTGACAACAAGTACAGTAATGCTCTAATTAATCGACTCCTTAACCACAGCAGAATTATGGGTAACTTTTCAGGATTTAGACGGAAATATGGCTTATTGCCATTCATCGGAAAGCTCTCGCTGAGAGCTTTCCGATGTATGGCAACAAGCCATATTTCCGACTAAATCCTGAAAAGTTACCCATAATTCTGCTGTGGTTAAGGAGTCGATTAATTAGAGCATTACTGTATCTGGGTTTCTCTCCCAGTCATACGCACTTGAGAAATTCAATTCATGGTTGCTAAAAAATTGCACTTGTCCCTCTTGTTGGAATTCTTAAAGTGACTACCGTACCGGCCGGTGGATAAGTCGCATTGAATTTTGAAGCTTAAAATGTTGCCTTTTGGCTCTTTCTGTTGTATACGTCACACCTATTTCAGTGGCTTGTAAGGGAACATCAAAATGACAGATTGACCTGGATTTAGAGTTATTTAGAGCAGAGGAAGCATTTTTTTTAAATAGAATTTATCACAGACGTAAAAATGAACGAACATTCCACCAATGCTTCCGGTATTCCCAATGTGATTTGGGGGAATTCCCAAGCAGGGGAGATAACATTGGTTCATTTTCATTAGGAGTGTGTGGGAACATGGATTATAAAACTTATTATTTTGACTTGAATGAATCACTGTCAACTTGTATGAACCTTTTTAACTTCTAAAGACGTTTCCTTTTGATGCCACGTTTATCTATTTTGAATTCGAAGAAAACTGATAGGTATAATGAAGCACGATGTCATTTGAATAGTTTTAAGGTATGAGGAAAGACACAAAATATCCTATCATTTATAGGAATATAAAACTGAGACTCGGCTTACTGTTGTTTTAGGATAATGGCCTCGTTAATTTAGTTGTCGCCTAATTGTCGCGAAGCATGAATGAAAACGCTTTGGGCTAATAGTGATGCAATGCACTCTTCAGTATTAAGTGTCAACTACTCAACGTGGGGATTAAATGTTATGTGTACACGGTACAGCATAAAATAATGTTTATGTAATATACAGGAGTTCGCGGCTTCGCACATAAGCCTCATTAAAATATGAGAACACGCTGTCCAGACATGCATTTAGAGTTTTTAGGGCTTTTATTATGCTCATTCCAGGGCATTAAATAAACATTCCGATGTGACATCATCTGCTAGAAGTTTGCAGACATCAAAGAGATCATACTGCAGTCATTGAATGTGGGTCACTCATGCACGTGTTACACAGTCAGGTCAAGGACGCCCACTGTTTGTGAATTTGCTGCTGTTTATAATTCATGTGGTTGAATTCTTAGATATTAAATTAATACATATAATACGATATATATGTTTTAAATGTCGGACAGGCAATAAAATAAAGACAAAGTACATATGAGGATGGGGTATTTATTTATTTTTTGTATACCGAATTGTATTATTTTATCGCATTGCAGTTAGTTTGTGTCAGCATTTTGTCCCGTTATTTACCTGTGATCGCAGTTGATTCCTCAAAATTCGGCTGAAAATATACCCCTCATTGACTTACCGATCTATAAGTCGCAGGAGGATTTTAATAGGGCAAATTGGGTTAAAAAGATGCGACTTATCCACCGGCCGGTACGGTAATCGTGGATTCAATATTTGAATAAATATTTGAAGGTTTTTTTTTTATCCTTTCTCATTTTGGTTCAATTATGGGCATGTGAACATTTAATTTGCGATAGAACTATCCCACAATGACTTGTTGCGAACAACTCACCTTATGATTATCTTAGTAGTACGTGTGCAATAGGGCCCTGCGAACCTTATAATTTAGGTCGAACCGAACCTTGAAACCGAATCATCGTCTTGGTTTCGAATCGAACCGAATCTCGAACCTCGAACCCAATTACCGACCGTGTCATTGAAGAGAGTCCAAGCGACGTACTCATAATATTAGTAGCCAGTTAGAACGTATGTGGATCATTATAATAGTACAATCAACGTGTTATATACAAATTTATCGTATACGATATAAGATAATTACATGTTGAAGAATTATTTTATATTGGAGATGAATGACAATCCGATAAAACGTTGATTTTATGTTCCGTTTATGTCCATACATTATATTACATAACCCCGATTAAAACAAATATCGATAAAAAAAAAACGATTATCATTCTCCGTATATACCCGCGTCCGCTCACTGAGCATCACTCATGAAAAATCATAACTTATGACTTATTCTAACAGTAAGTGAGACAGATGTCTGATTGAATCATCGGTCAAGCTTCCAATAGTAAATATGTACAATGTAAACAACGCGATAAACGACGCATTGAACTCCTAACACACTGACAGCATGAACGCGCCACGTGGCATAACTCGGTAACTATTAACAGACTCGTCAATCTGTAACTGCGACAACACATGACAAAGATCAAAGCATGCCGACGTCGCGTTGTAGCAATTAAGTGTCATAAGACAAAGCACATCGGTTTACATAATCATGTCAATCATTTATGCTGATAAACAATGGCCACACCTTCTCCTCACTGTGATTGGTTGACTCCAATTGTTGACACAGAAGGCTGCCGGAAATACCTATTCACTTTCAGCCAGTTTACGGAATTCAAAAAAGCTTGTTCGATCTGTATTCATCAATAATCATAACTTATTGTTTCGTTTGTTAGGTATAATTATGTCTATTAGTAAAGTTATATGGAGAATAAAACAAACTTTGACGAGGTAGAACTTTGACTGAGATAGAAATGTTATAGTTTTACTAATTAATTATCACGAATTTGACATGTCCGACTGGACCGTTTAGCGGGAGCGGAATAAAGTTATGCCAAAAGACCAGTTCAATGAAATATCACCCAGTTACCCCGCCCGAGTAATGATCAAAGTAATTATGTCCAATGTAAACATATAAAATCATAGTATCACACAGTTGTATGTAAACCAATTAATATACGGTATATAATCAATAAACAATTCCCAGTACCGCAAAATTTGCCCATTTTGCGGGACTAAAGAAAAGGTTCGATATAAACGAATCCCGTCTAAGGTTTCGAACCGGACCGAATCATCACAGCGGTTTCGAACCGAACCGAACCTCGAACGGTTCGCAGGGCCCTAGTGTGCAATTACACCTATCTTCTGCATTGCGGGATGCAAAAAGGTCCTCTCTGCCGGCAGCCATCTTGGATTTTACTCTTTGCATGACTAAATCTTTGACACGGGCTACAGGTCGTACCTTTGGTCGGATCGTCATGAAATTTGTCATAGATTTAACATTGACATGTAAATTGGAACCAGTCATTTTGGGGTCATTCAGCAAAAAAAACATGGCCTCCAGTGGCCATCTTGGATTTCAAAATTCAATCCATTAGCATGGGCTACATGCCATACTGTTTGTCTGATCATCATGAAATATTTCAGTTATGTTAATATTATCGTACCTTTGCTCGATCGGATCATCATGAAATTTGTCATGGATGTCGAAATTGACATGTAGATGGGAACGAGTCATCTTGGGGTCATTCGGCCATAAAACATGGCCGCCAGCAGCCATCTTGGATTTTTACTCTTTGAATGACTAAATCCTTTGGCACAGGCTACAGGTTGTACGTTTCGTCGGATCATCATGAAATTTGTCATGGATTGGATGTTAACATTCACATGTAGATGACGGCTACAAGTCATACCTTTGGTCAGATCATTGACATGTAGATGGGAACGAGTGATTTGGGGGTCAATCAACAAAAAAACATGGCTGCCAGTGGCCATCTTGGATTTCAAAATTCAATTCATCAGTCCATTCATTGTTCACCACAAAAAATTAACTTCTTCCCAAAGTTTAGCTACAGTGTCATGGACACTTTCATTTTTTATATTGGCCTAAGAAAGGGTTAACCTTTCTCCATGCATGCTTGTTTATTTGATGAAGGAGAACCAATTTTCCTTGTACCATTAATTTCAGCTGTATGAAATAGCTTGTTCAGATAATGCAGATGCCAGGCCATCCTTCAAAGAAATTACTGACCAATTAAATGACATATACCCTGTGAAAGGAGAACTAATTGACAACCTTGTGAACATGGTATGTATATTCTCAATCCTATGAACATGGTATGTATAATCTCAACCCTATGCACATGGTATGTATAATCTCAATCCTATGAACATGGTATGTATATTATCCATCCTATGAACATGGTATGTATAATCTCAACCCTATGAACATGGTGTGTATTAATCTCAATCCTATGAACATGGTATGTATATTCTCAATCCTATGTCCTATGAACATTTTATGTATATTCACCATCTTTTAGTTATGATTTGTATCTAGATTCTCTGTATATTTATCATCAGGCTTTCAGGTAGGACACTTTCCCCACACTATGGCATCACCGTGCACCCACACTTCGCATAATGCATTTCCATGTTGCCCACGATTTGTCATTGACTAACACTGATGTTATAGTATTTCCTGCTATTCGTTTCTGGCTATCAAACAAGTAGCTGTTCAATAGTGGGGAATCACTGATTTCACATGACCATGTCTGAGTTTAAATGCCGGTCATTTACAGAATGCGCGCGGTCTATCAGATGGTGAATTTGATGATGCTAGCCCACATAGCATCACCAAATTCACCCTCTTGGGACTTCATTCTGCATGGCCTCATCTGCTACATGGGAGATATAAACTCAGATTGAAGTTCCCAAATGGTGAATATTGTGATGACGTACACCCATTGGGAACCTCGATTATGCAATGTATCATCTGCAAATTTGGAGATATAGAAATGGCTATGCGGGATAACTTCTCTAAATTCACCCTCTGGGGACCTCATTCTGCAAATGACAAACATTCTATAATCAGACTTGCACATAACCATTATGCATATAACAGTTATCTCCGGCAACATCGGGGGTACCTGAAGATTTAATAACTGGATATCCAGGTATCAAATCTCCATGTACCCTATGATATTGCCAGAGATAAAATCAGATTGTAGGTTACAACCGGATGTGGGGAAAACACCATTTAAATAATATAATTTGAACCATATGTGGATAGCTGCTGCATCATGTTTTATTTTCAACAGAGCACTTACAGCTAATATAAATTCAATACAAGCTTGACCATAGCGTTCTAAGTACATTTAGCTTTAATATGAAATGGTGACCCGACAATATATTATGTATTTTGCATTTAAACATTAAGTTTATCGTCGTATGATATATCACAGTTCCATTATTTAATGGAGGACTGAAAACATTAGAACAAGATTTGACATAAGAAATTAAGCTGGGGTTTTTCCAGAAACAGAAAACCCCATTCCCCCAATTTCTAGCAGAAAGTCTGACGATATTCCAGCAATTAAGGCATCAAAGTTTTGGGGGTTTGGATTTTTTATGGCCCATCCCCGGCGCTCGGGGACACTCTGGCCCATACCCACCTATATATTATTGTATTAACTGTATATTATTATATTAACTATATATTATTCCAGGGATCAATAGGAAATTTAGAATACTTAAATATTCCATGACAATATTCAATATATGCATTTGTGGCAGGAGGACAGGCCTTTCGATTGGTATACTGGTTGTGGCTAAAAGTGGCTGAGATGATTGTGAAAACTTACATTTTCTGGGAAATTTTGTGGAAGAAATCGTCTTGTGACGATGATTAAAAGGCATTTATTTTGCGATAGAGCACTGACAACTGCTTCTAACTGATTGTCGGGGGCCGAATATTAGTAACGAAATATTCATTTACCTTAAACTTTCATGTCTAATTGCGTTATTTGCAGCAAAAACGGTGTCAGAATTAAAGTCTCTGCAAACTTTGGCAACAAAAATTCCTCACCCTGGACTCCATTACTTCCCATTTTCATGTCTGTTGATTCACTGTGGAGATGAATTTATACTTGACATTTGCTCTCGCATGAAAATTAGGCGAGGATGATCCTCCAGGGAGGTACTCTAAATTACTTGAATATCCTAAAAATGGTCTAGAGCTTTTGATGACAGTTTATCTTCATCAGGACCAGGATGGCGTGGGTAGATGCAGATTTTGCCTGTCCTTTTATGCTCTAGCGTGGATTTGATTGGTCAATGGGTTGATGTCAGGGGTTATGGACACAGAAGAGGTCTCGGGGTTGAGTGCGGGTATGTTGTCCCTTGGTTCCGGTTAGTCTATGCGGGTAGTTTGTGCAGGTATATTGTTGCTGCCCAATCACTGTAGTTCAGTGTGGTTAGTTGTAGCAGGTATGCTCCAAAGATACGATCCGAAGTGGTGCGGGTATGTCGCTTTATTCATCATAACTTGTACCAACTGCGGGTGTGTATCGTGTAGTACCCACAGTTATAATTGCATGTTCTTGTTTCAATGCTTCATTTACTTTCATATTTTCATTTACTTAATTCACTGTCACATTCAGCTGGAACAATATTCAAACAATCTGGAAGCCATTGTAGCCGATAGAACCAAAGAATTACAAATTGAAAAACAAAAGACTGAGGAGTTAATCAGTCAGATGTTGCCGAAGAAGGTTGTTGAAGACTTGAAGCATGGCAGACCAGTCATGCCAGAATCATTTGATATGGTCACAATTTATTTCAGGTATTTAAAGTCTTTATTATACACCTGTTGCTATATTGTGGTAATTTAACGTTAGTGAAATACTGATATAGTGATAGGGACGTCATGCAAAACAACCCAACCAGTACTACAATATTAATTGTCACCCGAAAATTTTGGAGGACTATTATAATCAGCATGTCGGGCGTGCGTCAGGGTTATCCGGATTTTAACTTGATCAATATTCAACAGAATTTCTTTATATTTGGTACCGGCACGTCATTCACATTTGAGAAGACGCAGACCAAGTTCGAATTTGGTCACGGTCTGATGAATTTGAATGGTGTTATGCCCCTTCTTTTCTTTTTTGAAATCGTGGTTTTTGGGTCAATTTCTTGATATTTGGTACATGGTTCACATTTGAGAAGACGTTCAATTTTATTTGACTTTGAAATAATAATATTTGTGTTGTTTAAATGATAAATTTAGCCTTTGTGAACACACAGGTCATTGTCTAGTTTGGAGTTAAATTTTGCCAGAATTTGAATCTTAGAGCTGCAACGATTCATCGTGATTTCAATGTATCACGATACGCTTTCACACGATACACAAATATCACAATTTTAGGTCATCGAATGCGAAAATAACCCATATTTACTGTGTTTTTTAAAGCAATTTAGCTAGAAAATCCTCGCAAAACATTGTTTTTGCATATCGTGATACGTATCGTATCGTTGGTCATGTATGTTGATACGTATCATAATCGTGACAAAGTGTATCGTACGTTGCAGCCCTAATTATTTTATGTCTTTGTTCTTATAAAAAGCCAATGTCCCAGAAAGCCACCTTGATTCGGTGAACCGTTTATTCATATCAACATCATGTTGAGATGACTAATTAGCATGGGAACAATATTGAAGAATATTGGAGGTTGGTCTGTAATAAATATATATATATGTCTATTCAAGTTCATTACTTGAACAGTAGTGCTCGGTTCTCAATTCAGTTTTGTATGGATGTTCACTGCGATGATGACATTCATTCAATGGAGTGTTCAATCGTTTTTTTTTTGGGGGGTTTTCTGTTCTAGAGTTATTCATCTTTGTTTTTCTGGAAATGTTGGCTATTTGGTCTGTCCGACGTCTGTTCAGGTCATAACTTGAACAGTAGTGCTTAGATCACAATGAAATTTAGTATGGATGTTCACCACTCCGAGGACATTCAGTCCTCGAAATTGGCTACGGCAATAAGCAATGCCATGGGAAAACCCGTGGCAACATGTGGAATCTATTTTTGACACAGATTTAAATTTGCAGTGGGACATTTTTCCTAATTTCGAGGGCTGGACATTCAATAGAGGGTTCAATTGTTTTGTTTGGGTTTTCCATTCTAATGTTATTCTTCTTTGGTCCGGAAATGTTGGGTTTTGGTCCCTCCGATGTCTATTCAGGTCATAAATTGAAGAGTAGCACTCGAATCTCAATGAAATCTGGCATGGATGTTCACTACTATGAGGACATTCAATAGAGGGTTCAATCGTTTTATTTCAGGTTTTCCATTCTAGAGTTGTTCATCTTTGTTTATCTGGAAAAGTTGGCTTTTTAGTTCATCCGATGTCTGTTCATGTCATAACTTGAACAGTAGTGCTTAGATCTCAATGAAATTGAGTACGGTATGGATGTTCACCACTCTGAGGACATTCAGTCCTCGAAATTGAACATGTGGAATCTATAATGCAACAGCTTTAAATTTGCAGTGGGACATTTTTCCTTATTTTGAGGGCTGGACATTAAATAGAGGGTTCAATCGTTTTGATCAGGTTTTCCATTCTGAAGTTATTCTTTGTTTATCTGGAAATGTTGACTTTTTAGTTTGTTCGATGGCTGTTCAGGTCATAACTTGAACAGCAGTGCTCAGAACTCAATGAAATTTGGTATGGATGTTCACTACTATGAGGACATTCAATGGAGGGTTCAATCTTTTTGTTTGGCTTTTCCATTCTAGAGTTATTCATCTTTGTTTATTTTAAAAATGCTGATTTTTGGGTCTGTATGCCTGAGAATATTATATAGTCATTGGTTATAGATATGCCCACACTAGACGGTATGCCACAAGGGGGTATGCACCTGTCGACAGTCCATCTCTGTTAGTTATGCTGCAAGTTACAACTCGAGCCTCACTGCTCCTGTTGTAACATTGCGCCACTACAAATTGTGCAATAATGTTCTCCACGTTCTCACACCTGTGTGGTTTTTAGCGATTTTGTCTGATAATTAATTTAATTGTGCGACCTGGGAACAACTAGCTGCAGGAGCATCTATTAACCCTTTCAGTGCCAAGTCCGATTTTTGTATCAACCCATATTTCCTTGATAATTTTTCAAATTTATTGATTATAATAATGTGATACATTGATGGAAAGAGCTCTAAGGAAATATGGGTTGATACAAAAATCGGACTTGGCACTGAAAGGGTTAATGGAATGGTTTTGGATAATTTGAAAAAGAATCCGAGCAAAGTCAGGAATTATTTTCTCAACCAGGTGTATGAAGTTTGATATGCATGCTCATTTATTTTCCAGTGACATTGTTGGGTTCACATCTATTGCGAAAGGAAGTACTCCATTACAAGTGGTTGATCTGCTAAATGACTTGTACACCACATTCGACAGCATTCTAGATACCTATGATGTGTACAAAGTTGAAACTATTGGTGATGCATGTGAGTATTACATCCATGCATGTATCCTTAGAAGGCAAGGTTCTTAGTGAGCTTGGGTATCTGAGAAACATTTGTTTCAACAGTTCTTGGTTGCCTGTACTTGTTATGGCCAAGACAGGGCTCTACGTTACTACTGATTTAAAATAGTGCAATACATTGAAATTATATCCATAATAAACATACCTATATTGAATATAATAGTATTTGCAGATGTTGGTAATATTTTGTGAATTTAGAACAGCACTACCATCAACCAACGTTGATGAACTTGATGTCAATGAGATGATGATTGCATGATATGTTATATAAATATTAAAAGGCCATGAAAATTTAATCGACAGGCCAATTTTTTGTTAAATGCATTCAAGCACGTGATTTTTTTTTTTTTTTTTTTTTTTGAGGGCACACGCCAACGAAGAAAATGTTCCACCTCCACAATTGGCTAGCTCCAGGTCTAATTTCAATAGTCCATGGCCAATATTTCCCAAATATATGTCCGTAAAAAGATTCTGTGATTAATTTTGTTCAAATTCACTAATTCTTGTATCACTGACACTTTTTCACTGTCGAAGATTGCAGTAGCAGTTCTTCACATTTTCAACACAGGTTTGAATATAATTCCCAATAATAGAGTAATGAATCGGTAATCTGAACCAGCAAATGGATCTGCATGTTCAATCTAACTTCCATGCATGCTAGTATAAAAATGTACTGCAATTATATCACACCGATTAAAATTTCCCTGACAATTGAACGCGTATCAATAGGCAGGGTTCCCGTGGGTACTTGAATATACTTGAACGTACTTGAATTTTAAAATTATTTTTCCAGAGCCTTGAATACTCTTGAATTCCACGCCACCCACCAGCATGTACTTGAATAGCGCCCCTGCCTCTAAATATATACTTGAATTTCCCTGCCCCTGTCCCAGAGAAGTAACTTTATTTGGTGATTATCGGATTCCTGGAAATTAAATTTGTTCTTTCAGGGAATCCCCTATACTGCATGGAAAATCCGTAATTATAAATAGCAAACGGAATTGCTGTTTGACCTAATGCGATTTGTAACGGCGCATGTGATTGGCGGATAGTCCGGCGGCCTGTTTCACGCTTGATACTGATGATTTTGATTGGCTGACTGCATCGTGTTCAGAATGTAAAAAATAAAATAAAATAGGTGATAAATTAAATTCAATAAAATGTCAAAACGCGGACAACGTAGGTTCCAATCTCGATGGAAAACACAATCAGATTATAGTGCATGGTTACAGGAGATTCCCTCAAATTGTTCATGCCGCGAGATGCAAGATATGCATGAGGGAAATCAACGTTGGAAACATGGGTGAGCATGCGTTACGATCGCACATTAATAGCAGCAAACACACGAAGGCCACCAATGACGTCAGGGAATATATGTTGAGCATATCACTAGTTTAGATCCTATATGAAAACATTCAATCAAGTTACTTTACTAAACAAACATAGTTATGGTGTAGCCCGATGGAGTTGCACTTCAACCTTTGGCAGTTGAAGTGCAACTCTATCTGGCTACACCATAACTACCGGTATGTTTGTTCACTAAAGGGGGGGGGGGGGTATCAGTATTCATACCTGGTAATGGTATGTAGTCATAAATATATGGGTAGGGAAAAGCCCAGCAATCTATTATCCAATTATCTTCATATTATGGGGCACCCTGACTGGAAACTTTGCCTCCACTCTACTTACTTTTACTAAAGTGAGCCATATTTGATTATTGTTGTAATAAATAAATTGAAAGAGATAGTTACATATTCCTAACCCTAGAGAAACAAACAAAATATTGTTTTAATGCTGCTAATATAATACAGTATGTAGTATTGCTGTTTTTCTCTATACTCATAAAATTCTGATTGCATCTTGTATTCACAAATACTTGCTATTGACTATACTGTTACATATATACTAATTAAGCTGAATTAAGTACTATATACTGTTTGAGGTAATATGATCAATGGTAACCCAGTGTCCTTGAAAACCCTTGATTTTCGAGTATATACACGAATTGGACAAAATCTCTCACACTTGCATTTATATATAATTATATAATAAATACTCAACAAATATATATTAGTTACTTTAATTCTTATATGTTTTACCATATTATAGCTATAATAGTACATACAAAGTCGTTTCATTGTATGACTACTAGTATGTACTGGTACTAAGTTGAACTTGACGCAGGATTTGTAACATGAACAGTTTTAAAAGAATGTTCCTTCAAGTTTAAATGACCTTATAATCTTCATCAAGTTCCATGGCTTCTATACATGATTCCTGGGGAAATCAATTCAACTTATTCAAGGGCAGTCACCTGCACTGCAGACAGTGTCCGTACTGTCACCTGCACTGTCTTGCAGTGGCATCGCCATCAGAACTTCAGTACGAAAACGACTCAGGTCGGCGTGGGCTGGCCTAGATCCTAATATACATGAATGTATATGGAACATCACTGGAATTTCATGGTTGATCAACTGAATCGGATTCTCATGGTCATTGAACTTTCTTATCCAGTCTCCACTGTTCATCCCATTAAAAATTGGCGAGCTCGCCGGTTTCCGTGTCACTTTGAAGTTTGAGTTGAAATTTGGATGTATTGTAAACAGTACTATTGCCTTCACATAATAATGATCAAGAATGATTACTGTATTCCAATTTTATAGTTTTACGATGTGCTTACACTGACATAATAATCATATTCCATATAATTATATTCCTCAATGTTCGATCAAGTTCAACAGATCCACTGATTGCGTGCGGCGGTTTTCAATTTAAAAAATAGTCTGTGCAAATTTCGCCTGTTTGAAAAAGCGGCTTGCAGAAAGAAACGGATCGTTGAGGTTGTCTTATGGGTATTTTGCTTAATCAGAATTATTTCTACACAAAGTGTATACTAACAATGATTTACATTGGCATTATATTAATAACTGATATATCTAAAACGTCGCGCATTTTGTATGACTCAATTCCCTATTCCAGTTCACTTTTCAGGTATGTAACTTTCGATTTCAAAGGGCACACCCCCACGATATATTTGTTTTGTTTTCATGCTTATAAACCCAGGATCGCGACAATAAAGCTATTTGACAAAAGAACTGATAAAGCCACATGGGCATTGAACCATTTAAAAACATTATTTGGAATTTTTTTTGTCTATAATCCATCGCTTGTTAGATCGGAATTTAAAATAAATAATCAGCCCCCCAAATTACTAGGAAAAATGTCCCCACAGCTAATTTAATCAAGCTGTAATATAGATGTCACATGTTACCATGGTGTTTCACACAGCATTGCTTTATTTTGCTGTGGATTATGTTGAAATTAATGATGCAAATTATCAAACGCAAACTTTAAACAAATATATGGTGAAAAATAAATTGAAATATTCCAAGTTTAAAACGCACATATGGCGAAAATAAATTTCCAAACCGAGATTCCAATGCACTAACCGAGAACTTGAAACTAATATTAAATTTACTGTGAACTTATCGCAAACTTTTGCATCCAATCTAAAATTACTGCAAAAAATATATATTTGTGGATTGGCCTGGGAGGAGGGTTCATGGCTAATATAAAGACACTCGGCCAAGGATTGATGCCTTTGATTATGATGAAATTAATTTAATGTTTCAAATTATCAAATCCAAACTTTAAATAAATATTTAGTGGGAAAAAAATTGAAATTCCAAGCTTGAAAAGCACATGCGGCGAACAAATATTCCAAACTAAGATTCCAGCACACTTACCGCAAACTTTAAACTAATCTAAAATTTACTGTGAACTTATCGCAAATGGTTTGCCTCGAATCTAAATTTTCTGCATAGTTGCAGCAAACAAACTAAATTTACTGCAAAGTTGCAGCAAACAAAAAGTTTGCGGCAAAGATCTGCGAATATGCTGCACATTTGCTGCTAACTTGCAGCAAAACAACCATTTTGATAAGGGTTAACCAAGATGGGAGGCATCAAATAATGATAAAAACTAAGAACTATTTGTTTATCGTGCGTAAGAATATATATATTGGAATGTTTTTATTTTGCATGTGACGTCAGTTCATTCATTGATTTTGAACAGTCAAGCAACGATACAGATGTGTTTATCGCAATTCATTATCGCCAATTTTATCAGGGAATTTCATAGGAAATGGTAGATAAATGAAAGTATTTATACATGAATAATTATTCTGATATATGAAAAAAAAGTAGGGATCATACTGTTCAGAACAAATACTTCAATAAATATGAATCATTGTAAATGACTCCTCACTTGAGGATTAGTATTGAGGTATGTAAATGGGTTTTTTTTGTTTGATTTGTATCATCACCGCAAGTATTATTTCAACACTACTTTTCTTAAATTTATTGCCTTTTTATTACAGACATGGTTGTCAGTGGTCTTCCAATTAGGAATGGAAACCTTCATGCTGGCGAAATTGCTACAACTTCATTGGATCTTTTGTCTTCTATGATTCCCTTCAAAATAAGACATATGCCAGACACCAAATTGCAGCTTCGTATTGGGATGCACTCAGGTTTGTTCAAACTTTGTTGTGCACTTGAAATTCTTGTTCTGCTAATTTCTTCTGAACCATGCATGCTTAGTATTTGAAAAGCAATTTTTAATGAAATATTGTACATTTTTTTAAACCAATTATTTGAGAAGTCTGAAGCAGCTTGGGACCCAAAGGATTCATGACACATTTTGTTGCAAAAATGGTTAGTTTATAACTTGTAATAAAGATGGGAGAAAAATCCGCCAACCTTACTAGTACCTGGCCATTTTGGTGTGCGGAGTACCAAGTTTCCCCCCAAAAAGTAAAATACTAGTGATGTAATAGCTTTACTTTTCTCAGTCCTATCATTTTTTGAGGCAGGCTATGGCCTTGGCCCACCTACCCTTAAATTTGCTCGGAAGGTGAACGCCCTCCCATTGTAATTGTGAGGATGATAAATTTGTATCACACACTCAGTCAAACGGTGTTCTGCATGCTTCCTTTGAACACTACGCAATTGTCAACAACTTATTGGATAAAAGCTATATTTAGTTATCTCCTTGACGCTTGACCTTATGACAGTATGGAGAATGTCAAGGTTTGCTGAATGAAGAATTCAATTATGTTTTGATTAATTCGGGACTCCCGATCCTTGACCTGTGGCACTGTACTAGTAATAGTAGTATGCATATGCAAACAGACGACATTGCCAAGTCGTTTACTTCAGCTTTCTATCTGGCACTATTTTTGTCATATGGTGTCCCAGCCTTCATAATTGGCTACGGCAATCAGCATTGCCGAAGCAATTTGCTGAAGCAAACTGGGTGACGGCATAGTGTTGCCGTAGTAGATTGCTGAAGCCAAACAATCTGAATTAAGAGGGCTGGTGTCCAATGAAAATGAACATAAATTAATAAATGGATGCCTTACAATATATGGGGCAGTACGACATTCTGCGGCCTTGATACAGGCAATGTAATTAACCCTTTCTATACTAAATACTCATTGATGAGTTGCTGATTTTCACACTTTTTTTTATCTTGGTAACTATAGGCCCTGCTGTGGCTGGTGTGGTTGGATTGAAGATGCCCCGGTACTGCTTGTTTGGAGATACGGTGAACACAGCTTCTCGAATGGAGTCCAGTTCCATGGGTAAGTATTATATATTCAGAATAATTTGATAGTACTGCTTTAAAGATGTTCTATCTCTTCCAAGAACAGGTTTTATATAGTTTCCTGGGTGTAAAATAATTTATTAACTAACACTCTTCCTGATTGAGCAAAAGCCGTCGCATGATAATCTGGGAAAAGTCATATTGGACTCCCAAAAGTCATATTGGAGTCAATTCAAGTCCAATATGACTTTTATAAAAATTATCGGGTCTCTGGGTGACGTCATTTTGATAAACGTACAGATCTATGGATAATAAAAATGTCATTATACAATGTTGTGTACACTGAGAAATACCCCAAAAAAATGTTTACATAACAATGTGGTGCATACTATTCCAAGGTCATATACCATTTCTTGCGATTTGCTTGTTTGAAGAAAGAACTAAATTGAGCACAAGCCATATTTCCGACTAAATCCTGAAAAGTTACCCATAATTCTGCTGTGGTTAAGGGGTTGATTACTTAGGGCATTACTGTATCTGACATTTATATCACACATTTCCTTGCATTAATTACACATGAACACTCTTTAATTTCATATGAGCTATATATAGGCTGCATATGTTTATTTCTCATTTCAGTTTTAACCAATTTATATGTTAAATTCTTATCTCTAGGAGATGAAATAAATATACATGTAGTAAGAGTGGTACATATACTCACATTCTGCAGAAGATTTAGAAGATAAAAGTCCAATTTTATTAGAATATTGTCCAAAACATAACAGAATTTCTCACAACCACACACCATTTTGGCTCATTTCCCCTACTGAAAAAGAGGCCATCAGTTCAAGTAACATTCAAGTAACTGAATACTGGACAGTCATCAGAACCAGATGTTACCATCTGTTCAGAACCATCAATGCATGTAACAGAGCAGAGACATATAGCATTTTTCTTATCGTTTAACTTTCTACGTGCTAAGGGTCAATCCACACCGGACGAGAACGTGCAATTTTTACAGCCGTTTTCTGTCGTCTGTGTCGGTTCAAAGCACGCAATTTTTATATTCACACCGGAAGCGACTGGATCGCTTCGTTGCGCACAATGGTTTGGGTAGATAATCGTTTAAGTACATCATTTACAGGCAGGTCGCAAATGCAGTGTATATGGACATTTTATTCCGAATTTGCTAAACATGTGCATGTAAGAGTTTTTCAAAATCATTTAATTGCCAAATATAGTATGTCAAGTGGAATGGTGCACGGGTTTCCTAAATTCTCATAGCAATTGTGTTTAATTGAATTTCATTCTATAAAAGCATTGAAATGCTAAGAAATTACTTCTCATAGCATTCAAACGCTAAGAAATTGCCTCAAACCCTAAATAAAACACTATGAAACCGCTTAATGAATTATATTCGATAAGGGTACCCAAAACTTTTTGGTGGAAATTAGACATAGGTAAGGTATCTTACCCATTTTCAAACCTCCTATAAAAACATTTAGAAGTTTTATTAGTCTAGTGCTCTGACTAATTCAAGATAACAATATTTAGTGTTGACCCTAGCTGTCAATTAATCTGAATCGTGAAGCTTTCTAGTTTGAATTGGCAATAACCCAATGGAATTCAGAATAAAAAACTTCCCTACCTACCTACCCTAATTATTTTAGGCCATGTAAACCTAAACACAGTTGTTATTTTTTTTGGCCTTAAGATGCTTCTCATCTGTACTAAAATATATCTCTGATTTGTTTTTACAGCCTTGAGAATACATATGAGTGCAGCAACAGCTAACATACTTATGGAACTTGGTGGATACCACTTGGATGACAGAGGAGAGCGAGAAGTCAAGGTAATATGACAAATGTTAGGCCACGCAAAGTCCTATTGCGGCTGCAAACTCAGTATAAAATGTGTCAATGATACTTTATTGGGTGATTTTTTATGAAATATATGCTTGGAATCTATCAACTAACTTTTTTGGATATGGTATTGGTAATAACGGCCACAGGCAACTGAAATTGAGTTTTATTAGCTCAACTTGACAAAGTCCTCTAGATTGGAACCATAGATTTTTCCCCAAATTTGTTAGTAACATGGCCGCCAGCAGCCATCTTTGATTTCAAATATGATTCCATCGGAACACCTTGCAGCCCAGATTTATGGAGAATTGTTTTGAAAATTTACAGGCATGTTTGGGATCACCTCTAGATAGATGAGAGCTATCGATTTTGAATGATTTTCGATGATAAACATGGCTGCCGGCAGCCATCTTAGATTTTCATCTTTCGGGTGACTGCTAGATATGAGCCATAACATTTTGTTTAATTTCATTTAAAAACATGGCTGCCAGTGGCCATCTTTGATTTTATTCTTTGCATGACTAAATCTTTCAGCACAGCCCACGTCCCTCATGTGATCGTCACCAAACTTTTTGCACTATTTGCATATTTTGGGTGACCTCTAAATGGGAGCCATAAATTTTTTCCAAATTGATTCATGGGCTGTGTATATTGGCTTTAAAATATCTGGTGTCAGGTTTTTGTAGGATCTTCCACTCTGATGTCATTTTCCACTGCGGTGTTGGCTATGTTCTGTCTTGTACCCTCGTTGACCGTTGTATAGTTTCATAATCCTATTTTCTCCCATCATCATAGCTTTGCATTTGTCAGGATGAAATTTAAGCAACCATTTATCAGACCATTTCACCATGTTGTCAATATGTCTCCATCTTTGGGGGCTTTTATTTCTCTATATCCCTTGGTGCCATCGGCATAGACCATTATATTTGACTTTATGACTCAGGAAGGTCGTATATGGGCGGCCATTCGGTCGGAAATTACATGAAATAAAAGTTAATGGTGGTTTGTGAAAAAAATAGCAATCTATTTCAAACCAATAGTCTCCATTTTCAAACCAATAGTCGTTCTTGGATTCAATAAGAGACAATTCCGTTTCAATAGATATAGATTAATTATCAATGTTGACCGATGCAAAATTAATGTTGTATTTTAATTTAATAGTATTCATTCTTCAACTAATATCTAATAAAAAAAAATTAGTACTTCCATCACATATTCAATAAACGTACATTCCGTTTCAATGGCCATATTTTCGTAATCAATAACAATCTATTTCAAACCAATAGTCTCCATTTTCAAACCAATAGTCGTTCTTGGATTCAATAAGAGACAATTCCGTTTTAATAGATATAGATTCATTATCAATGTTGACCGATGCAAAATTAATGTTCTATTTTAATTTAATAGTATTCATTCTTCAACTAACATCAATGATTATCGGTATCAAACTAATAGACCTTATTGTCATTCAATAGGTTTTGTATTCGAATCAATATCTAACAGCGACACCAACAACTAATGATCCAATTTTTCAAACCAATGAAAAATGTAAAAATTAATAACCAATTCTCGAACTAACGCTAGAGGTCGCTGTGGCCATGCGGGACATGACAATCTGCAGGATGGGATGGAATATGGAATAGAATGACAATCTGCGGAACAGAATTTCAAATTGCGTGGAACAGCCGATATCTCGAGGAATACAGCACGTAGAAGGCTCATTTTGGTGTCTAACAGAAGTTGCATTATTCGGTCGACAACTGATCTAACATAAAATTGTCAAAATCAAGGCAGCGTGGAATAGCTGAAGAAATGCATTTTACAGCGATAACGTTATGCCCAAAAGCAAACTTGGTATTAAAATGAAGTTTATCATCTATTGCACAACAAAAATCTATTAATTGGAGCAAAGCTGTGATTTATGCACATCTAGAGACCATTAACCCACCCATGCGAAGGTGACACGAAACACGGAAAACTCAGTGCATTCGACATCAATGTTTAGAATTTAGATTTCTCGATGAATACGCTAGCAAACAACAAGTATTAGGTATCAAATGACGCAGTGGAATACTGCACATTCGATTTTAGCAAACACGCACCGATGAAAACAACTAAAAATAGACTCGATGTTTACAATTACAGGATAGATTTCAGCTGATATATTCCATATAATGGGGCGTATAGTATATCAAAATGTAGGATTAGACACAGGGAGTGTATTTTTTTCCAAACGGGTCCATTACGCAGTGAAATTGTTGCAGAAATTCACTCCAAAAAAGAGCGCTACTTTTTCTTTAAAAATAGAATGGCCGACTGAAGTTGTTTTATCGTTCAAACTAAGCCGTTCTTAGCAGCACTTCACCCACAAAATACGAATATACACCATGTATCAGAAGACGTATCAAATGTGATTTTTAAAGGAATTTGCGCTCTTCATTTGTTATAATTCGCTCTTATTTTTTATTTCACTTGTGACTAAAATCCCAGGTGCCGGAGCCCGGCGATTACAAGCCAAGTTACAAAATAGATAGGTAACTGGTTTGAACGCATGAATATGGTCAGACTGTTCGAAAGAATATTCAACTCAAGTTCTCGTGAACATATTATCTGCCGGTCATACGCAGGGGAGGTTCTCATGAACATATTATCTGCCAGTCATACGCGGGGGAGGTTCTCATATGAACATATTATCTGCCGGTCATATGCGGGGGAGGTTCTCATATGAACATTTTATCCACCGGTCATACGCGGTGGAGGTTCTCATATTATCCGCCGGTCATAAACGGGGTAGGTTCTCATATTATCTGCCAGTCATACGCGGGGGAGGTTCTCATGAACATATTATCTGTCGGTCATATGCGGGGGAGGTTCTCATATGAACATATTATCCGCCGGTCATACGCGGGGAGGATAACATGAGAACCTCCCCCACGTTTATCAGGCAGATAATATGAGAACCTCCCCCGCGTATGACCGGCGGATAATATGAGAACCTCCCCCACGTATGACCGGCGGATAATATGAGAACCCCCCCCCCCCCCCCCCCCCCCCCCCCCGTGTATGACTGGCGGATAATGTGAGAACCTCCACTGCATATGACCGGCGGATAATATGTTCATATGAGAACCTCCCCTGCGTATGACCGGCGGATAATATGAGAACCTCCCCTGCACGCAGAGGTGTGTTAATTTTCTATTGTTTGTGGTGATCATGTGCTTCAGATACTGATGAAATAATGCGGTTTTAAAGCTGATAATCTGAAATTCAGAGAATTCATTGGTCGTATCACGGTGGAGATGGCCGCCATTTGATGGCATATATCCCAATAAAATGTGTGCGCACAATGTTCGTGATATTCGAGAGACTACACAATCATGGATTTAATTAAAATTTGAGTGCCACACGTAAGTTTTTAAGTCTATAAACACTATTTGAGTTGAATATTCTTTCGAACAGTCTGACCATATTCATGCGTTCAAACCAGTTAATCTATTTTGTAACTTGGCTTGTAATCGCCGGGCACCGGCTTCCAGCATCTGGGATTTTAGTCACAAGTGATATAAAAAATAAGTGCGAATTATAACAAATGAAGAACGCAAATCCCTTTAAAAATCACATTTGATACGTCTTCTGATATATGGTGTATATTCGTATTTTGTGGGTGAAGTGTTGCTAAGAACGGCTTAGTTTGAACGATAAAACGGCTTCAGTCGGCCATTCTATTTTTTACGAGAAAAAGTGGCGCTCTTTCTTGGAGTGAATTTCTGCAACAATTTCACTGCGTAATGGACCCGTTTGGAAAAAAAATACACTCCCTGTGTCTAATCCTACATTTTGATATACTATACGCCCCATTATATGGAATATATCAGCTGAAATCAATCCTGTTATTGTAAACATCGAGTCTATTTTTAGTTGTTTTCATCAGCGCGTGTTTGCCATTACAGTATTCGTACCAAAACAGCCATATTGTAGCTAAAAACAAATGTGCAGTATTCCACTGCGTCATTTGATACCTAATACTTGTTGTTTGCTAGCGTATTCATTGAGAAATCTAAATCCTAAACATTGATGTCGAACGCAGTTTTCCGTGTTTCATGCCACCTTCGCATGGGTGGGTTAATGGTAGACCTCTAGATGTGCATAAATCACAGCTTCGCTCCAATTAATAGATTTTTGTTGTGCAATAGATGATAAACTTCATTTTAATACCAAGTTTGCTTTTGGGCATAACGTTATCGCTGTAAAATGCATTTCTACAGCTATTCCACGCTGTTCCACGGCCTTGATTTCGACAATTTTATGTTAGGTCAGTTGTCGACCGAATAATGCAACTTCTGTTGTCTGATCAGTGGCGGGGTTAATATGTCTAGGGTGATTATCGGCCTTTCGTTAGACACCAAAATGAGCCTTCTACGTGCTGTATTCCTCGAGATATTGGCCGTTCCACGCTATTTGAAATTCTGTTCCGCAGATTGTCATTCTATTCCATATTCCATCCCATCCCGCAGATTGTCATGTCCCGCATGGCCACAGCGACCTCTAGCGTTAGTTCGAGAATTGGTTATTAATTTTTACGTTGTTCATTGGTTTGAAAAATGGGATCATTAGTTGTTGGTTTCGCTGTTAGATATTGATTCGAATACAAAACCTATTGAATGACAATAAGGTCTATTAGTTTGATAACGATAATCATTGATCGTGGGAAATCGTCTATTGGTTTGAAATATGTCTATTGATTAAGAAAATTACTAATTGTTTGTTATTAGATATTAGTTGAAGAATGAATAGTATTAAATTAAAATAGAACATTAATTTTGCATCGGTCAACATTGATTATGAATCTATATCTATTGAAACGGAATGGTCTCTTATTGAATCCAAGAACGACTATTGGTTTGAAAATGGAGACTATTGGTTTGAAATAGATTGCTATTGATTAAGAAAATATGGCCATTGAAACGGAATGTACGTTTATTGAATATGTGATGGATGTACTAATTTTTTGTTATTAGATATTAGTTGAAGAATGAATACTATTAAATTAAAATAGAACATTAATTTTGCATCGGTCAACATTGATAATGAATCTATATCTATTAAAATGGAATTGTCTCTTATTGAATCCAAGAACGACTATTGGTTTGAAAATGGAGACTATTGTTTTGAAATAGATTGCTATTGTTTTCACAAACCACCATTAACTTTATTTCATGTAATTTCCGACCGAATGGCCGCCCATAGTCGTATATGTATATAATGAATAGTAAAGGTCATAGTACACTCACTTGTGTGTTGCCACTTGTAACTGGTTTAATAGTTTAATAGTAGAAACTGTCTGTTGCCTATCTGTCAGGAAATCTTTAATCCAGTCCACTGCTTTCCTGCAATACCATATTTCTTGACTTTTCCAGTAATATTTTATGGTAGACTGTCAAAAGCCTTTTTGAAATCAAAATATATGACTTCGACTGGTGTTTTTGCATCCAGCGCAGTTGCCCATGAGTCCACAAAATGAAGTAGGTGTAGGGTTGTTGACCTTCCACCCACAACACCATACTGTTCGTCACAGTAATTCGTTATACTGAAGGCGGTCAATCACATGGTCTCTAATTAGCTTCTCCGTTATCTTACAATTAAGCCACACATGTAAGGCTTACAGGCCTATAATTTCCTGGTTCCGTTTTGTCTTCTTTTTCATTGGCAGTACATTGTCAAATTGAGCTATGACTTCAGTGTTTACAGTTATCAGCCCTCTTATAAATTCAGATTGTTCGGTTTGTCATGGCCCAGTTCGCTTCAGCAAATGGCTTTGGTATTGCTGATTGCCATAGCCAATTATTAAGGCTGGTGTTATTGACACCTGACCTTTGGTAAGGCGTTTTATTTTTTATTACTTGTTTATGGATTGTTTTGGCTAAAAGGATGGGGAGGGGAGGTGGGAGGGAAAAAAATAAATATAAAATCTGTATAATTTATTTTAAAATTTAAATTGTTAACAAGGGGTATGCATCTAAGATGCTTTTGTCGAGTTTTTTGGCAGTCGAACCAAACTTCTGCCAATAAGGTGCACAACTCCGGGGAAAAAATTAGGACAGTGGTATATTATTGCAATAGACCTATATACCAAATATCAATCGAATCCGTTAATATTTCATTGAGTTATCGCACTAACGGTGATAAAATTGTGATTAAATTAGACAAACTAAGAGCCATAACTCCGGGAAAAAAATTTGGACAAACCAGGTTTTCGAACTCGTCCGAGATATTGTTGCAATAGACTCGTATACCAAATATTTTTTAAATCAGTTAATATTTCATTGAGTTATCGCGCTAACGGTGATAACATTGCTAAAAATAGACAAACTAAGACCCATAAGTCTGCAATTTTTTTTCGGACAAACCTGGTTTTCGAACTCGTCTGAGATATTGTTGCAGGAGACTCATACACCAAATATTGTTGAAATCGGTTAATATTTCATCGAGTTATCACGCTAACGGTGATAAAATTGCTAAAAAAAAACATAACTCCGCGAAAACAAATCCGGACAAACTTGGTTTTTGAACTCGTCCGAGATATTGTTGCAGGAGACTCATATACCAAATTCTGTTGAAACTGGTTAATATTTCATCGAGTTATCGCGCTAACGGTGATAAAACTACTAAAAATAGACATTTGAACTAAGACCCATAACTCCGGAAAAAAAATTCGGACAAACCTGGTTTTCGAACTCCTCCGAGATATTGTTGCAAGAGTCTCATATACCAAATATTGTTGAAATTGGTTAATATTTGTGTGAGTTATCGCGCTATCGGTGAAAAACTTAACTAAAAACCATCTAAGATGGATAACTCTTGTAAAAAAGTTCAGATGTGACCCATTTTCTACAGGCAGTAAATAGTCATTGGGAGCAACTGCCATACCAAATTTTTTAATCCGTTCACAAATGTCAAAGTTATAAGGCATTCTTTAGGTCCGCCCGCCCCCGCCCACCCACCAACCGTCCCTCGCCAAACCATAAGTCAAGTTTTTGAAAAACTCGACTAAAAAATAGGGTCGGGTGAAATAAATACTAACACAAGCCACCATATATAGCTATGCTTTGTCCTTGTCCTTGCATAGGCAGATATATTTTTTTATTTGGATGTGTCTTTAAAGCAAGATTCTGATAGATGAAAACATATCGCCACATCTGTCATTTTGTCATTGACATTCAATACCATAATGATCCGTAAACCAAGTAATACAAAATAAAATACTAATTAAAATTTTTATTTGACATTCACACTAAACTTGAATTTCTCTCTCTCTCTTTCCAGGGTAAAGGAATCATGAGAACATATTGGCTGAATGGTAAAGATGGCTTCACCAAACCGTTACCAGACCTGTCATTGGCAGCATCATTATCACAGCACGAGTTCAAATAAATGTTATGTTATAAAATAGATCCTATTAGGCCAAAGAAACAAAAAGTATTGATTCTCGGGCACCGGTGCATTGAATAAAATGGCCCGCGTTAAACGTTTTTTATTGCCACCACGGAATTGGAAATTTATAAAGAGGTGACAGCGTCAAAGTATAAACATAATTCACTGAAAGCTTTAAGTATGATGGTTCATTGATGGTGAGGTGTTGGCCAACCACAAATAAGATTGAAATATGGACCTTCACAGGGTCGGAGAACAATTAGTTTGAACAGGAAGTTTGAGAACGCGGGTATAATATAAGAAAATTTCAGGTCAACTATATCACAACAACTAAAATAAAAATAAAATCCTGCCTCCCTCAGGGATTTAAAAATAAAATTGCCAGAGAATCATATTTTTTTTTGTATGACCTTACCTTGTTTTTAATCACACCACTGTTTGTTTTCTATCTGAATATATTGTGATCTGTTATCTTCATTTAAAATTATATTCCTTATTCATCTGGTGAAGAATTTTATTATCATTTTCATTAAATATTTTTATAGGATATTTATATGCATTTACTTCTATCATTTTATTACTCTACGCATTTATTTTCCATGACGCCTCACAGGTTTCTTGGTCATCAGGAGTTGATATAAATCTTTCCGGCATGTCAGCACTAAATTAAAATAACACTGATTCAATGACCACTCAATAGTACAACATTAATGTATTTCAATAGATAATGTTAGAATATGCTGCTATATTCATTTGCAATTACAGTGAATGTTCCTTGTAATTTCGTAGGCACATATTTTATCATTATGAGATAATATCTATTACAAATTTAAACATTTGAGTTGATATTGAGCCAGATTATTGAAATCCAATTCATGGCTACTAAAGTGGATATGTCAGAAAGAGCATCATGAAAATTGAATTATCTGAAATATTATTTATGCAGGCCACACTGACATAATCTAGAAGAGTATGAAGAATTGTTGGCTCCCTTCATAAATGTTATTTACGATAATTCACATTTCATGATTTACATCAACATGTTTGTGAGCTGACTTTCTAACCAGAGTATATGAAGTGCTTTGTGTGATATGTCAGAAATATGTGTTTTATCCATATCTATTGCTAAAGTATCTATGTATGATTTGTACTTACCACGGTTATTCTTGTCACAATAATATGAATGAAGCAAGAAGTTTTTCTATTAATGTAACCATGAAGACTTCATGTAAGATTTAGTGTCAGTATACTCTTGTGTGCCAAATAGAAGTGCAGGGCGGAATATAAGAATTACAGGGTGGAAATTCTGAGAAATTAATTACATGTGTATAGTGCAGGGCGGAATAGAAGTACAGGTTGGAAGCATGTTATCAATTTTCACAAAAAAGGCAATGATTATTCAAATGCAAGGAAGTGCAACAACATAATAAAAACAATTCCACATGTTCTTGTAAGAATACTAAGATATTTGATTCGCGTCTGCCACTTTGAGAATTGATATTCTGGTATTTTATTTGCGCCGGCAGCCGTTCTGGACTTCCACCATCGAGCTATCAATTTTCCACCAAAAAAAACCCCAAATAAGCATCATGCAGGCTGGATTTTGTTTCTTCATAAATTTAATATACATGTATGTTTATTTGGCACACAAGAGTATTACCGTAAAACCATACCTGTCACCTGTGCATATAAATATAGATCATTGGTTCCTTAGAAATCAGTCGACACACACCGCTTTCACGTGAGGGTTTATCTTCTCCTTCACAACAATTGAATCCATATAAATTTTTCCAGAATACAATACCTTGGTAAGTACAATGATGTCCTCCCGAGTCGATGAAGAAAATTAAAATTAAAATATTTCAATTTTTTTTCTTGTTTTGTTTGAACTGAGTAATTTTGATTAACCTAATTGACACTTCCTTTACTAAATACTCATTGACTGGTGGTTCCCTTAACCCTTTACCCAACAGAACGGCCCTGTTCCAATGCATTCTCTTATATATGCGAGTCGACCATAGGTCGCCTCGCATATATAAGAGAATGCATTGGCTTAACACATTAAAAATTATAAAATTGTTAAAGAAAGTAAGAAAAAATGGTAAAAAAAAGATTTTTTTTAGGCCAATGCATTCTCTTATATATGCGAGGCGACCTATGGTCGACTCGCATATATAAGAGAATGCATTGGCACAGGGCATAACTGTAACTATCACAATGTGGTCAAGGAGCCGATTCCAATGATATCCATATTTGTATGGTTCTATTGAGACAGGCCGAAGATATTTTAGGCTGTTGAAGCTTTATTTGGCCGGTTTGTTGGGTAAAGGGTTAAGATATCTTCAGATAATAAGTTCAAGAGTAAATTTTGGATGGAAATTTTCTTCTTCTTTTTTAGGGGGGGGGGGGGGGGGGGGGGGGGGGGGGGGAGAGGTATTGAAATGTTTCAACATATTGGAATCAGCTTGTCCGTCTTTCACTCCATCTGGACGCAATTTTGTCAAGAGCTTTTATTCCTACATTTTTCGTTGACTCTTGAGGAAGAAGATACTTTGGCAATATAATGAAGACATTCACACAAAATGAGCATTGAGACTTTTAAATGATAATTTAGATTTTGCCTATTTAGCATGTTTTCTCAGGTTTGATATGTTTTATAATAAATATTTTCCTTTAAGTCTGAGCCTTGTGAAGGCCATGAAGATTGATATTTACTACTATTTGTTTATATTTGAACTTGTTACCAAAACTTACAGTATTGCCCTAAATAATCGACTCCTTAACCACAGCAGAATTCTGGGTAATTTTTCAGGATTTAGTCGGAAATATGGCTTGTTGCCATTCATCGGAAAGCTTTGTGAGAATTATGGGTAATTTTTCAGTATTTAGTCGGAAATATGGCTTGTTGCCATTCATCGGAAAGCTCTGAGAATTATGGGTAATTTTTCAGGATTTAGTTGGAAATATGGCTTGTTGCCATTCATCAGAAAGCTCTGTCACTCACTGACAGTGAGAGGTTTTTGATGAATGGCAATAGGCCAGATTTCCAACTATATCCTGAAAAATTACCCATAATTCTGCTGTGGTTAAGGAGTCGATTATTTAGGGCATTACTGTACCTTCACTTGTTATTTCCGTCCACCTCTAGATACTTTGCTATTCTAGCCTGAACTGCATTCCGGTAATTTGTAATATATGTTTATTTAATAAATGAAAGTATTAAGAATTGTTAATAAATATTTTTATGATCTGTTGATGGTTTCTGTTTAGTCTGCAGCCATTGAAATTAGCTACAGTAATGCCCTAAATAATCTACTCCTTAATCACAGCAGAATTATGGGTAATTGTTCAGGATTTAGTCAGAAATAATGCTTGTTGCCATTGATTAATGGCAACAAGCCATATTTCCGACTAAATCCTGAACAATTACCCATAATTCTGCTGTGGTTAAGGAGTCGATTATTTAGGGCATTACTGTACAGTAAAAGGCAATGCCGTAGAAGCCAATATAGAATTTCATGTAATTCTAAAGCATTATGCCGTATAGAAGAAAATCAATAACCCTGGTTTCAATAGATCAAAGTTCTAACTTTGCACTTATTATTAGCCCTTGTCACGTTTATTCATGCTATCACATCGTACAGTCATTATTTTAAATTTAAAACTTGTAGCAAGTGTGAAAAACTCAATGTTACGCTGAATGTGAAATTACTTCCATTTGACTATGGTGCATTATGGATTACTATAAATTAATAGCATTACATGCAGATGGCAAGATAATTCATTCGCAGTTCACACAATGTGTCCAACAGCTAAAGCGACCTACAGGGCCTGAAACCTACATCACTGAAGTAGCGTTCAGACGAGTTCATTGCATTGAAAAATGGGGGGAGGGGCACTGTGGGTTCTTTTCCCCTTGGTCAAATCCCCCCCATCTATACATCACTTTCGTATATAATGTGAACTATCAGTAGATGTCGCGTATGCCCAGAGTTAACCCATGCATGTGTAATCTAATCCTGATTCTCTTTGATCTTGATTGGTGTGTTTAGCGACATTGACAAAATGTAGCATGTCTGTCTCGCCTCGACAATGTGAATACAATGGTCAAGGTTGAAATGCGTAATCAATATAGTGCGATGTCGCATTTAAAAGCCAGTACATTAGAATATATCATGTGTGTGCATCCAAGGGTGAATGGATAAACAGATAATTGACAATTTCAAGGTGACAGAAAGAAAGTTTGACTTTTAAACGTCTCAAAAATGCATAATGTTGTTTATTCTAAAGGCCCTTCCACATGACATTTACTTACCTTTTTCCACTGCAAAAGTGGCGGGTGTTTTTTGTGTTTCCGTTACTCAGGGTTTTTTTTTATTTGCGTATTTTTGTTTTTAAAATGACTGTACGGTGAAGCGATGCACATTGTCTAAAACTTGCCAATATGAAGACCGAAAACTGCTGCGCTTCCAGTGTCTATGTTACATTCTATGTTATGTCAATTGTTATTGTAAATCTGTGGCAGCGTTTTCTTTGTAATTTGCAATTTGCCCGCAGTGTTGAAGCACTCATTGCCTCCAGTGTGCTCTAATTCAATGAACCGTGACAAAAACGCTGTGTGGAAGGGCCATAACACTTCTTTGTGCTGGAGATCCAACTTTTGCCAATGGCTACATTCCCCATCATCACACCTTTCTCCCCTCTTTATCAGCTCTAATATCAGGCGAAAATGAATTCGAAATTTGGGTGAACTTTTTCAGCAATATACAACATGATGTATAGCATTTCTTTTGAGTAATTTCAAATATTCAAAGCAGACATACAACTCAATTTTGTCTTCTAGTTTCACCCTTTCATGACGGGAGCTGCAGCATTAAATATGTGCCAGTGCATTATCTTATATATGCAAATCTCCCATAGGGAGCCTTGCATATATAAGAGAATACAGACTTACAAAGTCAAGGTAAATATTGTCAGACCAATGCATTCTCTTATATGGGTGACTCGCATATATACAAATATGCATTGGCATAGGGTTTTCAAAAACAAATCAGGAAGCTCCAGTCGTGAAAGGGTTAATGTCGTACATTCTGGGTGGTAGATTATAATGATGGTTCACTCTGTAGAAGAAACATTTATTGTGATTCTTCAATCTGAAAATCTGTGGCCAGCCACATCTACAATTCACTGAACTGTTCTTCACATATCCTATTTACAACATGTATCTAGCAGCTGTCAGATACAATGGACTGTCCTGAGGTGGAAACAACTGGGAAGATCAAATCCACTTCATGCTTTCTCCAAAGGTGCATAGTTCAACAATTTCTCAATCAGATCAACATGAGCCAGGAGCATTCTTCTGCAGCAGTAACGCTTCAAACCCAAAGCATCCAAGGCATCTCTGAAATGACAACACAACACTACTAATTCATGTAAATCTTCAAAATGCATCAAATTAAATCTTTGGAAAGTAAATATTAATCAGGTCAAGTACATCCTGAATTCAACTATAATAGTTTAACTCATTACCACTCAGAAGCACCTTTTGTCACTGTACGTCATTTCCTCAGAGGCACCTTTTGTCACCTTACGTCATTTCCTCAGAGGCACCTTTTGACAAATTTTTATTTAATAAAAGTAAAAACCAAATTTTCGTGGCTTTCTCTATTGATCGTCATGATTGTTTTGATTTTACATGAAGTATGCGGTTGAAGTATATTCTATCCAATCAGAACATTTAATTCCATTCACGCCTTACCTTGCTCAAAAGTACATTTGTTAAAAAATAATAAAAACGATGATTGCTTTTGATAACTGTTGCAACATTTTACATTTAAACTTGGAATTGTGACATTATGGAAAGGTGGCACAGTCTATTCAATTGGGAGTTTGAAACAACAAATTCTGAACAAATACTAAATTGCGAAACCACAAAAGGCCATTTCTAGAATTTAGAAATTAGAATGATTGCGATTACAGAACTAAGATAAAAACTTGCTAAAGCCGACTAAAACGTCAAAATCTCTGAGGAAATGGGACGTAAATTATGCACTGAGTTTTTAATGTCACAATGTCAAAGTAACCTGGGGTTTGTAGTCAGCTGCAGTCAGAGTGGTAATGAGTTAACATGGAAATTGGCATTTGTGAATTTGATAAAAGAGGGATATCAGATCCAAAATTATATTTCAATGGGGTAGGCGAGGTTAATAATTTTTAGCAAATCAACCAAATCACCCTCACTAATAGGCTAGGGGTGTGTCATCATAAACTGTGTCATGAAATATAAACACAATCGGATAAATAATACACATGCTATGGTCGTTGGAAGGAGTTAATATTTCCCAAACTAATCCACTGATCAACACAAAATAGTTCATAATAAGCATGTAATTGGTTTTAGAAACCAATGCAATGAGTCAATGTGAAAGAATACCAGCATTATTATCTTGCAGCCCAGCTGTCAGACTAATTAATTTATCTTTTAACTGACATATAAACAATACTGCCCATGTTCAAATTAATTAGCAAGAGTGGTGCCTGTGTTTACAAAAGCAGCCAATATATACTGGTACATGTATAATACATCATCCTCTAAACACTAGTTTGGAGGCTCATCATTAATTTATTGACATTAAAGACTAGCTCAAATGTAATCCAATATCAGTATTAATGTATCATGTCCTGTGTATCTAAGCCGCCCTAACACAGCCCCATTGAAATATCCCGTAACTATTTATTATAACTATAGGAAACCGAGTTGTCACCGAAGTTTTGTTTTCATTTTGCACTCCGCGCACATGGCTACTGGAGAACCATGTGACATGACATCATCGTGGTAAGACTTCTGCAAGTTATGCTTTGCATCCAGTTCAGTGGATTTGGCAGAAAAAATATGCCCATCTTAGACAATTTGCAATAACAGATTTTAATGTTAAATGATGTAAACATGCATGTTCTATTCTATGACACATCAAAATAGGACGTTATTTGCCGGAATTACCTTATTTTTTATGTTAGAATGTGAAATTAAGACAAAATCTAGTGATTTTTGGAATCGGTCTCCCCAAGCCATGATACTATTAATGTGCCTGATATTTCTCAGTAATATATGGCGTGAAATGACATTTTGTATAACATTACCGAGTGTACATATACTACTTATCAATGTGATGGACCCTACTATTAGTCTATAAATCGACAATTAAGGCAAATTCAAGTCCCCCCAAGACATAATAATAATAAAAGGTCACAGACCACATGTCCCCCGACTCGAGCGGTAAACTTCATGATTGGATTTGTTAGAAGGATACTATTTGCAACAATGTTATACAGTATATAGATGTTGCAACCCACCGCAAAATTTCTTGGACAAAACAACCCGATGAACAAATGCATGCAAACGCGAAAAAAATGATATTTTTGTATTAGCTATATAGATGTTGCAAATCACCAACATGTTAGGAACAATATCCCAGAGTTTCAAATCTCTACATTTAAAACTGTAGGAGGAGTTGATTACACCATGAAGGTACCCAATCTCATCCAAAAGGCAAAAATGTTCCAAATTTTCTAAGTCGAAAACCCCCCCAAAAATATGGAAAAAATTATATTTTTGATTAGCTATATAGATGTTGCAAATCACCAACATGTTAGGAACAATATCCCAGAGTTACAAATCTCTACGTTTAAAACTGTAGGAGGAGTTGATTACACCATGAAGGTACCCAATCTCGGACTGACGAGGTTCATTTCTCTAGTCCTCTGACGGAAACGTCGGGGGACAATAATGTGACATATTTCTCGGTAATATGACGCGAAAAAGTCATTTTGTGTTAGATAGCCGAGGGTACTATTGATCAATGTGATGGAAAACCCTAATTATTATGCTAAAACCTGAAAATTAAGGCAAATTCTAGGGAATTTTGGAATAGGACCCTGCGAATCGATTCGATGCAAAATCTTTCATCTGATTCTATTCGAAATCGGCTGTCCTGATTTGAATTGTATCGAATCATTGGCACCAGTTGCATTCTCATTACTTCAATGGACCACATTTTCGCGAAGATATATTATTATACCAACAAATATAAATAACATTGCCGTCGACGGAGCAATAGACCACCGAAACACTGTTGTAAGACTTATGCAACTAATCTACCCGTTAGCAAAATTTCATATATATCTCAATCTTGTGAATGCGATTGCTTTCAGGCATCAATATTGCTTCTGATATACTGTTTCATTATTGTATAACAAAAATGGCCACAAAGAAAGCTTAGTATCGCCCAATGCCCACCAACTATCTAGCACATTTGTTTGAAATGTGGGCATACGTAGTATAAATTCACTACTGCTTTGATAACAAATCAAATGACTCTTTACTCATACTACATTCGCAATAACAAAATAGTCCAAATGTTGTTTGTATTTTAGAAATAATACTCATACAGTGGGCTGAATTCATTGGAACATGATTCTGTATTTGATCAATATTTTATGATCGTAAGCATTTCTTCATCAACTTTAGACGCATCTTTGTTGTGTATGGATATGTAAATCAAGATGACATCGGTGTTAGCGCAGATGTAGGTCATGTCACAAGCATGCAATTTTCTAATACCAGATTAGAGTGCTCGGTTACTGCTCAATGAATGATGAAGTCAACAAAATTCGTAGTCACACATGTAATTCAAAGTCTTGGAAAGGATTTCTGTGGACAATTCAATTGGAATACATGTACAAGGGATTTATGTTGTTGTTTTTTTTGGATGGAAATATTGGCGAAAAATGTATGGTATTTTTCGCCTGATTCATTGGATGATTCATATTGGATGTTAATTATTCGAATAGCTCAATCTGTTGAGTACTAAATGTAATGATTTTCATTCCATTTCAAGTTAAGGTTCTAATCGATGTTAACCTTAAACATACAGAACTGAACTGAGACAGATTATTAATTGACATCCTTGGATCCAAGCCCATTGTCATACAGGTAGCTGACATTGTTTTAGTTTTATTGTCAAGGTACTGATTTATGCATTCATGCTTGCGCAGAACAAATCACAATTTCCACATCACCTAAATCCCCACATCAGATATCCTAGCCTGTCCTGATACCCGGACACTTGAATATATAATTATCTTCATACTAAATTTCCAGCAGACATGCAGCGACGAGTCATTTCTTTCAAATATAAAAAAAACAGTGATTCAAAATAACTGATTTAATAAACGCCACTTTTAACTCAACTTTGGTTTTCTTACTGCAATGACATCATTACCCGAGTTGCGACGAAAACAGTCCATTCAAAAATGAATATTGTACACAAAGAAGCCATTTTCTTTAAATGGCCGGAAATAGTAGTTTTTTTTATAAAAATGCTAACAAAATGGACAGGATACATGTTATAAACCTTATTTAGCATAAGATAATCCATATTTAGATAAGTTTGGAGCTAAATTAATTGTTTATTTCAGCTGGTCTATATAAAGCACATGCATTTGAGGGATTTTCAAAATAGGACATCACCTCTAATGATATAAGAATATTCAATTGGTGTTTTACAGAGTGTTCATTAATGAACCTGGTTCAAAGTGAAGGGTTAGTCAAATATTTTCTGCTTAGTTAATACAATAGTCATATCTGAGATACATGTACATGTAGGTATATTTATCTGCTTGTTGCACAGATAATTAATCCGGATGTTGGCATTATGTGTACCGGTACCATACATGGCATGGGTATTGGGTACACATAGAAAAGCCACTATGCCACATGTCCCACGTAGACAAATTTGAAGTCGAAAAAGGGGCATAATTCTGTCAGAAATGGTCGGACCGAACCCAAATTCAAACTTGATCTGTATTTTCATGTGATTAATCCTCATAGTATATTTGAAAGCTATTGGATAATCATAACTTGAGTTATCATCAGGAGAAAACAATATAATCAGTGAAGTCGGGGATAACTCTGACTTAAATGCTTGGACCGGATCCAAATTTGAACTTAATCAGGAGTTTCTCATATGAAGGCCACATACCATAACCATGTTGAATCATATTCTGTTGAATACTATTCAAGTCATCATTTGGACATTGGACAACAAACATTTCAAACAGACACGCAGATGGACACTGCTCATTTCTATAGAAAACCAATTTTTTTTCTACTCAGTCAGTAATGGTCGGACCAGACCCAAAATCAATCTTGACCAGGACTTTCTCATATTTAGACGATATAGGTCCACCAAATTAATTTATCAGGACAACAAACATTTCAGATGAATGGACAGTTTCTGTAGTCTCCCAAAATTGTTTTCGGGGGAAAAAAATACGCTTGGAAGGAGGTAATAAAAATCTATTGGTACGGTACATACCCTTCAGTGTACTCAACCTGCAGCAGCCCCAGGTAGGCCTCCCATTTGTTGCCAATCACTTTCCCGCATGTGAAACATCTAATTGGGATAATCATCTGTAGAACCTGAAGTGAAGAAGCTATCATAATGTAGCGTAAAATCACCATGATGGTAACACAGGTAGCTTTGAACCTTTCATGACAGAAGCTTCCTGAAATTTTGCGAAAACCTCTGCCTTATGCCATGGTTTCCACTACTACAGCAGGCCGGCCGTCCAGCGGCCTCATTCCACTCCACAACCTTGACTTAATATTGGTCACAAAATAGCCACAAACCTAGCTCAGTCCCCTTTTTATACAGGACGAGCGATCACTGACACTGATCATTAACAAATTGCAAGGAATCCTATGCTTGGTGCCTGAATAAGACATAACCAGTAGTATATAATTCAGAAATATATAATTCAATTGAATGACAGTTAAATTATTTATCCAAATTTTTAGATACTTAAGTGTCAAGGTTGCTCCAAAATTAGGTATTTTGCTTGTTCCATAAAAGTCCAAATTCTCGTTAGTTTCATTGTGAATATCAGATATTTTTGCTCATTTACTTAAGTCTGTTCGACACGCCCAGTGTGAGTTTTGTCAAATTTCCTGAATAAAAAATTATGTTTTGTTTGCAGTTGTAACTATGCTATTTTTAGATTACTCCGGTCACCAAAAATCATTCCATTCATTTTTGTCCAGGGTATTTTACCCATTGTAGCCTAACGTAATGAAAGGAATTGTCCCACTGTGATGCTAATGGGGTCGTTGTCGTAATGTTTTATACATAGATGCACACCGTTTGCATTTCTGTATACATAACTGCACACCAGTCTTGCGTAGTGTCATGTGACAGGGTCATTGTCGTAGTGTTTTCAACATAAATGCACACGAGTTGATATTTTTTGTAAGTTCATTTTCTTCCGTTCATCGATCAAACAACCAAGAAGTTCTTTCGGTCCCTGTTTAATACCAGTACTAACTACTAAGATCAATATGCAACCGATGATCAATTTTATTGCAGTTTCGTCATTGTGATAAAAGAATGCCTTTATTTATGGCAACATTTCAAATCTCGCGCCGACTGAGACTGTGCATTTATGTACAAAACGTTACGACAACGACCCCATTACTGGCATTAGCCACTGTGATACTAGAGTCCCGCAGAAAGATGAAGAGAATAGAACTCTTGGGCAAGGTGGTTGAGGGTAAAATCCCAGCCATACACACACATGACTTACTAAAGGAAAAGAAAGGACGGAAGATTCGAGCAAAACAATTTCCAGACTATAAAAGTGATAACATACTTTCGAGCCAAGAGTGTATCAACTCACGATCGTTCGAACCATTAAGAGCCAACACGGACCAATATAAACATTCATTCTTCATGAGAACGATCAGGGACTGGAACAGCATAGAAGAATACGCATCAGCGGCATGCTCTGGGATAGTCTGACCAGACGTGGTAAGGCCCGTTTTATACATCGCGCCAAACACGGGTCGCGCTATCTTCCCCTGGCGCGTCTCTGGCTCGTGTTACGTTTGTTTGATTTATACGTCGAGCCAGCTGGCACGTGCTGTAATCGTATATTTCGAACAATTTTAGCATTTATGATACAAAATTCCGTCTGCTATAATCATGATTTCCGTGATAGTGTCATCTGACAATGTACTATAAACTGGCCCTCGTTGTGTCTTTATTTATACTTCTATACAGTGCATAAATCTCATAATTTACGGTTTCGTTGCTTTCAAAATCGGGATCTTGTCATTCATATTCCCTTGAACCTTCGAATATATATCTCTGCAATATATTTATTCCCAACTTTCGCGAAACGTCCTTTGCCAATCGATACATGCATGTCCCCGTAGTACCATACAATTGCATTTGATGTATATTTATAACGGCCAAGAGTTAGCACGTCTGTGGCCCGACGCTGTTTTATACGACGAGCCAGACACGGGACGCGCTAGGATGACTCAAGAGATAACGTAATGACGCCAAAAACTTCAAATTGCGCACGCTCTCCTCCGAAGGGGTCCTAAATGGGGAATGGTTTTCTCTGAATTATCTTAGCGCGACCCGTGTTTAGCACGTCGTATAAAACAGCGTCGAGCCCGTGTAGCACGTCGGTACCAGACGTGTAGCACGTCGGGTCGTGCCAGAGAAATTCTGACGATCCAGTTGGTTTTATACGTCGTGCTCCAGTCGCGCTATCTTGGACTTTGTCATTTTCACACTAATTAGGGTGGCGCGACCCGTGTCTGGCTCGACGTATAAAACAGGCCTAATATGGCTAAGGCTAAGTCAAAAATGACTCTGGCGCTTCAGCTTTGGCAAGTAGGTAATTTTTTTAAATACTTATTTTTAAGAATCAACTAACATAGTCATTAATGTTAACAATATTGCAATATATATTAGCTCTGACACCTACCAGAAAGTGTGTATAATTCCGTAATAATTTAATAAAAAAATCCAGTCGGAAAACATGTTGACAAAACGTGGTTAAATGGCCGAAGCAGGAGGAGCTAACATATCACATGACTACGTGCAGTTCGTGCATGGCAAACATGATTCTGCAACTCGCATTACTGTATCAGGATGTTAACAGTACGCATGTGTAACAATTTGGAGTTGGTAATTTGTAAAAACTACACGCATGCGCAGATTGTAGTTCCCCTCAACTTGAATTGAATCAGGGCAACCTGAATTGTACACTCAATGTGAACGCGTGTGATTACCTTGCTGTGAGCACGGGGAACTCACAGGCCTGACAGGGGGATTCGTGAAATTACTGGTCACATGCAATGGTCGACGAACACACGACATGTCAGTGTTTACGTTCTGTTATTTGTCGGATAAATGACACGTAGGTGAGTGGATGGTTTCACACTTGTATTTGTATTTAGTTGATAAATACATGTGCGTTGGTCCTAATTGTTACTTTTATAGGAATCATAGTCGCCTATGTTGTTTGCAGCCATGGATCTTTGATTGCGTAAGCCATGACACAAAGATCAAATGGATCTAGCTCTGGGACCACATCAGGGTCAACATCAGAGTAGTAGCAACGACGCGACAACAGCGGAGAGGCTCCTGCGCCGGATAAATACAGTATTACAGATACAGCAATTGCGGTGATATTCTGAAAATTCAATGAGACGAAATTAGGACAGTTGAAGATAAAAATCCAATCATATAGATCGTTTTAAGATAACTTAAACTGCAAATGTTCAAATTGAATACATACACTGTTAAGACTCAAATAATTCCCTTACCAAACAAACAATTAAACAAATTTATATTTTGCGCACAACGTGATTTTCGAAACTTCGATTACTTCCCTTCGTTGGTTTCGTATAACAGCGCCCAAACATGTGCGTTGGGAAATTCGTGACACTCGGGCCGAATACAAGATATTTCTGGGCGAGCCTGTGAGGGTATCCTCTGCACCCCCATGACTTAACTTCACCAAACTCATTTTCTTCCTTAAGATATCTTTCAACATTTCAGCGATGTTAAAGATGCATTATCCTCTAAATTACTATTTCTTTGACTTTATTCATTTGAAGCTCAGTGATCAACTATCGATATTTGAAATCTGTTATTTCTCGAGATGTGTTTTTTTCCCGCTTGGAAAATATTTGTCAAACGGTCGACGGACGTGGTAAAGAATGACACGATGTTTTGACAACTTAACGACACTTAAGGTAAATGGTGACTCATTAAAAAGGGTGCTTTCAAAACAAACATTTGATGCAAAGGGTTCATTATCACTACGGTACACTTAGTAATCGGGATTCATCTCACTGATGTCAACACCGACTTTGTGACACCGGAATCGACCACGTCCAGTAGGCCTACTACCATGTCAAACGAGGGTGAATCGATCTTAATTTCATTTGCAAGCCTTGCAAAGACAGGTAGCCTAATTATTATATACTTACGGTCCTGTATTCTGTTAAATACACTTTGTAATACTACATGTATGATTTTAATAAAAGATCAATTGATCATATAAATATAATGTAAGAATGGATACATATATAGGCTACATATATTTAGATGGGAGAAAAGGGTTAATATTTCCCATTCAAAAACCAATCAATACCTGAACAACTATACAAGTGAGGGATGTATAGACCTGGATATAAATTGATTGATAATGATTGGATATAAAATGTTTTAATGCTGAATTTTCAGATAGCTAGAGGTGGGATATATATGAGATTGGTCAGATTTAAAATATTAGATTCATTACATTGGATAGCATACTGTATGACCATGGAATGGGGTGGGTTTTCTTCTAAGCTGAACATTGGAAAGATATAATGTATGTAAACAGCGAAAATATAATTAAAGTTATGGTTAATATTTTCAAAACCAATCGATACCAATATCTATACAGGTGAAGAATGTATCATCATTAACATGGATGCAGGTATTTATATAGTGATCATGTGAAAAATATTTAATTATCACATTGTGTCAACAGGATTGGTGGAGGATGTTAATAGTTTTAAGCAAATAAACCAAATGACCCTCACTATGCAGGTTAGGGTGTGTTATCATAAACTATGCCAAGAACTATAAACATAATCAATGGAAATATTTGAGTTATGAAATCGGATAGAATGGGGTTAATCTTACCCAAACTAATGAACTGATAAACACAAAAAGTCTATAAAAAGCATATCATTGGATTTAGAAACCCATACAATAAGTCAGTATCTAATGTTATGAACCTATTTCAACAAAGGGGTTAACTTAATATTGCACAGAAAACAGAACTAGCCAGAGAGTCATCAATCACAGTTTTGACAGGTTTTATCAAAAGACTCTGCCAGCCATGCTATCTATCTCTATCTAGTGTCCAGCTAAACAAAACTCAATTGCCAATAATACACTCTCTGTGTTATGTGAGAAGTTCTCTTCTCTTCTAAGCTCACAGTGCAGGCATTAATTACATTATCAGTTACTTGAATTTTAAATGGCCATAACTCTGTTAAAATATACCCAATCAAACTCAAATTCGAACCTGATCTGTATTTCGGGGTGAGGACCATATGTACCAAATTTGGTGCTGATCAGTTGAAAAATATTTAAGTCAACACAGCTTGGATGAATTCTATTTAAAAACAAGAGCAGAAAGGGTTAACTAAACGATACAAAAAACCATACAGATGAAGAACGTGCTAATAAAAACCTAGGTAAGAAATATGAGGCATATCAGAAGAAAATTGTTTGATTTAGATGTATCAGATAGCATTTGTGTGCAGGGTTAATTATTTTCTAAACTGATCAACCAATCGATACCAAAAACTATACAGGTGAGGTGTGTGTCATCATAAACCTACATATCAAATATGAACACAATCGGACAAAAAATATTTTGGTTACAGCATCGGATAGCTCATGCCTATGTGCAGATGAAAAGTGTTAATAATTTCTAAACTGATCAACCGATGGATACTAACAAGACAGTCAATGACTGTGGGGTCGCTCACCAGACTGCAAAGACTGATAAGACTGGGACTCTGGAGACCAAAACAGTCAGCACTTTTCATAATCACTTTAAAAGAAGTAGATTTAAACAGGATATGTGGCTAGAGAGACTGTAAGTATGTAGATTGGTGAAAATCCACCTTGAAATTGCCAACTGTACACTACTGATCACCCCCCCCCCCCCCCTGGTCCCACCCTATTTAACCTGGTGACCCCATCTGAATAAATTAGAATCCCAGACACCAAAGAACCCTTCATACATATCATAAATATCAGTAAAATAGACCTGATGGTCCTTGTGAAGGAAGCATATTAAGAGGGAAAATGTCCTTCGCTTGGCCCCTATTTGACCAGGTGACCCCATTTAAAAACAAATCTGAATTGCAGTCAAGGAAGAACATTCCATTCTATATAAGCCAAATAGTTCTTGCAAAACATATTTTAAGAATTACTATGTAGTGAAATAGTTAAGTCTCTTGCTCTGCCCTTATTTGACTTTGTGATCCCATTTTCACAAATCTGATAAGGATAAGATTTAAGTTCCCCAGTTGAAGTTGGTGATATTCACCCATTGGGCACCTCATTTATGAATTTTATCTTCTGCAAGTTAGGGGATATAGAAACTTCCTAGAAGGGAAATTTAACTAACAACAATGTAAATTTGATACTGTAGATACTTCCCAGAAGATGAGGCCTAAGCAGAATGAGGTCTCCAGAAGGTGAATTTGGTGATGCTAGCCCGCTGTGTGGGATAGCATCACAAAAAGCGTGTCTGTTCCTACATTGTGCATGCCTGGCCTCAAGCAACACAATGTATTATACAATCAAGCCTTGAAATAGTGTGAAAGTGTGTCTGTCGTTTGCAGAATGAGGTCCCCAGAGGGTGAATTTAGTGATGCTATCCCGCACAGCGGGCTAGCATCACTAAATTCACCCTCTGGGGACCTCATTCTGCTAGGGCCCCCAACTGCTATGGCAGACCTAGGATAAGATTGAAGTTCCCCAGTTGAAGTTGGTGATGTTCACCCATTGGGCACCTCAATTATGAATTTATCTTCTGCAAATTAGGGGATATAGAAACTTCATAGAAGGGAAATGTAACTAACAACAATGTTAATTTGATACTATAGATACTTCCCAGAAGATGAGGCCTAAGCAGAATGAGGTCTCCAGAGGGTGAATTTGGTGATGCTAGGCCGCTGTGTGGGATAGCATCACTAAATTCACCCTCTGGGGACCTCATTCTGCAAATGACATTAGTCCTGATATGAACAATACATGAGAGATTGGGAATTAATGACATCTAGCAAATCTGCAGGAATGTTTATAAACATATCAAGATTGACATGATTGTGTCGGCATACCCAGCATATATACAGTTACAGCCAAAGTAAATGCTTCTTATTAATGATTCTGTCAAGAATTTGAGTAAATTTTATTTTTGAGACCAGGCCAGGGTGGCAGAAGCAGTGCACTTGAATGAAGGGCCAGGGGCCACAACCTACAGAAATGTAATGGCATTAGTTTTTCAATTATCAAAAAATGTTAGACAATATATATATATAATTGACCATGGAGTTAAATACACTTTTTATCTTCTTTTTTTTTTAAATATTCTAATAAAAAAAAAACAATTCCACAGTTTTTAAAAATATTATTTTATTTTTTAATATATCATTTCTTTTCTATTCTTTTCTTTTTTGGTTAAAGAGTTTAATCTGAAAAAAAAATTTCTGAGTTATGTCCCTGGCCCCACCCACATTTGACCCAGTGACCTCATTTGAACAAATCTGAACCCCAGTCAACCAATGATCCTTCATACCAAATATGAACCCATTTGGCCTGATGGTATTCGAGAAGAAGATGTTTAAAAGAATTACTATGGAGGGAAAGAGTTATGGCCCTGGTTTCTCAACTAATCAACCTGGTGACCTCATTTGAACAAATCTGGATGTGAGTCACCTAGGGAACATCCACACCAAATATGAACCCATTAGGCCTTATGGATCTGGAAAAGAAGTCGTTATAAGAATTACTATGAAGGAATAGAGTTGTGGCCCTGCTTTCGCAACTATTTGACCCAGTGACCTCATTTGAACAAATCTGAATGAGAGTCACCTAGGGAACATCCACACCAAATATGAACCAATTCGGTCCAATGGAACTTTAGAAGAAGATGTTCAAAGAATTGTTGACGGACGGATGGACGGATGGACGGATGGACGGACGACGGACGAGGAGTGATGACTATAGCTCCACCGGAGACTTCGTCTCAGGTGAGCTAAAAACTATACAGGTGAGGAGTGTCATCATAAACATGCACATAAAATTTTAACACGATCCGATAAAAAATATTTGAGTAATCGAATCGGATAGCAAGTGTCTACAGACAGACGGACAAACGATGGATGGTTGATCCGGATGTCGGCATTATGTGTACCATACATGGTATGGGTACACATAGAAATGTGTGTGACTGGTGAATAATGCTGATAACATAAGACTTATGACTGGAATTGGTGGAAAATATGTGTGGGTTGTAAGAAAGGTCTACTTTCTTTTTTTCATAAATGAGAATCTATGGGGAACTGTTAAAATGCCTCCCGCATAGAGGAAATCCCTGCCCAGAATTGTGGGGTAAAGACTGATTATAGAATATAATCTACATTCGGTACCTCATCTAATCAAATTCACAAGAAATAATATCATGAAATATAATTTCAAGACTGACAATGATATTATCAGATGGACATATGTGCGAGAAATTTATGATCGGGATTCAAAACAACAAATTCGTTTGTGTCCAAAAATTGTGACAAAACAAATAGTACAAACTTATCCAAAATAAGTGTATATTTAGCAACACAGATACTGAGTCGAACTGTTTCTGCTGCATTATACACCTATATTTCTCTTGGTGTTTTACCAGAACAAGCAAAACCAACAGCCAGTTTCGTTAAAACAAATTATATACCTTCGATTGCTTCAACTGAAAGCAAATGAAAAGCACACTCAAACCCCATCGAACAGCATTGCAGAAAGGGTCGCTCCACGAACAATTTTTAAAAGAGTGCAAGATCTGGATGTAGAAAATTAGACCACACTTCCTCAATGGATGGAGAGTTTCCATCGCTTGTCTGTTGAAACTTTGGATGCAACTATCTGACAACGGACTTAAATACCTCCTTACAAACAGACTAATTCAGGATTGTCTAGAGAACCTGTTTTCAGATATCAGATCTGCAGGTGGATTTCTGGACAATCCAGAGGCTGATCACTTTGCCAATTCATTCAGGAAATGCTTTGTCACTGCAACACTATAACCGCCGAAAACATAAAATTGCATTGATGATGCAGATAAGATATTAGTTGCCATCAGAAGTATGTGTACCAAACAATCAAGCCAACCAATTTTCCAGTACCTCAAGACACTCAAGCACAAATTGTCCCAGGCATCAGTGATACTGTGGCATCATTACCAATATCTAATGCATTAATGTACATTGTAGGATACTGCATCTTTAAAGCAACTGAAAACCACACAAGCTGCAATTGTGTAGATAATTTAATTGTGAAAAAAGCAATCAGATGGTGACAGAAAAATATATACACTTCTCTGAAAGACATCAATCAACCAAGAGGAGAATATGGAGGACTCAAAATCCCAACTTACAAAACCTTTATGAAATTCACTCTCCTTGAAGGAATATATGTCACCCTCTTTCCAAATGTAATGTACCTTGGCAAGATACATGCAAGGCTGAGAGTATCCATGCATGGTGCCGGTGATGTGAAATTCCAATGTTGTGATTCAGTCAGCAATATATTTATCATTTTGAGAATCCATGCAACATTGAAATTCCAACATCACGACACTAAACAGAAAACAAAGAGGCACAAGAATAGAAAGTTACTAAAAATTAGTCCTTTGTAAATACATGTAAGTATCAGTTTTCTCATCTCCACTAGCATGGGCATGTAGGTGATTTTTTTTGTCTGTGAAACACTGGACAAACATGACAGATTATGAGATAAAACATAGTTTATTCCCTATTAGTTTTCTATTGCCAGCCATCTCTCCTGACATAGAGACCCTCTCAGAGAGCCAGGCTAAGAGTGCAAATTAATTACATAGAGCTGTATGGGAGTTTCGTATCTCTCTATATAGTATCTCTGGTCCCAGCCCCTTCCGATCTTACAAAAATGCTATTTTACAGAACGCAGTATAAACTTTCACCAAAAATCCCCATTGTGATTCTATACATATTTAACAATAAATGAACAGGATTGGCGATGTAATAATAGTAATAATCAATACATTTATATTGCGCATTCTGCAGTAAATTAGTTTCAATAAGCTTTACATGATTTATATTACCCCGGTCATAGGGCACTGATTATACCAATTCTCACTCAGTAGGAAGCAATCAGGATTAGCATACTGACAATATCCATCAACTTCCAACCGGTTACTCGATTAACAACTGAGTCCCCCATGGCAACTGTATAGCATGAGGTCACTTGCCGAAATCAACCAGCGCAGCATTTGACGTTCAATGGCAGAGAGTGGGAATCGAATGCATGACATTTTCACACCATACGAGTCAAGCATGCTAAACACTGGACCACCCGTCACTTACATCTAAGTGAGGCATACCATTACCCATGAATATTCAACCTCTATGGAACGAAAATTATCACTTGGCTCAAAGTTAGTTTGATTCAGACATTGAAACAACACAACAAATCGAGAGGGTCAGCAGAACACAAGTACTTGAATTTCATTACGCAGGGCAGCTCTTCTGGAAAGATGTTAATGGACTATCTACTACAATTGATCATTCAATCATGTTTTAAATTACCTTGATTAAGGATGATTCAAGGACAAAAGAACAGAGATCAATATCATATTTCAATGGCATGTCATGGAGTGGAAATCATTTATCTTGACTGTCACATCCGAAGTGAATTCAACTGGTCTGTGATTAATATGGTTAGAGCGTCGTGATTATAGTAGTTATCAGTATGCTCAGTTGGCCAACGGACAAAACATCGAATGAATCGATGTTTGTTTTAACCAGTGAAGGTAGTTTGAATAAGACTACTGCGAAAATCAGAGACTTATTTTACCAGTCATGTGATGTGTAGGGCCGATAATGAGTTGACAGCTCATTGTCATGATAGCTCATTGTCAGCCCTACATGTCACGTGACGTCACATTATGTGTTGAGCATTATCGTTTCTTAATATCCTGGAAAACTGAAACTGTACAGAGAACGCCCCATAAAGTGATAATAATTTGGGGTAAATATCACACTAAGAATACTCCTGATGGATAGTAATATATATTTTCAAGATCTAGAAAACAAAACCACAGATTACATGTATATAAATGTATAAATATATATAAAAAATACAGATAACAAAACTCTGGTGTGATTGAAAACAAACCAAGCACTTCCCATAGTAAAACATATGAAGAAACTATTGCCCGGATTTATAAAGGCTTTTAATTCAGATATATTTAAATCTTGACAAATTGTCTTTCCATACTAAACGGATTCTCCCACCAAATTAAAAAGTGTACATTGGAATTGTTTATTATTGCTTTTGAGGGATGCCCAGGTAATATAAGCAGACAACAGATAATACAAGTGCAGAAGGAGTTATTTTCATCGGTGGGAAATGTTCAGAAAATAACCTTTTATTAGTCTATGGTCTAATAGAATTAATTAGTTGGATTAAGCCTTTCAATGTTAAATACTCATTGAAGAGTAGTTATCCCTTAGGAAATGTTCAAATAATTATTGAACTTATTATCTGAACATTTCCTAAAGGCCCTTACACACGGCGTTTGCGGCATGGCATGCTTGCACACGGCGTGCAATGCGGGCGATATTGCAGGAAAAACAGAAAATGCTGCCACAGGATTACATTGCTGTCCTAATCGGGTGGTGCGGTGCTGCGCATATTGCGTGGTACAGCGCATTTTTCTGCAGTTGTTCGGTAAATTTCACCATTTGCAGTGACAATATAGAACGAAGACACTGGAAGCAAAGATGTTTTCAGTCCAGGTCAGTTTTGGACTGTGATTGTGCATCGCTTCACCATGCAGTCATTTTGTTTTTTAAATACGCGAATAACAATGAAAAAATTATATCAACGAAACATACGAGTAACCGCAGAAAATGCCGTCGCTGCAGAAAACGGCATAGCTGCAGAAATGCAGTGGTCGCAGAAAAACATGCGGCATGCCATGCGTAATGTGCGGTAATGCCGTGTGGAAGGGTCTTAAGGGATAACTACTCATCAGTGAGTATTTAGTACAGAAAGGGTTAATACAATTAATTAATTCTATTAGACTATTACGTGTGAACACTCATAGTTGGAGAACCAAAATCAATTGGTTTTCTGATACAGGCTGAGTAATGACAACCAAGAGGTTTGAGAGTATTTCTGGGTAGTTATCAATTTACTGTTCAAGAGGGGGTCTTTGAAAAATGTATGAAGTCTTTACAGATGTAAAAATTTGAATTAAGCATGTTTCGAACTGGAGACTGGAGATATTTCAGTGCCCAATTAATTATATGTCTATAGTAGCCACATCTGCGCAAAATGGTGATATCTTTTGCAAGGCTTTGGTGTTTTCTGCAATTAATAAATAATAGAGATGTATGTTCACTAATCACTGCAATCCCCCTGTGTTGTAAATCCTATAAGGCTATATGTTCCCGAATAACAGAAATACCATTCAAGTCCTCAAAAATGAACTTCACAAACGAATGGGTATACACATGTAATATTTCATGTCTCCTTCTGATTGGAGAGCCACATTTTTCTGTTTCAACTGACATAATATATCTCCTGTTGTCAAATTGAAACCGCTGAACCAGGAATTCTCATTGGACCTGGCAATAAAAGATTTAACCCTTTCAGTGCCAAGTCCGATTTTTGTATCAACCCATATTTCCTTGATAATTTTTTCAAATTTATTGATTATAATAATGTGATACATTGATGGAAAGAGCTCTAAGAGTATTTTTCAAATTTATTGATTATAATAATGTGATATATTGATGGAAAGAGCTCTAAGAGCTCTTTCCATCAATGTATCACATTATTATAATCAATAAATTTGAAAAATTATCAAGGAAATATGGGTTGATACAAAAATCGGACTTGGCACTGAAAGAGTTAAATAAAAAAAAGCCTTTTTAAATCCGGTCAGTGTAATAGTGACATTTTATGTATACTTGTAAGTGTTCCTGAAAATCAACAAACCAACAGCAAACATTCAGTTCAGAAAACAAATCTATAAATCTGCCATTTATCTACCCAAGCCTGAATATAGTATCTGACATTTGCAGAATGAGGTTGCCAGAGGGTAAATTTAGTGACAAAGGGTAACTGGCAGAGCGTGTTAGCATCACCAAATTCACCCTCTTGGGACCTCATTCTGGTTAGACCTCAACTGCCATGGGAGACCGAGGATCAGATTGAAGTTGGTGATGTTCACCCATTAGTCAACTCGATTATGCATTTTATCTTCTGCAAACTAGGGGATATAGAACAGAAGGGAAAAAATAACTAAAAAATGTTAATTTGAAACTATAGATGCTTCTCAGAAGATGAGTTCTAAGCAGAATGAGGTCATCAGAGGGTGAATTTGGTGCTAGCCCGCCATGCAGGACAGCGCCTCAAAATTCACCCTCTGGGGACCTCATTCTGCAAATGTCACACACGCTAAATTCAGGCTTGTATCTAACAGATGTCTTTCTGTGTGACATCTCAATATTATCAATATGTATTCAGTTAAGAAATATACAGTAATGCCCTAAGCAATCGACTCTTTAAATACAGCAGAATTATGGGTAACTTTTCAGGATTTAGTCGGAAATATGGCTTGTTGCCATTCATCGGAAAGCTCTCCGACTAAATCCTGAAAAGTTACCCATAATTCTGCTGTAGTTAAAGAGTCGATTACTTAGGGCATTACTGTATGTTTGTCTTCTGTATTCATAAGGAGTATCAATGTATTTGGTTGGAGTAGGAATGCATCACTGGGGCCTTCTTTAACTCTCATTTTCTGACCATACTTTCAAAATCACATCAATGAGAAATCACATTTGAAATAATGATCATTCTTGAAAATGACATATTTAACCATTTCTTTACTAAATACTCATTGACAAGTAGTTTCCTTATGAAATGTTCTAATAATAATTTCAACAAAAAGCCACAATTGAATAATCATTACAATTCCCCCATCAATTAATCAGAATAATGGAATTCTTCTGCACTTGTAAATCTTTCGTCTGCTATTATTCCCTAAACATCCCTGCAGATGAACAATAGACCATTCAAATGTATGCTTTTATAACAGAATTATGGGAGAATCAATTTAGTAAAGAACCATCTTCAAATTTATAAATGTTTAATTCTGGCTATTAGCACCTCAGATATTTTGACAATTGAAATATTCAGGTATATTTGGTGGTACTGTGGCATGTGGATATACCTACAGCAATGCCCTAAATAATCGACTCATTACCCACAGCAGAATTCTGAAGTGGTTAAGGAGTCGATTATTTAGGCAATACTGTATCTCCTCACTCCAACCATTGCCCCTCCCCCCATCATTATGTTCAGTAAATTATTTTAAGCATATGAAGATTTATACTACTTGCAAATGCAAAAGACAAAACAAGAATTACTCTATGGTACACACAACTGTCTCAATCAACACTACTTGCATTCTTTTAAGCCTTTTCTGATCTAAATTTACAAGTGACAATTGAAGAAAAAGTAATTTCTATAAAATTTGAGTACAATTGCATGCAAAAATAAGTTTTAAGTATTAGCTATACATAAGTAGCAAGATAATGCATCTTACCTGGAAGATTTATACCCATGTGAATTTGTTGCAGCACTTTAGTTTATTTAATCCTACCAAAACTTATCATGTTGCAAAAGTTTTATTACAAATATGAAGAGCAGCCACAAGAATATCCAAATGCTCCATTTCAAGCAGTACCAAACACAGTGAATTTATTTTTAAAAATAGTTATGTCTTTTGTTTCTAATTCATTATTGATTTTGGCATTAATACAGACAAGAATGATGTTCATTTTAAACATCTAATATTCATTTCATGTAATGCACGTGTGCATGCTAGACCTGACAAGATAAGCAAGATTAAGAATTTCCAGAGATTTTAAACAGATATGTATATATTGTAACTGTGAATGATTGTTGAATGAATCTGGAATTAAACTCCACACTTTTTGTGCAAATCTCACCAATCAGGAGGTGCTCGATAATTTTGACAATAAACTATCAATTTTTGGACAAATCTATGATACTGGACGAAAAACTAGGCAGCTGTTAAAGAGAGATAAAACTTCCAGACCTGATCCAGAATTTTGCATGTAAGTATTATATATTTTAATATCATTTGGATAATAAAAAATAAGTGCTGTGGTAAATTTTTAATGAAATGATGACCTGAAATAGATGAAGAGTGGTACTGTTAAAAAATAAATGACTGACAGAACAGGGGTACCAGTTAACTATTAACAATCTGATGTAGACAAGTGGGTACCAGCCAACTATAAAGACTGTATGACGGAACATGGCTACTGGTGAACCATTAATGAAATTTCACAGTAAAAACCTTCTTCCACATTTGGTCTTCTCTCAAGATAGTAGTAATATCACCTAATATCACTTTAGTTCCCCAAAGTTAACATCCACAGAGGCAAATGTAATGTAGAAGAAATTGCACAAAGTTGCCTCAATGTAAGAAATAGAGCATCCACAATGAGTTGCAATTCTATATAAAATTTATTAACCGAATGCACTAAATTTGTTTCGAGCCGAGCTTTAGCATGGCTCAATTCGAATTTAGTGGACGATATTAATAAATTTTGTAAAGAATTGCGATGAATTTGAGATTCATTTTATCACACAATTAAATTTTAGATTGTTCAACCACCTTTATCACCCATGTTTATCACAGTCAACACTAAATAACCCAACACAGATTGAATATCATAATTATATTCTAATTTACATAATAATTAATGTTCCGACATTGACATCGATATCATTGCACTAAGCTCTTATGTCACTGCACATGCCGATAATACATGTGTCTTACTAAAAAATATGAGGCCGGATTTAGGGGCTAATTATGTGATAAAATGGTCTAATGAAAACGAGTATTATGGTAAAATGCACATAACATACAACACTACATTTTATGATAGAAATGTGTCTAAATAAGTGAGAAAAAACATCAACATTATCTCTATTTCACAACCATAGATTGCTAAATGACTATCAAGCACTTATAACTTACTGTGGCTTGAATTATAACCAAGCCTTGAAATAGTGTGCCTGTCATTTGCAGAATGAGGTCCCCAGAGGGTGAATTTAGTGATGCTACCCCGCATAGCAGGCTAGCATCACCAAATTCATCCTCTGGGAACCTCATTCTGCTGAGTTGTAAGCAGAATGAGGTCCCCAGAGGGTGAATTTGGTGATGCTAGCCCGCTATGCGGGGTAGCATCACTAAATTCACCCTCTGGGGACCTCATTCTGCAAATGACAGACACCTTATTGTGGCTTGAATTATAACACGTATTAAACCATAAATATTTGTAACATCCCTCATCAGCTAAAAAAATGTTTTTGGCCCCACAAATTTTAAGATGAAGAATAACTAAATGTAGTTGTAACAGCTAATGATGTTGCCACCTCCTAAGTATGGTGTCTGATGTACACTGCCGGAGGTGGCGTCCTGGGTCTGTGTTATAATGACAGACCCACTATTTGCAGGCTTTACAATTAAAGCAACATTTCACCAAGTTATGTGCGCATTCTAATTGCAACCATGAAGCCCTAACTGCCCAAACAGTGGAGCTACATGGTCCAGTGGTTAGCGTGTCGAACTTGTATTCGCTGTAAACACAGTGATGCGAGTTCGCAGCTTGTCGCTGGTCTATTGTTAGTCTTCACACAGCAATGGCTTTGCCGCTTTGAACGAAGTGCAAATGTCGGATTGGTCACTGTTTCAAATCCCACATCAAATTGTGACCCTTGTGTCTCTTGTACTGTGTCGGCTTCCCACCGCTCATGCATTTTAAACGAGTACCAGTCAGCTTGTCATACTGTTGAGTATCAGAGCATGTTCTGATCAAACTAGAGCAGTACCTGCAATGGCTGCAGCCAGTTCATTGGTTGGCTTGTACAAAAATGACTAGGGTAATATTATAATGGTTAAAAGCGTGTTAGAGCATGTAATTGGGTTAATCGCTATATAAAACTGTCATTATTATTATTATTAAGTAGTCATTAAAATATCAGCACCCATTTTTAGTTTAGAACTCATCGTAGGCGGTTGAAAAAAGAAACAAGATATAGTAAAGCTGATGAAAATAATTGTTCTGATTAATCGAGATATTCCATAGTTTTAAAGTGATGTGAAACACCTCGGCAGGGTGACAAAATAGAAATGGAGAATAATCTTTTTTAGAAATATAATATCCAAATAGATGACGGACACAGTCATTCTTAAATATTTATTAAATACAGTGACTCTCCATGGCGAAATCGATTTCGTTAGTTATTATTAGCGTCCCGAATCGTGTAGAAAATATTTATAATTGAGCATTGTTCAAATGATGTTTTCTATAGAGTGGTACAGTCGATTTGCTTCATATTTTCAGCGATGTTAGCAGAATGTCACATTCCTCCAGTTGGCATAGCGCCCGAATATTAACTTATCAGTTACACGCACCCGAACAAGTACATAATGTCTTTAAAAATATAAAAAATATTCCCATTGAGTAAAGGGACCCCCCACCCATCAAACCTCAAGAGTTTATTAGATTATAATTTTTTAAATCTATTTATTTTAGCCACCTCGATTATTTGTCAGCCCAGCAAAAATTCTGCAGGAGATATATACAGAAATGCGCGGAAGCCGTAAAATGTCTATAGTCTGTAACAAGGTCCCTGTTCGCAGTGGCTTTGGCTTATCGGAAATGATTTTTGGAATAAACTTATTGCCAGAAACCAAATTGACAGTATATTGTTATAGTAGGTATACTTATTCCTGATTCAGTATTCATGTTTCGTTCATGAAGATAGACAAGTTGTAATACCATGTCAATCACACATGAAAGAAGATTTGTGTTTACATTTGTGATGACACATGCTGGGGAATTCTAGTTCAAAACCATGCATACCATATATGGAATTCGAGGTGTAGAAAATTTATTTATTTAAAAAATTGATACCTAATAATTCCATGCGTTGAATGGTGGGTTCCTGGACTCAAATCAAATATTTTTCAAACATGAAGAAAATCGTAATTGAGGTGTATCAAATCGGACACATCATCTTTAATCTATGAATCTACACTGGTACTAAATTAACCCTTTCTATACTAAATGGATTCTCCCATTCAGCTGTAAGATTATATATTGGAACAGTCTAATGTTTATTTATAGTGGTGTTCAGCTAATAAAAGCAGATGACAGACAGAAAAACAGATAATACAAGAGCGGAAATGATTCATATTCATTGGTGGGAAATATTCAGATAATAACTTCAACAAATGAAATATGGTCGCTTGTTGAACTTAGTATCTGAACATTTCCTGAGGAACTACTCATCAATGAGTATTTAGTAAAGAAAGGGTTCATACAAATGTATGTGGTTAGTATATCCGGAATCTCAAAAACATTGATTTGAGTATGAAGAATCTCCAAATCTCATTAGAATATCCAATTTGCAGACAGGACTGGACAGGACACATTTATTTTGTAACAATTAATCAAAATGACTCACAAAGCATAAGTTGCAACATGTGTGTTACGACATTGTGTGTGATGAGCTCATGATATACAATTGAACATTTTCATGGGAAAAATCTAAGAGTTTTGGAAGATGTAATTTCTGAATGCGATGCATGTATGTGCCTGAAGTTTGTGGTAATCCAAATCATTATTTTGATGATCCTAGGGTCAAAATGAACCAGGATGCCCTAAATTGGCCTAATCAATTGAAAAATAAATTTAGCTCAACTGACAGTTGTTAACTCAATGGATTTCTACTTATGACAATTAAAACCAACAAACACCTACTCATGTGTTACCAGCCAGTGACGAATTAGGCAAGGATATCTTATTGACATAGAAGACATCTTCTCGTTGAATATTTGTCGGCAAACACTGTTGGCTATTTTCGTCACAGGGTTTACTGCCAGAGTTATCTTTTGACATGGTCAACTTATCCATGTCCATAGTTATTTTATCGTCACTGAGCTGTTTATCATCAGATAAATTGTCCTGTGAGTTCTCACTTTCAACACAAATAATATCTTCCTGAGATTCAGGGCAAGATATTTCTTCCCTTAGGAATATGACAAGCACTGTTATGTTGTCTGATGAGCCGTTGTTACGGGCATAATTCACCAAACATTTCGCCACCGTATCTTTGTTGCCATTGGTTTCCAGTAGATGATTGTAAACAATTTCATGCAGCTTTGGAATTGGTAGCGTATCCCAGGCTCCATCACATGCCAGAACGATATAGTCTTCATGCCCATCCAGCTCTATTGCTGCGACATCAGCATCACTACATATATATGGCTTATGGCTAACATCACCTGAAAGAACATTAGTGAAAGTGTCAACAACACTCTATAATCATCAAACCTAATATAAGCCCAATATTTGTGCAGCGTTTCTTTGATTTAAAGGCCCACTTAATTTTCGAACCCCCAGATCACATATATAATATACTAGAAGGTGACCCGACTTTGTCCGGGCTTTGACCTTGAATTGTCCATTTTGAAGGTCAAGTGGGGTCACGATTTGACCAGTCCAAAAGTACCCGACAAACGTGCCCGGTCGAAATCCATCCGTTTTTACCCGATTTGACCTCGAATTGATCATTGTGAAGGTCAAGGTGAGGTCGGTGTCACGATATGACCCGTCCAAAACACTCAATGGACAAAAGTAACCCCATGTATCAAATTTCGTCGAAATCCCATCAAAATTGGCGATTTGACCTTGAATTGACCGATTTCAAGGTCACGTCGCACGGGCAAATGAATATGCTTGTGAGACTCCCCGTACGAATGTACCCCCACATACCAAGTTTCATCGAAATCCCATGATATTCGGTCGTTTGACCTTGAAATGACCCGATTTCAAGGTCAAGGTCACGTCGCACAGACAAATTTATAGGTTTATGCCACTCACCGGCCGAAGATACCCATACATACCAAGTTTTATCAAAATCCCGTGATATTCCGGCGTTTGACCTTGAAATTACCCAATTTCAAGGTCAAGGTCACGTCGCACGGGCAAATTAATAGGCCCATGCCCGTTCCCGGCCGAAAATACCACCACATACGAAGTTTCATCGAAATCGGCTGGGCCGTTTTCGAGTTCATCGCGAACACACAGACACACAGACAGACAGATCTTCCAAAATATATAATAGATATGCCATATTATATACCATTTGAAAGAGGAAGCTCCAAAACATTATTATCAACTTATCTGGTGTAATAAACTGTGAACATGATGTTTTTGTTGAGTTACTGAAGTGTTTTTGTGATTATGTTTCATCTGGATTGTAGTTCAAATTTTGTATTATTTTTCAATGGAGGGGGGAATAACTCTAAATCTTAAAGATAGAGTTATTCCCCTTCCATTGAAAATATATTTTAAGTTTGAATTCTGTTGCATTCTGGGAGCCAAAATGGGGGTAATCTTTCTATGATTTTAGCTGTTTTTTCATTTCCCTATGGGCATCTTCTGAGACACAGACATTTCAAATAGTGATGAATTATAGCATTTTAATCATAATTTATGCCATAGATTGTAATTTAAAACCGCATATCAAGTCACTATAAAAAAAAAATCAGTGACTCGAAAATTAAGTGGGCCTTTAAATAGGCTGATAGTATTATACTCATACAAAGGGTTTCCACTAGGGGTCGGGGGATGGAGCCAGTAGCTGATAAGGGGAAAATCTAGTAAATAGTTTCAATGTAGAAACACCAATTTATCTACATGTACTTTCGGCATATAGATCTATAATCTAGAAGTGTAAGATATTGTAATTGGCAGATCGTGTCACCTGCATTTTCTACCAAAGTTGTCAGGCTATCAAACCCTCTCACTTCAAAAGCAATAGAAATATATTGCGATCGTAAAAATACAATGGAGTCTCTAAATAAATATTCCGCAGATTCTCTATGACTATGTACCCATTCAAATGATCAGAACTTATTTACAGATGCGTAACATTCAGAAATTTCAGAATATACAGTCGCAAATACAGTGAATAATGCCTTAATTTTAACACAAAAGTAACCCACCCTGAGATCTGAATTTAAACCTAATTTATTGTTGAAGCTGTGAAAAAATATAAAGTGGAATGTATTTTGTGACATAAAACATAGAGACAATCACCAAGAATTAATCTGCTGACGATTTTTCGTAACCTAACTGCAACGTAATTAGCTCAACTTGAAAGAGATGTATTCTAGTGTTGTTGCCACCATGTCGGTTCCAGTATCCACTTTCGTTCAGCGTCTGTATTCTTGCAAAGATATCAAATAAATTTGTCCTATAAATTCTTTATTGATATTCCAACAAGTTGGAGAGAAGTTTAAAACATCTCTATACTTTTATACATATGATATGTATCCTGGGGTATGGTAGCAGGGGAAATCAGGGCTGGGGGAATGGGATCCTAAAATTTAAATCAACTGGTGGTTCATAAAAGACTTAGGCCCATTTTATATGTCGCGCCAAACACGGGTCGAGCTATCTTCCCCTGGCTCGACAATGGCGCATCTCTGGCTCGTGTTACGTTTGTTTGATTTATACGTCGAGCCAGCTGGCACGTGCTGTAATCGTATATTTCGAACAATTTTAGCATTTAGAACTGATACAAAATGCAATGATCATTTCCGTGATAGTGTCCTCTGACAATGCACTATAAACTGGCCCTCTTTTCAGTGCATGAATCTCATAATTTACGCTTTCGTTGGTTTCAAAATCGGGATCTTGTCATTCATTTCCCTTGAACCTTCGAATATATATCTCTGCAATATATTTATTCCCAACTTTCGCGAAACGTCCCTTGTCAGTCGATACATTCATAGTACCCTACAATTGCCTGCAATGTATATTTACAACGGCCAAGAGTTAGCACGTATGTGGCCCGATGCTGTTTTATATGACGTGCCGTACATGGGTCATGCTAGGATGACTCAAGAGATAACGTAATGACGGCAAAAACTTCAAATTGCGCATGCTCTCCGCTAAAGGGGTCCTAAATGGGGAATGGTTTTCCCTGAATCATCTTAGCGTGACCCATGTTTAGCACATCGTATAAAACAGCGTCGAGCCCCAGACGTGTAGCACGTCGGTACCAGACGTGTAGCACATCGCGACGTGCCAGAGAAATTCTGACGCGCCAGTTGGTTTTATACGTCGTGCTCCAGTCGCGCTATCTTGGACTTTGTCATTTTCACACAAATTAGGCTGGCGCGACCAGTGTCTGGCTCGATGTATAAAACTGGCCCTAAATGATGTGATAAATTCATTCCTTGGTTGCATGACTTCTATAGAATATAATATAATTCTTGGATACAGGTTTAGTTAAAGATGGTCTATCTCTTCACAGCAAGTTTTATATAGATTCCAGGGTATAGCAATAAAAGATATGAATCGGGGACAACTGTCCGGAAAAACTTCTATCAATTAATATCAATTTTATTTAGAATTTCTTATGACATATGTAAGACAGTTTTTGGGGTTATTTTTTAGAAAAGAAATCCATGCGAAAACTTTTGGGGTGTACCAAGAGGGACCACATTATCTTTTTAGAACCCTTAACCCTTTCAGTGCCAAGTCCGATTTTTGTATCAACCCATATTTCCTTGATCATTTTTCAAATTTATTGATTATAATAATGTGATACATTGATGGAAAGAGCTCTTAGAGCTCATTCCATCAATGTATCACATTATTATAATCAATAAATTTGAAAAATGATCAAGGAAATATGGGTTGATACAAAAATTGGACTTGGCACTGAAAGGGTTAATCAAGGAAAATTGCAGATCAGATAAGAGATTTACTGCAATTTACAATCGAATAAACCACTTCATTATGCCTTCATAGACAAAAAAATACCCCATCTTCAGTTTTATCTGCATTTTATTTACAAAATTGCAGTCTTGAAATCGGGATTTATAAAAAACTATGTTTATAATGTTGTTGTTGTTATAATTGTGGCTCAGAAGAGATAGGCCATTTAAAAAATATATTATATCGACAATTATTTTTCACAGATTTGAAAAAGGGGTTGAGATACAATTGCCGCCACTTATAATTATTACCCTGTTTCTTAATAATAATGGATACAAGTGCATTCCTTGTTGATAAAAACTCAATTCAGAAAGACATGAGAACAACATAGAAATCATGATGGTAATTATTTAGTCATTATTAACATTAAAAAGAACTGTTAGATTACAGACAATATGCTTGTTTGTTGAAGACACTGATTCGGGAAAAATATGATTTAAAAAAAAAATTGGGATTATTGACTGTCACTGCAAATTGGTTGAAAAATTGGTCATTCAGGCTGAAATTATGTACAACAACATTGGATTAATATAGCTTCGTTTCCAGAAAGCAAATACATATGTGATTGGAAGCCTGCAGTCCTCTGTCAATCTCAGAAATTATGTAATTAACGAAAATGAATGTGGCAATATAGTTGGCCCAACTTAACCTATTCAACGCTGGATCCCCAGAAAATTACTTTGCCAGGCTGGCAACTAGCGCTCTTGAGCAGTCTTATTAGTGGGATTTTCTTCAAATTGACCAGCATGATGTTATATTATTATTAGCATCAGTTGGCTACCATTTTTGAGCCATCTTCTGCTGATGGCTGATGATTTCAAAGATCACCGCACCTGTTGGACGAAAAACAGAATCCAATAGACTAGTACATGTAGTAACTTGCTTGTCGTTTTTGTCAATGTCAATAAACAATCCCAGAATACTTTCAAATTTGCATGAGCACAATAACAATTTAAGCATTCCAGTAAATTTCATAGTGACAGCTGACTTGTTGGATGCTCTGGTCGGCTATAGACTTAAATGTGCTTCAATGATCGTTAATTGAGTCAATGGTTACGTCAAAATGTGATCATTGCATCTAGCAGAGTTATTTTCACAACTATAGGTTTGTCAAAAGTTTTAAGTAAAAAAAATTCCTTAACGCCTTAATCAGTCAATGCAGAGTCCTTTCTGAAGATTGTTATAAAATTGTCCTTTAAGACGCTGTGATAAGTGATACTGCAGGCTCTAACCGCATCATTGCCATAATGTAAATATATTTATATATATAAAAATTAGTGACTAAATCAAATTAAAATTGAGTCAATTAGCTAATTATTTCACTGTCATTTGTATTATTGTTTCAAAATGAATAGAACAAAATGCGGGAAAGGAATAGAGTAATGGAAATGTCAATGACACTGAAGCTCAATATGGAGAGGGGCTAATGTCAAATGTTGCAGTTAATGGAGTGATAAGGAATGTGAAAAGTTGGTATGTCTATGTACCAAGATGGCTGCTGGCGGCTATGTTTTTTAACAAAATTCAGAAAAAAATGGTAAAGAGGATCCATATGAAGTTTGAATGTGCTAAAGGGTTTGGTCATACACAGAGTAAAATCCAAGATGGCTACTGGTAGCATGTCTTTTAACAGAATTCAGGAAAAAATGGTAAGCTCCCATCTAGCGGTCACCCTGACACAGGCTGCAATTGATACAATCTGGTTCATCTTCTGATGTCCGGTTCATCATTAAATCGTCCAGTTCGATAGCACAAAATATCGCTGTTTTCGAATGTCTTGTTCTCTTTCTCAAGAATTGACATGTTGCTAAATCTGATTTTTGGCGCATTAGTTAGAATGGTTTTTTACCACAAGAACAAATAAAACAATGATCGGATTTCCAGACAATTTAGCAATGGTACCAAGCTTCATAATTTTACTGGGTACATAACAAAATCAGGATATGTTGATGACAAACATGAAAAAAATGTTGTCTCACGCTTAATTACGTCCTTTAATCACATGTGTCATGTGAATATCTAATTCTAAATATCTAATCTAAATATTAACTCCTATAATAGTTATCTTCTGCTTAAACATGCAAGATTTGCAATCGAAAACTCAGATCCATATACAGTTTAGTGATGATCGGATGAGGGATGAGGTCTGTAGGGATGTGCCAAAGGATTTAGTCATGCAAAGAGTAAAATCCAAGCTGGCTGCCAGCACCCATGTCTTTTTAACGAATTTCAGTCAAGATAGAGGCTCCCATCTAGAGGTCACCCTGAAGATCCATATGAAGTTTGGTGATGATCGGATGTGGGAGGTGACCTGTAGGGTGTGCCGAAGGATTTAGTCGTACAAAGAGTAAAATCCATGGCGGCCATGTTTTTTAATGAATTTCGGTCAAAATAGGAGCTCCTTCTAGACTCTAGAGGTTATCTCGAAGATTTGCGATAGAAAACTCAGAACGTTTGTACTGATTGTTAGCGAGTACAGGGCGTTGTATTCTTATTTTTTTCGGGGCACAATTAGCTGCATGCATATTCTAGCTTACAGTTTTCACCTTATTGTAGATGGTCTGTAGCACAAAAATGCATTAATATTGTTAGAAAATGCAAGATTCATTCAATCTCTTTATCATTATGATGTTTTCGGTTCATTATGGCTACCGATATAACATTTCCCGAACTGTTCAGTACCAGTATATTTACTTGTGATACTTGTGAGAAAAAGATGCAATTTTGAATCTTTTGCCCAATTCGCAGGGTCCTATTCATTAATATTATCAATCAGATGAATACCTGGCACATACAATTTGAAGCCAGGTCTCATATCACCCTAAAAATGACGACCAAGATCGGGAGGCTCTCAACAGAAAAAAAGCAATATGTTAAGATTATTACCTATAGCCCTGGATACAGCAATATTTCCATTAACCCGCCACACACCATAGAAAATGATGCAGCCCCCAAGACTCTCTATCCTCGCCTTCTCATCCTGTAACCAACATGGTATAACAATATCATCACATTGTAATTTGTTATTATGTATGTATGAGGTACTGTGCATTAGTCCGAGGGTTCGATAGAGGGTTCGATAGTCCAAGAGTTCAATAGTCAGAGGGTTCGATATTCAGAGGGTGCGATAGACCATGGGTGCAATAACTGAGGGTCCATTAGCATGGGATTTAGGGGTTTCAACAGTTGGAAAGGCAAATAGATTAGGGATATAAAAAACAAAACAAGTCAAACACAGATTGTGCATGCATTACATGAAAATAAACACTCAGAACATTTCAAGCTTTACATACTGTTTGCTATATCTACGATAATGCGCTAAATGCATTGAGTGACCTTGTTATAATACGCCACGTACATTGTAGTCATGTTTCAGGTGCCTGATTTTGGTTTCCATTCTTTGCCTTGGTCCCGTCGCCAGATCGATAGCATCACGTTGTATTGTAAATCATTCAGACACAGAAATATTTGAAGTGGGGGTACTTCTCCATGACAGGCTTGTTACAGGTATATTTCACTATTGAACTCTCAGATTAATGAACCATCGGACTATCAAAACCTCGGACCAATGACTCCTCTGACTATCAAACCATTGGACCAATGAACCCTCGGATTATCAAACCATAGGACTTATGAACCCTCAAATTATCTCAAGAACTATTCTACGCGCTATCAATAATATACCATCAAAGACTCATTTTAATTGGAAATAGGTTTTAACTTGAAATGACCATGTGCTGGTTCTGGCAAGATGGCAGTCGATTCTTGCAGCAAAGGTGTCAACCACAGATTTCCATCAAATTCCATTGAAGTTTGCCAGTTATATATTCTGTAAGATCTCAATTTGTTCAACCCAAATGACCTGCTTCAGAATACATCATTCCACCATGATTTTGTTCAATGACATTCAATAAATAATATATTATTAAATACTTCTTTTTGCATCTATATAATTTTATTTCATTTTCAAATGAAGAAATCACTCGATCATTCGCATGCGTGCCCCTCGACTCACACTCAATGTCACTGCCAAACTACAGCATGTATCTAATTTACACCAGTTTTGCTTTTGAATCATGTATACTGTCTACAAGCACTTAGTGTGCCTTATGTGCTCTAAATTGAGGTACATGATTCACGGGGAGCACAAAGTATAGTCAGATAAATTATGTGGAATCAATGTTTTGTAAAGTTTAGTCTGTTCGCATAAAAATACTTTGTACATACCTCTCTGTCTGGTTTGTGAGGGTTCATCACCTGTATTGGTCGACCGTCTCTAACTAGAACTGCCTGAGAGTCTCCAAGCCATGAGATGTACAACATGGAGCCACGGATATAAGCACTAACACAAGTGGTGCCACTCCTCAAATTCTGAAAAAAATAAGTAAGGAATTTGTGACTGACACGGAAGATCAATTGCACCATGACAAAATTCTGCATGGTTTATCAATCAACATTATGAACTTTGTGGAAATCAGAGCATCCCCTAGAGATATTACGTCAGCCAAGTGCCATAAAGTTGTAAGCGCTATTTTAAATGTTCCAAGAAAATTGGTTTTGAAAATTTTCGAGTTTTGTTTTCACACATAAACATGCCAGGCATAATGGTAATATTAGTGATATGATCTAGCAGATCTCAAAATAGATTTAATTTTGCAAGAATCATATGCCAAATCAAGTTAGTCATAAACCACTGAAAATTGAAAAGTTTCGCGACAATCATTATGAGAATCGATTCGGTGATTCTCGTTGAATCTTAAGGCCTGATCTAGCATATCAAATTCCAATCCAGTAAGAAATTTTAACTCTTTGCTATTTGCCCATATATGAGAAAAGGCAAAAATGTGTTTTGATATACAACAATCCAAAATAATCACTTTCACTCAGGGTTATACTGGTCTGAGTATTTCAGTCATTTACAAGTACGGTATAAAATACATCATTTTCATGTTAGTTTTACCCAATCCTTCCCATAGAAACAATAGTCCCACATCTAGCAGTGAGAAAGCAACATTTTCAGTCATGCATTTCACAGGTCCTCAGCCAATTTTGGCCGTCTTTGATTTTTACTGAAGATTCAAGATATGACATTTTAACATGTGATTACATGGTATTAAATGAGTCAGTTTATTGATTGGCAACACTTGGAGATACAACACTATACATGTAGCACTGAGACATCACTTCAAATCACTTGTTGGTAAATTTTTGGACCAGATTGTGGGCATGTGACACAAATAATTGGACTATCACCATGGAGATCTGATCGAGACAAATAAAACAATATCAATAACTCATTTCCTGAACAAAATGGAAATATAAATGGTCACAGACCCCATATCCCCTGAAGGTGGCAATCGAAAAAGGGGCATAACTCCGTCAAATATCATCGACAATGTCACCATGACCATAATTGAACTTGGCCTGCATCTTCTCACATACAAAATATCAAGAAATTCTGTGGAATATTGCTGAAATTATCATCTGGACAACTCAAAAACTGAGATTTCTATGTAAAATAAAAGCGTCTATGACACAGTAGCTCAACTTGGATAGGTGTTAATAATTTTATGCTGAGCAGTCTATAGAATGATCAAGAAGGAGAGTCAAAAGTTTCAGTAAAGGGATTGTATTTTGTATATGAAATTATTTTCTTTTCAAACATTTCCAATGGATTCAAATGTGAAATGCAATTTGGCTGCTGGCAGCCATATTATTTAATGAACTTCGAGAAAATTGGACAGCTCCCATCTAGAGGTTACCCTGAAGAACCATGTATGAAGTCGGGTGAAGATCGGATGAGGGAGTGATCTGTAGGGTGTGCCAAAGGAGTTAGTCATTGTATCACGAGGTGATATCGATGTGTGTATTGAATCTATTGATATACTTTTAACACAAGAGACTGAATTTATATTGGAGCAACTTCAATGGGTACTGTTCTCGGGAACCAATATAATAAAACCCACGGTGATAAGGTTGATTATTGGCGCGAACTTTGCATGTTGCAGCGGTGGTTGAATGAAAGAAATAGAATTGATTGACATTGAATTCCTCAGAATGAAATGACTGATGATAGATTCAAGAAGTGCTGTTTTGTACAGAATTAATCCCTCCAATGTGTAGGTTTAGTTTATGTCCAATATGTCAGTGTATGTACTCTTCTGTTTCTCTCTACCTTTCTCTGTTGCTCAATATCACGCAAATTCTATGTTACTCTCGCATAATCGCATTGGCTTCTCTCGGGCTGTCTCTTCTCTCCTGTCTATTCTTCTGAATACCTTATTGCCATTTGGTAAGTTTTATATTGATTCCATTGGTATTTATGCAATGTGATGTTATCTTTGAGATTTATTACACATACATGTATATGTACGGATTATCCATAAGTTGATGTTACATTGTTTACTTTGTAGTATGCATTGCTTTCATATTATTATCGTTATTTAACATATCTCGCAAGCGTATGGTCGGAATGGATGTGTATGCATAATCTCGCATGTGTGTGGTTGGAATTTATGTGGATATTTTGTGTATATTTGTATCATTTTGCATGAAAGAATTGTTTTCCAACACAATTTGGAAATATTTGAACCTCCCATCTAGTGGTCACCCTGAAGATCCATATCAAGTTTGGTGGCGATCAGATGAGGGATGTTACCTGTACGGTGTGCAAAATATTTAGTCATGCAAAGAGTAAAATCCAAGATGGCTGCTGGTGGCCATGTTTTTCATTGAAAATCGCAAAAATTTGATGGCTCCCATCTAGAAATGATCCTAAACCTGCCTGTAAATTTCCATATGAAGTTTTCTGCTGATCAGATGAGGGATGCGGCCTGTTGGGTGAGCCAAAGGTAATTGTTGATGGACAGACGACGGATGACAACCCATGGCAAAGCTCAAACTTGACAAAGTAAGTCGAGCTAAAATGGGGCATAAAAAAATCGGACCATGACAAAAAACAAATTTGGCCTGCGTCTTCTCAAGTAAGAACCATGTACCAAATATCAATAAATTCTGTTGAAAATTGCACAAGTTATTATGGGGACAAAACAAAAACTGCGATTTCTAAGTAAAAAATAGGGCATAACTCTGTCAAAAATCATCGGACCATGACCAAAATCGAACTTGGCCTGCATCTTCTCAAATGAGAACCACGTACCAGATATAAATAAATTCTGTTGAATATTGCTCAAGTTATCATCCTGACAACCCAAAAACTGTAAGTTCTAAGTAAAAAAAATGGGCATAACTCCGTAAAAATTCATCAGACCGCAACCAAATCGAACTTGACCTCAATAATTTGATGGTCATTATAGACGTACATGTAAAGGATGCATAATGCAAAGATAATGGATGCACAAGGCAGAACATAATCTCAACCCTGCTTCATTCTTTCTACCCATAAATGATTGGTGAAACAACAAATAGGACAGACACATTTGAGGAAACTGCCATTTGCACAATTTCTGCTATATATAGATAACTGGGAATTTGAGGAATATTTCCCACAAAAAATAAGGTATTACAATTAAACCAAACTTGTGGAGTCAATAATTGGATGTTTAACAGATATGGTTTAATGATTTCGGAGGATTTGTTTAGGAGTTGAAGTTAACTAATTGGAAGCAAAAGTATTAAATCCCTATCTCTGCACTTTTGACCAGCCAGATATTCAAATCTCACTCACTTCTAAACAGAAATTATAATTTGTTGTCAAGCCAGACTGCTTAGAGTAAAACACGGGATTCCATCTCATATTTAAATTGAACTTTAATGACCCCCATTCTGGGGAGTAGTTATCTGTTTATCAAACAGGTCAAACAGATAAGATCAGATCTGACCTGTGTAATAAGGATTGCTTATATTGTCACATGCAAGAGTAAGTGTTTCATAACAGGGGTGTTTGTTTTTCAAAAAATGTTGAATGTTTTTTATTAAAATATATATATACTAGCCGATGAGCCCGACGTTGTCCGGGCTATTCAAAAACCAAATTTCAAGTCGATAGCTCTACCCAGCCCGACGTTGTCCGGGCTATTCAAAAACCAAATTTCAAGTCGATAGCTCTACCCGTTTCCGAAATCTCATCTGCGCATGCGCGAAGCTGGCGTCGCACAGGCTCGGCGACCCGATAAAATTCGTATCCGGGGCAAGATACATTCACATAGCAAATTTCAAGTCGATAGCTCCACCCGTTTCCTCGATCTCATCTGCGCATGCGCGAAGCGGGCGCCACACGGGCTCGCAAATACGACAACGTCCACCGCCTGGTCAAACTACACACACGTACCAAGTTTCGCCCCGATCGGTCGAGAATCGTAGATTTGTATAAATGACGAACAAACATACAGACAAACAGACAAACAGAGGTCTTCAAAATATATATGAGATATTGAGCGAGAGTTAAAAAGTCGTTTTAAGAATTACTATGGAGGAAAACAGTGATGGCCCTGGCTTCGCAACTATTTGACCTGGTGACCTCATTTTAACAAATCTAAATGTGAGTCACATATGAACTCATTCGGTCTTGTGGTTCTGGAGAAGAAGATTGTTGATGGATGGACAGACGGATGGATGGATGGACTAACTTGGACTAATGTCTACCAATCTGGCTATATGAAATAAGATTCAAATAATATTTCCTGGTACAAAACTAAATTTTACTCAAACTTTGACATATAATCAGGAATACTTTTATGTGAATTACCGGTATTAATTCACTTGCACAAGACAGGAAAAAAAACATATGCAAATTCCAATGTGCTATAAGTATGTTATAGGGATCTGCGAATCGGGAGTTTTGCATCGAATCGAATCTCGATATCGAATCTGTTTTCTGATATCGACATCGAATCGAATCTCGAATCGAATCAGCTGGTGATTGACATTGTTTACCAGTGTTTTTTTCGGTGTCTCATGACAAACAAGAGCATCGCTAGGGCATGGCAAAATACGCCCTTTAGCCATTTCGAATTGTACTATCGCAAAATAAGATAATACTTTGAGCTTAGATTTGAAGAAAATCTGATATACCCCTAATTTCAATGCCAAAATGTGGTCAAATTCTAAGTCGAAAAATGGCCATAACTCATGTAAAAATAATTAGACAGAACCTATATTCAAACTTGGCCTGTAGTTTTAGCTGGGAAATACACATACCAGCTTTGGTTCAGCTCAAATAATCAAAACTGGAGTTATCGGTCGGAAACCAAAATGTTATGAAATTGGTCAAATTCTAAGTTACTCATGTAAAAATAACTGGACGGAACCCATATTCGAACTTGGCCTGTATCTTTAGCTGGGAAATGCACATACCAACTTTGGTTCAGATCAAATAATCCAAACTGGAGTTATCGGTCGGAAACCAAGAAAATGTTAACAGACGGTCAAATTCTAAGTCGAAAAAGGGCTGTAACTCATGTAAAAATAATTGGACGGAACCCATATTCGAACTTGGCCTGTATCTTTAGCTGGGAAATACACATACCAACTTTGGTTCAGATCAAATAATCCAAACTGGAGTTATCGATCGGAAACCAAAAATGTTAATGGACGGACGGACGGCTAGACAGACGGTACGACAGACAGACGGACAGACGGACAGACAGACGGACAGACGGACGGACGGACAGATAACATAATACAACCTTTTTTCAAAAAGGGCGTATAAAAACTGCAAAATTCACTATATACTATATAACAATGTTGATTGCCTTAAACATCCGTTGGAACTTATGTTTTTTTTGTGAAAATCATTATATTGGCAAGTTACTCTCAGTCTCATCGAGGGTATGGGATATGTTGTATTTAATTTCTATCTACTGTGCCATGGTGAACATGACACAAGAAGTGACAGTAAGCCAACTGAAGACAGTTCAATCAACGTATCACAAGCCCCAATAAATGGAAGTCACTTGTCTACAGTATTTAATACAGATAATACAGATTTGACACACTTAGACACCGATCAGCTATATAAGTGTTGTAGTCTGATACCAATAGTAGTAAAGGTAGTTATCTGCTAAACTCTGCAACCATGATAGATCAAACGCCTACATCACATATACACAGTAATTGTCTTCAGGGAGGGGGTCCGAGAAAACAGACATAAATTACAAGTGTTAAATGTTATCAACAAGATTCAATGGATCGAAACTTGGTGCAATACGCTCGATTTCTGGGGAAACAGAAACTGAATGTAGGACATTTCTAGGAATTATGCCGGCAGTGTCGCAGATAACTGATCGCACATAATGACGTCCATTTAAAACGTTCTAAGGTTTCTGTTCATTCCAATCTATGTTTTGTCGCGCATAATGTTGGCTGACATTGAGTTTTATTCATATAGTCTGAATTGGATATCTGAAGTTCTAAACATAAGGTTATCAATGGAATTCCACAACTAGCGATCACACACCGTGTATAGACAATTGATTTAGTGTCGATACAGATTACAAATATATGCGGCGATTGATCGCCATCATGGGTTGTGATCGAAGCACATAATTTGCATAATGCACGTCTATTCGGAACGCATACATTCAAAATTACCTCCGTTGGCAACCTTGTTATTCAATTTTTGTGATTTCAGGTCATTTGGCATGTGGTATCTAGACGCAAATAACGAGACTACACCAAATAAACACCGATTCGAAAATATCCGATTCAGCAGATTGATTTGGTGTCGATCTTGAATCGGGTTCCCGATATCGACATCGAATTAAATCTCGAATATTCGCAGGCCCCTATAGTCCAGGAGATCGACCCCAAGAAATAACAAATGTTGCTCATTTTGACGGACAAGTGCTATCCGGTCTAATTTTGTAGTAAAATATATGTAGATTACGAAAATCCATGATAGCAGTGGTGAATTTGTAGCTTAATTGGCGAAAAACGTGTTTTTATTGACCTACCCTGACGACCGAAAATGAAAGAATTTTCCGACGACGTCATAGTACTACTAGTAGTCCGGGAGCTAATATGGGTACCCTTGCACCCCATGGGACTTAACTTCTCCCCACTCATTTTGTTCGTTATTATGTCCTTCAACTTTTAAGCAATGTTAACAAGAAAAAAAAAGTGACCGTATAGACTCCAGACAAAATGGCGTCCATCATGGCCGCCGTTTTTCAGACCAGATCCTAAGTCTGTTTTATGCAAATTATAGCGGTGAAAATCTTGTAAAATGTATACAAATGTATATATTTTCGTGAAGCTAAGACATAATGTCACTTTTTTGGGGCAAAATTGAAACTCACCATCCAAGATGGCCACCAAAATGGCCGCCGGAAGTTGAAAATATGACTTTTTTAAGGACGACCAGCTGGGCGCAGCCCAGCCGCGCATATGTTGCGCAGCAACATATGCGCAGGTCGTCCTTATACTAAGTTCGCTTTCGAACATGGGCGCCGCCATCTTGAATTAGGGGCGCCGCCATCTTGGATTTGAGGGGCCGCCATCTTGAAACATCATTGCAATTAAATTAAAACTACAAAATGTTACTTTTCATATAGCCAACATAACAGTATTCATTGCGTTAAGGCATTACATGCTTTATTCTTTGAACAATAATCATTACTTAAATCATAAATATTGTCGACCGGACTCGGGTTGCTATGCCATTCGGGAAATGTCGGAAATTTACGTAAAACTGCAAATTTTCCTTAGCCACCTCACGAAAACAACATAATTCATATCGTAAATATCTTGAATGTTTATCATATAACTAAATAAACTTTTCTTTAGTTTAGTAAATTAGTAGAAGCATGTTCTGTAAACTGTTAGGTTACGTCATATGTTGTATCCAAAGCGACGTCATATTGGCACGCGCGTTTTCCCGCGAAAGTTATTGACGTTTTGACAGCGACGCGACATAGTACACAAAGCAGGCATAATGTTGGCATGGTTCGCATTAGGTTTGGTTGGGTTGACGTTGTTTCATAGCGCATGGCTCCGAGTCCGCACTGGTATAAATGTTGCTCCATGCAATTGTAATCAAACTGACCAAATCCCAACCTATTAAATCACTATATAATTTGAACAGGTAGGCCTACAAACAAAACATGTTCTTGGAAATTGAATGTTCTTCCTTACTTATATTCTAATGATTTGGGTTGTGATTTGAAACAAACAAACAACCCAAATTACGAGGAGGTAAACCCGAGTTCTCACTCATAATAACCCCAATTTCCAACCAAGGCCAAGGGTTGTGGAGGCGAGTACAACTAATATTTCATCCAAATTGAGAATGGGTATATGTGCCAGTCAAAAAAATGGCCCCAGGGAGCCACGATCGAAAGGCTGGAAGATACATGTATGAGTACAATATGGTAATTATGAGGTACAGACAGACCCATCCCCCTACCACAAGCAACCAACTTCGTGTACGGTACGTAGTTGGTTATAAGAAATATTTATAGTTAATTAAATCTTGACGTTCATATAAGTCAACACATATTAGTCTGAGTAGTGCAGGTCGTGACTGCACGGTCGTCCTTTTTACGTGGATTTCAATGCCATAATTTCTTGTTTTACAAATATCTTCTAGATCGATTCATGCTGTTTGGAACTGGTTCAGTAATGCGACTTTATTTTGTATAATAACTGATCATAGGGGCAATTAGATATGCACTTTTTGGGGGTCCTAGCCCCTTCCGTTCCCTCAAAATTTGAATTTACAGAACGCGGTATAAAATTTCACAAAAAAATCACAATTGGGATTATAGGCATATTTTAACAAGAAATGAACAGAACTTTGTAATGTAATTGATGCATATGATTATACCTATGAATATTCCAACTCACTGGAACCAAAATTCTTACTTTGGCTGAAAATAGCTGCCAAAATATGGAAAATGGTAAATATTGCCCCAGCGTGTCCTGCAATCGATTAAAAGTTGTGGATGATGTACAAAATTGGCTATTCTGCCTTCTATACATTGAATACTAACATGTCTGATGTACCATGGTTTATTGTTACTATTGTCACCACTGACATCACCAAAAATATTGGACTAATTTTCTCTCAAAAACTTGACTTAAATATCGGCAAAAATTAACTTTTCATGTTTGGACCTTTTTTTCAATTAAAATGTAACTATCTTTGGGTTGAAAGGTGTTTATTGTTTTGGTCTATATTAAATGTGTCACACTACGGGATTTATAGACCAAATTGTTCGCCCGATTTTCACAGAACTGTATACTCTCATTAAGTAGACATGGATAAACTTTTTATATGCAGTCTGTGTCAGGGAGGACGCAGTTATATAGGGGTGGGTGTAATATAGTGTGTCATTATGACATATTTCTCGATGGGTTAATATATAATGCTATGCTAATTATGGTCTGAAATGACTAATATCGAGATTTATGGTGACCATTCAACGTTTGATACCATTTGATGTCCCGATGGGGTATATTTTAGAAGTTCTGACACGTCACCAAGCTTCGGTACATGTCACGAAGCTTCGGTACATAGGATGAAAAACCGCCACAGATTTGGGGTTAATGATGCAAGGTCACATTTTTCGCCAGAAGTATATGCTCTCATTAAGAAGACACGGATAAACTTCTTGTATGTATCACTGTGTCAGGGAGGAAGCAGTTTAACATATAGTGTTGATGTAATATAGTGTGTCATTTTGACATAATTACACCATGGGTTAATATATAATTCCATGATAGTTACGGTCTGAAATGACTGATATCGAAGTTTATGGTGACCTTCGGTAAATTGGATGAAAAATCGCCACAGATTTGGGGCTAACGATGCGAGGTCAGATTTTGACGGAACTGTATACTCTCATTAAGTAGACATCGATAAACTTCTTATATGTAGCCCTGTGTCAGGGAGGGAGCAGTTATATAGTAGGTGTAATATAGTGTGTCATTATGACATATTCCTCGATGGGTTAATATATAATGCGATGCTAATTATGATCTGAAATTATTAATATCCGGGTTTCTGGTGACCATTCAATGTACCATATGATGTCCTATGGTGGTATATTCCTGGAGTTCTGACACGTCACTAAGCTTTGGTACATGGCATGAAGCTTCGGTGCATTGGATGAAAAACCGCCACAGGTTTGGGTTTAAGAATGCATTGTCAATTTGTTTTTTGCCACAGCGCTGGGAGATAAGTACCCAGGGCCACATGTTTCTTCTGATTTTGATAGTACTGTATACTGTTATTAATAAAGATACACCTTGATTAACTTCATGTTGAATGAACTGGTCACAGTATAATTTTCTATTATTGAACATTTAACTTGAATGTCACGAATAATCGGGATATTCATGTTTTTGTTTCGACGCCAACTGTATGCATAAATATGATTTAAATATAGTAATATATGAATACTAATTAATGTACCTAAGCTTCGTATCTATAGGTTACTAACACCTAATTATTTTCCATAGGCGACAGTGTTAACTAAAAGTCTCACCGGCTATGGGTTAAGCCTATTTGAACTTCAAGTGGTCAATTTTCCCTTAGAACGTCATCCGCTGCACAAGTGTGTGTTACAACAAACGTGCCCTTTTCGGTATTTTGTTCAAACGATAATGTTGCATTTCCACAACTACCCCATTTACTGCACAAACATCAGCAGCATAAACATATCCAGACCACTTCCGTAACTTCTGGACACCACCAGACTCTTCCTGGACATCTAAACATACACAATCGCCATATTTACGTAGGCTATGATTTCTGTTCCCGATTAGGGATATTTCCCTCAATGATAATCAACCAATCAGCAGCCAGATTTTTTTGTTATGCTGACTCGAGTTTCAAGAAGCGTAACTCTATATAATTAGTTGCTTGTAACATATAATTGTAAAGAAAATCGAACTTTGATCGGGTAAACCGCGCCAATTTTACAAGAAAAGCTTTACTGTGATACGATAGAAATATAGGAGTCATTGGACATCCTATTATCTCCCAGTGGTCCTTTGACACACATACCCCATTTTAAAATTGACCATTTTTTTGGGGTAAGAAATAACACCGATACTCGATTCCTGATAACTCTGGAAGCACAGTTTAGTAGAAAGATACTAATGTCTCATGTCATGCTTGTTATATACATATATACTGTACAGTGTCGCATGGCCCATGTCCATCCACTCTCTAATCGGAATATTATTACCACAAATGGGACCACACCCAAAATTCAGGGTTTTTCATCATAATTTAATTTGTAAAATCCGACTCGCGTGCATAACGCACAGGATAGAAAGGCATATGTATACATTTTGAAAACTAGTTACGTATATCTACCATACGCCTTAAGGAATTTATCTAATATTGAACAGTACAATGTTTAATTGGATTTGAATTAGACCACCCCTCAACTTTGAAAACAAGTAGAAACCTTCTTAAATCCATTTAAAAACATTGTAGAAGCCAAGTTGTAAATTATTTAACAATATTAAAATAATTATGGTGAATTTAACCTTAAAATATCATACTAAGATGAAATGGTTGCAATTTTGACGATTTTGCGTAAAAAAGTTAAAAAAAATGGTAAAAAATAAAAAAAAAACACATTGAAATTCTTCAATTTTTTTAGCACAATTAGTTATTTAACATTATTAACACAATTACTATTCAACTTAATCACCAAAATCATACTAAAATGAAATCTTTACACATTGAAAAAAAAAATGAAAATTTTGGGCTTAAAATGTAGAAAAATGCCCAAAATATCGAAAAAAAACAAAGAAGGCTACAAATTTGTTCTTGCTATCATGATTTTTCTTCATTACCATACCTAAAACATTAAAAATAACATGGTCGCAGCTTGTCCGTCAATATGAGCAACACTACCTCCCGATCTCCTGGACTACTAGTATGTTAGGCCACAAAAAAAGGAAGAATCTAAACGGTTCTGCTTATGATATGTTATTTTTATTTGACTGTTTCAAACATAACAAACCTCCTTTTTAGTTTTGATAGCGAAGTTATCATCTGTTGTTTTATATGAGTTCTTGATAGCTGTGTCCACGTCTTTGTGAAAATTTTCGTCCCTGATTAAGTTGCTATGGAGATGAGTAGCTGCATAATTGGCTGCGTCGACTCCGGCATGCCCATCGAACACACCGAAATAGGAATGATTTACAGATGACTGAAAATAAAATGCCAAAATGACCCATTCATAAATGAATGGAAACAATCTCTGCCTGATTATGTTAACTTGAGGTGCGACTGTCCCAATGGGACTGATGAATATTGAGTTACAAATGAGGCAGTTATATTAAAAGCATTTGTGAATTGAAAAAGGACAATCTTTGATATACAATGAGTTAATCCAGGCTTTCAATCGCAGTTACACAGGCTTCGATGGTAGCTAATAAATTTACCAAGTTTCAAACCAAAAATTGAAGTAATGAAAGGTTTAAAAATAATGTTTCAACAAGAAAACCCGATTTCAGTCGAAAAAGGTCCATACTTCTGATAAAATGGTTAGACAAAACCAAACATCGAACTTGACCTGTACTTTATGGTTTCACACCTGCAGAACAAATTTCATTCCATTCAGTCAACATTAACTGAAGTCATCATCCGGTAACCAAGAAACGTGATTTTCAAAAGTCGAAAAATGTCCATAACTCTGGTAAAAGTGGGAAGACGGAACCAAATATCAAACTTGACCCGTATTTTGTGGTTGTAAACCAAATTTCATTCTATTCAGTTAATGCTAACTAAAGTTATAACATGAAAACATAAAATGAGCTGCAATTTCAACAGCGGGTGGTTAAATGGGTGGCCAGACCCCAAAATCGGACTTGACCTGTATTTTTATGGTAGTGAACCTACATACCAAATGTAGTTCCTTTTAGTTCAGTACTTAGAACCATTATCCGGAACCAAAATATGAAGGGACGGACCAACAGACAGACTAACGAGAGGCCGATCACGATAGGCAGATGTTAACCCATCCCTTGGTGATAGTAAATTACTATGATCCGAATCCTAAATGAGAGTTTTGATGTTGAAGTATAGAGTATACTGTTATGTACTATTATAGACAAATGTACATAACACAAATTATTGGAATTTACCAACAACAGCCATCAAGATAAAGACACCTCACTGCTGACCCATTAATATCAATTATATAGCAGAGCTGTCAACAAATCACAGGGCATTGTTTATGTTGAAGTCTGGCATCTCTATTAAACCAATAACATTTATAATGACCTCAGACCATCTGTAGAGTGATATACTCAGCTGTGGAATGCGGCACAGATATTCTAGTCTACTGTTAATATCATGGGATGTGTATTGTTGAAACTTTTTTTTAAATTAGATACCATAGCTTTCTTTATCTGCACATTGGCATAAGAGACATCAGAAAATAATATAGCCTTATCAATAGCTAAGTAGTCCAAAGGCATGGGATGGAATTGATGAATTGGATTTAATGTCGCTCCAAACAAATTTGCCAGTACATAACACAAGATTTTGGACAGATTTAAACAAATTTTGTGTGGTGACTCGGGGTACCCTTGACAAAGTTATAATGGTGCTAGTTTTTCAAATTATGTTAACTTTAAATTTTTTTTTAATTATTTAACTCTTTCACTGCCGATCGCGACTTGAGTCGAATTACCCATACACTGCCGATCATGACTAGAGTCGAATCTTGACACCTTCGTCCTGTGACATCAATCCATAGGAAGTAACTCTATATTATTCTGTGAAAACAGTGTACGTGATGTAATAAATTTTGTAACGAGAAACTCCCGGTTTATTTTTGTATATTTAGGGATGTCGGCCATCTTGTTTTGTGATTAAATGGTCGTGGTCATATGACCCTCCTGGTATGGGGAGTGTTTTCCATTCCACAGAGACCAATACCTACCTACACACCAAGTTTCAGGAATATACCTCTGCATATACAAAAGTTATTGCGAAATACCCAATAATATATGTATTTAGCAGAAATATACTAACTTGTTTTCGGTTCTCAATACTAACACCAACTTACATACCAAATGTTCGTCAAAATATCTCTGCAGATACAAAAGTTATTGAGAAATAATGAATTTTCCTTATATTTTGGTGTGGCGGCCATCTTGTTTTGTGATCATGTGGTCATGGTTTTGTGACCCTCATGTTGTCAAGGTCTCGTGACCCTGGCAGACTGGGAAGTGTTTTCAATATCTAACGTGCACCAAGTTTCACGAACGTACCTTTACAGATACCAAAGTTATTGAGAAATATCCAATCAATATGTATTTAGCAGCAATATACTAACATTATCTTATATTTCGGGATGGCGGCCATCTTGTTTTGTGGTCACATGATCACGTGAAATGTGACACAGGCAGACTAGAATATAGTTATATTCCCAATACGGATACCTACTTACATACCAACTTTCATGAAAATATCTCTACAAATACAAAATTTATTGAGAAATACTGATATTTTCTTATATTTTGGGGTGGTGGCCATCTTGTTTGTGGTCACGTGATCGTGGTCATGTGTTTTAGATTCCCCAGACCAATACCTACATGCATACCAAGTTTCATCAAAATAGCTCAGCAGATACAAATACAAAAGTTATTGAGAAATACCCAATCCATATGTATTTAGCAGCAATATGCTGCATGCACATGTGTAGTATGCTTGGCAGTAGCAGATCTGTCTGTGGTGCTGCATAGCAGTGAAAGAGTTAAAAAAATATATATTTTATTATATTTTTGGTTTGATTTAATTATTTATATATTTTTTTTATTATTTTTTTTTTCAAGAGTGAATACTTTTTCGAAAATGGGTCATAACTCAGTTAAAAATAGTCGGATCAAACCCATATTCGAACTCGATCTGTCTTTTGTGCTGAGAAATTCATATACAAAATTTGGTTCCGATTAGATAGAAAATGTTCGAGTTATCTCACCATGTGTAAAGTGTCTATGGACAGACAGACAGACATATGGACGGACGGACGAACGATGAGTGGTCAATCCGGACGTTGACACTATGTTTACCATACTATGGTATGGGTAAACATAAAAACGCAATACGAAAATGAAAGTGTCAAAGACACTGTAGCTCTATTTGGAGAGGGGATAATTTCATACATTACAGTCAATGGAGCGATAAGGAATGTTTAATGTTTAAAAATGTATCTAGTGATGCAAAGAGTAAAATCCAAGATGGCTGCCGGCACCCATGTTTTTGATTGAATAGTGTTCAAATTTAATAGTTCCCATCTAGAAGAGATCCTGAACATGCATGTAAAACAGTTCTCCAATAAATGATGGCTGCAGATGATGTCTTTTGAAACTAAATTCGGAAATATTTGATGGCTCCCATCTAGTGGTCGCCCAGAAGATCAATAACAAGTTCGGTGACAATCGGATGAGGGATGTGGTCTGAAGGGCATGCCAAAGGATTTATTAATGCAAAGAGTAAAATCCAAGATGGCTGGCTATCCTAATGAAAGTGTCAATGACACTGTAGCTCAACTTTGGGAAGAAGTTAAATTTGTGTGATGAGCATGAATGGAAAGATTTTGAATTGAATTTTGAAATCCAAGATGGCCACTGGCAGCCATGTTTTTTGTCCGAATGACCCCAAAATGACTCGTTCCCATCTACATTCCAATTTCAACAGCCATGACAAATTTCATGATGATCAGACTAAAGCTACGACCTGTAGCCCGTGCTAAAGGATTTAGTCATACAAAGAGTAAAATCCAAGATGGCTGTTGACGGCCATGTTTTTTGGCTGAATGACCCCAAAATGACTCGTTCCCATCTACATGTCATTGTTAACATCCATGACACATTTTATGATGATCCGACCAAAGTACGACCTGTAGGCCGTGCCAAAGAATTTAGTCATGCAAAGAGTAAATCTAAGATGGCTGCCGGCGGCCATGTTTTTTGGCCGAATGACCCCAAAATTACTCGTTCCCATCTACATGTCAATGTTAACATTCATGACAAATTTCATGATGATCAGACCAAAGGTACGACCTGTAGCCCGTGCTAATGGATTGAATTTTGAAATCCAAGATGGCCACTGGCGGCCATTTGTTTGTCCGAATGACCTCAAAATGACTCGTTCCCATCTACATTCCAATTTCAACAGCCATGACAAATTTCATGATGATCAGACTAAAGGTACGACCTGTAGCCAGTGCTAAAGGATTTAGTCATACAAAGAGTAAAATCCAAAATGGCTGCTGACGGCCATGTTTTTTTGCCGAATGACCCCAAAATGACTCGTTCCCATCTACATGTCATTGTTAACATCCAGGACACATTTTATAATGATCCGACCAAAGGTACGACCTGTAGGCAGTGCCAAAGAATTTAGTCATGCAAAGAGTAAATCTAAGATGGCTGCCGGCGGCCATGTTTTTTGGCCGAATGACCCCAAAATTACTCGTTCCCATCTACATGTCATTGTTAACATTCATGACAAATTTCATGATGATCAGACCAAAGGTACGACCTGTAGCCCGTGCTAATGGATTGAATTTTGAAATCAAAGATGGCCGCTGGTGGCCATGTTGTTTGTCCGAATGACCCCAAAATGACTCGTTCCCATCTACATGTCAATGTCAACAGCTATGACACATTTTATGATGATCCGACCAAGGGTACGACCTGTAGGCCGTGCCAAAGAATTTAGTCATGCAAAGAGTAAACCTAAGATGGCTGCCGGCAGCCATGTTTTTTGGCCAAATGACCCCAAAATTACTCGTTCCCATCTACATGTCAATGTTAACATTCATGACAAATTTCATGATGATCAGACCAAAGGTACGACTTGTAGCCCGTGCTAATGGATTGAATTTTGAAATCCAAGATGGCCGCTGGCGCCCGTTGTTTGTCCGAATGACCCCAAAATGACTCGTTCCCATCTACATTCCAATTTCAACAGCCATGACAAATTTCATGATGATCAGACTAAAGGTACGACCTGTAGCCCGTGCTAAAGGATTTAGTCATACAAAGAGTAAAATCCAAAATGGCTGCTGGCGGCCATGTTTTTTTGCTGAATGACCCCAAAATGACTCGTTCCCATCTACATGTCATTGTTAACATCCATGACACATTTTATGATGATCCGACCAAAGTACGACCTGTAGGCCGTGCCAAAGAATTTAGTCATGCAAAGAGTAAATCTAAGATGGCTGCCGGCGGCCATGTTTTTTGGCCAAATGACCCCAAAATTACTCGTTCCCATCTACATGTCAATGTTAACATTCATGACAAATTTCATGATGATCAGACCAAAGGTACGACCTGTAGTCCAAGATGGCCGCTGGCGCCCATGTTGTTTGTCCGAATGACCCCAAAATGACTCGTTCCCATCTACATTCCAATATCAACAGCCATGACAAATTTCATAATGATCAGACTAAAGGTACGACCTGTAGCCCGTGCTAAAGGATTTAGTCATACAAAGAGTAAAATCCAAAATGGCTGCTGGCGGCCATGTTTTTTTTCCGAATGACCCCAAAATGACTCCTTCCCATCTACATGTCATTGTTAACATCCATGACAAAATTTATGATGATCCGACCAAAGGTACGACCTGTAGGCCGTGCCAAAGAATTTAGTCTTGCAAAGAGTAAAATCTAAGATGGCTGCCGGTGGCCATGTTTTTTGGCCAAACAACCCCAAAATTAGTCGTTCCCATCTACATGTCAATATTAACATCCATGACAAATTTCATGATGATCAGACGAACAGTACGACCTGTAGCCCGTGCTAATGGATTGAATATTGAAATCCAAGATGGCCAATGGCGGCCATGTTTTTTTCCCGAACGAAACCAAAATGACTCGTTCCCATCTACATGTCAATGTCAACAGCTATGACAAATTTCATAATGATCTGACCAAAGGTACGACCTGTAGCCCGTGCTAAAGGAAATTGTTGACGCATCACACACGCACAGAGACAACGGAAGACAAAGCCATGGCAATAGCTCAAACTTTAAAAGGTAAAGTTGAGCTAAAAATGCCTGTAAATTTTCAAACCAATTCTCCAATAAATGCGGCCTGCAGGGTGTGCCGATGGATTCACATTTGAAATCCAAGATGGACGCTGGTGGCCATGTTTTGTAAAAAAATTTGTTGAAAATCCATGGCTCCCATCTAGAGGTCACCCAGAATATCCATTTGAAGTTTAGTGACAATCGGATGAGAGATGTGACCTGTAGGGTCTGCTAAAGGAAATTGTTGACAGACGGATACACGCCCCATCCACGCACGTACAATGTACAACAGATGCCAACCCATGGCAATAACTCAAATTTGAATTGTCAAGTTGAGCTAAAAACAATTCAAAGGTTGAAAAGGCAATATTTCTGCTATTTAAATGCCTCTTTATCTCACACTTACGGGTTCACAGCCCAAACATAATTGAACAGAAAGTGAAAAATTAACAGTTCAGACTAAGTTGTGTTCATGTAAGGATGGAACAACATGCCGATTCCACTATACCCCGATATTGGGAGGGGGGATATAATAATATCTCACTCACTTTGAGGTCGTAATGGTTATTGAGGTCCGGTAGTATCACATGCCTGTCTTCCATTTTCCTTCTAGAATTTTTTATACAGTGTGAGGACACGGTGAGCCATCTGTCTGGAATTTGAATCTTTGGTAAACAATCTCTCCATCTGCTGCAAATCTCTAACAATTTGGAAACAAGAAGATTTGCCACCTTTGTTGGGTCAAGTCCTGGAGAAGTTGAAAAATGAAATAACTATGAAAACTATAGTAAAATTTATTTAATAGGCTAAAGGAAATTTCGGATTAAACTTTATGAAAATCAGTTCTGTAATAACTCTGTAGATTATAAATGTTTTCAACTAATTGATCAATATCTCTAACTAAGTTTTTTTCATGAGGGGGTTACTTTTAGGGTTTTCAGGGTGTAAATCTGTATATTTATTTTCTGACTAAATGATATGCGATAAGCACCATTTAAGAAGAAGAAGACAGACATAACCCTTAACTGATTGAAAAAATTTAATATTTAGTCATGATTACTAACCAAAGAACAAATATCAAAAACAAGTTTGAAATTTTTGTCATTTTTATATAAGATGACACAGTGAGCCATCTGTCTGGAATTTGAATCTTTGGTAAACTATCTCTCCATCTGCTGCAAATCTCTAACAATTTGGAATAAAATTCTGCGTGGAATTGCCCTATAGCCAAAAGTTTCATAAAAATTTCATCAATTGGAAATTTCATCAATTGGAATTCATTATTTGACGGGTTAGAATTCATGTACAGTAAGCAACAAATTAGCTTTCATTTTTAACTAACAGCTAGAGTGACAAAGCAAATATTAAAATATTTTGCAGTTGGATGATAAAATATCCCAGTTGAACCCCTATTGTGTTAATGTTCCAAAATGGCAGGGGCCTAGGCCCTTTTCCCAATCTTGGTAGGGTAATCATCAAGTTTGTCACAATGGATTTATATAAGGGAACACAACAACTCATCTCAGGGACAACCTAATTATTTGCGCTTCATATGAATTCCTAAACAACTATCAAGTATGGAATATACTATTAATATATAGAACTACTGCATATATTTACTGAGTTCATTCAAATGTCAAAAAAAATTCCTAACTTTACAACATATAAATCCTAAAACATTTTGCTGAAAAATATCATTTTTTAAAATTAAATTAAAGTTTTTCCTCAAGGGAAGCCCGAAACTGAACTATATGGATTATTATCCTCGGCCTTGTGTTATCAGGAGGGTTAAAATTTATTGTCCGTTTATTTGCCTACTCCGGTCAATCAGCGACTCCGGTCAATCAGCGCTCGGATTAGCTCACGCATGAATGCGTCCCTTGCAAATCCCGCGCTCTTAACAATTCATCTAGCCAGTTTTATTTCCGACTTTTAATAATAAGATTTGCGAGTCGCGGGGTTGGGAATGGCACCGCCATGGGAGGGATCTATGATAGTTCAGTTTCGGGCTTCCCTTGAGGAAAAACTCATTTTAATTTTAAAAAATTATATTTTTCCGCCAAGGAGGAGCCCTTCAACTGAACTATATGGATTAGAATGCAAGCCCAGGAGGAGGCAACGAGCAATAAATTTAATATTCCAGTTTGACGGGAATGTACTCTTCCAAACAGATTTCATGTAAATGTGATTTAGTCATGAATCAGCTTTGATATGTTATGTGAAAGAGCTCATAAATTCAGATTCCAGCATTGCTCAAGCTTGTACCTCCCCCCTTGTCTTTTGGAATAAACATCCCAGGCAGTGCCATACCATACGTGCCAGCTACTAGTAGAAACCGAGCAGTAGAGACTTCTTCTTCTGCTGCTTTTTTCTCGTGTCCTGCGATGAGAGTGATGGCGGTATTTACTATTTATATCTTCCCAAATAGAAAGCGCTATTGACGGTACGCGACAGCGAGTCTTCCTCACACAGAACAGCCTCCAAAGGCTCGGGTGCTATTGTCCCGGAGGATTGGTTGCCCGAATCTCAGAAAACGGCACTCTGCCTGCCACGGTCTGCTGATGCAGGACCAGGGGGCGCGAACTGGTACAGCCCGAGGACTGGTACAGTTGTGCAAAGTTTGTGTAATTCATTGTAACAAGATTTGACACATATCCTGTGAAGAAGTTTTTACAAGAGATCGACCCGTGTCGTTTCCGTACGCAAAGCGAGTTCCCTAGGAACGACAGAATCCTTGACCGATAGTGGGAACCACCGTCGGCCCGAGATCCTTGCTCATCGTCGTCAATGCCATCAGACGCCAGGAGAATTATAGAAACTAGAAAGCATGTCAGGATCGACGCCAGCAACAGAACAGCCTGCATCAGGTTGAGGTAAGGTACTAGAGGGAAGCCCACACTGGGAATGGCTCGAACGAGGAACAATTGCGCTCGCAGTTAGATTTTAAGGTGTTATTTCCCACCCCAAGGCCAAAATGGCGGAAAAAAGGGAAATTGAAAGGATCCATTTGACCAGGGAAAGCCCCCCACCGAATCTCCCAAATGCAGGTGGTCCTGACACGCTGACATAAACGTCGATGACATACCACTAGGATCCCCTGACGGCAGAGGAGCAGGCCTGGACGTATCACTTCGGATGACGTTTCCAGGGGGACAAGACCCTCGTAATGGAGTGGGCCACGGCGCCGTGGGGAAGCGTCAGAAGGCCAGTTGGCTGGTGCGCTTTGTGCGGCACGGGACAACGAGGCTTCCCCACCCAGAACAGTCGCCAAAGGCGCGGGTGCTTCTGTCCTGGAGGATTGGTTGCCCGAATCTCCGGAGGACGGTACCCTGCCTCCCACGGTCTGCAGAAGACGAGGCTTGCAGCATGACCAGGGGGGACCGAATGGTTCCTGCCCGAGTTAAGACTGGTACGTTTGCTCAAAATGTAAAACCATGGACCAATGGGCCCTCAACCAACTATGACAATATCGCGTATATTCATGAGCAACCCGTACGGCCATCAAAGTCGAATCTCGTTCGACTATAAGCAAGACAAGACATTCTGTTAGTTATTAGCAAGCATAATATACAAAACATTTGTTAGTTATTGCAAAACAAGGTTAACTAGAGGTGTGACTGTCCCAATGGGACTACGGATACCCCCCTTTTAAAAAAATACTAAGATGTTTGACATGTCAGTAAACATTTAGTTAAAATAATAAAATAACAGTTCCCATTGCAGGTGTACAACCATAACCCTAATCTTAAACCTATTGACCGAAAATTGTAGGAATAAAAGCTTGGAAAAAATTATGTATGTTGCGAAAAAAATAATTCTAAGTCGAAAATGGGGAATAACTCCACACAAAAAATGTCGGACAGACGTCATAATTGCAGGTGCACAGGTTCCCATGGTACTAAATATCAGTGCCAAGATTAAAAAACATTGACCGAAAAATGTAGGAATAAAAGCTCGGACAAAATTATGCATGTTGCAAAAAAAGTTTCTAAGTTGAAAAAGGGGGATAACTCCACCAAAAAATGTCGGACAGATGTCATAATCGCAGATGCACAAGTTCCAATGGTACTAAATATCTGTGCCACGTTTTAAAAAAATTGACCAAAAAATGTAGGAATAAAAGCTCGGACAAAAGTATACATGCTGCGAAAATTTTCTAAGTCGAAAAAGGGGGGATAACTCCAAAAAAAAAAGTCTGACAGACGTCATAATCGCAGGTGCACAGGTTCCCATGGTGGTTGATGTCTGTGCCAAGTTTCACGGAAATTGATCAAAAAACGACTGAGAAAAACTCCGGACAAATTTGTGTCCACGGACGGACGGACGACGGACGACGGACGGACGGACGGACGGACAAGCTGACTCCAGTATACCCCCCCTAACTTCGTTGCGGGGGGTATAATAAGGTAAATTCCGTTATTTACTATGGCCACTTGATCTTACCTGCTAGAAATTAAACCGCAGGTAAGATACTGTCTTTTCTCGGCGAAGAGGACAATGAGATCCGATTTCTCCTGTGCAAGAACATAGCGGTGTCCTTGCTTACGGTGAGGAGAACGTTTTATACACTTACAGAAAGTCCGCAGATGGTGGAGCAGGCCTGGAATATCCCGAGGGAGTATGATTCCAGGGGGACAAGACCCACTCTCGTAATGGAGTGGGCCACGGACCGTCAGAAGTCTCAGTCCTTCCCAGGAGACAGGAGCAATTGTTCTCGCAGCCGTATGCAATTGTAATTGTCTAATTCACGAATATTAAACTGTGCACTGTTCCCTCTTGACAAAATGTGCATGGTCATAGTAATCATTGATTCAATATTAAACTATTGGAAGGTATATATAAAACCGTTCCCATCGCAGTTAAATTATGGGAATGTGAAAGTGCCATGGAACATGCATGTTTTGAGGTCTATCCCACAATGACATTGAATTTGAGAAAAACACAACTGATGATTATACAGGCGCAAGTACATCCGTCTTCTGAATTGCGAGAGCAAATGAGAGCTCGAGCTGCGTTTACATCTGGGAAGAACTGAAGTCTGGTTGGCTGGTGCGCTGTTAGTGGCACATGATGAGTCTTCCCCACCCTAAGGCTAGGAGCTGTGGCATTCGGCCTTGAAGATTTGTTTTCCAAATCAACGATGGTAGCACCCCGCCAGTCACTGGTACTGAGCAGTGGTCATGCACAATATAAAGGCTTCTTGCGGAACGGCGCTTTATATGTGTGATGACACAAATGCTTTCATTTGTGTTATTCATTTAGGTTTTCTATTTACCAGATAATCATATGGATATGTAGTAATAGAAGGAGAAGAGCCATGTTTTGGACTCTTTTGAAATTGGCACTGGCAGGCCTGCCGAATGCAAAATAAATCGTAAGCCGTAACGTATTTGTCGGTTGTCTGGTTGTGCTTAGGTACCCATAGGTTACACAAACTGTTATATTCAGTATCACGAGAGCCACATACAACTTTGATGCGACCTAGATTTCACAACCTCCAGGTGAACCGAACCGTCGTTCGCCTCCAATACGCAGGCCTGCAGTGGTCGTGCGCAATATAAATAGAAACGCTGTTCATGTAACTGCACTTTATATGTGTGACAATACAAATGCTGTCCTTTCTGTTATTTGCCCGATAATCAATTGGATATGAGGCAATAGAAGGAAAAGAGCCATGTGTTGGTCTCTGATGGAAATTATAATGGCAGCGGCCCTGCGCAATATAAATGCATTTCCTGTAACTGTGCTTAATACGTGAGTGAAGGCTATTTGACATTTGATCTTTTCTATATGTGGAAATAGAAGGTAGAGAGCCAAGTGATGGACTCTGTTGGAAAGGCTATTGGCAGTGCATCGGGGCACATGACAATATAAATGCATAGTAGTTCACCTTGACTATTCACGGATTGAAAGCGCAGAAGTAGGCCGGTATCAGTGAAAATTGACGCACGCCATATTGATAGTCAGTTCGTATGTCATTGAGCCTTTGAGGCACTGACACCCTTGTACTAGTATGGAACAATTATGGCTGGCCATACATGTTTTTAAGCTCACCATTTTGTATCATGTTAATTTGTAATATGAATGTATCGACAAACACTAATGTCTGAGGATAACAGTTCAGATGTTGTCTATTTGTTACAGTGAACACATGGAAATGTGAAACATCAAAATCGTCAAAAGTATAAACATTGATTGACTGAAATTTTATTGAGACACTGGCTAGCCAAGGAATAATTTCAACACTGCGACCATGCTAGGTCACACGGATATGGTGACTTGCCACAAGTAGGCCAGCCAAAGGCTCTCATCCAAAATATCTCCAAAGAGTTCTGACCACGGACGGAAGTATCCTTGGATATTTAAGCAAACTATAGCTGAAGGTTCAGGCTACTGCACTTGCATATCTGTGTAGTCATGGAACAGGGAAGCCCATTCAGCAAAATACATTGAATGATTGCAAAGAAACAGACACAATTGTCGCCGAAATATGACAGAGTACCGGTATGAATTGATGGAGATCGCCATTCGACAATGGCAACTCAGGCTTCAAGATTCAACGAGAATCACCGAATCGATTCCCGTAATGATTCTCACAAAACTTGACAATTTGCAGTGCTTTATGACTAACATGATTCAGCATTTGATTCTCGTAAAATTCAATGTATTTTGAGCCCTGGAACTTGAAATGAAAATCCTTGGTGCCCAATCTTGTGTCAGATAATCCTAGTCCCCAATCAAACCAGTTGCACGATTCGTAGCAACCGGACACTGTCAGTAATACTGGACAGGCATGTAAAGAACGAGAATATTCAAGAGACACAGCATTATTTGAACACAGGCCATATAATACTATATGTTATAACAAACATAATCTCATTGTTTCTAACGATTGTTCCGATGATACAATGAGGGAAAGAAAATGGAATCGCAACAACAGGGTCAAAATTTCAAATAAATATCTTGAAGTCGATGTAACGTTCGCGACGTTCCAAGTATCCAAATACGAGCCCTCATGTTAATAGTAATACATTCGGGCTAGCTAAGATTTGCAAATATTAATCGGTAAGCACAATTAATTATAACGACATGTTGTATATGTACAATGATGTTCTGTGATAATCATTATCCAAATGTCGGTTAAGTTCCAGTCGCTCAACTTCAACTTACAATTAGTTGAGGCAAAAGAAATTCCATTGCATTACAAGTTCTATCTTGTTTATGAATACATGTAAATTATCGTCGAAGGAGACATTTTTGTCCTGGCCAACTTTCTGCGCACTAACAGAGCTGTTGCATATACGATGAGGTAGCGTACATGAAATGAACGTAGCGAGAAGTCGGCTTCATGAAAAAGAGTTAGCACGAAATTAGGAGACTTCGCATACCGTACCACGTGGACTCCGAAATCGGACGATTCATGCCACCGTATATGTTGCACAATAATGCAATATAGGTTTGCTACAAGTAAACGATGTGCGTCTGTAGTCATTGTCAAAATGGCCATCAATGGCGCAGTTCTCAACGTGATTTTGTCGATTCCAATCCCAAAAGTGCAGTTGGTAATATCCCGTAGAGAAAATTATCCCACTTTCCAAGTCAGGTACGGTAACTCTAAACATAACAACGCAACACAACTTTTACCTAAATAATTTAACCGTATATATGATAATCTTACCAATAAAAACTAGGTTTTAAATATTTATTTTAACTTGTATCAATGTGAAAAAGGAGGGATATTCTGAATTGAACAGAAAAGAACCGTGACAACTTTAGAATAACGCTGCGTCAGTCTCGGGGGGGAAAATCAGTGAGAATTTACACCACGATATACCAAAACTATTTTGGAGAAGGGTCCCTATACAGACCACATCCGATCATCACCAAACTTCATATGGATCTTTTGGGTGACCAAACTTGGGTACCCCATGCACTACCCAGCTTTTTTAAATATTCAGTTGGGTACCCAACTTTAAAAAAATTTACATTTGGGTACCCAGCTTTATGAAATCTCACACAGAATGTAATTTAATTAGTGATTGCCATCAGTTTTTTAAATAAACCTGTTAAATTTGTGAATACTTGTTTATGTATGATATATATTCACCACGATACGCTTGACCACAGGAGCCTGGAATTTGGTCAAAAACCCTCTTTTATTGTCGGAACCTGCAGTCCCGGGTGCTGGTTCCGCCAATAAAAGAGGGTTTTTGACCAAATTCCAGGCTCCTGTAGCTTGACAATAGCGGAGAGAAGAATTGTAGGCACAGGACATAGGTCCTAAAAGCTGGGTACCCAACTGAAATTTGTTATAAAAGCTGGGTACCCAACTGAACGAAAGGCGGTGATAGTTATGGGAGGCCCTATTCATATTTATTATTTATTTACGCTTAAGCGCAAATATTTGCGCTTAATTGCAAATAACTTCTATCATTTTTCCTTAAGCGCAAATATTTATGCTTAAGCGTTAATAATTTGCACTTAAACAAAAATCATTTACACTTAAGGTCAAATCATTTGCGCTTAATCGCAAATAAAAATTAATATTCATTGACCCCCCCCCCCCCTGAATTAATTTTAATTGGCACAGGCCTAAACACATCACTCAAGTCTAAATAGACCACCATATGAGGGAAGCAATCCCCCAGTAACCCCTAGATCCCTTTTATGACCATGGAAATGATATAGATCTGTGCAGGATATGTCTCATTTATAAAATATACTAGATCTATGGGATGGAGACACAAATTCTTGGGGACAGGGATGTTGATAATATGAAAATAGGGTTCCCCCCTATTTCAAGTCAATAAGTACACCATATGAGGGAAGCAAGCCCCTGGTAACCCCTAATTCCCTTTTTATAAATTGATAGACATATTTGCGCTTAACGCAAATGATTTATGCTCAAGCGCAAATGATTTACACTTAAGCACAAATTATTTGCTCTTAAGCACAACTAAATAATAAATGTGAAAAGAGCCATTTCAGGGTCAGTGCATGCTTGAGTTGAACCAGGAGTCTAGTCTAACTATAAGTTGTAGGCTAGTATTTAATTTTTTTTTCAAATTGAAATGTACCGGGTATATGGAATTAATAAAAGAATACACTTTTAATTAAAACAAATCAATTAAAGTCACGAAAATACTAACTTTGTAAAGTTCGGACTCTATATAAACGACAGTTGCACCACACCATCAGACTTAAATACCTCACACAGTTTTTATGAACGCTACTCTAAAATAGTTTTAGTATGTCGTGGTGTTCGTAAGTAAATTCTCAATGATTTTCCCCAGAGACTAACGCAATGTTATTCTAACGTGGTGTTCTTTTATGTTCTGTTCAGGATATCCTTCCTTTTTTTAACATTTATACAAGTTAAAATAAATATTTAAAATCTAGTTTTTAATGATAAGATGATCATATATATGGTTAAATTAGTTAGGTAAAAGTTGTGTTGCGTGAATTTAGAGTTATCCCTCCTGTACATCTGGGATCTTAGCCAGTGGAGATTTACCGAATACAATCGAGCACCGTTCGACTGTTTCCGGGGATCTTATCGAGGGAAGAACAGCAAAAAAAATCACAAAATGTGACAGATATAGACAAAAAATGTAATTTGCAATCGTAAACCGATCTTACAATTACCGTCAAGCGAACTCTGGGAAGAATAGAGCGCCACATCACCCGGCGGAGTATTTGTTATGTTTAGGGTTACCTAACTTGAAACTGGGATAATTTTCTCTACGGGATATTACCAATTGCCCCAAACAAAATTTCGAGATAAAATGTGTCAATAAAAACACGGAATTTTTATAAATTGCGTTGCGCCTACTATGAAACGAAGAGTTTCTGCGCGCACTTAAAAAATATTAAATGACCGGGTAAGCAACGGATAAATTGCAAGTTTGTTATCAACAATAAATATTGAGTTGATAAACTCGCAATAGAGAAATACTTCCTTTAGTTAAAACCACGTCTGATAGGTCCAAGGAGAGAAATAAAACTGGCTAGATGAATTGTTAAGAGCGCGGGATTTGCACGGGACGCATTCATGCGTGAGCTAATCCGAGCGCTGATTGACCGGAGTCGCTGATTGACCGGAGTAGGCAAATAAACGGACAATAAATTTTAACCCTCCTGATAACACAAGGCCGAGGATAATAATCCATATAGTTCAGTTGAAGGGCTTCTCCTTGGCGGAAAAATTTCCCTTGAATAAGTGGTTGTGATATGGGGAAAATATCGACAGCATAAAACGTGTATAAATTAAATGAAAGTGTCAATGACACTGTAGCTCAACTTCGAAAGGAAATAATTTCATATGTTACAGTCAATGGAGCAATTAGGAATGCGGAAAGTTGAAATGTCTAAGTAATACTAGATTATCAACATGAAGAGATATCTATAAAGTAAAATCCAAGATGGTTACTGGAGGCTATGTTTTCCAATGAAATCCAATAACATTTGATAACTTCCATCTAGTAGATTAATATCAAGATTAATATGAAGTTTGGTGATGATCGGATGAGGGAAGTGACTGTAGGGTGTGCCAAAGAGTAAAATCCAAGATGGCTACCAGCAGACATGTTTTTTTGCCGAATGATGCTAAAATGACTCGTTCACATCTACATGTAAATGTCAACAGCCATGACAAATTTCATAATGATCCGACCAAAGCTATGACTTGTAGCCCGTGCCAAATGATTTAGTCATGCAAAGAGTAAAATCCAAGATGGCTGCCAGCGGCCATGTTTTATGGCCGAATTACCCCAAAATAACTCGTTCCCATCTACATATCAATGTTAACACCCATGAAAAATTTCATGATGATCCGACCAAAGGTACGACCCTGAATGCCCCCAAAATGAATCTACATGTCAATATTAACTTCCACGAGAAATTTCATGATGATCAGACAAACACTCCAGCCTGTAGCCCGTGCCAATGGATTGAATTTTGAAATCCAAGATGGCCACTGACGGCCATGTTTTTTTGCTGAAAGACCCCAAAATGACTAGTTCCCATCTACATGTCAATGTCAACACCCATGACAAATTTCATAATGATCTGACCAAAGGTACGACCTGTAGCCCGTGCCAAAGGATTTAGTCATACAAAGAGTAAAATCCAAGATGGCTGCTGGCGGCCATGTTTTTTTGCCGAATGACCCCAAAATGATTCGTTCCCATTTACATGTCATTGTTAACATCTATGACAAATTTCATGTTGATCCGACCAAATGTACGACCTGTAGCCCATGCCAAATGATTTAGTCATACAAAGAGTAAATCCAAGATGGCTGCTGGTGGCCATGTTTTTTGGCCGAATGACTCTAAAATGACTCGTTCCCATCTACATATCAATATTAACATCCATGACAAATTTCATGATGATCATACAAACAGTACGACCTGTAGCCCATGCTAATGGATTGAATTTTGAAATCCAAAGATGGCTGCTGGCAGCCATGTTTTTTTGCCGAATGAGCCCAAAATGACTCGTTCCCATCTACATGTCAATGTCAACAGACATGACAAATGTCATGATGATCTGGCCAAAGGTACGATCTGTAGCCCGTGCCAAAGGATTTAGTCATGCAAAGAGCAAAATCCAAGATGGCTGCTGCCATGTTTTTTGGCCGAATGACCCCAAAATGACTCGTTCCCATCTACTTTTCAATATTAGCATCCATGACAAATTTTATGATGATCAGACAAACAATACAGCCTGTAGCCCGTGCTAATGGATTGAATTTTGAAATCCAAGATGGCCACTGGTGGCAATGTTTTTTTGCCGAATGACCCCAAAATGACTCGTTCCCATCTACATGCCAATGTCAAGAGCTATGACAAATTTCATAATGATCTGACCAAAGGTACAACCTGTAGCCCGTGCTAAAGGAAATTGTTGACAGACGCACACATACACACACAGATGACGGATACCAAAGTAAAGTTGGGCTAAAAAACTGTAAATTACCTGCTGAACCAACATTCTTTTCTGGCTCCACGTCAGAACTATCGGGCAAGGCAAACTCTCTGAAGTCGAGGTCTTTGATTTCCTCAAAAACACAGCTTGCGATAGAACAGCCCAATGAAATTGGACAATTCCTGAAATACAAAAACCAGACCATATTACGTACCATTATCTAAACTAATCTTCTCAGAATAAAGGCATGTCCTGTCAGTCATGAATAGTTTTAAACTGAAGCAAGTTAATTTGAGGTAAGATTATTTGACACAGGAAAGGATCATACCAGCTCCTTATTGACACAGGTCGTGTGAGTCTGATAACTCAAATATCCCCAGGTAATGTTACCATTTATCCATGACATATTTGCCATGGTACAGGGTTCTTTTACATTCGCACATTCTTGCAGATAGGACAGCCACTACAGACGGCGACTCGAGTGTCGCAATTTCTCAGTCAATGGTGTCAAAATATTCTCGGGGAAATTCCGTCATCCTATGTTGGGTGTTCCTCTTGTTTCTTTTGCATTTTCAAATGGCAACTTGGCAGCAAGTCATCACATATGGTATATATGTGAATGGTAGTTTTCCAAAAGGGCCTAGCTGTGGGCTCATTGGTCCAACACACGAGTCAATAACAATGAAATCGTCTTTTAATGTCTTCTAATAAAAAATAAAATTCCAATTTATTAAATGATACCATTCACTTGTAGACAGGACGCAATGTTCATCCATATTCCATACATTCTCTTTCGGGTATTTTGTATTTGATGCAGAATCTTGTTATATAATACTTCACTTTAGAATTTCCCCTATAGATATTGGATTTGAAGTAGCCATTATGTTTTTACCTAAAATGAACTTAGCAATGTTATTGAATTCCACATCCAGTGACTTCGTCTATCTCCGTCGTTGATAAAAAAAGAAAATACTCGAGTCAACGCTCTGATTGCGTCACTCAATTAGAACAAATCCTATCCTTGTGATTGATGCTTTAGTTGCATCGCGTCACTCGTGATGCTGTGTGAATACCTCTGTGATATTATGTTTGTCCTAATTGAGCATTGATGCAGATGACACTCGCGTCGCCGTCTGAATAGGCCTTCGGCATTGGCTCCCGATCCAAAGGTGTGCCTATCGCATGCAGTGTGAACTCTGGACCAGTGTTCGTGCTGGACTGAAAAATCTTTTGGCCAAATGAAAATTTTATTTGAAAATGTTTTTTGGCCAAATTAAATCCTAATTTTCTGGGCGGTTCACAATTGATGACTAAAATATTTGTTATAAACTTTATTTGTTACTCAGAATAAAAACATAATTAAAACAACTTTAATAACATAATATTATATGAAAATATAGGTATAAAAGTTACATACTGCAACAATGAGACATTCACGAAGAAACATCCGCAAAAACCCGAAATGTGTTGTCCCGCGAGATATCCCATCGCTACGGCTCCATTTACATGGCCAGATCAGCCTTACTACAATTTCCTAAAATAACTTGCATCGCGTGAAACCCGAAATGTGTTGTCCTGCCCCCATTGCCATGGCCAGATCAGAGTAGCAGTAAACACCCATAGTATAGGGCGTAATAACAATGTAGCAATTTGATGAAGATGGCTCCTCCTACCAGCTTGTCTTCTATATTGATTGACAGCATGGCCAATTTGGAGTGTGGGGTTGAAATGTTCAATCTCTGTTGTGTACTGCGCACACGTGGGTGTCTCAATTAGATTGACGTTCTGAATTTTCATAACGATGCACAGGTGTGTCTTCCTTTGATAGTGTGTCAGGCATTTAATTAGGGTGGTGATGCTAGCATGTTATTGATTCTCTGCCATGTCTGGGAATTCCAATGCTTCCTCATAAATATTTATATATGATCGACCAGGAACAGGACGACTTATTTCCCTTAAAGGTCTCATTTATTGTGTCAGCTTTGATATTTTTCCAACATCATTTTGAACGGCATCCGAATGGAGACCAGGAGTTGGATAATAACATGAAATTATTCAAATGTGAATTTTAAATTGCACCATTGGATGATGTCAATACCTGATTATCAACTTGAGTGATGGGTCTATGACCTTTTTCAAGATACTAAACAGACAGACAGCAGACAGATGTGAATTTTTTTTTTTAAATTAAAAGATATTAAAAAATAGGCTAACACAATTCAGCGCTGACAATACGCGACCGCGTTGACTCTCAAGGCAACGCGTTAAACTTCAACGCGATCTGCGCTAAACTTCAACGAGGTCCACTGAATTTCAATGCGGTCCTAATGTACGCTCAACGCATTTTCAACGTGACGACCTGGTTGCACCACAGGGGTTTGACAAGATGATAGTAAATAAAAAATATAATATATAGAATAGGTAGCAACTACAGGATTAGCGATTCAAATGCATCATATTTTGTTATTTTTGGTAACACAAAAATCAGAAACGGTAAACACATTATCGATCGTGTCAATCTCCATATCCATTTATTTTATGACTATTATACATCAATCTGACCGCTGTGACGTACATTTAGCATAGCATTGACTATATTACCTTATGTTCTCTTTATATCACCGCGATGCCACACATTGACGGGTGAGGACTGCATTCAAAGGGACAATTATTTTGAGAATATGTGTACATATATCAACTTGAAACATCTGAACTGCACAATGGGTAAAAGTGATTGCGGCATATTCCCTTATCAGATTGATGCACAGGTTTTGGTAGTTTTATATACCTTTTTCATGAGAATGATGTGACCGTTGTTGTAAATAAATGAACAGGTATCTAACTGGAAACCTGAAGTAGATTAAATTTCCAGTGAGGAAATTGGAATTTCTTTCGTTGTAATACTATTTACCCTATCGACGTTAATTAACCGTCGCGCGTTCATACACATATAATTAACACTAGCTTTACTTACAGTGTTCGTCTTACTAAAGATTCTTCCAACTATTAGAAAGAAACAAAAGTTTTTTGCAAGCATTTACGATAACGCTTCTGTAGGTTGAGCACCCGTGTGACACCAGAACTTAATTGACCTTGACATATATAATTGCAATAAAACTTGTACTCCGAGTCCGAAATCGGTAAAATGTGTAGTTGGGGAATTTCACTTTCGTTTATTGTCGTTACTATAATGCCAAAAATGTTGATTTCCTTTTGGTTTGTTATAACCTATGTCAATTACTTATAAAATGAATTAAAAAATAACAAAAAGTACGTCTTATATTTCAACTTTTATCCACATTTATTTTAACATTTTTAGGTCTTTTATGGTTTACAAGAGTTATCTATCCTGGCAACACGCTAACTTACAAGATAACCGTCAGCCCCATTTTGCGCTTTTTTAAAACTGAATATATAGTTATTCCTTGTAGAAGTTGCAGTTATATCTAGTAGTTGATATTTGCAATGTTTATAAGTATGCAAAAATAATGGGAACTATTAAATCAAACGCGCGCTGAAATAACTCTTGAGAAACTTACGACGGTATCTTGAGAAGTCGGCCCTGCGCGAACACGGCCCCATACGAAGACGGCCCCAGCCTAGGCTAACTTCTATTTTCAGTTACAATGAAAATACAAATAAAAACGATAAATGACCCAGAATGACTGGAACATTTATATGGCTATGGTATAGATCCCAAACAAATATGACAAATTGAAATATATCGGCTCGTGGTAAGTTGTGCATCAAAATATATTTTTATAAGTAATATTAATCCGTTCACGTACGAAGATATAAAGAGTTCAAGGTCAAGGTAAGCAGCTCCATGCAAATTGGAATGTGATAACTTTCCGAGCTGAGTAATTGAACAGCCGGGGTATAGGCTCTGTATAGCTAGTTCCCCAATCGAGTACAACCATAGTAATGGCGATATCTGTAACAGACACAAATTTTTAAAAACAAATTTATTACTTCAAAATAAACATTTCAAGGTACGAATTGTGGCAAAAGAAGGTAGTATTATATATCTTTATGTCATTGAGTATATATAAGCACAGTTACTGGACATAAAGTCCCAAAAATAAGGTTTTAATCGAGTTTAGAAATCAGTATCCTTATAAAGAAGTAGAAAGTAATGTATCTATTGATTCATGGCCCGACAAACATATCTCAAATAAAAGCACTAAACGCAAAATACCGGCCATAATGTCGCTTGTTTCCTATAAATAACATACTCACCTACAACTATGCATCGATCAAATCATTCCGGACGCCAAATTAACGGAGTTTAAAACAATTTTTCACCGTGATCGTCCAGTGACTCGACACCATCCTTGAATTCTTAATCGAAACTAATCGGATGCGGAAATAAACTGGCAAATGAAAAATGACAACCCACTAAAACGGAACAATTAGGAGATCGCGATTTTTTGGTTTTTGACATGGTCATCGTCAAATAAAGCGTTAACAAATCCCCATTTTAGGCCTATTAATATTATACGCTATGTGGTCGACCTTTTGTGATATAACACTCAAATCAGCAAATCAGATCACACTCCTACGGAGATTGCCGGGATGTGCCAATTAACGATGACGGACTATTTATCCGTCGAAAAAAAGAAAATTAAACTCCTCAAATTAAAACAATTGGTAATTAAATCAGATAAAGTGGTTATTATTTAAAAACTGGGCGTCATATAATAAACCTTTTATCACAGCAGTGAGTTGATTCTCGACATCACATCACGTCTCGTTGAGGTGGGCATTATTGACGGATCAATCTCTCTGCCTGCGGCAGCTCGTTTGATCCGGCAATCTACCCACCTTAACTCGACGTGATACTACGACACGGATCAACACACTGTTGTGATAATATGTATGCATTTGTTTGCTTTATGGATGCCAGTAAAGCGTTTGACAGAGTTGACCACAGCGTGTTATTCGAAACGCTTGAAAGTCGAGATGTTCCCAAGCAGATTATTGGTCTGCTGTCCGCGTGGTTAAAAAAACAAATGTTTTATGTCCGTTGGTGTTCTGTATATTCCACCCAACCAGCGGTGTAAGGCAGGGAAGAATACTAAGCCATCTCTTATTCAATGTATATACGGATAACTGTTTTATGTTCGTTGGTGTTCTGTATATTGATGTGGCTTCCACCCAACCAGTGGTGTAAAACAGGGAAGTATACTTACCATCTCTTATTCAATGTATATACGGACAATTTGAGCAGGAAATTGAATGGAACCAACATTGGATGGATGATTGGCTCAAAACCATTGAACCACCTAGTCTTCGTCGCCTATTGCGTGTGTGCACTAACGAGGCTGACAGATTAAACCTTAGTTACAACATCTCAAGCCTCCATTCCTAATTCCATGCCTATTGGTATTTTTCGAAAACTTATTAAATCTCAATGGTAACGATCTTACGTTCGTTGCTAGTGCCAATTATCTCGGACACGTTATAAATGACGACCTATCTGACGATGGCGATTTACAACGTATACTATATACCTAAACCAACCAACCAAGCAAACTAAGGAAAGACAAAAAGGTCGACCACATAGCATATAATATTAATAGGCCTAAAATGGGGATTTGTTAACGCTTTATTTGACGATGACCATGCATAATCTCATCTAATTATATAGCCAACACCTATTAAACTACATAACTACAACTTTTGAATAATTCGCTGTAATAATTCACAAACTACTAGCGAGATAATCATGTTTTCGGCCTCCGATAAAGCCATATAGTAGATCCGACGTCCAAAACGAAAAATCGCGATCTCCTAATTGTTCCGTTTTAGTGGGTTGGCATTTTTCATTTCCCAGTTTATTTCCGCATCCGATTAGTTTCGGTTAAGAATTCAAGGATGGTGTCGAGTCACTGGACGATCACATTGAAAAATGTTTTAAACTCCGTTAATTTGGCGTCCGGAATGATTTTATCGCTGCATAGTTGTAGGTGAGTATGTTATTTATAGGAAACAAGCGACATTATGGCCGGTATTTTGCGTTTAGTGCTTTTATTTGAGATATGTTTGTCGGGCCATGAATCAATAGATACATTACTTTCTACTTCTTTATAAGGATACCGATTTCTAAACTCGATTAAAACCTTATTTTTGGGACTTTATGACATTATGTCCAGTAACTGTGATACAGTCATTCAGGCAGTAAAGGGTCACTTTTTATGTTTGTGCTGCACCTGTCTGTATGCAAGTACAATGGATACAAATTTATATATCATTTTGTTCATAAAACCTAGCTCTATGATACATCCTATGTGATGTTCACAAATTTTGCTCTTTCTGTTTAAAATACGCGATTAAAGATAGCACGAAATTCAGGCAATAAGGGGTCAATTCAGGCAGTAAAGGGTCACCTTTCGTTTGAGCTGTATATATCACAATTTATGGCTGTTTGTGTGTTATTAAACCACAAATAACATGTGCAAGATGTATTTATTCCAATTAAAAGTTTTGTATCAAACACTAACTTGTTTACTTAACTTTACTATAGACTCCATTTCAGCATCACCAGAATGTAAACAAAACGATGTTCAAAACAATTACCAAGGCACAGACGATACACGTGTACGTCATCATCGGGGAAACTAATTCTATGTTTTTGATGATGATAATTAGCGCTTATAGAATGACAATCAATAACCGATTTGTAGAAAAATTAGTTGCTGAGAGATACCGGTATTTTTTTTATATTTTTTTTTATTGGAAATACAAACTCAAATTAGTAATTACATTTGTTCCCAACATAATATGGCCCTATGCACAGTTAATAACATTCACTCAAAAAATCATATGTAGTAGTGTTATAGTGTGTGAGTGAATGTTTTGTGTTCATAATACAAACATATAGTAGTAGTATAATCAGAGCAGTGGTGCATAGCAACAGTTGGGTGGATGGTGTGCAGTCAGGATAGGACAGCTTCATTCTTTCTATGGGATAAACAGGGGTAAAGGCAACAAACTGATATAAAACACTGGAAAGTGGAAATTTACCAGAACAGAAGGTGGCGGACAAGATCATTTGATCGTTTCAAGCCCCTTGGGAGATTGCATCCCAAATCCCAAGTGGATCAGTTATAAGATGCATTGTGGATTGTACTGTCTTGAGTTGCCTCAAGTGGCAAAGTTGTTTTTACTGCCTATAACTTATTTAATTACATATCTTTAACTCACATTTTTTACTCATATTTAATTGTCAGTGAACTGAAATATCAAAGCTCAATATTTATTTTTCGGACAGTACACATTTTTGTATGTTTTGTAGTTTCTAAATTAATTAATGACACAAACACACACAAAACTGACACCATATTCATATGGCCTACATGCATGTTTATATGACCATGAATAGCAAATGTGGTGTACTCATTTCATTGCAACATGTGCAGCTCTCACCAGTGCCAAATCTGATTGACATATACATTTATCAAATTAGTATTATTGGTTTGTGAGCTAGTCCACTTATGACTTTATTTGTGGATCACGATGCAAGCAATTTAGATTACATAAATTTGTATTTAACATATACATCAAGAAAGAAGCAAACACAAAACTGGGATTTGCAATTACTTTCATTTTGCTCTGATCCAGAAAAACAAAGGTAAATGTTACTACCAAGGACGTCGCGAATGACAGTGAGTGTTGGGTGTATCTCGCCACTGACATGAGTATACACATTTCCACCAAGCACCCAACCCACCCTCAGTTGTGTGTTAATATTAAATTTGCTCAGCCCCGCCCCAATATAATCGACCTGCCAGATAGCACTGCATGAAGTGCCTGGATTCACCCTGTCAGAGGTTACTATCACAGCAGTTACATGGCACACTAACCGATTGTACACAGAATGCAATGTACTAATATATCTATTTATAACGGAACAATTGAAATTGCTAAATTATCATTTGGTGTTTATATATTCTTATTATTTTGTGGTTTTCTCAGGGAGGCAACAGCAGAATATTTTTTTCATTTTTTTGTCAAAATTTTGGTCTGAAAGTGTCCATTATTTGGGAAATTTTCCAACCTTAGGGGGTGTGGGGTTCGACATTTCCAACAGTTGGAAAGTTTGAGACACCAGATGAACATTTTCAAACCAAGGGCGGGACTTTGGGATATTTGTCTGGTTCAATGGGTTGGGGGGGGGGGGGGGTACTAATTGGAAATTCCAAGGTGGACGTCACCAATGGAGACCCTCTGGTCACATCCCTGTCCTCGCACACCCCTTGCGGTGGGTTAATAATTTGGCTTGGATCCCCCCCACAACAGGTACCTCAATAATTCCAACTGCTAGAATTTTTCAACTTGGCACCCTGTATAGATGGAAATGTTCCAACTGATAGCCATTCCAATCTAATTATTTTACGACCGTTGGAAAACATTTGACTGTTGGTTTAAAAAAAAAACATTCACTCTTCATTCAATTCTGGTTGGAAAATTAAACTATAAGAACAATTTCAACCTATATTATGTCTCAAATTGCCAATGAAGGCATGAAATGTTACTATGTTTTATTATTTCCAACGTATACTAATCATTACACGTTTGTATTCAGTCCGCGATAGCACGTGCGTTCGACTGTCAACAAAAGCATGTGACCCGCTATTGACAACGGAAGTAGGTCGAAACAAATTAAATGTTTACACAATAAGACATATTTAACTTTTGTGGGGGTCTGTGAGTTGAAAAATCAATAATTTGTTAATATTTTACAGTGCTTAGTTTGGGTGTATTTTATTCTGTTTTTTATTGGCAGCAGCCGATCTGCAACTTGACATATTTTGTTGACCTACTTTCCTCCGATGCGTTTCGACTGCCCGTCGGAAAAATTGAATTAATTCTGAAATTACCGTCAGAACTCGCCACAAATTGCAGATGATATCCAACACATATTCATTCTCAAGAATCAACAGGATTTTGGGAAATCAAGTGCATCTGTGGCTTTTGCCACGACGATAAACAGCAACTGACCCGTTACTGCCTGTGACCCGTTACTGCCTGAATGTAGACCCTATTGAGTCACAATACATGATATACATCTGTATTGAGACTCTACTTCCGGACTATCAGTGTCTATCTGAAGCTCATACCTTTTCTATTTACAGGCGATAAAGGACTCCTGGTGCCAGATTCTGCTTGGTTCTCTTATTATGGTGACAATAAAGACAAGATTCCACCAAAAGTTCCGAAATCCACACCTTGTTTTGCTAAATAAAAGACATTTGTCATTTCTCCAAAAAATCTGTTGTCTGTTTTTACTTCCTGTTTACGATCGAGCACATGTTAAATGATGTTTGTCATGCGCACTTCAATGCTTCGATAATTGTTACGATACTTCCGAGAACGTCGAGAAATTAAAGTTACGGCTTAAAGCGATATCGGTTGTTCGCTTCAATAGAGTTTAACTTTTATTAATGTCCTTAAATCATATGGTATTTTAAATGTTCTCCTATTGTGCACCAAACTATGTAAAATTAATGTTGTAATAGCTTTAGACTGTATAATTGCAACTGTTCCTTGAGTTATTTTCGTGATAATAAAGATTTTTGATGGCGTGCTCTGCATTGAAATAACTAATCGATGCCCTCCACGCGGCCCAGAGGTTTTTGAGAAATCGCTCAATGTGTTAGGTCAATAGGCCTATGTATGTGCCATGGTCCCGAAAAGCAATACCCACGAATACCAAAAAAGTTCATATATAGAGAGATATAAACATGTTATATATAATGTATTTAATAATTTCTAACTCTTGTTATGAGCAATATTTACCATATACACTCTATTTATGAAGTAATAAGCAGTCGATTGAAAACTATGAAAAGTTTAAAACTGTTTAAAAATAACGTCATGACATCGACGTACATTAGTATATGGTAGACAGCGGTGGCTTTAAACTGTTCGAAGTACGGTAGTTACGTGGACACAGGGTGAGCATTTTATACGCGGTTGGCCAAATAATAGCGAAGGGATCAAGAAGAATGTTCCTCCTTATTCTTACAGTATTGGTAATATCCGGTGAAACATGAAGCATTGAAGTGCGCATGACAAACATCATTTAACATGTGCTCGATCGTAAACAGGAAGTAAAAACAGACAACAGATTTTTTGGAGAAATGACAAATGTCTTTTATTTAGCAAAACAAGGTGTGGATTTCGGAACTTTTGGTGGAATCTTGTCTTTATTGTCACCATAATAAGAGAACCAAGCAGAATCTGCGACCAGGAGTCCTTTGTCGCCTGTAATTAGAAAAGGTATGAGCATCAGATCCGGCCACTACTGACCCAATCTGAAGCTCTAAAGACATACTAATACCAAAAAAGAAAGGAAGGAAAATAAAGGCGAAAAAGTACCCAGGCTATATAACATCAAACACTGTCGAAAAGGAGGAGTGTATTAACTCTAACTCCATCGAAAGGATACGAGCCAACACGGCACAATTTAGACACTCGTTCTTTGTTCGAGCTATCGAGGAGTGGAACAGCCTGGAGGATAGCACATGCGTGGAAACAACGGATAAAACAGCATAGTCCTCCCACAGCGCAAATACAGTCGAGAGGCTCCAGCGCTGAAACACATACAGATACAGATACAGAATCTTTAGAGCTTCCCTGGAGCTAGCCTGAATGACTGTATTAGTGTATAAGCGTGTATAGTACAGACATTTCGGAAGTGTGGGCAAATGAAAAACATGTTTTAAAATTTCGTGATTTCTGCTACAGAATTACTTATATACCTGTACTTTATTCTTACTTATAGTCCTTTTTATTTATAAAACTACCACTGCCTGTGATTGATGATGATGAAGTTTTGTTTACCTCGAAAAGAGGTAAGTCAACGCCCATTCCTTGCAATATCCCTCTAATTCATAGACTTCAATTGACTCTGTATTTATCTTCAAAGGGAGTTCGGAGTTAGAATATTCGCTGTTCTTGACGCTTTGCTGTAATTCCTTCAGGAAATTGGTGAAAGATTCAGTATTTTGTTCACATGTCAATTCCATTCCGATTTTTTACGACCGGAAGTTATTTGGTCACGATGAACAGGCTATAAAATAAGACGCTCGAAGGATACGCAGTTTGTAACCGTCCAATGTACAATATAATGGAATTCCAATGACCGAGGGGGCTTTGGCGCCTGTATTCCTCTCGGCATGGCATGCTAGCCCACAACACGGCGTTGTGGGTTCCAACCCGGTCCAGGTTATGACGAACTTTGTGTCACCGCATGCATTCTCCGTATGGTTCGCTCCACTATGCATGGATCCGATGTCAACACGTGGTTTTATTCAAAGCTAAAATCACTTGCTCGGCCAGAATTCGTCGTCGTCCGAGATTCGCCATTGACGAATGCCTAGGTGTCTATGGTATATCCAGGAATATACCCGGAGCTTTCCGTACCTGTGCGCTCATTGTTCTCCGCCGATAGTACCATGACCAGGGGTGGTACTGATCAGTGGGAAACATGGCAATCCATCGGATCGGGTAGGTACCGACGTTAATGGCTGTCCCGTGTACAGCAATGTGTGCTCGTTAAAGATCCCTGACAGTGGTCTGAAGCGCCATTGTGTGGCCTAATTCCTGAGACAAATTAGTAGGAAGTCGTTTCAGATACACTGCTGCTGATCTACACAACTGTGCGTATACATACATGTAGTACATTGTAGCATTCGATTGTGTGACACAGTAATGGGACGTTTCAGCAATGTCGGCGGGTATGCTTACATGCATGTGCAGCAACAACGTTATACTTAGACTTAGAATATGTGACAACTGTTGACAATTTTGGTAACACTTCATAACTATCAGAAGAATTTCTATGAACCATTGGCGAATTTAACGATCTGCTGCAACTTCAGACTTAAAAGACTTATATACTTAGAATATGTGACAACTTCAGAATGGCCCAATACCGGACTCTTCATCGTAACTGAAACTTGATAACTCAAAACATTCATCACTCAGGGTTACTGATTCGTCTTCGGGAACTACATGTACAACTGCTGGAATTTTCAGCGACGGTAAATGAGGTACGAAATGGTTCGGCATCCAACTAACGGAACATGGAGCAGAACCTGACCATAAAAGAGAAATTTTGATGCCCTTTTGGTTCCGACCCTTGGACTAAATACGGTGTATGACCGTGGGCTATCCCGTGACATTTCTCGTGTCATGTTATATACCTCTGTGCACATATTTTCTGATCTGATAATGAACGCTCTTTATTAATCATGCAAGTTATATCAGTCCCCTTTCAGTCATCCGAGGTCAAATGCGCCTATCCGATGACATTCCCCAGGTGTCCATGTGATCATGGCAATGGGTGTACCAATTATCCTACATAGGCCTATATTCTAAACTGACCAGGAACGCTCTTTAGTGCTCATATATGCCCCTTTAAGTCGTCTGTGGTCAAAAATGACGGGTGTGTACAAACACGACATGTCAGGGGTGGGGTTTTTCGTCCGTCAAATTGGGGACCACCCCTAATTTTTCCATGATTTTTAAACTTATAGCAACTTTTAAAAAAATGAAATAACTCCTAAAGGTGCCTTTACACGATTAAGCTTGCTTAATTCAGCAAGCTCAAGCGGCGAGCTGCATCGTGTAATGTCTTGCCATTTCATACAGCACAGCACTTTTTATTATCTATTAAGCAAGCTTAATCCAAAGTGACTCTGCCGTTTTCCGTACAGCACATATAATGGCCCATTAATGTCAAGTAGCAGTTAAATAACAGAATGCCTCCTATATATGATAAAAGACACATGTGTAGTCCACACTATTGGAGTGTAGTTAGTAAATATAACCACAGACCTGTTAATTATGATGGACAGTTGTAAAAGATTTTCCCAATAAAACAGTGCTTTTAAAAGATTGCTGTGTTTTCAGCATAACCCACTGTGGTTACCATTTGAAGCTGAAATAAGCAAGCTTAATCGTGTAATGGCAACATTCAGCATAACCCCCTGTGGTTACCATTTGAAGCTGAATTAAGCTTAATCGTGTAATGGCACCTTAACATTTTTATGACTTGTATGCTTACAATTGGAACAATTAGCCTTAAGTTAATGCTGATTAATGTATACAAATCTCACAGTTCGATAAACTTTCTCATCCAGATGAAGTTATTTCTCTGTTAACCGTGTAGCCGATATCATATTTTCCAGCGTACATGACGATACATTGGACTTGGCTAATTTGCAGCTAAAATTTAAATTTAATTAAAGGTCAGACTCACTTGAGTGGTTCACCTTTGTTAATTTCGAGCGATATTAACAATTATTTGGATAAAACACATGGTGGGAATGTGATTGTTCTAATAGTTTCTTGTATTTTTTTTTATATTTTGTACATCTGCACGTATATATTTTGACCACCATCCCATATTTTTATAGCCAATGTGTGCATATTTTGACAGATTATTCTGCCCTGTTGCATATTGGAGAATCTTTAAAGGTACTCAATCCGATAAAACTCCTCTCAATTACTATTTCAATGACTTCGGGGGTCAAAAATATTTGATTCGAGTCGAGGAAGTCACCCATCAAAGCTCAGATTTGTTAGATATCGATTTTAGAAATCTATTATTTTTCATTATCGGGAATTCTTTCTGGCCCAGAAGACAGTCAAAATTTCGTTATTATTACCACTTGATTATATAGTTATCCATCCTTGTCTGTTTGAATAGGGTTTTGGCGTAAAATCCCTGCAGGTTACCAAATTGACGGCAGTTATTAGTACTCATCTCGAGCAGTTAACAAATTTAAAAAATCAATATCTAATAACTCTGAGCTTTGTTTGATGGGTTCCTCGACTCGAATCAAATATTGTTTACCCCCAAAGCCAAAGAAATAGTAATATAGGACCCTCTGATCGGATTGTTGTTATTGGAATCTGTTGAGATGGGGACCCTCTTTACGGGTTGAGTACCTTTAAGATGTAAATTATTTTCGTGTGTGCTTTGAATACGTATATGCGAAACGTGTTTGTTTAGATTTAAGTCTACGTGCGAGTACGGTAAAGTGTTGTATATATACGTATTTTAAAACTCTTTTCAATTGCGCGGGTTTGACCTATATATATGACATGACGAGGACGCCGGCGAACCGAGGAAAAAGTGACAGATATTCATTCTTCTACGTCGCCAACACGGTCATCATCGGATGGCGAAAGTAAATCTGGTTTTATTTCAATGCTGAAATATTTGAAAGTTTTACTCTTAACATTGCAGGTGGCGATGCAAATCATTTGTTGACGAAGCACTCATATAAGAGTATACTTCGCCAACAAATGATTTGCATCACCCCGTTTACCCTTAACATTGCACGTGGCGATGCAAATCAGTTTTTGACGAAGTACTCTCAAGAGGAATTGCGTTTCTAACAATCAGGCTATTTATGGAACCATTTCATTTTATACTCAACAGAATATATGCAACAAGTGAATGAATTTGAGCCATGGATGAATGCAATATACACTCGTGTGGTCTATGAACGATGCAAACCATGGTAATTATAATGAAATTGAATTTATGACTCTTGGGTACCGTATAAAAGGAGATGCTCCCACAAATGGCCGAATGTGGTGTACAGTATAACCCTTTAACATTCCTATCGAAAGTGGCTGGATCGTCACACGTATGATGAGGTAAAGACGGTGATGAGAAATGTTTTTTAAAGAATAAAGTTCAATTTTTGTTAAGAGAAATTGAATTTTTCAAAAGAGAAATTGATTTTCTCAAAAGAGAAAATTTATTTTCTCTTCTCATATATAGCAGTAATGCCTTCATTATTATGGAGGGTTATTAGGGTCACAATCCTAACTTCACATTTTAATTCTAACTTAACATTTTAATTCTTATATTTTAATTCTAACTTAACATTTTAACTCTAACTTAATCTTTTAATTCTTACTTAATATTTTAATTCTAACTTAACATTTTAATTCTAACTTGATATTTTAATTATAACTTCATATTTCAATTCTTATATTTTAATTCTAACTCTAACTTTATATTTCAATTCTTACTTAATAGTTTTATTTTAATATTTTGAATCTACTACAAAAAGCTCTATAATGTTGGAATTAAAATATTATATTTAAAAAGTTGAAATTGAAATGAGCATAAAACGGATCTCAGAATTGAAAGGCAAAAATTAAAACAAACATAAAATGGATTCTAGAAGTTGTAATTGTGACCCTAATAACGCGCCTGCACTTCTGTAACAATTATAACGAAATGCGTCGCTGCGATCGAACGGCGGGACATGACAATCTGCGGGATGGGATGGAATATGGAATAGAATGACAATCTGTGGAACAGAATTTCAAATTGCGTGGAACGGCCGATATCTCGAGGTATACAGCACGTATAGCGTGCTACTTTTGGTGTCTAACGAAAGGCCCACATTCGCACTATCCACACATATTAACCCCGCCACTGTTGCATTATTCGATCGACAACTGACCTAACATAAAATTGTCGAAATCAAGGCCGTAGAACAGCGGTAGAAATTTATTTTTCCAGCGATAACGCTATGCCCACGATGCTATGCCTATGCGAAGGTGCCACGAAACACGAAAAAATGCGTTCGACATCAATCTTTAGAATTTAGATTTCTCGATGAATACGCTAGCAAACAACAAGATTTAGGCACCAAATGACACAGTGGAATATGGCTGTTTTAATACGAATACTGTAATGGCGAACACGCAAACACGCGCCGATGAAAACAGCTAAAAATTGACTCGATGTTTACAATAACAGGATCGATTTCAGCTGATATATTCCATATAATGGGGCGTATATAGTATATCCAAATGTAGGATTAGACACAGGGAATGTAATTTTGTCCAAATAGGTCCACAACGTAGTGAAATTGTTGTAAAAATTCGCTCCAAGAAAGAGCGCTACTTTTTCTCGTTAATAGAAAGGCCGACTGCAATTGCATGAAGCCGTTTTATCGTTCCAACTAAGCCTGTTTTTAGCAGCACTTCATCCACAAAATACGAATATACACCATGTATCAGAAGACGTATCAAAAGTGATTTTTTAAGGGATTTGCGCTCTTCATCTATTATATATTTTGGAAGATCTGTGTGTGTGTGTGTGTGTGGGGGGGGGGGGGGGGGGTGTGAGGATGTGTCTGTGTGTGTGTGTCTGTCTGTAATCGATGGACTCGAAAATGGCCCAGCCGATTTCGATGAAACTTGGTATGTGGGGATATTTTCGGCCGGGGAGTGACATGGGCCTATTAATTTGCCCGTGCGACGTGACCTTGACCTTGAAATCGGGTCATTTCAAGGTCAAACGCCCGAATATCACGGGATTTCGATGAAACTTGGTATGTGGGTGTACATTCGACCGGGGAGTGGCATAAACCTATTGATTTGCCCGTGCGACGTGACCTTGACCTTGAAATCGGGTCATTTCAAGGTCAAACGCCCGAATATCACGGGATTTCGATGAAACTTGGTATGTGGGGGTACTTTCGTATGGGGGGTCTCATAAGCATATTCATTTGCCCGTGCGATGTGACCTTGACCTTGAAATCGGGTCAATTCAAGGTCAAATCGCCAATTTTGATGGGATTTCGACGAAATTTTATACATAGGGTTAATTTTGTCCACTGAGTGTTTTGAACGGGTCGAGTCGTGACCCCGACCTGACCTTGACCTTCAAAATGATCAATTCAAGGTCAAATCGGGTAAAACCGGATGGATTTCGGCGGGCACGTTTGTCGGGCACTTTTGTCCGGGCAGTGTTTTGGACTGGTCAAATCGTGACCCCACTTGACCTTGACCTTCAAAATGGACAATTCAAGGTCAAAGCCCGGACGAAGTCGGGTCACCTTCTAGTCTATTATATATTTTGGAAGATCTGTGTGTGTGAGGGTGTGTCTGTGTGTGTGTCTGTCTGTAATCGATGGACTCAAAAACGGCCGAGCCGATTTCGATGAAACTTGGTATGTGTGGGTATTTTCGGCTGGGGAGTGACATGGGCCTATTAATTTACCCGTGCGACGTGACCTTGACCTTGAAATCGGGTAATTTCAAGGTCAAACGCCCGAATATCACGGGATTTCGATGAAACTTGGTATGTGGGGGGTACTTTCGTATGGGGAGTCTCATAAGCATATTTTTTAATTTGCCCGTGCGACGTGACCTTGGCCTTGAAATCGGGTCATTTCAATGTCAAACGCCCGAATATCACGGGATTTCGATGAAACTTGGTATGTGGGGGGTGCTTTCGTATGGGGAGTCTCATAAGCATATTCATTTGCCTATGCGACGTGACCTTGAAATTGGGTCAATTCAAGGTCAAATCGCCAATTTTGATGGTATTTCGACGAAATTTTATACATAGGGTTACTTTTGTCCACTGGGTGTTTTGGACGGGTCAAATCGTGACCCCGACCTGACCTTGACCTTCAAAATGATCAATTCAAGGTCAAATCGGGTGAAACCGGATGGATTTAGACGGGTACTTTTGTCGGGTACTTTTGTTCGGGCAGTGTTTTGGACGGGTCAAATCGTGACCCCACTTGACCTTGGCCTTCAAAATAGACAATTCAAGGTCAAAGCCCGGACGAAGTCGGGTCACCTTCTAGTTTGTTATAATTCGCACTTATTTTTTATTTCACTTGTGACTAAAAGCCCAGATGCCGGTGTCCGGCGATTACAAGCCAAGTTACAAAATAGATTAACTGGGTTCAACGCATGCATATATGTCAATGGTGAGACTGTTCGAAAGAATATTCAAATAAAATAGTGTTTATAGACTTAAAATCTTATGTGTCCGCCGGTCATATACACGGTGGAGGTTCTCATATTATCTGCCGGTCATACGCGGGGAGGTTCTCATATGAACATATTATCTGCCGGTCATACGCAGGGGAGGTTCTCATATGAACATATTATCCGCCGTTCATACGCGGTGGAGGTTCTCATATTATCCGCGGTCATCTGCGGGGGAGGTTCTCATATTATCATCCGGTCATATACGGGGGAGGTTCTCATATAAACATATTATCCGCTGGTCATACGCGGTGGAGGTTCATATTATTCGCCGGTCATACGCGAGGGAGGTTATCATATTATACGCCAGTCAAACACGGGTGAGGTTCTCATATGAGAACCTCCCCCGCGTATGACTGGTGGATAATATGAGAACCTCTCGCGCGTATATGACCGGCGGATAATATGAACCTCCACCGCGTATGACCAGCGGATAATATGTTCATATGAGAACCTCCCCCGCTTATGACCGGCAGATAATATGAGAACATCCATCGCGTTCATATTATTCACCGGTCATACGCGAGGGAGATTCTCATATGTGGGGGAGGTTCTCATATTATCCGCCGGTCATACGCGAGGGAGGTTCTCATATTATCCGCCGGTCATACACGGGGGAGCTTCTCATATGAGAACCTCACCCGCGTATGACCGGCGAATAATATGAACCTCCACCGCATATGACCAGCGGATAATATGTTCATATGAGAACCTTCCCTGTATGACCGGAGGATAATATGAGAACCCCCCCCCCCCCACAGATGACCGCGGATAATATGAGAACCTCCACCGCGTATGACCGGCGGATATGTTCATATGAGAACCTCCCCTGCGTATGACCGGCAGATAATATGTTCATATGAGAACCTCCCCCGCGTATGACCGGCAGATAATATGAGAACCTCCACCGCGTATGACCGGCGGACACGTTATCGCTGTAAAAATGCATTTCTACAGCTGTTCCACGGCCTTGAGTTCGACAACTTTCATGTTAGGTCAGTTGTCGACCAAATAATGCAACTTCTGGTGTCCGGTCATGCAGTGGCGGGGTTAATACGTGTTGTATTCCTCGAGATATCGGCCGTTACACTCAATTTGAAGTTCTGTTCCGCAGATTGTCGTTCTATTCCATATTCCATCCCATCCCGCAGATTGTCATGTCCCGCCGTCCGATCGCAGCTACCCATTTCGTTATAATTGTTACAGAAGTGCAGGCGCGTTATTAGGGTCACAATTACAACTTCTAGAATCCATTTTATGTTTGTTTTAATTTTTGCCTTTCAATTCTGAGATCCGTTTTATGCTCATTTCAATTTCAACAATTATAGAATTAAAATATAAGAATTAAAATATTAAGTTAGAATTAAAATGTAAAGTTAGAATTAAAATATAAGAACTAAAATGTTAAGTTAGAATTAAAATATTAAGTAAGAATTAAACGATTAAGTTAGAGTTAATAGAATGTTTCTGTAATGTTTCTAGAATGTAAATAGAATGTAAATAGAATGTAAATAGAATTAAAATATAAGAATTAAAATGTTAAGTTAGAATTAAAATGTTAAGTTAGAATTAAAATGTTAAGTTAGGATTGTGACCCTAATAACCCTCCATACATTATCAGTGCAATTTCTCTTCTCTTAAAAGGAATGCAATTCTATAATGATGAATTTTTCTAAACAGAAATATATTTCCTCAATTCATTTCCTCACACGAGAAATTGGCTATACATGTGAATTTGGCCTCCGACCTATAATACCGATATGGTCAAGCTATGGAGTATAAATTTGTTGAATAGTTGACAATGCATGATGGGTCCCAAAGAAGTTTGGTGACATTATTTTCCGCTATTTTCAGGCAAAACAGGGTACAAACTATTTTATTCATAGCCAATATTCTTCTACGTGTACCCAGTGCACCCTACATGTATATATATTTATTTATTTATTAGCTATGGGTTATCGGCCGCAATAAGTAGAACGCTGCCCGCATCGTAAGTAGCAAAAGTGGAAAACACGGCCAATAAGTAAAAAAAGTCGGCCAATAAATAGAAAGGCAGCCAATATAATAACAGGACTTTAATACCGCTGCCCACACCTACACGTAACGTGAAGAAATGTCGCATTTATTTATTTGAGATTTTTGTATAGATTACAATTCATTCTGCATTATTCTGAGAAACTGAACTGTCCATATTCATTTGAAAATTGTCTAGATCAAGCCAGGGTGAATTGTAACTGACAAAACACTTCAATAAATTAATAGATTTAATTAAGAAAATATACGTGCACATGCCGGCGGTGTTCAGACATCGCGTAGCGAGGGGACTGAACTCTGTTTTGCAGCTTGGGCTAATAATTCAAGGTAGGGTCTATATCAGCCCCCGCTTCTACGGTATAGGGGATATATTGACCAATGAGAAATCAGTTAGGGGGTGTCACGTGTTGTTTATGGGTGTTGCCAAAAGTCGGCGAAGGAGGTCAATGTTGTCACGTGATGTTTTAAAACACAACACAGAATGGCGGATCAATTGTTGTGAATTTGTATTCAATTTCTAACAGATATTTTCCATGCAGGCCATGCTCCTTAAGGGTTTTACGGTATCTGATGGAAGACAGACATTTTTAGGTTAACTATGGCTCAGTTTTCAGTGCCACAGACTGACAGAGGTGACACACAAAAAGAAATTAACGTCGTAAGTCGTAACTTCGTAAGATTTTTCCAATTATTTCGAAAAATTATTTTCATTTTACCCGATTTTCAATAGAATTAGACTGACATTGACAACCAACCATTTTTAGTGGTCGAAATTCAAAGTTAGTCACGGCAATAACATATTGTAAGCAATGACGTGTGAAATAACCGTGGCAAAATGATTGTGTGGAATCTAACATGCCAAAGCATTAAATTTGCCGTCGGATATTTTCCTAATTTCGAGTGTTGTTATACGATCTAAATTCTAATTTCTGTTATTTCTGACCTTTTCCATCATTTTAGGCAGTGGTCACTAAGTTTGTCACATCTTAAATTCAACTGGAATAGTTGCATGATAAGATGTAATATAGATTCTTATGTTGTACGGACAACCTGTGCAATGGGTAGACACTCCGCTAACTGTTCGGTCCAACTCTGGCCACTCTGGGCCACGACGTAACTCTTCCGCCATCAGAGTCCAGTAACTTGAGTAAGGCTGAAGGAGTCACTCTCACCAAAAAATGTGCTGAAGGGTACACAGGGTTTTAAAATGTACACAGGTTTGTGATCGGCATTAACACCGGCCATTACTTAAGGAACGTTCAGACGACCACAATTCGTAAGTGGAAGTAACCGGAAGTCGCAGGAAGTAACCGGTAGTTAGACTGTGCATGCTCACGTCAAAATCGCAAGTCAAAAAATAATATCAAGCACTGTTTGATTTTAGATTTGAAATTGTGACGTATCCTGGGATATCTCCACTTGCGATGTAATCGCGGTATACATCGCGGTACATCGCGGTCATGTGTATGTATAACCTACAATATCATCATGTACATGTACGACGACATCGCAATCGTGTGAACAAACACTATCCACGATTTTGTCAGGCCCAATTCCTTGTATGTATGTAAAATTTGTGGCTGTAAAGATCGCAGGGTAGTCAATCACATGCTTTATGAACAACCTACGATATCATCATGTACGACGACATTGCAATCATGTGAACAGAGTCAACAGACTTTCCACGATCTCGTCTGGCCCGATTTCTCCACTTACGATTGTATCGTGGTTGTCTGAACATTCACTAAATTGTGTTTATGAAAGTCTGGCGCCAATTGGCAGTGTGTTTTCAGTTCATTTTAATGTTCATTGGAATGTAAACAATTATTCTCTAACAGAAATCATGGCAGATACGAAAACTAAACATCATTTAGTGAACGTTCAGACGACCACGATTCAATCGTAAGTGGAAGGATTTCCGTCATGGGAAATAACCGGTAGAACTTAAGAATGTGTATACTCACGTCAATATCACAAGTAAAAAAATAATATCAAGCACTGTTTGATTTTAGATTCAAAACAATCATCTCCATGATATCAGGAGTGTAATCGTGTGGTTTAAGGATGTCACAAGTGGGGCCATTCGAGTCAGTGCTGTATAGAGATGAGAGGGACACAAAAGATTATATCTATATGGTTAGTGCCGATTTCCACCAGATTGATACATATTCTTCTCCGTGATACGAGGATCTTATCGTGTGGTTTAGATACACCAAATTGGTGCCCTATGGGTGAGAGATATTGGGACCTTAAATTTGATACGAATTTGTATACTCGCCAATTTTCACCAATTTCATATATATGCATCTCTAATGAGTCTTAGTGTGTGCAGGTTGAGTCCGAAATAGGGACGGGAGGGTCACCAAAACTGATACAAAATATTTTTAGTACCAATTACCATCAAATTCAGACACGTTCTTCTCAAATGATACAAGAAATAAAATCGTGCTGTCTGTCTTTTTGTCTGTCTGTGTGCGTTCTATATATAACTTCACGCGGTACAATTGAGATGGCACCAAGGCGTTCTAAAATGACGCTGTTTGTGGGAGGGGAAATTAAAAAAATATGGTGAAATATTTTTGTCGCTGATTTCCACCAAACGAATACATAATCACCTTCGCAATATGGCATTGTTCGAGTCAGCGTTGCATCAACAATTGATTTAATAAACCAAATTCCACCAAATTCATACACGTTTTTCTCTAATGATATACCATGAATTGAATCACATTTGGTGTCGTTTGCGTCACGGATGGCGAACGGATATGCACTATCATTGATAAGATTGCTATTCGCCGATATCCACATATAAGTTATATACAGTCACCAGGCCATCTCCATATCATTTTAAGTAGTTGGGCGTTTACATTTCACAATCCCGACATATGGTGACCCACATAAGTCACTTGAACAATTATATCTTCTTAACAGTCATATTTATATGGGAATGGCAATCAAGGCATTCACACAATGAGCTAGCAAAAAAAAGAGATAACTAGAAGAAGCATTAAACGTATATTTATCATTCTATCAGGGGTGGCGCCAAGGGGGGGTCAGGGGGGCTGTAGCCCCCCCGTCGGGGATGGTCAGCCCCCCCATCGGGGATATCTGCCAAATTCGTCGGGGACTTGCCGTCTTGCAAGTCTTGCCGGAAAGTGGTATCCATTGGAATTAGCGTAGAAAGGTGTATAGATTACATGTATTATTTAGTTAAATTAGTTTCAATCTGATATTTCAATGGTGACACAAGAGGGATAACTCAATTTAAAAATGTTCCGACAAATTATTGTCATTATCACGAATAATTATGTCACGCAAGTATCAGTCATAGCAACTTATCCGAACTTTAAAAACTCTTAAATGGTTCGGGTGGCTAGCCCACGGTGTCTACTGTCTACGAAAGGACAGGGTGTCCATATATATACAGTCCATATCCGAACTTTGATGTTTGCACGGCTTTATGTCAGTGTGTTAGTTGAGTCGAGTTCAATTAATTGTCAGTGACACATGCCACGTGCAGGAGCAACACTGAGTACCAATCAGATCGCTATTGTGTGGCAACAATAGCAAAGCGATCTGATTGGTAATCAGTGTTGCAATGCTCACACACGTGGCATGTGTCAACAGTTACTGACAATTAATTATCAGATGATTTCAGGTCACATCATGAATTTTATTCTTTGAAAAGATAGTGTTTCGCCTTGCATGCATTATATCATGCTTACTAGTACTTCCCCGGGATAGATTATTACTTGAGGGATTTAAAGAATAATAACATAACATAAATTGTGGACTGGATAGAATTTTAATTCAGTGGATTATGGGATAATCCTCATCCAACTTTGTTCTCTCCTTCAAATAGCTTTCTGCATCAATTTTTCACATCGTATGTTACCTGAACAAATTTACATCTATTATACGCTCCTAAATGATGTTCACGGACTCATGGTTCATCCGTCTTTGTAAGTTGATCCAACTACCTGTGGCGAAAGATTTACGGTGAGTTAACTTAAGATCCATTCCATATTGTCATTACTATTGTATATGCTGATTTTTTTTTTCAAATACTCAAGTAAAAGTGACAATTATGATCCCCTAGAACAGTGTGTATGTTGACACCAGAACACTCCAGAATCGATCTCAGGCTATGTATTTTCAAAATTTTCCAAACCCCCCGTGCGATAGGGGACGCCCCTCTCGCGCTCTCCCCGGGGCTGCCTTCTGTCACCGGTCTAGCCCCCCTGTCGGGGACCATAGCCCCTCCGTCGGGGAAATCCTGGCGCCACCCCTGCATTCTATTGAAGAGATACATATATTCGTGCAAACTGAGAGACCTCGAACCGTCAGAGGATTGCATATAATATATAATAAAAAAATTTAGTCTGTTCCATTCAATAAAGTTTCCACAAAAAGTTACAATTTGTCAAGAGATATGGAAGGCCTGTTCAAAAATAGTGGTCACAGTGTGCAGTCAAATATAGTTTCTTCTGATATACAAGAAAAAATGCAATTAGTAGCACAAGACTTTTCAGGATCCTACCAATACTGACATCTGACAAGGGTTTTAGAACAGACTCATCGACTGACATAAACAACTCAAAATCTCGCTCTGTGCCTGGCACATGTAGCTGAGAATATTTAGCCAATATATAGCACCATGAACAGAGGAGCACCTGGAAATTTCTTTGAAACATCTGCATCTTCATGGAGATATGGTAGCCAAGTGTCCTCGAGATCTTAGTCCAACCCACTAGATTGATTGATACATTTCAATATGTAAAACCCAATTATCATCTTTTATCGAACTAATGTGTTTATGATGTTCATGTATAATATTATAACGTCTAATGTATACGCAGTTGTAAATAAATAAATACTTCATTATTGGTGGAACGGATTAATCGCGATAAACAGAATGACAATTGACAAGGTGAGCCACTACTTATATTCCATGACTAATAATCATGTTTTGTGATGCTATTTGAATTTACAATTTATGAGAAAACGTATAACACTTTAAGCAAGAGCATTCTCTATTCCCATCAAATATCCACAGCTACATTAACCTGGGCAACGCCGGGTAACCCTGCTAGTATATTATATAATCATGACAAATTATAAAAAATAGAATTTATTTAATCCATTACATAAATATTTTCCACCGATGACAAAGCAGATGTTGTGATCAATGGATTCAATATTGAACTGTCTGAAGATTTATTTAAATAGATTCTTTCCCATCTCAGGTCTAGTACTCTATGGTGGTTCATTTGTGACATGGTCAATATATCTCTTCCCCCCCCCCCCCCCCCCCAAATATTATCTCGACAGGTGGACATATTATCTCGATGTCACAACTTGGGCCTGTCTACTGGATCAATTGAGTTGTCAGGAACCATTCGCGAAAGGAGATTCAGGTTCAGTATGTAATGAACATTTAAAAAAAGATAATGTAGGCTATTCCAGCTATAAAGGACTTTTATACAACAATTTGATATTTCCCAGATCACACAACCACTTTCAAATCGAAATGTGTTTCATTTGTCCCTTACCCTGACCCTATCCGGAACATGGTGATACAGTTCAGGACTCGATGAGGCAAGTGGGAATGCGGAAAGTGACCTGACCATAAACATAACTGGCATGGACAGGATATTCAACCTTTTCCCATGACTGAGACGGTAACGGGGTGGCAATTGATTGGACATCGTCGTGATGAGATGGGACATGACAAGTTGGGTGGGATTCTAGACTAATATAAGTCTGCATGACCCGAATGGAAAAGTAGCAGACATGGACATTAACCTAAACCTTAACACTGAGCCTACTAGTATAATCCTAACCATAATCAGAACTTGACGGGATACTAACCCTGACTGGTGTGGGATGGTAAATTATGGACCCTAACCCTAACCTTGACCTAACGCTAATCAAAACTGGGATGGCCCAACCCATCGCACCATTTATTTGGTCAATACCGATTGTTTCTTAATAAGGAATATGCGTATACAGTGTAATGGTGAGGTTATTGTCAAATTCGCACTGAACTGTATAGCATACTGAGTCGTACTGACCAATGATATAATTTCTTGTGCCATATAGCGGTAGTTATAGGAACATTAGGCTATGCTGTATTTTAAGCACATTTATATATTGATGTATCTCAAGATATTATCTCGAGATGTGTTTGTCGATACCTCGAGTTGTGTATGTCGAGATCTTGAGAAAATAACTAGAGATTTCATCATACCGGTAATATGTTGAGATCACGATAACGTCGAGATCTCAAAATGCGTATGTCGAAATCTTGAGATTTAGTCGAGATCTCGAGATGTATTTGTAATATGTTGAGATGTCAAGATAATATGTGGAGATAATATCTGGAGGGAAAAAATGTTTGCTCTTTGCCAAGAAAGCTCACTAAAAATTATCAGTCTGTTTTTCAGGACTTTGAAGTTGCATTGAATGACAACTGACTTTGAAGTAGGAATGTGGAAAGCAGCTCGGAGTTTTCGCCAAAATTGACACACACGTATGTAACTTCCACTGTGTTCAGGTTGTTTGGCTGTGTTGATGAGCCGGTCCAAAGCCAGGACAAAATTATGTTGGTAGTTTTTTTCCTAATATTAATTAAGCACACATCGGTGTAACAATATTTCCTGTTTCTTAATCCCCTATTTGTGAAAAACCAAGAAAGCTACAAAGTGATGTAATCCTCTTTGACACCAAACAATGTGGCAAACTGTTGGACACAGAGAATGACACTTGTTTAATGCAAATGCCATGCATGACGCTAACCTACATAGTGTGTCGATTTCTCTTGGGTCTGACTACTTTGTTTAGGGTTGACTTCTCCAGATACCATTGGAAGGACTGTCTATGTATATTTTTAAACTCATATCATGGGGTAGCCTTTATACTGATATTTTTTTTGTGTTTTAATAACCCTCCCCGACACAACCCTGTGTCAGAGTGTGAGGCAGTGTAATTTGGACATCTATTAACCACAATATTGCATTACCTGTACATATCATTGAGATGACTATAGTATACATAAGTTCTAAAGTTAAAATAGGGCATAAACATGGACATGGGGATATCCAGTGGAGCAATCCTGAACACATGAATTTTAAATTGGGGTTCTATAACTTCTATTCCATCTGAAATAACATGGCAAAAGCCATCTGTTGACCATTGCAACAGAAAACATGTATGATATAAATATTGTAACTTTGCTTTGTAAAATTTTATCATCAATATACATTTGCCCATGTATGTTCGACATTGTCCCGTTAATTTTGGGGCAATCCCGGCTTAGAGTTTGTCTGGCAAATATCACATATACACCTATGTGAATGTTTTGTGGTTAGGCCATTCCCATGATATTTCAATGGACACTATATATTGGTATTGTGAATTGTGGTTCCTCCTGTTATAAATGCATGACCCAAAGCAAAAGGCAGAAAGAAATGTATGAGGAATGAATAAATTAATTTAGATCAACCAAATTGATGGCATTGTGGAATAGTGTTAGGGTAAAAATAAAAATGAATTTTACTTTCACTGTAAATTACTGCCAAATTTGTCTAAAATAAAATGCTATTCATTACTATACCGGGTATATGTAAATACTTAAAATCACTGTATTTTTATCATTTTGATTTCCAGAATCTGACTGGGATATCTCACTGATATGACTCTGGGTTTATCCGTAGAGATCATATGGAACACCAGTTCAAAAACATCATTAACATGGGAAATTTTTGATGTTCTGATAGGTCACAGAGAACTTAGTAAAACTAATAACACAGGTAATATATTTCTTAGTTTCTTCGTTCTCCTTAATAATATATTTCACAGTAGGTGAAGGTCTCAGATCTAGATTCCATCATTAGATGATTTGTTTCAGCCAATTTTGCTTTGGATTTTTCCCTGGGCAATCAAATAAATTCTTTAAAGGTCCCCTTTAGAACATAAAAAATTTCCCATGTTTTGAACTGTTGAAATATGATCACCATGGGCACAGCCGAGTAGAGATTCATGGCATGATCTATGTTAGAACTTGCTCACTGTCACGTTAGTGTACCGTTACTTGTGTGCTTTTTTACAAACACAATAATAGGTACTAATTTATATGAAATCTCCGTTTATTACTTTATAATGTCAGCTTTGGATTTTTTTTCTCCAGGAAAAGTTTAAACATTAAACCCATTATTATGGTTCTTTTAGCAGCCCTTTAAATAGACTAACATCTCTATCATATTAGCAGACCTAAACTTCGTCTCTGCCCTCTAATACATAATAATATAATAATGAGTTTTTATATAGCGCTTAACCAATTAATAAATAATTGTTCTAAGACGGTAATGACAATTATTACCCTGATGAGCCTTAACACTCAGTAACAATCTACTGCTGCCCGGGGACAGTGGAAGGTACAGCCACAATGTGGCTAGCATACTAACAAGATCTGTCACTGCTCATAACACATGGGTGGTGCAAAACAGTCACAGTATGAGTGTCCTTGATCAAGGGTCACAACTTGGCATGAAATTTGAAGAGCGTACAATCCAATGATTGCACGCCAATCAATTCGACCAAGCCACTGCTGTGTGAAACTCACATTAGGCCACCGACGGGCTGCAAACTCCTCTAGCTGTGTTGACGGCAAAGACAAGTCTGATGCACTAACCACTTGACACAGAGCTCCATATGGGATGTTTGGTCAATGGTGGTTAATAATTAATGGACAACTCATTATGACAAATGTTTCAATCAATAGATGGCCAATGAATTTGTTCATGTACATTGAAGCACTGAACACTAAAGCAAGCCAGTGTCTTCATAAATCTAATACGTTCATGATGTCCCGATACTTGAATCTTTACTTTAGCATTGACTGGCTATGCTCATAGAGATTACTTTTTAATGTTCTAACCAGGAATTTATAACATTGATAAATAACACAGATAATATATTTCTTAGTTAATACCTTTTCCTTAATGTAATTTACCAAATGTGGATGTCCCAGCTCTAAATAGCAGGATGCTTAAGATTCACACTGTACTACAACTGTCAAGGCAGCGGCTTCAATTGCTATCCCGCATAAATGGTATTGTTAGTTATTTTCTGGTTATTGAAATGCTTTTCAAATCATGCTACATACATGTATGTAAGACAAATTACAGGTCCATTATTTATTAAACAATCCTCTGGTTTACAATGACCAAAACCAATCCAATGGCACGTCAGTAATAGGTCTTTAAGTTGTTATAATACCCACACAAATCACTATCTATATATGTTATGTAATGTTCCCAATCATAGTATTATATGTCTTGCAGCCCTCAAAATTAGGAAAAATATCCCATGACAAATTTAATGCTGTTGCATGTTAGATGCCACATGTTGCCATGGCATTTCCCATGGCATTGCTTATTTCCATGGCAAATTTTGAGTACTGTGTCTTGCTTTAAGTCAGTGTGTGTAAACACATACTGGTACCATGTAAACATACAATCAGACATAATCAATCTATATCATAGCCTCGTTGACTTGTAATTTCTTGGAAGTCATGTGAGCTTCTTCATCTTAGAGTAAGTTAACAAAATTTTACTACTGCCATTAACTTTTATTTGTTCCTACTGAGTCTTGCTAAGAAATGTGTTGACACTGATGTAATACATTTTTAAAGTAATGTATAATAATATTCCCTTCTATCTGTTTCAGACTATCATATGCATACCATTTGAATAGTCAATTTGAAGTTTATTGAGACTGGATTTACTGGTAAGTTCAAGAATTTTTAACAAAAAGGGAGACTGTACCTAAATCCAGCCATTTATGGGGCCATCTCCTACTATATTCAACTGAAAATGTGCAACGAATGAATGAATTTCAGTCAGCGATGAGTGCAAAATAAACTAATGTACTCTATAAACAATGTAAAACAATATGATAATTATAATGAAAATGAGTAAATTGCCTTTTTGCTCATTTTAGTTATAAATATCATATCATTTTACATCATTCCTGGAGTACATTAGTGTATATTACAATCATCGCTGACTCAAATTCATTCTTTTCTTGCATATTTTCAGTTGAATATAGTAGGAGACAGGGACCAGCCAAGAGGGCGACGTGGGTGAAGAAGTCTCCCTATTCTTGCTCACTTCGCCCTAATTTTGCAGCCGGGCGAAGTTTAAGTCACCCTGAAAGTTGACCAACGAAAATCGGCAAAATATTCACCCTAATTTACTGCCAACATTGAACATTGATTGAACCCAGTTATCCATTGACACTGTTGTAGATAACACCATAGTTACTATTAACATCTGTATTAATCTGATTTGGGAGCATTTTCACACCTGAGTGTTGATTGCAGACAGCTGTGAATACGGGTTAGTCTCCGAATGCCAGTCAACTTTAAGTGTGAAAATTAATTAGTGGGATGACCTTCTCGATCTGGATTGACGCAGGTCATTATCCCAGCCCAATCTTTTGCCCAAATGGAAGTTTATGATAATGGTCGAATGAACAATTGGACGTTGAGTTGAGGTTTTTATTCATATCCATTATTTACATAGCTTACTCATTTTATATGTGAAATTATATACAATAATATAATTCTAATCTAATGTCCAGACAAACGACCCATTGCATCGAGAAACTCCATTTTGTCAATTTCTCCTCCTCTATGAACTCGCTTATAGTGGCCGATGCTGTTCTCGATGGCTCTATATTTTCTCTTTCTTGGAGCAACTTTTCCACCACATGCCAATTGAATATATGTTGTACACAGTCCTAGAATCTGACTTGACAATCTGCTTCATTTTCGACATTATGAGTTCTGCGCTGAGTTTGTCGGGATCTGCTTCGTGATTATGCGGCTTTCCTACACTTGTCACTATGTCATCCTTGGTGTTGACTGTACCTGGACACCATCTAACGCAACATGTCCAGTGGATACTGTCACTCTTTCTAGTTTTAATACGATATTTGTGACAATCAAACAGCAGATTCCTCCCTCCTTTTCTGTTCTCGATAAATGAAACATTAACCTGAACATTAGCCATTATTATGAAAGATTATGAGAATATCACTGAGGTTGAAGTAAATTTTTTTTTTTTTTTTTTTATAATTTTTTTATTGGGTTGTTTTGGGGTAGCTAGCCCCGGGATTGTCGAAAGGACCGAAGGGCCCTTTCCTTAATCCCTCATGTTTTTGCTTTTATTAGAAATACGAGGGGGGGGGGGGGAAATGAAAAAAAGATAGCAATTTGGTGATATTTCCTATTTTTTCTTCTTTCTCTTCTTTTTTGGATTAGGCTTCTTTGTTGATGACTGCGGAGATGGAGGAGGAGGACGAGATGTCAGCTCCAAGAGGCGTTCAATTTCTTTGGTTTGTCGTTCAATTTCTTCGGTTTGTCTCCTTTGTTCTTCTTGACGTTTCTTTTGCGTTCCTTTCAGGAACTCCATTTCCCTTTCACAAGCGGCGGCAGATTCTTCCATAGAGCGGGTGGAGTCTGCGCTGTTGTTGTTGTTGTTGGTGCTGGTGGAGCTGGAGGACACCGGGATGTGCTGGTAATCCGGTGTCCGTGGTGTAAAGCTGTCCAGTTCCACGTCGAAACTGGCGGCAGGAACATCAGGGGTGGTATCCGCGTCCCTGTCTCCGCTCGTCTCTGTGCCGACAGCAGGGACCTCCGGCAGATCTACGGAGTCCCTGCTAGCTGGTCTGATGTCACCTGTTTCCATGCAGGCCGGGTCGTCTGGGCGTCTCTCAGACAACTCCGGCCTACCGGCTGTGACACTGGATGGCTGAACCACACGGGGAGGGGTGACCGGCAGATCAACAGTCACCCCCTTCTTTTTCTTCCATTTCGCCCGTCTGGCTGCGTCCCTTCTCCTTCGAGCTGGCGTCTTTTTCTTAGGAGGCTCCTCTTTCATTGTACGGCTGGTCTTGGCGTTCCTGCTCCGGGTAGAAGATCTCTGGATACCAGCATCCTCCGTCCGGAATTCAACACAAAGAGTCAAATAGCCCCTGTTAGACTGGAGATTCCAGCTAACAATGTCCGCAATTTGAGATCTCTGTATTGCAGCTAACCCGGAGTCAGGGATTAGCTCCATTGTCCGTCGCACTAAGCCTAATCCAAAACCGTCTCACTCGCCGGCATCAGCACGAGGGCGGTTGCTTCCAATAAAGGTTACAGACCGCGCAACTCACTCGTACCGACGCTCTGACAACAAGGAACTAATTAAGCCAAATGAAATCTGACTTGTTCGCTCCACTTGCTGCCAGAGGGTTGAAGTAAATTGCCTTTGCATGCATTTATATAGGTCGATTTGAGTTCAGGTTGTTCACTCAAGGTACAAACATGCTTATATCATTCACTCACGGAACTAACATACAATGTACACTAACTACGTACCGGTGATAACTATGAGTTATTGTCAGCGTTAATAAAGCTCACCTGAATAACAAAAACTAGCCCAACATATCACCACAAATCACTAACAGCGGTACTCGTTAGAAGTAATCAATTATTCACACCTCCGTTCACACCTTCCAAAACAATAGCGACTGACATTCGGAGACGACCCAGTGAATACATCGTCAGGTGTCCACAGTGACTTGTGATTTTGAGATTATCACACCTGAAGCTTACAACTCTACACCTTACATCAGATCATCACCCCTTTGTTAAATTATGTAAAGGCCAGAATAACTTTGAAAACAAATTCATTTTTGCAACATATTAATATCTACCCATGTTGGGGACCTTTAATGAGTGAGAACCAAAATTATTATATAAAATGCTACCATTCTCTCACAATTATGTTTGGACATTATTCATAGTTATTAGAGTGATGATTTGAACATAAAGTTTCCACATTTGAACCATTGTTTCATCATTTTAATTTAAATATTACATATCTCCTATTTTCGTTATATAGGTGACTACAGCACTTGCGGGCCGATTTCAAATTTGCCAACACACTTCGCCCTGGAGAACGCCCACTTCGCCCTATTTTTGTTACAGGGAGAAGTCACATCGCCCTGAAAATCAAGTCGAGGCTGGTCCCTGGTAGGAGATAGCCCCATAAATGGCTGGCTTTAGGTAGAGTCTCCCATTAAGGTAGGGTGTGTGACAAGGTAATGAATGATGGTGTTCTTTCACCTGCCTGTAAATATATGCTCATATCTCAATTAAAGTAAATATCTTGCTTAGACCACTGGACGTTCTTAAATATATTGTCTGTATAGAAACCCCTCAGTTTCCATAAACTCATTTTAAATGTTCTGAATTGTAAAAATATGTATTCAGAAAGAGATCTCTCATCTGAGCAGATAAAATTAGTCTTCACATGAATTATTTGTAAATATTTGGACTTATTGAGTCAGGCCTCAGCCTAGGGGTTCAGAACAGGGAGACTTGAAGTCTCCCTCCAGGAAATTTAGGGAGACTTCAGGAAATTTAGGGAGACTTCAGGGAGAAGTGAGGAGACTACCAAAAATTGACAAAATATCGCTTTATTTTATAACATCAATAAAAAATTTAAAAAGATCAAATAAGAAATAATTTTTGTTTTTTGACTTTATCTGAAATTATCTTAATTAATTGTTATTATATATTTTAAATTTTTGGAAATGTTTTGTGTAGCTATCATTTAAGAAAGACAATTATAAAGTTACAGTAGTAGTTAATTTTTAACTAAATAGAAGTAGTATTATTTCCTAGACTGTAGCTTGGAAGATACGTTTGTACAGTCTGAATCATGATGCATGTAACTTTGTAAGTTTAATTTGGTCACGACTGTAATGTGGGTGTCTGCTAAAATAAACAATAAGGACTAACTAACAAAGGAGTTGCAAAAGCTTTTAGTTTTATTGCTAAAGCTTTTATTAATTAATGGCCTCCCTTAATTAATGCCAACATCACTGGTATAATCCGATTAAAGCAATAAACTTGACATTTATTTACGGAAGTGGTCTCTTAAAAAAATGCGATGCGGTCTCTTCAAAAAGTGCGATGCGTTACCGAAACGAACTACCGAAGCGCCTGGTAGATACTCTGATAATGTCGTAATTGTTTTATATCTGAAAAGCGGGACGGCGGTCTTTTAAGTTAATTAAAACATTTATTTGTGACACTCACGATGGTCAGTAACAACACAGATGCGAACATCTCATCGTGTTTTCAGTGTGTCAAAACATTCGTGATTAACATTCATTGCCGCAAAGGGAACAAAGGCGACTGAATAACAACACAAAACAATAGGTTATTTTTTATTTTAAACACTTGGGTCTTTGTCTCTGCATCGTCTGTTTCTTTTTGGGATGGCCGCCACAATTCATCTATATACGGACATGTCTGGGAAAAAACTAGAAACAAAATTAAGAAAAAGAAAAAAAAATTCCCCCTAAAATTGAAGGCGACTTCGATTTCGCCTTAAAGCGACGATAGGGCGACAGTAAGGCGACAATCTCGCCCGAGTCGCCTTGTGAGCTGAGGCCTGTATTGAGTTCTCAAACTGCTCGAAGTCCGATAACCTTATCAAAGTCTCATTTAACCCTTTCATCGCAGGTTTAGCATTAAAGATCCTGTGCCAGTCCATTCTCTTAATATGTGCTAGTCTCCAAAATTTGGTCAAATCTTAAATTTATGTATTTTCAGTTATGTACAAAAAAAAAATTCAAATTCACAACATCATCAAATGTCATGTCCATTTTGTCGGCCTTACTTTCCTGATTCCAGAACAGAAAACTATTCGCAGATCCGTTGAATATATTTTGAGTTGTGTGCCTTCAAATATTTGAGTTTACTTGATTTTGGAGCTTCAATTTCTCAGAATGGGCCAAATTCCATATTTTATGGTCAATTATTTAAAAGACTAGAGAAAAAAGAAGTGAATTTTCACTGTTTATGTAATTTCCTCACTAGGTAAAACACAAAACATTAATTTAAGCATCTATGATTAAGAAGAAAAAAGTATTCTCAAACAAATTGTGCTTTCCATTGTATAGAGTTAACCAAATTTGCATCTGACACCTCAAATATTCGCGTGATGAAATACAATATTTCAGTTCATGTAACTCCATAAATTGATATCCATATGCCCTGCTTTTCTTATAACCTTTTCAATTTACTAGATTGAACAAATTGTAAAGGAATTAACATAAATATGTTGAAGAAAATCAACTTATGGCCCTATGAACCCTTAGTCTTAACTTGTTTTCCAAAAATGCCGCATTTTTGTCCATTGTAAAAGATTTTGGTGCATAAATATAAAAAAACAATGGGTGTTTAATGTGTAAAATAGGGCCCTGCGAATCGGAAATTTGGAAACCAAATCGAATCGAATCGGGTGTCCAAGTACTGGACATAGAAAATATATAGCTGACCATCGAATCTCATTCTAATTATTTCTAATTATTTGTTATACATTTTCGAATATGAAACAAGGAACCAAGTTCACAGCCAAATGTTTGGTGACTGACGTCATTCTCAACTTTATGTTTGAACGAAAATCTAGATAAGATATCACTTAGTATAATACATGACATGTGCATCATCTAAGCAGTAAGCACATACCTTGACACCAACTATAAAATGAATAATTACAACTGAATATACACTATTCAACTACTCTACATATATATATACACTAGCCGATGAGCCCGACGTTGTCCGGGCTATTCAAAAACCAAATTTCAAGTCGATAGCTCTACCCAGCCCGACGTTGTCCGGGCTATTCAAAAACCAAATTTCAAGTCGATGAGCCCGACGTTGTCCGGGCTATTTAAAAACCAAATTTCAAGTCGATAGATCCACCCGTTTCCGAGATCTGGTCTGCGCATGCACGAAGCTGGCGTCGCACGGGGTCGGCGACCCGATAAAATTCGTATCCGGGGCAAGATACATTCACATAGCAAATTTCAAGTCGATAGCTCCACCCGTTTCCGAGATCTGGTCTGCGCATGCGCGAAGCTTGCGTCGCACGGGCTCGGCGACCCGATAAAATTCGTATCCGGGGCAAGATACATTCACACACCAAATTTCAAGTCGATAGCTCCACCCGTTTCCGATATCTCGTCTGCGCATGCGCGAAGCTGGCGTCGCACGGGCTCGGCGACCCGATAAAATTCGTATTCGGGGCAAGATACATTCACATACCAAATTTCAAGTCGATAGCTCCACCCGTTTCTGAGATCTCGTCTGCGCATGCGTCGCACGGGCTCGCCAATACGACAACGACCACCGCCTGGTCAAACTGCACACACGTACCAAGTTTCGTCCCGATCGGTCGAGAATCGTAGATTTGTATTAATGACAAACAGACAGACAGACAGAGGTCTTCAAAATATATATGAGACTAGCCGATGAGCCCGACGTTGTCCGGGCTATTCAAAAACCAAATTTCAAGTCGATAGCTCTACCCAGCCCGACGTTGTCCGGGCTATTCAAAAACCAAATTTCAAGTCGATAGCTCCACCCGTTTCCGAGATCTGGTCTGCGCATGCGCGAAGCTGATCGAGCCCGACGTTGTCCGGGCTATTCAAAAACCAAATTTCAAGTTGATGAGCCCGACGTTGTCCGGGCTATTCAAAAACCAAATTTCAAGTCGATAGCTCCACCCGTTTCCGAGATCTGGTCTGCGCATGCGCGAAGCGGGGTCGGCGACCCGATAAAATTCGTATCCGGGGCAAGATACATTCACATAGCAAATTTCAAGTCGATAGCTCCACCTGTTTCCGAGATCTGGTCTGCGCATGCGCGAAGCTTGCGTCGCACGGGTTTGGCGACCCGATAAAATTCGTATCCGGGGCAAGATACATTCACACACCAAATTTCAAGTCGATAGCTCCACCCGTTTCCAATATCTCGTCTGCGCATGCGCGAAGCTGGCGTCGCACGGGCTTGGCGACCCGATAAAATTTGTATTCGGGGCAAGATACATTCACATACCAAATTTCAAGTCGATAGCTCCACCCGTTTCCGAGATCTCGTCTGCGCATGCGCTGCACGGGCGTCGCACGGGCTCGCCAATACGACAATGACCACCGCCTTGGCAAACTGCACACACGTACCAAGTTTCGTCCCGATCGGTCGAGAATCGTAGATTTGTATTAATGACAAACAGACAGACAGACAGACAGAGGTCTTCAAAATATATATGAGATGTAACAGTGCTTGTTAATGTGATAGTCACCAATGACTGCTAGATGACTATATTCCAAAGATTTCAGGACTGATGTATGCTGTATCATAAACAATGGCATGCACATTGATGCGCAAGGCCCACCGCATCAGAACCCGGATGTCTACTTGTAATAATGCATTCCATTTGATGGAGGTAACTCTATGCAATAATCATGTACATTTTATCCCTGAATTTAATAAAAGGTGGCATTACATGGCTTGCTTGTCGATCAGAATGCATTTATGTGAGGGACCATCGTAACATGTTAATATATTGTAGGTGGATCGTTGAATATTAACAGTGTGGGGGGGGGGGGGGTTTAAATGTATCAATATGCAACTAGTATAGTTATGACACAAAACACTCTTAATTGGGAAGGTCTTGACTTTTGATCTGTATATCCTGATTATAGGTACTTAAAAGTTATACACTATATTTTACACACAAATTTTCCAAGGACCACCAGTGTTACTTGTTCCAGCCCTTGAAATTGGCCATGGCAATAAGCAATGTCATGGGAAAAAGCCGTGGCAACATTTGGAATCTAACATGCCACAGCATTGAATTTGCCGTGGGACATTTTTTCTAATTTCAAGGGCTGCATGTACTGACCTCCACGAAAGTACGACGGACTGCCATTTGGACGTAATCCCATAACTATTTTAGCCTAAACTCTAATATAGAGGGTGATGATAGGGTGCAAATTTAATTTCAGACATTATGACTTCTCCCTGATAGCAGTCCACTTCTCCCTAATTATCAAATAGGGAGAAGTGACTTCTCTGAATTTGAAACTTCTTGGTTGGTCTCGTTCGGGATTCAGGTGGAAATGACACTTGAGACAATTTTATTTTCAACCAATTGAGGCGAAATGGTGAAGTTGGGGAGCAACGCATCACCAAAAAATTACATCTTTGTAAACAAGTACAAGTTGAAGGGTCTCGGTGACTCAGTCGGTTAGGTACAACTCAAGGCCGTCTCGCCCTCCAGCACTGGCGATGAGGGTTTAAATGTACATGTTTCCATGATCTACTTTGTAACTTAAAATCTATATCTGGTGGAGTTGCCAGTTACACGCCAATGGCCAGTGGTTTGCCGCTCAAGGTCGACGAGTTTATCAGCCATTGAAATCACTGTCAGATTAGCCGTAAGTGTGCAGATTGCCTCCACCACTAACATTTGCAATGTTGTGATATAGCCTTAGTTGCTGGAAGTGGTATTAAACCCAAATCAATCAAGTACAAGTTGAATGTGTCTAGCTTGAATTGACTGAAGCATTTTAATATGTGGTGGGATTACTGTAATGATCCATGCACGGGGTAGGAACTGCTCCGCGAGGCTGATACCTCTTCCGATCTTCGGTCCAGTTCTTATCCGATCTGGTCAATGTCACTGGGGATTTTCCCATGGTAAATAATGCAAGTTTTACACAACAGAGATATATATGCAGTTCATTTGTTGTATATACCTTGCCAGCTACCTCAACTATCAAGACATACTAGTTGGAAATTGTTAAGTAAATGTGGAATAGTAGAATTTATCCATTTTAAGAAATGTTCCAGTTCACTAGTGATGGGTCCCAGTTCACCATTGATAAGATCCGTTCACTACCCGAACATCTATGCAACAGACTTTTGGTCAAATAAGTGTGCACATGTGTATGTTTGAACTAAAACTTCACACTGGACTCACTTTTTTAAAAATTTAATCGCTAATGGTTATTGCGATGTAAAGGACGTCTGTTTTGGACCAAGTACAAAGAACTCGCAAGAGAACTGGACACTGATCGATAGTGAACTGGACCGAAAATTACAAGAGGAACTTTTCTCATGGAGCAGTTCCTACCCCGTGCCATGGCTGCATCTATTGCTTAGTTTATACATTTGTTGCAGTGACGACTTTTGTGAATTATCAGGACATTCTGATCTTAATGAAGTGGAATGCAACCCCCACTACCAGTGAGATCAGTGTATTAACTGTCATGTGGACTGTTTTTATGGAGATGTAACCGTGAGGTAAGTGGTCATAACTCGTGTAAAACCCGAAGGTTTTTACATACAAGTTATGACCACTTACCTCACGGTTACATCTCCATAAAAACAGTCCACATGACAGTTAATCCTTATATTTATATACATTTAGCGAAAAAGCCACTTTTGTAAATGTATTTAAATCGAAAAGTTTATCGTGACAAAACCAGCCCAATATATCCCATAGCACCCTTGGCAAAAGTTAACAGGAACAATTTCTCTTTATATTGAAACCTGATGATTTATTAAGTCAATCCTGCGCGAGTCCAAATGCGCCCAAAACATTACGCGTTCGTCTTTCCAAAACCTATGACGCGTCGATGTAATTATGAGGCTGCAGTTATGAGCTGTTGCGCGTTCACCGAGAAATAATTGAAACTAGCCACGTGGGCGCCGACCAATCATAATGCTGGATTTAGTGATAATCACACTTAGTATGTAAATATATTCAGATAACACTGTCTCATATGATCTATAAATAGACTGCCAAGTACTTAATTCATTATAATCTCAGTAAGAGTTATGTAAATTAACATGACTCTGGGATTCCAGGAGTTGAATGTCACAAGGGAATTACAGCTAAAATCATTCGGCAAACCTCACAAGTCTCCATCCCATATATACTGTCATAGGTCAAGGAGTTCAGCATGATACATGTACAATTCAAATGGCAGATTTCAGTGCAACATGGAGATCGATGAAGTTTGATGATTACGAAAGTTCGAAAGCACATTTTAAAGAGTTACTCCCAATTCCACCACTCATCGCATTCAATGAATCCCATCCATCAGTATTTATGAGGACAATGAGATGCATGCATATTCTGCAGAAGACAAATTAATATGGCTAGGTAATATACAATCCATTGCGTTCAGTTATTAATTTTTTATTTTTTTTTGGTTTGTTACAGTTACCAATTTAAGTGTTTCCTGAACTGTTCTACCTCTTCACTGTTGATATACTCGATCTAACAATTCGATTCAAGATTCGATGTGATTTTGAATCTATTGGTTAAAAATTAAAATACCCGATTCGCAGGGCACTAGGCAATGAAGACAGACTTTCATGGGTCAGAATAGACTACCTAGTTGAAGCATTTTTGGATCAACTTGACAAAGTCAAGTTTGAGCTATTGCCATGGGTTGGCATCCGTCATCTGTGAGTCCATCCATGATTCATCTACAATTTCCTGTAGCACAGTCTACAAGTCGCATATCTCATCCAATCCTTTTGGAACTTCATATAGATCTTTGAGGTGGCCTCTAAATGGGAGCCATTGATCTTTTCAGAAAGTTGTTGAAAAACATGGCCACCAGCAGCCATCTTTGATTTCAAATTTGAATATATCGGCACACCCTGCAGCCCACATTTTTTGGAGGACTGTTTTAAAAACTTACAGGCATGTTTAGGATCACCTCTAGATGGGAGCTATATATTTTGAATGATTTTCTGTGAAAAACATGGCCATTGGCAGCCATCTTGGATTTTATTCTTCCCATGACTAAATCCTTTGGCATACCCTACAGGCCACATCATTCATTCTATCACCACTAAATTTCATATGGAACTTTGGGGTGACCTCTGGATGGGAGCCATAATTTTTTTCAAAATATGTTAAAAAACATGGCCTCCTCCAACAGCCATCTTGGATCTTGAATTTTAATCCATCAGCACATCCTGCTGCCCGAATTTATTGTTTTGAATATAGGCCAAAAAAAAAAAGGTTTTGGTTCTCAGGCCCTGCCGCATTGAATAAAAAGGGCAGCATTAGGCCTTTTTATTGCAATGCCTGATGTTATGACAAAAAAAACTTACGAAAAAATTAATTTGAAAAGTAGATTTGAAGTAGATGACTACAATTAAGAAAATGATTAGCTGATCCTCATGCTCTTCTTACAATTAGTCATTGTGAACAACTTACACTAATCGTAACTTTATACAATTGAAAGGCACAGGACTAAATTCAGGATCACATATTAGAATGGGGAGGTATCAGTTTTTAGACAACAATAACAGTAGTTAATGTCAGGGGCATTATATAATGCTAGGTTATCCCAGTCATACACTGGTAGTACAATGTAATTTTTATATAAGACTAAATGAGTTTATATGCATAACAGTTCCCTCTACATTTCTGGTTATTACTAGACAGAGGAAGGTATCTTTGTCCATGCTTACTATGCGCAGAAAAAAAATAAAAAATAAAAATAAAACCCTCCCTCATTGATTTGAAAATAAAATTGCCCGAGAACCAAAACACTTTCTATTTTTTTGGCCTTACAAACATGTTCAGGATCAGCTCTAGATGGGAGCTCTCAAATTTGAATGAATAGGCACAGTTTGCCATATAAGGTGATGTCAAGGTCGGTTAAAATGGCGATGGTGAGTAAACAAACCAACTTAACATGGATTCGTTCAATGATCATTATGATGTTTTCTCACGATTTTCAGCCATATAATGCAATGCAAAGCAAAGACAAGATTGCAGACGGAGAGGGGTTGCTGAAGGGAGTTACGATGCTGTGTACTCAAGATGACGACGAATAAACATGTAAACAAGTGGATGAATAATGGTATATTGTTCATATTAAAAACATCATGTTCACTACTCTCGAACACTAAACTCCTAATTATGATAGCACTGTCATAATATATATAATGTTCCTAATGGTATATAGCCTTACTACGTCCCTAATGGTGAATAGTCAATGTTTGTGTTTGGATATATATGTACCGGTATATATATATATAATTTTCTGAATATAACTTGGTAACTAAAACATCAATCGAAATTCACCCACAATCTTCATTTTAAAAATTATTTCATTCATAATATGTAACCTCTGATGTACCGAGGGACTCACTTGGTTTAGCTGCAAGTATCCTTGTAAGCTACATGGTTCGAATCCATGGGGTTCCAATTGACGAGGTTTTATGCATATTATAGAAATAATTTTCTAGATATGTGTGTTACATGTATATACATGTAATTGGATTTTGTGTCAAAAACTGTTATTAATTAAATTAAATTAAAATTTGGCCAATCGGTAAAAGCTGATGTTCAACTAATAGGTAAGATTTAATATGTGATGGGCTATTATTGGCTGATTCCGATTATCAAAACATCACTACTAACTTCCTTATTTTCCACAGGAAAATATCCATAATGTCAATGACCCAGCCAATGACTTCAATTGGCAGTGAAGAGGTTAATAACGGTTGCAACATTTATGGCTCAAAAGGAGAATGTAAGTATTATCCAGGAATGTTTTTTGAAGTGATAAAACTATGAGATAGTGAAAGGCAAAGGGATTTCAATGATCGTGAGTCAATGTTCACACAATGCAATGGATCGTTGATGTTCTGCAGCTGTCATTTCTAAGAAGAAAACAGGCCATAAGATCGATTAAAGACATTAGAAAATCCAGAAATATTAGGTTATTATTAGATGGAAAAAAAAAACAGATGAGAAAAAACAAAAACAGGCATGTAAAATTCAACTGATATTTAATAGTGATAATTTCAGACAGGCTGATCATGCTATTACAGAAAACACAATATCGGAACTAGTACTATTGTGAACACTTCCTCAAATCATTGATAAAAAAGTAAATGTTCCTCCATTGGTCACTGTCTATAATTTGTATGTAAGAACAGCAGTTGCGTGCGTCCAAGTTGCATGTAAAATTTGTCAAAATGACAATGCTACCTGTATATTCACAATTAATCACCAACGCAAATTTTTTATATCAATTTAACACTGAGAAATATGATGAATGAATATTTAAAATGACTGCTTCAACTTTTGGAGCATTTTGTATCATTCTCTTGAATAATACAGTAATAAATTAATTCCATGTTCATTAACTGGTCTATACGCTGTTGTGTGACAAACCCGCTTTCGAGCAGGCAACAAATCACGAGCAGCCGCAGTGTAACCTCTTGTTTAAATTGTACTTCATGTTACTATTGTTAATTGCATATCAAAAGAAGTTTCAACTGATTTTAATTTTAAATTAAATTTCAGAGTTCCATTGATGATTACAAGTATGAAAAGATGACACCACTAAGGCAGCCTTCGATATATGACTGAAGAGAGCATGATAAATATTGAATACACCGCTCATAGCAAGGGAATGCAGACAGTGAATGTAAACTTTGGATGTAAACACCCCAAAATAAGTAAGTTCCCCCAGCATATTACACTGTATCTCAAGAATCATGGCGGCCATTGTGTCACATTCCATAATCCATTGAAAGATCCATAAATGAGTTGATTATGGCTCAGAAAATACCCAATTAAAAGTTAGCCCATATGTTTATCAGAGGGGGCTTATGTAAGCACCCCTTTATATACACATTCCAAATATTTTGAGTGGGCAACAAATCCGGTGTCTCACTCAAATGTGGGCAACAATTGTATAGTTTGCATTCGCCCTTTTGTTTCATTAAAAATTGGGTCCTGTTCGACCCAGGTTTTGTGTTTACACAATAGTAGTAAGCGAGCAGCCGTGATGTGGTGTAACATCTTGTTTAAATTGTACTTCATGTTTATTATACCGTTACTCTCAAAGAGAATGTGGGGTATACTGGATTCATTCCATCCTTCACAACGTCCGGATATCTATCCCTCTTTTTTTCCTTCTGTCCGGGCAGATGTCTTCACCACCGTTTGACGAATCTCAATGAAATTTGGTATGGATGTTCACTACTATGAGGGCAATCAATTGAGTGTTCAATCATATTTTTTCAGTTTTCTGTTCTGGTCATCATTTATAAATTTGGAAGTGTTGGTTTTTTGTCTGTATCGCCACCACCATAGCACCAGTTGACAGATATCAATGGAATTTGGTATGGATGTTCACTATTATGATGGCAGTCTGTTGAGTGTTCAATCGTTTTGTTCATGTTTTCCATTCTACAGTTATTTATCTGTGTTTATTTGAAAATGTTAGGGGGTTATTCCCGTTCAAGCAGATATCTCACCCATACTTTGTCAGTTCGAATTTGCCACCATGGTGGTATGCCAACACCACCGGTGCAGTCTCTTGTTAATTGCATATAAAGATCAGGTTCAACTGATTTTAATTTTAAATTTTAATTTATGCTCTTTCAGAGTTCCGGTGATGACTACAAGTGCGAAAAGATGGCACCCATGGAAACGCCACCACTAAGGCAGGCTTCAATTTATGATGGAAGAGAACAAGAAAATTTTTGAAGGCATGGTCATAGCAAGGGAATGCAAAGAGTGGTGAGTGCAACTTGGTAAGAGGTCAAATTGGTTATTAACACCCCAAAATAAGTAAGTTCCCCTAACACTGTATGAAGTATCCTGAGGTTGATTTTCAGGAAATTCTACATGTATATTCCGTATCTTGGCACTGCTGTCGACCAAGTATGTGCATGCTTGAGTGATCACTGTATGTGTGGAGATAGCGCTCAATTCATGTCACCAAATTGTTAAGAACTGGCCTCAACAGTGAATTTTCTTAAAATGGAAATTTGAAGTAATCTGAAGAGAAAAATTAGTATCCTTTATAACCAATGTATGTTATAATATTATAATAACATGTGTTTACCCTCACAATATGAGAGATATGTTCGAATTATGTCAACTTTTTTTTTTAAATTGTAATAACGGTCTGCGGGAAAATATATCAAACATTTTTCATTTTGTATTTAAGTTTTTGGCAGCCATTCGCAAAACTATTTTTGTTAGAATAAATCAACATAAAGCTAGCGGTACTTAATGTCTGAAAAGATGAAACAATATTGAGTATTTATGTCTGCCAGATTATTGAAAGCGTTGAATAATATTTGTTTTATGTTGTTTTGGTCCTTTACCCGAGAAAAAAAATAGTCCTGCAAAATGGCTGCCAAAAAACTAAAATATACTGTGAAAAATATTTGATTTATTTACTCGCAGACATTTATGATTTCAGATAGACTGAGCGCATACCCTAATTGAGTTCATGGTCTAGATAATGCAATGTGGTTTTTTTTATATTCCCAGTACAACTCGATAGACCTACATGAAAAAAAATTCATTTGACTTTTTTAAACCACTTTTTTATATAATTCATATTGTGAGGGTATATTGTGAGTTGTTATATAGAGGATATCCACACTTTTTCAGTGGATATGGGTTATATCTCATAAGTGATGACAAAACATTGAATTTCCACGAGTGGCTTTAGCCACGAGTGGAAATTCAAATGTTTTGTCATCACGAATGAGATTTAACCCATATCCACTGAAAAAGTGTGGATATTCTGTTTATTATATCCTTTAGTTACTTGCCTGTGGCCCCCCAATGAATGTCAATACATCAGAAATTTCAAGCTGACACATTACGTCCAAAACAATAGTCCCATATTAAAACACTCAAAAAGTATATATTTTGTATTTATTATATACTTTCGTTACTTGCCGATGGCCCCCAATGAATGTCAGTACATGATGTGTTCCGAAATCATTCACTATGAAGTATAACCTGACTACACACACGATGATCCATACGGCGCAATAATACCAGTGAGATATCGATATCTCACTAGTGGGATATAACTTATATCTCACTGCTAAAACCTTATAATTCATGGGCAAGTATATAATAAAATACTGTATCACACATTGCTTATAATGCATAATGATTTTTCCCTTCAAATTGATTGGAATATAGTGGGTTTTTTTAATTCACGAATGGCGCCTCCTTAAGATTGTAGATAACTTATTTAAAGGCTCAAGTCATGTGACGAGTAGCTTAGTTCTGCATTACTTGGAGCAACGTGCCCCCATTGTAACAAGTAGATACTGGATACAATACTACCAAGTGTCTCTGCCAGACTTTTGCAGTAGATGAGGAATGTTTATTGTCATTATCCTTTTGTAGACATTATCTGCATTCAGTTAGTGTTCATTCAACCATGTATCTAGTCACTATATCATTACTTATAAGTAGTGATGAGCCGATGATCGGATATGACAATCGGAATCGGCCGCTTATGGCCCGTCGGATGACAATCGGCACTTCGGTTTCAACATCGGCATTGCCAATTACCTAAATAATAATCAGGTGCTTATTTTTCTTCAATAAATTGTGTCAAATATGACGTTGTTTTATTGAATAAATGACCAGTAAACATAAGGAAAGTGTTACCAAACACAAACTTTGATATAAACCGAAAGTACATATCACGTGACACTTAATTACGCAGTTGACTGCACTATTTACACGCTTATCCATCTTAAGAATATATCAAGTAACAGTTGTTATATATCGAATGAATTGAAATGATTATGTAAAATAGCTGGGCGAGACCCATTATATATGGTCTAGTGTGTTTACAACATCCTCATTGTTCACAATTAAGAACTACTATTCAACGTATTAATGACCGCTATTGACAAGTATTCACACTGATATCAGGTCAGCCAGTGACCTCAAGTGGGCCACACACGAAGCGATGAGAGCCATAATTTTTTACAAAATATGTAAAAAAACATAGCCTCCAGCAGCCATCTTGAATTTAGAATTTTAATCCATCGGCACATCCTATTGCCCGAATTTATTGGGCTATTGTTATGAAAATTTACAAACATGTTCAGGATGACCTCTAGATGGGAGCTCTCAAATTTTAATGAATACATATAGACACATTTTGCCATATAAGGTGATGTCAAGGTCGTCAAAATGGCGATGGTGACCAAACAAACCAATGTAACATGGACACATTCAATGATCATGACGATGTTTTATCACAATTTTCAGTTGTATAATGCAATGCAAAGAAAAGACAAGATTGCAGATGGAGACGGGTTGACTGAAGGGAGTTACGATGCTGTGTACTCAAGATGACGACGAATAAAAATAAAAACGAGTGGATGAATAATGGTATATTGTTTGTATTATAACTAATTTCATTGAAGATTTCATCATGTTCATTACTGTCGAACACTAAACTGCTAATTGTCCCCCGAAAAATTTATTTTTGGGGGACTATAGAAACGGGGTCCGTCCGTCACACTTTTGAGTACCTTCATGGTGTAATCATCTCCTCCTACAGATTTCATCCCAGAGATTTGAAACTTCAGAATATTGTTGCCCATATATCGAAGATGTGCAACATGTATACAGATGACGGAAAAATTATTTTTTGACGGAGTTATTAACCCTTTTCGACTTAGAATATTTCAACATTTTTTATAATTTTCTGTATGAGGGTACCTTCATGGTGTTATCAACTCCTCCTACAGTTTTCATCCTAGAGATTTGTAACTTCAGAATATTGTTGCCCATATATTGAAGATGTGCAACATGTATAAAGATGACGGAATTTTTTTTTTTTTGACGGAGTTATTAACCCTTTTTGACTTAGAAAATTTCAACATTTTTTATAATTTTCTGTATGAGGGTACCTTCGTGGTGTAATCAACTCCTCCTACAGTTTTGATTGTAGATATTTGAAACTTCAGTGTATTGTTACCCACATATTGGAGATGTGCAACATGTATATAGATGACGGAATTTTTTTTTTTTACGGAGTTATTAACCCTTTTCAACTTAGAAAATTTCAACAATTTTTTTTATATTTATTCAACAAAGCGGCATTGACTTGCCACTTTTTCGGGGGACACTGTGGTCTGCTGACCTTTTATTATGATAGCACAGAATATAACTAAAACATCAAACGAAATTCACCCACAATCTTCAATTTCAAAATTATTTTAGTCATAGCATGTAACCTCTTATGTACCCAGGGACTCACTTGGTTTAGCTGCAAGTATACTTGTAAGCTACATGGTTCGATTCCATTGGGTTCCAACTGACGAGGTTTTATGCATATTATATAAATAATTTGTTAGATGTGTGTTATATAATTGGATTTTGTGTCAATAAGACCAAATGAAAAAAGATATTTGATTCTCAGGCAATTGTTTTGGAAAATAAATGGGGGCGCGAGGGTTTTATTTTTATGTTTTATTTTTTTATGCCCACAGACTGGCATAATAAGCGTGGGTTATTATACCTTCCCAAGTCCAGAAATTGTAAGGAGCACTTTGTAATGAATATAAACTAATATAATCTGATATAAAGAATGATAAATTATGACATTGTACTACCCGTACATCATATAGGGATTACCTTGACTGATATATAATATCGATATGATTTTTAATATCGGCACAATCATTTTTAACACCAGATATCAGATTCATATAAAAATATGGTGCGTAAATACAGTCAAAACAAAGATAAAGTGATCTTCCAAACTATCATAGAAAGTCTTGGTTCACTTATTCCACTGACTAATTAGACTATATGTACCGCAATGGATGATCGACAATAAAACTTTTAAAAACATGGCCAATATACACTGATTGTCAAACTGAATTTTTGTTGCATTCCATGTTTGCATTCTCAATTTTTTTTTTTTTCAATATCAAACTTCCTGCTGACCGCAGATCGAAATGTTCAACAAATTTTACCAATAAACTAGGGGGTTTGGACAGCCTGTGGTGACAATGTACCTGATAGTTATCATTGCCAACGGTCTTTTGTTGGAAACCAACACATACACTGTTGTATTTAGCTCCTATTTGATATTTGAAACATAAATAATTTCCATGGTACAGTTTCCTATTTTCATGTTGCGTGGTTTACAACTACGATGAGATCCAAATTGTAATAAAATGGTCCAATGCAAAAAAAAATATTTCCGATGCGGCTATGCCTGAGAATCAACACTTTTTGCCTAACAGTCATTAATTAAATTATATTAAACTCACAGAAAGCATATCAAATAATATATGATATAATATTCTTTCTGTTTATAGCCGTTTTAGCGGAGTTGACTATACCAATCGCCTAGGCTGCCCGTATCCTTAAGATTGCTGTTATTGATATCATGCATCCCTGAATTGACGCATCGGTGTTCCACAATTTTCTAAGCCATGGATCAATTTGAGTTAGTTTTTTTCTTTTTTATATGCTATTTATGAATGTGTTCCAAAATGTTTTTTAAACTGTTTTGGGTTTTCTCTTTTCTGAAATGGAAAGATCTTGGAAGGTTCAATTACCACCAATAACGGCTTGTTTTCAGAAAAGTTTTGTGAAGTAGATATATTGCAGAAATGAGTGAAGAATGTATATCGGATATAGCAATAGTTTGGAGTTGGCTATGTGTTGGAAAATTGTTTGGAAAATATCATGATTAGGATAGCCTGTAGATTGAAGCTATTTCAAAATTTTCAAATTACTCATTGGTACACCCTACAGGCCACATCCCTCATCTGAATATCACCAGAAATCATGTATATTCAAGGTTCTCCTGTGCTGCCCATTTCCCTAATAATTACTTGCTTCGTGATTTGCTGCCAGATGAACATCTTTGGATATTAAAGACATATTATGGACTTGTTCGGGTGCGTGGAATTTATAAGTTAGTACTCAGGCAGAATGTCAATATGGGGAATGTAGCAATCTACTAACATCGCCAAAATTTCGAAGATATCAACCATACCACTCCATAGAAAACATCGTCGGAACTGCGCCCAATTGTAAATATTTACATCTCGATCCGGGACGCAAATATCGGCGATAATCTAACACAAATGATTTCACCATCGAGAGCCATTGCATTTAATTAATATATAAGAATGACAATCTGTATCGTCAATTTGGATTGATGATATTAGTAACAAATTACTACTTTGAGGAAGATTATTCTCAATTTCTATTTGATCACCCAACCGGAGTATTTCACATAACTTTAAGGCAAATGATATTATGCATATTAAGTGGTTATGAGGTAACTCTTCCAATTTTGTCTCATTAATTATCTGTTAAAGATACGGTCTTGGGTACTGCTGTTAAAATATTCACATCCTTTAAAACTGCCATAAACAGAAAGAATATTAAAATGTAGACAGATCTTGTTCATATGCCAATCATAAATAATGTGTAAATAGCATGTTATTGTAGTTTGTATGCTTTGTTATGTAAACAAACAGTATGCAAATAGTGTGCGATAAGCAAGACATTCAACATCAGGTAGACCCCACTATTTGAACTTGGTTAAAACTGCCACCATGTTGCTTAAAACTTACTGGTATAGCCCCTGCTAATCCTTGCCACTCAAAATTTTGGTGTTGAATGGGTCACCGTGAACCAATCTGTCAAAAATATTGCTGTGGTGTTCAGTGTTTTGCTTATCGCACATCCTGTATGTGCTGTATATAAACAAACGATCAGCTCACACAAAGTGTGTTTTGTTGATAGTATCGCATTTATACTATCATTATAATATATTTTGGTATATTCTTGAGGAAATGTTCATAATTTTATTTCTAAATGTAACCTAAAACCTGTCTGTGCATTTAATACTGAAAGTTCAATAAAAATCTAATAACAAAAACCTCAATGAACAATTTCATTTTGTATATGCGCCCTATCACCCTTAAGGCTTAATCGTCCTCTGAGTTGAATGCCAGCTGGCAAGATGTAACATAATCTCAACACGAGTGGCTTTATACACTTCTTCTGCAGCTAATTGACCTTATTTGAATGGCTTACAGCCAAATGATACCCGAGTCAAATGATACCATAAAAAGTTATATCCTAATTGGTCAAATGGTACCCAAGATGGTCAAGTCTTTTGATACCTTTTTGAGTCAAATGGTACCTTTATCAAAAACGTTGATTTACATACATTTGATCTCAAAATGACCTGCATCAAATGACTCGGCCATTTTGGGTATAATTTGACCAATTAGCGTATCTCTTTGCAAACAAAAATATGTTACTCATAGTTTTTAGCTCACCTGAGACAAAGTCTCTGGTGGAGCTATAGTCATCACTCCTCGTCCGTCCATCCATCCGTCTGTCCGTCAAGAATTGTCTTCTTCTCCAGAACTATTATACCGAATGGGTTCATATTTGATGTGGATGTTCCCTAGGTGACTCACATTCAGATTTGTTCAAATGGGGTCACCAGGTCAATTAGTTGCAAAACCAGGGCCATAACTATATTCCTCTATGGTAATTCTTATAACAACTTCTTGTCTAGAACCATTGGGCCGTTTTAGCTTAAATTTGGTATGGAAGGTCCTTGAATGACTGTGGTTCAGATTTGTTCAAATGGGGTCAAATAGGGGTGGCGCCAGAGACATAACTCCGAAAAAAAATAATTCAGATTTAACTCCTTGATTAATTTAACATAAATTTATTTTTTATTTTTTATGTTTGCCCATACCATAGTATGGTAAACATAGTGTCGATGTCCGGATTGACCACTCATCATTAGTCCGTCCGTCTGTCTGTCCATAGACACTTTACGCATAACTCAAATATTTTCTATCTGATCGGAACCAAATTTTGTATATCAATTTCTCAGCACAAAAGACAGATCGAGTTCGATTATGGGTTTGAGCCGACTATTTTAACTGAGTTATGGCCCTTTTTCGAAAACATATTCACTCTTAAAAAAAAAAATTTGATTGAATTCCTTGCTCAATTTAACAAAAAATAAAATATAAATAAATACAAAAAAAATATATATATATTAATTTTTTTAAATAATTTAAAAAACAGTTTTTTTTTAAATTAGCAAAATTTGAAAAACTAACACCATTATAACTCTGCCAGTACCCCGAGTCACCACACCAAATTTCGTTTAAATCGGTCCAAAATCTTGTGTTATGTTCTGGTAAATTTGTTTGGAGCGACATTAAACCCAATTCACCAATTGAATCCCATGCCTTTGGACTACTTAGCTATTTCTAAGGCTATATTATTTTCTGATGTCTCTTATGCCAATGTGCAGATAAAGAAAGATATGGTATCTAATTTATTTTAAAGTTTCAACAATAAACATCACATGACATTAACAGTAGACTAGAACATCTGTGCTGCATAGCACAGCTGAGTATATCACTCTACAGATGGTCTGAGGTCATTATAAATGTCATTGGTTTAATATAGGTGCCAGCTTTCAACATAAACACTGCCTGTGATTTGTTGACAGCTCTGTTATATAATTGATATTAATGGGTCAGCAGTGAGGTGTTTTATCATGATGGCTGTTGTTGGTAGAATTTTATACATTATCATTGTAAACTTAAATTGGACTCTCTTAACCCAAGTATTCCATGTCCAGGTCACCTTTTCACATTTAACCCAAGGCTGTTGTGGTGCAGCATTACAGATCCTGTACCAGTGCATTCTCTTATATAAATGCGAGTGACCCATAAATTCCAATAATTTGTGCTTTGTACATTTGTCTATAATAGTACATGTAACAGTATACTCTATAATTCAACATCAAAACTCTCAGTTATGATTCTGATCATAGTAATTTACTCTCACCAAGGGATGGGTTAACATCTGCCGATCGTGATCGGCCTCTCGTTTTTTAAAGGCCCACTTAATTTTCGAACCCCAAATTATATTATATAAAATATATGCCATATTATATATATTACATTATCAACTTATCTGGTGTAATAAACTGTGGATATGTTGTTTTTGTTGAGTTGCCAACGCGTTTTGTCATCAAGAATTAAAACATCAGTATTTTCAATGCAGGGGAAATAACTCTATATATTAAAGATAGAGTTCTTCCCCTTCCATTGAAAAACTTTGAATTATGCTGCATTATGGGTGACAGAGGGGGAAGTCTTCTATTTATCTGTGGGCATCTTCAAATAGTGGTGAATTATAGCATTTTAATCATATTTTATGGCATAGATTGTTATTAAAACCGTATATCAAGTCACTATAAAAATAATAATTGGCGACTTGAAAATTAAGTGGGCCTTTAAACATGTTAAAAAATTAGAAAAACTAACACCATTGTAACATCCGCAGAGTTATGAAAATCTTTAATGAAATCATTGAAACTTTCCCTTTCCATCACCCCCCCCCCCCCCCCACATGACCCAGATCACCACCCTGCGCCCAACCAACAGCACCTCCACCCCATCTCATCTCCTAACTCACCTCTCCCACCAGCAGATTCAGTCAATTGTATTAGCTACAGACAGAGAGAGTTAATAACACAGTCATCAATTGAGATGTTATCAGGCTGACAGATATAAACAACTGCTTAGCTAGCACTCATGCCAGTGTGTGTCATTAATATCAAATCAAAACAAATTATTGTTCCCAAACCTGAATTCAGTGTCTGACATTTGCAGAATGAGGTCCCCAGAGGGTGAATTTAGTTATGCTACCCTGCACAGCAGGCTAGCATCACCAAATATACTACCCATGGAACTCATTCTGCTTATGCCTCGTCTTCTGGTAAGTATATAGGGTCTTAAATTGATATTTTTCTTACTTTTTCCCATCTGTTCAGTTTCTATATCCCCTAATTTGCAGAAGATAAAATGCATAATTGAGGTGCCCAATGCGTGCACATCACCAACTTTAACTGGAGAACTTCAATATGATGCTATATCTCCCATAGCGGTTGAGGCTTAAACAGAATGAGGTCCCCAGAGGGTGAATTTGATGATGCTAGCCCGCCGATTGCGTCACTAAATTCACCCTTTGGGGACCTCATTCTGCAAATGTCAGACACTATATTCAGGCTTGGCTGTTCGAATATTATTTTCTAAACAGTGGGCTCTACAATATATGTATATGGGAGTCATAACACTTCTAAAGATGCATTCTTGAGTTGATCATGGCTCCAAAAGTTGAAATATAGCCAATTGAAATTTTGCCCATAGACTTGCAGCTGCATGGTCCTCCGGAGGACCCTCTGCTAAACATACGGGGATTCCTTATACCCGGTCTGTTGCCTTATATCGACAACTCTGCGACAGTGGGCTCTACAATATATGTATATGGGAGTCATTACACTTAGAAAGATGCATACTTGAGTTGATCATGGCTCCAGAAGTTGAAATATAGCCAATTGAAATTTTGCCCATATGCTCACAGCGGGTCCTCCGCTAAACATACGGGGATTTCTTATACCGGTGGGTTGCCTTATATCGACATACGGAGACAAGATCACTTAGAAAGATGCATATTGGAGTTGATCACGTTTCTAAAAGTTGAGATTAACCCAATTAAATGAAATTGTTCCCATATGTAAAACGCAGTCATTCTCCGGGGGACCCTCTGCTCAACTTAGGGAATTCCTTATATATACTCGTGCTGTTGCATGCCTTATATCGACAATTATGCGACAAAGGGCACTACAGTAGATGTATACGGGACCAGAACACTTAGAAAGATGCATATTTGAGTTGATCATGGCTCCAAAAGTTGAAATAGAGCCTATTGAAATTTTGCCCATATGCTAGAAGTGGGTCCTCCGGAGGACTCGCTGCTAAACATACGGTGATTTCTTATACAGGTTTGGTGCCTTATATCGACAACTCTGCGACAATGGGCCATACAATATATGTAAATGGGAGTCATAACACTTCTAAAGATGCATTCTGGAGTTGATCCTGGCTGCAGAAGACGATATATAGCCTATTGAAATTTTGCCCATATGCTAGAAGCGGGTCCTCCGGAGGACCCTCTTCTAAACATACGGGGAGTACTTATACGCGTCCTGTTGCTTTATATCGCCAATTCTGCTACAATGGGTTACACAATACATGTATATGGGAGCCATGGCACTTAGAACGATGCATTCTTGGGTTGATCATGGCTCCAAAAGTTGAAATAGAGCCTATTGAAATTGTGCCCATATGCTAGAAGCGGGTCCTCCGGAGGACCCGCTGTTAAACACACGGGGATTTCTCATACCGGTTTGGTGCCTTATATGGACAACTCTGCGACAGTGGGCCATACAATATATGTACATGAGAGTCATAACACTTAGAAAGAAGCATTCTTGGGTTGATCCTGGCTCCAAAAGTCGAAATGTAGCCTATTGAAATTGTGCCCATATGCTAGAAGCGGGTCCTCCGGAGGACCAGCTTTTAAACACACGGGGATTTGTTATACCCGATCTGTAGCGTTATATCGGCAAATATGCGACAGTGGGCCATACAATATATGTACATGAGAGTCATACCACTTAGAAAGATGCATTCTTGGGTTGATCCTGGCTCCAAAAGTCGAAATATAGCCTATTGAAATTTTGCCCATATGCTAGAAGCGGGTCCTCCGGAGAACCCGCTGTTAAACACACGGGGATTTGTTATACCCGATATGTAGCGTTATATCGGCAAATATGCGACAGTGGGCCATACAATATATATACATGAGAGTCATAACACTTAGAAAGATGCATTCTTGGGTTGATCTTGGCTCCAAAAGTCGAAATGTAGCCTATTGAAATTGTGCCCATATGCTAGAAGCGGGTCCTCCGGAGGACCCGCTGTTAAACACACGGGGATTTGTTATACCCGATCTGTAGCGTTATATCGGCAAATATGCGACAGTGGGCCATACAATATATGTACATGAGAGTCATAACACTTAGAAAGAAGCATTCTTGGGTTGATCCTGGCTCCAAAAGTCGAAATGTAGCCTATTGAAATTGTGCCCATATGCTAGAAGCGGGTCCTCCGGAGGACCAGCTTTTAAACACACGGGGATTTGTTATACCCGATCTGTAGCGTTATATCGGCAAATATGCGACAGTGGGCCATACAATATATGTACATGAGAGTCATAACACTTAGAAAGAAGCATTCTTGGGTTGATCCTGGCTCCAAAAGTCGAAATGTAGCCTATTGAAATTGTGCCCATATGCTAGAAGCGGGTCCTCCGGAGGACCAGCTTTTAAACACACGGGGATTTGTTATACCCGATCTGTAGCGTTATATCGGCAAATATGCGACAGTGGGCCATACAATATATGTACATGAGAGTCATACCACTTAGAAAGATGCATTCTTGGGTTGATCCTGGCTCCAAAAGTCGAAATATAGCCTATTGAAATTTTGCCCATATGCTAGAAGCGGGTCCTCCGGAGAACCCGCTGTTAAACACACCGGGATTTCTCATACCGGTTTGGTGCCTTATATGGACAACTCTGCGACAGTGGGCCATACAATATATGTACATGAGAGTCATAACACTTAGAAAGAAGCATTATTGGGTTGATCCTGGCTCCAAAAGTCGAAATATAGCCTATTGAAATTGTGCCCATATGCTAGAAGCGGGTCCTCCGGAGGACCCGCTGTTAAACACACGGGGATTTCTCATACCGGTTTGGTGCCTTATATGGACAACTCTGCGACAGTGGGCCATACAATATATGTACATGAGAGTCATAACACTTAGAAAGAAGCATTCTTGGGTTGATCCTGGCTCCAAAAGTCGAAATATAGCCTATTGAAATTTTGCCCATATGCTAGAAGCGGGTCCTCCGGAGAACCCGCTGTTAAACACACGGGGATTTGTTATACCCGATCTGTAGCGTTATATCGGCAAATATGCGACAGTGGGCCATACAATATATATACATGAGAGTCATAACACTTAGAAAGATGCATTCTTGGGTTGATCCTGGCTCCAAAAGTCGAAATGTAGCCTATTGAAATTGTGCCCATATGCTAGAAGCGGGTCCTCCGGAGGACCCGCTGTTAAACAAACGGGGATTTCTCATACCGGTTTGGTGCCTTATATGGACAACTCTGCGACAGTGGGCCATACAATATATGTACATGAGAGTCATAACACTTAGAAAGAAGCATTCTTGGGTTGATCCTGGCTCCAAAAGTAGAAATGTAGCCTATTGAAATTGTGCCCATATGCTAGAAGCGGGTCCTCCGGAGGACCCGCTTTTAAACACACGGGGATTTGTTATACCCGATCTGTAGCGTTATATCAGCAAATATGCGACAGTGGGCCATACAATATATGTACATGAGAGTCATAACACTTAGAAAGAAGCATTCTTGGGTTGATCCTGGCTCCAAAAGTCGAAATATAGCCTATTGAAATTGTGCCCATATGCTAGAAGCGGGTCCTCCGGAGGACCCGCTGTTAAACACACGGGGATTTCTCATACCGGTTTGGTGCCTTATATGGACAACTCTGCGACAGTGGGCCATACAATATATGTACATGAGAGTCATAACACTTAGAAAGAAGCATTCTTGGGTTGATCCTGGCTCCAAAAGTCGAAATGTAGCCTATTGAAATTGTGCCCATATGCTAGAAGCGGGTCCTCCGGAGGACCAGCTTTTAAACACACGGGGATTTGTTATACCCGATCTGTAGCGTTATATCGGCAAATATGCGACAGTGGGCCATACAATATATGTACATGAGAGTCATACCACTTAGAAAGATGCATTCTTGGGTTGATCCTGGCTCCAAAAGTCGAAATATAGCCTATTGAAATTTTGCCCATATGCTAGAAGCGGGTCCTCCGGAGAACCCGCTGTTAAACACACGGGGATTTGTTATACCCGATATGTAGCGTTATATCGGCAAATATGCGACAGTGGGCCATACAATATATATACATGAGAGTCATAACACTTAGAAAGATGCATTCTTGGGTTGATCTTGGCTCCAAAAGTCGAAATGTAGCCTATTGAAATTGTGCCCATATGCTAGAAGCGGGTCCTCCGGAGGACCCGCTGTTAAACACACGGCGATTTCTTATACCGGTTTGGTGCCTTATATCGATAACTCTGCGACAGTGGGCCATACAATATATGTACATGAGAGTCATAACACTTAGAAAGATGCTTTCTTGGGTTGATCTTGACTCCAAAAGTCGAAATGTAGCCTATTGAAATTGTGCCCAGATGCTAGAAGCGGGTCCTCCGGAGGACCAGCTTTTAAACACACGGGGATTTGTTATACCCGATCTGTAGCGTTATATCGGCAAATATGCGACAGTCGACCTTATACAATATATGTACATGGGAGCAATAACACTTAGAAAGATGCATTCTTGAGTTGATCCTGGCTCGAAAAGTCGAAATGTAGCTTATGGAAATTGTGCCCATATGCTAGAAGCGGGTCCTCCGGAGAACCCGCTGTTAAACACACGGCGATTTCTTATACCGGTTTGGTGCCTTATATCGACAACTCTGCGACAGTGGGCCATACAATATATGTACATGAGAGTCATAACACTTAGAAAGATACATTCTTGGGTTGATCCTGGCTCCAAAAGTCGAAATATAGCCTATTGAAATTTTGCCCATATGCTAGAAGCGGGTCCTCCGGAGGACCCGCTGTTAAACACACGGGGATTTGTTATACCCGATCTGTAGCGTTATATCGGCAAATATGCGACAGTGGGCCATACAATGTATGTACATGAGAGTCATAACACTTAGAAAGATGCATTCTTGGGTGATCCTGGCTCCAAAAGTCGAAATATAGCCTATTGAAATTGTGCCCATATGCTAGAAGCGGGTCCTCAGGAAGACCCGCTTTTAAACACACGGGGATTTGTTATACCCGATCTGTAGCGTTATATCAGCAAATATGCGACAGTGGGCCATACAATATATGTACATGAGAGTCATAACACTTAGAAAGAAGCTTTCTTGGGTTGATCCTGGCTCCAAAAGTCGAAATATAGCCTATTGAAATTGTGCCCATATGCTAGAAGCGGGTCCTCCGGAGGACCCGCTGTTAAACACACGGGGATTTCTCATACCGGTTTGGTGCCTTATATGGACAACTCTGCGACAGTGGACCATACAATATATGTACATGAGAGTCATAACACTTAGAAAGAAGCATTCTTGGGTTGATCCTGGCTCCAAAAGTCGAAATGTAGCCTATTGAAATTGTGCCCATATGCTAGAAGCGGGTCCTCCGGAGGACCAGCTTTTAAACACACGGGGATTTGTTATACCCGATCTGTAGCGTTATATCGGCAAATATGCGACAGTGGGCCATACAATATATGTACATGAGAGTCATACCACTTAGAAAGATGCATTCTTGGGTTGATCCTGGCTCCAAAAGTCGAAATATAGCCTATTGAAATTTTGCCCATATGCTAGAAGCGGGTCCTCCGGAGAACCCGCTGTTAAACACACGGGGATTTGTTATACCCGATATGTAGCGTTATATCGGCAAATATGCGACAGTGGGCCATACAATATATATACATGAGAGTCATAACACTTAGAAAGATGCATTCTTGGGTTGATCTTGGCTCCAAAAGTCGAAATGTAGCCTATTGAAATTGTGCCCATATGCTAGAAGCGGGTCCTCCGGAGAACCCGCTGTTAAACACACGGCGATTTCTTATACCGGTTTGGTGCCTTATATCGACAACTCTGCGACAGTGGGCCATACAATATATGTACATGAGAGTCATAACACTTAGAAAGATACATTCTTGGGTTGATCCTGGCTCCAAAAGTCGAAATATAGCCTATTGAAATTTTGCCCATATGCTAGAAGCGGGTCCTCCGGAGGACCCGCTGTTAAACACACGGGGATTTGTTATACCCGATCTGTAGCGTTATATCGGCAAATATGCGACAGTGGGCCATACAATATATGTACATGAGAGTCATAACACTTAGAAAGATGCATTCTTGGGTGATCCTGGCTCCAAAAGTCGAAATATAGCCTATTGAAATTGTGCCCATATGCTAGAAGCGGGTCCTCCGGAAGACCCGCTTTTAAACACACGGGGATTTGTTATACCCGATCTGTAGCGTTATATCAGCAAATATGCGACAGTGGGCCATACAATATATGTACATGAGAGTCATAACACTTAGAAAGAAGCTTTCTTGGGTTGATCCTGGCTCCAAAAGTCGAAATGTAGCCTATTGAAATTGTGCCCATATGCTAGAAGCGGGTCCTCCGGAGGACCAGCTTTTAAACACACGGGGATTTGTTATACCCGATCTGTAGCGTTATATCAGCAAATATGCGACAGTGGGCCATACAATATATGTACATGAGAGTCATAACACTTAGAAAGAAGCTTTCTTGGGTTGATCCTGGCTCCAAAAGTCGAAATGTAGCCTATTGAAATTGTGCCCATATGCTAGAAGCGGGTCCTCCGGAGGACCAGCTTTTAAACACACGGGGATTTGTTATACCCGATCTGTAGCGTTATATCGGCAAATATGCGACAGTGGGCCATACAATATATGTACATGAGAGTCATAACACTTAGAAAGATACATTCTTGGGTTGATCCTGGCTCCAAAAGTCGAAATATAATCTATTGAAATTTTGCCCATATGCTAGAAGCGGGTCCTCCGGACGACCCCAACGGGACAAAGGGCCCTAAGGTAAATGTAAACTGGGACAACATAACTTAGATAGAAGCATATTTGAGTTGATCATGGATACACAAGTTGAGATATACCCAATTTAAATTGTTCAGATATGTAAACCACAGGTGTCCTCTGGAGGACCCGCTAATAAATATTTCGGAATTTCAGATACCCCTTATGTTGACTTATATCGACAGTGGGGCCTAAAATATATGTGTATGCCAGTTGTACCATATACACCCATCCAAACATGTCAGCTTAGAAATCATTAATATTCTAGATATTATTATTATACAAGTACCAAACTCGAATTCAACAGCATAGATACAGGTAAGGTGGATGAGTGAGTCACGATGATCCATTCAACACCGAAATCTTGAGAGGCGAGGATTAGCAAATGATAACGAGAGGCCGATCACGATCGGCAGATGTTAACCCATCCCTTGGCGATAAAAATTTACTATGATCGGAATCATAAATGAGAGTTTTGGTGTTGAATTATATGAGTATACTGTATGTACTATTATAGACAAATGTACATAACACAAATATTGGAATGTATGGGTCACCGGCATTTATATAAGAGAATGCACTGCTACAAGATATGTAATGCTAAACCACCACAGCCTTGGGTTAAATGTGAAAGGTGTGACCTGAACATGGAATACTTGGGTTAAGAGAGTCCAAGTCTACTGCTAATATCATGTGATGTTTATTGTTGAATCTTTATTTTAAATTAGATACCATAGCCTTCTTTATCAGATTATGTGTACATTGGCATAAGAGACATCAGAAAATGATATAGCCTTATCAATAGCTAAGTAGTCCAAAGGCATGGCATAAAATTGGTGAATTGGATTTAATGTTACTCCAAACAGATTTACAGGTACATAACAAGATTTTGGACCGATTTAAACAAATTTGGTGTGGTGATTCGGGGTACCCTTGGCAGAGTTATAATGGTGTTAGTTTTTATCCGGACATCACAATATGTGTACCATACTATGGTGAATTGGATTTAATGTTGCTCCAAAACAGATTTACCAGTACATAACACAAGATTTTGGACCGATTTAAACAAATTTGGTGTGGTGATTTGGGGTACCCATTGGCAGAGTTATAATGGTGTTAGTTTTTCAAATTTTCAAACTTAAAAAAATAATTATTTTTAATTATTTTAAAAAAGGGACACATTGGGAACCTTTTTAATCAACTTGTATCATAATCATCAATATCTAAATGAAAACAAGTGGTCAATCCGGACATCACAATATGTGTACCATACTATGGTATAGGTACACATAAAAATCAAAATAAATTAATCAATCAATAGGGGCAAAGAGTGTGTCAAAATAAACCAATATAAAATGAGACATGGTATCAGATGAAAGTATCAGGAATGTTGAGATTTAACTACAGAAATCCATGCAAGTGAATGAGGAGAAACCTGGAGATAACAGAAGAATGATTAATTGAAATTTAAAATGAGAACATCCCTACAAATGAATAATAGAGTATTCCAATTAAAACTTTAGAACTGAATGGGACAGTCCATTGAATCATGAATGGGTTCAGCTTCACCACTATCATAGAGCTATGTCCTATATACAGTGGCTAAAAATAACTAATATTTCAATAAGACATCAGTTCTGCAGTCTCTCAGAACACTATCTATGCAGTTAAGCTTGCATTACTGGTAGTTAATTGTAATCTACCTGGGTTATCAAAAACTCAAATCTGTTCAATTCTTAGTTGAAAAAGGGCCATAACTCTAGTATAACAAATCAGATCTAACCCATATTCGAACTTGATCTGTATTTTGAGTTGAGAAACTCTTGAAAACTTTGGTTCCTATCAGTTGAAAAATTGTTGATTTAACGAAGCATTCATGAATTCTATGTCAAAGGGCCATAACTCCATAAAAAAATATCGGATCAAACCCATATTCGAACTCGATATGTATTTTGGACTGAGCAACTCACATACCAAATTTGGTTAGTCAGATAATATTTTTTTGAGTTATGGCAGCATACATGAATTCTAAGTTGAAAAAGGGCCATAACTCCATAAAAAAAACTCGGATCAAACCCATATTCGAACTCGATCTGTATTTGGTGCTGAGAAATTGATATAAAAAAATTTGTTCCGATCAGATAGAAAATATTTCAGTTATCGCACCATGCGTAAAGTGTCTACAGACAGACAGACGGACAGACTAATGACGAGTGGTCAATCCGGACAACGACACTATGTTTACCATACTATGGTATGGGTAAACATAAAAACCTATATGTTGTAAACAACTTGGTGGCATTTCTAACCAAAGTTCAGTTAGTGGAGGTTTTCTCGGTGTTGCTTATTGCATAGTATTTCCATAATGTTTGTTTACATAACATGTCGTTTGTTTACATAACACACAGTACTAGTACTAACATCACAGTAACATGACAATAACATGTAATTCATGCGATATTAATGATTGGAATAAGAACAGAATTTGTCTATAAATTAATATTATTTCCGTTTATGGCGGTTTTAACGGATGTGACTATTTTAACAGCAATACCAACTGCCAACACTTACTATAATTAACGTCAGAAGGTTGTACCATGGACATTTTAATGATTAAATTATTATTAACATTTGATAAAATATTTATAGTGTTAGAATCATAAGTGGGTCCCAGTTATGTTGACATATGCCCTTTAAATTTTACGTAGCTTATTTCTTGGAGTAGCTAACATATTTCCCTGAATGTAAAATAAATTTATATTTATATAATCACAAACGATCTTCGTCGGGCTTTTTAGAGTCTTTAAGTTAAGCTACTCGTATCCGGTCCTCATACACTACAGAAGGAAATGATGTGTCACAATCATCACTGATATGAAAATAATGTGTTTGGCTAAACGGTCAAAATTTAGATCCAAAAAGATGAATGCCTGGAGTGAGAATATCTACCACGAGGTCTCAAGCAGTCTACCTCTTCACATGCAAAATAGCAAAATAACATTGAATGTCTCAATGACACCATGGCTTGAGGGTGGGAACGACCCACCATATGGTAGATATTCAACCAGGCTCTGCTTAAGTTAAATTTTAAAGTTTAAACTAAATTCAACACATTAAAAAATATCAGTTTTTGAATTGATGACTATTGTACATGTACAGTACACATCAAATAGTAATAACAATTAACATTATGATCTTGTAACTAAACATGATAGAATATTGACAGTATTGTGGTATTAACTACTACGAGTAATATTAGTACTAGTCTATCATAATATATAGGCACATGATGTATGGGGAATTTAAGGACAATAACAATAGCTACAACATTCTTTATTGCGATTAAGCCTTTAGAGGGCGTTCTCTAGTAGATTATAATATTTTATCTGCATGATAAGATTCCATAATTTTGAGACAACTTTAGCAGAAGTTGGCGTTAATGAAGCTTTGTTTTCATTAACGCCCACTTGCGGTTAAATCACCGATCACGTAATGACATGAGGACGAGTGGTAATAATAGTAACAACATGATATTGTCGAGCACAATGGTTTATTAACAGCCCTACAGGAATGATTAACAGCCCTTGATACAATTAGAGGCATGGGGCTGTTAATCATTCCTATCGAGCCCATCATGTTATTATTATATATCAATGCACTATCATGTTATTTTGTCATTGTTATCAGTAGTATGTTGTCGTTTATATTTCATATGATAAAATAAATAAAGAATGATTTTAAACAATGTTTATGGTATATATGGGGCCAACTTTGCATTAATTACTTTTACACAGGTCAATTAACATGATGAATAGACCTGTTAAATATCACGGATTGTACGTGATACTCCCAGATTGTCATAGATAAAACCTCCAAAATACGAAAGAGAATCGATTTCTCCCGCATGTGCAGATGTCTTAACATCAAGAGTAATTTCATATTAATCATTATAAATCCATAATGATAACATAGGCAAGCATGAATGACAATGTCTGGGCATGCGCATTGATGTCTGAGGTTAATATTTGAGACGAGTATAGTGATAAAACGATCATAAAATTAGTCAATCCCTTAATGTGATAGTCTGTTAATTGGGGAAAAAAACACTACATATATGTCTGAAGTGTAATATTAGTGTAAGGATGCAACACGATATACGAAAATATATGAAACGTAAGTCGCGACAAGATAAGCTGGTAAAGTCAACTCAGTACACACTTCAAAAATTTATATCTGATCACTGTGAGCTTTGATGGCCGGGTATGTTCCTCGACACGAATCAAATCGATGATTTTTACACCCAAACCAAAGAAATATTAATTTAGGAGCATCTGATCAAATTGAGTACCTGTAATAGCATGTAATTAACCCTACCCACATAAGGTCATGCAGGGTGAACTACCCGAGCAGCTACATACATTGGCATTATCTGGGATAACTTCCCAAAACATGCAAGAGTCACTATAATTATCTTTCAAGTTTTCAACCAATATACATCGAAAAAAAAATATTCCGATTTCTTTTAAAATTAATGAAACACACAGAATATTTATTTATTGATACTATTCATTATTATATGACTATCGCTTTTCTTTCCCCAATACCGCTATTGTATAGCGATCATTTCCTGGCCATCGGATCAGCTGCAGTTTGATCCGATCATATAATAAACCTGTTATTGCTGCAGTGAATTGATCTGGGGCGAAGTATCACGTCTCGTTGAAGAGGTCAGATCGCTGGATCAAACTCGACGCCTGTGGTGGCTCGTTTGATCCAGCGATCTGACCTCTTCAACGAGAACGTGATACTTCGCCCCAGATCAATTCACTGCAGCAATAACATGTATTTATCACAAATCGATTTAGTTTAGCCAGATGTGTAACTTGTGTTGTTCGCCCTGATCTGTTACTAGTGTTACACTGTGTTACTGTTAGGTAGTTTTATAGACGAAGTTAGGATACTTATTTAACTTTCCCAATTGGCATTCACTCCTTGGCCTATAGAAAAATTCCCGATTACCTTCCATACGAAACTAGGCAATATCGTATAATAGCCCCTGGATTCTAAGAAGTTAGATTCTGCAAATAAACAAACCAAACAGTTCCCTGCTCTGCCTCGCCGTGTCTAGGTGAAAATAATGGCGTCGGAGGAAATAACAAACTGAAATACTTTGCTATAAACATAGGAATTCGCTGAAACGAATTTATTTATTTTTTACCGGAAACTTCTATTCCGTTATATTTAAACGTTTCTTCGCATGTTAGTTATTACTTCGGTTGATGTTATCATTAATATGTTGTTGCCACTTTATTAAAAGTGAAGGTACGATAATTGTTGAGATATTTATCCAAAAATATTACAATCTAAAACTGTCTGATATCAGAGCTATACGTAGGCTAAATATAGCTCATGGGTTTTTCCATTTGATTAACATATCCCAATTTAATAGCCAATCAAATTTAACGTTATGCACCATGCTGACCAATGACAGTTTCCGTAGTTTTTTTGACGATGAAACACTATGTTGTGGCCTAATGTTGACTCGAGGAAAAAAGTCAACAAAATTTTTCTTCTTACAGACTATTTACGAGCACGGTAAGGAGTTTTATATACAATAAACACCGTATTAGTTTATCGTTCATTTATCGTCCAATTAAACGTCAATAACTGAATAACCCATTATTGATGGGATATTTTGGTAGTAAATAATAACTAAATAACGGGTATGCTAGGACTAGTAGGAGGGTGATAATGTCTGAGATGAGCACATTAACATCCACGATCGCTCTCAAAAAGGCTAAATGTGCTCCTTTGACAGATTATCACTCTCCTAGCAAAAATACCCGTTATTTAGTTAATATTAACTAAATAACGGGTATGCTATGAGGGTGATAATGTCTGAGATGAGCACATTAACATCCATGATGGCTGTCAAAAAGGCTTATTGTGTTCCTTTGACGAATTATCATTCTCCTAGCATACCCGTTATTTAGTTAATATTTACTAAATAACGGGTATGCAAGGAGGGTGATAATGTCTGAGATGAGCACATTAACATCCATGATGGCTGTCAAAAAGGCTTATTGTGCTCCTTTGACGAATTATCATTCTCCTAGCATACCCGTTATTTAGTTAATATTTACTAAATAACGGGTATGCTAGGAGGGTGATAATGTCTGAGATGAGCACATTAACATCCATGATGGCTGTCAAAACGGCTAATGATGTGCTCCTTTGACGAATTATCATTCTCCTAGCATACCCGTTATTTAGTTAATATTTACTAAATAACGGGTATGCTAGGAGGGTGATAATGTCTGAGATGAGCACATTAACATCCATGATGGCTGTCAAAAAGGCTAAATGTGCTCCTTTGACGAATTATCACTCTCCTAGCATGCCCGTTATTTAGTTAATATTAACTAAATAACATGTGTGAGATGGGCACATTAACATCCATGATGGCTGTCAAAAAGGCTTATTGTGCTCCTTTGACGAATTATCATTCTCCCAGCATACCCGTTATTTAGTTAATATTAACTAAATAACGGGTATGCTAGGAGGGTGATAATGTCTGAGATGAGCACATTAACATCCATGATGGCTGTCAAAAAGGCTTATTGTGCTCCTTTGACGAATTATCATTCTCCCAGCATACACGTTATTTAGTTAATATTAACTAAATAACGGGTATGCTAGGAGGGTGATAATGTCTGAGATGAGCACATTAACATCCATGATGACTGTCAAAAAGGCTTATTGTGCTCCTTTGACTGAGATGAGCACATTAACATCCATGATGGCTGTCAAAAAGGCTAAATGTGATCCTTTGACACATTATCACTCTCCTAGCATACCCGTTATTTAGTTAATATTAAATAAATAACGGGTATGCTAGGAGGGTGATAATGTCTGAGATGAGCACATTAACATCCATGATGGCTGTCAAAAAGGCTAAATGTGCTCCTTTGACGAATTATCATTCTCCTAGCATACCCGTTATTTAGTTAATATTTACTAAATAACGGGTATGCTATGAGGGTGATAATGTCTGAGATGAGCACATTAACATCCATGATGGCTGTCAAAAGGGCTAAATGTGCTCCTTTGACGAATTATCATTCTCCTAGCATACCCGTTATTTAGTTAATATTAACTAAATAACGGGTATGCTAGGAGGGTGATAATGTCTGAGATGAGCACATTAACATCCATGATGGCTGTCAAAAAGGCTTATTGTGCTCCTTTGACGAATTATCATTCTCCCAGCATACACGTTATTTAGTTAATATTAACTAAATAACGGGTATGCTAGGAGGGTGATAATGTCTGAGATGAGCACATTAACATCCATGATGGCTGGCAAAAAGGCTTATTGTGCTCCTTTGACGAATTATCATTCTCCTAGCATACCCGTTATTTAGTTAATATTACTAAATAACGGGTATGCTAGGAGGGTGATAATGTCTGAGATGAGCACATTAACATCCATGATGGCTGTCAAAACGGCTAATGATGTGCTCCTTTGACGAATTATCATTCTCCTAGCATACCCGTTATTTAGTTAATATTTACTAAATAACGGGTATGCCAGGAGGGTGATAATGTCTGAGATGAGCACATTAACATCCATGATGGCTGTCAAAAAGGCTAAATGTGCTCCTTTGACGAATTATCACTCTCCTAGCATGCCCGTTATTTAGTTAATATTAACTAAATAACATGTGTGAGATGAGCACATTAACATCCATGATGGCTGTCAAAAAGGCTTATTGTGCTCCTTTGACGAATTATCATTCTCCCAGCATACCCGTTATTTAGTTAATATTAACTAAATAACGGGTATGCTAGGAGGGTGATAATGTCTGAGATGAGCACATTAACATCCATGATGGCTGTCAAAAAGGCTTATTGTGCTCCTTTGACGAATTATCATTCTCCCAGCATACACGTTATTTAGTTAATATTAACTAAATAACGGGTATGCTAGGAGGGTGATAATGTCTGATATGAGCACATTAACATCCATGATGGCTGTCAAAAAGGCTTATTGTGCTCCTTTGACTGAGATGAGCACATTAACATCCATGATGGCTGTCAAAAAGGCTAAATGTGATCCTTTGACACATTATCACTCTCCTAGCATACCCGTTATTTAGTTAATATTAACTAAATAACGGGTATGCTAGGAGGGTGATAATGTCTGAGATGAGCACATTAACATCCATGATGGCTGTCAAAAAGGCTAAATGTGCTCCTTTGACGAATTATCATTCTCCTAGCATACCCGTTATTTAGTTAATATTTACTAAATAACGGGTATGCTATGAGGGTGATAATGTCTGAGATGAGCACATTAACATCCATGATGGCTGTCAAAAAGGCTAAATGTGCTCCTTTGACGAATTATCATTCTCCTAGCATACCCGTTATTTAGTTAATATTTACTAAATAACGGGTATGCTATGAGGGTGATAATGTCTGAGATGAGCACATTAACATCCATGATGGCTGTCAAAAAGGCTAAATGTGCTCCTTTGACGAATTATCATTCTCCTAGCATACCCGTTATTTAGTTAATATTTACTAAATAACGGGTATGCTATGAAGGTGATAATGTCTGAGATGAGCACATTAACATCAATGATGGCTGTCAAAAAGGCTAAATGTGCTCCTTTGACGAATTATCATTCTCCTAGCATACCCGTTATTTAGTTAATATTTACTAAAAAAACGGGTATGCTATGAGGGTGATCATGCCTGAGATGAGCACATTACCATCCATGATGGCTGTCAAAAAGGCTAAATGTGATCCTTTGACACATTATCACTCTCCTAGCATACCCGTTATTTAGTTAATATTAGGGACTATTAATCATGAAGAATAGTCCCTAATGTGGACTTCTTTGTCTTACGTATAACCCCCGAAATATACCTAAACCCCTGTTTCGTTCTCTATCCCCAACGGAGACCCTTGCCTTGAAAGCAATTAATGATAGTTTTTAAACATCGTCTTCTCTATATATATTCGTATTATAGTCCCTATTAACGTGCTAACTGTACACATAAAAGTGAAATATGTAGAAGTCGTTTTAAGTCAAAGTAATTATAAATAGGGACTATAATACGAATATATATATAGAAGACGATGTTTAAAAACAATCATTAATTGCTTTCAAGGCAAGGGTCTCCGTTGGGGATAGAGAACGAAACAGGGGTTTAGGTATATTTCGGGGGTTATACGTAAGACAATGAAGTCCACTTTAGGGACTATTAATCATGAAGAATAGTCCCTAAAGTTGACTTCTTTGTCTTACTTATAACCCCCGAAATATACCTAAACCCCTGTTTCGTTCTCTGTCCCCAACGGAGACCCTTGCCTTGAAAGCAATTAATGATTGTTTTTAAACATCGTCTTCTCTATATATATTCGTATTATAGTCCCTATTTATAATTACTTTGACTTAAAACGACTTCTACATATTTCACTTTTATGTGTACAGTTAGCACGCTTATCGGGACTATAATACGAATATATATAGAGAAGACGATGTTTAAAAACAATCATTAATTGCTTTCAAGGCAAGGGTCTCCGTTGGGGATAGAGAACGAAACAGGGGTTTAGGTATATTTCGGGGGTTATACGTAAGACAAAGAAGTCCACTTTAGGGACTATTAATCATGAAGAATAGTCCCTAAAGTTGACTTCTTTGTCTTACGTATAACCCCCGAAATATACCTAAACCCCTGTTTCGTTCTCTGTCCCCAACGGAGACCCTTGCCTTGAAAGCAATTAATGATTGTTTTTAAACATCGTCTTCTCTATATATATTCGTATTATAGTCCCTATTTATAATTACTTTGACTTAAAACGACTTCTACATATTTCACTTTTATGTGTACTGTTAGCACGTTTATAGGGACTATAATACGAATATATATAGAGAAGACGATGTTTAAAAACAATCATTAATTGCTTTCAAGGCAAGGGTCTCCGTTGGGGATAGAGAACGAAACAGGGGTTTAGGTATATTTCGGGGGTTATACGTAAGACAAAGAAGTCAACTTTAGGGACTATTCTTCATGATTAATAGTCCCTAAAGTGGACTTCTTTGTCTTATGTATAACCCCCGAAATATACCTAAACCCCTGTTTCGTTCTCTATCCCCAACGGAGACCCTTGCCTTGAAAGCAATTAATGATTGTTTTTAAACATCGTCTTCTCTATATATATTCGTATTATAGTCCCTATTTATAATTACTTTGACTTAAAACGACTTCTACATATTTCACTTTTATGTGTACAGTTAGCACGTTAATAGGGAGTATAATACGAATATATATAGAGAAGGCGATGTTTAAAAACAATCATTAATTGCTTTCAAGGCAAGGGTCTCCGTAGGGGATAGAGAACGAAACAGGGGTTTCGGGGGTTGTACGTAAGACAAATAATGCAACTTTAGCGACTATTAATCAGGACAAATACTCCCTTGTGATATATAATAAATTTGTCTGGGATGCAACAGTGCAAAAACTAGTTATGTTTGTTTTGCCTCGAACATGAGTGTTACGTTAATTAATGTTTATTATTTTTTTGCAGATCAGAGTTGGCTATGATCCAAAAAACCCGCCGTGGAGCAACAACAAAGAAGAGTGTTCCCGAAATGCATTTATTAAAATTATATTGAAACATATTCCGTCTTTTGGTTTAAATTTCGTTTCGGCTGGTTCAGTCACTCGTGGGGAAATTCCATTCCGTGGTTTTGGTTTCCCATTCCCTTCATATCCGCTGCCATTGCCTTCCGACACACCGAGGCAGTGTTTACATGAAGCAGTTAGAGAACAACACTGCCGTTGAATCCAGGGGCTGTTCTACGATATTGCCAGGACACTACATATATTTTCCTCGTTTTAGTGTATTTGGCAGCTATTCTTTCTCTTATATAAGGAATGGCAACGATTATTTCACTCATCCTATTCCACTAATTTGCCTCGAATTGTAGTCACCGGAAGTTGTCCAGAAACAGCTGATAAGCACATGTTGAAACCACGTGTATTCTGATAAGCACCCTTTGAAACCACGTGTATTCTGATGAGCACATGTTTGAGACCACACCCCAAATCTCCATATTTGGATGAAACCACGCCTATTTTTGGTTCCCATACCGTAGAAGCGGGGGCTGATTCAGACCTTTCCAATAATTCAACGGTAACGTATTTAGCTCGATCGGCAAAGAATATTGTGTCGACGGAAGATCGATTACAGTTGCTTTCGGGTGAATTACGGAGACATTGTTTTTGGGAGTAAATATTATAAAATTGTTGTTAAGGGCATTTCCGCCCCGATAATTTTGAGACATGTATATTCGATCGATATATAGTTTCATCATTGTGCGGTCTTTTTTCAATCCCGAAATTTGTACTCAATTTCGATGTATGCACCAGATTTCTCGATGTTTTAATGACATTTGGCCAGTTATCTCCTTTTTTTTCTGCATCCTATACATAAAAAATGCAAAACCAGAAAAGTTGATTTTTTCAAGACCGCTGTGGATGTTTCGGGAACGGGACTACCCGCCCCCGAGACAACCCGCCCCTATGCTGTTTTGGGGGCGGGTTGTCCCGATAAATGAGGGCGGGTTGTCCCGAAATTGTTAATAGTGATTGTGTTCTTTTATGTTCTTTGATGATATATTATTAAAGATTTTGATCAACAAAACATGTGTTTATTCATTAATTATGTCAATGCGTGGACTGAGATAAAGAATGACACGATGTTTTGACAACTGAACGGCACTTAAGGTAAGCGAAGACTAATTAAAAGGGGTGCTTTCAAAACAAGCATTTGATGCAAATGGTTCATTATCACAGTGTGTTATCACAACACTTAGTGATCGGGATTCATCTCACTGATGTTAACTGGAGGTGAGTATACAAACAGCTTTTGAACGATGCCGACGGAACTGGGTATAATAACTCTTGAGTGTGGGACATCTTCATTCAGCAAGTATGTTTCCTTGCATTCACTGCGATTTAGAGGTCCGACCCAAGCAGCATGCCGTTGATTGTGATGTTTGTGGGCGCTGGCAACACCGACTATGTGACACTGGAATCGACCACGTGCAGTATTTTCATGCGAAACGAGGGACCGTCGCCATTAATTTCATTTGCAAGCCTTGCAAAGACAGGTAATTATTGTATACTTACGGTCTTGTGTTCTGTAAATCACTTTGTAATATTTTAAAATCTATATAAATACCATGTAAATATATAATAGATATATAATAAATATAGCTTGCAAAGACAAGTAATTATTGTATACTTACGGTTCTGTGTTCTGTAAATCACCTTGTAAATATATAATTATAATAAAAAAATAATAATATAAATTATATCCAACAGGCCAGACACTTCTCGAAATTCTACCGACGACATCCTCGACTTAGCATGGCACAGACGAATGAATACCATGGGGACCGGCTTAGATTTTTATACCATGGTACCACTTCTGCAGAAGGAGGCCCAGACGGTTTCTACCCGAGTCACCTCGGCAGATCTCGACACAGAATCCCGATCACGTTATACAATCCAGGCCATGAAGATTAGGGAGTTTTGGGATGATTATATGTCCGATCCACCGAGGTTAACAACAGCCAGCTTCCTGAAGAAGTGTTCAAAAGTCTACGGAACGAAGAAGAGACCGGCACAGTGCAGAAAGACACCAGCAGCATTGTTCGTTAAACTTATTAAATTGTGTTTTTAATCTTCGTTCATATTCATTCATTCCGTTTTTAAATTTCGTTCATTAAACTTCGTAATAAATAAACATATTATAGTTGATGCATTTTTGTGTTCATAAGTTATATTATATTACGTGTGTTTTTATTGTTGTCTATGTTATCAAATAAAAATCTATAAAGATACAAACCCAGTTTCGTTAAACAAACATCTCATAATCCCCTCACACCTCCTAATTAGCTACTGATTACCGCTAATTGATTTTTGGGGGCGGGTTGTCCGGGGGCGGGTTGTCCCGCAGTGTACGGGGGCGGGTTGTCTCGGGGGCGGGTAGTCACGGACCCGATGTTTCGACCGCACAATGATGAAACTATATATCGACAGAATATACATGTCTCAAAATTATCGGGGCTGAAATGCCCTTAACAAATTTTTTTTCAATCCCATCATTTTATAGACAAAAGACAACCTAAATCGGTTGAACAAGGAGAGGTGTTAACAATTAAAGCACCAGATAACTAGTTGTGACTGGTATGCAAAAAATCGGCAGACCGGATTTGGTCTGCATAATGTCGCAGTCTGCCTAATGATGGTCAATGGTCCTCCTGACATTAGGCAGACCAGCCAGACCTGAAATAAAATCTTCAAGAGTGGCCCAGCCTTTGTTCATACCTAAACATCGAAAGCAATTAACGCGGTCATATAATAGTTACATATATACTGCAACAATGAGACATCCGCGAAGATACATCCGCGAACACCCGAAATGTGCTGCCTGCGAGATATCCCCATCGCTAAAGTTTCCTTGACACGGCCAGATCAGCTGTATACTACCATTTCCTAGAAATAACTCGCATCGCCCAAAACCAAAATGTGTTGTCCTGCCAGATATCCCCATCGCCCCAATGGTACGACCAGATCAGCGTAGCAGTAAACACTCATGTATAGGGCGTAATAATATATGAAAATGCATATATAGCAAAATTAGCAAATCAACAACACACTTAGGAAGTTGTAGCATTTTCAAATTGACCACTGCATGTGGTCTTATATAGTCTTATTATTTCAAACATCAGCTTCTATAGGAAACGGGTCAAACGGCATTGAATTATATTATTATACCAGGGTGGGGGTGTGTAGTAAAACATTTGCAGGAAGGTATGCCGTTGTAAAATTTTACCCCAAAAAAGAGAAATATCCCAGCATATCCCCTACATATCCAGTAAGATATCATTCCCCCTGCACTTTGGGCATTACTGTATGAACCGAATATGACGTTGGGCTATTTGACTGAGATACATTTTAAGCTGATAACATCTCACATCTCAAGACAGTGAACCCAACACACACAATTCCATAATTTCTAATTATTTCCCTATTAGACTGCCGTACCCAGCCCATTGTCTAGCATTATTCCATACGAACATGACATTTGGAACTTATTCCCTATTCCTTATTCTCAAAAATGTCTCTTTTGGTCAATTTGACGGCTTTTATACTAAATGACAAGCAGTCACTATGCCAGACTTGGAATATGTTAGGTGTTGTGAGATCAACAGATCATCTAAGTTGAAAGTAATGAAAATTAGGTCTAGTTTTAAAAAGACTGCTGAGTTGTTAGACATGCAAATCCATTGAGCCCCATATAAGGTCCCACTAACATAGATAAAGTGTTTTTTACAGTTATAATATGTTTTAAACTGTTACAAATGTCAAATGTGGGCACAAAATATCTTTAGTAAAAAATGTGCATGATGAGGTTGTAAAAAATGCGTTTTTTTGCTCTCGTATCACCCACCCACCCTGGCAAACGTTCCTGAAAATGTTGTACCCCCCCCCCCCCCGCGGCCCCCCCCCCCCATTATAATATAACTAAACTACACTCGGGAAGATATCTAATGCACCATATGAACAACACGACTTACATACACACTCCAAAAGATTCCGCAGTTGATACCCATCATGGTATAGATAAAAGCTTAATGGAACATCAAGTATATGCAACTCCTGCTGCCATTCACTGATGTAGTATACTTGTACTCTAGCTAGTATCGGCTAAACAGCGGCGATACTATGCACACACGCAAATGATATATAAGCATGCATTTCCTTCCTGGTGGCACCAACATTCGACCTTCACATTAAACATTTGGAATTCCCACGACCTCGACCGCGTATGACCCTTCTGTATTAGACTCAATCGTAGGTTGAGTTGTTTCCCTACATCGGGTTCTGAGTGATCGATATTGCGGTTCTGGCAATAGAAACATTACAGACTCGCTGGTTTATCAGACAAAATGACGCGGCCCAAGGTATATGTCACTCGAAGGATTCCGAAAGAAGGGTTGGATTTACTGAAGGAGCAGTGTGATGTTAAACTATGGGACGACGACGAGACGATACCGCGAGTGGAGCTGCTACGAAATGTGAAAGGAGCCGACGCCGTCGTGTGCATGATATCGGAGAAAATTGATAAACAATTCCTAGACAGCGCCGGTAAGTCAATATGAAGGTCATTGTGGATTACACGTGAAGTGTGTCTTGTCACTATTGTTACACACAGCCAAACAAAATAAAATGTTACAATTAGCAGGGAATGAGGCACTTAGGCCAAAAAAAGAAAAGGTTTTGGTTCTCAGGCCCCGCCGCATTGAATAAAAAGGGCCGCATTAGACCTTTTTATTGCAATGCCTGATGTTATGACAAAAAAACTTACGAAAATTTTTTTTTTTTTTTTTTTTTTGTGTGTGTGTGGATTTTATCAACATGTCCATAGCAGATATGTGTTGAATATTAGTGTGCATTGAGCTCTAACATGTAATGTGTTAAAAAGTGACTTGCAGGCTTACAACATGAAGTAGATGACTACAATTCAGAAAATGATTAGCTGATCCTCATGCTCTTCTTACAATTAGTCATTGTGAACAACTTACACTAATTGTAACTTTATACAATTGAAAGGCACAGGACTAAATTCAGGATCACCTATTAGAATGGGGAGGTATCAGTTTTTAGACAACAATAACAGTAGTTAATGTCAGGGGCATTATATATTGTTACTAGGTAATCCCAGTCATACACTGATAGTACAATGTCATTTTTATATAAGACTAAATGAGTTTATATGCATAACAGTTCCCTCTACCTTTCTGGTTATTACTAGACAGAGGAAGGTATCTTTGTCCATGCTTACTATGCGCAGAAAAAAATAAAAAATAAAAATAAAAACCGCCCTCCCTCATTCATTTGAAAAAAAAATTGCCTGAGAATCAATTCATTAATTTTGTTTGGCCTTAGGCTTATGAACTTATGATATTCATCACGTACAAAACAAGTATTGGCACTATGTATACATTACCACCGGTACGTCAAATGCAGAACTCTTTGAGCCAGTGTCTTCATGCTATGTTACATAGATCGGGGTACGCGTAGCATGGGAACTTAGAACTCCATAAGAGACTCCCCAAATGCATCCACCCTTTGTGATATACAACCAGGGATGTGGCTAGAGGGGGGGGGGTGTGGGGTGTCTCACCCCCCCCCCCCCCCAGCAGAGAGCTATATTTTCAATAGTTGGAAATTTCATACCTGCGACAACGAAATTTCACACCAACAATAGGTTGAAAATGTTCTTGTAGTTTGATTATAAAACAATTTATTGGGGGGAATTTATTGTTTTTCGACCAATATTTGCATATGTTCCTATTTTTGGTCAAACATTTTGACAGAAATGGTCATCAGTAGGAAATTTTCCAACCTTAGGGGGGTGACAGGTTGGAAATTTCCAACACTTGGAAAGCTTGTGTCCTGGTCCCTCCCCCGTGGCCAGTCAAAAACTTCTAGTTAATTTAAGAAAACAATATTGTCATACAATTGGTCAACATTGTCATTGGAATTGTCATCAGTTTGAAATTTCCAACAGTAGGAAGGCTTGAGGCTTTGAGGCTAGTCTAGATGTTAGGATTTTGCGATTTTCTTATTCAGATTTCAAAATTTTCGCACACCGGGCCGAACCATGGTCGGCCCGGTGTGTCGTTGCCCCATCCACATGGCCAATACAAAACTGCTAATTAGTTTAGCAAAACAATATTTTACTACATTTGGTCAAACTTGTAGACATAAATGGTCATCAGTTGAAGAATTTCCCAACCTGAGGGGAGCATGAGGTTTGAAATTTTCAACACTAGGAAAGCTTCAATTGAGGCCAGTCTAGATGCTAGGATTTGCGATTTTCTTGTATAGTTTTCAAAATTTTCTCACACCGGGCCGAACAACCATGGTCGGCCCGGTGTTTCCTGGTCTCTTGTCGGTAGCTGTGTGCATTTGTTTGGAATTAGATCACTAGTTGTTTTTTTTGGGGCAATTTTCAGGTTAAAATATCTTAATGTTCTCATACTGGGAAAATAGAAGCATGGCTCATGAATATATAGGAAATTAGGCCTGTGCATGAGGTACAGGGGGGGGGGGGGGTGCAAATGGAATTATGCAAAAAGTTGTGTTGGTGCGATTCCGACTCAAGGGGGGGGGGGGGGTGCAAATGGAATTATGCAAAAAGTTGTGTTGGTGTGATTCCGACTCAACGGGGGGGGGGTGCAGTTGGAAATTCCCAAGGTGGACACCCCCCCCCCCCCCCCCCCCCAGCGGAGACCCTCTAGTCACGTCCCTGTATACAACACTCACTCAAAAACAAATTTGGGTTAAAATTGTTTGGTTATCCACAGTTGGGTTAATGTTGAGTCATATTCCAGAAGTTGTTCCATTGTTGGGTATAGATTGTTGGGTTAGATTAGTTTAGTTTAATCACTGGGTTTCAGTTGGGCCCCTTGGAAGAGATTTACTGGATTTGATCTCTCTTTGTCATATTTTCTTCTCATTATTGGTATCAAACTCAAATAGATACACGGTGAATGCACCTGTTATGTTGAAATTATATAGTTGTAGAATTGCTAGTGCCTTTCGAACAAGTATTCTTTTCAAGGTAAGGTTGTTAATTTATTCCCGAAAAGGAAACCATTATATGATACTCTTCGTGTGAATACATATTACACACTAGGTTCGAAGTCTGGTTTAATTATGCAATATTTCTCATCTATTCAGACGTTAGGATCCGAAATGAATCCATTGATTGGACCTATTTTTGGGGAACTTAATTAATGGCCAGAATATTAGATTATATGGTAAAAACTCGTCCATTGAGATGAATATAAGTATATATTGTCTTAGGTTTTCTCTATCCCCATGTTTAGTTACTTCAAACCCAATGTTTGGTTAATTTAACCCAATGTTTGGTTAATTTAACCCAATGTTTGGTAACTTTTTCTAACCAACAAGTTTAGTTAACAGCTCTAACCCAACGTTTAGTCGGATTCGGTTTACTAAACGTTGGGGTTAAATGCGTGATCAGAAATGAATATGCACGGGGAGTCTTTGATAAAGCACCAATCTCCTGTGGCTTAAGAAACACCAAACATCAGTCGTAATTTTTATAATGGATTATTCTAAATGATATAATTTTCCAACAAACATTTAGTTAGTTATTTGATTTTTATAGATAACAATTAGAAAACATGTTACATGCATCATATAGCATAATCGAGGTACAAGTCGTGGAATTATTTTTATGATAAGGGTGTATAGTTGTAAAAATGGATTTGGTGGGTGTATAGTTGTAAAATCAGGATGGGATTGAACACCCTATGGAGCACCACCCTACAAGTTTCGTCCCTGTTTGAAACTTATCTTAGTAAATGCAAGTCTGCTAGCAGCATAATTTAAATGGATATATACTGTATACTCAAATGTTGTTGTTGGTTTCTATAGTCTCTGAGTCGTATAATAAGGTAATCAGATTTCCATTATTTGAAAGTCTTTTGAGTACGAAGTGATGTTATGGGTGGAAGATTAGTCGGAATGCGAAAATACCAATTGTCGTTGTCGAGTAATTTTTGGACAGTTTTCAAGCAAATGTATAAAATATATGTTATATTATATGCATACTATAGTCCCATATACTCATTTGAGTCATTGTATAGTCACTAGTCAGTGAGTGGCTCAACTTTTTACTTGGCTCAACATATTTTTTTTTACACGATTTGGTGTGCCACACGTTGCCGAATCCACTATCCGTGAATTATTTTGATCATGTCTTGTACACGGAGGTTCGTAATTTAATTTATGGCTCCAGCTGGCTCCAGCCATAAATTAAATTTATGTAAAATTATTAACTTTGATTTTAAGATAACCTATTAACCTGAACGATTACAGAATACATCTTCGACTCAAATTACTTAGTTTTCTGTATAATATCTATATTAGATCGTTGTTATCACCGGGAATTTATTGAAAATGGCATACAGTACCCCTTTAGACACGGTAATGTGAATATACCATACATTATGCACTCCAATGGAGTTGTACATACTTATTTGACATCATATACACGAATATTTCGTTTAGCAATTCCATATTATGGAGTGGTCTGTATAAATTGAGATTTGTTAAAGGCCATTTAAAGGTACTCAGTCCGATTCGATGGTCCCCATGTTATCAGATTCCAACAACAACAATTTTTTTTTTTAAATGCAGCTTCAGTTATCAGAATCGACTAATTGCCCAAAAATAATGCTAACCACAGTCCACTATAGTATAAAATTGCCCCAAACCTGTTATTTATCAACATTTTATACAATGAAATTTTGCCGGTTTGTCAAATAGCTGACACAAAAAGGCCACTTAATTTTAGAGTTATCCATCTTCATCTGCTATTTGGTCTTCTCGTCGACTTTTACTGGGCCACTAAATATTCCAAGTGGTGAAAAATAATAGATTTAAAAAATCGATATCTGCTCACTCTTAGCTTTGTTGAATGGGTTCCTCGATTCAAATCAAACATATTTTTTTACCACCGAAGCCAAATAAATAGTAACTGAGGGGTGCTTAAGTTAATCGGATTGAGTCCCTTTAATTTACGAGTCACCGATTATTGTGTTTATAGTGTCTTGATATACGGGTTTAATAACAATCTATGACATGAACTATGATTAAAATACTATAATTCATCACCGTTGGAACGTTTGGGTCTCAGAAGGTGCACATAGAGTAATAGCAAAAAGCTGAAATCATATAAACATTTCCCCATTTCACTCCCAGAATGCAACATAATTCAAACTAAGATATAGAGTTAACCCCTTCCATTGAAAATAATAGACTTTGCAGTACAGTACATATGAAACTTAAGCACAAAAAACACGTGGGTACCTCAACAAAAACAGTTTATTACACAGGATAAGTTGATAACTTGAATACAATATTTTGGAGCGTCCTCTTTTAAATGGTATATAATATGACATATATTTTATATAATGTGATTTGGGGGTTCGAAAATTAAGTGGGCCTTTAAATGGGAATTAGATGCATTGTTCTAACTGATCAGTAGTCGAAGTTTGCTTCGACGTAAATCACACCGTGATATCGATATAGGCATAATCACCCCTTGCACCGGACCTGTGCGTTGCGGTGCATGGCCCTGTGTATATAGCGGCTCACCGTCGGGGAAAGCAGATTTCACCATCACTCCCGATTAGATGTAAGTTTCACTCAAACTGACAAGCGCGTGGGGTGGCATTAACGCCGTGTGAGAGGATGACAATTTGTTTATTAACACCACCAGGTGTATACTGTGGGCCAAATTATAAAACTCCGTGGTCCCATGTAGGCTTTATGGTTTTTCCGGGATATTAGTTTAAAAGTCGAACTGCGCGATCAGGAGGCCGGTCACCGTTTTATTAGTTTAAAAGTCGAACTGCACGATAAGGAGGCCGGTCACCGGTAAACGGTGTAGTTGGGAATTTCAATTTCCTTTATTGTCCTTTACATTATTATGTCAATAATGTTAATTTTTGGGTTGTGACAAGCTATGTCAATTACCAATAAAAGAAAATTAAAAGATAATTTGTAAGTCTTATATTTCAACTTTTATACATATTTTTCTTTCTGCACAGCCCACTGATGGTTGTGTTGTGATGGTATTATAGTTGCAGTATGTATTAATTATGACCGCGTTAATTGCTTTCGATCTTTAGGTATGAACAATGGCTGGACCATGCACTCTTGGCGGGAACACAATATCTCCGATTTTGTATCCGCATTTAGAAGCTTTCTGGTGTGGTGAATGAGAAACCTGCAGTAATAAGCCGTAGTTGTTTGTAATAATTCGAAGGATTAGTTGTTTTAACGGACTTCTGATGGGGTGAATAATGTAACTAATATATTTTATATTACAATTTATATTTATGGCTAATAATGTGTTCTAGAGTCGGGGAGCGAGTACACCGTGGAATGCTAAAGGTGAAGGTAACAGAAGAATGACCTTCACCTGATACATGCGACACGTTATTAAAGGATGACATCGCGTTTATTTGATTTGTACATAATATCTAAATAATTTAAAGGTACTCAACCCGTAAAGAGGGTCCCCATCTCAACAGATTCCAACAACAACAATCCGATCAGAGGGTCCTATATTACTATTTCTTTGGCTTTGGGGGTAAAAAATATTTGATTCGAGTCGAGGAACCCATCAAACAAAGCTCAGAGTTATTAGATATTGATTTTTGAAAATTCTTATGTTCTCGAGATGAGTACTTATAACTGCCGTCAATTTGGTAACATGCTCGAGATTTTACGCCAAAATTCTATTCAAACAGACAAGGATGGATAACTCTATAATCAAGTGGTAATAATTGACTACGTACTGGGCCAGTAAGAATTCCCGATAATGAAAAATAATAGATTTCTAAAATCGATATCTAACAAATCTGAGCTTTGATGGGTGACTTCCTCGACTCGAATCAAATTTTTTTGACCCCCGAAGCCATTGAAATAGTAATTGAGAGGAGTTTTATCGGGTTGAGTACCTTTAAACTGGTGAATGAATGGGGGAATGGATGTTTGTGAGCGGGAAATTTATTTAACTAGCTGCTGTAGTTCTGGGTTTTTCCAGATCAAATTTGGCTGTGAGATAGCCCTGTCGTAGACTTGGGGATTTATTTTAAAAAGTAAACACATGACCTATGATTTTTCTTGCATTTTCGTGATCAACTGGTGTCAATCTAGCTGGGTAAACATCACTAGACTAGTATGGCCTGCATGCTTCAATTCAGTGAATTTGGCCGAAACGTTAACACTGTCGCCTATGGGAAACCATTTAGTTCAGTGATTCCTGTAGGTTGTCATTTCGGGACGGAACTCGCCCCGAGATGAGGAGTTTTGTTGCTGAACAAATGTAATAAGATTAGGATCATGTAATAATTTATAGAATGTGTTTATTGACGGGAATAAGATTAGGATCATGTAATAATTTATAGAATGGGTTTATTGAACGGAATAAGATTAGGATCATGTAATAATTTATAGAATGGGTTTATTGAATGTAATAAGATTAGGATCATGTAATAATTTATAGAATGGGTTTATTGAAGGGAATAAGATTAGGATCATGTAATAATTTATAACATGGGTTTATTGAAGGGAATAAGATTAGGATCATGTAATAATTTATAGAATGGGTTTATTGAAGGGAATAAGATTAGGATCATGTAATAATTTATAGAATGGGTTTATTGAAGGGAATAAGATTAGGATCATGTAATAATTTATAGAATGGGTTTATTGAAGGGAATAAGATTAGGATCATGTAATAATTTATAGAATGGGTTTATTGAAGGGAATAAGATTAGGATCATGTAATAATTTATAGAATGGGTTTATTGAAGGGAATAAGATTAGGATCATGTAATAATTTATAGAATGTGTTTATTGAAGGGAATAAGATTAGGATCATGTAATAATTTATAGAATGGGTTTATTGAAGGGAATAAGATTAGGATCATGTAATAATTTATAGAATGGGTTTATTGAAGGGAATAAGATTAGGATCATGTAATAATTTATAGAATGGGTTTATTGAAGGGAATAAGATTAGGATCATGTAATAATTTATAGAATGGGTTTATTGAAGGGAATAAGATTAGGATCATGTAATAATTTATAGAATGTGTTTATTGAAGGGAATAAGATTAGGATCATGTAATAATTTATAGAATGTGTTTATTGAAGGGAATAAGGGTAGGATCATGTTATTCATGTAATATTTTATAGAATGGGTTTATTGAATGTAATAAGATTAGGATCATGTAATAATTTATAGAATGGGTTTACTACATATATACTCTAATGATCTAGGGGCGCCTGCGGCGCATAAGATACTATAGCGGGGGTTCAGACTGTGTACTCTTACCATACTTACCAGTATAAGATACTATGGGTGGCGGGATTGGTGCATGGTGGGTGGGTACTACATAAATACTCTAATGATCTAGGGGCGCCTGCGGCGCATAAGATACTATAGCGGGGGGGGGTCAGACTGTGTACTCTTACCATACTTACCAGTATACGAGCGCCTGCGGCGCATAAGATACTATGGGTGACGGGATGGGGTGGTGGGTGGGTACTACATACATACTCTAATGATCTAGGGGCGCCTGCGGCGCATAAGATACTATAGCGGGGGTTCAGACTGTGTACTCTTATCGATTTGGTTTCATATAGCTGGTGGTTCTCTGGTGTGTTGTCAAGTGGGGGAGGGTTTGATTTGTGAACTAATTGTATTAAAGGATCTTAAAGTCAGAACTATACTAACTGGTAGTGAGCAATGAGGATGAGGACACTATCACCAATATGGATTATCACATGTAATGAGGATTAAAATATAAATAAATTGTAAATAATAAAAAAAGCACAGTGTATTTAAAGATCTTTAAAACCAAGGATAACACCATAAAGCCAAAGGCTTGTTTCCATGGTGATCATGGTTCCATTGTATTGAATATAAGATCTATAATATCATGTAAACTGAACGTGAAATCGGTATTTGTTTCTTAAACTGGATTCCGGATTCCAGGGTCAATTTGAAGCTGGATTCCGGATTCCAGCGTCATTTTAAAACTGGATTCCGGACTCAAGGGGGAGGGGGAGGGGCCCTCATGGCTGGGCCATGCACTCTTGGCGGGAACACAATACCTCCGATTTTTGATCCGCATTTAGAAGCTTTCTTGTGTGGTGAATGAGAAACCTGCAGTAATAAGCCGTAGTTTTTGGTAATAATTTGAAGGATTAGTTGTTTTAACGGAATTCTGAGGCGGTGAATTCATGTAACCAATATATTTTATATTATAACTAGCAGGTTAGCCCGCCACTGGCGGCATTCGTCCCATGACTTTGTTCGAAAAAGCAATTGCAACAGGTTCCGAGACACTTGTGCTGCATTTGCACCAAATTTCGTCGAAATCAGCAAGTTTTACCCGATTTGACCTTGAATTGACAATTTTGTAGGTCAAGGTCAGGTCCTGGTCATGATTTGACCCGTCCAAAACACTCCCCAGACAAAAGTACAGAAATTTGACCTTGAATTGACCAGTTTGAAGGTCAATGTCACGTCGGGATCACGATTTGACCCGTCCGTGACACTTTCGGGACAAAAGTACCCATAGGTAGCAAGTTTGGGCTCAATCGGTTCACCCGTCCCGAGTTGACCATTTTGTTTCCATAGAATGTTCATGGGACGAATGCCGCCAGTGGCCTAATATTTAAATTTTAACATAGCATTTCGCATTAAAATCGATTTATGTCGATAAAACTCTTATTTTTCAAAATTTCAAGCTGAGACTTCGTGTGTCTGCGTGTAATACTTATATGTTCTTAAAATGACACAGTCCAACGCGTAATTATGTTTTAGATGGAAGAAATTAAATTTTTTCTATGCTAAATTTTAACATAGGATTTCCCATTAAAATCGATTTATGTCGATAAAACTCTTATTTTTCAAAATTTCAAGCTGAGACTTCGTGTGTCTGTGTGTAATACTTATATGTTCTTAAAATGACGCAGTCCAACACGTAATTATGATTTTGATGAAAGAAATTAATTTTTTTCGATGCTAAATATCGAGCGATAACGTTTCGTTGAATTGTAAACAAACGCTCTTTTATAGCGACGCGTGATATACAAACGCTCATTAAATTATCACGTGATTAACCCCCGCAGTGCCGTTTTTTGTGACTGAGACTGGAACATGGGTGCTCTGAGCTTCTCCAAAACGCCGCGACGACGATTCCCGTGGGATTTTACCCTTAGATGGGAAGTTTGAGCGCAATCGGTCCAGCCGTATTCCAGTGTATATTTACACACACATATATTTACGGAAGTCTCAAAATATATAGGAGATTTATATTTGCGAAGTGGCTAAAGAACGGTATACCGCTCTTTAGTACCGAGGGCTAAAGAACGGTATACCGCTCTTTAGTGACGAGGGCTAAAGAGCGGTACGGATTATAACGTTATGTGTTGGCGCAATGCGCAAAATATCTTGGCAACGCACGTGCCGCTCATCCAACCTGGACCGCTCTTTAGCACCGAGGGCTAAAGAACAGTATAGGCTACCGTTCTTTAGCACCAAACGCTAAAGATTGGTATACCGTTCATTGGCGTATCAGGCCCATATAGCTAAAGCGCGGTATACCGCTCTTTAGCGTTTGTCACTAAAGAGCAGTATACCGTTCTTTAGCACCAAACGCTAAAGAGCGGTATACCGTTAATTATCGTATCAGGCCCAAATAGCTAAAGCGCGATATACCGCTCTTTAGCGTTTGGTACTAAAGAGCGGTATACCGTTCTTTAGCCACGGCCTTATAGGCCTATATTTGTGGCTAATGATGTGATCTGGGTGGTGTTACCATTTCTGACTATGGTTTTCTTGTATGAAATGACTGTTCTATTTATTGGATAAGGTGACCAATGTGCAAAATTGCACATAAAACATCGCATTATCGTACAAATCTGGCAAGTGTGTGATAACCATCCAGAAACCTACGCTGTAGACACTTTTCGGAATGCCTCTATATCTCGTGTATACAATGGCACCCAATCCCAGTTCAATATGCCCACTTTTCATCGAAAAAATCAGACCAACATGCATGTCATATGCATATATGCAGAAATTGTGGCACGTTTATAGAACATGTATATGGCATACATATAGCATTCAAAGGTTTGTTATGATATGTGTGTAGCGGGTTTTTAATTTACGATTATCTTCGATTTTGCTCAAATTGAACACCCAAACTATGCATGTTCAAACAATATGGCCGATCACAATCAAGTGCAAAATTAAAATTTTCTTCCGAGAGATTTTTTTTTTGAAGCGCAAGTCGGTGTAAAAATCCGAACCTTTGACCCAGTTTAGCGGACACCATCTCGAACGAGTGATTTTAACGGCCGGTTTGTGTCAGACCTGCATGTGCTCACCAATTTTTACACGGGATACACAAATTCAAGAGTATTAAAGTATATTTCTACCTATTTATAAGGCATTTATGTAACAATTATTTTTGTGTATTTTGAACCTGTTTGTGGACTTTGAAAAAATATAAAAAAAATTAGGCCCGGCCAAGTTGGATACCTTTCTATATGATTAAGTATTATTGGGGGTGTGGTCAATTTTTGTTATGTGGACCTGCGGGCTGGATAGTACCTCTGAAATTTTGAATGATATATAGGTAAATTAGACAATCGATCATATTTTTTTTCTTTTTAATTTCAGGCTCCTCTTTGAAGTTGGTGGTGACGTATTCCGTGGGGAAGGATCACATCGACGAGCGAGAATGTGAGCGGAGAGGAATCTGGGTGGCACACACACCGGACGTGTGTTCGGATAGCGCCGCCGAGCTGACCGTCGCATTGCTACTACTCACAACTCGACGTTGTGTGGAAGGTATTAGCGATGTTTAGATCACGAACTTATAACTTAAAACTTCAGGCGTTAGCTGATGCATTTGATCGTCAGACGTTCTGGCATATACCGACAACAAAACCATAATCAGAAATGGTAACGCCCTCAAGATCGCATTATTACGCATATATAAAATATAATATATACTGGTTTCTTTCACGTATGCACCATTAAAACAATTAATCCTTCAAATTATTTCAACTAAGGCTTATCACTGAAGTTAGTTTCTCATTCACCAAACCAGAAAGACACTAACTGTGGACCAAAAATATGCTAATCGGATTAAATATACCCCCGATAATTCGTAATACGACCAATAGTCTACATTTCAACTGAGAAATACGTCATCAGAAATGAACGCGGTCATAAGTTACATACTGCATATAACAATGAGATATCCGCGAAGATACATCCGCGAATACATACATTCTGCAAAAAGTCTAACCGGTATATATACGCAATATATATAGCGAGTACGTTATTAATCAAAGTTACCCCATGCACAGCTCCTATATATATATGACATCGCTGGCACTAAACATAGAGGGCGTAACAAAGATGGATCATAATTATTCAAACACGGACAGAACGTGCGATGTTGGTAGAGTTCAATTCATTCTGTTATTTACTGCAGTGAAAATTATTGCACTGCCATTAAATTAATTAATTGAAAAAAAAATACCCCCTCCCTCCAGTGTGTTCTGTTTACCAATACATGTGGCAGGCTGGAATATCAGAACTTCGATACATCGATCAAGTAAATTCAGATTTTGGCCGTGTCCTATATAGTTCGGCATAATTGAGTCAGTGATGTTATATATTCTTTATTAATTCTTATACTTTGCAGGGAATGCGGCGGTTCACAGCGGGGAATGGGGCAAATGGAAACCAATGTGGATATGTGGAATTGAATTGGTCAACAAAACTGTCGGCATCCTCGGCTTCGGGCGTGTAGGATTCGGGGTTGCTCGGCGACTGCTCCCATTTGGTGTTAATAACATCATATATCATGATGTGTATAGACAAGCTCACGCGAAGATGGCTAAAGCTGAGTTTGTTTCACTATATGAGCTATTCGAAGAGTCGGACATTTTGATAATATGTTGCGCATACACGCACCAAACCCATGAGATCGTAGACCGGGTTGCTTTTAAGAAAATGAAAGACACTGCGATTGTTATCAACACTTCTCGTGCGGGTGTAATTCACCAGGAAGATCTAGTCGAGGCGTTGCAGAAAGGCGAAATCGCCGGTGCTGGACTTGACGTCACTGAACCAGAACCACTCCCATTGGACCATCCTCTCATGAATATGAACAATGTTGTGATTCTTCCACATTTGGGAACAAATACGAGAGAGTCGAGGGTTAACATGGCAATCGATGCTGCGAGAAATATCAACAGCTTCTTCGAGACAGATTAAATATTTAGTTAACGACGGGGACGCAATTTGTTCACCGTGCAGCATGTCTAACACCAGACTTTACTTGTATATAAATGCCCAAGTTCTTGCCGTGCTAATGACAACAGGACCACATTGTATGCTTCGCCGATTATAGAGGTATATCGGTGCAAACGGAGGCCTCTTGGTAGATTATGTCATGAATCTCTACTCTGACTAATACCCGCAGAAATCACATTCCACCAGTACAAAACCTTGGGATCTTTTTGACAGGGAACCTTATAAAGTCGAAAAAATAACGCAGGGAATATATTTCTTAGTTATTATCTGTTCCTTAATAAAGTACTTCAGTGTATGTGAAGTTCCTAACTCGAAATTCCATTCTTTTTTCTAACTTTTGTGAGCCTTTTATTTTTTTGACTTTATATGGTTCCCTGTCAAAACTTTAAAAAGTTCCAAGGTTTTGTATTGGCGGATTATGATCTCTACGGGCCACTACGGGTGTTAGCCAGAGTACAGATTCCATTTTTAATTATATGTCGATGTTGTGCAAATTCAATGTTTATTTTTTCTCTCAAAATGAATGGCATTACTATATATAGGTAAATATTTTGTCTCTGCATTCTTACATAAGTTATTATGTCGGACATCTGTATATATAGTTGATGACATTAAACGCATATGGCTCATTTTTTCACTTCGTATATTATTATAATATACGTAATCCATACGTATTCGAAGAGAACTTAAAAACATGTACGACCATGTACGGCGAGGCCGGTGTTCCAATCAATGTTCCGATATTTGATGAACAGTATTTTGTGGTTTGTACCCACCCCCGTATTGTTTACATACAGCACGTAAGCAGTGAGCTATAAGCAAACACTGTGGCGATTTTTAGGAGAGTGATTCACGATGACCTCTCCAACACTGAAATCTTGAGAGCAGAAAGTTTCGACCACTATATGTTGTAAGCAACTTAGTGGCATTTCTAACCAAAGTTCATTCAGTGTGGTCTCCCAGGTGTTGAGTGTTTTGCTTATCGCATACTCTTATACTGTTTGTTTACATAACATAGCATGTGTTTGCATAGCACAAAATACTAACATGACAATAACATGCAATTTACGCGATATTTATGATTGGTATAAGAACAATATATGTCAACTATATGTCTGTAATATAATATTCTTTCTGTTTATGGCGGTTTTAACGGATGTGACTATTTTAACAACAATACCCACCGCCAACGTATGTTTAACATCCGAGACCAGATAAGAAAATCGTTCCACTTATATGCATGCAGTTCAAATTTAAACGAGACGAGTTATGAAATATTTTTCAAAACAATTGGCAAATGTTAATTTAACAATTCATTCTTCTGACATGGTGTAAATCTGACATCAAACATAAATAAATGGTCGCAGACCCACGTCCCAAAAAAAAACAAGTTGGCATTCTGGGACGTTGGCTTTTTTTTAAGAACAAAGAAGTCAAAGGCAAAACAATGACTTCAATTTGACGATGACCTGCTTGTTTTAAAATGTGAACCATACACCAAAATTTAATATCATTAGATTTTTTTGAATATTGCTCAAGTTATCATTTAGACAATGCAAATTATGGTTTCTAAGTCGAACAAAAGCATATAAGTCCGTCGTAATCATTGGACCATGACAAATTTCGAAATTGACCTGTGTTTTTGGATCTGTAATCCATTTACCAAATATCAAGAAATTCTGTTAAACATTGTTCAAGTTATCATCCGGACAACCCAAAAATATATTATTTTTCCGCCGAAAAATGGACAGAACTCCGTCAAAACTCATCGGGCCGTGAAATTGAACTGATTTATCAAATTTGAACCACATACCAAATATCAAGATATGCTATTGAATATTGATCAAGTTACCATCCGGACAACCAGAAAAAGGTGATATAAGTCGGAAAAAGGACATAACTCCGTCAAAAGTCATCAGACCATGATCAATTTCGAACTTGGTCTGCGTCTTTTCAAATGAGAACCAAGTACCAAATATCAAGAACTTCAGTTGAATATTGCTCAATTTATCATCCGGACAACCCAAAAACAGTGATTTCAATGTCCAAATAAGGGGCAAACTCCGTCAAAAAATCATCGAACCATGACCAAAAATCGAACTTGATCTGCGTCTTCTCAAATGTGAACAAACTGCTAAATATCAACACATTCTGTTGAATAATTGATCAAGTTACCATTCGGACAATCTGAAAACAGCGATTCATAAGTCGACAAATGGGCATAACTCCGTTAAAAATCATCGGACGTGACCAAATTCGAACTTGGCCTGCTTCTGAACTGTGAACCACGTATATCAATTTGATGGAGTTATGCCCCCTTTTTTTTACATAGAAATCTCAGCTTTTACGTTGTCCAGATGATAATTTCAGCAATATTCAACAGAATTTCTTGATATTTGGTATGTGGTTCACATTTGAAGAGACGCATGCCAAGTTTGGTCCGATGCTTTTTGACGGACCCCGAAAAATATGGAGGACTATTGTAATCAGCTACGTCCGTACGTCCGTCCCAGTCCTTGTCCGTATGCTAACTTGAGCAATATTCAACATAATTCTTGATACTTGGTAGGTGCATGGTTCACATTTGAGAAGACGCAGGCCATGATCGAATTTGGTCACGGTCCGATGATTTTTGATGGATATATATATATATGCCCCTTTTTCGACTTTCGGGTTGTCCGGATGGTAACTTAAGCAATATTCAACATAATTTCTTGATATCACAAAAAGCCACATCGATCCGGGGGACATGGTTTAGATTTACTTGTGTCGGATGTGTCATATATAACGATATGTATACAGCCCACTGCAATACACAAATATTCTACTTTAAATGAGGAGTAGAGGTTATATATTCAGCCATTAGAGTGGTTTTTAGTTTTGTGTAGTTATTCCGCAATATTTTGATCTAAAAATAGAATTGTCTCGCCTCGGCGACAGCAACTTCCGATCAGTTGTTTGTACGGTTTATACACTGTGAATACGACATAACTGATAACTATAAATATGGACTTCTTAGTCTGAAATAAAGTATTATATATAACTCGGCCAATATGGAAACAACCAATTAATACATAATATATGAACATGTTATAGCAATTTAACCACTAACTTAGCAAGTTATAGCATTTTCAAATTGACCGCTGCATGTGGTCTTATATAATCTTATTATTTCAAACATCCGCTTCTATAGGAAACGGGTCAAACGACATTGAATTATATTATTATACTATAACTAAACTACAGGCCATTCCGGAAGATATATAATGCACAGTATGAACAACACGACGTACACATTTGCGCACTCAAAAAGAGGTCGCAGTTGATACACACGATACAGATAAACGCTTAATTGAACGTCAAGTATGCAACTAGTATACTGTAAGATAGGATCGGCTAAATACCATGCACACACATAAATTATATATATACACATACTTTTCCTTCCTTATCGACCCAATCGCAACTTCTCGGATTACAAGCTGCAAAACATTGTTCAGTCACCTCGCTATACGCTATGTCTGAACGCTGCCGGCATTTTCTTAATTAAATCTAACTTTGTTTTATTGAAGTCTTTTGTCAGTTACAATTCATTCTCGCTTGATCTAGACAATTTTCAAATGTATATGGACAGTTCAGTTTCTCAGAATAATGCAGAATGAATTGCAACCTACAAAATCTCAAATAATTAAATGTGACATTTCTTCACATTACGTGTAGGTGTAGGCAGTGGTAAGTCCTGCGCAGGGGACTGAAATCTGCATGGAGCTTGCTCGGATTATCGTACTTGGCAGAAATATTGGCGTACGGAAAACACCGAGGTTGGCCGATTGACATTCGACCTTCACATTAAACATTTGGAAATTCCCACGACCTCGACCGCGTCTGATTCTTCTGTATTAGACTCATTCATTAAACAAATTCATTAACGGTTGAGTTGTTCCTCCCACTTCGGGTTATGAGCCTGGTTTATCGGACAAAATGTCGCGGCCCAAGGTCTATGTCACTCGAAGGATTCCGAAAGAAGGATTGGATTTACTGAAGGAGCAGTGTGATGTTAAACTATGGGACGACGACGAGACGATACCGCGAGTGGAGCTGCTGCAAAATGTGAAAGGAGCCGACGCCGTCGTGTGCATGATATCGGAGAAAATTGATAAACAATTCCTGGACAGCGCCGGTAAGTCAATATGAAGGTCATTCAGTGTGGAATACACGTGAAGTGTGTCTTGTCACACACAGAATAAAGTGTGACAATTAGCAGGGAATGAGGCACGTGAGCTCATGAACTTATGATAATACATCACGCACAACACATGTATCAATTGGCACTATATATGCACACATTACCGCCCGTATGTCACATACATACACAGAACGACACGATGTGTAAATGGGTTTGTCGATACGGCACTCGTGCTGTCGCGGAAGGATAGAACGAGAGGCGCTCGCACCTCGAGTTCTATCCTTCCGCGACAGCACGAGTGCCGTATCGACAAACCCATTTACACATCGTGTCGTTCTGTGTTTATTACACGCTTCGCGTCCTATAGTCCGTGCATTAAAAATACAGGATTAGAAGGTTTATTTAGGCTCATACAGGGCGTGTTTGTCATCTATGATTATTCTTTTATTTAAATAGTTCCAGTTTCATGGTTGAGGCGAACGTCGTGTACGTCATTTTACGTCAACGAGATGCGTATGGAACGTACGTTCCATACGGATTTGTAAATATGGAACAGCAATAACACTGTACTTCTAGGAACAAGCGTGTAATAAATAACTCTTTGAACCAGTGTCTTCATGTTATATGATCTGATGCTATGTGGTATATTACAAAGGGTGGCTATAAGAATTAATCCATGCATAACACGCTAATCACTTTTCCGCCGAAGTCCGAGAAATCGAATATAGTGGGTGCCCATATATGCAAGCAATTTATGCTCATAACTGACTGAATGTTGGGGTGGGGTGTAGCATAGGAGCTTAGAACTCGATAAGAGACTCCGATAAATGCATTTGCGTCCACCCTCTCACTCAAAAACTAAATTGTATGGTTATATCCAAAGTTGCATGTGTTAATGTTAATTGGGTCAAATTCCAGAAGTTGGGTTCAATTAGATTGTTGGGATATATTAATTTAGTTAATGATCATGCACTGGGTTTACAGTTGCGCCCCTTGATGAGTATCAAGCTCAAATAGATACATGGTGAATGCATCTGTTATGTCGGAATGGTACAGTTGTAGTATTGCATGTGCCTTTCATACAAGTATTCTTTTCTAGGTTGTTAATTTATTTCCGAAAAGGAAGTCATTATATGATACACCTCGTTTCATACATTACATATTACATACTAGGTTCGAAGTCTGGTTTAATTAGGCAATATTTCTCATCTATTCAGACGATAGGATCCGAAATTAATCCATTGATTGGACTTATTTTTGGGAAACTTAATTAATGACCAGAATCTCAGATTATATGGTCAAAAGTCATCCAAATTGAGATGAATATAATTATATACTGACATAGGTTTTTTCTAGCCCCATGTTTAGTTCAAACCCAATGTTTGGTTAATTTAACCCAATGATTGGTTACTTTTTCTAACCAAACTAGTTTAGTTAATAGCTCTAATCCAACGTTTAGCCGGATTCGGTTGACGAAACGTTGGGTTAAGTTGGGTTATATATTAACCCTTTCATGACTGAAGCTTCTTGAAATTTTGCGAAAACCCTATGCCAATGTATTCTCTTATATATGCGAGTCGCCCATAGTTCGCCTCGCATATATAAGAGAATGCATTAAATTGGCCTAACAATATTTACACTGACCTTGTAAGCCAATGCAAGCCAGTGCATGGTCTTATATATGCGAGGCTCCCTATATATGGAAGATTGGCATGTATAAGATAATGCACTGGCACAATGTCTTTAATGATGCACCAGCGCAGCTCCCGTCACGAAAGGGTTAACCCAATCTTATTTTGAGTGATCTCTCCCGAATCCCCTATCGGTGCTGGGAGACGATGGCATACCGAAGAGGGTGGTCCGAAATGAATATGCATGGGGAGTCTCTGATCGGAAATGAATATGCATGGCGAGTCTCTGATCAGAAATGAATATGCATGGAGAGTCTCTGATCAGAAATGAATATGCATGGAGAGTCTCTGATCAGAAATGAATATGCATGGCGAGTCTCTGATAAAGGACAAATCTCCTGCTGCTTAAAGGTACTCAACCCGATAAAACTCCTCTCAATTACTATTTCAATGGCTTCGGGGGTCAAAAATATTTGATTCGAGTCGAGGAAGTCACCCATCAAAGCTCAGATTTGTTAGATATCGATTTTAGAAATCTATTATTTTTCATTATCGGGAATACTATCTGGCCCAGAACTCAGTCAAAATTGCGTAAAAATTACCACTTGATTTTAGAGTTATTCATCCTTGTCTGTTTGAATAGATATGGAGTACACATCCAGAGCAGATTACGGCAGTTATTGGTACTCATCTCGAGAACATAACAAATTTGAAAAATCAATATATAATAACTCTGAGCTTTGTTTGATGGGTTCCTCGACTCGAATCAAATATTTTTTACCCCCAAAGCCAAAGAAATAGTAATATAGGACCCTCTGATCGGATTGTTGTTGTTGGAATCTGTTGAGATGGGGACCCTCTTTACGGGTTGAGTACCTTTAAGAAACACCAAACACCAGATAACTTGTAATTTTTATAACGGATTATTCTGCATGATATAATTTTCCAACACAAATTTAGTGGAAAGTTGGTCATTTAATTTTTAGATAACAATTAGAAAACATGTTACATGCATCATATATCATAATCGAGGTACAAGTCGGGGAATTATTTTTATTTCAGGGGGTAAAAAGGGATATGGTGGGTGTATAGTTGTAAAATCCGGATTGGATTGAACACCCTATGTATATAGCACCACCCTAGAAGTTTTTCATCCGTGTTTGGAACTTACCTTTATTATAGTAAATGCAAGTCTGCTAGCAGCATAATTTAAACACGGTTATGTGAATATAACTACATTATGCGACTCTAATGGAGTTGTACTTAAATATGAAATAATATATATATACATGAATTTTCGTTTAGCAATTCCATAATATGGAGTAGTCTATATAAACTGAGATTTGTTAAAGCCCTGTTTAATTTACGAGTCAATGTTTATTTTGGTTATAATTCATCACACTGGAACGAATTGGGTCTCAGACGTAGCCCATATAGAGTAATAGCAAATAGCTGAAAATATAGAAACATTTCCCCAGTTTCGCTCCCAGAATGCAACATAATTCAAACTAAGATATAGAGTTATTCCACTTCTAATGAAAATAATATACTTTGCATTACAGACCACATGAAACTTAAAGGGACTCAAAAATCATCGCCACCATGTTGTTGTTGTTGAAATCAGCTATTCACTGCCTGTTCCTAACGCTTCTGTAAACTGCATGCATGGTTTATCTCCCCTGATTGCTATAAATAGATTGGGGGTATACCTCATTGTCTGTGTTTTGTCAGTGACAGCAAGCATGGTTTCAGGATATCGTTAGAAAAAGACGATATATATTGAGCTTAAATTGGCAAAATGCGATCAAATAAGACGTTTTCGTCAGCGCGAAGATGCCGAAAAATCCGCAATGGATTTTGGGATGTGAATGTCAGTTGTCACACTCACAGTGGATTTCCATGCAAATCTGCGGAGCAAAATTCTGAAAGTTACGGAGAACTTTGCACATACATGCATACTTCTCAGTCTTCGAGTGTGGCTTGATGTGGTACTATAAGAAACAGCAGGTATTTATCTGGTGGGTCCGCTTTGTAAATTATAACATTTTGCAATAAATATATTTTTGATAATTTTTTTCTGGAATTACATCACTTGACCTACATATTAATTTGTCAGATTTGAAATATCAATATTGAATATAAAATTCAAAAATAAATACACCAACATCTATACAAGTTCCAATCGGACCTGCCAGATAAATACCTGTTGTTTTCAATACCACATCAAGTCACACTCAGAAGTATGCGCAACTCTAGTTAACTTCAGTCATGTACGTAGTGCGTATCCTTCCTTGCTGGAAGCAGCAATCTGCGAAAGCGGTCATGTTGACTTAAAGAACAAATACAGACGAGATGATGGATCAGTCACAAGCATGCTGTTTGAGGTAAAGCTACCACCCCTCGAAGAATGAAGGAAAGAACAGTGACTGGTTCAATACCACAAAATAGTCAAGGGGTTGGTTTCAGCCCTGCCTAAAGCCTGATTTATCTAGAACACGAGAAGAAAGACACAAGGGAAATACAGCCAACAAAATTTTAGGACTGTCTCAGTCAAAATCCGGTGGAGAAGGAGGTGTGTAACAACACAGAATCGTTCCAACTTCTGCGTACCAGCAGCTCACAATACGAACACTCCTTCTTTGTTAAAACAACTGTGGAATTGAACTACCTGGAACAGTCGGTTGTTGATGTCAGTGATATTGACGGTTTTCTATCTGCTCTGCGAGGGGAACAACAGTATGGAGTGTTTTCAACAATGCTAACTAGGAGCTATTGCTTAAATATTTAAAAATTATGCTTGTTTATCATATATAATAAATTATTTTTCAATTATTTCGTTTGCTGCTTATATTTATACTCCAAAATAATTTTGGATGGCTCAAACAACAACATTATCATTGCATATATTAAGTACTATATGGGAGATTAATCTAACATTTAATGGCTGATTACCCTTAAACGTAACTCCATTACGCTTAAGCATAATTGGTTTGTATTGCCTTGCAACGTTATATGTAATGGTAGGCCTCCATGTATCTAACTTAGTAAGGTTTAATGTTCTGGGCGGATGGTAAGATTACTAGCATCGTAATTGACTGCATCAATTTCAGGGGAGTTTTTTCAATTCTTTTACGCTTTACTTTAGCGTAAATGCATTATGTGTGATCGTAAATGAATTACGCATAAGCATAATGTAATACGCTTAAGTATGGTATAATGGAAATCTAAATTACACTTAGGCATTGCGCATTAAGCTTAAATTTATGCTTAAGCATAATGAATTACACTTAAGCGTGATTAGCAATTAAATGTGAATTTGGCCTCCCATATGTGTACTATTGTTGTTTCGTACACTTTGCCCCACGTGTTTGGTTGTTTCGCACCATATATTTGGCCATTTCTCACCACATGTTTTGTCGTTTCCCACAACTGTCATGCGTTGCTTTTGAAAAAATACTTTGAAAAAGAACATACAGTAATACCCAAAGTAATTGACCCCTTAACCACACCAGGATTATGGAAAATAATTCAGGAATTAGTTGGAAATATGGCTTGTTGCTATTCGTTGGAAAGCTCTCGTCGAGAGCTTTCCGATGAATGGCAACAAGCCATATTTCCAACTAAATCCTGAAAAATTACCCATAATTCTGCTGTGGTTAAGTGTCAATTACTTTGGGCATTACTGTATTAAGTTATCTGATGACAACGCGCCAATTGGACACATTTTTTTTTTTTTAAATCCCAAATTGTGACAAACAAAGTTAACGTTATTTTAAAAAAAACATCAATGGACCCAGTCTAAATAAAATTAGACCATGTTTCATTTCTTTCTTACGAGTCTGGATATCTATCAGACTGCAATATACCTTATACTAAATGATACGATTCATCCAGATTATACCGGTATGAAACTGGCCACTTGGAAGGAAACATTTATGGGGGGGGGAGACAACCCCACTGTGACATCGTCGCCACCTCCCTGACAGTCTGAAGTTAAAATGAACCTGGTTTCTCTATGGATGAGTGATTCACTGATAATTGTTACTTTTGGCCTCTCATAACAAAATGCATATATACACAAGCGTATGGTAATAGCGTATATGAAGACTGGAGAAAATTTCATACTAAAATAGGTTATCAGTACATACATGTGTACATGTATATACCAATCACATGTATATTGAGTTTAAAAAAAAAGTTTCTGAACCCCTTCGGTTGTAAATAGAATGCACTCAGTGATTCTGACTTCAAACTTGTGCCTCCTAATTATATAGGTTGATTGAGTTGAAAGGTTAGAAAATCAGTGCCCTCTCTTGAAATTATTTCTTAAGGAATAATCTCTGTTTCATATTTTGATTACAGTTTAAAGATGGTCTATATATTCTTATTACAAGTTTTATATATTTTCCTGGGTATAAAATAATGTCCGGAAATGCTTCTATCAATTACTGTTCATTCTATTTTGAATTTTCTGGTATATATACTAGTATACCTACAAATAATTTGAGACATTTTACTGCTTGAGGAAACGTTCGGAGCATAGCAAGCAGGAAAATAGTAAAAAAAGATTGTCCCAACTGATTATCAATCAGTTGTAATATTAAATGATAGAAGCGTTTCTGGACTGGTGTCTTTGACAACTTGACTTATCATTATTATTTTATACCCTAGAAATTATAGAAAACAATTTAGGAACAGATGATCCATCTTTAAAGGTACTCAATCCGATAAAACTCCTCTCAATTACTATTTCAATGGCTTCGGGGGTCAAAAATATTTGATTCGAGTCGAGGAAGTCACCCATCAAAGCTCAGATTTGTTAGATATCAATTTTAGAAATCTATTATTTTTCATTATCGGGAATACTTTCTGGCCCAGAACTCAGTCAAAATTGCGTTATTATTACCACTTGATTTTAGAGTTATCCATCCTTGTCTGTTTGAATAGATTTTGGTGTACACATCCCAAGCAGATTACGGCAGTTGAAGGCAATTATTAGTACTCATCTAGAGTAAATAACAAATTTCAAAAATCAATATCTAATAACTCTGAGCTTTGTTTGATGGGTTCCTCGACTCGAATCAAAGCCATTGAAATAGTAATATAGGACCCTCTAATCGGATTGTTGTTGTTGGAATCTGTTGAGATGGGGACCCTCTGTTCGGATTGAGTACCTTTAAGCCAATCGAGCAAAGTTGATCTATTTCTCCATGTTCTTCTAATAGGTGATGTTTTTATCGAATATATTTGCACATTTTACCCACTGCCGCACTGCGAGTGCATTGGTCCCTTTAATATTTCATGTAAAAGTGGTGAAAACTGTAATATTAAACAAGAACAATAGCTTTAGTTAACACAAAATTCACTGAAATATTTTCACAGTGGGGTTTCTGTGAGGAAAAAAATAGTTTTTTTCCTCATAGAATCTCCACATATATATTCAGACAGACAGATGGGGAGGGGTGTTGAAAAATGCTTGGGGGGAAACAGTTGTAAAGAGGGAAAGAAATTGGTTGCGGGGCTGGGTGAATTGCAGAAATGGTCAAAGGTAAAAAAAGTAACATACGTGTCTGAATATATATTAACACCCACCCCCCCCCCCTCCAGAGCAAATTGAAATAATTTAAATCCATATACCCTGCTTTTCTCATGGCTTTTTTTGGTGTTTTGGTGAATAAAATTAACTTATGACTGAGATTAATCCTTCAGTCTTGATACTTTTCCAAAAATGACATTTTTTGGTATTTTTGTCTGTTTAACAAATGTTGGGGCATAAATAGAAAAAAAACAATCAGCAGAGAGTGCACTGGCTTAGAAGTTCAATACAAGTATTGTTAGCTTAATGCATTCTCTTATATATGCAAGGCATCCTATGGGAGACTCGCATATATAAGAGAATGCATTGGCACAGGTTTTCAAAAAAATTCATGAAGCTCCAGTTATGGAAGGATTAATCATAAATAATGGTCTCCCATATGGCACCTTGTATATATAAAAGAATGCACTGGCTTGCATAGTCAAGATAAATGTTTTTAGGTCAATGAATTCTCTTAAATATGTGAGTCTGCCTATGGGAGACTGGCATATATAAGAGAATGCATTGGTATAGTGTTTTTGCAAAATTTCAGGAAGCTCCAGTCATGAAATGTGCAAAATTATTTTAACTTTCCTCTTAGAACACTTTAAATTGTTAAAAGATAGCATCGCAAGGTGTTTGGAAATCCCTTCAGTTTGTAAGTCTAACACACAATTTGTTCAAAAATAGTTTTGTCTTCATCATAGACTAATAAAGATATCATGTTTTGTACACAATCTACATTGTAGTCAGAAAGTTACTAAAACAATGAAAAGGCTGTTAATTTTTTGTTCTAGTTTTTGAAATATCTGATCATCATATATTGAATTTGGCTCAGTGTGATACACTCCCATTCTTGAAAACACACAACTTGAAAAATCCTTACTCTTACAGATGGATTAATAATTATCTCTTTCTGTAACAATTATTTTATAGTTTCCTGTGTATAACATAATAAATATGAATCGAAGACCCTTGCCTGGAAACACTTCTATCAATTAGAATTATAATAGTATACAATCAATTTCCAGTATTTTAATGGTATCTCCGGCTTATTTTTATTGTTTTATATAAACCAGTAAACTATACAACACATGTTAGAGGAAGAGATAATCCATCTTTAGTGAATCCGGAAATTTGTAAATGATTAAATTTCTTCTGTAAAGCCAGGTAAAGCAGGAAAATAAAATCTACAAAACATGCAGTTGGAAGGACTTGGGAGACTCAAATATATAATATAACCATTTCTTGATGGGAACTGCGCTGGTGGAGCAATGAATCATGTGCCAGTGCATTCCCTTTTTTTGCAGATACCATACTAGGTAGCCTCACATATATAAGAGAATGCACTGGCTTACAAGGTCAAGGTAAATATTGTTAGGCCAATGTAATGTATTCTCTTACATATTCTAGGATCCCTACTGGAAACTACCATATATAAGAGAATGCATTAGCACATGGTTTTTTTGCAATATTTCCAATGCTCCAATCATGGAAGGGTGAAATGCTGCTCCCATAATGAAAGGGTTAATTGATTTTATTCCAAATAGACATTTTTTGTTGTAATTAGTTTTAGTTCAGACCCTCCAGGTTTGGTATTTTGTCTCATAAATGAACCACATACAGTAATGCCCTAATTAATCGACTGCTTAACCACAGCAGAATTATGGGTAACTTTTCAGGATTTAGTTGGAAATATGGCTTGTTGCCATTCATCGGAAAGCCATATTTTCGACTAAATGCTGAAAAGTTACCCATAATTCTGTTGTGGTTAAGGAGTCAATTATTTAGGGCATTACTGTACTATGATGGTGGTGGTTCTGCTGAGTTTAGTAAGGCCAAATCAAATTAATGTTCTGTTTCTGAGACACTGCCACTTCATTATTATATGGGAGAGATTTCCGATGAATGGCAACAAGCCATATTTCCGACTAAATCCTGGAAAGTTATCCATAATTCTGCTGTGGTTATGGAGTCGACTAATTAGGGCATTACTGTAGCTTTGATTACTCTGACTACTGATGGTATACATGTACTAGCACCTGCCATAAATCATGAATAACAGAGGTGAATCATGAGTACCGGATACAAAAAATATAGGATAAAAGCCATGGTTTTTTCACACTATTATAAATATGAAAATAATTACATTTTTGCTGCTGAAGTATTGTCCATAACTCCAGCTCATCAAGAAGTATGAGACTGAATTATATCAAAATATGTCATTTTGACAAAAAAATAATCAATTTGATGCTCAATGACAATTATTCTCAGTGAGATATATCATACAGTTCCAGGAGATTTCACTCCATTGTCACTATCCATATTTTCTTATCTGGTACCTGCTGGTACACAGAAAAATCACCTATTTGTTATTAGTATTCAGAATAGGAGTCTGGGGTCCGCCATGGGAGGGAGGGACATCATCAATATCATGAAGAGATATATTTAAGAAGACTTATTTTAAATGATTTATTAATGAATTAAATTTAATATAATTAAAAAGTCTGTTAATAACTGAATATCACAATTGACTGTCACTAACTGTGATAGACTTGCAATTGAATTTATTAATTGAGTAATTGGCAATCATGAATATTTTTGTGGGACAAACCCCAGCTTCTGGCATGATTTAGTCCTTGTTTAAATTATTGTTGAATGTTGGGTCAACAGCCTGGAGCTATCTAGTTGAAATTGAAGAAACCCCCTCCCCTATATCATGCCATGAATCTTTACTCTGCTTAGCGCCTGTAGAGATCTTATTCCATCAGTACAAAACTTGGGAACTTTTTTATGTTTTGATAGGGAACTTTATAACATTGAACAAACAAGACAGGGAACATATTTCTTTGTTTATAATTGTTCCTCGATAATCAACTTCAAAGTATGGGTTGGTCCCAGCTCGAAAATGCATGCTTTTTGTGGCTTTAGTGAGCTGATATCACAAAAACACTGAATTAATTACCGTGGGGAAATTCCATGATTGTAAGTGAGCATAGCAAACTCACCCATCAAGTCTGTTAAATAATGTCATCTCGAGCTGGCACTTTCGCCTTATGAATAAACTGTTAAGCGACAGGTATTAACAAAGAAATATATTCCCGTGTTATTTTTTCAGCTTTATAAGGTTCCCTATTAAAAAGTTCCCAGGTTTTTCAATGGTACAATATGATATCTACAGGCATTAGCCTCTGGGAGGCCAAATTGCCATTTAGTAATGAAGTGCGCTTAAGCGCAATTAATTGCACTTGAGCGCAATTAATTGCACTTAAGCACAAATAATTACACTTAAGCAGAATTACTTGAACTTATCATTGTTCTTAAGCGCAATCATTGATCTTAAGTGCAGTCGATTGCGCTTAAGCATAGTAATTTGTTCTTGAAAACATAATTATTTGTGCTTAAGCGCAATCAATCTTGCTGTGCGCAATCAATTGGCTAATCTTAAGCGCATTTCATGGTTATATGTAACTATTATATAAAACACCCCTGGTGAATAAATAGGTTTATCCATAACTCAACCTTAGTTCTTACTGACATATCACCTCTTGTTTTCATTAGTTTGGATGGGTAGGGAGCAAGTCTAAGTTCTTTATTGATATGGTAGACTCGCGATAGCATTACCTTCTGTTTTAGTTCAGGCAATTCGTGATAGCATTGACTTCTGTATTAGTTGGTGCAACTTTGATTTTCGAGTATATACCGGTATACATGTGCACCATATGAGGGAAGCAGGTCCTCAGTGACACCATATTCGCGCTACAGTTTATGACATGGACATACTATAGATCTGTGCAAGAGACGCTGATTTAATAAAACTACCAGAGCTCGAGGAGTGAGACACCAAAGCTCCCGGAATGAAACACATATTTTTGGGACAGGGATGCTGATAATATGACAATATTTAGGGTTTTTCACCCGATTTAAGTAAATAAGTACACCATATGAAGTGAGCAAACCCTCATATAATGACACCACATTATTGCTATATGACCATAGCTATGGCCCAAATCTGTGCAAAAATTCTTTAAAAAAATTATATTAAAACATACTAGAGACATCCATTTTTTGGATATAAGGGATGCTGATAATTATATGACATTATGGATTATCTTTGATTGTTGCACACATACAGTTAGAGGTAACTGTACTAGGCTTATTTAAAAAGGTTAAAATTAGCACATGCTCTTCTTGTGATGCTAGGCGATACTCCAGGTTATGACAATTAATATTTTATGGGTAGGTTAGATAGTAGTTACAATTAATTGCACTTGAATGCCCTATTTGTACTTAAGCACAATATTTTATCGCACTTATGATCACTTATGCAAAATCGTTTGCCCTTAAGTGCAATAAATTTTGCTTAAGCGCATTCAATTGCACTTAAGCGCAATTCAATATAAATGTGAATGTGGCCTCTCATAATCATATTACCCAGAGTAGAGATCATTCATGGCATGATCTACACTTTCCCCAACAAAAAAATATATCTAATATTGGGCCACACATTTTGAAATTAGTCATTTTAATACTATAGAGTCACTGTTGAGACTTGTTGAATTTGAATCTGCAGGGCCTGTATGTAGTCAGTGTAGGCCTAATGCAGCCAGTCCAATCCAAAGCCATACATGCATATATAGCTTAGTACATTTCAGTGTAAAATTGCACTTGCTACATGTACATTTGTCTGACGCTATCGACCCACACTGTTTTTTTTAAATCTGCGTGTTTGAACGATTGGTTCTCCAACAGGTCCCATTGAGACCCGAGTCACTCGGCTCCTTGGTCATCAGGCTGAGAATTCCCGCTGTTGACAATATTCAATTACAATGTCAACAACACACGAACTTATTCGAAACGAGTTTTGACCAGTTTTCCAGGCAATAATCGTTGAATTCATATGTGACGACCCAACATTCCCATTCAACGCACAATACACCGAGTTAAAACTCCGATAATCTAATTCAAATATACGTTTCAACTAGGTTTTAATTAATTTACTTCGTCTTGAGAATGAGAGTGGATTTATTATTCCCAAGAAGTAAAAACAATCGTATCAAATTGGTGACGAAAGGTCGCCGACCAATCGGATCGCGCGGATTGGAATTGTGGCTAAAAATAGTTATCTGCGGGATTCCGCCGTATATATATATATTATTGCTTCAGTCAATCGGGGTATATTGGTGAAGATTGTTGTGTCACTTTAAGCACAAAAATACGTGGATACCTCAACAAAAACAACACGTTCACAGTTTATTACACCGGATAAGTTGATGACTTGAATACAATGTTTTGGAGCTTCCTCTTTCAAATGGTATATAATATGACATTTATTTTATATAATGTGATTTGAGGGTTCGAAAATTAAGTGGGCCTTTGATATGGGAATTAGATGCATTGTTCCTAACTGGACGGTCGAACTTTCGAAGGACTAACTGGAGGGTTGGATACTCTGAAATTCTGAATGACACGTAAATTAGACAATTCAGACCAATTGATTCGTTCATTTTTGTTTTATCTTTTTAATTTCAGGCTGCTCTTTGAAGTTGGTGGTGACGTATTCCGTGGGGAAGGATCACATCGACGAGCGAGAATGTGAGCGGAGAGGAATCTGGGTGGCACACACACCGGACGTGTGTTCGGATAGCGCCGCCGAGCTGACCGTCGCATTGCTACTACTCACTACTCGACGTTGTGTGGAAGGTACCAGAGACCTTTCGCAAAAATCACTGTTACGATTACGGATAGGATATATTGTCCTAGTAAGGTTGACAACTCGACACCATCACAATTTACCTGCGATGGCTAATTGGTGAGACGGCATATACCCCACTATATTCAGTTACACATATATTTGATGGAAAAAGTAATGTTCAGATCACATGTTCTTATCCGTGTATAACACACTACACGGATAATGTCAGAGCGTCCCCCAAGCAGGACCGGTGGCACATTCTTGACACATCTGCAGATAATTAAACTGCGTGGGGCATATTTCGTCTCACATAAGAACTCCCGTGAGTAAAGATTGAATTCTGGCTGTATACTGGCAGGATATTTCCATATCCGTAATCGTATTCGTGCTTTTGCGAACGGTCTCTATACTAGCGATGTTTAGATCACGAACTTATAACTTCAAACTTCAGGCGTTAGCTGATGCATTTGATCGTCAGACGTTCTCGCATATATCGACAAGAAAACCATAGTCAGAAATGGTAACGCCTTCAATATCATATTATTACGCATATATAAAATATACTGGTTTCAAGATAGTCCAAGTCTTCTCATACTAAAACCAGCTAAGATATTGGTATGGCGAGATGCTGGATTTTAGTCCGAGATCGCGCCCACAGCCTTCTTATGACACGAGTTAAGCGTTAATGACCCGCTCAAATAAAACCACAATTATATGAAATAAAATATCACAATTGCGACAATAAACGGATATTTTCCGCAGAAGACATGCTATTTGATCTGAAACCCACATCAGTTGTGAATTGAAAGCGGTAATTTAATGTGAAAAGAGACATTTACTGCAGTGTTTACACATTTTTAAAAGTATGCGAACTCAGTTGACATAGCTAATTGTGTTCGGCATTTTCCGTTGAAAATATTCCGTAGATTTTCGACTAACCACGAAAATTACGATGAATTCTCCATTGTAATCGTAATTATGTGTGTCAATAAATAAAAAATAAATAAATAAAGTAAACATTAAAGATATAAATGTAATACATTAAATAAATTAGGGAATTACAACCCTCTCAAAGTTGAAAACAGTGTAAACACAACGAGCATTAGAATAAATATGGCGCTACATTTCACCCACATTTGGTGGACTTCGCGAAATTAAGATATATACTAAGCGAACAGAGCAATTTATACTGCTCTTGTTAAGCACACAAAAAATCAAAACAAAATTGTATAATTTTTGAACCTTAAGTTTGAAAAGTCCCACTAAAACCGAAGAACTATATTTCGAAACGGTATGATTCGGTTCTCCGATTATTTTATCACCACAAAAGTCAAAACGCACATGGACGAAAATCACACGCATGGCAAGTCAGACACAAGAGTTCTAATTTGCTGCAATTTTGACGAGTTGCTTGCGAAAATCGTCAACAAAACTACCGTTCTGATCCTCCATTATGTCATTAAGTTTTTAGTGCGGGAATTGTTCTCAAAGCACATAGGAAATTTGACTTTGGGGCGATCGGTTTTCGCCATTTTGTTTGGAAAACCCCGCGCTATATATAGAAACGGAAACTAGTATACCCAGAACAAGCTCCGGACTATGCCGAAGTTCTTCGGACCACTTCGGCTTTCAGTTAAAACGTAAACAAACAGAAAAAAGCGACGTTTGTTGCAATCAACCGGAATATTCTATGTGTAATTTAACATTAAAGTTAGATTATTATACACCATTATGACCATAAGTTGTCTCTCTTTCCGATGTATATAGCATCATGTATTGATTTGTTAGGTAAATCGAGTAAAATACACCACAGATTGCCGCCACAGATCCTTGGCGTAACTCGTGTCATAAGAAGGCTATGGGCGCGATCTCGGACTAAAATCCAGCATCTCGCCATACCAATATCTTAGCTGGTTTTAGTACGAGAAGACTTGGACTATAGTTTCAAGAATGCGCTGCCTCAGAATTCCGTTAAAACAATTAATCCTTCAAATTATTTCAACTACGGCTTAGCACTGAAGGTTTCCCATTCACCACACCAGAAGCTTCTAAATGCGGACCAAAAATATACAAATCGGATTAAATACACCCCCGATATTTCGCAATACGACCTTTAGTCTACATTCCAACTGAGACATACTTCATCAGCAATATTTGCTGTTATACTATATGCATTGTGTTCGCGCAATAAAATATTCAAGAGTGGCCCAGCCATTGCAATTGTTCACGAATTGTCTGCGATGCAATTAATTCCCACTGAATATATAATTAATTACACTGCAGTTGGTGGAATTTCACTGCAGTCGGATTATATTGCATTGCAGTGAAATTCATGGTTCTTTTTTCACTGCAGTGGATTATTGAATTTTACTGCAATTGAGTTAATCGTAACATTCATTTGCAACATTCAATTTATTCTGTTATTTACTGCAGTGAAAATTATTGCACTGCCATTAAATTAATTAATTAAACCCCCACCCCTCCAGTTGTTCTGTTTACCAAACGCATACAAGTGGCAGGCTGGAATATCAGTACTTCGATACTTCGATCAATTAAAATAAGATAGTTCGCCATAATTGAGTCAGTGATGTTATATATTCTTCATTAATTCTTATACTTTGCAGGGAATGCGGCGGTCCACAGCGGGGAGTGGGGCAAATGGAAACCAATGTGGATATGTGGAATTGAATTGGTCAACAAAACTGTCGGCATCCTCGGCTTCGGGCGGGTAGGATTCGGGGTTGCTCGGCGACTGCTCCCATTTGGTGTTAATAACATCATATATCACGATGTGTATAGACAAGCTCACGCGAAGGTGGCTAAAGCTGAGTTTGTTTCACTATATGAGCTATTCGAAGAGTCAGACATTTTGATAATATGTTGCGCATACACGCACCAAACCCAAGAGATCGTAGACCGGGTTGCTTTTAAGAAAATGAAAGACACTGCGATTGTTATCAACACTTCTCGTGCGGGTGTAATTCACCAGGAAGATCTAGTCGAGGCGTTGCAGAAAGGCGAAATCGCCGGTGCTGGACTTGACGTCACTGAACCAGAACCACTCCCATTGGACCATCCTCTCATGAATATGAACAATGTTGTGATTCTTCCACATTTGGGAACAAATACGAGAGAGTCGAGGGTTAACATGGCAATCGATGCTGCGAGAAATATCAACAGCTTCTTCGAGACAGATTAAATGAAATTTAGTTAACAACGGGGACGCAATGTGTTCACCGTGCAGCATGTCTAACACCAGACTTTACTTGTATATAAATGCCCAAGTTCTTGTCGTGCTAATGACAACAGGACCACATTGCATGCTTCGCCGATTATAGAGGTATATCGGTGCAAACGGAGGCCTCTTGGTAGATTATGTCATGAATCTCTACTCTGACTAATACCCGCAGAGATCACATTCCACCAGTACAAAACCTTGGGATCTTTTTGACAGGGAACCTTATAAAGTCGAAAAAATAACGCAGGGAATATATTTCTTAGTTATTATCTGTTCCTTAATAAAGTACTTCCGTGTATGTGAAGTTCCTAACTCGAAATTCCATTATTTTTTCTAACTTTTGTGAGCCTTTTATTTTTTTGACTTTATATGGTTCCCTGTCAAAACTTAAAAAAGTTCCAAGGTTTTGTATTGGCGGATTATGATCTCTACGGCCCACTATACGGGTGTTAGCCAGAGTACAGATTCCATTTTTAATTATATGTCGATGTTGTGCAAATTCAATGTTTATTTTTTCTCTCAAAATGAATGGCATTACTATATATAGGTAAATATTTTGTCTCTGCATTCTTACATAAGTTATTATGTCGGACATCTGTATATATAGTTGATGACATTAAACGCATATGGCTCATTTTTTCACTTCGTATATTATTATAATATACGTAATCCATACGTATTCGAAGAGAACTTAAAAACATGTACGACCATGTACGGCGAGGCCGGTGTTCCAATCAATGTTCCGATATTTGATGAAAAGTATTTTGTGGTTTGTACCCACTCCCGTATTGTTTACATACAGCACGTAAGCAGTGAGCTATAAGCAAACACTGTGGCGATTTTTAGGAGAGTGATTCACGATGACCTCTCCAACACTGAAATCTTGAGAGCAGAAAGTTTCGACCACTATATGTTGTAAGCAACTTAGTGGCATTTCTAACCAAAGTTCATTCAGTGTGGTCTCCCAGGTGTTGAGTGTTTTGCTTATCGCATACTCTTATACTGTTTGTTTACATAACATAGCATGTGTTTGCATAGCACAAAATACTAACATGACAATAACATGCAATTTACGCGATATTTATGATTGGTATAAGAACAATATATGTCAACTATATGTCTGTAATATAATATTCTTTCTGTTTATGGCGGTTTTAACGGATGTGACTATTTGAACAACAATACCCACCGCCAACGTATGTTTAACATCCGAGACCAGATAAGAAAACCGTTCCACTTATATGCATGTAGTTCAAATTTAAACGAGACGAGTTATGAAATATTTTTCCAAACAATTGGCAAATGTTAATTTAACAATTCATTCTTCTGACATGGTGTAAATCTGACATCAAACATAAATAAATGGTCGCAGACCCACGTCCCAAAAAAAAAACAAGTTGGCATTCTGGGACGTTGGCTTTTTTTTAAGAACAAAGAAGTCAAAGGCAAAACAATGACTTCAATTTGACGATGACCTGCTTGTTTTAAAATGTGAACCATACACCAAAATTTAATATCATTAGATTTTTTTGAATATTGCTCAAGTTATCATTTAGACAATGCAAATTATGGTTTCTAAGTCGAACAAAAGCATATAAGTCCGTCGTAATCATTGGACCATGACAAATTTCGAAATTTACCTGTGTTTTTGGATCTGTAATCCATTTACCAAATATCAAGAAATTCTGTTAAACATTGTTCAAGTTATCATCCGGACAACCCAAAAATATATTATTTTTCCGCCGAAAAATGGACAGAACTCCGTCAAAACTCATCGGGCCGTGAAATTGAACTGATTTATCAAATTTGAACCACATACCAAATATCAAGATATGCTATTGAATATTGATCAAGTTACCATCCGGACAACCAGAAAAAGGTGATATAAGTCGGAAAAAGGACATAACTCCGTCAAAAGTCATCAGACCATGATCAATTTCGAACTTGGTCTGCGTCTTTTCAAATGAGAACCAAGTACCAAATATCAAGAACTTCAGTTGAATATTGCTCAATTTATCATCCGGACAACCCAAAAACAGTGATTTCAATGTCCAAATAAGGGGCAAACTCCGTCAAAAAATCATCGAACCATGACCAAAAATCTAACTTGATCTGCGTCTTCTCAAATGTGAACAAACTGCTAAATATCAACACATTCTGTTGAATAATTGATCAAGTTACCATTCGGACAATCTGAAAACAGCGATTCATAAGTCGACAAATGGGCATAACTCCGTTAAAAATCATCGGACGTGACCAAATTCGAACTTGGCCTGCTTCTGAACTGTGAACCACGTATATCAATTTGATGGAGTTATACCCCCTTTTTTTTACATAGAAATCTCAGCTTTTACGTTGTCCAGATGATAATTTCAGCAATATTCAACAGAATTTCTTGATATTTGGTATGTGGTTCACATTTGAGGAGACGCATGCCAAGTTTGGTCCGATGCTTTTTGACGGACCCCGAAAAATATGGAGGACTATTGTAATCAGCTACGTCCGTACGTCCGTCCCAGTCCTTGTCCGTATGGTAACTTGAGCAATATTCAACATAATTCTTTATACTTGGTAGGTGCATGGTTCACATTTGAGAAGACGCAGGCCATGATCGAATTTGGTCACGGTCCGATGATTTTTTATGGATATATATATATACTAGAAGGTGACCCGACTTCGTCCGGGCTATTCAAAAACCAAATTTCAAGTCGATTGCTCCACCCGTTTCCTAGATCTGGTCTGCGCATGCGCGAAGCTGGTGTCGCACGTGCTCGGCGACCCGATAAAATTCGTATCCGGGGCAAGATACATTCACATACCAAATTTAAAGTCAATATCTCAACCCGTTTCCGAGATCTCGTCTGCGCATGCGCGAAGCTGGCGTCGCACGTGCTCGGCGACCCGATAAAATTCGTATCCGGGGCAAGATACATTCACATACCAAATTTCAAGTCGATAGCTACACCCGTTTTCGAGATATATAGCCCAATGTCATTTGCGGATACCTCGGCCGGTGATGAGTTAACGCGACACAGTCAAATGCATCGGCAGGGTGAGAGTTAACGTAATCTAACTTTATGACCTCTGACGACGTCATAGAATTTACGCATTGATTTTATCCTGATAAAAGATCGCACCACTTGTACCTAATAATTGAGGCAGATAACTAAAACGGATACATACATATTATATATCGTTGGAAAGATGAAGCCACACAGATTCTAACCGTGCAAATTATATGACTGGCAATTTATTATTCGCGCTATATCGTATCGATTTGTGAGCACCGAACTGAAATATATTAGCGCAAAACGGCGTAAAAACAGATTTGACCTCCGCACGTGAAAAGTTGACCTCGCACGGACAAATAAATATGCCTATGTTCGTCTCCGGCCGTAAATACCCTAAAATACCAAATTTCATCGAAATTGGCTTAGTCGTTTTCGAGTCCATCGATTTCAAACACACACACAGATCTTTCAAAATATATAATAGACTAGAAGGTGACCCGACTTCGTCCGGGCTATTCAAAAACCAAATTTCAAGTCGATTGCTCCACCCGTTTCCTAGATCTGGTCTGCGCATGCGCGAAGCTGGTGTCGCACGTGCTCGGCGACCCGATAACATTCGTATCCGGGGCAAGATACATTCACATACCAAATTTAAAGTCAATATCTCAACCCGTTTCCGAGATCTCGTCTGCGCATGCGCGAAGCTGGCGTCGCACGTGCTCGGCGACCCGATAAAATTCGTATCCGGGGCAAGATACATTCACATACCAAATTTCAAGTCGATAGCTACACCCGTTTCAGAGATATATAGCCCAATGTCATTTGCGGATACCTCGGCCGGTGATGAGTTAACGCGACAGAGTCAAATGCATCGGCAGGGTGAGAGTTAACGTAATCTAACTTTAAGACCTCTGACGACGTCATAGAAATTACGCATTGATTTTATCCTGATAAAAGCATCGTACCACTTGTACCTAATAATTGAGGCAGATAACTAAAACGGATACATACATATTATATATCGTTGGAAAGATGAAGCCACACAGATTCTAACCGTGCAAATTATATGACTGGCAATTTATTATTCGCGCTATATCGAATCGATTTGTGAGCACCGAACTGAAATATATTAGCGCAAAAACGGCGTAAAAATAGATTTGACCTCCGCACGTGAAAAGTTGACCTCGCACGGACAAATAAATATGCCTATGTTCGTCTCCGGCCGAAAATACCCTAAAATACCAAATTTCATCGAAATTGGCTTAGTCGTTTTCGAGTCCATCGATTTCAAACACACACACACACACACAAACAAACACATACACACACAGATCTTTCAAAATATATAATAGATATGCCCCTTTTTCGACTTTCGGGTTGTCCGGATGGTAACTTAAGCAATATTCAACGTAATTTCTTGATATCACAAAAAGCCACCTCGATCCGGGGGACATGGTTTAGATTTGCTTGTGTCGGATGTGTCATATATAACGATATGTATACAGCCCACTGCAATACACAAATATTCTACTTTAAATGAGGAGTAGAGGTTATATATTCAGCCATTAGAGTGGTTTTTAGTTTTGTGTAGTTATTCCGCAATATTTTGATATAAAAATAGAATTGTCTCGCCTCGGCGACAGCAACTTCCGATCAGTTGTTTGTACGGTTTATACACTGTGAATACGACATAACTCATAACTATAAATATGGACTTCTTAGTCTGAAATAAAGTATTATATATAACTCGGCCAATATGGAAACAACCAATTAATACATAATATATGAACATGTTATAGCAATTTAACCACTAACTTAGCAAGTTATAGCATTTTCAAATTGACCGCTGCATGTGGTCTTATATAATCTTATTATTTCAAACATCCGCTTCTATAGGAAACGGGTCAAACGACATTGAATTATATTATTATACTATAACTAAACTACAGGCCATTCCGGAAGATATATAATGCACAGTATGAACAACACGACGTACACATTTGCGCACTCAAAAAGAGGTCGCAGTTGATACACACGATACAGATAAACGCTTAATTGAACGTCAAGTATGCAACTAGTATACTGTAAGATAGGATCGGCTAAATACCATGCACACACATAAATTATATATATACACATACTTTTCCTTCCTTATCGACCCAATCGCAACTTCTCGGATTACAAGCTGCAAAACATTGTTCAGTCACCTCGCTATACGCTATGTCTGAACGCTGCCGGCATTTTCTTAATTAAATCTAACTTTGTTTTATTGAAGTCTTTTGTCAGTTACAATTCATTCTCGCTTGATCTAGACAATTTTCAAATTTATATGGACAGTTCAGTTTCTCAGAATAATGCAGAATGAATTGCAACCTACAAAATCTCAAATAATTAAATGTGACATTTCTTCACATTACGTGTAGGTGTAGGCAGTGGTAAGTCCTGCGCAGGGGACTGAAATCTGCATGGAGCTTGCTCGGATTATCGTACTTGGCAGAAATATTGGCGTACGGAAAACACCGAGGTTGGCCGATTGACATTCGACCTTCACATTAAACATTTGGAAATTCCCACGACCTCGACCGCGTCTGATTCTTCTGTATTAGACTCACAAATTCATTAACGGTTGAGTTGTTCCTCCCACTTCGGGTTATGACTCATGAGCCTGGTTTATCGGACAAAATGTCGCGGCCCAAGGTCTATGTCACTCGAAGGATTCCGAAAGAAGGGTTGGATTTACTGAAGGAACAGTGTGATGTTAAACTATGGGACGACGACGAGACGATACCGCGAGTGGAGCTGCTGCAAAATGTGAAAGGAGCCGACGCCGTCGTGTGCATGATATCGGAGAAAATTGATAAACAATTCCTGGACAGCGCCGGTAAGTCAATATGAAGGTCATTCAGTGTGGAATACACGTGAAGTGTGTCTTGTCACACACAGAATAAAGTGTGACAATTAGCAGCGAATGAGGCACGTGAGCTCATGAACTTATGATAATACATCACGCACAACACATGTATCAATTGGCACTATATACACATGTATATGCACGCATTACCGCCCGTATGTCACATACATACACAGAACGACACGATGTGTAAATGGGTTTGTCGATACGGCACTCGTGCTGTCGCGGAAGGATAGAACAAGAGGCGCTCGCACCTCGAGTTCTATCCTTCCGCGACAGCACGAGTGCCGTATCGACAAACCCATTTACACATCGTGTCGTTCTGTGTTTATTACACGCTTCGCGTCCTATAGTCCGTGCATTAAAAATACAGGATTAGAAGGTTTATTTAGGCTCATACAGGGCGTGTTTGTCATCTATGATTATTCTTTTATTTAAATAGTTCCAGTTTCATGGTTGAGGCGAACGTCGTGTACGTCATTTTACGTCAACGAGATGCGTATGGAACGTACGTTCCATACGGATTTGTAAATATGGAACAGCAATAACACTGTACTTCTTGGAACAAGCGTGTAATAAATAACTCTTTGAACCAGTGTCTTCATGTTATATGATCTGATGCTATGTGGTATATTACAGAGGGTGGCTATAAGAATTAATCCATGCATAACACGCTAATCACTTTTCCGCCGAAGTTCGAGAAATCGAATATAGTGGGTGCCCATATATGCAAGCAATTTATGCTCATAACTGACTGAATGTTGGGGTGGGGTGTAGCATAGGAGCTTAGAACTCGATAAGAGACTCCGATAAATGCATTTGCGTCCACCCTCTCACTCAAAAACTAAATTGTATTAAAATTGTATGGTTATATCCAAAGTTGCAGGTGTTAATGTTAATTGGGTCAAATTCCAGAAGTTGGGTTCAATTAGATTGTTGGGATATATTAATTTAGTTAATGATCATGCACTGGGTTTACAGTTGCGCCCCTTGATGAGTATCAAGCTCAAATAGATACATGGTGAATGCATCTGTTATGTCGGAATGGTACAGTTGTAGTATTGCATGTGCCTTTCATACAAGTATTCTTTTCTAGGTTGTTAATTTATTTCCGAAAAGGAAGTCATTATATGATACACCTCGTTTCATACATTACATATTACATACTAGGTTCGAAGTCTGGTTTAATTAGGCAATATTTCTCATCTATTCAGACGTTAGGATCCGAAATTAATCCATTGATTGGATTTATTTTTGGGAAACTTAATTAATGACCAGAATCTCAGATTATATGGTCAAAAGTCATCCAAATTGAGATGAATATAATTATATACTGACATAGGTTTTTTCTAGCCCCATGTTTAGTTCAAACCCAATGTTTGGTTAATTTAACCCAATGATTGGTTACTTTTTCTAACCAAACTAGTTTAGTTAATAGCTCTAATCCAACGTTTAGCCGGATTCGGTTGACGAAACGTTGGGTTAAGTTGGGTTATATATTAACCCTTTCATGACTGAAGCTTCTTGAAATTTTGCGAAAACCCTATGCCAATGTATTCTCTTATATATGCGAGTCGCCCATAGTTCGCCTCGCATATATAAGAGAATGCATTAAATTGGCCTAACAATATTTACACTGACCTTGTAAGCCAATGCATGGTCTTATATATGCGAGGCTCCCTATATATGGAAGATTGGCATGTATAAGATAATGCACTGGCACAATGTCTTTAATGATGCACCAGCGCAGCTCCCGTCACGAAAGGGTTAACCCAATCTTATTTTGAGTGATCTCTCCCGAATCCCCTATCGGTGCTGGGAGACGATGGCATACCGAAGAGGGTGGTCCGAAATGAATATGCATGGGGAGTCTCTGATCGGAAATGAATATGCATGGCGAGTCTCTGATCAGAAATGAATATGCATGGAGAGTCTCTGATCAGAAATGAATATGCATGGAGAGTCTCTGATCAGAAATGAATATGCATGGCGAGTCTCTGATAAAGGACAAATCTCCTGCTGCTTAAAGGTACTCAACCCGATAAAACTCCTCTCAATTACTATTTCAATGGCTTCGGGGGTCAAAAATATTTGATTCGAGTCGAGGAAGTCACCCATCAAAGCTCAGATTTGTTAGATATCGATTTTAGAAATCTATTATTTTTCATTATCGGGAATACTATCTGGCCCAGAACTCAGTCAAAATTGCGTAAAAATTACCACTTGATTTTAGAGTTATTCATCCTTGTCTGTTTGAATAGATATGGAGTACACATCCAGAGCAGATTACGGCAGTTATTGGTACTCATCTCGAGAACATAACAAATTTGAAAAATCAATATATAATAACTCTGAGCTTTGTTTGATGGGTTCCTCGACTCGAATCAAATATTTTTTACCCCCAAAGCCAAAGAAATAGTAATATAGGACCCTCTGATCGGATTGTTGTTGTTGGAATCTGTTGAGATGGGGACCCTCTTTACGGGTTGAGTACCTTTAAGAAACACCAAACACCAGATAACTTGTAATTTTTATAACGGATTATTCTGCATGATATAATTTTCCAACACAAATTTAGTGGAAAGTTGGTCATTTAATTTTTAGATAACAATTAGAAAACATGTTACATGCATCATATATCATAATCGAGGTACAAGTCGGGGAATTATTTTTATTTCAGGGGGTAAAAAGGGATATGGTGGGTGTATAGTTGTAAAATCCGGATTGGATTGAACACCCTATGTATATAGCACCACCCTAGAAGTTTTTCATCCGTGTTTGGAACTTACCTTTATTATAGTAAATGCAAGTCTGCTAGCAGCATAATTTAAACACGGTTATGTGAATATAACTACATTATGCGACTCTAATGGAGTTGTACTTAAATATGAAATAATATATATATACATGAATTTTGCGTTTAGCAATTCCATAATATGGAGTAGTCTATATAAACTGAGATTTGTTAAAGCCCTGTTTAATTTACGAGTCAATGTTTATTTTGGTTATAATTCATCACACTGGAACGAATTGGGTCTCAGACGTAGCCCATATAGAGTAATAGCAAATAGCTGAAAATATAGAAACATTTCCCCAGTTTCGCTCCCAGAATGCAACATAATTCAAACTAAGATATAGAGTTATTCCACTTCTAATGAAAATAATATACTTTGCATTACAGACCACATGAAACTTAAGCACAAAAATACGTGGATACCTCAACAAAAACAACACGTTCACAGTTTATTACACCGGATAAGTTGATGACTTGAATACAATGTTTTGGAGCTTCCTCTTTCAAATGGTATATAATATGACATTTATTTTATATAATGTGATTTGAGGGTTCGAAAATTAAGTGGGCCTTTGATATGGGAATTAGATGCATTGTTCCTAACTGGACGGTCGAACTTTCGAAGGACTAACTGGAGGGTTGGATACTCTGAAATTCTGAATGACACGTAAATTAGACAATTCAGACCAATTGATTCGTTCATTTTTGTTTTATCTTTTTAATTTCAGGCTGCTCTTTGAAGTTGGTGGTGACGTATTCCGTGGGGAAGGATCACATCGACGAGCGAGAATGTGAGCGGAGAGGAATCTGGGTGGCACACACACCGGACGTGTGTTCGGATAGCGCCGCCGAGCTGACCGTCGCATTGCTACTACTCACTACTCGACGTTGTGTGGAAGGTACCAGAGACCTTTCGCAAAAATCACTGTTACGATTACGGATAGGATATATTGTCCTAGTAAGGTTGACAACTCGACACCATCACAATTTACCTGCGATGGCTAATTGGTGAGACGGCATATACCCCACTATATTCAGTTACACATATATTTGATGGAAAAAGTAATGTTCAGATCACATGTTCTTATCCGTGTATAACACACTACACGGATAATGTCAGAGCGTCCCCCAAGCAGGACCGGTGGCACATTCTTGACACATCTACAGATAATTAAACTGCGTGGGGCATATTTCGTCTCACATAAGAACTCCCGTGAGTAAAGATTGAATTCTGGCTGTATACTGGCAGGATATTTCCATATCCGTAATCGTATTCGTGCTTTTGCGAACGGTCTCTATACTAGCGATGTTTAGATCACGAACTTATAACTTCAAACTTCAGGCGTTAGCTGATGCATTTGATCGTCAGACGTTCTCGCATATATCGACAAGAAAACCATAGTCAGAAATGGTAACGCCTTCAATATCATATTATTACGCATATATAAAATATACTGGTTTCAAGATAGTCCAAGTCTTCTCATACTAAAACCAGCTAAGATATTGGTATGGCGAGATGCTGTATTTTAGTCCGAGATCGCGCCCATAGCCTTCTTATGACACGAGTTAAGCGTTAATGACCCGCTCAAATAAAACCACAATTATATGAAATAAAATATCACAATTGCGACAATAAACGGATATTTTCCGCAGAAGACATGCTATTTGATCTGAAACCCACATCAGTTGTGAATTGAAAGCTGTAATTTAATGTGAAAAGAGACATTTACTGCAGTGTTTACACATTTTTAAAAGTATGCGAACTCAGTTGACCTAGCTAACTGTGTTCGGCATTTTCCGTTGAAAATATTCCGTAGATTTCGACTAACCACGAAAATTACGATGAATTCTCCATTGTAATCGTAATTATGTGTGTCAATAAATAAAAAATAAATAAATTAAGTAAACATTGAAGATATAAATGTAATACATTAAATAAATTAGGGAATTACAACCCTCTCAAAGTTGAAAACAGTGTAAACACAACGAGCATTAGAATAAATATGGCGCTACATTTCACCCACATTTGGTGGACTTCGCGAAATTAAGATATATACTAAGCGAACAGAGCAATATACTGCTCTTGTTAAGCACACAAAAAATCAAAACAAAATTGTATAAATTTTGAACCTTAAGTTTGAAAAGTCCCACTAAAACCGAAGAACTATATTTCGAAACGGTATGATTCGGTTCTCCGATTATTTTATCACCACAAAAGTCAAAACGCACATGGACGAAAATCACACGCATGGCAAGTCAGACAAGAGTTCTAATTTGCTGCAATTTTGACGAGTTGCTTGCGAAAATCGTCAACAAAATTACCGTTCTGATCCTCCATTATGTCATTAAGTTTTTAGTGCGGGAATTGTTCTCAAAACACATAGGAAATTTGGCTTTGGGGCGATCGGTTTTCGCCATTTTGTTTGGAAAACCCCGCGCTATATATAGAAACGGAAACTAGTATACCCAGAACAAGCTCCGGACTATGCCGAAGTTCTTCGGACCACTTCGGCTTTCAGTTAAAACGTAAACAAACAGAAAAAAGCGACGTTTGTTGCAATCAACCGGAATATTCTATGTGTAATTTAACATTAAAGTTAGATTATTATACACCATTATGACCATAAGTTGTCTCTCTTTCCGATATATATTGCATCATGTATTGATTTGTTAGGTAAATCGAGTAAAATACACTACAGATTCCCGCCACAGATCATTGGCGTAACTCGTGTCATAAGAAGGCTATGGGCGCGATCTCGGACTAAAATCCAGCATCTCGCCATACCAATATCTTAGCTGGTTTTAGTACGAGAAGACTTGGACTAGTTTCAAGAATGCGCTGCCTCAGAATTCCGTTAAAACAATTAATCCTTCAAATTATTTCAACTACGGCTTAGCACTGAAGGTTTCCCATTCACCACACCAGAAGCTTCTAAATGCGGACCAAAAATATACAAATCGGATTAAATACACCCCCGATATTTCGCAATACGACCTTTAGTCTACATTCCAACTGAGACATACTTCATCAGCAATATTTGCTGTTATACTATATGCATTGTGTTCGCGCAATAAAATATTCAAGAGTGGCCCAGCCATTGCAATTGTTCACGAATTGTCTGCGATGCAATTAATTCCCACTGAATATATAATTAATTACACTGCAGTTGGTGGAATTTCACTGCAGTCGGATTATATTGCATTGCAGTGAAATGCATGGTTCTTTTTTCACTGCAGTGGATTATTGAATTTTACTGCAATTGAGTTAATCGTAACATTCATTTGCAACATTCAATTTATTCTGTTATTTACTGCAGTGAAAATTATTGCACTGCCATCAAATTAATTAATTAAACCCCCACCCCTCCAGTTGTTCTGTTTACCAAACGCATACAAGTGGCAGGCTGGAATATCAGAACTTCGATACTTCGATCAATTAAAATAAGATAGTTCGCCATAATTGAGTTAGTGATGTTATATATTCTTCATTAATTCTTATACTTTGCAGGGAATGCGGCGGTCCACAGCGGGGAGTGGGGCAAATGGAAACCAATGTGGATATGTGGAATTGAATTGGTCAACAAAACTGTCGGCATCCTCGGCTTCGGGCGGGTAGGATTCGGGGTTGCTCGGCGACTGCTCCCATTTGGTGTTAATAACATCATATATCACGATGTGTATAGACAAGCTCACGCGAAGGTGGCTAAAGCTGAGTTTGTTTCACTATATGAGCTATTCGAAGAGTCGGACATTTTGATAATATGTTGCGCATACACGCATCAAACCCATGAGATCGTAGACCGGGTTGCTTTTAAGAAAATGAAAGATACTGCGATTGTTATCAACACTTCTCGTGCGGGTGTAATTCACCAGGAAGATCTAGTCGAGGCGTTGCAGAAAGGCGAAATCGCCGGTGCTGGACTTGACGTCACTGAACCAGAACCACTCCCATTGGACCATCCTCTCATGAATATGAACAATGTTGTGATTCTTCCACATTTGGGAACAAATACGAGAGAGTCGAGGGTTAACATGGCAATCGATGCTGCGAGAAATATCAACAGCTTCTTCGAGACAGATTAAATATTTAGTTAACGACGGGGACGCAATTTGTTCACCGTGCATGCATGTCTAACACTATATATAGTATATAAATGCCTAAGCTCTTGTCGTGCTAATAGCAACAGGACCACCTTGCTAAACCGATTAGAGGTATATCGGTGCAAACGGAGGACAATCGGGGCGCCATAAAAAAGCATCCAATTTGAATTTGGCTTTTCTGACAGGAATATGAATAGAATGTAGTCGAAAAAATAAACATTGGCGACAAGACCATTATCACCATATGCCGATTGTTGTGTTCCAGAAGGAAACTTGGTAATTATCACATAAAGCAGGCACAACAAGCTGTTTCCATGTCCCATGTATAAATTTATTTATCGATGATTTGGAAATTCAATGTTTCATTTTTTTTTCTTCAAAATGCCTGGCATCACTATAATATACTCTATTTATTTTTATGTCGGACATCTGACATCGGACATATAGTTGATGACAGAGACAAGACGAGGGAGCCATTTGGGAAATATCTTCTCCCTAAAATGAGCCACTTCTCCCTAGTTTTGTCACACAGAGAAGTATGATGGTAACTTGAGCAATATTCAACATAATTTCTTGATACTTGGTACTGTATATGGTGCATCTATTTGAGAAGACGCAGGCCATGTTCGAATTTGGTCACGTTTGTCGCGGTATATATAGTGTGATTAACCGACCCCTCTAAGCATGTACAGTAATACAGTTCAGTCTGGTCGATGGGTTGTGTGACATTGAACAAATTTGCAACAAAGCGGTTTTTGGTGGCGTTCTGCATGTGTGAATGGCACTGTAAAAAAAAAACACATATCCGAAATCCACTGATATCCCCGTTGTGGAAAATTCAAAATTCAACATGGAGTCCTGCATGGGTATTCAGAGCCATGCTGGACACCATCTTGAATTATAAAAGTTCCCCAAAGCGGTTTTTTAGCGGATTTGGGTTATGTTGTTCTGTGGATATTTGCGCATGTTTTGACACCAAAATCGCCTTGTTACCAATTTCTTATATAGGTTGAGCCTGTATTTTGATTTCAACGACCAGACTATATTGGCGTCTGCATGGTATATATTTGCGCAAAAAATAATGTGATTCTTCTCACCAGGTTCTTCCCCTATAGGTTAACAGTATATATTGCACAGCGCCACATACCGGTACCGGTACACGTGTGGGTTTTAAGTTTTAACTGAGCCTGGCCGTTTTCTCAATTAGTGTTGTGTATATAATTGCATGCTATCTTTAAAAAAAAAACATATATTGAACGCTTGCTGTATGCATAGCAATTAATGTACAGTGACGTGTAGATGCAAACAGACGTCTCTTTGCGGTTTGTTAAATTAAGGAACAACATTATATATGAGAAAGGAACAGCATATAATGGAAACGAAAACTTTAATGAGTTGAAGAAGTTATGTTCAGCGATCCCCAACTACACTCAATATATAGTATTCATAAAATAATATACATGTATAGCACCAACGATGAGAAACAAAACATTCTGAATTTCCTCCTCCACCTCTGTATAGATAAACAGTCAACATATATAGTGATGGTTCGAGTTTAGGAAAAAATGACTGCTGATATAGATCCAACAACTACCAATATAAAAGTCTGGTTAATTTCCACACACAAAGACTGGCTACATATACGCGGACAGTACGGCACCGGTATATATAGCTCCCAACTAACCTGGACACCACCTCGGATAACCTGTCCCCCATCACCTAGCATTCATCTAAAGTACTCCAAGAGTACAACTTCCTTAAAAATCAAGAGTCAACTATTTTCTCCTGTCTTAAAGAATTTGGCACAAACGCCAGAGGAAGAAGTTCTCCAACTGCCATCTTTTTGTAAGTGAAATCCGGCTTGGTCATGTAAACTTCCCATGTCAATCCAAACTAAAAAAAAATAGAAGATAATCATCGTCAACGTCATCATAACTCTGGAGTATTTTTGTCCCGGTAAACAGACCAGTCACCGTGCAGGAGCTTCTGTCACAAGGAAATAGAATTTTTCACAGCTATTGTTATGGGACACAAAACGTTACTAATGTTACTAACGTTACTAATGTTACTAACGTTACTAATGTTGCATTTTCATTTGTAATCTTTCAAACAAATAGGCAATGTGTATCAACGCTTCTATTATATTGTCCTGAATAATACTGCAATTTTGCCCTTAACTGGTCCCATGGCCATCGAAGCGGGTTCATGTGAAATGAGATAAATTTGATAAAAGTCTGTAAAACAACTATCACCAAGTACATTTAAAATAGATCGACTTTATTTTAATTCTCATTATTGACATAACTAACTCTCCATTAACGAGATTTCGATCAGATCTCCGGGAAGACTTCTCAAACCCGGGGTAATTATATTATATGCATGGCTTGTGGTATATACAATAATTAATAGCTTTTTGTTAATGCGATATGCAGATGTAACCTAGTTAGAAGGCAGCATAATGTGTGCGCGTGGTGTCGAGTATAAGTGCTTCCACGATGAAATTCGCACCAATGCACATTACTGAACAAGCCTTGAAATAGTGTGCCTGTCATTTGCAGAATGAGGTCCCCAGAGGGTGAATTTGGTGATGATAGCCCGCTATGCGGGTAGCATCACTAAATTCACCCTCTGGGGACCTCATTCTGCAAATGACAGACACCCTATTTCAAGTCTTGTTACTGAACTGATCGGGTATCTGCCTGTGAGCACACAGCATTTTTCTCGTGGATTAGTTCTGCATTCTTGCTCTGAGTGCTCAAAATCAGTGATGTATATATCCACAAACCCAGGGTGGTAGAAGACAGTCAAGTATATAATTATATAGGCCTGTGACTATATATTATACACGGTAATTTATTACAATTTATACATTATACAGATAACCATTTTGACTGTTGCATTGTGGTCCAGAAAGTATCCAAACAAAGCCATGTGCTTTACGGCCGCATTTACTATGGGGGATTTAGGGTGGGTCTATAAAACTAATTATAACTTTGGTATCTGTCATAGTTTACGCGAGAAATTTTAAACATATATCAGGGACATATACCCCTTCTAGAATGTTCAAAAACATTTCCAGTTGCTTGTCGTATTTTAATTGATTTTATGCGATGAAATAATGCGAAAATTGCACTAATCTCTCAATATTTTGCGGTTTTAGTAAACGCCTGATAAAAGTCGTTCTATTCTGTTCTATTGGGAATTTTTAAACCAAATTTTCAGAGAATATAGAGTAAACACAGTACTATCGGAATGTCGTCAAGGAGTTCTGTGCATTTGGTATTAATTAACCCTCAGACTGCCGAAGCTGCCGTCAATAAATTCATTTTTTTCGTGTTCGACGAAAATGAAACTTGTCTGTTTAACTTTAAAGGTCCCATTTTCGTGTCGAATGGTGATAGAATCTCCATTTGTCAAGTTCATGGATAAATTACATCACACTTAATCGGTTTATGTCCGCGGCCATAAACTTGTGTTTTTATATCAATTTATTTGAGACAAACTGTTGCGCGCATACGTAGCAGACGGCGCTTATCAGTTGAAGTTAATAATCGTGAAGCCTGCATTATGTGTAACAAATGTTCAAATACAACAGAAAAAAACTACGTAAAATAAATAGCGTGACCAATGAGCATTCACAAAACAATATACATCAGTTTTGAAAACGATTATAAATGAAAACGCTCTTTGTCGTGTACCGGGCCTACTACCGGCGCTTTTGCGCAAGAAGGTTTTTAATATTCTCAATATTATGCGGTTTTAGTAAACGCCTGATAAAAGTCGTTCTATTTGGGAACTTTTACACCAAATTTTTAGAGAATATAGAGTAAACACAGTATTATCGGAATATCGTAAAGGAGTTCCGTGCATTTGGGATTAATTACCCCTCAGACTGCCGTCAATAAATTCTCTCTTCGCATGCGTTTCACGAAAATGAAACTGCTTTATGAAAAACTTCATGTTTTAACTGACAACTGAAGCATGTGCATGAGAGGGCGAGGTGATACTCTTTCATGTCTATTGTGACATGTTGAACCTAATCCATATGCTAGGGTTTCTTCAAAAGTTGTCTGAAAATTCCGCCTGCTATATAATAGTATATATGCGACTTGGTTTGGAGAACAAAATCACCGGGGTGAAGGAGAAGATCTCTCGATCGTTTCGACCATCCCGGCCGCTTCGCACCCTTCTACTCTCATTCAACAAAATCACTACGCTTCGTGCCCATCTACTACCCTTACAAAATCATAAATTGAAAATGCCTTCAAATCGCTGTGCAGTTTTCGGTTGCAATAATGACCGACGTAACCCAGAAACGTGAGTATTATTTAATTTGATATGAATATTCGTACATGTATATACTATAAGTTTATTGATTTCCTACAAAAAACTTTCAAGTTTAGAGTAATTCGGAAGGTCATTTTATACCATATAAAACCGAACCAATAAAGAGCGTTTATGTTCTCATTACATGACCGCAAATATGTCGTTTCCAATCTACATCGATGCGTTAAGATGGAGATGCACGTTTTGCATAAATACAGCAAAATATGGCAAGAGATTTCAACAAAGTATTTCTTTGGATCTATCTGGCGAAAAATCTTGAATTTCACATCTTCGTTGTATGTAGAATCTGAGCAAATATTTATTAAGAGACAACAAAAACTCCAGGTATAACAACTTCGCTTTTTGTGTATTAACCTTTTTCTGTTGATCATCTGCCGACTGAATAACTGGAAATTTCTGTTTGTGTGCCAACTCGGCTAATGAGCTGCACTTTCTCATCTTTTTTTCGTCTAGTTGATGGAACACCACGGTCGTTTAGGAAGGTTTTTAGTTCGCTGTCTGTACATCAACTGGCCATGCTTCTATTTTATATACCCCATAAAACTTCCGTTAGATGTTCTCACTTGTGTTTCAACAATTCACCGAAAGTGACGACGTGTCATGTATTATAAACATGTGTGATAAAAGGCATGAATTTGGCAAAGTATGACTTGTGTTCACTGCGTGCTCACCAAAGAATCACAATAGACTGTAACAACACCCGTGATGTTTTAATTCAACTTTCAAAAGAGGAAGTTTGAACACATTTTTTTTTTTTTTTTTTTTTAGCCTAGAACAAAATCCAATGATTGCGTCCATTAAAAACCTTCTTGCGCAAAAGCGCCGGTACACGATAAAGAGCGTTTTCATTTATAATAAATTTTACTCCTTTTCAAAACTGATGAATGCTCATTGGTCACGCTATTTATTTTACGTATTTTTTTCCGTTGTATTTGAACATTTGTTACACAGGTTTCACGATTATTAACTTCAACTGATAAGCGCCGACTGCTGCGTATGCGCGCAACAGTTTGTCTCAAATAAATTGTTATAAAAACACAGGTTTATGGCCGCGGACATAAGCCGATTAAGTGTGATGATTAGTTTTATAGACCCACCCTAAATCCCCCATAGTAAATGCATGCGGCCGTATATAAAGCACGTGGCTTTGTTTGGATACTTTCTGGCCCACAATGCATCATTCTCGTGTCTCGAATGAGTCGCAATTCTATACGAAATTTATTAACCGAGTGCACTAAATTCGATTCGAGCCGAGCCTTAGGGAGGCTCGAATCGAATTTATTGGACGAGGTTAATAAAATTTCGTAAAGAATTTCGACGAATTTGATAGCCATTTTATCACATTTGGAACGAAAAACGATCTCGAAACGGCTGGTGTTAAAACAAATGAATATTGATGTCCTTATCACAACCAAATGGGAAGTAAAGATTATAGTTCCATTTTAAATATGTCTTTTCATGTTGACAACATTGTTCAAGCACCCTTATGTCGACCATGTTTATCTCAAAGTCAACCAGAGTCAACACTAAATAACCCAACACAAATCGAATACCAAACTTATATTCTATAATTAACATAATAATAAAGTTCCGACATTGACATGACATCATTGTGCCAAGCTCTTGTGTCACTGCGCGTGCCAATAATACACGTGTGTCTTACTAAAACTACGAGGCCGTGATAAATTGGTTTGCTATGTTATGTTGATGTGTATATTATATTGTAAATAAAATTATACTGTCATAATCAGTGACGTGGTTATGGGGGTTCCGCGTACGTAACTTGGGCGTCCAACTATATGCACCCACTATCCTAGCTAACCAGACGAAATTCCTAGTCCATGAAATTCCAGTTGCAGCCCATTTGGTTTGAATTTTTAAAACTGATACCTCAATTAGCTTTCTAATCTTTCCTGGGCAACCTATACTTATAGTGGCCAAGCAAAGGCCATGACACACAAACACTTAAATTTGTGGAGAAGTCAGGTGAAGTGCATGTTAAACTATTTCAATGAACTTGTATACTCACTTCGGCCAGAAACTGTCTGCACGCCCCGCAGGGTGCAATAAATTCATCCTTGAGGTCACTGGAACATAAATATTGTCAAAGATATATATAGTCGAGGAACTGCATGCATGGATCAGATTTTGAGTTGGAAGATTTCATCATAAATTTGATATCGGACAATTGCAGTCAGATCACCGTCTGCATGATGTCAGTATTGAAAGTGGGCAATATGCTAAACGTTTGTAAGGACGCCCAACAAGGTTCGTAACTTTGACGAAAATCAACGGATGGAACCCATTGTATAGGGGTATCCATTCCCTCATATTGGTATATCACTATATCAAAAGATACTCAAATCTAACAGCTGTTGGTATATACTATAGTGGGGGTAATATTCAATGCTAAAAGTGTTACATTTATACATTTATATTCTCCAAGTCCAACAGGGGCAATAACTCCGACAAAACAAACACAAACGAACGAAACACGCGGCATGTCAGTGTGGATCATACCATCAATGTGGTCTACAGAAATAGTAATCTAAATAGTACTGAATCAATCTAAACTGATACTGCATTGAGTTATAATGCACACGTCTGAACAGAGGGAAAATTCACAAATCAACCAATCACCATAACCCCGACAAGAATGAATGGACGAACTCCGTATATAGTATATATTCACGCTAAAGTACCCTAATTTCCCCACCCAACTAGACTATTAACATATGGGTCACATATAGCAAAGGACAACAAAATCCGTCAATTAACATCCGACCGAATAATAAAGTTAAATGTTGGGAGGAGAATTTACAAATTTCAAGTATCTGCAAGGAGATTCTTTCCGCAAAGCTGGGCTATCACCACCATGTGTCAGAAAGCATAATAAAGGACATTCTAAATCCGTCACACCCTTGTAACAAGGTGGAATGTTCGGACAGACCGGAGCCCTAGACTTTATGTAAAAATAACTCAAGCTTGCCCGAGATGTGAGCTGACTCACCTTGCGATTGCGATTCGCTTGAATGATTTATATCCTTCTGACACCGCCTTGACGATCGCTGTTCGTTCGGCACATATAGCCAGTCCATACGATACATTTTCCACATTACATCCTGTAGATATATAGTTAGAACTGCATTTTCAATTAAAAAAAAAAACAACAAAAAAACGCGTTCAATATAGACAATATATCAGTCATGCCGTATTAATATGCATTCGCCGTTATAATAGCCAGGTTCAACCACACATACTTGTAACTTGCAACGTGTGTCGTCATTGCCGAAGACAGTAATGTGACTCACGTGACTATTCAGCATATCAACGTTCAGCATTACGAAACAAGACTGTAGCAAAGCATGTCGGCAGCGACCCGCATGCACCAAGGAAAGCTTGTCTCCACCACCAAGTTATTGATTAAAGGGGGCTGCTATGCAAGTCGGCCGATATCTCAAAACGTGAAGCTTTGGAAAATCACATGACTCACCCCCAGTGTATATATCCATAGCAATAATGACGGTTTTTATTTATTACTTGCTCTAAGACACTTCTAAAAATTGCAATATTAGCACAGTCAGTAATTTATACAATACTACAGTAACACACGTTACAAGTTACACGTACGTGTGGCTGAACCTCGCTAATATGTGCTTTGGTGTGGCATTCGATGTGCACAAACCGCGAAAACAACACTTTGATTTAAAAAATAAATAAATAAGGAATATAAGCCCGATGGACCAAAAAGTAATAGTTTTCATATTGTCAAGAGAATTTACAGATATATGGTTAAAGGGACATAAAGCACTCATGTATATAGAGATGCATGTAAAAAAAATCATCAAACGTTTGTAAAAACATTGTCACTGAAAAAAACATCGAAAACTAGATAGACTATTTTCTTATTTTTATTTATAATAAGTCGTCAATGATGAGACATCACGGTGTTAAAGATGCATTATCCGAATTAACGCTCCTAAATTACTATTTCTTTGGCTTCGGGTGTAAAAATATTTGATTCGAGTCGAGGAACCCACCCGCCAAAGCATAGAGTGATCAGATATCGATTTTTGAAGTTTGTTATTTCTCGAGATGTGCAATTATTTGTAGCCCAAAAAAAAAAGCGTCGTCAGACAGACGGTCTCGGACAAAATTGCGGATGAAGATGGATAACTCTAAACTCAAGTGGTAATACGGCCAAATTTCGTGATACTCAAGTGATAGTACGGCGTTATTTCGTTGAAAAATTATGATAAATAACAAGTATTGGGAAATTTGATACCATAGTTGACATGCAGTGGTTAGGATTATTTTGTTGCAATTAATCGATTCTGATAACTAAAGCGTATTTTGAAGAAATGTTGTTGTTTTATCTTGATGGTATGGGGACCGTCTGGTCGTATCGTGTACCTTTAAACCTTTGTAATGTAAACATTATACAGTTACAGAGCCAGACATTTTGTATCAACAAACAGTTGAAAAAATTCAGATCCAATCATGAAGGTCTAGATTACAGAAGGTCAGATCAATGACAAAGATCCATAAAACTATAGTTTCACAGTAACAGTAATGTTACATAACAATGGTTTCAACATGAAAAACTCGATCGACACTAGAGAGTTATCAATAATAACAAGTAGAACAGTTTATTATATACTTGCCCATGATTTATAAGGTTTTAGCAGTGAGATATAAGTGATATCCCACTAGTGAGTGATATCAGCTTGAAATTTCTGATGTATTGACATTCATTGGGGGCCATAGGCAAGTAACTAAAGTATATAATAAACAGAATATCCACACTTTTTCAGTGGATATGGGTTAAATCTCATTCGTGATGACAAAACATTTGAATTTCCACGAGTGGCTTGTTTTGTCATCACTCATGAGATAACCCATATCCAATGAAAAAGTGTGGATATCCTCTATTTATTATATACTTGCCCATGAATTATAAGTTTTAGCAGTGAGATATAAGTGATATCCCACTAGTGAGATATCGATATCCCACTGGTATTATTACCAGCTCCATTATGATTGATGTTTTTTTCTGATTCTCTTTTTATATCTCTTTGCTTCATTATTATGTGTTTTGTTTTTGGGCGTAATATGTCAACATGAAATTTATGATGTACTGACATTCATTGGGGGCCATCGGTAAGTGACGAAAGTATATAATAAATACAAAATCTATACTTTTTGAGTGTTTTAAATATGGGACTATTTTTTTGGGCGTAATGTGTCAGCTTGAAATTACTGATGTATTGACATTCATTGGGGGCCATAGGCAAGTAACTAAAGTATATAATAAACAGAATATCCACACTTTTTCAGTGGATATGGGTTAAATCTCATTCGTGATGACAAAACATTTGAATAATTCAATGTTTTGTCATCACTCATGAGATATAACCCATATCCACTGAAAAGGTGTGGATATCCTCTATTTATTATATGCTTGTCCATAAAATAGCGGGGAATTACCGAAGCGTAGATCTTTGTATGTATGTGTTATAGAAGCCACAGTGAAATGCGAAATTCCGTGTTATATTTAATGCTGTACTATTCTATATATAATAAATTCTATGGTAAATTGTCTGCAAATTTGATCGGTTATAACCCATAAGCTTATTCGAAACAAGAGTTATTTCTTATAATTTAATCCGTCATTTCACAGGGGAACCACCATAAATAGAAGGCAGAAGTAAAACAAGCGAAAAACTTTCCAAAGTAAACCACACGCGCGTAAAGTTGAAACAGACACTCTTGACACGCAAGCGTCGTCAGCGATTCTGCGTTTTTTTTTATTGGCTGAGCTGGTACTTATGGTTACCCACAACTAATTATTTTCCATAGGCGACAGTGTTAACTAAAAGTCCCGTCGGCCATGGCTTTGACCTAGTTGAACTTCTAGTGGTCAATTTTCCCTTAGAACGTCATCCTCTGCACCAGTATGTGACAACAAACGCGCCCTTTTCGGTATTTTTTTCAAACGATAATCTTGCATTTCCACAACTACCCCATTTACTGCAAAAAAATCAGCAGCATAAAAATACCCAGACCCCTTCCGTAACTTCTGGACGGCACCAGACTCTTCCTGGACATCTAAACATACACGATCGCCATATTTACGTAGGCTATGATTTTCTGTTCCCGATTAGGGATATTTCCCTCAGTGATAATCAACCAATCAGCAGCCAGAATTTTTTTTTATGCTGACTCGAGTTTCCCTACACAAATTCAAGAAAAGTAACTCTATATAATTAGTTGTTTGTAACCTATATCACACAGGCACTCAAACTCCATACAGCGCCCTCTACGCTATCGCTGCGATATATCTCAACGGAGCGATGGGAGATAACTCTGCCTGGAGTTTGGCATGCACCGTGCAGAGCTCTGGGTCCCGTTCACGTGGGATATATATTTTTCGACTGCATGTGGTGACACGGAAACTTGTTAGTTACGATTCCGTGTTTCATTTCTGTGAACGAGTCTTGTTGCTTTATCTAGGTATAATTGTGCACTTATGATTAGTATGATGTATTTTTCAAATTGCTGTATTATTAAGAGTAAAAATGCCGCATAGCTTAGCAAATCTGAGCTTTAGTATGGTGCATATAATAAAAAGAATACCTACAGTTTTTTATTTGAATCTCATTCGTGTCTGGAAAGAAACATAGAATTCTCACTCGCGGCTTGCAGCCGCTCGTGAAAATTCGACATTTCTTTCCAGGCACTCATGAGATATTTCGGTATTCGAACACAAATTGTAGGTATTCTCCGTCTATTTTCCCATATTCTCCCAAGTGATGATGGTTTTGCAAAACATTTTTGATTTTTCACATGTAATTATACCCACATGCAGTAAATGAATTAGGTCTTTTAATAACATGTTTACCTGTGAATATGGTTCCGTCTGTGGTTTCCAATGCCGCGCCGACCCGGAAGTTGCTGTAAGGATTGTAGGCTTTATATTTCATCTGGGAACTGGTTTTTATGAGATCATGTAAGCCATCTGAAATCAATACATATATATGATGTCCTACTTATAGCAAATCATATAATTTTTTGGGCTTTATACGGAATATCTGGTTTTGAGTGATTTCTTGCCACATGAGTCACGCCGTTATAGTCTATATTATTTTCCATCCCTTAACTGACACTATTTCTGATTGGACCAAAGCTGTCACATGATACTCCGGGAAAAAATCATACTGTTTGTTTACATAACACTAAGTACTAACATGACAATAACATGCAATTTACGCGATATTTATTCTTGATATAAGAAAAACAATTTATCTATAATATAATATTCTTTCTGTTAATATGGCGGTTTTAACGGATGTGACTATTTTAACAACAATACCCACCACCAACGCTTACCATATCTTTAAGATATCACAAAATGGAATTATTATTCATTTGATGATATCACCAAATCTAATATACGATATCACATAATAAGTAATCATTTAGTGATATCAATAATTCGATTTTATGATGTCACCTTAAACTCATTTTGTGACATCATAAAATATTTAATGATATCATATATTCGATTTTGTGATATCATATGTACATTTAGTGATATCATTAAATGAATTATTGATGTCACTAAATGGGTAATAAATAAAAACGGCGCCCCATACTGGATTGTTAATGTAAAAATTGTGATTGTAAAATCCCCATCTGTTCATCGATCTATACAATATACGACGATGATCTGATTTGGGGAATATTATTATTTGTTACATATATAATTTTTATATATTACCACATAATTATCCCAAGATGATATTTAGTAATTTTAGGTTTTTATGTTACACCAAGAATGTTTTGCTGCGTTACGTCAGATTTTTCGGGAATTGGTCTTAACTTTGGGCATAAGTATGGGTTACGGTGGGTAATCATAATCTGATGGTAGGGCGCGTACACATGGCCAGCAAGAAAATATCAGGTATGCCCCATGTGACTTACTTGACCAATGAAATAAATAATACCGGAAAATATCCAGACGAAGGCAGCGCGCTGATATTTTATCGCCAATTGGTGAAATGTGTTCACCTTGATAGGTGGTCATCGGTATCCGTTAACTAATCTCGCGGGGATATGATCGTAACAATTCAAGCGCTCGAGTTATGATCCATCAATGGTATCGTCTGTTTCAACATAACGTATTTCCATGTTATATTGGTTGTCAGAACCGCTGATGTATATACGTGTGTGCAGAGCCGTGGTAACAGGGGGGGGGGGGTGTCTCACCCCCCCCCCAACTTTGGTCAAAATTTTCAACATTTGGAAATTTCATACCTGCCAAAACATTAGTTGGAAATTTCACACCAACAATAGGTTGAAAATGTTCTTGATGTTTGATTTTCAAAAAATTTCTTGGGGGGAATTAATTGTTTTTGGACCAATATTTGCATATTTTCCTATTTTTGGTAAAACATTATGGTCTGAAATGGTTATCAGATGGAAACTTTCCAACCTCAGGGGGGTGACAGGTTGGAAATTTCCAACACTTGGAAAGCTTGTGTCCTGCCCCCCCCCCGTGGCCAGTCAAAAGTAAAAAACTGCTAGTTAATTTAAGAAAACAATATTGTCGTACATTTGGTCAACATTGTCATTGGAATTGTTATCAGTTGTAAATTTTCCAACCTAGGTGGGGTGTCAGGTTTGAAATTTCCAACTCTAGGAATGTTTGAGGACAGTCTAGATGGTAGGATTTAGCGATTTTCTTCTTAAGATTACAAAATTTTCGCACACCGGGCCGAACCATGGTCTAATGTTAGGCCTAAGAGTATTGAGGTGCAAGGGGGTGCAAATGGAATTATGGAAAACTTGTGTTTGGTCTGATTCTGATTCAAGGGGGTGCAGTTTCCCAAGGTGGACATCCTCCCAAACGGAAACCCTCTAGCCACGTCCCTGCGTGTATGGGGATGCTTTATAAGTTGGTACCTCACATGCCTTGATTTAGTTGTTTTACTTTAATTTGGACTGTATGTACGTTTCGAATAAGAAATTGTTGGCGGCTCCTCGCTCTTCTCGCATGTGGGATGTGGCTCAGAGCCGAACCCACCAAATGTCTGTTTAGATGTCGTTTCGTGTGTTCATGAAGAACACACATCCCTACTCCAACGACGAGGGCGCATTCCTTTCTCGTTAAAATAGGTGGCATTTTAAATTGTCCATAACACTTTATAACTCTATGAATATTCGATATGGACTATAGATTGTTTGTCCGCAGTAATTCACTTCAACAAACAAGACTAACACTATTCACATTCAGCTCAATCAACGCCATATCACCCGCCGCTTTCTCACGGGCGTAATCTTTGCAGCAAGAAAATATCAGAGTACAATTGTACCTGATATTTTCTTGCATATATTTTCTTGCAGCTTCATGTGTACGCGCCCTTTTAACTGTCGCAGCGTATTGGATTCATCCGGCCCCGATTCCGATGTTTTGTTGCTACAGGTCAAAGTTCTGGAGTAGCATTTCCATACATGGAGCTTTTGAATATTCATGACATCCATATATGGAAATGCTACTCCAGAACTTTGACCTGCAGCACAAAAGCCACGGAACCGGACCTGGTGTATCCAATATGGCCGCGAGTTAGTGACAGGGCGTACATATATACACTATATGCATATATACGCACAACCAATATGAATAGTAATGCGCATATTTATGAAGCATTACCTCCAGTCTGGCTAAATTAATTCAGTAGATTTATACTCATGTGCGTGTTTATATAGCAGGTCATCACACTGACATATATAGGTAATGATAAGATAAGATTTATTGCAGCAAACCATAAGACAATGACGTCTGCATGCCAACAATATTGTACATGTAATTATGAGAATATATATGTAAAAGTGATCAATAAATGATCAAATGACTCACTCATATAAATATATTACATATAGATCCTGGAAGATAATCCCTGAAAAACGCTGTAGTCTATGTTGTCCAAAAGTGCTAAATTATAAGTCTGATTCTGAGCAACATCTAATATATTCGTAAATTGCTCGTATATCTTTATATATGGGTCGTTTTGAGTCGCTCAAATGAACATGGAGATCCTGGTATAAGATTGGCATGCAAGATACCAAGTTTTTTTTTAATAGGATGTCATGTTGGCGATCCATGTTTCGCACAAAAAAAGAACGAAGTGCTCCTCGTCTTCCAAAATATTGCATATTGCACATTTTCTATCCGGACGTATAGGTCATCAACGTACGATATGTGTGTCGTTTTGCTGGGTCTTGCCCTGTAGATTCAAATGTCAAGATGCAGCTGCCAGATGAGTTATTAAAATGAGCAAAATATACGTTCATCAATTCTATCAAAGTTGATAAAAATGGCATACATACTACCCAATTCAAGTGAAAATCAAGGGTTTAGTTACACTGTATATATTATACTAAGATAAGATAAGATAATATGTTTTATTATTTCAATCAAGACGCATATAAAGGCAGTATAATTAAGTGGTACAGGTACCAGTTACATATAAACAGTGACTCCAATGATTATACAACAATAACATACTAGTAAGAAAAGAGAAATGAATACATGGAGATGTTTCAAATCAAGACATGACAGTTACGCTCAGTCAGTTTGTACTCCGAGGATCTTGTTTTAAAAAGACGGTCAATAAGGACACATATCTTACCCATGACAAACTCATTATCGCAACTCATAAGCCATATAAGATCTGGTCTTCGCCATTCAGTTGTTTTGTGTTAGGGAATTTGGTATATACAGTTCATCTAGGATAGGTTCACGTATTTGAATCAATTAGGGGCATTGTAATATAAAATGAAGCTCGTTCCCTTGACTCGTTAAACCATCGACGTAAATATAGATCGATGGTTAAACATAATTGACAATTTCTGTTCTGTTCATCAATGCCCAGATAGCGATCGGTTTCAATTTCACTATAGTACTAACAAACAATAAGCATATCACTTACCATCATGATCATGTCCAACATTGTTACAATCCGTCATCTTGTAAAGAGAAAGATCTCTGAGAAAAATGCAGTCACTGTGAGAAAATTTAACAAATATTCTCAACTTGCGTCATCACCTACGTTTACACGTGGTATCGGTCTGCTAGTGTATGAACACATCAACACACCCTCGGTGGCCGCCAATGGAAAATCGATGAGCTCTCAAAGAACGCCTGCTGGGCGGGGATACAAGTGCAAGCAGTTGATGATTACATCAATTGATTGACAGTAAATATGTTTGACTGCTTTTCAAAACAGGAATCAGCAGGGCGTACCAATTTGCATAGCATGAAAGTAAAACAATCGGCGATTGGCGAGAAAGATGATGACGTGCCGAGAAGCAGACGTGCATCAGTTCAATGACTCTTATAAGCACCAAGCGCCTGTACAAAGTGGTAACATGTATACAGGAACGTACGTAGCTATAGAGGTTCCTTGTTTATGTGAGAGTCCAACTTGGAATTTCTAACCAGACCGTACCATCAATACCACAATTGCTAACTCTCCTGATTCAGCGGAAACTTCATTTGTATGGGACTCCGTTCTTCTATTTATTACCTATTTTGTGATATCAATAATTCATTTTGTGATATCAGAAAAATGAATATATTATATCACAAAATCGAATATATTATGATATCATAAATAGAGGATCTCACATGAGTTTCTATTTTATACGAATTTATCAACCGAGTTCACTAAATTCGATTTGAGCCGAGGTTTACCGAGGCTCAAATAGAATTTAGAGGACGAGGTTCATAAATTACGTATAAAATAGGACGAGTGTGAGATACCTTTTATCACATGATCAAATAAACCCGAAGCAACGCGAAATATTCATCGAAAACAACAATCATAAACTACAGCGATCGCAAGTTATTTGAAGAACGCCGTGACGTCATCGCACGCGCTGATATTAAAGGTACTCAACCCGTAAAGAGGGTCCCCATCTCAACAGATTCCAACAACAACAATCCGATCAGAGGGTCCTATATGTCTATTTCTTTGGCTTTGGGGGTAAAAAATATTTGATTCGAGTCGAGGAACCCATCAAACAAAGCTCAGAGTTATTAGATATTGATTTTTGAAAATTCTTATGTTCTCGAGATGAGTACCAATAACTGCCGTCAATTTGGTAACCTGCTCGAGATTTTACGCCAAAATTCTATTCAAACAGACAAGGATGGATAACTCTATAATCAAGTGGGTAATAATAACGAATTTTTGACAGTCTTCTGGGCCAGAAAGAATTCCCGATAATGAAAAATAATAGATTTCTAAAATCGATATCTAACAAATCTGAGCTTTGATGGGTGACTTCCTCGACTCGAATCAAATATTTTTGACCCCCGAAGCCATTGAAATAGTAATTGAGAGGAGTTTTATCGGGTTGAGTACCTTTAAACGTGTCTATTACCGATAATTATGAAACTGCTTTTATGGTCAAATTGTGTGATAAAATTGTATAAGCATTTAGTGACATCACATATTCGATTTGTATTATATCATATATTCATTTTTGTGATATCACTTATTCGAATTTGTGGGCCCCGTTCATCTATTTATTACCTATTTTGTTGCATCAATAATTCATTTTATGATATTACAAAATGAATATATGATATCACAAAATCGAATATATGATATAATAAAATTGTATAAGCATTTAGTGATATCACATATTCAATTTTTAATATATCATATATTCATTTTGTGATATCACTTATTCGAATTTTTAGCGCCGTTCTTCTATTTATTACCTATTTTGTTGTATCAATAATTAATTTTATGATATCACAAAATCGAATATATGATATTACAAAATCGAGTATGACATCATAAAATAGTAAGAATTTAGTGATATCACATATTCGATTTTATGATATAATAAAAGGAATTTGTAATATCACTTATTCGAATTTGCGATGTCCTATATTCATTTTGTGCTATCAATAATTCGGATGAAAAGACTATTTATTGATATCACTAAATACATTTAGTGATATCATAAAATATTTATAGATATCACAAAATCATTTTATCACATAATTAGCCCCTAAACACAGCCTAATTTTTTTTTAAGTGAAACACACATGTATTATCGGCACACGCAGTGACGTAAGAGCTTAGCGCAATGATATCGATCAATGTTATTATTATGTTAAATAGAATATAATGATGCCATTCAATTTGTGTTGGGTTATTTAATGTTGACTGAGATAAACATGTGTGAAAAGGGTGGTTGAACAATTCTTTCAACATGAAAAGATACATTTAAAATGGAACTATATTTTTTCTTGAAGGTGTCTTTACTTCCTCTTTGGTTGTGATAAGGAAATCAATAATAATTTTTTTTAACCCCATCCGTTTTGAGACCGTTTTTCCTTGCTAAAAAATTATTATATGGTAAAAACGATCTCAAATTCGTCGCAATTCTATATGAAATTAATTAACCTCATCCACTAAATTAGATTCTAGCCTCGATAAGGTTCGGCTAGAATAAAATTTAGTGCACTGGGTTGATAAATTTTGTATAGAATTGCCACTCATCAGATATCCTCTATTTATGATATCATAAAATCAAATTATGGATATCACTAATTCGAATTAGTGATATCATATATTCATTTTGTGATACCAATAAATACTTGTTATTTTATGATATCACATATTTGATTTTATGATATCACTAATTCATGATTCACATGGCGCCATCTTGATATCACAAAATCGAATATTTGATATTACTTAATAGTTTATGATATCACAAAATGATTATAAGTTATCACTAATTCCAATTTGTGTATCATAAATATATTTTTTGATATCACAAAATCGAATTATTGAGATCACAATAAGCATTTAGTGACATCAATAATTCGATTTTGTGATATCATAACTCCATTTTGAGATACCATAACATTGAATTTCTGAAATCACTAATTCATTTTGTGATATCAATAAAAAGAAAATGGCATAACTGGATTACTATTTCTTCAACATTTTGTGATATCATTAAATCATTTTATGACATCAGAAAATAAAATTATTGGTATCACTAAATGCTTATTATTTTATGATATCATATATTCGATTTGGTGATATCATAAAATGAATTCATTATATCACTAATTCCATTTTGCGATATCGCAAATTCAATTTTATGAATCAAAATTTTGTTTTTGCACAAAGAGACAGTATAAAGGATCCACCAGCCAAATTATATTTTCAACACTCATTCTGCAGAATGATTCAGTCTGAGTCTGCGGATGTACACTGGTAATGGTAACAATTCACACTGGTTATTTGTAGAAAATCTGCTACATGAGGTCCAGGTAACTAAGTAATTTAGTGATTGTTGATTATAGAACATCGCAACTTTCCAATTTCTTCAGAAGAGATTTCGAGGACAGCATTGAATTTTCGTCAAATATCACCTAGATATTTTTTTTCTAGATTTCCGAACGATCGATTTCTCTCAATTTTGCGAGATTCACACGAAAATACTGAAACTACACTCTAGAGGCCACTTGATAACACATGGTATTTTATGCATAATATGTTAAGGCAAATCATTTCTAAATTTCTTCCTGTAATCCTGATGTCCTTGCGGCAAGTGTGAAATTCACAATATTACTTTGAAAGTAGTTACCCAAGAAATATTGGGGCAAGGATGGACACTGATTATTGTTACGGATTCACATAGATACCCAATGAAAGTGTCAATGACACTGTAGCTCATCTTGATGAGGAGTTATTTTTTGCTGAGCAATGAAAAGAATGATAAAGAAGTCACACTGAATATCCATATAAAGTTTGATCATGATCGGATGAGGGATATGGTCTGCAGGGTGCGCCAAAGGATTTAGTCATACAAGAAGTAAATTCCAAGATGGCTGCTGTCAGCCATGTTTTTCAACAAATTTGGTCAAAATAGGAGGCTCCCATCTAAAGGCCACCCCGAAGATCAGTATGTAGTTTGGTGATGATCGGATGAGGGATGTGGTCTGTAGGGTGCGCCAAAGGATTTAGTCACACAAAGAATAAATTCCAAGATTGCTGCTGGCGGCCATGTTTTTCAACAAATTTCAGTCAAAATAGGAGGCTCCCATCTAGAGGTCACCTCAAAGATCCATATAAAGTTTGGTGATCATCAGATGAGGGATGCCATCTGTTCGGTGTGCCAAAGGATTAAGCAATGCAAAGAATAAAATCCACGATGGCTGCCAGTGCCATGTTTTTCATCGAAAATTGTTCAAATTTGATAGCCTATCGAGAGGTGATTCTAAACCTGTAAATTTTCAAATCAATTCTCCAATAAATGCAGGCTCCAGGGTGTGCCAATGGATTCAAATGTGAAATCCAAAATTGTTGCTGATGGCCATGTTTTTAAAAAACAATTTATGTCAAATTAGGATACTCCCATCTAGAGATCACCCCGAAGATCCATATGAGGTTTGGTGACGATCGGATGAGAGATGTGGCCTGTAGGGTGTGCCGAAGGATTTATTCACACAAAGAGTAAATTCCAAGATGGCCACTGGCGGCCATGTTTTTCAACAAATTTCAGTCAAAATAGGAGGCTCCCATCTAAAGGATACTCCGAAGATCCATCTGAAGATTGGTGATGATCGGATGAGGGATATGGTCTGCAGGGTGAGCCAAAGGATTTGGTCAGACAAAGAGTAAAATCCAAGATAGCTGCCGGTGGCCATGTTTTTCATTGAAATTTGATAGCTCCCATCTACAGGGGATCACAATCGTTCTGCATAATTTCAAAATGATCTGGCTATAAATATGGGTTGTAGGGTGTGCCGATGGATTGAAATCGGAATTTTTTGTATAGCTCCCATCTATAGGTCACCCTGAAGCTACATATGATGTTTGGTACAGATCGGATTAGGGATGCGGCCTGTAGGGCATGCCAAAGGAAATTGTTGATGCACACACTGACAACAGACGCATGAACGACAGCAACCCTGGCAATAGCTCAAACTTTACATTGTAAAGTTGAGCTAAAAATTATCAGGCCGTAAATACGGGCTGTACGGTGTGCCGATGGATTCAAATTTGAAATCCAAGATGGGTGCTAGCGGCCATGTTTTTCATCGAAATTCTGAAAAAATTGATAGCTCCCATCTATAGGTCACCCTGAAGCTACATTTGAAGTTTGGTGAAGACAGGATGAGGGATGTGGCCTGTACGGCGTTCCGAATGAAATTGTTGATGCACGGACGCACGCACAATGGATGCCAACCCATAGCAATAGCTCAAACTTTATGTTGTAAAGTTGAGCTAATAACCATGCATTGTGCATCATTATACCAATATTTCTTGGGTAATGATTTGTCTAACATATTATGCATGAAAATACCAGATTTTGTTTTCAAGTGTCCTCCAGTTGTAGTAATTTCTTGCACATGTCACACACTTAAAGGGGTACTGTACGCCATTTTCATTAAATTTCCGGTCATAACAACGATCTAATATCGATAATATATAGAAACATAAGTAATTTGAGTCGAAGATGTATTCTGTAAACGCTCAGGTTAATAGGCTATCTTAAAATTTAATAATTTAAAAGTTAATAATTTGATATAAATTGAATTTATGACTGGAGCCATAAAATGGCGTCGACTAAATTACGAATTTCCGTGTACACGAAGTAATCAAATAAAGTAATTGAGGGATACTGTTTGTTAAACTGATCGCACACACGATCGCTTAAAATATTATGATGATACGGGGAGAACACTCAAGCCACTCACTGACTAGTGACGATACAATAACTTAAATGAGAATATGGGACTAGTATGCAATGCATACTAGTCCCATATTCTCATTTAAGTTATTACACTATGCATATAATATAACTTTAATTTGATTCATTTGGTTGAAAACTGTACAAAAATTACTCGACAACGACAATTTGTATTTTTGCATTCCGGTAAATTTGCCATCCGTAAGACGTCTACTTCGTACTCAACAGACTTTCAAATAATGAAAAAATTGTTACCTGATTCTCCGACTCGGAGACTATAGAAACCAACAACAACATTTGGCGTACAGTACCCCTTTAAGAGAACTTGTTCGGTATTAAAGGAATACAATTAATGTCAATTGGATATTTGACAAATTCACCATTGTCATCTTCTGGCGAAATTTCTTCAGAAGAAATTGGAAAATTGCCTGTTTCGATAATCAACAGATAGTGCACTAAATTACCTAGTCACTTGGACCACCTGTTGCATGATTTTGTACAAATAACCAGTGTGCATCGTTACCATACCAGTGTGCATCCACTATTTGTGGATTTTATCCGGTGAGTGTTCGTGAGTCGTGAGGTGTCTATTGAAATGGCAAATATGATAAATTGGGTCAATCATGTCAATAGCGAAGGTACATTGTATGTTCAGCCGCTACCAAATAAACCCAGCTGGTGAATAGGAGCCCAGGATCGAGCTCTTGAGGGAGCAGTCACTGCACCATATATCGGGTCATATTTATTGTAATCCTGTAGTAGACCTACTGCCCCATGTCCCTCCCCAACATACAATGGGCCGGGAACAGATCCCCCCCCCCCCATTTTTATTATATAATATTAAAAAAATAAATGTTCTGTACCATTTTTCCCCCTCCTACGTGGTGATCCTAGATGCGGTCCTGCTCAGAACCACATGACCCATGATATGGGTACTTTTATAGTACACATGGTACTTTTATCTATCACATTGCATTCATATATATATACAAGTTTGTTCTTTGTCAAATTGAGCTAAAAAGTCCAGGACATATCACCCGTTAGTGAAATTAGGATCAGCTCATCATTTCCCCAGATGTAGTTTATATCTACTCAAGGAAGTCAGATTGTTTTTGTTTTTTTATTATAATTTCCTTTTTCTTTTGTTACAGCTTGTATATATAAATACATGTACATGTTATATATATGTATTTTTTATTGCACATCTACTACTAATATGAAAGTGTCAATGACACTGTAGCTCAACTTAGGTAAGGGAATAATTTAATGGTTGACAGTAAATGGAGGGATGTGGTCTGTAGGGTGTGCCAAGGGGTTTAGTGATGCAAAGAGAAAATTATAAAATGGCCACCGGCGGCCATGTTTTTTTGCCGAATGACCCCAAAATGACTCGTTCCCATCTACATGTCAATGTCAACATCCATGACAAATAGTCATACAAAGAGTAAAATCCAAAATGGCCATATTTTGTTTTGCCAAATGACCCCAAAATGACTCATTCCCATCATGAGATCACCCCGATGATCCACATGAAGTTTGGTGATGATCAGATCAGGGATGTGGTATGTAGGGTGTGTCAAAGTATTTAGTGATGCAAAGAGTAAAATCCAATATGGCTGCCGGCGGCCATGTTTTTTGGCCAAATGACACCAAAATGACTCGTTCCTATCTAGAGGTCGCCCCGATGATCCATATGAAGTTTGGTGATGATCGGATCAGAGATGTTGTCTGCAGGATGCGTCAAAGGATTTAGTGATGCAAAGAGTAAAATCCAAGATGGCCACCAGCGGCCATGTTTTTTGGCCGAATGATCCTAAAATGACTCGTTCCCATCTACATGTAAATGTCAACATTCATGACAAATTTTATGATGATCAAACAAACAGTACGGCCTGTAGCCCGCGACAATGGATTTAATTTTGAAATCAAAGATGGCCACCAGCGGCCATTTTTTTGGCCGAATGACCCCAAAATGACTCGTTCCCATCTACATGTCAATGTCAACATTCATGACAACTTTCATAAAGATCAGACCAAATATACGACCTGTAGCCCCCGCCAAATGAAATTGTTGACGGACACACATACACACAGACGACGGACGCCAACCCATGGCAATAGCTCAAACTTACAAAGTAAGTTGAGCTAAAAATGCATATTTTCAATGCAATCATGCCTTCACCTAAAATAATCTGTATTCCTCACGTGGAGTGCAAGTCAGAGTTATTTATTGCGGATACTATATTTTTTATGCAATTTAAATGAAATAATTCGATTTAAAGTGGGATGTGCAATAAATACAGAAAGCATTGCATGCTCGATTGGAGAAGCACTTCATGCAAATTGCCGAGATGACGTGGTCACATCCCTACGCCATTCTAACTCGTCACACAAAAACCTCTCCATTCAAAACACGCATTACGCCCTGTCTATATATATCCTTTCGGAACAATTATAACAAATACCTTACATAACAGGTTAGTGTGACATAATGTTCTTTATTGTTCTATTGAAATTTCTTTTGTTATCAGTATTTACACTCTTAACATGGAGAAACTATCTATAAAGTGTGTCAACTTCTTGAGCTTTTTTGTATTTGTTCTGGTTTATGCTCCATGCCATCTATATATTGTGTATAAGGGTTGGCCGAAAAGAGGGTGGTATTATCGAGCTGAAATGCAGTTTATTTGACTTTCTCAGATAGTGAATAGCTACTACGTCTTTTATGAATTATCGTACGATAATCTTAAACTAGCTTAAACGTACTGTATATAAGTAAAGCAAATATTTTACTGGGATGAAGTTAATGAATTGTGGTAATACAGAAGCCTTGTAGACTATCAGTTAGGCACTATCAGGGCAAGGACACTGTCCCATTTTGTGTCAAAACATCTTTGTATAGAATAATTCCACTTACAGGAAAATTTCTCAATCTCAAATTTGTGTTTAATGAATTTTATTGCATTTTCTACCTAGTTTGGCCGCTCTTTGTTTTGACACCGTGTTACATATAAATAGCGTTTTATTACTAGAATAATATTATTTATTGCAAGGTTATTGTCTTCAAAAAAGCTTCCTAAAATTATCTGGTCAACTTTTAAGGGGCTGTCCATGTTACAGTGAGTGACAAGGTAACCTGAGATAAAATCCCATATTGGTTTTACTTTTGCACATGATACTAATAGGTGTTTACTATTTTCTCTTTCGATTTGGCAGAAAGTGCACTTATTTGAGGTCTTAATTCTACATTTTTCTAGGAATATATTTGTTACTAATGTATTAGGGATAATTTGAAATTGAAAGAATTGCAATTTTGTGTTTTTTGTTGTTTTAAATGGTAGTGTGTATATATATTCCCAATTGAGATCATCCATGTCAAGACTTAGTCTGTGACACCAGCCAGTTTCAGCAACTGGGTTAGGTGAGCTATTAGCAACGTAAATCCAGTACAGGAATTTTATTAGTCTCTCTTCGTTGATAATGTTCTGTATTAATTTTGTTTTTACCAATTCATTTGAATTATTAACTGCAGATTGTATTTTTCCTCTATTCTACAGGAATAGATGAAAGCAGACTTTGGAGAGTCAAGAAGTTCACTGTTAGTCCATATTTTTTCGATAATTCTTTGACATTCATGAAGGACCCATCGTCATTCAGGATGTCTTTAATAAAGATTATCTGTTTGTCCACCCAGGCACGATAGTATATAGGTTTTCGTTCTATTTAAAAAAGCATATTATGGAAGATTGGTTGACTTTTATAGTCCTCGACTGATGAAGGTTCCTTAACTAAATCTGCGTATAGGCTAATATCGTGTCCCGCCAAAAAGGGTTAAAAAACACTGCTATTTTTTCAGGCTGTGTTTATTCAAATATAACATTCCTAATCCACCATATTTTTGCAATTATCCTAAAAGTATCAGTTTCCATTCAGAGAAGTTAAGCGGGTCTAGTAGTTTTTTGAGCCAACTCACTTTTAGAGATTTAGAAAAGCAATTAATATCCGGAAATTCTAGTCCACCTTTTCTTTTTTCTTAAATAATGTTTCTATTTTTTATTCTATCTCGTTTCCCATTCCAAAAGAAATGGAATAGCAAGGCTTGCATTTCTTTGAGGAATTTATTTGGTGGGGTAGGCAATACTGTTAATATTTGGATAATAATAGGTAATACTAACATTTTTATGACAGTTACTTTGCCTATATGAGACAGTGTCCTGAGAGCCCAATGCTTTAGAATATTCTCCATATTTTCTCTCTTTTTTTCCCAATTTTCCAGTACTAGTGTGGGATCTTGTAAATCAAACAGAATCCCCAATGTTTTAAATTTTCCTCTAATGTTCCATTTAAGATTAATATTAGTTTCTAATATTCGAGTACAACCATGTCAAGCTCCAAACCACACCACTTCTGTTTTTTCAAAATTTGGTTTTAGTCCTGATAAAGTTTCGAAGTCTTTCATAAGGGCTATTGCCTGATTGAGGGATGATTGTGTCCCATCAAGCCCGAGTATGGAATCATCCGCATATTGACTTATTTTATATTCTCTATCATTAATTGAGATACCCATGATGTCATTACCATATTTCAATGTGGCTGAGAATGTTTCTATACAGAGAATAAAGAGGTAGGGGGAAAGCGGGTTCCTGCCTAACTCCTCTCTCTACATTGAAATTTTGTGACAAATGACCATTATTAATAATAAAACTATTAGCGTATTTATATAATGTTGATACCCATTTTATGAGAGATTCACCAAATCCAAAAAAAATTAATGTTTTTTGGATAAAATTCCAGTTTATAGTGTCAAATGCTTTTTCATAGTCTAACAGAAGCATCAAACCCAGGAATATCCTGTTCCTTACTTTCTAACCACACAACCCGGAAATTATAAGCATTTTCGTGAATATTTTTATTTTTCCTGCAATATCTGTTTAACCGTTTAATGATGGGAGCTGCACTGTTACAGCATTAAAGACCATGTGCCAGTGCCTTCTCTTATATAGGGACTAGGGAGCCTCGTATATGTAAGAGAATTCGTTGGCACAGGGTTTTCGCACTATTTCTGGAAATTCTAGTCATGAAAGTGTTAAATTTGATAGACACCAACCACCATCAGCATCAAAACTCTGCATAGCGCATAGCAGGTAGCATCGAGAACACTGTACACAATTACTGGTTATGTCACAATTTAAAGGCCGTATTATATATTTTTAATGCGTTCTTACATCACTTATTTTCAAACTGCGCTGGTACATCGATAAAGGACTTTCAGTCTATATTCTAGGATGCGTTGATCAATGTTGCAACCATATGGGAATCTCTTCCGGAATATGGACATACAACTCTGGAACGCATTGTGAAATTAAGAAATAACCACCATTGAACTTCTTACCGCTAATGGATGGACAGACTATTTCCATATTGTATGTCGCAAGCATATGAACGCACTTGCCACCATATCAACATCACTCGCTTGGTATGAAATATGTATACAAAACCGCATGTGTGCATGTGTTCATGTCATCAGTTTATCGGACAAGTGCAATGGCGTATAATGGTAGATTGACCTGTCAAATACACTTCCACTATCGCATGAATTTCATAAACATTCCGCAAGTAACACACATGTACAGTTATGTGTTTATCACACGAATATAACTATCTTCTAACTAACCCCACCCCACGTCTTAACAAGGTATGTGTTTCCACAATGGAATCGCGAAATTGCAAGTTAGAAACTGGAAATTTTAAGGATTTTAATGTTATTGTTTGTAGTTACCACACCTGCTTAAATATAACTGACACTACACACTATCAAATCACAATCATACCAAGTAGGGCTGAGAACGCTGCAACCAATTACCACAATGGTAAGGCCGTAGTTTTATTTAGGTTATACTGAGTTAATACGTCAATCATTTTCCACTGCACTACTGATCAATAAAGGATCTTTCAGTCCATATGTCAGGATGTTTTCACCAACGTCACAACGATATGGGGCATTATGGGCACACCTCCCAAAATATTGAAACATCACAAGTCTGGAACGCATTAAGTAAAGAAATTACCAAATTAGCAGACTCTTCTCAGTGTATGTCGCAAGCATATGGACGCACTACGTGTGCCACTATATTAATATGAAACGTTGGTATGAAATATATACACAAATCTGATTGTGTGTGTTCTTGTCGTCAGTTTACCAGACCAGACGAGTGCAAAGGCGCAAGGATAGCACAATTCTCTGCACGAACAGTGAAATACCCTATGTGTTATTCTTATGGGATCGTAGGAGTTTCATAACCTTGTGGCCAGTAGCACTTGTATATGTTCTTTCTTTGAGTGTCTAATTGAACATAACAATTGCTGTTTGCAGTCATGTTTCGTGAACGTATAGGCCTACATGTATAGCTATAGTAGTACATGCACATGTAGCCTGATGTAGGTAAGACACAATTATAGTAAATATTGGTATAACATTTTATTCCACACCCATTGATATGAGGCACATGTATTGACCGGAATCCCAGCCATTGCATACATATACCTCTGGTGGAATACATACACAGAACGACACGATGTGTAAATGTGTTTGTCGATACGGCACGAGTGATGTCACAGAAGGATAGAACTCGAGGCGCTTGCGCTTGCGCCTCGAGTTCTATCCCTCCGCGACAGCTCGAGTGCCGTATCGACAAACCCATTTACACATCGTGTCGTTCTGTGTTTATTACACGCTTCGCGTCCTAGAATCCGTGCATTAAAAATACACGAACGTCATGTACGTCATTTTACGTCAACGAGATGTGTATGGAACGTACGTTCCATACGGATTTGTGAATATGGAACAGCAATAACACTGTACTTCTAGGAACAAGCGTGTAATAAAAGCCGGAACTATTCGTGTTGACGTTGTCGCGAAGAACGATGATGTACATTACGTCGATCATCCGCTTCCGGTGATTCCCCCATAATTACTGGTTATTTGTCAGACTTAAATCACAATAAATGTAGCTATATAGTAACAATGGAGGTGACGTTCGTGGATTGAACTTTTCTGACTGAACGGTGTAGAATAAATACAGAACACAACTTGCATCATAATCTCGAATCTGTTATCGAACTCGTTGCGGACGGCGCAAAGTTATATTTCGCTCGAGCTATAATATCCTTGCGCCATCCGCAACTCTTTCGATAAAAGATTCTCGATTAAGATGCGCGCTGTGTCTTATTATATATCCACTCTAGACTCACAAATTTACAATTAAAATATACAAGTAATAAATACATGTATTAATTAATTTATGTTACTCTTTTCAACTAACGTTCCACACCAAAGTGAGAGTCACTCTTAGTTGCTGTATAAGGATCGAAGGCACTAAAAGGGATAATTCGTTATTGATACATATATGTAACCTTCATACCATCTTCATTTTGATATGTCGGATTGAGTGTAGTTGGGGTTACGACTTATTGAAGGGTCGGTAAGTTGGCATAATAACATCATATTTTTTTTTATTAATGTGACGTTTTTATGACTTTTCAAGTCTTATATGTTTTATGGAAGTTTGCATAACCTTCAATCAATACAATGTTTAACTGAAAAATCAACCCATTTTTGGTGGGGGTAACATAGGTTTTGTAGGGAGGCCCAAACACATTCAGATTGGCCTATTTGTATTTATTATGTCAGCTCTTGCAATTAGCCAATCAGCGTCGATATATAGTGACGGTATATGAACCCATATTAGGTCGGTGACCTAATATAAAATCAATATTAGGTGCTTATCCGCCATCTTGTTTTTTCTTCTTCAGAAACTCGGTCGCCTCGGGAATATTTTTTATGTATTTTGGCGCCAATCAAGGGGATATCTATCGGAAATGATTTTCTGTGAATTTAAAGACATAGTACTATGTACCAAAACCTGCATGCGATACATTTGAGGAATTCTAAAGACTCATAAATTAACTATCAAACTCAACAAGTTGTCCTACTTCTGGTAATTAGCCATTGACGCGTCACTGTGACGTTACATAAGTTAATGGCCATAGACAACTCAATTATCTTTCCAAATTACAATAAATTACAGCGACGATTAATTAAAGGGATATGCAGGATTTTGTCCACTGACATAATAAATACGTTACGAGACGCTTAGTGGTCGGATATGGTGTCATGTGAGGCTCAGCGAAATCAATATTATATTGATCTCACTTCGCCTCACATGACACCATATCCGACCACTAAGCGTCCCGTAACTTATATTATTGCACACACTGTCCCCTGGAACATGACAAACGTGGCAAGAATGAAAAAAATACCAACCGGTATCTCATTCTAATAACAATATACCCACTGTTGCTTGTTGGTGAATTTGGATTTAGTTCAAACTAATTTGGGCATATTGTCGGCAACAATATTTTATTAATCAGAAGGCAACCACATCACCCAGGAGTCTTCATGTCTTTTTCAATACACTTTCTGTTAGACATACAGCACCTCCAAGTGTAAATTATGGCAATTTCCAAACGTAATGCAACAAGATTTACATTCTTCAGAGTTGAAGCAGTGTATATTTTCATACGATGTTTTGCACTGGAGAAATAAATACACACCAGCTTCCTGGAGTGAATTCCTTTGTGACCTCAGGTCAAGAATCACTATACCGTGTACACAAACTACACATGGATGTCTCCACCCAAAAAGTATCCATTGCACACATGGCTACCTCAAATATAATTTAGAATAGATGGTGTGTTTCCTGCTATCCTGTTTTCTCATCACTTCCTTCTCGTATTATAAGGAGGCTGAAATTGCAAATTATTAAATACATTGGGTCCTTGGTGTTGATATTGTCTTTGGGTGTGAAGAACATTCCACAACAAGCGCCCACAGAAAATATTGGATTTGACCTTTGGCTTTGTGCTATCTAGTCACGATACAACAGTTCCATTTAATCCATGACTGTGAATTTTAATTTTACACCTGTCCAAGGAAATTGTCTGATGCCTTTTGGAAATTTATTCAGAACCAGTACATGTCAGATCACAGAGTTGAACTTCTGATAGTTGATATAGTTCGTGTGATAAGCAGAATGTAGATCCGAAATATCCCTGAAAATAGAAAACAAAATACTTTAAGTATACTAGTACATATACAATACAGACATGGTTTTAACAAGTCTGGTTTCACAACTAATCAATTGATGAAGTGTATGGCTTCTTTTCAGGGAGTTTGAACTGTTAAATAAAAGGAACGACTAACATTCCTTTCTTTTGATGCCAAGCAGTTTCAACTACTGAGTACAATCATGTAAAGTTTTGCCGACATATAATTTAATAGTATTCCTGTCAACATTAAAAAACAGCATTAGTAACCAGGAGTTTGGTTTAATGAGGGTTAAATAATTATTGCTCCAACAAGTCATTCAAATAAATTATTAGTGTCCCTTTGAGTTAATTGAGGTAAACCGCACCTATTCCATGAGACACCCGGGGAAGTTCCCCCTATCCCCCTCCATATATTCTAAGCTCATGATAAACGCACTTTTTTGTTATTTATTAGTGCCACTTTAAAATCATCTGAGAACCACGGCACCTATCCCACGACAATCCCTGTGTCAAGTTACAGTACCCCTGTGTATTAATTTTCCTACATATATTGATTATCTTCTAAGCTGATACTGATTCTAAGCTGATGATCTTTATTAACCCTTTCATGACTGGAGCTTCCTGAAATTTTTAGAAAACCCTGTGCTAATGCATCCTCTTATATGAACCCCAGTCACCCAAGGTCCCTCCACACCAAATATAAGCTACTAGAAGGTGACCCGACTTCGTCCGGGCTTTGACCTTGAATTGTCCATTTTGAAGGTCAAGGTCAAGTGGGGGTAACGATTTGACCAGTCCAAAACACTGCCCGGACAAAAGTACCCGACAAACGTGCCCGTCGAAATCCATCCGGTTTTACCCGATTTGACCTTGAATTGATCATTTTGAAGGTCAAGGTCAGGTCGGGGTCACGACTCGACCCGTCCAAAACACTCAGTTGACAAAAGTAACCCCATGTATCAAATTTCGTCGAAATCCCATCAAAATTGGCGATTTGACCTTGAATTGACCCGATTCAAGGTCAAATCGCACGGGCAAATGAATATGTTTATGAGACTTCCCGTACGAATGTACCCCCACATACCAAGTTTCATCGAAATCCCGTGATATTTGGGCGTTTGACCTTGAAATTACCCGATTTCAAGGTCAAGGTCACGTCGCACGGGGAAATTAATAGGCCTATACCCGTTCCCGGCCGAAAATACCCCCACATACCAAGTTTCATCGAAATTGGGTCGGCCGTTTTCGAGTTCATCGCGAACACACAGACACACAGACAGACAGATCTTCCAAAATATATAATAGACTAGAAGGTGACCCGACTTCGTCCGGGCTTTGACCTTGAATTGACCATTTTGAAGGTCAAGGTCAGTTGGGGTAACGATTTGACCCGTCCAAAACACTGCCCGGACAAAAGTACCCGACAAAAGTACCCGTCGAAATCCATCCTCTTTTACCCGATTTGACCTTGAATTGATAATTTTGAAGGTCAAGGTCAGGTCGGGGTCACGATTTGACCCGTCCAAAATAATCAGTGGACAGAAGTAACCCTATGTATCAAATTTCGTGGAAATACCATCAAAATTCGCGAATTGACCTTGAATTGAACCGATTTCAAAGTCAAGGTCACGTCGCACGGGCAAATGAATATATATAAATATATATATATATACTAAAAGGTGACCCGACTTCGTCCGGGCTTTGACCTTGAATTGACCATTTTGAAGGTCAAGGTCAGTTGGGGTAACGATTTGACCCGTCCAAAACACTGCCCGGACAAAAGTACCCGTCGAAATCCATCCTCTTTTACCCGATTTGACCTCGAATTGATAATTTTGAAGGTCAAGGTCAGGTCGGGGTCACGAATTGACCCGTCCAAAATACTCAGTGGACAGAAGTAACCCTATGTATCAAATATCGTGGAAATCCCATCGAAATTCGCGAATTGACCTTGAATTGACCCGATTTCAAAGTCAAGGTCACGTCGCACGGGCAAATGAATAGGCTTATGAGACTCCCCATACGAAAGTAACCCCACATACCAAGTTTCATCGAAATCCCGTGATATTCGGGCGTTTGACCTTGAAATGACCCGATTTCAAGGTCAAGGTCACGTGCAAATTAATAGGCCTATGTCACTCCCCGGCCGAAAATACCCCCACATACCAAGTTTCATCGAAATCGGCTTGGCCGTTTTCGAGTCCATCGATTACAGACACACACAGACCTTCCAAAATATATAATAGATATATATATATATATATATATATATACTAGAAGGTGACCCGACTTCGTCCGGGCTTTGACCTTGAATTGACCATTTTGAAGGTCAAGGTCAGGTGGGGTCAAACACCAACACCCCAAAAATGGTGGAAATCGGCCCAGTGGATACCGGGCAATCGGCCCGGCGGATACCGAGATACCCTATGCTATGCATCAAATTTCGTCCGTAAAAATCCGCCAGTTTAACCCGATTTGATTTCCACTCAAGTATATAAACGCGCCTCTTATACACACGCTCATTAATTATCAAGTTTCAACGTAAAGATAAATTACCATCGGTGCCCGAGATATCGCCAAGACGTCTGAAACAGTCAAATGCATCGGCCGGTTAAGCGTTTTTATCCTGATGGAAGATAGTACCACTTCTTCTTGATAATTGAAGCAGATAACTAAAACGGATACATACGCATTATATATCGTTGGAAAGAGGAAACACGAAAGATTCTCACAGTGTCATTATTATGACTGGCATTTTATTATTCGCGCTGTTTCGAATCGATTTGTAAGCACCGAACTCAAATGAAAGTCCCGTAACACAGCGTAAAAACAGATTTGACCGCGGCACGTGAAAAGTTGACCTCGGATCTGAAAATTGATAGGCCCATGCCACCCCCCGGCCGAAAATACCCCCACATACCAAGTTTCATCGAAATCGGCTCGGTCGTTTTCGAGTCCATCGCGATCACACACACACACACACACACACACACAGATACACACAGATCTTCCAAAAATATATAATAGATATAGGCCCAATGGTTCTTGAGAAGAAATTGGCTTTGCACCTATTTGATCTGATGAACTTGTTTGAACAAATCTGATTATGAGTCACCTTGGGAACATGCACACCAAAATATATAAACACATTCGGCCATTAATATGGAGAAGAAAACAATTGTTGATAGACGCATGGATAGACATCCCAACAGACATAGGGATAGAAGGACCACCTGACAGACAGAAGACAAATCCAATATGCCTCCCAATTTTTCTTCACCTGGATAAGTGGTGGTTAAAAAAATAATATTAAACAGCCAAGCCTGAATTGAGTGTGATTGACATTTGTAGAATGAGGTCCCTAAAAGGTGAATTTAATGACACTATTCCACAAAGCAGGCTAGCATCACCAAATTCACCCTCAGTCTGATTAGGCCTCAACTGCCATGGGAAACCTAGAAACAGATTGAAGTGCTACAGTTGAAGTTGCTGATGCACACCCATTGAGCACCTCAATTATGCATTTTATCTTCTGCAAATTAGGGGACATAGAAACTACATGTAAACTTCATCTCAGGTGAGGTAAAAAGTGCTCTGACTAATTCAAGATAACAATATTTAGTATTGAACCTTTCAATTAATCTGATTTGTGAAGCTTTATAGATTGAATTGTCAATGACCCAATGGAATTCAGAATAACAATATTTGAAGAAAAAAATTTGCTACCAACCTAGCTACCCTAATTATTATAGATCATGTAACCCAAAACACAGGTATTATTTTCTATTTGGCCTAATATGCTTGTGGATTATCCGCATTATACAAATTTATAATGCCCAGGGGCCAGTAACTGAGTTTAACGCACCGAGTGAATAGATACTTCTTCAAGCACCAGAGACCTTGCATCAATGCAGTTAGTGATAATACTAATAAATAGAATACAAGTTTCAACAACTATCAACAAAAAGATGATGAATTTTAGCTATTTAGCTACAGACCCAACAATCTTCGAAAATACCAATAAATGAAACGTTCAGTTCAGGCACAATCTGTAGTTGCATGCATGTGCAAATTTGTAACTGAGCAAAAAATATTAATTACCGGTAATATCAGAACTAAGTATTGTGCAAATTTAAATACCAGCAAGGTATTATTAGAATGAAACTATAATAGGGAATCCAAGACAGAACTTTAGTTTCTAATATGGTATTACCCTTTGGCCGCACACGCAGCGATATTTGTTGCACGATATTTGTCGCAGACCCTTGCGATAATAGGATCAGTGTGCGCACACAGTCTGTTTTTATCACTTACGGTAGACCACACACACGATGCGATCAGATCGTACGATCTGGTTGTTTACTTTCTTGTTAATGCAATGGGTTATTATTAATGCCGTATAGGCTATAGGTATAGGTCTATAATTATGTGTATTTATCGCAAATATTTAATACAAATTTCCACTAAATATTAATATTACAAGTGTTTGTAGTTCTACAGACTAGTAGGCCCTAGTGTACTATAGCTACATGTACATGTATATGTAACTATTGTAGCTAGAATTGACTATCATAACAACAATATTTTACCAATTGGCATGGTGTGTTAAGCATTACAGCGGGCTGTTGCAAATTAGGGTGAGAGGTATTATTTTGTATCAACGTCTAAAATCACTGGCACTGCATGCCGATGTCATTTCAAGCTATACCTTATTTAATTCCCCATATAAATTCACAATCAGTGGAATATTTATATACATGTAGACACCAATTTGCTGATGTCCAGTCCAGTCCACCTGTTTTGTTTTGTATTCAATTGTAGTTATATTGCAGAGGCATGAATGTATTCCACTGTCCAAAGTATCCCGCTACTCTGACTTTGAAGGACACATGGATACCATGTTGTTGTGAATTAAAACATGTGATCGCCGGATGATTATATTAAGAGTTGAATTTGATTGGCTACATCGAATAAATCGCACGACTCAATCGTAGAAAATTAACATTAGATTCCTTGCATGACCAAACGTGCGACAAAATGTCGTACGATTTTCCACGGCACACGCTAGGCCTACAATTTGACCTGTAACCGGTGCCTGATATTTGTCTTACGATACATATCACATCATGTGCGGCGCGCTTTATCATGTTTAACTCTAAGTGCATCACCATGTAGGTGAAAATGATGTGCCATTTGGCATTGCAATTTTAGCAAATGTTGTCAATCATTGAATCAATTTACCAGAATGTTTTCTCAAGTTTCAACACTTGTAAACAGTCAATAATTTTGTCCTTACTGTAGTGTACTACTACTAGTGCAGGCCAGTGTGTTATGTGATACTTTCCCCAACTGCATTATCACGGTGAAATTCATTTTACGATCTTCGTGTGCTAGTTTTCTATGAGTAGAAAAGTTAATAATATGAGAATCTCAATCTGTTTCAACAATGAATGAATGATTCGTCAATTCGATTCAATCAGTTTCCGCTTGGTCTACAAAAAATCTGGTTTCATTGACTGGAACCCTTTACAAGGCTTCATTTATAAATCAATCCTTTCATTGTACACATAATCACAGATAGAATGAGATAGATAATTGATTCGTTCAGAATTAAATTTCGAAGTGTATTGCCTGGGTGATGTCTGATGAGAGACTCGGTCAGTGACTGAGTAAGCTGAGTGACTGAGTCTGACTCAGCGAGAGTGCCGAGACTTAAAAGTTAGAAGTTAGACTTAGACTCTGCCCTCGCCTGTAATTGGTGAATTTGTTACATTCGCGGTCAAACAAGGCATATATGATACATCCGATACTGATCATGTACATTTACTCACCTTGTATATCATAATGTAAGCAGATTTTCTCGTCCATCTCGTGTGTGGCAATTCATGAAAATAAGAATCCGAGGTGGCGATTTTCAGTTGTCAAGTTGAATCGCATCACTCGCCTAACAACCGTCTGTGAGCAACGTTAATTCTGATTGGTTAAGATGAACGCGATTATCCAATCGCTGCATATGTGGCTTGGAAAAACGAGTTCAAAGTTCAAAGTGTGTGTCGAGGTCAAGATATTTTTGGAAACATATTTTTTCATTTAACAGTATTGTAGAATCAATGCTCTCCCAGCGTCGAGTGTGTATACGCTGTACTCACTAAAGCCCACGGCTCCGCCGCTGTGTGGCGTCGCCTACGTGGGCTTATTATAACCCGGCAAGACATCTTCTCCCTAAAATGTGCCACTTCTCCCTATTTGTGTCACAGATAGAAGTGCCCTCTCTCATTTATCAGTATGAATATGTCCCAACAGCATATTTAAAGTATGTTTATAATGGTATTCCTACTTACTGCAATGATTTTATAAATGGCTGCATAATACATAGAAGGGTGATGTTGGGATGAAAATTGAACTTCAGCCACTGTTACTTCTCCCGGATAACAGTCCACTTCTCCCTAATAACCAAACAGGAAGAAGTCACTTCTCCCAATTTGAAACTTTTAAGCTGGTCCCTGTCACAGCCTATCAGTTTTGAAACCTCGTTCCTTAATTTCAGTTGCACAGCCAAAGTAAGGTTCCACAATTTGAATAATTTTATGGTAACTCAGTTCTACTGATGAGGTCAATGTCATAACATTTTATACATAAACACAGTGTGCATCTACAGAAATGCACATCGGTCTTGCCTGCGCGAAATTGAAATGTTGTCCAAAATAATTGTAGTCTACTTTAAACTGAAAGTATTTTGTTCCAATACCAGCAAAATAGTTTTTCTATCACAATGGTGAAAATACATCGATCTTAAAATTAAATAGGAGTTAAAACTCATGGTTGTTTTGAATGATGAGCGGAAGAGTTTGAACTTACAACAAGAGCATCGCTAGGCGTGGCAAAATACACCCATGGTAATTCCAACAAAGGGCCATGACCCTGGTGCAATTGGCGGGCGGAACCCAAATTCGAACTTGACATGTATTTGGGGCTAGTAATCTCACATACCAAATTTCATTCCATTCAGTTGAGACTAAACTAAAGATATCATCCGGAAACCAAAAGCGAATGGACAGACGGACGGACAGCCTCATCCCATAATATGACCCGTTAAAAAAAAACGGGCATATAAATATTAATAACAGGTGCGCACTTCTGTATAAAATAGTATAACAATGACCCGTCACATGATATTGCGAGACTATTGTGCATTTATGTATAAAACATAACGATTCCACCAGCATTTGTACAAAATTTATCAACTGAGTGCACTAAATTCGATTCAAGCCGGGCTTTGGTGAGGCTCAAATTGAATTTAGTGGATGAGGTTAATAAATTTCGTATAGAATTGCAACGAATTTGAGATCCTTTTTATCACATAATCACATTTTACCAAGGAAAATGATCTCAAACTGCTGGGGTTAAAAATGACACTGTAGCTCAACTTGGAAAGGGGGGGGGGGGGGGGTAATTTCACGTATTAGCCAATTGAGCGATTAGGAATGCAGAAAGTTGAAATGACTAAGTTATATTAGATGTCAACATGAATAGTTATATAAAGTAAAATTCAAGATGGCGACTGGCAGCCATGTTTTCCAATTAAATAAAAAAAAAATTGATAGCTCCCATCTGGTGGTCATCACCAAGATCAACATGAAGTTTGTAATGATCAGATGAGGGATGTGGTCTGTAGGTGTACTAAAGGATTTAGTCATGCAAACAGTAAAATCCAAGATGGCTGCCAGTGGGCATGTTTTAAAAAAAAATTCGGATAAATTAGATGACACCCATCTAGTGGTCATTTCGACGATCCATATAAAGTTTAATGACAATTGGACAAGGGAAGTCCTCTGTAGGGAGTGCCAAATGATTTAGTTATGTAAAAAGTAAAATCCAAGATGGCCGCTGACAGCCTTGTTTTTCAATGAAATTTGAAAACATTTGATGGCTCCCACCTAGTGGTCACCAATAAGATCCATGTGAAGTTTGGTGACGATCAGATGAGGGCCGTGGTCTGTAGGGTGTGCCAAAGGATTTAGTCATCGAAAAACTAAAATAAAAAATCCAATCTACATGTCAATGTCAATAGCCATGACAAATTTCATAATGATCCGACCAAATTACGACCTGTAGCCCGTGCAAATGAAAATTGTTGATGGACACATGCACACAGACGACAGATACCAACCCATGCAAAAGCTCAAACTTTATTAATTAAAGTTCAGCTAAAAATATTCTATTGATTTCCTTATCATTACCAAAGAGGAAGTAAAGACACCTTCATGAAAATATATAGTTCCATTTTAGATGTCTTTTCATGTTGAAAAATTGTTCAACCATCCTTATCACCCATGTTTATCTCACAGTCAACACTAAATAACCCAACACAAATTGATTATCATAATTATATTCTAATTAACATAATAATAAAATTAATCAATATCATTGTGCTAAGCTCTTACATCACTGTGCATGCTGATAATACACATGTGTCTTACTAAAAAAATATGAGGACCGGTTTAGAGGCTAATTATGTGATAAAAAAATATTCCTTCTTTTAAGAAAAGTAGGAAACACCATGAGAAATGAAGGTATCTTGTTCAGATGCAAACACACTGAATGATGCCTCTTTTCAGTTAGCAACTATTTTGAGTATCAGATATAAAGTAGGATAAAAGGAATTGAAAGACTCGCTGAACTAAGTTGTGGGATTGAACGCTGACATGTGCGAAATGATCTGAGTTGAGGGACATTTCTATGTGCAATTCCATATGTAATATAGCCATTTAGATAAGAAAAGATAACTTGATCATGCACACTTGAAGGAACGAACACATCATACTAAACCAGTGTTTCCACACATTCTGTTATATCATAAAAACAGAGATTAAAAAAAATATACAAGATTTTATTATAGACATAATAAAAATCAACAACATATAACAATTTATTTCTCTTTGCTCAACCAAAAGAATGTATATCATGGATCAAAATGATGAAAATCAGAGTGTCAGTGACACTGTAGGTCAACTTAGACAGGGAGTTAAACCCAAGTTGAAGATGGCTGCCAGCAGCCATGTTTTTGATTGAATAGCGTTCAATTTTGATAGCCCCCATCTAGAATTGATCATAAAAATTCCTGTTAATTTTCAAAACAATTCTCCAATGGTGTGCAGATGGGTTCAAATTTAAAATCTTAAGATGGCTGCTGGCAGCCATGTTTTTTAACAAATTTTGGAAAAACTTTATGGCTCTTATCTAGAGGTCACCCCAGAGATCCATATGCAATTTGGTGACGATCAGATGAGAGATGTGACCTTTAAGGTATGGTGATGGATTTAATCAAGCAAAGAGTAACATCCAAGATGGCCACTGGTGGCCATGTTTTTTCAAATCAGTTTGGAATAAATCGATGGCTCCCATCTAGTGGTCACCCAGAAGTTCCATTTCAAGTTTGGTGACGATTGGATGAGGGATGTGGTCTGTAGGGCATGCCAAAGGATTTAGTCATGCAATAAGTAAAATCCAAGATGGCTGCCGGTGGCCATGTTTTTCATCGAAAACAATTCAAATTTGATAGCTCCCATCTAGAGGTGACCCTAAACATACCTTTTAATTTTCAAAACAAATCTCCAATAAATGCAGGCTGCAGGGTGTGCCAAAGGATTCAATTCAAATCCACGATCGTTCAAATTCGACAGCTCCAATCTCATCCTAAAAATGCCTGTAAATTTTCAAACAACTCTCCAATAAATGCGGCCTGCAGGGTGTGCAGACAGATTAAAATTTTAAATCCAAGATGGTGGCTGGCGGCCATGTTTTTTAAAAAGAATTTCAGAAATTATCGATGGCTCCCATCTAGTGGTCACCTTGAATCCAAACGAAGTTTAGTGATGATCGGATGAAAGATGTGACCTGTAGGGTGTGCTAACGGAAATTGTTGACGAACGGACACCCCGACTGACACATGGACGGACGATCAACCTATGGCAATAGCTCAAACTTCAGAATGAAAAAATAAAGAGAGTGTGTGTGTGGTAAGTGTATTTCTGAAATATATATATATATATAAAATATTGTCAACGCTACCAAATTATGTAGATTACATGCATAATTTTAGTTTCAATTGAGTCATGTCTGTCTAATTATAAAAACAATGTATCATTCTGTCTTACTATTTTCTTTTTATTACAAATTTTATACTGTCATTTACTGACGATACATCCAGGAAATGCGGACATGTTTCTGCACCTTTGACATTGTCCTGTACCGATTTACGATGTAGCAAAGAATGCACATGCTGGCATGTCATTTGCAGAATGAGGTCCCCAGAGGTGAATTTACTGACGCTATCCCGCATAGTGCGCTAGCATCACTAAATTCACCCTCTGGGGACCTCATTCTGCTTAGGCCCTAACTTCTTTGGCAAGTTTCTTTATTATCAAATTTCTACAGAAACTTCTTCACATAGATTGTATTTAATATTTTAGTTTCGTTTTGCTATATCCCCAAATTGGCAGAAGGCACATTGCATAATGGAGGTTCCCAATGGGTGTACATAACAATATTCACCATTTGGAAACTTCAATCTGAGTATATGTCTCCCATAGCAGATGAGGCCATGCAGAATTAGGTCCCAAGAGGGTGAATTTGGTGATGCTAGCCCACTGTGTGGGATAGCATCACTAATTTCACCCTCTGGGGACCTCATTCTGCAAATGACAGGCACACTAAACTCAGGCTTGTATCGAGTACACTCACTGGTCTATCGGTTGACGTAGATTCAATTTGTTAGGACAATTGTTATTGTCTTTAACCCTTCCATGACTGGAGCTACCTGAAATTTTGGCGAAAACCCTGTGCCAATGCATTCTCTTATGTATGCAAGTCGTCCAAAGGGAGCCTCACAAGTATAAGAAAATGCATTGGACTAACAATATTTACCTCGACCTTGAAAGTCAGTGCATTCTCTTATATATGCGAGGCTCCCTATATAAGATAATGCACTGTCACAGATGTTTAATGCTGCACCAGCACAGCTCCCGTCATGAAAGCGTTAAAACCAGGAAGCACAAATTTCGATGAAGTGCGAACAATTTCACCAACAGTTTTCTTTCCAACAAAATAAACCAATGCTTACACTAGTTAAGTGATTTGGCTTTGTTGTTGGAAGATTTAGTTTTTGAAAAGTTTTCCATGGTTACGAATGCTAATCAAGCCATCTATGTGCCACCTTAAAATGAAATTCCTGTTGTAATAAACATTGGTGATCATTGAATGAGATAATTTGGCTTTGACAGACAGATGAAATGACATTAATGTAAATGATAATATAATGGCATTCTGGGCTAGGCATTATTGTCCTTCCTTACATTACATTATATGCTTGTTTCCTGGTTAATTCTCTGAAATTGTCTATTAGTTTGAATCGATATCACCTGAGCAGAGATCTTCTCAACATCATTTTCCATAATTTCATAATGATATATAGTTCAGTACAAATTTATCTCTCTACATTTAACAATCAGCTCTTAACACTTTCAGTGCCAAGTCCGATTTTTGTATCAACCCATATTTCCTTGATCATTTTTCAAATTTATTGATTATAATAATGTGATACATTGATGGAAAGAGCTCTTAGAGCTCTTTCCATCAATGTATCACATTATTATAATCAATAAATTTGAAAAATGATCAAGGAAATGTGGGTTGATACAAAAATCGGACTTGGCACTGAAAGGGTTAATATAAGATATCCTCCAATCCGACGTCTTATCAACATAGTTTTCAATCATTTGATCCTGTTCTCTCATTCAGCATTAAATGTTTGCTTTGAATTTCACTGTCAGCTTTACGTCTGAGAACTGTATCTTTCTCAGCATCATATTGATTCATGTTTTAGTGTGCTGAAGTCAGAAAATTGTCTGTCTGTCATTTGCAGAATGAGGTCCCAAGATGATGAATTTAGTGACGCTATCCTGCATGGTGGGCTAGCATCACCAAACTCACCCTCTAGGAACCTCATTCTGCTAAGGCCTTAACTGCTATGGGAGACCTAGGATCAGATTGAAGTTTCCCAGTTGATGTTGGTGATGTTTACCCATTAGTCACCTCGATTATGTATTTTATCTTCTGCAAATTAGGGGATGTAGGAACTGAACAGAAGGGAAAATGTAACTAGAAGGTGAGGCCTAAACAGAATGAGGTCCCCAGAGGGTGAATTTGTTGATGCTAGCCCACTGTGTGGGATAGCTTCACTAAATTCACCCTATTGGGACCTCATTCTGCAAATGACAAGACACTATTTGCAGGCTTGAGTGTGCTCTGGTTCACTACAAACAAATGTCTGATTTTCACCAGTACTTTTTCTCAAGTCTCCACCAAGATACAACCTCTCTCATATCAATCCAAATCAGTAGAATCTTCTGAGTTCACTGTCCTGTGGATTTCTTTCTCAGAAATCTCTATGGAGATGTAGCATTTTTGAGATGACCCGCCTCATATATGTAGGGCTGTCCTTCACCAAACCTCTGTTCTCAGGCTGCTCACTTTTCGAATTAGATCCTTTATGTCATCTCCTCTGAAAAAGATGAGCATATATACCATATACACCAGTTGTTCTGTCATACACTTATTCCAGCATGGGTTGTAAATTCTTTTGTTTTTAGCCACTGTTTGAAAGTGATTTTCCCTAAGAACAAATGAACACTAATTTCATTCTTTGCAGAGTTGGTACTGGCTGGAGAATTCTACTGGCCAATTGTTTTGCCACTTCTCTAATTGCTTAGAAATATAAATTTTAAAGAAATGTAGGCATTGCAACAGATAAGATCAGAGGTTGCTTGAAAAATTGCAGATTATTTTTCACTGTAAAATAATCTATACATCCAGCTGCAACAAATAATGAAAGTGTCAATGACAATGTAGCTCAACTTGGATAGATGATACTGTCATAAATTACAGTCAAAATGTGATAAGGAATGCGGTAAGTTTAAATGTTTAAGCAACACCAGTTCAACCCGAAGAGTTATATAAAGTTTGGGGTCAATTGGATAAAAATGTTGGGTGTAGGGCATGCCGAAGTAGATTGTGATGCAAAGAGTTAATTCCGAGATGGCTACGGTAACAATTTTTCTTATAAAATATCTTTAAATTTGATAGCTACCATCTAGAAGTGATCCTGAACATTTTAAAAACATTTCTGTAACAAATGTCGGCTGAAGAGTGTTCCGATGGATTCAAATGTAAAATCCAAGATGGCTGCTAGTGGCCATGTTTTTAAACAAAATTTTAAAATATTTGATGGCTCCCATTGTCATCCCGAAGATCCATATGAAGTTTAGTGACAATCAGATGAGAGATGTGGCCTGTAGGGTGTGCCAAATGATTTAGTCATGCAAAGAGTAAAAGGGATGATTTAAAAATTGATGGGATGGCTCTCACCGAGAGGTCACCCCGAAAATCTATATGAAGTTTGGTGATGATCCGATTAGGGATGTGGCCTGTAGGATGTGCAGTAGGATTTAGTCATGCAAAGAGAAAAATTCAAGATGGCTGCTGGCATCCATGTTTTTCAAATTTGGAAAAATTTGATGGCTCCCATCTAGTGTTCACCCAAAAGATCCATATGAAGTTTGGGGATGAGGGATGTATCTGTATGGCGTGCTAATGGATTTAGCCACGCAAAGAGTAAAATCCAAAATGGTTGCCAACATGCCAACTCAGATGTCATGGTAACATACTTCTGGTTAATTTGGTATATATTTGATTTATTCATCTAAGACTTACTCCTGTTTGAGTAGTTGATGTACGTTATCTTTCTGGTTTATACTCAGATGAACGCTAGCATTCTTCTCAGATTTCTGGATCTGTCTTCTTTGATAATCCTTTTTCCATTTTATCTGTCAAAATAGGAATATTTTACATAATGATCTTCTCTAATAATCAGATGTGAATAAATTATAAAATGAATGGTTGATAACCAAGAATGTCCCTAATGTGGGTAACCACCATGTTCCATAATTTAAACTATAAACTCCAGGGGTCATATTCACCAGCCAAGTTTATATATAGTCCAGGTGGTTTATACCAGGTGGGACTGACCAGCCAGGGTATCTGTGATCGCTGCTCAAGTTAAGAAAGAAGCAATAATCTTATCCGTTCAATATGATTTAATAATATCGGCGATAATGCATATCCCTAGCAATGACCGCAGATACCATGGCCATGAATTAAAGCACCTAGTTTATCAAATAAACCCTGCTGCTGGATATGACCCATGAGATTTTAACATAACTTAGATACCCAAATTTCACAGCAATTCAATATTTTTCAAGTTCAGAAAGTGCAATAACTCTGCTAAAGTTTAATCTACTTGTATGCAGTAGTCACATTGAAATTCATAAAAATCCTAAAGTTTCAATTCTCCACAATACAGAAAACAGGGGAAGTTGATGAAAACATGAAAGTAAAAGTATGTGGATGAACAGTGAGATGATGGTAACAATGTCATTTCTGTCTGGGCCAAAAATACCAGCATGGTCACTGAACCAAGTGAAGGAGGAGATGACTGAGTGAAATATTTTTTCTTTGTCCTTTGTTTACCTGTTCAATTTTCTTTTCTAGAATTTTAGATTTTTCTGCTAAAGCCTCAATATCTTTCTGCATCTGACGCTCTGAATCAGACAACATCGGCAGTCTAGCTTGTAGTTTTCTGGACACATTCTCAATCCTGAAAAACGGTTCCCATTCATTATAAGGGATGAATGCATATATAATAAAATGCAAAAAGTGATGTAAAACACTCCAGTAGGGTGATAAAATATATATGAAGAATAATCTTGTTCAAAGTAGTAATTTTTACAAATATTATATCCAAATTGACAACACACACCGTCATTCTTATATATTAATTAGATGCAGAGACTCAATGGCGAACTCGTATTCTTTAGTTTATCGATGATAGATGCATCCCGAATCGAGTAGTAAATATTTACAATTGAGCGTAGTTCAGACAATGTTTTCTATGGAGTGATACGGTCGAGTTGCTTCAGATTTTTGTCGATGTTAGTAGAATACTACATTCATCCAGTTGGCATAGTACCTGGATACAAACTGATCAGTATCACGCACCCGAACAAGTGCATAATATGTCTTTAAAATGTCATATCATTTGTTTGATACAAGATACAAATATAGCTCATAATTTTTTTTTAAGAATATGAACTTTAGCTAATAACCCTTTGCCTGCTGAATGGATTAATGGGTTAAAGATATATTATGTACTTATTCGGGTGTGTGAAACTAGTAAGTTAGTATTCCGACACTATGCCAACTGGAGGAATATAGCATTCTGGTAACATCACAGAATTTTCAAACAAATCGACCTTACCACTCCATAGAAAACATCATCTGAACTATGCGCAATTGTAAATATTTACTTCTCGATTCGGGACGCAACTATCTGTGATAAGTTAACGAAAACTATTCGCCATCGAGAGTCACTGTATTTAATTAATATATAAGAATGGCAGTGTTTGTTGTTAATTTGGATATAGTATTTGGCAAAATTACTACTTTGAGCAAGATTATTCTCCATTTCTATTTGATCACCCTACCGCAGTGTTTCACATCACTTTAATGGATGATAGCTAATACTCAGCATCCAGTTGGCCTGTTTATGATTTTGTCAGATGATAAATTTAATGTCACAGAGAGTCGCATAAGATTTATGACAAAATTGTCGCCTCTTATGGAAAATAAGGAGAGCTACTAAGTTAGTAGTATGAACACTCACTAACAGGCACATGCTGTCATAAATTGAAATAATTATCGCGATAAATTTATGTATGTTTCAGTTTTATCAAAATGCAGAAAATTGAGAATAGAGTGAAGTTTGAATATAGTGTCAAGCTTGATAAACCAATCCAAAGTCAGTTATGCAAATGATCTCGCACGAAATCAGAGTTAAAAATTGCGATGAACAGATTGTCCAGACTATGCAAAATTGACACACTTTCAACGACCAAACCAAAATGGACAATTTTATTAACTAATTATAAACACCCAAGTTCTTATACATGTAATTCCATTTGCATTCCCCACTTGGTTTTGAATTTCCAAACTACATGTAGTACAGCAGAGGCCTGGATTTGGTTTTTTAATCAATTAGCATTTTTGATTGGCCACCAGGGAGGGACCAGAACTATGATTGGACCGGTTTGAGAAATATTTGAAAATCTGAAGCAGAAAACTTCAAAATCCTAGCATTTTCCAGGAAAATTCAGGAGTCAATTTGTTCTTTAATTGATTATCAGTTGTTGTTGACTGGCCAGCAGAGAGGGACCAGGACCATTCAGCTTCATGGGAAACACCCCCAGCTTCACATCCATGGACTAGAGACCCTATGTAACAGGGTGCCGCGCCAGCTTAGAAATTTCAACTGAAGGATATACATAAATCCCATTTGCACCCCTCAGGATTGAACATTTACAATTGGCACCTAATGCTTTCCAACTATTGGAAATTTACAACCTAAAACCCCTCTATGGTTGTAAAATTTCCAAATGATGGTTATATAAGTTTAAAAACTAAAAAAGTATAACAAAAAATTTAAAAATATTCAAATTTTGATTAAAAAAAAAACAGTGATGTTCAGATTATTGCACACGAAATACTGGTTGGAAAATGAAACTACCAGGACACTCTCAACCTAACCTATTTTTAGTCTGAAATTTTCATTTGATGTGTCAAACATGAATATTTCTTTTTCAATCCTATGTTCAAAATAAGTATATTTCAATCATGTGTTTGATTTTGTTCACCCCCATCTTCGTTCCAGCATCATATTCGAAGTAAGTGATCAGACCAGTTTTCCATATTTTTCACTGACTTTATTCGTCACTGATTATCGTGAAGAGCATGCGACTTTCCTGTTATGCTATGCTAGTAGACCACCAGATCAAAAATCATAAACAGGCCAAACGCAGCTAGACCTATTTAAATTTTAAATCCATAAACATTTCCATTATAACTTTAGTGCAACTCAAAATTTATGAGTTATTTTTAGCATGTTTCTTTATATTTTGTTTTAGTTTCGGTTCTTGATTGATCCAATACAGGTATTTTAGTTTTTTTGTTTCTGAATGCCTAAAAATTGGTCAATGGTATAGTGTCTGAGTAACTAGACCCCAGTGCTTCTGAATTTAATCAAGCAACCATATTTAACTGAAAATAAAATATTCTTTCAAAAATGCATATTTCCCATTCCGGAAGTCACATAAAACAAAATCTACATCAAGGGACATTACTAGCTTTGATCCATGTCAACATAAAATAGAGTAATTCCTCCTTAATTGAAAATGAGATAGTACAAATGGAATTTTCTGGACAATGTGAACCCGGCTCACTCTTATGTATAAATTCAACTAGTAAATTCAGCGAAGCTGTTCACTGAAATAATTATCTGAACAACCCTACAAATAAATAAATGGGAATACATAGTGTGTTTCTCTGAATATTGGTTGCTTATATTACCTGAACACCAGAATTAACCCTTTGGAGAGTATTTATAACATCATGTACATGACGCCATGCATGAATTTAACATCAGCATCATAGCAATAATTATTAACAAGTTCGGGTCAAAAGGGTCCAATATTTTATTTTAATTGATGTGTATTTTCTATTTACGTGTGCTATCATAAACTATTGCACTTATACATTGGGACATTATATTAATCAAAATATCTCCTATACAATTCATTTATAAATCAGATGAGTAATTGAAGTTATGTCTACATAAAAACGACACTTCCTGAAACGACAAATATGTTGTTCCACTCGCGAACTGTACAGCGACATATATGTCGTTCTACTCGCCAAAGGGTTAATAAATGAAATGAGTAAACCATTCCATTGATGAGTGAATGGCAATGATTTGTGACCACTACATGATCGATGATTGGCCAAATCCACTAAACAACATCTTTATTGTAACTTTTAATGCAAGGTAGAATTAAGAGACCTACCTCCTTAAGAGATGTTCATCTTTGTCGAGACATTCATCATATTTTTCTGCTATACACTGAGCCTTGTCCTTGAGGATCTCTTTACTCTGCATGAGATTCTCTAAATCATTCTGCTGCTGAAGTTTCTGTTGCTTCAACAACCTAGCTCTGTAAATAAACAGAAATGTTTTTGAGAGATATTTGCTTTTAAAGCTACTTATAATTTTTTGGCTTAAAATAATTTTTACCAATTTCTGACTTTTGTCATAGCCTGTGGACCAAGATAGGTTGATAATTTGATAAAAATATAAAATACTAATATAGAGACAGTCTTTACATACCCTGAGACGAACACCGAAGTCACTGAAATCTTTCAGCAACTTACCATTTCAAGAAAATAATACTGAATGGTCATTAACCTCTTGGCTGCTATACGTCAGTACTGAGTACGGATTTAAAGTGTCACAATGTGTGCTTTACGTCCGTACCGAGTACAGACCTATTTCAGCACTCTAGCAGCCGGCCATTATTCATAAGGCCAAACTTTTTTATTTTACTGCTTTACGGATCCGCTGACCCTGTTTTCTGTGGCCTGACAAGGAAATAAAAATCAAATTTAATTTTTATTTTTATTTTCACAGCCTACCTTAGCTGTTTCTGCTTATCAGTAACAAATTATCTAACCACATATCACTGGTAATTAAAGATGCCTAGGACACTACCAACTATAGCTATCTCTGGCTTTAATTACTTTTAACTACATCCAAGATGAAAACTAAGAAGTCAGCTTGAGTTTATAACTTCCACCAAGATATATGTATGCTTTCTATAAATCTTGACATCTCTTTAAAACTCTAAATGGCCTTTAGAATACATGTTGTATTCCTGGGAATTTATGGTGATCTTTATGACTGAAGACCAACAACAGTCCACAAGGTTCTTAGTTGGGAATGACAAGCTAATGAGTATGTTCAGTGTGGGCTTGCTCAAGTTACACATTCACTATTTATCATTACCACTAATCTCACCATTCCCATGTGTGTATTAACCCTCTCTATACTAAATACTCATTGACCAGACAAGTAGTTTTCTTAGGAAATGTTCAGATAATAAGTTCAACAAGTTCTACACTTATTATCTGATCATTTCCCACCAACTAATAGGAATCCTTCAGCACATATATTATCTGTCGGCTACTTATTTTTCCATGACATCCATCCAGATGAATAATGGACTTTTTTAATGTATACATTATAACTGAATGGGGGAGTCCATTTATTCAATAATTAAAATGTTGAATAAAAACAAACTCTTTATTTCTGGATTTTTTCAATATTATTCAATAAAGTGAGTTATGATTCAAATAATAGTACTGGATTTGAAATTTGTGATATACATCCGAAAACTGTTCTCTGTAACTTGTAAGTGACTGACAGAGAAATATAAAGACACAATTACCACCTTAGCGAATGTCAAAAAAAAAAAATGGTTCAAGCATTTTTATTTTTTTTCCGACCGACCCTACAAAAACAAGGTTAAAAAAATCCGTAAAGCATAAAAATAAAAAAGTTTGGCCTAACTGGAACTCAGAGATTTGGTACATCGGAACAACTGTATCCAGAAGTTTCAAAACGTGTATGATGTTCGATGATTCCGAATGAATATAGAATTTCAACTGTTTCAGTTTTATGGTTTTCATGATATTCCTGTTATATTTTTTCACTGGAAAATAGCCATAATGTCATCGGCCCAGCACTCGACTGTCATTAGCAGTGAAGAGTAATACATCAGGCAGACCATATAACAACATCTTGCAGTTGGACTAATATAATTAATATTCATGAAGCACATATTAGAACAATGTATTCAATGCCGATTAAAACTAAACAAATCTTATGCAGGGTTTCCGCTAGAGGGGCAGTGGGTCGAAGCCTGAGTTTAGTGTGCCTGTCATTTGCAGAATGAGGTCCCCCGAGGGTGAATTTAGTGATGCTGTCCTGCATAGCGGACTAGCATTACTAAATTCACCCTCTTTGGGACCACATTCTGCATGGCCTCATCTGCTATGGGAGACATATACTCAGATTGAAGTTTCCAAATGGTGAATATTGTGATATACACCCATTGGGAACCTCGATTATGCAATGTGTCGTCTGCCAATTTGGCGATATTGAGAAACTAAACTAAAAAAGAAATAGAATCTATGTGAAGAAGTTTCTATAGAATTTTGATAATAAAGAAACTTTCAAGAAAAGATGAGGCCTAAGCAGAATGAGGTCCCCAGAGGGTGAATTTAGTGATGCTAGCCCGCTGTATGTGATGGCTTCACTAAATTCACCCTCTGTGGACCTCATTCTGCAAATGACAGGCACACTAAACTCAGGCTTGAGTGGGTCCCTCGGACACAATCCTCTACCTGATAATCAGATTAATACATATATCACCTAATTATCTCCTATCATTGTTTGCAGAAATGCTTACTTTTATATAATTTTATAGCAATTTATGTGTTTATTTAATGTTGGGTCAGACCATTGGTCATGGTAGAATTCTCCATGTGACAACTCATACTATATGGGTGATTATCCATAGTCTATAATTCTTCCAGAAATTTTGGGCAGATACCACAATTGTGACCGGTTGCCATGGCAACCAATTTTCGGAAAATTGTGCATTTGGGGGCTGTAATTTCGCTATGACAAGATGTTTGCAACATTTTGAATCAAATATAAATGATTTCGAAAGTTTTAGGATCCAGGATTATATTTAAATTACTCTCACATCTGGTTCCTTCCTCTGAAGGGGTCCAGATCCACCTGCCATGGACCAACTTAGCAAGTCACCAGCATGCAATTAGCACTTAAATTTATTGTCCTGGCATGTAAAAGTTGATTACAGCATGCGTGTACTTTGAATTTGGTGGTTGACAACCAATGCCCATGGCATTGTAAAACACTAAACAATGCAAAGAAACGATGTGTAGTTTGACCCAGCTACAAGGCTAAATGCTCGAATTTCTGGGTAATCAAGCCAAGCAATAGAATGTGCAGCAATATTATAAGAGTGAGTGCCAACCGGAAATTTGCCTACAAATCTGCGGCTTATCGGGTGCCGCCATTTTGGAACAATGATGTCACGAATCAGGGCACACGACCCAACATGATGCCAAAAATAGGTTACATTGTCCTGGACCCCTCACTGAGCGATCGGCCTATGTTGACAATATGTTAATCAGCGCAAAACATTTAATTATCAAAGAATCATTCTCTGATAACAAGAGCATGAAGTGGAAAACAGATATATCCATTTCCCATCCTGTAGGTAATGTTTTGGCAAATGGATATATCCGTTTCCCGTCCTAAACGAGTTAAACTAGAGGTGTGACTGTCCCAATGGGACTACGGATACCCCCCTGTTTTTAAAATACTAAGATGTTTCACATGTCAGTAAACATTTAGTTAAATAATAAAATAACAGTTCCCATTGCAGGTGTACAACCATAACCCTAATCTTATACCTATTGACCGAAAAATGTAGGAATAAAAGCTTGGACAAAATTATGTATGTTGCGAAAAAAATTCTAAGTGGAAAAAGGGGAATAACTCCACACAAAAAATGTCGGACAGACGTCATAATCGCAGGTGCACAGGTTCCCATGGTACTAAATATCAGTGCCAAGATTAAAAAACATTGACCGAAAAATGTAGGAATAAAAGCTCGACAAAATTATGCATGTTGCAAAAAAAATTCTAAGTCGAAAAAGGGGGATAACTCCACCAAAAAATGTCGGACAGACGTCATAATCGCAGGTGCACAAGTTCCCATGGTACTAAATATCTGTGCCACGTTTTAAACAAATTGACCGAAAAATGTAGGAATAAAAGCTCGGACAAAAGTATACATGTTGCGAAAAATTTCTAAGTAAAAAAAGGGGGGATAACTCCACCAAAAAAAGTCGGACAAACGTCATAATCGCAGGTGCACAGGTTCCCATGGTGGTTGATGTCTGTGCCAAGTTTCACGGAAATTGATCAAAAAACGACTGAGAAAAACTCCGGACAACTTTGTGTCCACGGACGGACGGATGACGGACGACGGATGACGGACGACGGACGGACGGACAAGCTGACTCCAGTATACCCCCCCCTAACTTCGTTGCGGGGGGTATAATAAAACCAACAGTGAATGATAAAATGAAAATATATTATATTTTTATTTGCCAACGTTGACTGCTAGTGGATCATTTTATGGAAGATATTACTTTTCAAGGAGACACACATCTATAGTTATTGTCTTATTCTGAAAGATATCGAAATGTACATCGCTAAAATCCACATGCTGATTACGTCAGAATTACATTGTCAACTAAAGGATGTTGCTATGATGCCATCACAATATGAAATGATTATCAGAATATGTAAACCTTTAAGTCAGGCAATAATAAAAAAGGCTGCTATGCCACACGTCCCCAGAATAAGGTGGCTTTATTTAACCAGTGGCTTTTTTAGAAATGAAAAATTTGAATCTGGGAACAATCAAAGAATATAACTTTGTGATAGCACAACTAGTTTTCTTTGATTAAGACATCAGAATAATCAGTAAATTTTAAGTCCATGAAGTTTTCATCGAGAAACCAAGATAATTGGGAAATTCTAAGTCAACAAGGGTAACTTGGGTAAAAGGGGACGGGCCGTACCCATATTTGAACTTGACCTGTAACATTTGAGTAATCCATATTCCAAATTTGAAAACAGTAAGATAGCTAAAACTAAAGTTATCAAACCATCTGGGACAGACACATGAACACCGCTGATTTCTATAGTCCCCGGAAATTAAATGCTTAAAGTAAACTACTTATATTACTGTATATGTTCATAACTAGGGATTAAGTTATGGGCTGATTTACCAATATTAGATATCTGCAGTTGGTTGAATCTTCCGCCATAGCTATAGGGGTCCCATTCCTCCAACCACTAGTGGAAACCATGACTTATTGTTACATGTGACCAGAATGTATTTCATGGTTTCCTTCATATTTTCATTTTCGTCAAGATTGAGACAAAATAACCAAAGAACGCCATGAATATGTACATGTACACAGTCAGTGATTTTGTAAGGACTAAATTGCTGGTTGGCTAGGTGTTCTCTGAGCTGCTCCAATGCTCCGTGTCCTCTGTGTCAAGAAGTAGCAATACATCATGTAGTGACACTAGCAAGTGCCAAAAATTAAATAGGTGTTTGGTTCTCAGACCAGATTAAAATAATATCTGCACATTGGTTGTTCTATCAAGAATGACTAAAATATCTTAAAGCTAATTATTTATCCAGTTCATCTTTATATGACAACATATACATTTGTTTATATATTCATAGCAAATGAGTGTGAAGAAATATTTTTGTGGTTTTAGTTTCTGCAAATAAAATTAGTTACCTCTTCTCAATCTCCTGTCGTGCTAAGTCTTGCTTCTGTATATATTCTTCTCGGAACACCTGACTGGCACGAGTGAGCAGCTGGAAGCATTCCTGACCATTTAGCTGTAGATTCTGCCCTGACCTGTAAAGTTGCAGATAAATATTTGTGTATAATATACTTTAGGCTACAACAAATAAAAGGCCGCTAGGCCCCCGAATAAGGTGTCTTTATTTGACCGCTGGATTTTATAGAAATGAATAATTTGATTTCGGGAACAATGATTGAAACAAACTTTGCTTCTAACTGTCTATGTTGTTAACATATTTGATTAAAAACCAGAATAATAATCGGCAAATTCAAAGTAAAAAAAGGGGCATAACTCTGTCAGAAATGGTTGGACAGACCCAAATTCGACCTTGACCTGTATTTTCATGTGATTAATCCACTTCTAAATTTGAATGCTATCGGAATATCATGACTTGAGTTAACACCCGGACAACAAAATAATCAGCGAATTCTTTGTCGAAAAGGGGCATAACTCTGCCAGAAATGGTCGTATCGTATCCAAAATAGAATTGGATTGGGATTTCTCTTATGAATGCCACACACCATGTTTCATCAAATTTTGTTGAATACTATTCAAGTTATCATCCAAAAACCAAAAATGTTAAAATGACAAACTCTAAGTCGAAAAAGGGCCGTAACTCATATATAATTAATTGGATGGAACCCATATTTAAACTTGGCCTGTATTTTAAGCTGGGAAAAACACAGATAAACTTTCGTTCAGATCAAATAATCCAAACTGGAGTTATTGATCGGAAACCAAATATGTTAATGAGGGGACACCACGACAGATGGATGGACAGACAGATGGACACACAGACTGATTACATAATACAACAATTTTGTCAAAAGGGTGTATAAAAGCAATTATAAGATTGAGAATGCGACCAATGCTCTCACAAAGCTAACATCCATACCAAATTTCATTAACTCATTCACTGCCAACTTTCTGGGGATTTCTGATAATTGTGTACCGAGTTTCCTGGGCATATTGCCAGTTTTCATTATTTTTGTGTGTACATCATTAAAACCCGAAAACATCCAATAGACCATCTGCACTTGTACACTGGTGATAATTAAACAGACACGTCTCCCAAAATTCAAGATAAGGTAATCTGCAGTGTTCTAATCATGTACACCAAGACTGAAATTGTGAGTACAACATGTTCTAAATGTGATGTTTTGGGTGACAAGATATCGCGTCGCCGGCACACGGATGGTGTCTTTCAGGCAAAGAGATATCTCGTCGCCAGCACTGAATGAGTTAAGATCTGATAATCCATGACAGAGATGTCTGCTTGAATGGAGAGAGACTGAAGGAGAAACACCTAGTCAGACGGATGAAAGGACAGAGGATTGGATGTGGGGATATAACAATACTTGTTAAATTTTGTTGTATCATATGTGGCAGTGACTGGCACTTACTTTAGCAAGGGATTCGATGATTTCCTTTGTAGTATGTGAGATATGTGCTGATCAAATGGCTCTTGATTCAGCATTCGTAATGGTGACTGGAACTTTGAAGCCTCAAAGTTTGGGATAGTTAGCTGTGACGTTGCTCTGTACTTCAAGCTGTGATAAATAGAATACAGAGATAAATCAATTATTAGATTGAGATAAGTATACCATCAGTTACAGTAATGCCCTAAATAATCGACTCCTGAACCACAGCAGAATTATGGGTAACTTTTCAGGATTTAATTGGAAATATGGCTTGTTGCCATTCATCGGAAAGCCATATTTCCAACTAAATCCTGAAAAGTTACCCATAATTCTGCTGTGGTTAAGGAGTCGATTATTTAGGGCATTACTTTACCTCTCTCTGAAACAGCTGGTCATTTTTAGAGACAATTAGAACTCAATTCTGAGTTTAGTATGTCTGACATTATCAGAATGAGGTCCCCAGAGGGTGAATTTAGGGATGCTAATCCGCACAGCAGGCCAGCATCACCAAATTGTCCCTCTGGGGACCTCATTCTACTTAGGCCTCATCTTCTGGGAAGTATTTATACTTAAACAATTAACATTGTTTAAGTTACTTTTTCTTTTCTATTGAGTTTCTATATCCCCTAATTTGCAGAAGATAAAATGCATAATCGAGGTGACTAATGGGTGAACATCAACTGGGGAAATTCAATCTGATCCTAGGTCTCCTATAGCAGTTGAAGCCTAATGACAAACATAAATACCTTTGTTTCTGGTAACGGACGGCAAAAAAATAGGGTAGGGAGAGGGGCCTTTGATTGTATCTTCTTGATTGCTCAACAAAATCTACCATTGTAGAATAAATTGATACTAAGATACTGAAAGCCGTCAAGTACATCCAAACGGTCGTCGCTGATTGTAAATGTATGATTCATTGATTTAGCACCAGAAATTACCATTACTTTTGTCTTATTCACCTCTAAATTCCATGTGTTGGTAATCACTAAATGCATTTAACATATGTTGGAGGTCTTGCACGATCAGCAAATAGTACAGTATTGTCTGAATACAGAAGGCACAATAAGTTCAAATTATTCCCAGTTAGGTCTACACTCTACACTGCATTGGTCAAGTTAATGTAGGCCATCCAGTGCACAGTTCTCGAGAAAATCCTGTTTATCATTCAAGTATAAGGAAAATAAAAGAGGTGAAATATTTCCCCTTGCCACACTCCCGATCTGCACATGAACAAGTCTGATCGACTACCATTTTTGAAAATACAAGACTTTGACACCCTATACGGTACATATTACGAATAATATTGAAAACTTTCCTGTTTATGTCATTATGCAATAGTTTGATGCAGAGTCCCTGGCGCCAAATCGTATCAAACGCTTTTCTGAAGTCAACAAAGCAACAGAATAATTCTTTCTTGCGCTAAATAAAATTGTGAGAGATAAAACACACTGAATATGTTATCAATAGATGATTGTCCTTTTCTAAAACCTGACTGATTTTCGTGAAGTTTCTTGGTGCTTTCAACAAAGTTTGAAATTCTTGCATTGATGACACACGTAAATAGGTTACCGATACTACTAAGTAGTGTAATTCCGCTATAAGAATCAGGGTCGGTTTTCGCACCATTGTTCTTGTACAGTGGAACGATCATTCCAATTGCCCAGTATTAAACCTGGGGTCACATGTTTTTGTGCCTAACTAACACGTTTTTGGATGTTAGTTACATGTAGCCAACTAACCCAATTTAGGTGTGTTGTGAGCACAATTTTACAAGTTAATTTGGGCTAATGACTCATTGAATAGAAGCCAGCAACTTAAACTAATCGAAACTGGAAGAATCAAGTCAAGTTGGGTGAATGAGTGAGATTATTAATATTCCGATTGAAAAAAATCAATTTTGCAAATAAAAAGTTTACGGCGGGTGTTCTGGCCGGTTACAGGAAATTCTGGAAAGAAAGGCATTATTTATTTTTAAGTATTATCCCGCTATGCAGGATAGCATCACTAAATTGACCCTCTGGGAATCTCATTCTGAGAAGAGGGAGGGAGGTTTCTAATTTATATTTTTTTTCTCAAAAAGAAATAAAAAAAAAGAGTATCATTTTCATTGTTTAAATGGTTAGAAACTATTGAAATTGAAATGTTTGACGAGTCTTTTTAAAATAAAATGTCAGTGCCGAGGGTGGTGCCTGAGAAAATAGTTTTAATTTATTTGACCTGACAGTACTTACTTGCTTCTCCATTTTTTTGAAGGTTTCTCCAAGGAATAAATTTCAGACATGCTGGTAAGGTTTTTTTTTCTGATCACTTTACTGATTTGAATGAAATGAATGTAGGTTCACATTTATACCCCTTTTGTAATTAAATATCTTATGCGACACAGGTAATTTTCATTTCTTAATTCAAGTCCACTCTGTAATCAAGCCTATTAGTCCACAACAATCATGCTGGACCAATCAACTATTAAGAATTACAAGCGTCTGACAAGTGTATGAAAAAATTTCTCACACCAGAGGGAACCATAGCAAGCTGTAATGAATCAAATTAGACTGGGGAAGCCAAAGTGATGAAGAAGCCAAGCAGACTGATCATAACAATAAAGCCAGATTTACTAATTAGGCCAAGAATTAGTAAAATCCATTAAAGCCACACATTTCATTTGAGTTCCTAATTATATTATGTACTAATGAAATAGAAAGCTCTCAAATGTAGATGTACTGAAGTTAGCCAATCAAAAATGGTTAATAAAGTCGTTGGGTTCTAAACCATGTTTCATGACTCTTATTTTAACTTTTGGCCAAATAATTAAAAAATTATGTGTTCTCAGGAACCTCCCTCATCATTGAATTTTTGTTTTAAAAAGCCTTGTCAAACATTTAAAACAATAATTTCTGTTCAAAATATTGGATTTGAACATCGAAAATGATTTTTTTCTCCAGATTTTGAGAAAAAAATAAAAATAAATAATCTCCTTCCCTCGTCTCAAAATTGAGATCCAATTGCCTGAGAACACCAACATTTTATTTTAATGACCTTATACAGGTCAGGCACATCCTGAGTTCAACTGTTATAGTTATGTTTACAGTTTGACAGTGCTAAATCCACCATTTCCCTGTTTTTATGGAAACTATGGGATCCCGCATCCCAGTGAACAGCAAATTTACACTCGTAGCAACATCACAGCAAATTTTCAGTCTCCCGATAACGTTTGTATTCCAACCTTTTGCGCTGGTTTATTTTAGCTAATAATGACACAAGGTTGACTTTCTAAATGACTTTAACATGATTACTCACTCATAACAAAATTTAGACTGATTGAATATTAGTTGACTTCCTTATCATGTGCCATCATGAATATTTTTTCGCATAGATCGAGACATGTTATTCATCACATAAACAGACATGGTACCGATTTAGTATGACATTGTTTTTAATCATTGTTTTTAAATATGATGTTGGGTTATGCCTCTTGTATTGAATTCGCAAAACAAAGATATTCATATTTACCTATAGTATAACTATAATAGTTGAATTCAGGATGTGCCAGACCTGATATATGCGACTCAAGATAACAAGAAAATGTAATATATACACAGAATGACATGATTGTGTGAATGGGGTTGTCAATAGAGCAAGAGTGCCAGCTCAGAAGGATAGAATGAGAGGTTCTATCCTTCGGCAATGGCACAAGTGCCGTATCGAAAAACCCATTCACACACGTCATTCGGAGTATATATTTCATTTTTCTTGCCATCTTGATATATTATATGCCACACATCCTGGTATGCTTAAATTGAAAAAATAGACAAAAAAGTTTATTCAGAAACAGAAAGGGTATGTGTGATGCATTTATTTTATAGTTCCGGCTTCTTGGTTGAGGTGAACATCATTTATACCATGTTATGTCAACCGATTGCTCACTGTTGGGAAATTGGAATCAATATGACACGACAGGAGCAATGATTCTGGGGATAGGTGTGGAAAATAGAATTCACATGTTACAACTATTTTCAGATTTGGGAGTAGATATTAACCCTTTCATGACTGGAGCTTCCTGAAAATTTGTAAAAACCCTGTGTCAATAATGTATTCTCTTATATATGATGCGAGTCTTGCATAGGGAGCCTTGCATATATAAGAGAAAAGATTGGCCTAACAATATTTACCTTGACCTTGGAAGCCAGTGCATTTTCTTATATGCGAGGCTCCCTATGGGAGCTCGCATATATAAGCACTGGCAAAGGATATTTAATGCAACAACAGCGCAGCTCCCATCATAAAAAGGTTAAATAGCTCAAATCGGCATGACTGAATGGCAACACTGACCATATTAATCCATTCTTTACTAAATACTCATTGATGAGTAGCTCCCTCAGGAAATGTTCAGATGATAAGTTCAACAAATGGCCATAGACTACAATTCCCACAAATGAATAAGAATCCTTTTGTACTTGGTGTAAACAATATTTATTCCCAGCCAAACAAATAAAATGGTTTAAAAATGAAAGTGTCAATGACACTGTAGCTCAACTTAGGTAGGGGAATAATTTAATGGTTGACAGTAAATGGAGGAATAGGAAAGGTGCTAATTGAAATGTCTAACCTGCGCCAAAGGATTTAGTGATGCAAAGAGTAAAATACAAGATGGCTGCTGGTGGCCATTTTTTTTGGCCAATTGACCCCAAAAGGACTCGTTCCCATCTACGTATAATTGTTAACATCCATGACAAATTTTATGAAGATCTGACCAAAGCTACGACCTACAAATTTCATGATGATCAGACGAACAGTACGACCAAAGGTACAACCTGTAGCCCGTGCCAAAGGATTTAGTCATGCAAAGAGTAAAATCCAAGATGGCTGCTGGCCGAACGACTCCAAAATCACTCGTTCCCATCTACATGTCAGTGTTAACATCCATGACAAATTTTATAAAGATCAGACCAAAGGTATGACCTGTAGCCCACGCCAAAGGATTTAGTCATGCAAAGAGTAAAATACTGGTGGCCATGTTTTTTGACCGAATGACCCCAAAACGACTCGTTCCCCCCATCTACATGTCATTGTTATAATTCATGACAAATTTCATGACCATCTGACCAAAGCTACGACCTGTAGCCCGCACCAAAGGATTTAGTCAAGCAAAGAGTAAAATCCAAGATGGCTGCTGGCGGCCATGTTTTTTGACCGAATGACCCCAAAACGACTCGATCCCATCTACATGTCATTGTTATCATTCATGACAAATTTCATGATGATCAGACGAACAGTACGACCTGTAGCCCGCGCCAATGGATTCAATTTTGAAATCCAAGATGGCCAGCGGCCATGTTTTTTGGCCGAATGACCCCACAATGATTCGTTCCCATCTACATGTCAATGTCAACGTTCATGAAATTTTTTATAAAGATTAGACCAAAGGCAACCTATAGCCCGCGCCAAAGGATTTAGTCATGCAAAGAGTAAAATCCAAGATGGCTGCTGGCTGCCATTGTTTTTGGCCGAACGACTCCAAAATCACTCGTTCCCATTTACATGTCAATGTCAACATTCATGACAAATGTCAGTGTTAACATACATGACAAATTTCATAAACTTCCGACCAACACAATTTCATGATGATCAGACGAACAGTACGACCTGTAGCCCGCGCCAATGGATTGCATCTTGAAATCGAAGATGGCTGCCAGCGGCCATGTTTTTTGGCCGAATGACCACAAAATGACTCGTTCCCATATCAATGTCAACATTCATGACAAATTTCATAAAGATCAGACCAAAGGTACGACCTGTAGCCCGCGCCAAAGGATTTAGTCATGCAAATAGTAAAATCCAAGATGGCTGCTGGCGGCCATGTTTATTGGCCGAACGACCCCAAAATCACTCGTTCCCATCTACATGTCAATATGAACATCCATGACAAATTTCATGATGATCAGACGAACAGTACGACCTGTAGCCCGCGCCAATGGATTAAATTTTGAAATCCAAGATGGCCGCCAGCAGCCATGTTTTTATGCCGAATGACCCCAAAATGACTCGTTCTCATCTACATGTCAATGGAAACATTCATGACAAATTTCATAAACATCGGACCAAAGGTACGACCTGTAGCCCGCGCCAAAGGATTTAGTCATGCAAAGAGTAAAATCCAAGATGGCTGCTGGCAGCCATGTTTTTTGACCGAACGACCCCAAAATCACTCGTTCCCATCTACATGTCAATATTAACATCCATGACAAATTTCATGATGATCAGACGAACGGTACGACCTGTAGCCCGCGCCAATGGATTGAATTTTGAAATCCAAGATGGCCGCCATGTTTTTTGGCCGAATGACACCAAAATGACTCGTTCCCATCTACATTTCAATGTCAACATTCATGACAAATCTCATAAAGATCCGACCAAAGGTACGACCTGCAGCCCGCGCCAAAGGAAATTGTTGACGGACACACGCACGCACACACACACACATGCACACACGGACGACGGTGAGCTAAAAAGGGGAGAATACAATATAAACTAACCTTAGCGGGACTGAGACAAATTCCAGAGGACTCGTTAGCACTAGTAAAACATTACCCAGCTGAATGTCTGTTATCACAGTCATACCTAGTAATGGCGCAGGCGGGCTGTGGGAAGAAAATAAAATCACACATTATATTATAATTGAGAATGAAAATAGTTGTATATCACAGTCATACCTAGCAATGGCGCAGATGGGCTGTGGAAAATCACACATTACATTACAATTCTAAATTTATCACAAACTGTACATCTGTTACGATAGTGATATCCAACATTGCCAGCGATTGAACAGATGGGCTGCAGATGAAAAAATATGAGATACATCTCGGTTCCTGAAACCATTTCCCATAGATCACAGCCAGGAACCTACATGTAATGCCCTAAATAATGGACTCCTTAACCACAACAGAATTATGGGCAATTTTTCAGGATTTAGTCGGAAGTATGACTTGTTGCCATTCATCGGAAAGCTCTCTGCTGTGGTTAAGGAGTCGATTATTTAGGGCATTACTGTACGTCAGCAATCAATTCTCGCGGTTTTTATTTTAAATTGTGTTTTGAACATCAAAATCACCTCAACCATTTAATAGATGTTAGTAAAATGCACATAATGCAATTGAAAGTACAATAACCCCTGCAACAATTATCTAGCTCATCCACTGTATGAGTTCCAGACAGTAGCTATCCGAATGTCTGAAGCGACGGTTTAGACATTAGTGACATAGGTTACTGGTCTTGTAGATATACAGAACAAATCATGACAATTGCAGGGCTGGCGGTCTAGAAAATCCAGGAGGGCTATTAATAGCCCTCCTAGATTTGCCTCGGAGGGCTATAGCCCTCCTCAACTTTTACAGTTATGATTTATTTTATCTGAGTTACTACAGTCCTTAGTTTGTCTATTTTTTATGTTGTTTAACTCCATTTAATTTAACTTTGTTACGTGGAAACAAAATGTCCAGAGCTGTGAATGTCAAATCCCCCACAGTAATTATGGTATGGTGAATATTTAACTATGCTTTATGTGTTATGATAATTAATATAAACCACAAACAAAATCTAAGAGTGTTTGTACTCAACAATTTATCAGTGGTTATCCAAACAATGCAATGAAATTGAGTGAGTTTGTCAAACCATTCTCTATGTTGTGCAATTTTTCATAAATTACACAATCAAGAACAATATTAAATCCAGTATAATTACACTTGAATACAGTTACAAATGACTGCTTTATTTCTCAAAGTAATCCACATTCCATCACCGATCACAAGTTGGATTCCAACTTGGAATGGCCGCTTTCGCAGATTACTGCTTCCAGCGGTCCAGTCGCTCTGTATAGATTTACTGGGTGTTTGCAATTGGGTACATAGAGAATAGTTTCTCAACTTTAATAAGAGAATAACACTGTAAACAAGAATACTTGGAGGCATTATCTCATTATATTAAAAGATTGTCAATCGAAGCGACAAAATGAACGACCGCTACCAGCTAAATACAATTTTCCACTGGTAGGAACCGGAAATGGAATGAAAGGTTGAACTCAATTGAGAGTGACAATTGGTTCTCACTATCCACAAATCTGTGTTGATTTTATCCAGTGAAATATATTGTACACTCAACCTTATGAAGAGAAATAATTGATTTTGTTCTTAACATGTGTGAGAATCGATCAAAAGATCTGATTTACGAAACAGTTCGTTCCGGAATTTAATGATTCTGCCATGCCCATTTGACATTACCATCAGGTCACGCATGCGCACGCTGCACAAAATAATTCTTTTAATGCAGAATTTTACTCATAAAACACAATAATTTCAATAAAATAACTAATTATAAATGTCCTATCGTAGTCGAGGCGGGCTATTAAAAGCCCGCCTTGGAAAATTCTAGGCTGGCTGTAGGCGGGCAGCCCGACTTGAGATTTCCAGGCCTGCGATTGTTGGGGATAGTGGCTGTCAGTAGCCCTGAGCTGTGACAATCATTACACAATATAGAGTGTCCATCTGAATGGGTGATCAACGGTGAATTCCAGTATAAAGGTAGGTATGGGTGGACTTGTGAACGAATTCCTGTGTCCTGACAACCAATACACATGTTACATGTATATTATGCTCAATTTACGGTAGATTTATGTCTATAAGTCGCTACTTGTTGACCCAGTATTTCCCCTCAAAATGTGCAAGTGCCTTATACAACTGTAAGTCAATAGGGGGGGGGGGTCTGAATTCTGGCTACAATCACAGACACAGGTGAGTTTTGGCATTCGCCGCGATGACAACTCAGAAGAGTGCATGACCGTTCACATCAATACAGGAACGAAATGTTTAATTACAAATAAAAACAATTTAAATATTAATAATTGTTACCACTGTATTTATCCCTATCCAATTAATAAAATACAAGAATTCAACATGAGAACTCCATCTGAGGAAGGGATTTTGATGTTATACCACATTATCCTGAACTCAACTGTAGAGACAATACCATGGAAACCACGTATAACATGCGAGGGCATGACGCAACACTTGTTTACTGTCTGCAGGTTTTTTTTTTTTATGTCGGCTTATAGATAAGAGGTCATTGAGGTCAATGGCTGACCTGATTATCAGTTTGAATCAGTTTGAATACTGGTGATTATCGGTCACTACGTTGAATAGTAGTTGTTAATTGGTGAACAATGGTGATGTTGTAAACACACTACACTATATAATGGGTCTCGTCGGGCTATTTTACATAAATATTTCAATTCATTCGATATATAATAACTGAAGCATGGTGAATGCAGTCAGCTGCATAATTATGTGTCAGGTGACATGTACTTTCGGGGGGTTTATACCTAACCTGTGTTAGGCAGGACCTGGCTGTATATCATAAAATTTGTGTTTGGTTACACTTTCCCCATGTTTACTGGTCATTTATTCAACAAAACATCGTTATATTTAACACAGTTTATTGAAGAAAATCAAGCACTGATTATTATTTAGACAGTACCGATTGTCATCCGATGGGCCACAATCGGCCGATTCCGATTGTCGTTTCCGATCATCGGCTTATCACTAGACAATTCAACAAGATGAGAGAATTTTAAGATAGTTTAATAAGAAAACTAGTGCAGGTGGTGAAAAAAGCAGACAAATGTCACCTCGATCACTGATTATAAATATGGATGACATTACCTTGAAGGCAGTGGTTTCGTACATATTAGATGCTCCACAACACAACCTCTCTCACTTGAGAAATCATCAATATCACAGTTACTATCTGAAAAGATAAAAGGGAATAATGTGCATCTGAATTGCCACATAAGTTGTGTGTGGCTTAAAGACATATTCCAGAAGACCCAAGCAGTCCTTCAATTTTATAAAAATGTAGGTGTACAGTTAGGTGCACCTAATTTATTTGAATCCAGGTGCACTATTTCACTTTGGTGAGCCTATGTGAAATAACCCATATAAACTATAATGTGGGGTTTTCACTAGAGGGGCAGTGGTTCCCTTTTATGGTCCCTTCCCCCAAAGACCATTTTTACACATTTGACACATTGCTTACATTATCCCACTAAATAAAACAAACATGGAATGACAAATGAAAATAATTTAAATTGCCAACCTTGACCAACAGTGAATCCTTGATTGCTGGGGATTAGACAAACTAGCAGCTTCTCTTCGACGTAGTATCAGCATGGTGCGAGAGATTGAGATTACGCGTCAATGTGGACAAGACTAAGTTGATACATTTCAAGAAACCCCAGTGTGCATGCAGTAACTGAATTCCATATAAATGGACATTCAATCGAAACAGTACCATGTCATAGGAGTCCTTATGGATGAACATATGACATTCAAAGCAAAGAGTGAAAACCTATCTTATTTTGCAGGTAAAGCTCTTCGTGCTATGACAGCCAAAATTCACCAATATAAAACAATTAACATTCAAACCTACCAGTCACTATATGATTCATTTCATGTGTTGTTCCCGTGATGGACGATTGTAGTAAAGCGTGGGCTTTCGGACAATTTCATGCCATTATCGCTGTTCATCAGTGTGCATTGAGATACTTTTTAGGTGTGGGTCGTAATACATCCCTACCCGCTCTACTATTTGATTTCGAGTGGACTCCACCTTATTGTCGGTGCTGGGTTTCGATGATTAGACTATGGAATCATTTGAGTCAAAATGCATAGTGACAGGCTCGCCAAACAAATATTTTTGACTGAATTAATGCTGAACAGGAAGGACAGCTGGACATCAAATGTGAGGTTCATTCTGGAAAAACTCAGTATGTCCACTGTTGTCGATGATAGTATTTCAGCATTCAGAACTTCCGGTTTACAACATTACCAAAGTGTGTGGTGTTCTGATGTGAACAAACAGGCTTCCAAAAATCAGAACTTACAGACTGTTCAAAAATGTATTCGATTGGAACCATATGTCAGTAGCAATGTCACAAAATCTGAAAGATCTATCACTGCTCAGTTTTGATGGAGTGTTCTTCGATTAAACATAGAAACCGGCCGATATCGAAGGGAAGACTCTGATAAATGGTTAGGTGATGTGATGCCCGCAAAGTGGAAGATGAAAAATACTTTTTGTTATGCTGCTCTGCCTATAGGCATCAGAGAACTAACCTATAAGCTCTTGCGAACTACCAAACAGTGTGCTAGATGACAATGATGATGTTTTAATTGAGATGTTTATGAATCAGTATCAGATCCATGTAGCAAAGTATTTGTATAGCTCTTACCAACATAGACAAACTCTCCTTAGTTGAACTGTAGGTCAATGTTAACCACACTGTGCACTTAATATTATATTTAATGTACAGTGAAACCTCTCCAAACCGGACCCTCTACAATCCGAATTCCTCTCCATTCCGAAAGAATTGTTCGGTCCTGAATTTACCCAAGTGCATTGTCACTAATGATTACCTCTGTAATACGAAACCTCTGTACTGTACGAATATATTAATTTTTACCTCCGAAATCCGAACGCGGAAAGTGATACCAACCGAATGAACGCACGTGCGGTAGATTGACATACTTGATGCTGAACTCTTGCTGGTACATGTATATACTAGGGATCCTTTATAAGTTTAGATGTCTGGTTAATTAAAACTGTTTTGGTGACAATACAAACCATCGTGACTGAACCAATGATGTGCAGCCTAATAACAATAAATAAGAAAACTGCGTTTCCAATTATGTATAATACCGGTACTTGACGAATTAATATGTAAAATACCCGGCCCAGACACATTGTTTATCTCAATGTTTTGACAACATCCCCATTGTTCACTAATTGGCAGCTGAATTCAAACCCAAGTGATTTTAATTGTTAATTAGCAACCACTATTCAAAGTGACATTAAACTCTATTCATCAGTTTGTATTCACTCCTCACTTAGCCCATACAGCTTCAAAGGAATCGCCGCCCAGTTTATCTTATCACCAGCAGTAACTATGCTGTGTTACGTCACACTCACAGGGACATGTCACGCTTTGCTTGATTTCCGTATTGTATCTACAGTACCGATCAACACAATGTGGCGTTAATTCAAAAGTTGTGCAGTTGGTGTGAACTTTTTATCACACTTTGCCACGAGTTGGGCTGACACTAGTGACCCAACTTTTAGGATTAATGGAGATCTTTTCTGACATAATTATGGGCAGATGATTAGCAGTTAATCCAATTGTTTACTTGCTAGCACCAACATACATTCCCATTACGTTGTCAATGGACATCACGTAGGTAATTTTCTTGCCTCCAGTTTTCAATGTACACTATTAAACGCTCATTTAGGGAAGAGTTGATTAATTAGTAAACACATGTAGGTATAATTTAGGTGCATTTTATTATAGCCATGTATTATCTTTTGTTATTTATATTTGATTTGGTACTTTATTGAATCAAGTTAAATTAATCAACAATGATTGGTTGCACTTCGAAAACTCATAGTAACGACGTCAATACATTCCGATCGTAGTGAAATTTTCTATAAACCGAACACCTCTCTAAACCGAACAGAAGGGCCGGTCCGAAGGGTGTTCGGTTTGTAGAGGTTTTACTGTATTACATTTAAAGTGACATATAGGCCTTGAGGGCCGGGAGTATTGATGTATATTGTCAAGTTATTTTAGGGTCATTTGTAAGTGAACTTTTTATTGTATGATAGATATTCATGTCACTATAATAAATTATTCATTCATATATAAAAATATAATAGTTTTCAAGAATACGCACATCTATATTTAATACCCTATTCTGAAAGCTATCGAAGTAGACATTGCTAAAAGCCACATATTTCTTTCTGCTTGCATGATTATGTAGCAATTACATTGTCAAATAAAGCAAAATTGCTATCCCGATTTGAAGTGATCATGTAAATCCTCCAGTTTGTCAAATATAAAAGCAGTTGCGATTCCTTGAATTAATCTAGTTTTATTACCGTAGATGTTCAAAATTTGGGCTTTTGTTTTTGGAATGATTTAATAATATTAAATATTTTCAGTTGGCTCCAAGGACTGAGGTCATCCCTCATAGGCTATAGGGGTTCCTTTCCCCCAACCCGTAATTAACTCTGTATTAATGTCCATGATCACAACACGCACAGTTTTTTGTATCCTAATTTTTTATCACTGTTGGACTAAGGCACACAATCACTATTGAGCCCCTCAAAATCAAAGGACTGCAAATGCTTGACTGAAATGTGTCTATACACCATCCAAATTGAGCATCATAGATCGATTTGAGTTCATGTAAGGCCAAAAAAGAAATATAATTGATTCTCAGACACTGTCGCTTTGACTTTTTTGCACCGTGTTTGTAAATTTATTGGGCTAACATGACTGTTTAATACCGAATGCTAAACATGTCACAAAAATAGGGAATGTGACCACCTAGAGTTGCGTTGATTTCTGCATAAACTGAAGTTGTATTTCAGACACAGGAGGCTCTGGAGATACCGTACCATTGATCAACTCCCAACAGCATCGGGAATTGACAAAACATTTAAAAAAAATTAGATCCAAAAATTGTTTTTATATGAATTCCGTGATATTGCTATAAAATGATGCAATCGATACGATTGTAAACAATCATCTACATGTGGCGGCATCATATTGCTGTCGGTCCAAATTATTTACAAAAACCAAAAAATAAGAATAATGGTCAGGTGTTCGATACCAGGTGGACTGAAACTCAATACAATGGCAAAGCAAATCTGCTTTGGTTTAGTTGAAATATTTAATAAATTGGTTTGAGAAACTCGAAATAGTGCTCTTTCATGTTAAACTTGGCACTCGGTGTGACTCGCGGCTGGAATTATATAAATAAATCCCTGGTCATCAGAAGTAAATAATAAAAATATAATCTTCCCTCCCTCATTGAATGAAAAAAAAAAGTTCCGCCCCCCCCCAAGACTCTGTATTTACTCTTCACCCTAGAATTTGGAAAGTCCAAACTGCAGTTCATACGAGATGAATATGAAAGTGTCAATGACACTGTAGCTCAACTTAGGTAGGGGAATAATTTAATGGTTGACAGTAAATGGAGGAATAGGAAAGGTGCTAATTGAAATGTCTAACCTGCGCCAAAGGATTCAGTGATGCAAAGAGTAAAATACAAGATGGCTGCTGGTGGCCATTTTTTTTGGCCAATTGACCCCAAAAGAACTCGGGTCCATCTACGTATAATTGTTAACATCCATGACAAATTTTATGAAGATCTGACCAAAGCTACGACCTACAAATTTCATGATGATCAGACGAACAGTACGACCTGTAGACCGCGCCAATGGATTGAATTTTGAAATCCAAGATGGCCGCTGGCAGCCATGTTTTTTGGCCGAATGACCCCACAATGATTCGTTCCCATCTACATGTCAATGTCAACATTCATGACAAATTTCATAAAGATTAGACAAAAGGTACAACCTGTAGCCCGTGCCAAAGGATTTAGTCATGCAAAGAGTAAAATCCAAGATGGCTGCTGGCGGCCATGTTTTTTGGCCGAAGGACTCCAAAATCACTCGTTCCCATCTACATGTCAGTGTTAACATCCATGACAAATTTAATAAAGATCAGACCAAATGTATGACCTGTAGCCCACGCCAAAGGATTTAGTCATGCAAAGAGTAAAATGCTGGTGGCCATGTTTTTTAACCGAATGACCCCAAAAAGACTCGTTCCCATCTACATGTCATTGTTATAATTCATGACAAATTTCATGACCATCTGACCAAAGCTACGACCTGTAGCCCGCACCAAAGGATTTAGTCATGCAAAGAGTAAAATCCAAGATGGCTGCTGGCAGCCATGTTTTTTGACCGAATGACCCCAAAACGACTCGATCCCATCTACATGTCATTGTTATCATTCATGACAAATTTCATGATGATCAGACGAACAGTACGACCTGTAGCCCGCGCCAATGGATTGAATTTTGAAATCCAAGATGGCCGCCAGCGGCCATGTTTTTTGGCCAAATGACCCCACAATGATTCGTTCCCATCTACATGTCAATGTCAACGTTCATGACAAATTTTATAAAGATTAGACCAAAGGCAACCTATAGCCCGCGCCAAAGGATTTAGTCATGCAAAGAGTAAAATCCAAGATGGCTGCTGGCGGCCATGTTTTTCGGCCGGACGACCCCAAAATCACTCGTTCCCATCTACATGTCATTGTTAACATCCATGACAAATTTCATGATGTTCCGATCAAAGCTACGACCTATAGCCCGCGCCAAAGGATTTAGTCATGCAAAGAGTAAAATCCAAGATGGCTGCTGGCGGCCATGTTTTTCGGCCGGACGACCCCAAAATCACTCGTTCCCATCTACATGTCAATATTAACATCCATGACAAAGTTCATGATGATCAGATGAACAGTACGACCTGTAGCCCGCGCCAATGGATTGAATTTTGAAATTTAAGATGGCCGCCAGCGGCCATGTTTTTTGGCCGAATGACCCCACAATGATTCGTTCCCATCTACATGTCAATGTCAACATTCATGACAAATTTCATAAAGATTAGACCAAAGGTACAACCTGTAGCCCGCGCCAAAGGATTTAGTCATGCAAAGAGTAAAATCGAAGATGGCTGCTGGCAGCCATGTTTTTTGGCCGAACGACCCCAAAATCACTCGTTGTTTTTTGGCCGAATGACCCCAAAATGACTCGTTCCCATCTACATGTCAATGTCAACATTCATGACAAATTTCATGAAGATCAGACCAAAGGTACAACCTGTAGCCCGCGCCAAAGGAAATTGTTGACGGACACACGCACACACGGACGACGGACGCCAAACCATGGCAATAGCTCAAACTTACAAAAGTAAGTTGAGCTAAAAATGCATCGGGGAATGAAGTATATCAAAGAGAATTATACAGATAAGAAACATTGTCAAAACTTAGTATAAAATGGTACTGTTTTCTATATGCAATGGAATGGTTTCTGTATGTGTATCCTCCACTAATAAAACTGATGCTGTAAAATGGCTGACAATTCTAAAATTCAACCAAGCAACCAACAAACATCAAATTCAATTATTACATAATCTTGTGACAGACTATCACAGAAAAATATGTTTGTTTCAGAAACTAACCTTCCCGACAATAATCCTGGTACTGATATATCCATGGTAACCCGACAGTGTGCAGGCCGGCAGAATGACAACAATGATATCTATCAGGACACTGGGTATCTGTCAAATGGAGAAATTTTTTTTTTTATTCAAATTGTTTTATATCCAATAAATGAACAGTATAGTCAATGTGAAGTATGAACATCCAAGCATACATATATGTTAAACCACAGATCTCTGACATAAAATTAGTCATAACACTAGAGTACCGGTATATAACACTTCAAATTAAAAATTTCCACATGTTTCCAAAACGTGGCCAGAACAAACATCTATATTCACGTGTAATCAGCATTGTGTTCTATAAACGTGTCTATTTGCATGAATAATACATGATTAGCAATTCGGAAATAATTATATGTATGTATCGCTCACACGCCAACTATCAGAAGATACCTTATTTTTAATGGACTTTGTTTCACTTACTCCTTATGCATTGATATGGTCTAGGACTTAAACCAGAGCAATTAATAAAAGAATACATCAGACTGGTCCATGTTCAAATACCATAAACCAATATCAGGTTAAAGGTACTCAATCCGATCAGACGCTCCTAAATTACTATTTCTTTGGCTTTGGGGTTAAAAAATAACATTTTCAATAGAAAATACATATTCCCTAATAAGATACTTACACACTGAACTACATGGTATATTCATCTTTATTCACAAGAAAGGATTCTATGAGATCCGTTTAAAATTTATTATTTTGGTACGAAATAGCTTAAGTACCTTTTGAATCATTATTATTATGACGTAGCAGGTCAAGGTCATTTGTCCACTCGTTATGTATATAAGCAAGTGGACCCACAGTAATCGGCCTCTTTTTTATCCTCTTACAAGATTCGAGGGGTGTGACCGAGCAGCGGGGAGGGAAAATCCCAATTTGGGAGGGACATGTGAGTTCAGTGTGTAAGTATCTTATTAGGGAATATGTATTTTCTATTGAAAATGTTATATTCCCGTCAAAGATACGTTACACACTGAACTACATGGTAGAATCAACTCATAGGAGGAGGATGCGAGGAATGAGATACTATTGTATTTTAGTTGAGAATAATTCTTTTGAACCTGCTGAGTTTTTTAGCAACAAATGGATCAAAAGGTACCGATTTGCAGATTTGATTGATGCTACCAGGTAGAGTGGAGAAAGTGGGAGAATAAGCCCAATGGCTGAAACTCTGCACCTCCCCCCTTTGGTTCTGAAGTCAGACAAACCGGTAATTGTGAAATCTCATATACAGGTACATGCATGTGCCACCTCCTCCCTGGAGTAAGCGGGCGATATGCAGAAAGCATAGGTCACCCAGCTCCATGGTATGTGACTGAACGAACCAAGCTATCCCGACGTTTCGACACCAGAGGAAGGAAATCTATTGTTACCTGAATGGTCAATCTGGATGTAACACGAGGAAGTAGCAACTGTAAAGACGATTAGAAACATACCACCAACTCATGTATGGTGAAGAAAACCCAGAGTTAAATAGCCCTTGTAAGGTCTGCGACCGACTGTCAGTAAATGTGCAACCCCAAACTGATCAAGGCGCAAAATAAGTATTTTCTGACTGACCGTCAAATGACAGTATTTTACTTCAGTTAATAAATACACCAGACAGAGGCCATATTCCGTCGGTCAATGCCCCTGATCGGAATTTACTTTAAGGCTGGAAACTGGTAACAAAAACCCCAGGTAACTAAGTCGATCAAGAGCGTTAAATGACTTGGAAAGTCCCAAATGTTTTCTGGTATCGAAACAATCGAGAAGAAAAAGTTCGAAGAGTCCTGAGTTGTAAACTACTTCCACAGCCTGTCAATCCAATAGTGTATGCAGTTACATGTACACATGATTGAAAGGAATACTTTGCAGTCAGTATGTAACTTATTAGAAAATGTGTAGAAGGAGGAGACCCATCGTGATGGAACTACTCCAAACAATCTGAAAGAAAGAACAGGTCATGGATGATTAAGGTCTAAAAACAACCAGAATGTCGATAACAAGAAGATTGTATCTTAAACAAGAAGATTGTATCTTCTTGTTATTCACTGATTGTTCTTAACAGACGAAGGGCCCGGGTCCATGAGCTGTGTGTAGCTCACCTCATCCACCAAGGCGAAAGTACACAGCAATGCCCAAAGCAACCGACCACCCAACCACAGCAGAACCACGGGCAACCCTCCAGGACCCAACCGGAAACACGGCCCGCCGCCACCCATCGGAAAGCTCTCGTCGAGAGCCCCCTGATGAACAGCAACAAGCCACACCACCGACCAAATCCCGAAAAACCACCCACAACTCCGCCGCGGCCAAACACCCCGAGCACCACTGTACACCCATTCGACATGTGGTCAAGGAGGTACGCCAGTAATGTGAACAGAAGGGCACATTTTACTGAAGACCAATCACATGTGTGTATGGTCGGACGGTTGTCTGCCGCTCATACAGCGAGGACCCGGACCCTAGTTCCTCCCCGTGGGCAGAGACTCCGTCGCCAACAATGATTGCCTCATGTGTGCCGTTAGACGAATAGCTCGTCTGTTGTGTAGTAATTCAAGACAGCCTGTCAAAAAAGGAGCACTGAGTACATCAATGAGTTTTGTTGGCATGACGCAGGGTTCAAAGTTCTGAAATGCACATGTTCCCATGGAACAGGTTATTACCTACCGTACCCGCCACCCCAGAAGATTGCGTGAGTTCAATTGTCTATATCGTAACCCGATAAGCGAACCCAAACTGTAAAGCGATAATATTGAGCGAGAATAGATCTAATCCTGGTACTACAGGGAAAGCTCATTGGGATTGTCCTAAGGCTGTAGAGTCAAAAGATGATGAATGTTCTACGCAAAGAGAAATATGATTCCCAACTTGGTTCGCAGAAAAACCCAGCCCAACACCGCAGAAGGCCCGAGTGATGCTCGCAAAAATCTTAGAAGGAATCCAAGGCTTGGTGTTATGCCCCATGGTACCGTAGTAAGGGTGAAAGATGATCTGTGTACATTTACCCCTAGAAGAATCGGTCACCCATAAACAAAGGACAATGCTAATCAGTGACAGGTGGAAAGGTAATAAGTTTGAGCCCAGGTAAAACCGCATGAAAAAACAAATTGAGTGTCTGTTAACAGTCTCTGCCCCGGCCGATGACTGCGCTATGTTCACTGTTATAGACAGCACCCGAGATTATCCGGCATTAGACGGCGCGCTGTCTGGTGGCCCAGTGCTCGGTCCCCCCTCGAACCCCCCAGGACCCATATCCGAGGAGAGAAACTGCGTCTGCAACCCCTCGATGCCTTGCAATTAACTTAGTTCTTTGTGACAGACAAGAAAAAGCAGCAAGAGCTCTTCGAAATCCAAAGTGAGAATCAGGATTCGCGTTGGATGGCAAGTAGCCCTGTTAATTAGAAATGTAATCTAAATGTGGAATCGTCAGATCCAAGCAATGGATTTTGTTATCTTTAGAGTAAAAAACTGAATAAACAGGACTGTGTAAGCCTTGGAAGAGATATCGAGGAGTGATTAATGAGCAGACTGATTCCCCCCTAACCGGAGCCAGCTTAAACCCTGACAGGAAGCAGAATCATACAGTGTAGCCAGTAGGGCAGCGGCGACCTACTAGGTCACGACACGAATCCAAAAACCTGACCAACAGGACGACACCACACTAGTGTTTCTAAATGCACACAATCTGCATTGAACTACATGTTGAATGGGCAGAGCAGTCAAATATACATAGAATGAACCGAAACTTTTAGATGACACGAGCCCAAGATCTGAGATATTACTCGATTCGTGTATCACCCCCCAAGACAGTGACTATGAAACGCTACCGCCCCAGTGGCTACACAGGTACAACTTGCCGCCCGCCAAATAGCAAGCATTTGAAGGTCATGCAGAGTCCCGGGAAATGGTCTTAACAGCAATTCCACCCGAGGGTAGACGCCAGGGAGCAACTAACTTGGAAATTTCGATTATCAAATAAATAGCCTCACATGGACATGATGAGATAGTATTTTGTTCGCAATCTCAAAGTTGACATAAAATCCATACCAAATTGCATGGCTATTATCCAAGTTTGGATGGCAAATTGTGATGCGATAGCAGTTAAGTTGCTCCCTAGGGGGCTGACAGATTTTGTACATCGCACATGCTTGTGAAAGGGATGTGGGAGGACGAAATCTGAGGAAGGAACCAGCAGGAGCGGGCGAGAATGGTCGGATCCGTGAACACTGGAACCCACCCTCGGAACAGTATGGCGTCTGGCTACAGTGAATTCAATGGTGAAGTATGCAGCTGGGCCACCTCAAGGTCCGCATGGAACGAGGAATTGGATTAGCCTGAACCTGCTTGACAATGGGGTTACTGAAACCGAGGCCACACGAGGAAGAAAATAGCCTGTGGTATGACCAGTTACATGTACATGTATAAGGATCAGGAAAGGGACCCAAAAATTTACCATGAAAGTAGGTGACTGATGCGTCACATTATTATTTGTGAAATTGTGTCATATTGATCTGACAAAAAAGTTATTTTGTTGGCAAACAATTTCAATGTATTGTAAATTATTTCATAGTGAACTATGAGCCAAGCAAAACCACACAAGTGAGTTAATTCATAGATAAACGAAAAGGGACCCAAACCTGATCCCTAATTTTGCTACAATTGTCAACATGAAACAGATTTGTGAGTGACAATTTCAGAATTTCGACGTAAACAAAACGAATGTTGTCACGTGCCAATTTCAACATGAACAAAGTTATAAACCAATGTTGTCTCACTGGTTGAATGTTCTAATACTTACATTCTAAAACCACAAGAAACAGAGATAACATAACAACTGTGCTGTATAGGCATTGTCCCAGAAAGTTCAACACGTGAACCGCTGCATATAAACAGACGAAGTGCAATTCCGAAATTAATTCCGAATTCTAAAGCACGTGTTCCGAAACCGGAAGTTGGGAAATTACCCACAATTTTCAACAGAACAATATAGTTTTTGTATTTTATTTGCGTTAAAACAAATAAAACAGGGAAATTGAATGAAATTGTCACTCTGATATTAATTTAATAATTATTGTGTCGTTTCCAAAATTGAACCGATGTCACAACAAGTTAAAAAATGTGGAACGGAATTGTTAAATGAAGCCGACAATAATATGTGGTTTCATTTCTCATAGCGTTAGTTTTTACTTCCCTTCGAATCTTGTCACAAGAGAAAAAGAGGCCGATTACTGTGGGTCCACTTGCTTATATACATAACGAGTGGACAAATGACCTTGACCTGCTACGTCATAATAATAATGATTCAAAAGGTACTTAAGCTATTTCGTACCAAAATAATAAATTTTAAACGGATCTCATAAAATCCTTTCTTGTGAATAAAGATGAATATACCATGTAGTTCAGTGTGTAACGTATCTTTGACGGGAATATATTTGATTCGAGTCGAGGAACCTACCCATCAAAGCTCAGAGTGATCAGATATCGATTTTTGAAGTTTGTAATTTCAATTGTTTGTGTGCCAGAAGCACGAGGTCAAACGGACGGTCTTGCAGATAAAGATGGATAACTCTAAAATCAAGTGGTAATAATAACCACTTGATTTTAGAGTTATCCATCTTTATCTGCAAGACCGTCCGTTTGACCTCGTGTTTCTGGTAATCAAACAATTGAAATCACAAACTTCAAAAATCTATATCTGATCAATCTGAGCTTTGACGGGTAGGTTCCTCGACTCGAATCAAATATTTTTTACCCCCGAAGCCAAAGAAATAGTAATTTAGAGGAGTGTCTGATCGGATTGAGTACCTTTAATGAACACTCCAAAGATTGTAGGGATGTTCACCATGGCTATTTGTTGAGCTTATTATCTTTATCTGATCAGCGATCAGCCCTCCATCAATGGAAATCAAGTAACTACAGTACTGTCCTAATTAATCGACTCCTTAACTACAGCAGAATTATGGGTAACTTTTCAGGATTTAGTCGGAAATATGGCTTGTTGCCATTCATTGGAAAGCTCTCGGGGATTTAAGGAGTCGATTAATTAGGGCATTACTGTAAGTCATCACCAAGTATTTGGTTAGGAACAGGGTTAATGGCTGGACTCACCTTTGATGAGTTTGATAGGACATGTGAAGTCATCTTCGATGAGTTCCTGAGTACCTTGTTTAACAGTCGTGAGAGAGAGCTCTAACTCAATGGTTTCGTAGACATACAGTGTCGGTTCTGGCGGTATATCACAGTAAGTGGATGATGCACTAACATTAGCATTGAATGCCTGCGACTGCATGTTAAAGAAAAGAAACGTTCATATAATTCCCCAATAATAGCAGAAATCTTTGAATGAATGTGTCATTCTGACCCTTTAGGGCCGGCGCCCTGTGGTTTTCACTGAGTTCTTATTCGGGATACGCTTCATATACATGGAGTTGCTGATACAATTTATTTTGCCAGTTATTTTTCAATTAACAAAAAATACTATGTAAATCTGTTATTTAAAGATACGGGCGGCGTTGGCGGTGGGGTATTCTGTTAAAATATTCACCTCCATCAAAAACTGCCATAAACAGAAATAATAGTAAAATATAGACTGACCTTGTTCTTATACCAATCAGAAATATGGCATAAACAGTATATTATTGTCAAATGTTTTTCCTTTGTTATGTAAACAAAAGCAAAAAACGTTACAGAACATGACTTTTGTTTAGATCCGGATATGGTAAACATAAAGAGCGTTATTTGTTACTGTTTTCCTGATATGGAAACAATAAAGAGCGTTTTTTTTATCATTTGTTTGGGATTGACCAATAGAATTGCACTGTGTTATGTAAACAGAAGCAAAACTTCTGTAACACATACAGGCTCTTGTTTACGCACACCATCGTACGTCTTGACAACAATATACTATTTATGCACTGATTATGTTTGGCATATGAACAAAACTATATAGATTTTAATATTCCTTCTGTTGATGGCAATTTGAACAAATATGACTATTTCTGCAACGAACGACGCCCGTGCCTTTAATAACTTCATTTTAATGATTAGCATCAGGGCTGGTACCCATTGAATGCAATAGAGTCTGCAACATGCATATTCTTTCTACATTGCGATTATCACTCTGCCCAACTAATTCACTGATTGACAAAACAAAAACATAAATAGGTTCTTACTTTTTAAAATAAAACTAGAGATGGGCCTGTCCCAGGTGGAACTAAGGTATACCCCTGTATTCAACATGCTATTCCAATGAAGTAGCCATTACCATATACAGTGAAACCTCTCCAATACGGACCCTATACAAACCGAATCTCTCTACAATCCGAACAAATTGTTCGGTCCCGAATTTACCCAAGTGCATTGTCACTAATGATTACCTCTGTAATCCGAAACCTCTGTACTCTGAATACCGGACGGCTTTATTAGTCCATAAGTGAACAAATACACTAATGTTTACCTCCACAATCCGAACGCTGAAAGTGATGGAAGAGACCGAACGCAATCAGTTAAAAGGTAATGATGTGAACGTTTCCTTTTTAAGTTGACCTGTGTGTGACCCAGATCAGCATCACAGTTAGTTACAAACGGACGAAGTGTTCTTGGTAAATTAATCAAATTTAATTACAAATTAAAACGAATATAATGCCTGATAATAAAAAAAAATAAGGCCGTATTGATATTTAATCTTATTCTAAATAAATTCAGAAAGGGTTACCAGGCGAACACGCGTGCACACAGGTAATGTAATTTCGTACTACTGAATAAGCGTACCAATTTAATTAGCGGTCTTTTGTCTTGGCGAAGCTTTGAAACGGATTAAAACAACAGGTGTCTAATTGGATACGCATAAACCAGAATTTGTTACTGCACTGCACCAACTTCAGATACACATAGATACATGTTTGCTTATTTTGCAAATTGATTGAACAATGGTGACTTCACAGCTAATTAGAGCAGCGACACGTTGTTTTCACATCAGTTATTGCGCTGGAAGGGACTCTTTGTTTATACAACAATTGTCCAAACTAAACACTAATTAGCTAAAAGTACAGGATGGTGGTGTATTGTCACCATCACAGTTTTAATCAACTTATCACAATTAATGAGCCGTCGGGAAAACGACGGATCAGAGTTGAAATCTATCGTCAACATTTAAAAAAACAGCGAATCACTGTAAAATGTATCATTTCCGTGTTTCCAGGTTTATCTGTACATATATTTATGTCTTATTATAACATGTTTATCTATTGCAATTTATTTTTTGTTGTATTTTGTAGTTTATTGAATAAAGTTTAATTAATCAGTACGGAGGTGTTCGGGGTACCGATAACTCTTATCGACAGCAGCAATATATTCCGATGGTTTTGCAATTTTCTGTAAACCGAACACCTCTCTAAACCGAACAGAAGCGCCGGTCCGAAGGGTGTTCGGTTTAGAGAGGTTGTACTGTATTGGAAATGGACAATAAGTTGACTGGAAACTACTTACCTGCAGCTGTGAGAGCTTATATTCAAAGTAAAAATAAGTTGAATAACTAAGCCAATATGAGTTCGACCGAACTGCAATTCACAGATGCACAGGTTCATACTATGATTGACCCCTGTAGAAAATTTGATTCAAATTGAACAAGATTATTCTGAGAAAATGTCCGGACAAAAAATAAAATGTCAAATCTGGAGAATTCTAAGTAGAAAAATTGTCATAACTCAGTCAAAAATGTTTGGACCGAATTCCAAATCACAGGTGCACAGATTCCCATGATGATTGACCCCTGTAGCAAATTGGATTCAAATTCAACAAGAAAATTATTAGACAACATCTGGACAAAACTCAGACAAATTTATGCATTTTGAGAAAATTTTCTAAGTCAATATAGGGGGATAACTGCACACAAAAAAAAGTCTCATGGACCTCATAATTGCAGGTGCACAGGTTCTCATGGTACTAAATATCAGTGCCAAGTTTTAAAAAATTGACTTCAAGTGTAGGGATAAAAGCTCGGACAAAATTATGTATCTTGAGAAAATGTTCTAAGTCAAAAAGGGGGATAACTCCACAAAAACAAAGTCGGACAGACCACATAATCTCAGGTGCACAGCATGATACTAAATATCTGAGCAAAATAAAAAAAATAAAAAATGACCTAAAACGTAGGAATAAAAGCTTGGACAAAATTATGTCCAAAATTGTGCAAGCGAATCCTCAATGATTGACAGGTGTGCTGTCACATTTCGATAACGCTAACAGACCTGTTCTCTTGTTCTATTGTTATTCTGTTGTTGTAAATTTGTATATGATTGCAAGGTCTTTTGTTGTGTACATGGCTTATACAAAATATCAAAGGCGTTCGTGATAGATCATGTCGTGAGATACCTGATACCAGTATAGTTATGTATAGAACATATAACAATATGAACAAGGGGTACGCATCTAAGATGCTTTTGTCAAGTTTTTTGGCAGTCGAACCAAACTTCTGCCAATAAGGTGCACAATTCCGGGGAAAAAAGTCGGACAGTGGTATATTATTGCAATAGACCTATATACCAAATATCAATTGAATCCATTAATATTTCATTGAGTTATCGCGATAACGGTGATAACATTGCTAAAATAGACAAAATAAGACCCATAACTCTGCGAAAAAAATTCGGACAAACCTGGTTTTCGAACTCGTCCGAGATATTGTTGCAGGAGACTCATATATTAAACATGTTGAAATTGGTTAATATTTCATTGAGTTATCGCGCTAACGGTGATAAAATAGCTAAAAATAGACAAAACTAAGACCCATAACTACGGAAAAAAAATTCGGACAAACCTGGTTTTCGAACTCGTCCGAGATATTGTTCCAAGAGTCTCATATACCAAATATTGTTGAAATTGGTTAATATTTCATTGAGTTATCGCGCTAATGGTGATAATATTGCTAAAAATAGACAAACTAAGACCCATAACTCTGCGAAAAAAATTCGGACAAACCTGGTTTTCGAACTCGTCCGAGATATTGTTGCAGGAGACTCATATACCAAATATTGTTGAAATCGGTTAATATTTCATCGAGTTATCGCGCTAACGGTGATAATATTGCTAAAAATAGACAAAATAAGACCCATAAGTCTGCGAAAAAATTCAGACAAACCTGGTTTTCGAACTCGTCCGAGATATTGTTGCAGGAGACTCATATATTAAACATGTTGAAATTGGTTAATATTTCATTGAGTTATCGCGCTAACGGTGATAAAATAGCTAAAAATAGACAAAACTAAGACCCATAACTACAGGAAAAAAAATTCAGACAAACCTGGTTTTCGAACTCGTCCAAGATATTGTTCCAAGAGTCTCCAGGGATTTTTTTAGGTGTCCTCAGGGTCCGGTAAACGGCCCCATTCCCAATGGGAAAAAGGCACCTTTATTCCCAATTTTCAACCACCAAATTCCCAATTGCAGGCAGGTATATAATATCATCGGGCTTATTGAATAATTATCAAAGTTTGAGTTATTATAGTAAATACGTCACTCGCTTGAGAGGAATTCCCACAAATAAACATAGCAGGGCGAGCCAGGTGTTTACCTCACCGCATTCATTTGAAAGTGGCCGCATCCAACTTGTAAGCCAGTATATATTACTTTCGCGCACATGGTTGCTAGGATTATCTCATTATCAGGGGGACGCACCATGTTCTTCCAGAATACACATCCCCCCGCATTCCGTTAAAAGTGGACTCATCGGTTTACGATTAAGCCGTGTATCCATGATGTTTGCGCACGTTTTCAGCAGGATTATCTCATTATTAGGGGGGACGCACCATGTGGTTACCGGAATACACATTTTTTACTGTGGCAGCGTGGGGCTCCATTTAAAAAAAAATATAATCTTGAGGAGAAGAAAAAGCTTGCCGAGTTATGTATAAACATAAAAATTTCACGTCCTCACCAGCTGTCCTCACTGTTAATTTTATAAACATTTGCTGGAATCCCCCCCCCCCCGCACTATTATTACCGTTTTTCCGTTGAAGTTTGGTGGATGGCTTGAATCCTTCCGTTGTTATCTGTGAATTTTCAACTGATCGAGAAATGGACCCCAATGGGCTGGGATTTTACTCCATCTTTGAGTTACCTGTGTTTAAGTAGCGTTATACACCGAAAATTACGGTATTTAGTACTATTTACTTGTGTGTAACAGTGATTAATTGAATTTTTCTAAAACATGGAAACTTCCCAATTTTGGTCTGTAAAGACACATTTTTCCCAATTCGAACGGACCCGGACCCATTCCCAAAATAGGCAGAAAAATCCCTGGTCTCATATACCAAATATTGTTGAAATTGGTTAATATTTCATTGAGTTATCGTGCTAATGGTGATAATATTGCTAAAATTAGACAAACTAAGACCCATAACTCTGCGAAAAAAATTCGGACAAACCTGGTTTTCGAACTCGTTCAAGATATTGTTGCAGGAGACTCATATACCAAATGTTGTTGAAATCGGTTAATATTTCATCAAGTTATCGCGCTAACGGTGATAAAATTGCTAAAAATAGACAAACTAAGACCCATAAATCTGGAAATAAAATTCTGGCAAACCTGGTTTTCGAACTCGTCCGAGATAATGTTGCAAGAGTCTCATATGCCGAATATTGTTGAAATTGGTTAATATTTGCGTGAGTTATCGCGTTAACGGTGAAAAACTTAACTAAAAACCATCTAAGATGGATAACTCTTGTTAAAAAGTTCGGACATGACCCATTTTCTACAGGCAATAAATAGTCGTTGGGAGCAACTGCCATAATTTTTTTAATCCGTTCACAAATGTAAAAGTTATAAGGCATTCTTTAGGTCCGCCCGCCGCCAACCGTCCCTCGTCAAACCATAAAAACCTAAAAAATACAACCATTCAATGCATATATAATGCATTTAATGGTCAAATTATGAAAGAATTTGGCACACTAATAGCATAATATGATCACCTGCATCGATCACTCCATGAAACAAAAGACCCTGGTCCAAATTCGGCATGAAACTTCTTAAATTCACTTTGCAATCTCCTGAGAGAATCTTTCTTCACAAGGCAATTTCTGAACTCATCACAAAAGCTTCAATCTGTCTTATAAATGGCGTTAACCCTTTTATGATGGGAGCTGCGCTGGTGTAACATTAAGGACCCTGTGGCAATACATTCTCTTATATATAGGTTGCCTCGCATATATAAAAGAATGCATTGGCATAACAATTATTTTTATATATTTTTTTATCAATTTTATCTTACATTCTATAAATTTTTTATCATTTTGTCTTATATTCTTTAACTGTATAACAATTTTATCATTTTTATCATTTTTATCTTACATTCTTTTACAATTTTATCCTTTTTTTAATCCTTTTTTCTTACTAGTACATTCTTTATCAATTTTTATCATTTTTCTTACATTCTTTAACAATTATAAAAAATAATATAAAATTTGTTAGGCAAATGCATTCTCTTATATATGTGAGGCGACCTACATGGTTTTAGCAAAAATTCAGGAAGCTCCAATCAAGGGTTAAGCTAAATATACTAAAAAGACAGTCATCAGAGGATTAAACACATTACCTGTAGAGTTTCCTCCATTGTATTGTGTAGAAGAATACAGTTATGTAGTTTACCCTCACACGTTGATACCACTATAATTGGAGGTGTGGTCTTGAGGAATATTATGGAACATGCATCGTTTCCATAATTATCTTCAGCGGGAGGTTGCATTCTGAGTGGACCCAACACTGGAAACTTCTGAGGTCTGAAAGAGTGAGTGGTATTATTAACCCATCCATGCCTGAGTTCAAGATGCCTGTCATTTGCAGAATGAGGTTCGCAGAGGGTGAATTTAGTGACACTATCCCGCAAGCGTCACTAAATTCACCCTCTGAGGACCTCATTCTGCTTTGGTCTCATCTTCTCTGGAAGTTTCTTTATTGTCAAATTTCTATAGAAACTTCTTCACACAGATTCTATTTCTTTTTTAGTTTAGTTTCTCTTTATCCCCAAATTGGCAGACGACACATTGCATAATCAAGGTTCCCAATAGGTGTACATCATAATATTCACCATTTGAGAACTTCAATCGGAGCCTTTGTCTCCCATAGCAGATGAGGCCATGCAGAATGAGGTCCCCAGAGGGTTGATTTGGTGACGCTAGCCCACTATGCAGGAAGGCATCACTAAATTCACCCTCTGGGGACCTCATTCTGCAAATGACAGGCACACTAAACTCAGACATGAACTCATCAACTACTGAATGTAAGGTGAGATAATATACGCAGACGATGGACAGAGATTCCAATTTATAAATTAAAAATTCAGTCGAAACTCTCAGAACACTGGTCACCAATTCTCCCATTTCAATCCAAAGCATATATTAATAGTAATAGATCTTTCTGGTAAAACAATTGGGACATATGTTCTCCAATTGAAAAATGTACCCAACTAATTTTCACATTCATGTAGCACTACATTTTAAATATCACAATAGATGTTTGCTATATTGATCAGTGCTCCGTTATATACAGCATAACTGAAGTTTGAACACTATTAACCTCAAAACAATGACAAATTTGTTAACTGGTCTCAAATTCCCTACTTAACCTTTTGAACCCGATTTAACCAGCCAGCCAACGTACATCACGGAAAAAGGGAATGTGGCATTTTAAATATAGATTTCAGGAATGCATATGGAAACCTGGTGATAACTGTTAAATAGTTCTTCTTAATTGCCGCAAACAAATGACGTCAATACATATACTGTTCCTGTGCATAGGGAATCCTGGTAGATAACTGTTGGTGAGCATGGCAAGCTCAACTACTGGACATTCACTCATTTATACGACAAAGTTTGATGTTTTCTAAATCAGTAAAACCTTATTTATATCTAAAATGAATTTCATTTGTTTGATTCTATTGTAAGGTGGTTTAAATATCATTGGAAATATCCCAATATTGTCCTACAACCCAGGGAATGGGGCATTTTAAATAGATATTCCAGGGTTCAAAGGGTTAACACTTTCTATACTAAATACTCATTGACGGGTAGTTACCTTTGGAAATGTTCAGATAAAAAGTTAGACTTATTATCTGAACATTTCCCACCAAAGAATATGAATCTTTCGCCACTTAAAGTAGATTTTCTTCTGTCTGTCGTCTGCTTTTATTACCTGATCAACCCTCCAAATGAACAATAGGCTATTCAGATACTGTTAGAATTGGGTGGCAGAATCCATTTAGTATAGAACGGGTTTATTTAAAGAGTCAGACTTACTTAGTAGAAGTGAGATCTGTATACACAAGGTGGATGTCGCCATTTCCCTTAACAACGAACACTGGCCATATTTGAAGATCGTCGCTAATAGAGCCTTGACTAGGACGCTTACTCGTCTGAATACTGTGAGGCGCCCCAAAGTCAAAGCTGACGGGCTGCTCGCCAAGTGCTCTACTTATGTTCTGGCCACCCGGAGAAAGGTAGCTGACGTCAACTTGACTTCCGAGGTTAATAGTTTGTGTCGGTCTGTCTGGTGAAGCTATGTCATATATCCTAGAATATAAATATTTGAATAATATTAGTTTTCAGTTATATATTATACATTGCCATCATAACATGGTTGAATCCCAAAACACTGAACACACCTCATATGCCAAAATTATATAAAATTGCTTCTAAGAAATTCAGACGTATTATACGATAAAGACGATACTTTATAGATCTGACAGTCTCAGCTACATGTACTTGGAAAATATAATCATTTTCAGGACAGTACAAAAATCCATAATAAATCTAAACTGTTCTAGTAATTCAGTGTTCTATCAGTTTTAGTTCAATAGACACAAAGCACCCCACCTAAAATTTGATATTAACAAAACATCGGAAATAACAGAAAAATTAACCACAATCTTGGTGTCAGCAGTGCTGGCTGGAACTAATCCAGACTCTACATGAAACATAAATTGAAATTATAAACATGCACACATATATTTCAAATTCATACTGGCATGTATACAGTATAATACAGATGTATCACAATATTATAACACCAAAATGTCCTACTCCTTGAACCCACCCGTGTGTTGGGACAACATGCCGGGAAAACTATACATTTAACAGAACTTGTAATAACATAACCAAAATCCATTCATATATTACACATCTTCATGATGGGGGTCACATGATAGAACTAGATATGGCTTTAATTTAGCATTATTGCTTTATACCAAATCCATTTATTCAATGACATTATATAAACCAACCTTTAAATATAAACAGGCATTGCTGTATATCTACCCCCGGTATATATTTGGAATAATACAAAATAAATATTTACATAAATTTGCATCGTTGATATTATTAATTATTCTTACTTTCCCCAGGGTCATTCCAATTCCATTTCTCAAACAGAGTGTTCTATTCTGTTTTCAAACTGAAGGTGCTTGATAGAGATGGTATAATAGCAACTATATTACTAGCCATTTCATATGATTGATAAAGGTAATATCATAGTAATGCAATGATAACCTAGTTAAGTTGCTACTACCTACATAACAATATCGCATAATCAAGGGTAATCAGTGGGTCCCTTTCCCCCTTACCCAAACTTCCCCTGCAACATATTCCCCTACCCGATCCATAGATTAATGCCTACATGACATGTGTATCTTCCACATTATAAAACCAAAAGGGAATGATAAATGAAGAGAACTTTATTTTCCCACTAACGGTGATCACCAATGAACCTTTTTGCGGGAAAAGAATGCTTTTCGGGGCTACACACATCATCATTTATTATCTTATTCTGAAAGATATCGAAGTGGACATCGCTAAAAGCCATGTGGTTCATTCTGCTGGGTTAAGTCATGATTACGTAGCATCACGAACAAACTGTTCTGCAGCTCTGATTTATGATTATGTAGATGAGGTCCAGCTGTTAGCACTGAAGGATGATTAGGAATATTTCATGGAATAACACGTTTTCATGAATGTAATAAAGTCAAACAAAGAAATAAATTTCCAATTATAACAATTTTATTTTACAATGTTGGTGGCAGTATGAAAAATTGTTATAACATTTGTTTTACGCCTGGATATAAATTGATGTTTTGTCGCAAAATTTACGGTACCAATGTTTATGTGCAGCGCCAAATAACAACACCCTTACATTAGTTAACCCTTCAAATTGTTAAAAATAAAACACAATTATTATTCTTTAACTTGATTGAACAGCATGGTCTCTCATGATAATGTGCAGAGTAAAATTTTTATAGAGCCGGCGTCAAGTCAAAAAAGATTCTCAATAAACATGGTTTGATAGAAACTGCATTGCTACCCATACCAGATACTTGATGAAGGTGGTTAATCTCTACCAAAGTGCACCAGTAATGTTTCTTCTGACTCGGTCACAGGCTGGGTACCGATCTGGGGATTCATATATTTAGCATGGGTTTTTCCAGTCACAATTTCTGACTCAATCCCCCAAATTCAAATGTTCTATATGCATTGAGAAGAATTCCCTCACTAAAAACTTTTTGACAGAATGGAGACTTAAGAGCGGGATTCGTTTGGTATAAATTTTCGTGGTTCAGCCATGTATGACTGTTTTTGTGGGTTTGTCAATTTTTTGTTTTGGGTCCGCCGTACTACTTGTCGAACCCACAATAATAATAATCAAGTCCAACTAATAATGAAAGTGTCAATGACACTGTAGCTCAACTTGGGGAAGGAGTTTATTTTTTGCTAAGCAATGAATAAAATGATCAAGAATGAGGAAAGCCAAAAAGTTACAGTATTAAAAGGCCTTGTGGTGTGTAGATGAAATTATATTCACTTGAAACATTTCACCAATAAATGTGGGCTACAGGGTGTGTGGATGGATTCAAATTTGAAATCCAAGATGGCTGCTGGCAGCCATGTTTTATAACGATTATTTCGGAAATAATTGATGGCTCCAATAGAGGACATCGCGAAGTTTGGTGACAATTGGATGAGGAATGTGGCCTGTAGGGTGTGCCGAAGGATTTAGAAAGGCAAAGAGTGAAATCAAAGATGGCTGCTGGAAGACATGTTTCTAACAAAGTTCAGGAATAATTGATGGCTCCCATCTAGAGGTCACCCCGAATATCCATATGAAGTTTGGTGACGATCGGATGAGGGATGTGGCCTGTATGGTGTGCCAAAGAATTTAGTCATGCAAAGAGTAATATCCAGATGGCTGCTGGTGGACATGTCTTATATCGAATTTAGGAAATAATCGATAGCTCCCATTTACAGGTCACCCAGAAGATCCATATGAAGTTTGGTGATGATTGGATGAGGGATGCAGTCTGTAGGGTGAGCCAAAAGAAATTGTTGATGGACAGACGGACGACAGACATCAACCTACGACAATAGCTCAAACTTTACAACCACCTCGGCATGCCGTCAGAAATTAAGTAGCTACAATGCAGGAATAATTATCATATCGCATGTTTGAGCTTTTGTTGCCAACTATCAAGAATGTTAACAATGGGATATTATTACATAAGCCTAAGTGAATGTAAGTGAAGCCGTGAATGTACTTGCTTCTCGAAACAATCAATATGAGAATGGGGTTTATTTACCAAATCTGACACCTGATTAATGATTCAAACATGTATTTGTTTTTATGAAGTTAGTTCGATTAAACATCGTAATTAGGCTAGCTACTCTTTCATTAATATACTCCCAGATCAATAGAGTTACCTCCATGGGCTTTGAATGTACACCGGGCCAAAAGAGTTACATGTATCTCCTGCATGACATTTCTTCAAAATGGTGACCAGGATAGTTATGAAGATAATTTTCCTGAGGTTTTTAATTTCGCGGTTATCAACATCCACGAAAACCATGCAAATGGGACCACCATGGACATAAAAGTATTTTTACAGTATATTAATGACGCGGAAGTCCACAAAATGTGGGTGATGTCGCTGGTGGGCGGTGGCAGTGGTCTTATCGGGTCATCAAGGGAGATAAACCCTGCATTGAGTTTGATGTAGAGTCTTCGAGGAGAGCTTACCTTAGTTTACTATCAGATGTAAGCACTGTTATGTGGCAATCCTCAACACTCCCTGGATGCCAAGCTGCATGAAGTATTGTCACAGAACTGTCAATAAATAGCCGCTCGCCAATGCTTACAGACCTGCAATGTTTGTGTATATATGGAATTTTTTATTTTAACAAACTTAATGAAAAATAAAAATACAAGAGCAGTATAAGTCAAGGGGTACACATCTAAGATGCTTTTGTCAAGTTTTTTGGCAGTCGAACCAAACTTCTGCCAATAAGGAGCACAACTCTGGGAAAAAAAGTTGGACGGTGGTATATTATTGCAATAGACCTATATACCAAATATCAATTGAATCCGTTAATATTTCATTGAGTTATCGCACTAACGGTGATAAAATTGTGATTAAAATAGACAAACAAAGACCAATAACTCCGGAAAAAAAATTCGGACAAACCAGGTTTTTGAACTTGTCCAAGATATTGTTACAAGAGACTCATATACCAAATATTGTTTAAATCGGTTAATATTTCATTGAGTTATCGCGCTAACGGTGATAAAATTGCTAAAAATAAACAAACTAAGACCAATAACTCTGCAAAACAAAATTCGGACAAACCTGGTTTTCGAACTCGTCCGAGATATTGTTGCAGGAGACTCATACACCAAATATTGTTGAAATCGGTTAATATTTCATCGAGTTATCGCGCTAACGGTGATAAAATTGCTAAAAATAGACAAACTAAGACCCATAACTCCGCGAAAAAAATTAGGACAAACCTGATTTTCGAACTCGTCCGAGATATTGTTGCAGGAGACTCATATACCAAATATTGTTGAAATCGGTTAATATTTCATCGAGTTATCGCGCTAACGGTGATAAAATTGCTAAAAATAGACAAACTAAGACCCATAACTCCGCGAAATAAAATCGGACAAACTTGGTTTTCGAATTCGTCCGAGATATTGTTGCAGGAGACTCATATACCAAATATTGTTGAAATCGGTTAATATTTCATCGAGTTATCGCGCTAACGGTGATAAATTTGCTTAAAATATACAAACTAAGACCCATAACTCCGGAAAAAAAATTCGGACAAACCTGGTTTTCGTACTCGTCCGAGATATTGTTGCAAGAGTCTCATATACCAAATATTGTTGAAATTTGTTAATATTTGCGTGAGTTATCGCGCTATCGGTGAAAAACTTAACTAAAAACCATCTAAGATGGATAACTCTTGTTTCTACAGGCAGTAAAGTCATTGGGAGCAACTGCCATACCAAAATGTTTGTGAATCGGTTCACAAATGTCAAAGTTATAAAGCATTCTTTAGGTCCGCCCGCCCACAGTCCCTCGTCAAACCATAAGTCGAGTTTTTGAAAAACTCGACTAATAATGCTTGTTCTGTATAGTGCTTAAAGATGCAGTAAGCATTGGCAGTGGGTATTGCTGTTAAAATAGTCACATCCATTAAGACTGCCATAAACAGAAAGAACATTATATATAGACAAACTTTGTTCTTATGCCAATCATAAATATCATGTCAATTGCATGTTAGTGTCATGTTAGTACTCTATTTATGTAAACAAATGACATGTTATGTAAACAAACAGTATGTAAAGAGTATGAAATAAGCAAAACACTCAACACCGGGGAGACCCCACAAAGTGAACTTTAGCCTTTAGGTAGAAACGCCACTAACATACTGGTATAGCGTTTTGTTAATCCTAGTCTCTCAAGATTTCGGTGTTGAAAGGGTCACCGTGAATCACTATCCTAACAAATCACCACAGTGTTGAGTGTTTTGTTTAGTGCTCAATATTTACGTGCTGTAAATAAACAAAGGCTCGGCTCACACAAAGTGTACTGGTATTTTGTGGATAATATCGCATTCATACTATCATAATACAGTACTATTAGTATATTCTTGAGGAATAAACTGGTAACTGCGTTTTCTAAATTAGAGGTATAACCTATAACGAGGGCCATCTGTGACTTTAACTCTTTCGCTTTGCATAAATGCGAGTTACAGAGTCACTGCCAATAGCACGGGGGTGCATCTGGTATAAGGGATGTAATTCTATTGTTTTGTTGCATTACGAAGGGGGTTTGGTTATATTTGCTGCGGGTGTGCACTGACAATTTAAAAGAAAGGTCAGTCAAGGTCATGCTACTCCTGAAGTTCTGAGTACAGTTCAAGCCAGAATATACCGCTGACAAATTCACTCTTGATCGAATGCGAGCGAGTTGAAAATAAACATAATTGTTCCCATATGAAAAAATACAATAGTTTTATGTACAGAAGTAATACTAAACTATACTAGTGTATTACTATGGTCGCCAAGGTGAAATGACCATGTGACCCCTATGACCCATATGACCTTGAATGGTTTCCACAGCGGCTGGTGATAGGTTATTGCCATATATACGGTACCCACATGTGAAGTTTGAACTAAATACATTAATAATTACTGGATAGTCATATATATATACATGAATATATACATGAATTACTTGTATTTACATCCAGAATGCTTGGCACTGGGGGTATGTCCGTGTGGCAGCAAAAGATTTAACCATTTCTATACTGAATGGAATATCCGATTCAGCTGCTGAGTATAAATTGGAATGGTCTATTATCCATCTGGAGTGTTGATCAGGAAAATTAAGCAGATGACAGATAATAAAAGTGCAGAAGAAGTTCTATTTATTGCAGGGAAATGTACAGAAAAACATTTCCTACTATTCATCAATGAGTATTTAGTATAGAAAGAAAGGGTTTACAAACTTCTTGCTCCTCTGAGAAGCAATTTAAAATATTGCATTCAGTATAATCCCAATCATTTGTGCAGGCTAATAGTGAACTGGATGCAGCCTTTTTACAGTTTGATTAGAACATATTCGGATACTCCGCAGTGTGACAAGCTGACTTGTACATGTACATGTACCAGCTTAAAGTGATGTGAAACACTTGGGTAGGGTGATCAGATAGAAAATGAGAATAATCGTTCTCAAAGTAGTTATTTGTTTACAAATAATAATCCAAATGGACAATACACACCGTCGTTCTTATATATTAATTAAATGCAATGACTCTCGATGGCGAAATCATCTGTGTTAGGTTATCGCCGATAGTTGGGTCCCGAATCGATATGTAAATATTTACAATTGGGCCATACATGTAGTTCTATGGAGTGATATGGTCCATTTCTTTGAACTTTTTGGCGATGCTACATTCCCCAGGTTGGCATAGCGCCTTAGTACTAACTTCAATTTCAACGCACCCGAACAAATCCATAATATGTCTTTAATGCATAGGTGCTGCAATCACGACTGAGGTTCCTTTTCTAAGAGAACACCATACTGATCATTTTAAAACTTTGTTGAGCCACAACTCAAGTAGGTCATGTCATGAATCTCTACCATGGATACACTCATAGAGATCATATTCCACCATTTCAATTCGCGACCAATATTTAACTGATCATCCAAGAAAATTCATGATTGTAGGCGAGGCAGATAAAAATCAACCAATAAATGTTGCCTCAAGTATGCACTGTCGAGCTGGCACCTTCACATACTATGAAATACATTAAGGAACATGTATTAAGTAAAAATTCATAGAATTATAGTACCTGCATTATAACTAAGTATTTCAACATTATAATTTTCCCAATCAGAACATCAAATGTTCCCATGTGTTGAGCTGGTGGAATATGATCTCAACAAGCATAACCAGAGTAGAGATTCATGATAAGATTTACTACATACATAGGAGAGTTATCTTAGGATAGCATTGAACATGTAACAAAATATAACCTATAACACTAACTTGCAAGATACAGTATCTTTGCCACCTTCAAACTCTGCACCTTTGCCCCATCTAGGAGGCAATTCCATGATTGTCAAGCCATTTTTGCCAACCAGTGCAACATGAGTTCTATTTTGGTTGAATGACAATTTTTCCACATCATATCTTGGTGGGTTGGTACATGTCAGCAACTGAAATTATTTTTGGAAAAGTTAGCTCAATTTTGTTCACAATCACAATGGAAACATCTGCTAAATGAATGAACTAGGTGAAGATTCACTGAAGAACAAGATTTCGCGCTACATCTTGCCAAATGTAAAGTTGTAAACAGGAGCACCACCAGGCCTGTCATAATATGCCTGTTGGCCTGTTTGAATGTGATATTCAGAATACAATTCGAGTTATTATCTGAAAATGAATAAAACAAAAGTAAAAAAGGCTCAAAACTATGGCAAAAAGCATTGCACAATCTGCAATCTGCTTGTATTTTGGGCCAATTCAGACACATGGTGATCAAGCAACCCTAACCTCTAGTTATTATCTGAAACTAAGAAAACTTGACCTGTATTTTGTGCTTGTTAACCTGCATATCAATTTTCATTTCATTCAGTCACCTGGAAACCAAAACAAAAAGGATTTCAATGTCAAAAAAGGTCTATAACTCAGTTAAAATTTGGCAAACTTGACCTGTATTTTATGATTGTAAACTTGCATATACAATTTAACTCTACAGTCAACATTAACTAAACAAGAGCTGGAAGTCGGAAGCCATTCTATTGCCGGTTTTGTGATGGTTCAGGAAAAATTTATTTTGATTATTTCGTGCACTGGAACCGTATTACTAAAGCGAATGGGTCAAATGTGAGTGCACGATCTTCAAAGTAATTGTCGGCTTCTTTGCTGTTTTTAGTTATATGCTGCATGGACTGCCACTCAAGGAATCATGACTCATCACAATGCAGCAACATCATCCAGCATTAGAATTTATTTCTTATACATACCGGTAAGTATGTTTTTTTGACAGGAATAAGGCGATAGATAGCACCAAACAGCATCTGGGATAGTAGTTTCGTACCATAAGGTAACAGCAATTTAATAGCCTGGTTTACGAACCTCTCCTACAACTTTTTCTTCACTATTGTAAAAAAAATATAACTTTTTTATATGATTGGTTTATGATCACACTGATTAAAATATGAAGCAGTGGCAAAGAAAATATTTGATGGCAGAGTATATTTGTTTCTTTCGCCTTCTTTTCCAATATTTATACAGTATTATGGGAAGAAATACTTATTTTTATAATTTTACTAAAACCGGAAATGACAACCGTGGTAAGTTGGGAAAACCCGTAGTTTCGGTTGTCACAACTTCCTGTAATCATGGCAGAACACGACGAACAAACGAGTCCTGTGTGGAAATATTTTTCAAAGAAAGATAAGAAATCTAAGTGTGCCGCCTGTAATATATGCAGAAAGGAGTTCGCACGGTGAAATCGCGCGACGAATTAATTACGTTGCTTCCGTGTACACCTATTTTCGCCGTAGTAAACACAACACAAGTCAGTTTATTTCTCATGTTATTTTAATCATTAAGGCCGTACAAATACTCTGAAAGGTGAATTTGATAACGAGGATCATGCGATATCAAAAGGTATCAATGATTCTTACCCGCATTCCCTATTAGTTTTTATCACTGTTTGGATGTTAAATCGTCAAATATATTTGTGCGCCGTTGATTAAAAATGTTATGCCGGAATCGGAGCCGGAATGAATTATACCGTTTGTCGGTAAACTGTTGAGAAATAGCACTCATTCAGGTGACTTGTATTGGATGCATGTATACTGTATAGTGTGCACAATATTATGTTCCCTAAATATGGTAATAGGCATATAACCAGATAATGTGATTGAGAGATTCTAGTCATGTTTTATTTTCATTTTGTTGTTTATTTCCAATTTTATTTTTCAAATCATAACTATACACATATATCTAGTCACACACATTAGTTTTATGCCAATATAAATGATCATTAATATATTATTTCACACTTATGATCATATGATGCTGAATTGCAGTCATACACAATACACAGACTCACTTGCATTCTAAACCTGTGGGGTTTTCAATTTGTTGTGCACGGGGACGACCCATTTATAACACGTGCTTCGATTCCCCATGCTTCGATCCAACTTGGGACACAGATACCGAGTTGCCCACGCATTTTCTATTTGGACGGATACCGAAATTGACACATAACGCTCCAGTGAGTAGTCATATGTCATGATGGTAGTTACGTTGTCATTAATACGTCGTAAAGATCAAAGATGCCGTCGGGCAGCTGTGCCCTTGATGTAACTAGGGCTGGACGATATTAACGAAAATAAAAACCGCGATTTTTGGAAATTAAAACCGCGGTTAACGATATAATCGCGGTTTTTTAAAACATCAGATACTAGTAACTTAAACAGTTTCTCACTGTTCGCTAGAATCACATCATTGTCATTAATTTTGACAAGTTGACGTCAATAATAACATACACAACCTTTCAACCAGTGACAACCTCATGCTCGATCGATATTCGGAATGAAAAGTAAATTCACCGGTTAAATTCCGCTATTCGGACAATTTCTTTCCGCTGACTTGACAAATTCTGGTATATACCGATAATTAATAAAACCATTATCTAGTCTATGCCAAAACTAAAAGTGTTCTATACTATATAGTATCCTTTTCTAACTCGGTATATTCAACTATGTTGAGCAAATACATATGTTGTTCCCGATGACACTTGCGTCGCTTGACAAATGGAATATGGTTTACCGTCAAGACAAATTTTAGCGAAGTCCACACACACACGTAGTACATAACTTTTGGAATTCGGCCAAGCAAGGACACCATGTATTTTGGGCGGGTTTGAAGCCCTAATTCTATAATATTGGTTTTAACCAATCGCCGTGAGTGGTTTCTTCTAGACGAGAAGGGGGCGGTATCTTCGCTCATTTACTATTTTGATTGACGGTGCATGTGCATCATTGTACTGAAGGAAGAGGCGTGGCAAAACTGACATTCATATTGATCTATCACCCGATCAGTCTTCAATCATTTGGTGAATTCTCTTGTGTAATAAAAAGTATGCAGGGAAGTCGGAGGGTTTGTGTAATATTGTGAGCGAAAGGGGGACGTATTCGGGGTTTTCATATCCCCCTAATTTCGTTAGTCGTCCTAAACGTTGTTTACTATGATTATTGAATATTGAAAAAGTCAGGACACAGGGATTTAGTTGGAATTTAAAACTTAAATAACTCGATTTAGGCTTGAGTTAAACTATTTGTTTGTAAACGCTTATGATGGTCTGGCACCCTCTATTGCCGACGATATTACGATTATTTTAGTTTAGACGATATTACTGACGATATTGAAATATTAACCGGGTATTGACGATTAATCGGGAAACCGCCCAGCACTAGATGTAACAATGTTGCAATTATAGACTAATACATGTACATGTAGTACCGACTTGTTACACTGAGTTATCATAATTATCCGATTCTCGTTACTTACAGTTGACCGATCATAAATTCATGCAGGTCACGGCCGCGGTGACAAGGTGACGCACATACGTTGGCAACACATGAATAATTTCATTACCGAAAATACGGTATTTTTAGTTTTGATTCGGTACGGTAAATCGGTATTACGCTGATACAGATACCGCACGGTAAATACCGAGTACCGCCCATCTCTACTGCATTGTAATTTGTATGCAAACAGAAACAGACCCAGACCTGAGGCTGATGAAACTTTATAGCAATTTTGTCATGTTGCAAGAAACTAGGGGTGCCACGATTAATCGTATAATCGATGAACCGTTGATAAAGCCGATAATCGATTACCATTGCCATAGTCGATTAATCTGCGTTATTTATTTCAGACGTTGGAAAATGCCGGGTATTATTGAATACGGTGTTTAGTTTAATCTACAACCGAAGGGTTAACAACATCAATTTAATCAAAGAGATTCCGACAACATGAGTACTACTAACTTATGTTGCAAACACTCGGCAGTTCATTTGATGATGCGACATGGTTACTCTTCGGCCCATTGTATATTCTACAAATCGGTGGCACTGCAGCTTTGAACTTATGGTGACGTCGTTGTATATAAATTTAAACTTGACAGGTGGCACTATGGCTTTGAAATGTGCCGACTGTCACCTTAGATGTTACTAATACAGGTTATCGTGTATCATACTTAACTTGTTCTAAGTCCTGTAATTTGCGGGTGGGGGCACACGTTTGTGATTGTTAACCACGCACTGGATGTTTGATGAAACTTATAGTTTCTAACTTTCCTACTTTTATATTGTTTGTATGTTTGGCTATTCATAACTGAAATCAATCGCAACGTTCGTTCAAATGAACTCACAAATATTATAATCATAACATCGCCGAGAAGGGTACAGGACGTTTCGTACCATGGTCGTTTCGTACTTGGTCGTTTCGTACCATCTGGTCGTTTCGTACCATATTGTTTGGTCGTTTCGTACCGCATTCTTTGGTCGTTTCGTACCATGTAAAAAATCAATTGGTCGTTTCGTACCGTGTGTTGGAAATGGGGAAAACACGGTATTTTATATATATATTTATATTATGTATGTATAATTATTCATGTTTTGGAATGCGGCGAAAGATCTTATGAGATTTGCTTACATCGAATGTGAATTTACAATCACGCTGACAATAGTATTCATCTGATTGACTGCGGGAAAGATCTGATGAGATGTTTTTACAACAAGTGTTAATACTAATCACGCTGTATAAACAAGAGGTGAGCTCTTACTGATTACCACTAATTACCACCTGGCTTCTTGGTCACACCTTTTCGTGAGTTGTTTTTGTTGGAATCCTATAAGTAACATGAGATCCCCCATCATTTCATCATTCATCTCACAATCATGTCTGACTTTCTCTCCGACGTTAATTGTATAGACTGTTCCAGAGAGGTTCGTCCGCGTCAACACGGTCTTCAATGTGAAGGTTAGTACTCGTATATATTATACAATTTTATTTTGAACATCAACTTAACTTAATATTTAAAAACAATCTGTAAAATGTATATATATTATACATTTTTATTTTAAACATCAACTTAACTAAATAATTAAAAACAAATCTGTATGAATATTAATGTAAATGATTATTTATGACGAGTCAAATGTTGCTTTAACCAATATTGAAATTCATCAATACAGATATATACCAGTTTGTTATAACACTGAACAGGTACTTCAAACATCGTCTGAAATGAGATCTCGTCAATTCCCGTAGCGTTCGCGATATCTCCACGATGCGTTATAGAGCCAGCACTGTGAGTCTCGCATACTCTGGATAAAGGTACATGGAACAACGACACTGAGGGATGGCACAGACGCATCCAATACAAAAACAAGGCAACAAGCGTCCCATATTATATCCTGGTTCCAATGCTCAAATAGGAATCGGCAACGACAGACATGACAGTAAAGTTACCAAAGATACCAAAGACTCCAGTATCGGGAGAACCAGGCGCAACTATTCTGCTTGTGGAGTAACTACGAAAACGGCGGCATCTCCACCAGTGGTCTGTTGAAGGCATGTTCAAAACTGTTTGCGCCAACAGTTGTTGTCATTGCTGTCGAGTCGGCTGATTGTTAATATCAAATATCATGTACGTCCCATATTGTTGTGTAAAATAATGTTGTTAATGTTAATATGTTATTGTTATTTTAAAATAAAGAATAAAGTATGAAATTAATACTGTTTTCCCCCATTCCCAACATGGCACAACACACGGTACGAAACGACCAATTGATTTTCTACATGGTACGAAACGACCAATTGATTTTCTACATGGTACGAAACGACCAAACAATGCGGTACGAAACGACCAAGAAATATGGTACGAAACGACCAGATGGTACGAAACGTCCAGGTACGAAACGACCATGGTACGAAACGTCTAGAAGCCGCCGAGAACTGTGGTGGTATTCAATACATTGTGTTCATTGGTCATTAACAGTGGTTTATGATGCACTTTATTAATGTAAAAAATTACATCAGCCGATGCCACAATCAGCGACAGTGCATTTAACCAGCCCCCAGCCAATAGGCCATATTACGGAAATCTTCCACTGAAGTTATTAGGTACGATTAATCGATTATAGTCAATTATTGACAACCGATTATCGATTATCAATAATCGTGGCACCTCTACAAGAAACCCACCGATTGGAGAGTAAAATCAAAAGTTAATTTAAGATATTATTGCTGAATTTCAACATTTGTCATGTAAAAATGTTGGTAAAATCATAAAAATCACTAAAAATGTTCACCTGATACCGTTTGTTGACATCTGAATCTGGATTTCCCAGAATCAGATTCCGCAAATTCACATAGATAATTTGGCAACCAAAACCGTCCCACGTATACAAATGACAATCATTGACAACGATAGTACTCCGTGAATCGGTGGAAACCCTCCTTGTTTCTTTGCTACTTTCCCGAATTAACTTTAGAAAAGGATGATTATTCAAACAAAAACGCCAATCCGAAATAGCCGCCATGTTATTGGGGTGTGCTCGATTAACCAAACGGAGTACAAGAAAATAAAATATCCTCTAAATTAAAACATTATTATTATTAGAGTAAGCAGCCGTTGTAAAATTTCCACATATAACTAAGATACAAACAGTTATAATGTATTATATTATTAATAGGTAAATCAATATGAGCGTAATAGTTACTTTTATTACCAAATGCTTTAAAATATGCTATATACGATGTTCTTAGAGAATACATTCGATCTGGCTGGTCATGTGATCAATCGATCTCGGTTATATTCGGTAAAGATGGCTGCGAATGTGCAGCCGATGTGCGACTATTGGACCAAGTTTGATCTTCAAGAGTTGCAGGTAAGTTCTTCAAGATGATTTTATAGCAAAATAAGAACAATAAATACTTTATTTATCGACTGTGACTTTCGATTTCTGCTGTCAATGTTGCTGAATCCTGGGTTGATTGAAAATGGATCGGTGATCCAACGATTCGATATTGAACTATCAGAAATAATCAATATGGCGATCAGAATTTTGGGTGCCTTTGTTTTTATCGATATGATCACGAGTCATCAATTTATGCTAGTTGTCTATTTGATTCTCTATAACATGCCTCGATTGTCGACTTTGCAAACTTTCAGAAAGTTCAGTCCAGAAGTTGAAAAGTTTGAGCAGACGGAACTGGAGCAGAGTAGACATATATATTTGACAAGCCAAGCCCTCGTCAGCAGCGGGACTCAGGAGTCTTACAATATTTATCTGTGTCGCTGTTACAACACAACACTGATTATTGTTTGCACTAGCACAGATGATCTTCATCTAATATCAGAATATCAGAAATCAGCAGCTTTATAGCTATAGCTGCAGTAGTCACTGTAGTGTAGTGGCATTTGAATGATACAAATGAGATCTTATCATTAACCCTTCTGGCTTTTCACACACTGACACAGTCTCACTCTGTATGCTGAGTGGAAATCTGAGATGTTACTTCTATAATCTATGATAACTGAAATTTACCACTGTTGATGATTTAAGAAGGGGTCTGATTACAATAATACCTTTGACATTTGTATTACGGTTTTCTGTTTATATTTTGATATATGTGGTTACTTTTAATGCCAAGTTGTATGTTTACTTGTGGAATAAAAATACAATACTGTATATATGTGATGCATACAAATATGTATTCTGATTTGCAATTGTTTGAATCACTGTTTAATTAATACTATCTGTTGTGTATCAAGATCTTAGATTTGTTTGATTACCTAAATGTGTATTCTCAAGTTCCCCCTTTTAGTATTACGGTAATACTACATTTTATATGTCACTGAAAAGTACAAGATCTAGAATGTATACAGATTAAAGTATCCCATACCGTATATATTACAGATATCTTCAAATGTTGGAAATAAAAACAAAAAAACTTACAAAATAAGTTTTTTTTGTTATCAAATAAGTTTATCATCATTCACTTGCTGTCGTTCCATGGGGTATCATGGGATAAATTGAGGCTATTTTTTTTTCAAGTAAAAGCAGCTGGTTGTAGAGAGATTTCCATCACTTGGTTTATTCAGTAGTGTTGTATCTTATAAGATACTGAATTCTACCTTTTAAGTACTATTATGATTTGTAATTTATAACCTAGTGATCAGTAGTATAGCTCGGTACCATGCATATTAATTAGCGTGATAAGTTTATGGTTGCTAGGAGACAATGAGTTTGCAGAAATAGTTTAATTAGTTTTAGAGTGCCCGTCTATATGCTATAATACCAGAGAACGTGCATTCTTTTGGTTATTAATTGTGCAAAAAAATAGTGTTATAATTATGGATGGTTGTCCAGCTTCATTGTACAAATCAAAATTTCAGTAAATTATGATTTGACAACAAAACAGTTGTTTGAATAGACTGATAGTTAGCCCGGATATCATAGTTAGGGTGAACACAGAATACTCAATGCAGTAGACAACCGACTCAGTCACTGATTGGTAGAATATATCTGCTATAATTATTTTATTGTTGCATGATCGAAGCTCCCATCTATTTTATAAATATTAAAAGTCTACAGATTATATGGCAGAACATTTCAAATTATTGAATGCAAACTGGTAGGACACATCGGGATGTGGTTTAAGCAGATCCTTTCAAGTATCGGTAACTGTAAAAGGTTTGGAGACATTGGTAGAATGTGCTGCTCTTTAACAACATGCCTACTAGTACATACATGTATATGTTTTTAGTTGATATTTTAGTCTGGACAGTTTTATGCAACCAAACAGAATGTCATGTGTCTTGTTGAAAATAAAATGTGTGATGCTACAAGATATTTTCTAGTACTAGTAAGTTGTCTGAATGAACCATTATCATATATTTTTCTCATATCATTTTACACAACTGTCATTTTCAACTTTGAGCAGTGCTATAGAACTACATGTATATTTTTGTACCCCTGGAAATTCAACAGACTCTCCTGGTGATTCTCAAATTTTTGTCTTGAATGGATATGAATTAATTAGCTACATACAAATCGTACATGAGTAACACTGTTGTTGCTCAGACTCGCCAATCTTCTACAGTACCGGTATGTTATTTCTCTCTTCAGCTTCACCGAAGGCTAGCAATATTTTCAAAAAGCTAATGTACATTGAATTATGAAAAGAAAAAAATCTTATTGCCAATAATTAATATTTTCTTTAACTAGTAATGATTTCAAGGTGCCGGTTTTAAGTCCATGCAGGAATGTTGTATCAATTCAAGGCTTTGATAAGCCTGAGCGCTGCCTCCTGACAGGAAACTTGAAACCAAGTGGTTACTAGTACTGGTATTGTACCCGGTTTATTATTACTATAAATTGAATAGGATTGAACAAATTAATTTATCGTTTCACTGTCAGGTGGAGTGTATGTGAGTTATAGTATAATAGTTGGAATTCGGAATGTTACTTGACTATAACTAAATCAAAACCAATCCAGTGTTTCAACCATGTGTCCCAATTCCATAATTTTAAATCTATTTCACAAGACCATAATTAAAAAAAGTTAGTTTCCCCTCTCCCAACTGACAATTTTTTTTTCTGCCGAGTGCCGACACAAAATATTATATTGCAAGTTTGAATTAAATATAATTTTTATTAACAAACAATGATTCCTAGGGACTGTACAGAACTATTTTATGCATATTCCAAATTTTTCAACGCTTCTGAATTTCAACACAAAATGGGAGCATATTTCAGAGTAATTCTATTATTTCTCCATGATATCGTTTAAGCCAGATATTCAGTCATATCAACAGAAATGGAGCACAGATGCCATGTTGTTATGAGATAAGTGTCACATAATACACATCTACGAAATATCTATTTGAACATGGAATATTGTATTATCGGCATCTTCGCAAGAATTTTTGATTTTTACATTGTTGCATGGTATTAATCTTGATCATACAATTCAACACCAAGAATGTACAAGTGGTGTTGATTTTGAAGCACAAAAGAGACGATCAAATCTACTTTTATGTGTTGGATGCCAAATTGTGTAAGCACCCAACAATGGCAAAAAAGTTTTTGCAGTGACATCTATAAAAGAAAAAAATGACACTGTTCCCTCATGTTCGATTAGAAATTTTGTATACCGGTAGGTGTACTTTTATTCAACAATTTTCTCATAACAACACAGCATCTATGCTTCATTTCTATCAACAAAGATATGACTGCATATCTGGCCTAATCAATAATTTGGAGAAATAACATAATTACTTTGAAATATGCTCCATTTTGTGTTGAAAAAATGCACACCGACAACAGGATAATTAACTACCGAGAATGTGACATGGCACTTCATGGAACCTCATTCAAGTGATTAGAGTGTGATGTAGTCTTCCTGTCTGTACCTGATTAATAAGGGGGAGGACATTCCAAAAATTAAATCCAATTATAGAATACTGTATATTTACATTGTTTTTATACAAATAAAACAGTGAAGTCATTGACTTATTATTATTTCATTCTGACATGATCTTTGCCTATTAACACCCTATTGCTGAAAGAATGCTTCTCACATTCGGTTTATGAACAAAAATAATAATTTGCTTATCTACCATACATGCACCTACCGTACTCAGCCCCAAAAAAAAAATGTCTGGAGAGGGGAATCACAAATCTTTTAAGGATGGCCCAAACATATGTAACATGGAAAGTCCTTGGAAACACAACACATAATTGATTCTGGTCTTATAACAATGCACCAGGAACTTTTAACGCTTTTACTAAATACTCATTGATGGCTTGTTCCATTATGAATTATTCAGATAATAAGTTAAACAAACAGCCTGTTAAACATATTATCTTATCATGTCCCACCAATTAATAGTAAATCCCTCTGCACTTGTATTATCTTTTCGTATGTCTGTCGTCAGCTCATATACCTTGAATTTCCCTCCAGATGAAGAATAGATCAATCCAATGTAGACTTTCATTACTGGTGGAAGAATCAATTTAATAAAGAAAGGGTTAATATACGGATCTTCAGACTTGATAGGATAATTAATATAACATGGATAATTATTGACATAATACTACTTAGATGTTAGTTTGGTGTGTGATAAATACAGAACTGCATTGGCCAACAATTTGTGGCTCTCTTGGGATCGAAGAAGACAGCACTCGAGGCCCTTGACTTCTAGTATTGTCCGTACGTAATTTCATTTGTACATATAAGTGTGTACATTGTATAGACTGGTGCATGTATGTGCACTTATTTACTGGTCCCAGTATATACCTTACAGCACTGAGCACTCACATTTCATGTAGCTTTCAGTAGACATGTTTCTCCAAGTTCTGCCTATGGGAAGCTGTGATTAAATTTCCAGATGTGAGAATGGTCTTTGAATACCTGTAACCACAGGTAGAAGTCACATGGCATATTGAGTATCCCCGCATCCATTTTCTATGAGACAAAACGGTCATATTGGCTGATTATTGTGTATATCTTTATTAAGAGATGGTATTGATCAGTGGGTATATGGGATGTACAGATATATTGTTTCTTATTGATCGACATACATTGATTTGACGTGCTATCTTTTGTTCGCGTTGTCAGCCAGTATCTACCGGCAGATTTTTTCTATCGATCTCTCTTAACTCCCTTAGATTTCTGTTTTAAATGAAGCTACATGTATATCGTAACGAGAAAGAGATTTCAAAGAACATCATTGTCAAAGTTTGAGAGAGCGATTTGCCTTATTGATCTGTCACAACATGGTATTATTATGCAGGAACTCGGTTCGAACACTGTTTGAATACAAAAGACCACAATATTGAGCTACAGATTTCCTACTTAATAAACGAGAGGTTTATCTACAGATTGATTGAATTGTCACTGGTCATTGGATAGCAGGTCAATTCAAGCCAGGTCAATGACAAAATGACCTGCTAACTGTAATTTAGGCTTAGCACATCCATTCTATGAATGACTTTAGTTATGTAATTTGTAACAATTAGCATTATTCGGAGTACAATTGCTCGATCTCTTTTCCCAAAGTGCTCATAGAAGTACACCATTTATATATAATACATGTTGGTTATTGGTATTTACTGATAGATCAAAGTTTAACATTAGAAGCTGTTGCAGCCCACTTTAAATTTGCGGTCTCTTTCATGTGTGTGAAATGGGATGGCATGATTGCTTGTTTATACAATCTAACAAAATTTTCATTTTAATTTTTGAAAAAATTGTACGAAGCCTAATTTAATGTGATATTTTAAGAGTGATTCCAGCTGATTTATCATGTTTGATTCATTAAATATTTGGTTTCTGTGAACGCACACCTTATAATAATTTAATATTTTAATGATTATTTCTGAGCACCTTCAGCTGATTGGAAATATGACTTCTCTTAATTATTCAAGCTTCTCCGACTAGTCCAGTGCCACCCTGATCGACGTGGTCTCTATTGTAATGCGGGTCACTGAATGCAGCTCTTGTTGCGGACTAATTTGAACAAATTTACATTTATCCGATAACTGCTGTCACAGCTATTGACTGTTGTGTGCTAGGGTCTTTTTGTTTGTAATTGTGCAGTTTAGAAGTCCATCATCACAAATTGACTTTTATCGAGTGAGGCTCCTACAATAGATTATGTATTTTGTGTTCAGGGTAATGGCCTTCATCATCGTTGATCATCATTCTTTCTTGACGCACAGATAAATTCTATATATCATTGATCGATCCTTAGGAAAGCTGTGGCTTGTTTTTGATTAGTGTGAGCATATATTGCAGGAAATTGTTCACCAGTCCTTGTCTATGGTTCATTGTGTTATCATCCAGTCAGATATGTTGTATAGATATTCAGCCTGAGAAATCGATAAAATCATGAACACGTTGCACATAGATTCCCATTGCTTGTCTTCATTGAGTGTTGCTATAGAAAAGAAGGCATGTCTTGTCTGTAAAAATAAATTTCAAGTGAACTCATTCATCACCCTAGCTGATTAAAAGTTTTTTTAAATGTGCCTTATATATGGCACATTATAAAGTTGCAGAGAAATTTATATCAAGGAGTGAAGACTTGATTTCTATTCAAATATTTCTATTAAAAAATCGCACTTTCAACCATTTACTGACAGGCAACAGTTCAGTTATAAGATCTTACGACAGTTCATGGTACATTTAACGACAGGCACTATTATTAAAGACATAGATATAATGATGAAGAGTTCTTAAAATATGGGTTACATGAACATATACTAGTACCTCTTTATAATGGAGACATACATTTTAGGCAAACAATGAAACCCGGTTTCCTCGTAAGATATTTATTTTGGAAGCATAATTTTTTTCCAATATAATTTGTTCCTTCAACTTCTGTCGACTCGCAAAATGATAGCCATATGAATAGTAACTGTAAGTAAACCTGTTGTCAAGAAGAGACCCAAGGAAGCAGTTTTGACTTAATTAGTTGAGTAAAATTATTAAAGAATATATTATTAAACAGATCTTACAATGGTTTTTCTCAGTTGACCAAACTAATGGAGCTGCAATGGTCAGAATTATTTTACATATGTCGGGTACTCAATCTCAGTGTATGGGGTATATGTGTTTAGTAGACTAATTTATGAACGTATTAAAGATAATTTTAACGTAAAGAGTATATATATTAGTAGGAAGTGGATTTGTGTGGTGGGTACTATTAAGTTATGTACAGGCTTGTAGCATGGATGTTGTATTTAGAAATAAACATGTATTTTTCACTTTTGTACATAATGCTGCAGGCAAAACGATCGTGTGTACATAACATAATTCACACATGAATGAAGAATCAATTCACATCACTGGTTTGAATGATACCATCGTCTCTGTATAGATGCACAAAAGTGATTATTTCCCTCTGATTTTATAGATATGTATTGAAATGAAATTCAATGTAGAGCAACCTTTTTTGGTCTAAACACAACTACCACTGACACACAGTGGTTTAATTTTTTTAAATGTTTTAAAATGGTTTTGGGTGTAAGGTGTGGTTAGTGTTTCAAGCAGAAGGCTATTTTGATATATTGACTTGAATTTTTGTAAATGCTAGTCTTGATTGACTGAAACCTGGTTATTGAATTTAATTATCAGATTTATTCTCATTAAAATGTACATTGTTATGCACTGCAGGAGGAGAAGACTGGTCTATTTCTTTCCAGAATGTTATGTACAGTAATGCTCTAAGTAATCGACTTCTTAACTTTTCAGGATTTAGTCGGAAATATGGCTTGTTGCCATTCATCGGAAAGCTCTCGGGGTTCTGCTGTGGTTAAGAAGTCGATTACTTAGAGCATTACTGTATATAAATATTTGCATGTACACAAACAAAATTCAGAGTCGGAGAGATCAGTCAACAGGATCTTCGATCTGTCACTAGGAAATATTTGTTTCTATGAACTGGGACATAAATCAGTTACTACTTTTAGAACATTATCTTTTAAAACACTTTGAAGTGAAATACATGTATTGGCAAAATTATATACAGAAATGCTTTTAAATAATCGACTCCTTAACTTACCCATAATTCTGCTGTGGTTACGGAGTCAATTATTTAGGGCATTACTGTACATGTATGTCGGTTTGTTAGTTTCTCACTAAAGATAAGTTTGATGATTCTTTTATGGCTATCCTGATTGACATAAAATATTTTTCTGATATGCGAATTTACTACCGCAAAAGTAGTGAGAATATTTTGGTTTATAGGGATAGTAAACGGAAACTTTTTCATTCATGATACCTTGCTATGATACCTTGCTGTCTTTGCACTTAATAGCATGACAGCAACTTGATACCTTCTACACTGCTGTGTAGTTAAATCATCAGGGCCTGCATTACTCAATATGAACACAAAGCTCATGTCTCCCTCTCCAAAGCATCTGCATTCAAATTTAAAAAAATAAAATCAATACTTCATTTGATTATAGAAATCCATCAGCTCCCGCTGTCTTTTGTTCCTTCAAACACGATTGGTGCTCGTGACTGAAAGGTTAACCATAATCACAATATCACCCAAGTTTTCTTTCACAGACGGAAGGAGTGAAACCTTTGAAAAAATTTTTTGATAAAAAAAAATCAATGAAACGGTGATCACAAAACTAACCTCACATCACTGTAGGGTTCATTTGCCTATTTCGATATTGATTTATTGATTACTTGATAGAGAACAATGAATGCCAAACTACGCTGGTGGCGTCACATGCTGTGTTGTAAAATCGTCCACGCATCTGGTGTCTCAGTTTGTAGATATGAATCTTCGTGTAAATTTGGGTCACAATATGATACATACAAGGTATGGCAACATGAAGTCAGGTATATTTTCCCCATACTGAAATACCTTGATAAGTTAATGTTTGGAAGATGTGAGGTTACAGGATTTTTATTTCAGTATAGGGGAGGAGAGGTAATAAATACCACCAAACAAATTTTAATACACAAAGACGTAAATCATTAAGCATAATTGAATTATGTTTAAGCCTAATTGGCTAAATTATGCTTAACAATAATGGGTTTTCTACTTCTTTTACCTTGGGTAAAAAGGAATGATCTAAAATTGTATCATTGTGGGCAGTGCTGGACCTTTGAGGCCTTGAAGAATTATTTGGACTCAACCTGAAGAAATTTTGAGCGAGGGTATCTTATGTTAAAGCATAATTCGTCATAGCATGAAAATTAATTACACTTGAGTGTAATGAAATTACACCTTAATAATTGTAGTTCAATTATGCTTAAGCATAAATCAATTCTGCTTAAGCATAATTGAATGCAAAATCTGAATTATGGTTAAGGGATCTATCTTAAGTGTTAGATTATGCTTGGTCTATGGGTAGAACTGTACAAGTCACCTGCAGTGCATCATACATCCAAATGCCTTCAGGTGAGGTATTGGAAAAGTTAATGAAGTATAGCGGCACTCCCATTGCAGTATATATGAAATTCTTCTGAAATCAGTCATTGGGAACCAATACCTTTCATGCAAAGCAAGGCTTCAATGGGGTATATACATTAACTGAATTCATAAGACAGTTTAGTGTCGGCTTCCTCACGGCAGGATTTCAAACATGTGTAAAGTGAGAAGTTGGTGATTGAGAATAAACGCTGCCTATCACACTGTTTTGTGATCGCTATTAAATGTTCATCCATCTGAAATCCTCTATACATAGGCAGGGAACCAATTTAAAGAATGAAGTTTAAAAGAAAATGAGAGATCTTTCTCAGCAACTGATGCGAGAAAAAGGTGATTTACCTTTCCACTACTTAATCTTGAGAATGTATTTCTTAACAGGATCTTTCAACATCAGTTTTAATTGATTTTCATCCAAACTCTACAGCAGGTTCCCCATGATTGCCCAAGCTCATAGGTATTCTATGGTATTGGTATAGATGTTTAATTTCGCTATCCTTATGTGGTGTATGATTATGGTCTTGTATCAAATTCACATTGGCATATTCTGATAGGCCCAGAATTTGCAATGATACCTTCATACAGCGCTTGTCAAAATTAATGTATCAACCGGCATCTTAGATTATTAATCAATTTATGTGATGTACTTATGTTTTCGCGGATGGCTGAGAAAGTTTTTCGGCACTTGAGGTAAATATTGTTCTTCTTCAATACTTTTACTTTGTGGGCATCCTTATAAAAACGTATTTGTCTAACCATGTGTGTCAATGTCATAGAAAATTGTATTCGTATCTAAGTGATCTAACCTTTTTACCTGATGGGGTATTCGATAAATGTCACTGTGCAGTATAAACTCTAAACCCGCTTTATTTTTTAGAGCGATTATATTGGCCTATTTGCCTTTAACCCTTTCTATACTAAATACTAATTGACGAGTAGTTCCCTTAGGAAATATTCAGATAATATTTGTTTTTTTAAAAATAATTTTTATTGGGATCAAAAACATTTATTAATACATCTCAAAACTGTAATGATCGACATCAATTTCATGAATTTTTTTAGCACATTTAAGGTAAAGAGATTACATGACATATGAAGAAAATACTGTCTTATAATATAATTCTTCCTCACATGGTTCTGCGATGAGTGTCTACTCGAAATAAAAGTTTGGAGGTAACCCATTTAAAAAAAATAAAAAATAATTATTATATTAAGCTATCATTTAACAGAATGACTTGTTATCACATGGGATGATGGTTATCTACTGATGTCTGATTTTTATCTTTTAATTTGTTTGACGACAGTGGAATAAACAATAGGCAATAGAAACCATGTAAGACAGGCACAATGCAACAAAAGTCCATCTCTGACAACAACTCAGTTAATTCAGATAATAAGTTCAACAAAAGACCATACATGTGGTGTTGGAACTTATTATCTGAACATTTCCCACCAATGAATATGAATTATTCTGCTCCTGTATTATCTGTCTTTTGTCTACTTTTATTACCTGAACATCTCTCAAAATGAATAATAGACCCTTCCAATGTATACTTTTATAACTGATTGGGAGAATCCATTTAGTATAGAAAGGTGTTAATATAATGATTAACATGCAACAGGTATTTTATCTAATTTAGGATGGTGGGTACTATAAACAACTAAAAACTGAAAGTAGGGAATGGTATTTTCACTGATAATTGAATTGTATGTAGCATAATAACAGCTGTAACCCGTAAAATTTATTAGTCTATTTTGAATATGCTTTCCAACTAACAATAGAACAATTGTTGACTTCTTTTAGTCAACTAAACCAGGCCTGTTCTTTCAATCACAACATTTAACCCTTCCATCACTGGAGCTTCCTTGAATTTTGCGAAAACTCTGTGGAAATGCATTCTCTTACATGTACATGTATATATGTGAGTCTCCCATAGGATGCCTTGCATAATATAAGAGAATACATTGGCCTAACAATATTTACCTTGACCTTGTAAGCCAGTGCATTGTCTTATATACATGTATGCGAGGCTCCCGATGGGAGACTATCATATATAAGAAAATGCACTGGCATATGATCTTTAATGCTGCACCAGCGCAGCTCCCACCATGGGTTTTCACAACATTTCAGGAAGCTCCAGTCATGGAAGGGTTATGCGAGATGAAAATATACATGTAGCTTAGGGTTGAAGAGAACCAAAATGACCAATGATAATAATGAAGTGGTTGAAACTAAAGCATTTACAACCACTATAAATTTAATTATGTTATGACTAAAATGTACTGGTAAATTGTTTAAGTCATTTAAATCATTCCAAATACCACACTTATTCTTATATCTTCTGTATATAATGGTAGATCCGTTTCTGTGTCTATATTTGAACCCATGTTCAGACTGATACGCTTCCCAACTCTCGGTGAAAGGGCTTCCTTTTTAAGGATGTCCCAGTTGCCGAGGTGGTGAGATGTGAATACGATCATCGCAGTCTGGGCTAGACAAAGTTGGCATTTTGGTTCAGACCCCGCCATGGGCGAAAATTGAGACCGATTTTCAAGCTTGATCTGAGTTGATGGACATCTCACTGTGCCATTCCGATCGAAACATGGTTCTTTCGATGAGAAATGAGAATGCGTTCATTCTCACTGAAGCAGGCACATTTGAAGCAATGAACGCTCATACTGAGTCTGTGCCTCCATTTCTCTTATATATAGTTGGAGTAATAAAAATGTTTACGCTAAGAATATAAGTTTTTTTGCTGAATTTGATAATAAATTGAAAATTTCCTACCAATATCAGCAGCAGTGTCAGAATTGTAACCTTTGCCCATCTTATTTTATTTTATTATCGCCACATCATACTTTGTTTGATTATCGTCTATAATGGGTTCTGTTTGGTGAAGAGGTCCTCGCAACTTTGTAGATGCCCCTCTAGAATCTGCAACAAAGAACTTTGATGTTCTCTTGTGACCAATCGTAAAGTGCTCTCAGTTTGACAATACTAAAGTAATCCATTGTTCCTTTAGGGGTGTTCGAGTGCCCACCTATGATGCTGGGTAATTTCTAATCACACCTTCCGAATGAATGGGATTCAATAAGAATTAGTGGGTTGCCACTCGGCATCGCTGTTATCTGTATCATGATCTCCTCTTAGCAATTTTTACCTGTTGCGTTTTGCAGTTTGGTTTCGATTTTTACTTTTATTGTTGAAAAAATGTCAGTATTATAAATTCACTTGATAGCTATTGAAACATTTCTGGTGGAGATAATGTGCTTTCAAGACACAAGTGGCCAGGCTTTAGTAGCTGGATTTATACTCATCAATAAAGTAAAAAAACATTCAGAATTGGACATTTACTGATGAAAAAATGGTTTTCAGTTGTGCCTACACTTTGTTATCATTATTTTTATGGTGAAATTTTCAATCACCAGTTGTCTTTACTTTAGAAAGTTAGCTCTTCTGATAATTGGTACCGGTACATGTGTCTTTTACAACAATATATTGATCATGTTAAAAACTGCTCTTATTGAGACTAATATGGCCTAAAATATTTACAATATTAGCTTATTCAAGTCTATATCAACTGATGTTTAATATATCTTGTTCAAGTTCAAAACCAGTTCAGTCTATCTCTTCTTTTTGGAGCATTTGTGTTTAATCTATACTACATGTTGTTCGATTTTACTAATTGCTAATATTGTTGTTGTAAATCTATGCCCTTCTCCCACATCAGTCAAGCATAAGATGTTGTGGCAAAAGTCCTATGGATTATTTTCTACTGATTTGTTCCCTAATATAGATATTCTATTGTGTAGATGAGACTGACAATTATTGGAATCAAACAAATTTTGGGAAACATAATTATTATAGAAAGTTGGTACAAATGTATACATCACAGATAAAAATAGCACCACCACATGCAATAGTGACACATCACTTGTCATCAATAGAACAACTTCACTGTGAATTTTTTTTCCAAGGGTGATAGGGTTTCCAGAATAAAATTTGATCGCAACCATCAGCTATTGTTAAATAAATGACATCCCATTATTGAAAAAATGTTACTTGTATGTCGACAACAATGAGTGGTGATAAGATGTTGGTATGTTGTGTCCCGGCATCTGGTTAGAATTACAACAGACTGGGCTAATGATTGAAAGCTATTGGGGGATATCATATGATATGCATTGGTCTCAAATGTAGATCAGATAGGTATATCGCACAAAAGATACCATGCCCCATTAAACTATACATATTCAATTGAGGGGCAAGTGCTATATTTCTTTTCCTTTATTAAATTTTGAAAACTGATACATTTTTTTGACAATGCGATGTCCTATCTCAGTTCAATTATTCGATATTAGGTAGATCAGGTAAATACAGCTGTGATCAAAAGTTGTTTGGTTTGGGTTATTTTTATGAACAGCTTGTCACCATCTGTGTTTCGGAATGGCAGAATGTCTGTGAGTAAAATTGTCTGTGATCTATCTTGGAGATCAATAACAATGGAACCCTGGGAAATGTATTTTCTCCTCAAGAAATTATCGTTGGGAGGCGAAACTGACACAAGTAATCTTGAGCTATTCATTCAGATCAGATTAAACAAGCAGTATTTATTGTCAGCCCATCTTAACATAGGTTTTTGTCAAGGGTTCTCTGACAGGGGTGGCATGTGGGTGTTCAGGGATTTAGAAGCCCCTGTTGGTGATGGTTAGCCCCCCCACTCATGGGGAAAAACTGCAATGCTCAGCATTGTAATTGCTGAGCCCATCCCTTCCCTTTGCATCTCAGGTTGGCACAGTAGGGGTGGTGATAAATGTGTTAACTTACAGTAATGCCCTAAATAATCGACTCCTTAACCACAACAGAATTATGGGTAATTTTTCAGGATTTAGTCGGAAATATGGCTTGTTACCATTCATCGGAAAGCTCTCACTGAGAGCTTTCCGATGAATGGCAACAAGCCATATTTCCGACTAAGACCTGAAAAATTACCCATAATTCTGCTGTAGTTAAGGAGTCAATTATTTAGGGCATTACTGTATACCGGTACCTGTTTTTCTGTCGGCATTTTCTGTCGGCATTTTGCAGCTTCATATATTAACCCTTTCTATACTAAATGGATTCTCCCAGTCAGTTAAAAAGTGTATATTGGAATGATCTATTATTGATTACAGGTAATATACAGTTATGTACAGGTAATATAAGCAGATGACAGATAAATAAAAGTACAAAATGAGTCCTATTTATTGAGGGAAATGTTTAGGTAATAAGTTCAACATACATGTATGGTCATTTGTTGAACTTCTTATCTGAACATTTCCTATCGGATAACTACTCGTCAATGATGCTTTAGTTTAATATATTAGCATTGATTCTACTTCTGCGAGCCACCTCAAATTGAGGGTGGAGGTGGTTTGTTCACCTCTTAATTTTTAACTGCACACAAATTGGGGTTCCCGATAAACATCATTTTTTGGCTTGAAACTTTTTGATGACAGTTACAAGAATTTTACTTAAACTTTATGCTTTCTGAAGAAACCAAAAAAAAATGTTAATTTGATAATAGAGATACTTTCCAGAGATTATGAGGCGTAAGCAGATTGAGGTCCCCAGAGGGTGAATTTAGTGATGCTAGCTCGCTGTTCAGTGTAGAGTCTCTAAATTCACCCTCTGGGGCCCTCATTCAGCAAATGTCCAGCACCATATATTGAGGCCTTCATGCCCCTTCAGTTTACTTACTTTGATGTTTGGGGACAGTTGGATGTTACAGTTTATACACCATTCAGCAACATCAGTGAATAGTTGTTGGATAGATTTGTATATATTGCCGCCAGTTGTTTTTTTCCCCTCATAGCTGTTTCAAGCTTTGGAATAAATGGGTTAAATGCCCTTCAGTGAGACATTCGATTTATCAGATAATCAATGGTGAAGTATAGGTCCCACATCCTGCTGCAGATAGACCAGCCTGCAGCATGTTTTATGGAGCTATGTTCCTACATATACAGATGTGTGCTGATATATTCCCAAACAACACACATGATGCTAATGTGAAATCAACCAATATCATTGTTTTCTTACTGTGGTGATAGATCTGATCTGACCTATATTTCCACGTCTACATGTGCAGATGATTGATACTGGTGGGATGTGGTATGACGGCCTGTGCTGGGCAGAATAGGAAGTAGATTTACTCTGTTTGGTATTCATGTAGGTTAAATTTCCATTCCATTTTCTATTTTTTTGTCATTGACTTTGGGTGGTAACGGACAGTACACATAGGATTTTAATTCCTTGAATCCAGGGACCAGCCAAGAGGTTTCAAATTGGGAGAAGTCACTTCTCCTTACCTGTCTATTATGGGGCAGTGGACTAGAAGTCATGGCACACTTTCTAGCATAGATTCACTTATTTTCCATGTGTATCATAACTATCATTCAAAGACAACATTTAATAGACATCGATCCAGCTAGTAGGCATCATATATACAGTAATGCTCTAAGTAATCAACTTCTTAACCACAGCAGAATTATGGGTAACTTTTCAGGATTTAGTCGGAAATATGGCTTGTTGCCATTCATCGGAAAGCTCTCGGGGAGAGCTTTCCATAAAAACCACTTCAATGTGATGTAAACTGTTTATTAAGAATCAGTCAAGGGCTAACACATCTTCTCTTGGTTCCTAGGACTAAACAAAGATTATGTTGGGATTATTAAAGAGTAAACCATAACAAAAATCAAAAATCTATATTTTGTCATAAATACATGTACTATAAACTACGATAAAACATATTTGATGTAAACTTTCTTGATAATGCAATGTCACTACTATTTTGAGATCCACCTAATTAACCATTCAGTAATGTCCTAAATAATCGACCCCTAAACCACAGCAGAATTATGGGGAATTTTTCAGGATTTAATCGGAAATAAGACTTGTTGCCATTCATCGGAAAGAATGGCAACAAGCTATATTTTCGACTAAATCCTGAAAAAATTCCCATAATTCTGCTGTGGTTAAGGAGTTGATTTTATTTAGGGCATTACTGTATTGTACGTCAACATGTTATTATCAACTTAAATAGTTATAAATACATGACCACATCATCAATTGGAATAATACTTCTATAGTTCTTTCAAATAGCTTTCAAAACACATTTCTAAAAGTTTGCTTCACATTACAAATAAATGTATTGGAGTTATTTTTTTGGATTATTTATTTATGATTATTTTGGGATTATTTATTTATTTGGGGTTTCCGTATTTTTATACCCTTATTTGTTATTATTTACTTGAAATCATTTTGGGGATATTGCCCCCCCCCCCCCCCCCCCACCGAAAAAAAAAAATTCGGGGGACTATTGTAATCAGCCCTGTGCGTCCCATCCGTGCGTGCGTACCGTCCATCCGTCCGGAGTTATAACTCCAGTAATGATCATCCGATTTGATTGAAACTTGGTATGTAGGTGTCTCAACCAAGAACACAGGTGCTCTGCAGTTTTCTCACTTTTTCGGTGTCCGGATGATATCTCAAGTTTGGATCCTTTAATTACAAATATTGTTTTTATGTGGATCAGTCATATCAAGATACAGGTTGAATTCGAATTTGAGTTTGATCCGATGATTTTTCCTAGAGTTATGGACTTTTTTCTTTGATTTCCAGATGATAACTCAAGTTTTTATGTGGATCAGTCATATCAAAATACAGGTCAAGTTCGAATTTTAGTTTGATCCAATGATTTTTCCCAGAGTTATGGGCCTTTCGACTTTGAAAAACATTTTTTATAATTTTCTGTATGAGGGTACCTAGCTTCATGGTGTAATCAACTCCTATTACAGTTTTGATCGTAGATATTTGAAACTTCAGACTATTGTTACCCACATATTGGAGATGTGCAACATGTACACAATGTATATAGATGACGGAAAAATTATTTTTTCACGGAATTATTAACCCTTTCGACTTAGAACATTTCAACATTTTTTTAAATTTCTTTAACAAAGCGGCATCGACTTGCCACGTTGTCGGGGGACACTGTAGTCGGCCGACCTTTTATTTTTTCTTGGGATTTTAAAATTAAATTGTTAGAAACTATGGGGGTGGCTTAGGCATTGTTATACCATCTTGTATTTCTAAAAGAAAATAATGTATTAAAGTCCAGTGTAAGACACCATTAATTTTGATGTATGATCAGCAGCGATTTTTAAACCACGCATCAGTGAGAAATTCCTATGATCATTTGACCTCAGCATGAGTATAATCTCCTGTATGTACGCTCTCCTCATGTGCAAACATTTATTGGGGATAAAAAAGTATTGAAGAAAGTTCAATAAACCGAAAGCGAACAAAATCTATCAAGGAAGTTCAATAAACCGAGAAACTTGCTTCAATAGAAAAAGGTGTCCAGGGGTCAAATAGGGTCACCATTGTCCTGTGTGGGAAAGAGTGGAAGCTTCTCATAGGTAATTGGTCAACAATGGCTACTGTCATATCATATTTGTTTGCATGAAGGTAATGATTACATCCAGTCCCACAAGCTTGGATCATGAGAACAATAAATTTATTGATATATCTTTAGAAGGATTTATCGCACTCTCTTGTCACCAATTCACACCAATAGCTTTTGACATAATAATTATTGTCCTCTTCGTATCCTGTGTCAGATTTTTATGGTGGTTTATCGTTCCTACGGCATTTTATTTCTGCTGAATTTTTTCTGCACAGCGTTGCCCTGAAGATTTTCACACAAGCTTGCAGCTAATTGTTGCGATGTTCTTTGTTGTTTGATGGATAGTGTATCGGGTAGCATGGGAACTTGAAGGTAATTTCTCTATTATAGCCTTCCTCCCCTGAAAATGTGTGCTGCATTTGATTATGGTCTTGTTTTTCACAATTAATCGAAGGATCTTATCCAATCACCTGCTCTCATGTTAACAATGGTGATTGTGTTATGAGGTCTGAGAATAGCACAACGATCAAGTTGGGAAGTTTTTACAGTACATGTAGTGAACATACACTGCTGTCAATCAACCATGCAGTTTTTTTAAATACATTTTACACCCCCCTTTTTGAAGAAAAATATGCGCTATGCTGGATTGATACCGGATCTGTCTGCTATTCTGTATGTCTATCCGTCACTCCGGGCATATATCTCAGCCATGGGTTAAAGGCCCAACGACTCATTTTCCATTCTAGAGTTATCCTTCTTTGTTTATCTGGAAATCTTTTTTTTTTTGTCTGTCCATGCAGAAAACTTAGACATAAGTCATACGATCTGAATGAAATTTGTTATATATGTACGTCATCATGACTACTTTAAAATGAGGGACAATTGTCATTGTTCGCATTTTCCATTTAGAGTTAACCTTCCTTGTTTATTTTCCCTGGCTGTCCCTTGCGTTCATTGGAAATTATTTGAAATGATATATATCGAAAATATATACCGATTATATGACTTACCAGCTAACATATACCATAATGTATTTTTTTCCAGTTGCCTATATAAATGTCTAATCAAATTCAGCATGAAAGATATCCCCCAATTTTCATTACCAGTGACAAAAAACTTGGTATTGTCATCATCTGGCAATACTTAATTTTCTTATCAGTATCATCATTCTTACCAACAACACATGCCTTATATTAGTCAGAACTTAACCATTGTAGCTATTTTTGGTTTCAGTACCAAATGACTTATTTTATTTTGTTTCTACTTTGAAGAAATAGCTGTTACAAGTAATCAAACATTGTGAAGCTGCACCTTTAAAGGGACCCAATGCACTCACAGTGGTTATATGTGCAAAAAATAGAAAATTATGTAAAAACATCACCACCAAGAAGAACATGGAGAAATAGATAAACTTTGTTCTTATATTCATTATTGATAGTTCGTCAATAATAAAATTTTGCATGTTGAAACCATTTTTATGTAAACAAAACTGTTATAGTGATTTGTCAATAAACATCGCTAATTGTGTAGTAAGTTCAAATATTTCAGTATGAATATTATTTTCAGAATGTTTTTGAATGCTTTTACCTTTTCCATTGTTTACCGTCAAGTTTTTATTTATTTAACATAGGTATCTTATTGGACTAATTGGACTTTTATCAGTAATTCCACTGTAACACTAATGTTTTCATAACAATGGTTGTGACATGTGAAATCTCATTATTGGAGAGTGATTAATAATGAAAATAAGAAGAAAGTCAATCTATTTTTTCATGTACAGTAATGCCCTAAATAATCGACTCCTCAACCACAGCAGAATTATGGGTAATTTTTCTGGATTTAGTCATGAAATATGGCTTGTTGCCATTCATCTGAAAGGTCTCACAGAGCTTTCCGATGAATGGCAACAAGCCATATATCCGCTAAATCCTGAAAAATTACCCATAATTCTGTTGTGGTTAAGGAGTTGATTATTTAGGGCATTACTGTACTTGTTGATGATAGTTGTTTTACATACTTTTATAAAATTTATGTTATTTCGTATCGACCCACTTCGAAGGCCTTGAGTCACTTTAAGCAGCTTGGGTGGTTTCTTCACGAGACGGTACCATTGGCTATTTAATGGTACCATAGGATGAGACTTAATAGTGGAGCTCTTTTGGTTCTCTTGTTATATCTGTAAATTAAGAAGGGGTCCCCTACCAGGCTATAGGAATTGGATTCTCAGGCCACTGGATTGGTATTCTATTCAGTGCGTTTTCTCTCATACCCATTGGATATATAATCTATAGATAATACAGTATAGTTATTGCTCCCCAGTCAAATGATTGAAGCGGGTATTGCCGGCTGGCGGCTGACAAAATTCATGGCAGCTCCATAATCGTTTTCCCATATGATACTACACAAACATGAAAGGTGACCTTTGTCTATTGCTATACTGATCAAAAGTTTCTATTACTCCGATATTGCAATCAGTTCAATCAATTAGAACCGGCAGAAACTATAAATTCGCCAAATTTTCTCGTCATAATTTTTTTAATACCACAGGGACTTGAGGTGGGAAATTATTCTTCGCAGATGTGATATTTATTCATTTAATTCATGGTGTGTTTAAGATATTATGGCCTGCCATCATGGGCGGAACACCATAGCATCTAAAAACAATATGCCGATAATGATTCGGATTTCCGAGATCATACGGAAATTGCACACGCAGATTGCTCTTTTGGTTTGCCTTCACTCGTACCGAAAAACCTCCCTACTGCCAATATGATGTACCCAGAATAGCATGTGGAGTAGTTTGACTGGAGACCGATGGACTGGATCTATCGTCTTTATCATCCTTCTTCTGTTAGTTTGGGTATGGGAGAGATTTCAATGAATCACGCTTACCACTAATGGCTTTACTGTTTTATGACAAAAAATATGATTCATTTGGTTATCTTAAATCATAAGAATATCATGTCCGGATAGTATATTTAGTTATGAGTGATATGCAGGTAAAAACTCTGTGGACATTACTATAACCAATGATTGAAGGTTTATATAAGTAAAGTAAAACTGTTGTCCTAACCCTTTCATGACTGGAGCTTGCTGAAATTTTGTGAAAACCCTGTGCCAATGCATTCTCTTATATATGTGAGTCTCCCATTGGGAGCCTCACATATATAAGAAAATGCATTGGCCTAACAATATGTACATTGACCTTGTAAGCTAGTGCATTCTCTTATATACAGTATGCGAGGCTCCCTATGGGAGACTCGCATATATAAGAGAATGCACTGGCACGGGGTATTTAATGCTGCACCAATGCAGCTCGATCCCATCATGAAAGGGTTAAAGATTGTGAGAATGTTACACATTCTATCTGCAGAGTGCGCCAAAAAATGGAAGCAACCAAAGTAGTTCTTAGAAAATGGCATACTAGTACCTTTAGCCAAAATTCCCAAAAATGCTAAATTATGACACTGTTTTATAATTTTACCCCCATCCGTCGGTCCACTCATATATCTCAAACATGGGTGATCGGATCTCAATGAAATTTGGTATGAAGTTTTGTCATCAGGAGGGCTTTTAATAGAGATGTTGTTAAATTTTTCCGTTCCAAGAGTTATCCCTCTTTCTTTATCTGTAAATGTTGGATTTCCATCCATCATTTGTTACAATTGTCAAGTAATTTGTTCGTTCATCACATATTTTTTCACGATTTGGTTTCTGACCTGCCCATATTTAAATTTTTACAATGGGGTATCCCAGCACCCGTGGTGTAACCTCTTGTTTGTCTTGTATATCAAGAGTAAATCATATGCATGTAAATTGATATATTTGTGCTCTTAGGGTATTACATGTATAATACCCAGTATACTAGTATGTAATTATATCCCCACTTTTCAAAGACAAATGGGATGTACTATGGATTGACATTGTTTGTCCGTCTGTCCATCCGTCCATCCGTCCGAGTGAAATTTGTTATTGAGGCTTGCATCAATACTGCTTTCAAAAGAGGGCCAATGACATTCTCGTTTTTCATTCTAGAGTTATTCTTTTGTTTTTTTTGTCCGTATCCATTCTGTATCATGACTGTTATTCCAGAAATAATGGTTTTTGTCCATATATAAGTACATGTAAATCACATCCATGTTTTATAGGATCTCCATTGTGTGGATATTTCCCTTCTCAGTACCTTTCCAAGCCCGGAAATATGGTGTCTTGTCATTTGCAGAATGAGGTCACCAGAGGGTGAATTTAGTGATGCCATCCCGCACAGTGGGCTAGCATCACCTAATTCACCCTCTGGGGACCTCATTCTGCTTTGGACTCATCTTCTGAGAAGTATCTGTAGTCTCAAATTAACATTGTTTTACATTATCACTTCTGCGAAGTTTCTATATCCCCTAATTTGCAGACGATAAAATGAATAATCAAGGTGACAAATGGGTGAACATCATCAACTTCAACTGGGGAACTTCATTCTGATCCTAGGTCTCCCATAGATACTTCCCAGAAGTTGAGGCCTAAGTAGAGTGAGGTTTCCAGAGGGTGAATTTGGTGATGCCAGCCTGCCATGTGGGATAACATAAATAAATTCACCCTCTGGGGACCTCATTGTGCAAATGATAGACACCATATTTGCAGACTTGGACCTTTCTCTGAAGAGTTAGTGTTGTTTGCATTTTCCCTTTTAGTATTATTTATCCTTTGCTTATTTATAATTTTGGTTCCGTCCTGCCCATGTTTCAAGTTGGTACCATGGGGGTGTCAGCGACCGAGGTGCAACTTTTTGTTCTGCTTCAATGATTTTTCAGGCTTTTCTTATCATTCTATAAAGCATAAAGGACATTTTCCTCCTTCAGTGCCCCTCTTGGTGGATGACTAGAGGTAATACAGCTTCTCCCTGAATGATGCACCTGCATTATCAATTCGCTGTCCCTTCAATCATTCAGGTAGCTCCTTGATTTTATTCATCACACATCTACTGCGCAACTCTCCTCAAGTTGATCAAGATTTGCGCAGGAATTTAAACTTTTCCATTTATTGATCCCCCTCATTAAAATGACAAGAATTCTATTGCCGTTCGCCGATTGCTGATGCCCTCAGAAATCTTATGTAAACTGGCGTGGCGATGGCCGTGATTGAGACCTCTCTGTCTGATATTTACTTTACCTAATACATTATTTTCCTATTGGGTCCTGTCGAAATTAGTATTTTTTGTTGACACTCGGTAATTAGTTTGTTTTCGGACACCTGACTCACCCATTTCAGGAAATCTTTAAAATATGTTGCACATTTTTGGGGGGCTTTGAACTTATAGCATTAATCAATACTTGCTACACTTGTCAGTAGTTAGCATTCCTACTAGGTTTGTGAAGCAATTGTATTCAGTAGTGCATTCTGGTTTATACAGATAGTTGATAATCTGGGTTTCCTCAATGTTTCCATCTGCACATATTTTTAGTTGAATGTTGATGGATTCCAACTTTTAAGGAAATGAGTATTGACACGACACATCTGCAGACTTTAAAAGTTCATCTAAAACGAGGAATATATTAAAACCCAAATTAAATTTTCTTCTAGGCTTTTCTTTTCTCTATGTCATGCAGACACATACCGGTATGTCAGTTGTCTCAAATTGATGGTGGGTGTATCAATCTCAGTATTGACAACTGTGTCTCTCACAGTCTCTGCCATCGGCTACTGGTTAAACTTTTGGAAATATTTAGAAAAGTATCAGCTGGTGGTTGAACTTTTGGAAATCTTTACAAAAATACAAGTATAACTGTTAATATGGTATGATCAAGCCCAACCGAGTTGGAAATTCTAACAGGTGGTTAGGTTGTGGATAAGATCATCACATGTTTGAACCCGGACATGTGCGAAAATCAGGTATTTTCAAGCTTGATCTGAGTTGAGGGATCGCAATGTGCTATCCGATCGGGATACATGGCCATTTCGATAAGAAATGAGAATTTTTCACGCTTACTGATGCAAGCGCATTTGAAGCAATGCAACCCATACTGAGTCAGTTCCTCCATAAAAATCTGATATGTATACGTGTGTATCATACATTTTCATATTTTTAAATGGTCATCACTAAATTTTTTTTAACCCTTTGAATCGATTCCCCCATTAAGTTTATATGAAAATATGCAATGGAATGGTCTATTCATTATGTGTAGAGATGTTCAGAACGTGTAAGCAAACATTAGGCAGAGAAACCCTTTTGGATTCATGTGTAGGGATGTTCTGCTATTAAAAATAGGTTCAATAATTGTTTTGTTTTTTTTACAGATTATTTGACATTCCTTATAAATGAATCAATGGGAAGCATGGAAATACCCATTGCAGCTTGTATACCCGGTAGTTATCATGGGGTTAACATCAAATCATGCTAAGATTCATGTCTTGTCACTCTTGTGGGCTGCTTTGAAATTGTCATTTTGAAATATGTTGGTTATTGGAACGTGATGTTAATAGTAGTGCCCAGCCTTGGCAGAGGGCGGAGAGTTAAACTGGGATGGAGTGGTGTATTGATACAGTCTCTGTGTAAAAGTTTGAACTAGTTGATTGGAATTTGCTTTCCGCACCCGATATCTGGCTGATCGAGATACCTGTTAGAATGACATAGCTGTTAGTGAAATGCTAATCATTTGAAATTCAATCCTGGCGTCACAAAACTCAGCATACATTAAATTTAACCCCATTGAAATTGCTTTGTGTACCGATTGATGTTGCCCAGGGAATTGTAGCATTCGTCAAGGGTATGATGATCATCTTTGCTGTACCTGTATATTTTAATATGATTATTGATACCTGGTTTAGCAAATGTCCTAAAACTATGCATTAACCTCCACATCATTTCCTCTTGGGCCATTCGTGAAAGATTTTTTGCTCTTATCTACATGTATTCACCTGTTTTAAATGGGTGGGCTGAGTGGGGCCTGTTTTAGAAGAAGGCACCCAATTTGTGAATTTAAAAAAAATCTCTATTTCAAACTATCAATTTGAATGAAAAAATCGTTATCCCTTATAACCAATCTATGCTATAGCACTATAACAACTCTTTACCCACACAATATGAGAATTATGTTCGAATTATGAAAAAAAGTGGTCGATAGCCAGTTTGACAGGAAATATTAAAAAAAAACACACTGCATTATCTAGACTATGAACCCAACTAGGGAATGCATTCAGTCCACCATCTGAAACATCAATGTCTGCAAGAAAATAAATAAAACATTTTTCATTTCATATTTTAGTTTTTTTGGCAGCATTTGCATTTTTTTTTTTTAGGAAAAATCACCATAAACTACATAATGTCTAAGATGAATCAGTATTGAGTATTTATATCTGCCAGATTATTGAAAACGTGGTTAATACATATATATTTTTTTTGTCCCTTACCCGATAAAAATAGTCCTGCAAATTAATGGCTTCTAAAAAAATATGAAATGAAAAATGTTTTGTTTATTTTATTGCAGACAGTCATGATCTAAGATGGTGGACTGAGTGCATTCCCTAGTTGGGTTCATAGTCTAGATAATGCAGTGTGTTTTTAAAATATTTCCTTTAAACTGTCGATCGACCTACTTGAAAAAAATGTTGTTTTTATTTTTTCATAATTCGAACATATCTCTCATATTGTGAGGGTAAACATGTGTTGCTATAATACTAGAGCAACATTGGTAATAAAGGATAATGATTTTTCCCTTCAAATTGTTTGAAATTTATATATTTTTTTAAATTCACAAATGGGGCGCCTCCTTAATGGCAGAAATGGGTTTATGTCATGGGAAATGGATTTTCAATATGTTGGTCGATATGTATCTTAAAAATATTATATGATGAAAACACATTTTGATATAATATTTTCATACCTAATTTTCTCTGAGATCTGCTTAGAGGATCTTACTTTTACACTACATCTGTGACCTTTACATGATATGATACGGGTAGTTGAGATTTCAAACAATGTACGTAATTGTGTTACTTTAACTATTGAACCGGGTTTTCAGTTGATATGTTCAGTAGGTTGGCAGATTATCACAATGAATATGGTTGATTTTTTTCTGGATTTCAATTTATGGTTCAGTTTGATATTCAGTCATCACATGAACATGGAGAAATTAATCTTTGTATTATTTAAACTCGGCTTACTGGGCAAGAATGGTTGCAGGAACATCATTGCAATCTTATTATATTTTTGCTTGAATTATATTGCAGGTTGAGGGTTGCAGAATTCATCAATTAGCTTTACCTGTAAATTGCATTGCACCTTTAATTTACATTAGCTGTATATGAATTCTAACGACAAATAGATAAATCATTTGAGATCTTAACATTATGATTTATTCAACGATAATGAATTCTTCCCTAACTGAATTCTAATTTAGATTAGGATCAAAGAATTTTAAGATTCGGTCCTAATTGATCGCTGATTTTGATTTTTTTCGCAAGTGGCTTGCAAGAACTCGCTAATCAACAAAATCTTTTCAATTTCTACATTCTTGTTTATTGCATAATGTAATTTGCTTTCACACTCAGGTTGATGAGCAGCCCCACTTAAAAGACTAATGTTAAGTCAATTAAGTAGTCGAAAAATCTCTAATGTGTATTGCAGGAGCTCATAGCGACTATTTGTGAATAACAATCACCCTAAAAACCTCGCAATCCCATTAATATCGTCATCAAAGAAATAACATTGAAAGTTTTTTCGATGCGGAGAAAGTTTTTGATAATTCATTCCATGGTTGTGCTGATGATATTTGAAGCACGGCTAGTCAAACGAGAAATCTATGATTATTAATGACCAAACATTAGGCCCTGTACAATGATAGACATCAAACTGCACATCGCTTAACAAAGAAACCCTTTGCGCTAATACTTTTCTTGTACTTCTGCCTATAGGAAAAATGGGATGTTGTTATAAAAGAGGAATTACGAAGTGATGGGTCTATCTGCTTTACTGAACATTTGTCGGTCAATCAGCGAATGGAATGTAGACACACCCTAGATCAACATTCAACGGGTCAAAATCAATAAATAGCACCAGTAACTGAATGCATGCAGCATTTATATACTTTTTCTATGTCTTAAAGTCACACATAGTATTCGAAAATTGAACATATTAATTTACATCCTAAAAAAAATGTGCAAACAACGATTGAAAATGCATACTTTGTTAAACTTGAGATTAGAGATCATGGGAGTGGGGTTTTTACCTGGGTTTGGGGGGTTGGGCTTGTGCACTGGGCTTGGGGGGGGGAGGTTTGCCTCCCTCACTTTACCTTTCCAGCCCTGTTAATTTGAGGTTGCTATCGGCTGAGCCAAGGCAAATGCCTAGGCAAAAAGATATTTCATCGGCTATTATTTAGCCAAGGCAAATTTGAGAGCCTGAGATGTTTTGTACAAAATTAAAAAAATTGCTATCTTAATGTTGCACTGATGAAGTCTGCAAGAATTCTACTGATAACAAAGACTACAGAGATAACAAGGATTATCTTAATAATCAGCAATTTTAAACCAGACCCAACCAAAGTTTGCTTTGAATGGCATGATAAATGGACCAAGTTCCAATTGTAAACTAAAGTTATATGTGTAGAGCAATAAACTGCGGTCCTAGGTTTTTTAGCCGAAGAACGATTTCTGGCCTTGGAAATTTCTTAGCCTGACTGAGCCTGAGCAAATTTCTGCTAATTAATAGGGCTGCCTTTCACAGCAAGCAAATGGACAAATGCACGCATTAGTAGGAAAAGTGTATTTCGAACTTTCGTGCCCATTTAACCATCAGCATTTCTACACCCCCCTTGCTATTACCAATATGTAATTTATTCCATATAATGACATAACAAAACAGTAACATTCATCATTTTTATGTTTACCCATACCATAGTATGGTAAACATAGTGTCGTTGCCCGGATTGACCACTCGTCGTTAGTCCCGTCCGTCCGTCCGTCCGTCTGTCTGTCTGTCTGTCTGTCTGTCTGTCTGTAGACACTTTATGCATGGTGCGATAACTCGAACATTTTATATCTGATCGGAACCAAATTTTGTATATGAATTTGTCAGCACCAAATACAGATCGAGTTCGAATATGGGTTCGATCCGAGTTTTTTTCACGGAGTTATGGCCCTTTTTCGACTTAGAATTCATGCATGCTACCATAACTCAAAAAAAATTTATCTGATCAGAATCAAATTTGGTATGCAAGTTTCTCGGACCAAAATGCAGATCAAGTTCGAATATGGGTTTGATCCGCTATTTTTCAATGGAGTTATGGTCCTTTTTCGACTTAGAATTCATGCATGCTGCCATAACTCAATTTTTTTTATCTGATCGGAACCAAATTTGGTATGCGAGTTTCTCAACTCAAAATACAGATCGAGTTTGAATATGGGTTATATCCAACATTTTATACCAGAGTTATGGCCCTTTTTCAACTAAGAATTGAACAGATAACCATAGCAGTCTACAATTAATTACCAGTGGTATCAGTTTAGCTCTGAGAGCAGTAAATCTGTATTATGGGAATTAGAGTTATTTTTTACTCCCATGTTTATGATGACACACTCCTCACCTGTATAGTTTTTGGTATCGATCGGTTGATCGGTTTAGAAATTATTAACACTTTGCATCCGCACATAGGCATGAGCTATCCGATGCTGTAACCAAATTATTTTTTGTCCGATTGTTTTCATATTTGATATGTAGGTTTATAATGACACACCCCTCACCTGTATAGTTTTTGGTATCGATCGGTTGATCGGTTTAGAAAATAATTAACCCTGCACACAAATGCTATCTGATCCATCTAAGTCAAACTGTTTTCTTCTGATATGCCTCATATTTCTTACCAAGGTTTTTCTTAGCACGTTCTTTATCTGTATGGTTTTTGGTATCGTTTAATTAACCCTTTTCAAACTTATTTTTACTTAGAACTCAAAACATTTTTAATCTGATCTACACCAAATTTGGTACATGTGGTCCTCACCCCGAAATACAGATCAAGTTCAAATTTGGGTTTGATCCGATATATTTTAACAGAGTTATGGCCCTTTATAATTCAAGTAATTTACTACCTATTGTATATGCCCTGTGAGAATTTAAGACAAACAACTTTACACAGTAATCTGCTTTATTGGGATCAGAAAATGACACTGGATACTCTTTGCTAAACCACTGCTGCTCCCAGAGCTGTCAAATTTAAGTGATTGATGATGCAATAGTAATTTAACCCAACCTGTTGAAACATGTTCATGGCATTAATACAAATAGTCCATTGTCCATGTGAAGGATGTTCTGGAGCATGGCTGTTTAGAGAATTGTTGTTTACAGAGACACTGTTGTCTTATCTTGAGAAAACAATTTATCCACACATTAGTTCCATCATATGATGTCATTGAAAATGATTAACACTCTCCACACATCATATGTTCATTCTCCTATTCTATGTCCAGGTTGATCGTGATCCACTTTTCACTTGCATGTATTTCAGGATTAAAATTAACCTATTCCATAGACACATAATATCTGATACGCAGATTTTAAATTATCTCTTTCGCCTTAGGCCAGGTTCACTAAGAATTTCTATTAATTATAAGCCACCAATTGAATATTCATCATTTGAGGATATATCTTATTTTGAAATTCCCTCTATTGCATTTGGGCTGCAGGATAATAATAATGGTTCTGGTATTCTTGAAGCTGACTTTTTGGTCAAATATTTTTCACCCAATCACTTTTATAATCTCATTCAGGTTGATTGTGATACATTCTTCATGCGTATAGATTTTGGTATTGATTGAATGGTTTTGAGAATATTAACCCAATATTTAATAATATTTCTGCTGTTACAGACATTGTATCTTTCCAATGATCAGCTTAGAATAAAATTAACCATAGGTACATGTATACTGTACGCGATCCAATGTTATGACTCTAATATTTTCAATTTGACCCTTCTCATATCTCTCCTTTAGTTATCTGATAATTCTGTATTAAAATATTTTATATCCAACCATTATCAATCATATTTAATATCAAGGTCTATACACCCCTCACTTATATAGATGTTCAGGTGTTTGTTGGTCTCTAATCTCAATCATCCCATAACTTTTACTATGCAGCTAACACAACAACATAATCTGTTATGACTCAGGTTCCATTGTAAGAATTAAATAAATAGAGTTATTATGATGTTAATATTGTAACAATTATATCTTTAACAGCTATGGTGCATCTGTCTAACTGTGTTTGGGTATAATTATCTTTATCAATCTATCACACATACATGTATCTCTGTTGGAGTGACCGAATAGGTTGAAATCGAATGTCATATCCATCTTCCTATTGTGTTTAAATGAGCAAGTTGCTCAATATGTCTGATTCCACTATGAAACTAATAAATAATAGTACGCTGTGAATTGTTGAAATTCTTGCACTCATAAAAAGATCGCTATCGCCAAGGTATGGGTTAAACATCTGCCGATCGTGATCGGCCTCTCGTTAGGAATCGGTGTCACTTATCATTATAAAAATAGATACATGTAGATTGATAAATATTTATTCGCATAATTTCCATAAAATACTTGTGAGAACAGTATGCAAATTTGCGAAAATTACTAACAACATTTCATGCATTGTACAAAAATAAATGAGTATAATATTCAGCAACAAAGTATTTGCATATATGTAATATATTTGAAATGCAATGACAGTAATAACAATTCTCTGATTTTTCTGATTAATTGCATGTATATATTGTCAGATATGATTCTCACTGGTATTAGATCATGCTATGAATCTCTACTCTGTCTTTCGCCCATTGAGATCATATTCCACCAGGACAAAACATGGGAAATTTTTGATGTTCTGACCCATTCTGACAGGGGGTGGGGGGGGGGGGGGGGTGGGGGGACAAATATAACATTGAACAAACAAGGCAGGGACTATATTTCTTTGTTATTACTTGTTCCTCAATAACCTACTTCACATTAGGGGAGTTAATAGTTGAGCATGCTATCCTCTGGACCACACTGCGTCACTACATTCCTTCAAATGAATAAATAGGATTCAAATAACTACACTTTAGTGAGAGTTCCGTTATCAAAGGATAACAAGTTTTATAAAGTTATCTTTAATACAGAGAAAAAACATACAATGTCCTCATCTAATACATGTCCTCATTTCTGAGCGGAGCAGAACAGGTGCACAGTTGAGAGGGTTGTTCTGGTTCCATCACATGTGATTTCTGTTAGTGACTGTAGCTAGAAAACCAATGGACAATGTGATTCATCAATGGGGCCTGTTCCCTGCTTATCACATATAATAGATCCTGGTACCAGAGAACATTTAAACCATTCAGCTGCTCATGTATTATCAAAAAGCAAAATCAAATCAACAGTACTAAACATTAACATGTGCCTACACACTGTACAGTGCATTTTATTTGTCAGCTGTTAGCAAGATCATTAGCTATCAATGTATCTCCTGGGAAAATGATGGAAGAACTAAGAAAGAAATCGAGTTCATTGGAAAGCAGACAAAAAAAAATAGATCTTGGTATCTGTTTTGCCGAGAGCTGACACTAATAGATACAGTGTAACGATTGTTCGGGCCTGTCATACCAGCTGTAGAGCAAGAAATGATTGTGTCATGGATTGCCGACTCTATATAAGGCGACATGAAACTTGAGTTTTCAATCACCCAGTGATTTTTGTGCCACTGCGTCAGTTGTCTGTGTATGTAATGTAGAGAACAACAACCGCTGTTCACTGGTGATTACCGATATATATGCATCATCAGTGTAAAAATACATCCTATCCTGACACTCTCACAAGTCGACTGCTAAACTGGTGAATAGCTATCGGGAACGAACAAAACTATTGCATACAGTATAGGCTCTTTGATTGATTGGCCCTCTGATTGATTAGCAAGTTGATGGGAAAACGTTTTTTTTTTTTAGGAGGTTTGCTGTTCTCGGTAGGTTGGGTAATTATTGGTTGGTAACTTATGTTGGTTCTGTCACTGTTATGTAGAATAATCAGTTGGGATGCTGCTTTCATTTATCATGTGAATTTGGTTTTATTCCTGAATATATCAGTGAGATTGAGATAAATTTGAAAGCCATTTTCCAGCATTGAGATTTACATTTAGTTATGAAAATGATTAAATATTTGAACAATAAATATGGTCTATCTATTCCTATATAGTGTTATATAGTTTCCTGGGTATAAAATAATATATATGAATCGAAGACCCCTGTCCAGCAACGCTTCTATCAATTAATATTGATTTATTTTGGATTTTCTGGTATAATACATGCTATCAATTTTGGAGATGACACGGCTCGCTGAAATGTTCGAAGCATAGCAAGCAGGAGAACTCTGATTCACCATGGGTTTCACCATGGGGGTATCCCAGCACCTGTGGTGCAACCTCTTGTTGTGGTGGGGTAATGAGTGCACAATAACATCATACACTGACACTCTCACTGCACGTGGGTATACCTGTACTTATTTATAGCTACATGTACATTGTATCTGGGATGTAAATGAAATTATTGCACACACTATATAATTCTGATAGATTGGGCTCTGCTTGATTAACAATCAAAAGAGAAAACTTATTGCTTGATTTATTACCCATTATCTGCATATTTTTTTTTTTAGTTGGTGTATGTCAGTTTGTTCTGTCATTGATCTCTGAAGCCAGACAATGAGATTTTGCACCTCGTTGGTTATTTATACTTTTGTTTATATACTCACAAATTTTTATACCCCCACTTTTCAAAGAATGAAAAGTTAATGGAAACTTAACTGCCGAATCCCATTCGATTACATGCAAACAGTACGAGATAACTTGTAGTCGGCAGTCAACATGTAAAAATATTGTTTGGAAATTTAAACTGAAAATATACATACATGTATACCCTGCTCTAATGCACTTTCCCCGCATTTGAAGAATCCCAATCCCTGTCTCCCTCAAACTCCCCATATTATCCCCTATATCCACCCACCATCGCCCCTCCCCCCCCCCCCCCCCCCCCCCAAAAGAAGAAGCTGTTACTCTTTCACTTATGGTTGATTTATTTTTGATAAATGTATATAACTATGTGATAATGTAAAATTGAATTTTTATTAGAATATGTAAGTGAATTTTTGGGTAAGTGAATTCAGTTTCTGTTGAAATTTTCTAATTTTCCAAACCATTTGGCCAAAAAGTTAGTAAAATTACAGGCTTATAGTACACATCGATTAGTCATGCTGAAAATTTATGCACTCTATTGTCCTCGCGTGCCCTACCAATGATTTCTGATAGCGTCCTTTAAATTTCGCCTCTAACCTTCCTCAGTGAGGGCATGCTATAGATGGGCCCCACACAACACTCTTGGTGATTTCTAATGGCTTTGGAATTTCATCTATAATGTGTCATTGATAGGGTAATGTAATTATATGATACTGTCTCCAATGCCATTATTGTCCGATTGGTCTCATCCATCTGAGCTAGGTGTTATTATCTCTCCAGTTAAAATTTTAAACCACCAATTTTCCCCGATCATTAATCTATCACCTAATAAGGGGTCACCTATGGCCAATCATTGAGTAACTGCAGGTGAACGACCTGCGGCTAGGGGGTGATGTGAAAGTTTGATGAGGTAAATTTGGGCCTGGCTCATTTATATATTAAGACATTATTGATGGCAGGTCCTTTAATCCCAGGAACATGCAGGTAGATTTATTTAATTGAATGGATCATCTATTGTACGTTTTCAGGATAAATATTTTCAAATGTTTGTTCAATTTATAGGGCTATGTCATATTTGAGATTAAGTTTAATCTTTAGATTATTTTCGTTTTAGTGCATTTCTGGCATCACAGCAGGCTTAATAACTGTGTATATACTTGTATCCTTGCTTTGATTACTTAAGAAAAAACTATGGTACCAATTGATAGAAAATGTCTTACTGTTTTTAATTATTCAGCATTCATCAAGTTAATATCTTATCGATATGATCAATAAAAAAATCAATTTTTCTGTGTGGGGGTTGGGGGGGGGGGGGGGGGGGGTGGTAATTGAAATTAAAAAAAGGGAATTTAAAAAAAAAAAAATTTAGATTTGAATTCCTTGCTCAATTCAATAAATAAAAACTTTAAAAACTAAATTTTGAAAAACTAACGCCGTTATGACATCTGCTGTTTCGGGGTCACCACAGCAAATTTGGTTGAAATCGCTACAGCTGTCTGGGAGGGAAAATAGTGAATGGACGGATCCTTCTCTTTGATATATATACATGTACACGTATATACTGTTGTGACATAGCGGTATGCACACTGGTATATGAGAGAGAAGTCACTTCTATAATCTTCCATGCTCAAATTTAATCTAGTGCATGTATTACTGCTCATTTTTGTCACGTTCTGGGCGATCAAAATAGGTTGATATATACATGAAATTTCAGAAGTCAAAATTTTGCATTCATATGTAAGTTTCTCTTTGCTGTTTTCTTCATCCCTCACTAATGGACGGGAGACATTTGTGTGCTGTTTCTATCCTAATCTCTTCCCTACTCTCTGGGTTTTACTTCCCAAATGATAAGCTATCATCATCTTCAATAATAAATGTCAAAGCTGATTCCAATATTGAACACACACTTTGAACTGACTTGGCCTGACCAAGTGGAATCCAAATCTGATTGGCTATTTCCAGTTAATGGCCATCAATGCCATGTATTCTGCTTTAATTATAAAAATCCAGAGATAGGAGACTGGTGAAACCCAGGGATAAATTGACTTTGTGTGATTATTTACTCCCTATGTAATCTCTTCTTTTTGGGAACAGAGCTGGCTCTATGTGGTCTCACTGATATTTTCTATTGAGAGGTAATATTTAAAACATTTCTCCTCACAAAATGGCCATTAATTTAGTAACATTATCAGGGCTGTGCTTTTCTAGAGTTATTGATATATTATAAACATTATGGTGAATAGCTTTATCACACAAACAGTCTTTGTTGTGGTGTTGAATTCTAGGAGGAAATCAAACTGCCATGCTGGGGTGTTTAACTGATATACCATTAGTATGGGACCTAGACATTTCACATTAGGGTGATTATTAAAATGACATGAAGTATTGGTATATGTAAAGTGTGGTATATGCATATATTTGTGTTCTAGTTGGCATTAACTTCTATGTGATGAGTTCTGTAATCATTGTGCAGTTGTGCTATATAATTATATATTGATATGATTGCAATCATGGACCATTTCATATATATCTCTGAAATACATGATTGCAATCAGGAACCAGCCAAGAGAGTGATATGGGTGATTTATTCTCCAGGAAATGGGTCACCTGCCCCCTCCCCAGCTCCCCCCCCCCATTTCTGGCAGAAAGTAGTGACTTCTCTCTGCTATCGCAGTGCTTCTGTTATTTTCCCGCAAATGTCATGATAATTTCCGGAAACTTTTGTTATTTTCTGCATACATTTTATCTTCTAAAAGCGTGATCATTTCCCACCATTTTCATGATTATTCTGTCTTGAAACTGATAGTGTGAGAGCCCTCCCCTCTTTAATAAGCTGACCGCAACACGATGCAACAATGTTGCATTGTGTATGGTGGCATGTTTCTTGTTGCACGCAACAACATTTTTGTGACTTTTCAAATAAGTTTGATTTTGTTACGTGTTGCAGCTAATTACATGATGTCAACCAATTACGTGATTGTCGCATGCTAATTTCAGCTCTGGGTTTTCCCCAAACTTCATAGAAGCAGACTTTGTAAGTATGCCTCGTCTGAGAATAAAACAAATCTTTTAATACAAGATAGAAAAAGCTTTTGTTACTCAATAGTCTATAGTTTGAAGAACGTAATAGACAGATTATCCCGACCGAGGTTGGAGATAATAAATTTAACTTTTTGTCTTCATCTTTTAGTACATCTTTCTGTCAATATTTTGTTATTTTGTTTAGCAATTGAGCCCCATGATCAACATCAAGCTACATTATACCAGTATTTCAAATTTGATAAATTCATTCAACCACTGAGTTGTCAGCTATATTTTAATTAATGATATATATACATACATGTATATACATACGACTATATGTTGCAATTAATACATTTTTTTTCAAGTGAATTATGAGTTAATTTAGTCAACGTCAGCATTTTGTTGTCTGCTGTTGCCTATTGTGTTGTGTGCAGTGATTAACAACAAAGTTACGCCAACAAAAAACATGCCTCCGTACAAGCTCCAATAATGCTGCGCAATATTGTTGCATCGTGTGCAGCGGGTTTTACCCATCGGTCCCCCACCTACCATATCTGAGTCCTCACCAAGCCTGCAAATAGTGTGTCTGTCATTTGCAGAAAGAGGTCCCCAGAGGGTGATTTTAGTGATGCTATCCCGCTCAGTAGGCTAGCATCACCAAATTTACCCCCTGGTGTCCTCATTCTGTTTAGGCCTCATCTTCTGGGAAGTATCTAGTCTCAAATTAACATTGTTTTTTGTTACTTGTTCTCTTCTGGGAAGTTTCTATATGCCCTAATTTGCAGAAGATAAAATATATAATCAAGGTGACTAATGTGTGAACATCAGCAACTTTAACTGAGGAATTTAAATCTGATCCTAGGTCTCCCATTGCAGTGAGGCCTATGCAGAATGATGTCCCCAGAGGGTGAATTTGGTGATGCTAACCCACTGTGCGGGATAGCGTCACTAAATTCACCTTCTGGGGACCTCATTCTGCAAATGACAGACACTACTTGCAAACTTGGCCCCCACCCTGACCTGTTCACTTCACTGCACCCATGAATTGCCAATGATACCCATTTAGTATTGAGTGTTCCCTATCTTCTGTGCCTGCCATGATTGTCTTGATGGATTTGTAATGAACCAACTGTTCAGTCTCAATACTGACAGAGGGCAGTAACCAGAGCTCTGTCCATTACTCTTCATTAGACCAATTGCCTTTTCTATAGGTATTTGTCTTTGAACAGCAATCCAGTAGGATTCTTTACATTGACTACACTTAAGATAAACTATGGCTGAGACTTGTTGTCCTACATAATAATATCAATGTCTTTGTTCTCTTATGATTTTTTATCAATTTGACTCTCACATGTTTTTAATTCCCTGATCATGGCTTTTGGGAGACATGAGGGGGTCTGGTCTGCTATAGATATCTGTGCACCATAGTTGATTTTATTGGTCTATTTGAAGCTTGGAGTTTTGTGTTTATGGAATGCTCCCTCTACCATCAATGATAAGTGATTTTATTGGTCTATTTGATGCCTTGGAGTTTGTGTTTAAGGTGGGCCATCCTTGCTGTCATATAAACATGCCACACACCCCACTAATTGTTTGAGTTATGGCTGTCTGATGGTACTTTGAATAGGTTTTCGTTATCTTTTTGTTGGATTCCTTCATGATTTCTGATCTGCTGATACATTTAACACCAAATGGTGATATCTACATGTGTGTTCCACCCTGAGCATTCATTTTTTTAACATCACTGAAGTGAGTTGGAAAATATTTATCGAAAACAGGGAAATGTGTGAAATCTTATTGTCTTCATTTAATAGTGTGCTTAGCAAAATCACGAACAGTGCCTGTTTACTGAGTATTATATCAATTCTGATAGCAAATATCACATATTGTTCTTTTGGCAGTTTTTATCAATCTACCATTGCTCTCTGTAAGTTCAACCCTTGACCTTTATAACTTCCAGTCCCCCTGCATGTGTACTCCAGGCTGGATATAGTGTGTCTGACATTTGCAGAATGAGGTCCACAGCTTCACCAAATTTGCCTTCTGGTAACCTCATTCTACTTTATAGGTCTCAACTGATGTGGGAGACCTAGGATCAGATTGAAGTTACCCAGTTGACGTTTGTGATGTTCACCCATTATATAGTCACCTCGGTTATGCAATTTATCTTCTGCAAATTAGGGGATATAATGTAGAAACTGAACAGAAGGGAAAAATTAACTAGAAGGTGAGGCCAAAGCGGAATGAGGTCCCCAGAGGGTGAATTTGGTGATGCTAGCTCACTGTGCAGGATAGCATCACTAAATTCAACCTCTGGGAACCTCATTCTGCTAATGACAGACACACTATTTGCAGGCTTGATCAGCCCACCGTAGTGTTCCACATAACTTCACCACAGAGCTTCTTAGCATATGTGAGAAAGTCATATTTCTGCCCAAAAAATGATGAGAATGGTAATATATAATGATAATTGAATCCAAACAAGGAAACATGTTCCTCATTGCGCTTGGCATTTCTACGGACAAATGGCTTGAAGTGTGTTTGCAATTTCACTGAGCAAATAAGAGAACAATAGATTAGAAACATTTGAGAACGTGGTTTGTATAGATCAAATATAATATGTGAATTCATACGATCATTGTTAAATATTTCCCCTGATATTTACGTGACACATTTGGCATTCTGCATACCTAATAATGAAATTATGGGTTATATGACCCAATCAAATTTCACTAGTTCAGCAACAATAACACATGAACTTTTAGATATGTTGGTTTATTTGACATTTTTGTGGATATTTTCTTAATCATTGATAGCTCTACAGTCACATTGATTTGAGGTATACATGTACATGTATAACTACATATATCTAAATTTTCTCTATTTCATGTTTTTAATTGATTGCTAATTTCCATTTTGTATGCATTTTTACCAGGATGCTATACATTTCCTGTTTATTTTATTAACTTCTGGAACGCTCCCAAAGGATAGAATTAAAATGGGGGTTTGACTGCTAGAGACTATTTCACATATCCATGACTCTTTTTAAAGATGTATCGCATAATTTGAACAAAAAACCTTTACTTTGGAATAAAATTAGGCCAGAAAATCAAATTCTACATAGAATGATTTATAAGGATTTATTTTATATACTAGTACATGTTAATATATTATGGTAGTAATTATATTTTGGAACTTGGAAGTTTTTGTTTAGTCTCAATCTATATTCTTGGGAGAGGGGTGTAATTATGTACACTGTACAACTTAGGACTTTTTTCAGCTTCCCTGTCAGCCCTCTATCACTTTCATTTTTGATGGGAAAAATATTTAGCTCAGAAAGTTAATACTTAATATGTTAGAAAATGAAAATGTTCAAAGAATTATTTGAAGATTTATTCATAAAATTATTCACACATATGTATATAGTGTATATGTCATAATTCTCCAGTCTAGGTAGGACAATATATAAAAAAAATTGTGGAAAAGGAATAATCATGCAGCCTGTAAATCAGGAATTGCTTCAGGTACCATGTGTGGTCTTTCAAGAAAAGCAAGAACAATAACAAAATATAGAGCGATAGTTGTCATTGTATTTATCTATATTTGAGTCCAATTTCGAGAGCATTTATTTACCTTGGGCTCTGGCTCAATTTCTGTCAAAGATAGAATGATATCAGTAAATGTTTTATAAAGTCACATCACATTTAAATTGAAAGAAAACAACAGCTCTGTGAGCAGTGCAAGCCACATTCCTGCTTCATGAATCTTAGCCGGATCTTAATTGCCACCGATCTCATTGGATTCCCTCCTCCATTTATCACAACATTGACTTGCTATCAGCCAATGTGCCTACACAAATCACACAAAGTTTTTTTTCCACCTCACTAGGGTTTGTGCGGAGGCTATGAGATGGTGGATATTAAGATCAGTTGTTACCTGCCGCTAGTATCCTGTCATTATCATGGTTGGTAATAATGGGTATAGACAGGCGGCCCAGTCTACTGGAGAGAATGTATATGACACGCACTAACAGGGATGCCAAAAACAAATATTGACTCACAAACTAATATCAGTAGCTTTGCCTCAAGTGTTCGGTATTGGCCTCTATTAATATTACTCTTCATTTCCCTCAGTATATTACCATTTCTTCCAATAAATGGATCTGTCAGACTTCTTTATCATTGTCATGTGGAACCATTCATTTTTCGCTTTCTGAGCTGACGAAAAAATCTTACTACTTAGTTTAGCAAATGTCTTGTTTGCCATCTGGATTTCTAGAAAATAAATCTATAATACAATTACAATTGATATAACAAGAAACAGTACTAATGCAGCTCTGATGTTGGTAGAACAAGCAGATTCAGTTTTATGTTGTTGAAAAAGTACCATTATTTCCTTTAAATTTCCTTTCATGGCATCTTGATCAGTTGTGTCTTGATGGGGAAATTCTTGCAAAAAATTGCGCAGTCATTGTGAAAACCTTTTCAAATATTTTATTGTCTTCTTGATGTCTTCAGTCTCTACTTTCCAAGATCAGAGTGAAGTCAGCAGTGCACACCAATATAACAGCATAATATAACATTTGCTGATAGATCTAATTATGCTCTATGTAATATAAAATGAAATTAATTTTGATGATATAAAACTGACATATCTCAGTTTGCACATGTTCAAAAGGAACTACCATCTACAGATATATACTAGGGCCATATTTTTTTAATTTGTTGGTTCCAAGGTTTTGTACTGGTGGAATATGATCTCTACGGGCATTAGCCAGAGTAGAGATTCATGGCATGATCTAGGAGTATCCATAAACCCCCCAAAAAAACAAATCAAACCCAAGTAGTCAGATTTGCACATAATCCAGACCGCGTTGACCATGCCTGGATAAGCTTGCCTTGATGGCATCCCTGGTCTATGTTGAGTTTTAATGCACTCTGACATGCTTGATATCCTGGAGTAGATTGCATTTATTAATTGTGATAAATCTTCTGCTGGGTTTGACTGTTGAGCAGGAAGCATTGAATTTAGTTAGATTTTAATAGTCTAAGCTGATAGCTGCATTCAACACACTCCACTATTAATGCGATTAGTTTATTGTGCCTGACATGGGTTGGAATGATCTCTCTAATTGCCCTTTGATGGTAATGGAGTTCAAAGTCTGTAGAAAAACAAGTCCTGTACAATAAATACCTTATTATCCAACATATTGCAGAACTTTCTTTATTTGTTATGCTTTTGTACATTTTGTTATTAAATAAAGTGATATGTCCGTTAACAAAAATCAACATCTCCGTATACATTCAACACATGAAAGAATATAGGGTTTGGTAAAATTATCCAACTGCACATACAGTAATGCTCTAATTAATCGACCTCTTAACCACAGGAGAATTATGGGTAATTTTTCAGGATTTAGTCGGAAATATGGCTTGTTGCCATTCATAGGAAAGCTCTCCTGAAAAGTTACCCATAATTCTCCTGTGGTTAGGGAGTCGATTAATTAGGGCATTACTGTAACTTATAAACTATTTCTTATTAACTGATTCTTGAAAGGATTCTCGCTGGTGCAGCTTTAAAAACCCTGTGCAAATGCATTCACTTATATATGCGAGTCTCCCAAGATCAAGGTAAATATTGTTAGGCCAATGCATTCTCTTATATCTGCATGGCTCCCTTATGGACTCGCATATATAAGAGAATGCATTGGCATACCGGTAGGGTTGTTGTAAAATGTCAGGAAATGCCAGTCATGGAAGGGTTAAACTTATTGCTGAACATTCTTACTGATGAATCAAAAGAATTCAAGTAACTGCCCATCATTAAGTACATACAGTAATGCCCTAAGTAATCAACTCCTTAACCACAGCAGAATTATGGGTAATTTTTCAGGATTTAGTGGAAATATGGCTCATTGAGAGCTTTCCAATGAATGGCAACAAGCCATATTTCCGACTACATCCTAAAAAATGACCCATAATTCTGCTGTGGTTAAGGAGTCGATTAGTTATGGCATTACTGTATACCTGTACTTAATTACCAAAGGGTTTGGTCTTTATCTCAAATCACATTTCTGCAGTCTATTTGTGCTGGATGTTATCCCTTTCTTTACTAAATGGATTTTCCCATTAAGTTATTAAAGTATACATGGGATTGGAGTATTATTCATCTGGAGAGATGTTCAGGAAATCAATGTATAACCTTTTCATGACTGGAGCTTCCTTTAATTTTGCGAAAACCCTGTGCCAATATATTCTCCCATAGGGAGCCTCGCATATATAAGAGAATACATTGGCCTAACAATATTTACCTTGACCTTGTAAGCCAGTGGATTCTCTTATATATGCGAGCTCCCTATGTGAAAGGGTTAAAGGTCTATTTATAATTTGGGGTTGGTCCGCCCATTTTTACTGGAGTTATGGTCCTTGTCGACTTGGAATTTGCCGATTATTTTTTCCCAATCATTTTATTCATATATTATTATTAATAAAGAAGAACATTTCTGAGGTCCTCGTGTCCTCTAAAAATATGGGTTCTATCCATATTTCTGGATGTATCTTTAATGATGAAAGAGAGGATAGGTTTGTGGAAGAATTTAGTTCATGTTTTAGGAATGATACTTCTCAGTCTGTTCTAATTATCACTAATCTTTCACGTATCTGAAGCTGCGTGACAATTACTTGTACATGTATTTGATAAAGCTCCCACCAAATCTTGGGAGCAACCAGTGGTCATTCTCCCAAAATAGCAATTGTGGTGGACCACCAAACAAATACATCCGTCAGTATACATGATTTGTGGCTGATCACAATGGATGATATCCGGCACCCAATGGGGAAGCCAGTCAGAGATTCGATATTAAAATTGTTTCTAAATGTCAACCAATTGGGAATGATTGGTTCTGTAATCATTCTTGTAATTCCCAATGAAAGGTCACAATCGGAAGGCTCTAATTTGTGATTTTATGAGGGTCGCTAAAAGCGATCAGATTGAGATTGATCTATGCTAATCTCAACAAAATTCCATTCAAATCGACCACTCAATTACTTGTAGTTTTGACCTCCATTATTTAAAAGGTATTTAAAAGTGTGACTTGGCGTGATTTCAACAGGGGATGATTGTTCATTGAAGGTTTCATTATGTCGGGTTTTAAAATTAAAATGTCATTGTTTGGATCATCATCTTCAAAATCTTCCAATGGAGATTTTCATAATCAAGCATTAAATTTACTTCCAATGATGAAATTTACCAATTTTAATAATCTTTTCTCGCAAATAGTAATTGTGTATATGAAATTGCTCTTGTAAAACAATCTATTCTATTCTTGTTCAATAATTGGATGTGAAAATGTTGTAGCAATATCTTGTCAGAGTTCACTACTCACTCTAAAATTTAAGTGACTACATGTAGCTCCTCATACGTGTATCTTTATAGCTCCTCATACGTGTATCTTTAGAGTCGTAGGCTTTTTCCTGATCTGCAGATATACTATATGTTTATGCAATGCTTTCAGTATGTCATAGTGATTTGTCTCTAATATATATCAACCGATTGATTGGAATGGGAACCCCACTTAACCGACCTTTTCCATCAATGTTCAAAACAAAGCAATAGGCTATGTTACTTCCGAATTCAGCAAACAGTTTAGAAAGTTGCCATCTGAAATCGATAAAGGGATGAAATCGGTCTATCTTTAATCTATTGTGTTATATAGTAATTTTGATCTAATGTTTATCGACTGATTCGTAATTGCCACAGACAAATGGGTATGATGAATACCTTAAAACCTCAGAAATCACAGTCGATAAGCACGATAGCTAAAGCAGTACAAAAGTTACCTTCTATAGATCCCGACTATTGTTCGCACAATTATTGATCAGCTGAAATGAACTTCAACAATTCAGTGAAATTTCATTCTGATAGACTTCTCTTTGTTCTTTGGGTGGATCCCAGGAAATTATTGTTCATCATCGGTTTATGACATTTCCATAGCGACTCTAGTTTGTTCACTATGTTTTACATCTCATGACAGTTTTAAATCGGATCTGGCTGGCCTGCCCCGGCGACAACCATCCCACCGATACTAAAGATCGCAGAAATGTTTTTCATCTAAGTTGTTTTACTTGCGTAAAGTATTATATAATGTACAATTTATAGGCTAGAAGTACCTTTTTTTTTTTTTTTTAAATTGATAACTGCATACTAATAGTCAATAGATTCCTATTCACTCATTCATAGGGATGCAGATATTTTTTAGGCAATGACAAGGTCCGACAACGGTAATAGTCATGTTTTTTTTCTTCAAATTTTCAAGCACGAGACCACTTCCAACTCTATGGCATAAATTTTCTTTATGGAAAGGGCCCTGGACCCTTTCCCAGACCGGGTAGAACAATCTCTGGGATGTTCAAATAATAATTTCAGCCATAGGCTTTAAGAATTCAATCCATTAACTGCCTGTTTCATCTGTCTTTGAATTGAACATATATAGTCATACCGGGTACATATTGACAACTTTTGATGAATACATGTTAACTCATTTAAGGAGTATGTCACCTTGGGAATATTTTCTTCCTGGTCGTCCCTGGATGAAAAAAAACAAACACATTGCCTCATTAATATAAAAGAAATCTCTTCAATCTGATACTTAGACAAGCCTTGAAATAGTGTGTCTGTCATTAGCAGAATGAGGTCCACAGAGGGAGACTTTAGTGATGCTACCCCGCATAGCGGGTTAGCATCACCAAATTCACCCTCTGGGAACCTCATTCTGTTGAGTTGTAAGCAGAATGAGGTCCCAAGAGGGAGAATTTGATGCATAGCGGGCTAGCATCACTAAATTCACCCTCTGGGGACCTCATTCTGCAAATGACAGACACACTATTTCAAGGCTCGTATTTTATCGAAGACCTTCTTGTCCATCAGCCTTTCAACACTAGATACATCATTATTTGAAAACCCTTGACTATCGAAATATCCTCTTATACAAAACCAATTGGATGTAAACAGCATATGATTGTTACACTAGCTTTAACCAATATGTCAAAGTTTAGATGTCAATACCACAAGAGGCCTTGTGTTTTGATCGAGTGTTTTGTGTTTGGTGTATTTTTTTCTGGATATTTGTATAGACTTGGTATTATATCTGGTTTATCTTATTGATATTTGCATCAATGTTCAGAGTCACCAGATACAGTTGTTCTTATCAGGACGTTCGATATCGGGTGATTCCGGGCTCCCGGAAGCAACAATGGGCAATTGGGCACAAGTTTTAACAATATTGTGCCCCTTAACCAGCATTTTCTTTTAATAGGGACCACCATGGAAATAAGAGTGATTTTTTGGTCCTTTTTTCAGTTTTATCCCTGGTAATGATATATTTAATTATAGAGGCTGACCAGTATTAATATTAAAAAATTATTAATATTAACATCACCGACTAGCCATCTTAAAACTTTATTGGTTAAATATCTTTTTGATTATATACATCTAAATAGTGAGCTCTTTTTATCACTCACTTACAGATATATGTTAATGTCGACCACAGTTCCATCCATAATCATATAATAATGCTCATTCAATTTGTATACATGTGACAACTTTTGTATAAAATTGTATAGATATTTGTATCATTACCAATAAATAATCTAATCTAAAAAAAAAAACAAACATTTTTATGGATGAAGCTGACAATAAAGATCGTGTATCTCTTTCTGAACTTTCTGTACAGACCCAAAGATATAAAATAATGATTTTGACGCCTGAGAAATCAGTCAACCTTGGTATTTTAAACAGTTTTTAATTTGTATTGTAGAGGGTCCTAGATGTCACAGCTACAGAACTTGCAAACAGACAAGATGAGAGTGATATGTCAAGAAAAAGATTGGTCGAACTGAGCAGAGAATTCAAGAAAAACACACCTGAGGTAGGAAGATGATATCTTTTAAACCTTTGGTGATGGGAGCTGTACTGGTGCAGCACAGAGACCAGCCTAGAGGGCGACTTGGGAGAAATGTTCTCCATGAAATGTGCCCCTTCACCCTATTTTTGTCCTAGGGAGAAGTGACTTCTCTCTGATATACCAATGCATATTTCAAAACAGCAAATTTGAAGAGCATTTACTGCTTATAATGGTGTACTCATTATAATGGTATTATACATGGGCTCTTGTATTGCATAATGCTTACAGGATAACAGAAAGGTGATGTTAGAGAGCAAATTGAACTTCAGCCTTTATGACTTCTCACTGATAACAGCCCATTTCTCCCTAATAATCTAATAGCGAAGTGATTTCTCCCAATTTGAATTCTCAAGGCCCTGGTGCAGCATTAAAGATCCTGTGCATTCATTCTCTTACATGTGTGAGTCTCCCATAGGGAGCCTCATATACAAAAGAGAATGCTGTGGTTTACAAGGTCAAGGTAAATATTGTTAGGCCATTGTATTCTTTTATACATGCCACACTCCATATGGGAGACTCGCATATATAAGAAATTGCATCGGCACAGGGTTTTCACAAAATTTCAGGAAGCTCCAGTCATAGAAGGGTTGAGGCAGAGTTCATACCCTATTCTGGAAGCTTTTGGAGGAAAGTTTTCTCAAGTCCAGGAAATGTTATTGAAAATTAGGGGTCTGTCATAGTCTAGAAACATTATGGAATTTAATCTTTCTGGGGTCTTGCAATATCTTCAAAAATAATGGAAAGTTTTGAAATAAATGTCATAGAATTTTGCTTTCGGCTGTCTTAGATATATTTATACAGAAAATACCAATAGGACCTAAATTTGCAATACAATACCTTGTCTGTTCAATTGAATTCTATTAGCATGATCTTTAGCTTTTAGTCATACATTTTTAATTACGATAGTTAGATTTTGAATCTTAACATAGAATAGAAAACTCAACTCTCATAAAATGTTTTAGAAACAAATTGTATTTCTCAAAACATACATGTAACCATGTGACTCTACCGTATTAGTAAAAACCAAATTGTACTGTCGTATTGAAAATTTCCGATTACTGAATTATTCTCAATCGTCACAGATGAGTTCCGACGAGAAATTTGAATGGGGTTTTCGACAAACACTTCACATGTTGCCTTTTCAACTGCGAAAGCATCCCTACCTGTTGATCTAGTTTAATATTCATGATATAATTAAATTCGGGACATAAATATCATCCTTTTAGTGAAAGTGTTCAGATGAATGATCTGATATATACGCTAGCCATCAATACAATCAAGCGATCTACCCGTGAACGGTGTAGGTTTTCAATAGAGATTTACATTTAAATCAGCGCATTATTGGTGGCCTTCTATTCCAGCATCTGAGCATGTTTGGGCCACTATTAATTAATTTCCAGTTTAGCGTCATTGGCTTTCATTTTGTATTTGCATTACATGTACCGGTATTATCATGGAATCCATGCTTATCCATTATACAAGTCTGGGTTTCCCTTTGTATTTGAAGCAATCAAGCCTGCAAATAGTATGTCTTCCATTTGCAGAATGAGGTCCCCAGAGGGTGAATTTAGTGATGCTATCCTGCACAGTGGGCTAGCTTCACTAAATTCACCCTCTGGGGACCTCATTCTGCTTAGGCCTCATCTTCTGGGAAGTATATATATAGTTTCAAATTAACATTGTTTTCAGTTACTTTTATCCTTCTGGGAAGTTTCTATATCCCCTAATTTGCAGAAGATAAAATGCATAATATGGGTGAACGCCAGAATGTCATCAACTTCAACTGGGGAACTTCAATCTGATCCTACGTCTCCCGTAGTAGTTGAGGCCTAAGCAGAATGAGGTTCCCAGTAGGTGAATTTGGTGATGCTAGCCCACCGTCACTAAATATAGTCATTAAATATGATAAAGTCACTAATTTCACACTCTGGGGACCTCATTCTGCAAATGACAGACACACTATTTGAAGGCTTGTAAGCAATATCATTGCATCCATGTTTTATATCCATATTACGATTCTGTCTTGGTTTCACTTTGTTTGTGAACCATTATGATTGCATCCATGTTTATCTGTAATACAAGTCTATTATAGAGAATAATACCATACCTGTATTTATATGGTTCTCAAATTTGGCATACCATATTTCCTTGCAAACTGGTCTTCAATTAGACAGTACGAGGGCTTATTATGGCACTGTTAGATTAGCCCTAAACAGGACAGATGATAGCGCACATTCATGGATTTCTGTCCACTGTAAGTTGAACAGATGTACCTCATTATCCCTTCCATGGCTGGAGCTTCCTGAAAATTTGCAAATATCCTGTGCCAATGCATTTTCTTATATATGCCAGTCGTCCATAACGCGCCCCACATTTATATCAGAATACATTGGCCTAACAATATTTTCCTTGACCTTGTAAGCCAGTGCATTCTCTTATATATGCTCAGTGAGAGCTTTCTGATGAATGGTAAAAAGCCATATTTCCAACTAAATCCTGAAAAATTACCCATAATTCTGCTGTGGTTAAGGAGTCGATTATTTAGGGCATTACTGTAGTTTATCCGAAGACAAAATGATCTCTGTGATATAACTTTGCCCCTCATTCCATATTTGTGGGAGCATTTGCATCCATAAAGTATTGACGTTAAACTTGAAATTAATTAGCAATGGCTTTTTCGCCATGTTTGCGAACTTGGAAATCAGTATACCGCAACCTGTTAAACCTACATCAGTGGTTATCAGCCGATCCTATACATACCCAATCACAAATGTATTGAATGATGCGTACCATTCACAAATTAATGGCCGCCCAAAACATTTAAGCTAGAAAACTCATTGAACCTAATCTTTTGATCTACTAATATAAAAGAATCAATCCCGGGTGAGGGGAATATGAGCCAAAAAATATTTCAACATCATTTTTTCCTGCTGTGATTGTGATGGAGCCTCCTTATAGTCGTCTCTTTGTTGAAATTTTTGGTTAGATATAATCAGTAAATTTAAAACCCTGTTCCCAAATGAGCTGCTTTGAATATTTTAACGGTATCCATGATTTTGAGTGTGAAATTTCTGTTAAATGTGTTTAAAACTCTTTATCCCCATATCATAAATAGGCCACTGAAGTGGTATTGGTGATTTGCTTATTGGAAATTTTAATGAGATTTTGAGAGGTGTGTTTGGTCTACAGTATAATATGGGGCTTCCCAGGTAGCAGTGTCCTATTTCTAAGAATTCCTTCTTCCATAGGACGCCAAGTTGTTTCCTAAACACTGCATGTTTCATTTGAAACATGCACTATTTGCACATGTAATGAATTGCACATTTGGCTTTGATTTTGCTCTGGTAATGCACCCATCAGGTCCCATCTGCATCTAATTCAGTAAATTGACTAATGATATAACTTATTGGAATAACTTAGATTGTCACAATTCAGAAACTGTGTGTACTACTTGTAGTAGCTATTAGTTTGGAGCCACAGATTTTGTAATCGGCTATGAAATGGTTTGGCTTTTGTAGCTGCCTGAAGATTTACGTGGACAATTTTCTCAACATAAATTTCTCTGAAACTTTGTTTTGAAGATAGTATCAATGTAAAATACGCACAGATCACTGACGGGTAGTGCCTGTGAAATTTATTTTTCCAAGGTATTCGTTAATGTGTAGTAAAAATTATAATAAAAGAAAAAAATGTATTTCGCGTGATTTCTTTTAGAATGATTGCTTCACATCCGTGAATCTACATTGTACTTCAAAAAGTTAAAACCTGGAGATAACTTTGTAGCTAAGGATTCACGATCCGATTCAAGTCTGAATTTATGTGTCCGACATTTGCAGAATGAGGTCCCCAGAGTGGGCTAGCATCACCAAATTCACCCTCTGGGGACCTCATTCTGCTCAGGCCTCAACTGCTATGGGAGACCTAGGATAAGATTGAAGTTCTCCAGTTGAAGTTGTTGATTTTTACACATTAGTCACCTTGATTATGCATTTTATCTTCTGCAATATAGGGGATATAGGTTACACTGGTGTAAATGTTTTCCATAGGCCTCAGTGCTAACGTTTTAGCGTATACTTTTGGCAATATAAACTTTGGGTCCAAAATTTTCTTTAAATCTGAAAAATTAACCTTTTGGGAAATTTTGTTCGCAAAAAAATCATGTCTGTCTAGCAGGGAATTATTCGCCTTTAAATCTTGTGTTTTCGTAACTAGTGTCAGAACCGCATAAAAATATACTGTCACATTTTAGACCACACCAAAAAATTCAAACTTCACTACAAAGGGTTAACCCTTTACCCAACAGAAGGGCCCTGTGCCAATGCATTCTCTTATATATGCGAGTCTACCATAGGTCGCCTCGCATATATAAGAGAATGCATTGGCTTAACACATTAAAAATTATAAAATTGTTAAAGAATGTAAGAAAAAATGGTAAAAAGTGTTAAAAAAAGATTTTTTTTAGGCCAATGCATTCTCTTATATATTCGAGGCGACCTATGGTCGACTCGCATATATAAGAGAATGCATTGGCACAGGGCATAACTATAACCATCACAATGTGGTTAATGAGCCGGTTCCAATGATATCCATATTTGTATGGTTTTATTGAGACAGACCCAAGATATTTTAGGCTGTTGAAGCTTTATTTGGCCGGTTTTGGCCGGTTTGTTGGGTAAAGGGTTAATTCCTGAGCCAATGTTATTTTACCTATGGGAAATCATAGGGAAGAGGTGTGTTGATTTTTTTATGCAAAAAGCACACAAGGCTATTGACCAATGAGGGCCCAGTGTCTATTTTATTCGCTCCTATATATTCCTCCCGCATTCACTAGAGGTCTCTCCGAACCCTATTTACGCCATTGTAACCTAAAGCGATAGCCTGCTTTTTCGCGGAATAATTGTAACTACCTACATTTCTTCAGAATTACCCATCAATGAAAAAAATGTGTTCAAAAACAATATCACTTCTGTGGTTCTTTATCACACACAATTTAACCCCACCCCCTTTAACACATTATTCATCAAAAAAGCACAATTTTCCACCACAAGTCATGTTCAGGCCCCATTTTCACACAGTTTTTGGGGTCTGGTGTTGCAAACTTGGATCAGCTATGGAAGACTGTACAAGATTCTTTCCATGAGAGAACTTCTGGTGATGTGAGGTCATTGAGTCCAGATCTGATCAGCTGAGCGTCAAGTACATGACTTTATCAGCACATGGAAGACTAAAATATGACATTTTTAGGTCTGCAAGGGTGATCCAAGATAACTGGATGTGGGTGTATATTGAATCAGTTGAACAAAGATATGCTCTCTTTGAACTGCTGAAGCATTTTCTTAAATGTGTCCAAGTTTTAGTGCTATTAACCTTCAAATGGCCATACCCACCAGTGGAAATGACACACTTTTATGATATGTATCTGTATATCACTGGCTATAAAATCCAAAACACTTGTTAGATTAGCTTCTTATAACAATTGATATGTGTGTCATTGACATGCTCATGTTATGGGTCATTTGCATTATCATGTGACTATTACCACCTTGACCAAATTTGAAAATACCTTGAAAAATTGGCATTTTTTATGATATATCATACTTTTTTTTTTGGCTGATGTAAGTGAAAGAAGACATGAGCAGCAATAATAGCCACACCATGCATGTGATATTCATTGGACTGAAAGACCAGGCTGTGAAAAATGCATTAAAATACTTTAAAGTGACTCACAGGAATCAAAAATGCCAAAAAGCTCATTTTTCTCCTTTAGGTTACACTGGTGTAAATGTTTTCCATAGGCCTCAGTGCTAACGTTTTAGCGTATACTTTTGGCAATATAAACTTTGGGTCCAAAATTTTCTTTAAATCTTGGGAATTTTTGGAAACTTTGTACGCAAAAAAATCATGTCTGTCTAGCAGGGAATTCGCCTTTAAATCTTGTGTTTTCGTAACTAGTGTCAGAACCGCATAAAAAAATACTGTCACATTTTAGACCACACCAAAAAATTCAAACTTCACTACAAAGGGTTAATTCCTGAGCCAATGTCTATTTTACCTATGGGAAATCATAGGGAAGAGGTGTGTTGATTTTTTTTATGCAAAAAGCACACAAGGCTATTGACCAATGAGGGCCCAGTGTCTTATTTTATTTTCCTATATATTCCTCCCGCATCCGCTAGAGGTCTCTCCGAACCCTATTTACACCAGTGTAACCTATAGAAACTTCCCAGAAGGGAAAATGTAACTGAAAACAATGTTAATTTGAGACTATAGATACTTCCCAGAAGATGAAGCCTAAGCAGAATCAGGTTACCAGAGGGTGAATTAGGTGATGCTAGCCCACCATGGTCACCAAGCTTTTGATAAATATTGCCATTATTGGGCTTCAGGATTTTTATCAATATGCAACTTACAACCCTGGGTGCAAGTCTATCGAAGACTGTCTTTATTGAGACTATCCTATTTCTAAGTAATTTATCTAATGATACACAAAATGCTGCTGTGCATCATTAGAAACATGCAGTCTGCACACACATCTTACGCCACAATACATTTGGCTTTGATTTTGCTCCATGTCACCGCTTATGTATTACCCAATGTTTTTGGATAATTGAATTTCCTTATGTTTTCCCCCCATCAATTTCCTCTAGATTAACTGCAGCCTGATTGCTTAATATCAACGCCATAACATAAAAGTGTTTGGTTTTGGTTGTTTCTGTTCGGTAATGAACTGGCATCAATGGATATTATAGTTCAATGTTGTAGGACTTTGACACAGATTGCCTCCATTGATTGAATTAGGCAGGAATATGCGATCCCTGTTATGTTATAGGTGCATTGCTAGTCAAAAACAAGACAGGTATTGTAGAAGAAATTTGGTTTCTCTCGATACAAAGCACGGACAAATCACCCGGCTTTTGTGTTATGCATATGGTCCTCATTCTTTCTCTGTTTGAGTTTTAAAGTGCATGTTGATGTCTCATAGTCATTGATGAATTGTTTCATTAGCTTGTTTTTGTGCCTCAGCTTGTGAATGACCCTTCTATCTATGACTCAAGTTGGTGGTTTTGAGTAAGACTTTGTTGCAGATATTGGTATTATTCATGCTTTGCATGCACAGTTTGCAGTTTTGTTCAAGTGAACCATAAAATGGTATCTTGGGTTAAAAATCCCTCTCGTAAATGTGGCCTTTCATAATCAAAGAATCTTTTGGAAAGAAGCCAAGACAAATTATTTGTATAGTTTGGCACACATGGATATGCAAGAGTTTGAAGCATCGGGGCCACATACATGCTCCGATTTGATTGGCCCCTAAACAAAGAAAACAAGTACTATTATGTTTGTACATGTATATATAGAGAAGGACGCCAGAGAAAGGGGGCATGGGGGGGGGCACTTGTCCCCGACTCCCCGCCCCCCTTCCCCACTTGCCCTAGCCCAGGGGAGACCAGTGGGCACCTGAAAAGTGCCCACCTGATTGGTTTGCCCTCCTGATTGTTTTGCCCCCCTTGCCCTTTGGTGCTTCCGGCATCCCTGAATATAGATATATGAAAATTGTTTCATCACATACCCAATTGACTATCAACCTGAAATCTGGGCAATATGGATTATTCTTGGAATAATCTTTTCAACGTTGTAGTACACATTTTGCCACATTGGGGACAATCGAACCAGGCCTGTTCTTTTCAACTTCCCAGAATACTATAAAAATTTGAGAAAAAATATTTGTGAAATTAATTGAAGGCTAGTATTAATATCTTTAAAATTGAGAAAAATTAAATATTATTAAAGAAGTAACCTTTAAGATAATTTCATTCCTAAACAAAATCAACTTACTCTTGTTGTTACTAACTTTTTCGCTAAGCATGCACCCAAGACACTGGCAGTATAACTTTACTGTATTTCTATGTTCTAATTTGTCTCTCAATAAATACTTCTCTCTTTTGTACTTTTCATCTTGTCTTTAATACATCTCCAGACCTCAGTATATATTCTGAAGCAAGATGTATTACGTGATAACGTAACACATGATAACGTAACTCTTGATTTTTGCAAACAGACGCAAACAAGTGCTCTTCTTGGGAATTAGCTTTAGTAGTTGATTTTTCAAACGGAAATGTTTCTTTTTCTGCAGAAATTCTGAATACAGCTATGGTATCAGTAGTTCTCTTTCTCAGCAACCTCTAATGTGTGAAGTTTTCACACACTTTGATGTCTTTACATCAAAATTGTTTAATTGAATTGTGAATACTGAACTGATCAACTTAATGATAAAAATCAAAATCAAAGAATATACTGTTTGTTGTGTATGCTAGGAATGCCACCAATGACTTTTCATGTTTCTTTAATGGTAGGTTACGTTTCTCTCCGTGACTTGAGATATGCCATGAGATGACTTAAGAATGGTTAAGCTCATTTATATTGCATAAGACATTGAGATTTTTTGGGAACAGTTCAACGAGTGTGTCAATTTATTTCCATCTGCATCTTCAAAATCAAAGCAACATTTTTTCAGACAAAATGATAGAATTTCTGCAGAAGAAAAATCTGAGAGTTAGGACATTTGCAGAAATGTTTCAGTGTGATAGTACATTAGTTAATTAACAGAAATTCAATTATACAAGACTCGATTGGGATCTAAATCTCGGTGCAGTCTCTACTTGTTGGGAAAATATTCATTTGTGGACTTTGATGTTTTCTGTGATGCAAAAAGGTGCACTGATAGAAGGAAATGATAATTAATGATTTAAAGGAATAAATATTCGCAGATCACAGTTTACCATCTGATGTACGGGGATTGATAATTGAGTTGGGACGTATATGTCTTATGACGGGGTTTTTTTCAATCATAGAAATGGTTACTCCATGGGCCCACTCTGGGTGTGTTTGTTTCATTGCCAAAAGAATTTTTTTCAATTTGATGAAATATACTTGTAGTTAATGATTTTTCTCTGTCGATGGATTTGCAGAAAGCTCATGATGAGAAGTCATAATTATCATCTCAACGATAGAAATCACCTGCATCTGAACAATTTGTTTGAGATTCTGATAAGACCAGAGCCATACTCAGTTTTACGAAATTGGATCTGATGCTGTTGCTGAATAAATGAATATCTCATATGTGGAGTGGCATGAAGCAAATTTTGAATTAATAGCATAGGGATATTTTATGCCCCACTCTCTCGAAGGAAATGGGGGTATATACTGGATTGACCTTGTCCATCCGTCCAGACTTTATCCTTCCATTTTTCCATTTGTCCGGGCAGATATCTGAATCACCGATAACGGATCTGAATGAAATTCTGAAATTTGGTATGGATGTTCACTACTACCGGTATGTCAGGGCATTCATTGGAGTATTCAATCGGTTTTTTTCCGGATTTTCCATTCTATTTGGTGATGCTAGCCCACTGTGCAGATAGCGTCACTAAATTCACCCTCTGGGGGACCTTATTCTGCATATGAAAGCCATACTAAACTCAGACTTGAGTATAGTAGGAGATGGCCCCATAAGTGGCTGGATTTAGGTACATTCTGGCTTTAATTCCTATTCAGATAGGTTGGCATGCTAAAATTAGAGGGCGGTTTTATTGGTAGAATTCCATTTGCTGGAGTGGAAAATATGTTTGCACTGTCTTGAGTGCAGCTGTTTTTCTGTTAACAAGCTATCAGCTCTCTATAAAATAATGTATAAATTCACAGCCAATCCATTGAAATTTCTGATTTATACTGATTTATGATGGATGTCTCGCAATAAAGCCTCTCTCCTATCGCACATCTGAAATATTCCTCTCATACATTTCTCCAATTGCATGGCATTTCCTGATATACTCTGATACTTTTAGCAGTTATCAATGAGCTATCTGCTGTAGAAATGTCATTTCTAATATAAATTGGTCCGATCTGTCAAACTAGTGGAGAACTACTGGAGTCTCTGATGCTAAAATCTGCAGTTTGAGTTACATAAAACTTATGTTATATCATGGCTTTATGAGTGGTAATCCCATGTGTTATCGCATCTATGCACAATGAATTTCTCAATGCACTCATCTTTATGATGATAATATTTTCCTACTGTTCATAAGAAATTTTTCGACACTAAATCACTGTATTTTAATGTTAAAATGCTCGTTTTATCAGGAAACATTAAAGGCAGTTAAAGTCTTTTGCTGTAGGATGTGTTTGGCATTTTTTTTTTGCTGCAGGGGTTTAATGTGATAAATTATGTCCATGTCATTGCATTTGCTGTTAGGTTAGCACTGGCTGTAGTTCAGTTCAGGTCTGCAAATAGGGTGTCTGTCATTTGCAGAATAAGGAACCCAGAGGGTGAATTTAATGACACTATCATGCACAGAAGCTAGCATCACCAAATTCACCCTCTGGGAACCTCATTCTGCTTAGGCCTCAACTGCTATGGGAGACCTAGGATCAGATTGAATTTCCCCAGCTGGATTTGGTGATGATCACCCATAAGTCACCTCGATTATGGATTTTATCTTCTGCAAATTGGGGGATATAGAAACTCAACAGAAGGGGAAAAGTAACCAAAAACATTTGAGACTATAAATACTTCCAAGAATATGAGGCATTTAAGCAGAATGAGGTCCCCAGTGGGTGAATTTGGTGATGCTAGCCCGCTGTGCGGGAAAGCATCACTAAATTCACCCTCTGGGGACCTCATTCTGCAAATGACAGACACACTATTTGCAGACTTGGATCAGTTAGCTGGTTATGGGTATCCTGTGGTTCTTACACTAGCAGTAATCATGTTAATGGCTATTCTGCAACACATCCCTGCTTGGATGAGACCTCAATTATTCGATCCTGTTTCCTGTTGTTGCCTGTTCATTGGGCTGAATGATTATTCTAATTTGATGCCTGTTGATTTGTCATGGTTGGCTAGTTACTGTATTGTTAAGCACAGTAGTCACTCTTATTTCTCTGGAAGCAAGGTAGTCAACTTGAATTCTTTATATATAACATATGACCAAGTCGATCAATGTTGATTTTTGAAGGCTGGGTAGTTACCTTATTTTTAAGTTTGTCTTGTCCACCCGAATTTTCAACTGTTTTTATGCTGTAAATGTAATTAAAATGGTATGATCATAGAATTTGTGGCTTTGTAATTTTCATATGGCGATACATAAAGTATTCGGTTTTTTTAATAAATTTTTTTCTCGTTTTGATTCTTTCAGGATGTTAGAAAAGTTGTTGCTCCACTTTTGAAGAGTTTCCAAGGAGAAGTAGACTGTTTATCGAAAAGAAGCAAGGCAGCAGAAGCAGCGTTTTTATCAGTTTACAAGAAACTTATTGATGTTCCAGGTAAATGTATAAACAATAACATTTAGGTACAATGTAACACTTACATGTAATGCCCTAAATAATCCACTACTTAACCTCAGCAGAATTGTGGGTAATTTTTCAGGATTTAGTTGGTAGATTGCTATTCCGATGAATGGCAACAAGCCATATTTCTGACTAAATCCTGAAAAATTACCCATAATTCGGCTGTGGTTAAGGAGTCGATTATTTAGTGCATTACTGTAACATGTGCATGTCGTTTATCACATCAGGTAAAAAGGAAATCGAATAATTTCCGTGATGACATAACACCTTCATTCTAGTAATGGTTTTGCAATTGTTAATGTTAGATTATCCTGATGCGCATTATCCCAGAAATTAAACTGCACTATTTTAGTACCAAGTCAGTTGAAGCTGTTACTAAAAAAGGACTTAACCCTTATCTTCAAAATTGATGTGCTGGCCCTCAACCCGTTCATTCCTAAACCGAGTCTCTCATTCAGATTTTTAAAGTATACTTTGGAATGTTCTATTCTTCATTTGCTGAAAGATTCTGATAATATTAGCAGTGACCAACAAGGAAACTACAGTAATGCCCTAAATAATCAACAACAAGCCATATTTCTGACTAATTCCTAAAAAGTTACCCATAATTCTGCTGTGGTTAAGGAGTCGATTTTTTAGGGCATTACTGTAACTCCCTATTTATTTCCAATCATTCGATGGGTTGTTCAACATTATGTCCAAGTCCAACAAATTGTGAAACTTGTTATCTTAACATTCCTACCAACAAATTAAGGAATGGGTTTCAACTACTCATTGATGCCCAGACAGCTATCAAATGGTTGAAATATGATTCTCACACATGGTGTTTCTAATGGTTAATAGGCATTGATATGTATCTTATTTTGGAGTAAACTACAAGTTTTCAGATTTCCTATAACTGATACCCAATACATAAATGACATGACTCAAGATTGTAGCTCCCTAATGATTTTAGATGCTAGATTTATGGCTCTTTTATATCTCAAGTAAAAAAAAAACAACATTTCGGCTGGTTGGCTTAATTGGAAGCTCTCTGGCAAGTGCAGATAAAGTGAATAGTGACTTGATAATTGTGTCAATTATGTTGCCATTGATAAATATTTATTCCCTACTATTTATTATTTAACTTATTGATAATTGACTGCTGTGTCTGGTGTTTCCAATCTCCTTCACTCACACTTGTGGTTAGTCTTCTCCTGCACCAGTTGTTGGCAAGCCTTGAAATAGGGTGTCTGTCATTTGCAGAATGAGGTCCCCAGAGGGTGAATTTAGTGATGCTACCCCGCATATAGCAGGCTAGCATCACCAAATTCACCCTCTGGGGACCTCATTCTGCTTACACCTCAGCAGAATGAGGTTCCCAGAGGGTGAATTTGGTGATGCTAGCCCGCTATGCGGGGGTAGCATCACTAAATTCACCCTCTGGGGACCTCATTCTGCAAATGACAGACACTATTTCAAGACTTTCCACCAAGCCTGAATTTAGTGTCTGACAATTGCAGAATGAGGTTCCCATAGGGTCAATTTAGTGACGCTGTCCCACACAGCGGGCTAGCATCACCAAATTCACCCTCTAGGGATCTCATTCTGCTTAGGACTCTTCTTCTGGGAACTATCTAAAGTCTCAAATTAACATTGTTTTTAGTTACTTTATCCCTTCTGTTGAGTTTCTATATCCCCTAATTTGCAAAAAATAAATGCATATTCGAGGTGACTAATTGGTGAACATCGCTAGCTTCAACTGGGGAATTTTAATCTGATCCTAGGTCTCCCATAGCAGTTGAGGCCTAAGTAGAATGAGGTGGTCCCCAGAGGGTGAATTTGGTGATGCTAGCCCGTGGAATAGATACACTAAATTCACCCTCTGGCGACCTCATTCTGCAAATGTGAGACACACTAAATTCAGGCTTGGCTGCTACTTAACTGTTGGATGCATTGCTCAATTAACTGCAGTCTGACTATGTCAGCCTGGAATGATCTTGATAGGCTGTTAGCCTAGTAGTGATGTGTGATTTTACAGTTTCTCAGTTTTCTTTTGGTTTTATTTCATAACCGAACGGCAACCGATATATTCTATAAAACCTATTCTTCTGGTTTAAAATAACCGACACTGCCGGTCAATGAATGTCACTTTTACTTGTGGTTAACTCATTCTTTTGTGCTGCTTTTTGCCACCATTAGCAGTTTCAATTTGGAACATTTGAGTATCATAATGAACATATTGCCATTGAATATGGAAATCACTGGAAAATGGCTGAAAATACCAGTATTATGTAAAATTTTATACCATTTGCTCTATGCATATAATAATTGGTATATTGAGAAAAACCATAACCGAAATCAAAACCTAGTTTTTCTACAAAAAACATACAAAAACCAAAATGAAATTTCCAAACCGCACATCGCCGTAGCCTAGTTTAATATACAGCCCACAATTTATTCCATGTACTACTGGTTTTTGGTAATCACTCTAATCAATTAGGCAGATAGTATGCCATACTTCTATCGCTATACTGCTTTTCTGATTTTGGTTGAACAGAACAAAAAATTATTTAAACAGCCACCATGCACCTCCCCCCCCCAAAATATTTAGGCATCTGGAAAAATCACTAACAAGCGGTTAATTGAAATTTATATTCATTGACATGTAGTTCATTAATCCTGTTGAATCATTTATATGGATGTTCAGCTAATAACTTCAAATGAGTCCTTAACACTTTCTTTACTAAATGGATTCTCCCATTCAGTTATAGAAGTATACATGAGAATGGTGTATTATTCATCTGGAGGGGTGTTCAGGAAAAATAAGCAAACAACAGATAATACATATACAGAAGGTGTCCTATTTATTGGAGGGAAATTTTCATATAATAAAGTACAACAAATAATCTATGGTCCTTTGTTGAACTTATTATCTGAACACGCCTGTGGGATAACTACTCATCAATAATAAGTATTTAGTGCAGAAAGGGTTAATATATTTCGAGTCGGCTTATACCTGAACACCCTACAGTTTAGGAATGAACCATTCCATGTCTACTTTTTGAATCCATTCAGTAATCAAAGGGTTAGTTAATGAGATGCAACTGAAGTTGAAAACTTATCATGTTTGCTTATGAATTATATGAGTATGTGTTAGAAAGGTTGTCTCAGGTTTTAAAGTTTTTTTTCCAGACCCTCTTCCAGTGTTTGAATACGCACTGCAAGTACAAAAGAAAGCACACAAAGTCCAAGACTATGAGATTGAGAACAAACAATTAAGGGAAACATTGGACGAGTACAATCACGAGTTTGCTGATGTGAAGAACCAAGGTTAGTCAGACCTTTACCTGCTCCATCTAGTGAAATCCTTCTATATATATAATGGCTATTGGCCAGATGCTGGTAGCCTGTGTATTTTACACATATTTATATACATACCAATTGGCAATTATTAAATATGATCTTGGTGAATGAAAATCTCATATATTCAATTGAAATCATTATTTGCGAATAAAAATAAATAAAACACAACAATAATATCTCAGTTATTCCCATTTTCAATGATATTATTACTGTTTCCTTATTTGATAAAAAATTTCTACAAATACAGTGACAGAGGTCAATTTAATTTTAAAAATTGTATAGCATATTTGTAGCACTGGGTAGATTTTGCATAGCATTGCCTATCAAAGTACTGATACATGTATTTTCAATGTAAATTGGTGTATAATAGCAGAAATTGCAAATTGCGATGCGAATTGAGCGCTATCAGTGGTATATTCCTTCTCTCTACTCTTTCTAACCTCAGAATAAACCATAACGTAACCATTTAGCCTCAAATAGGGACAGTAGTCCGAGAGTGAGGCAATGCAACAAAAATCAATATTAAAGCATACTGTAAAAATCGGTGACAGTATTTGTGTCTGATGACACCCAATGATTTTTGACCAGCACCTGATATTTGAAAAACGTCAATCTCATCAGGACTCATACATTATTTAAAGTGTCGAACAATCGGTATGTCTAATGACGATACCTCTCATCCAAAGATCATCACTGGGAATATTCGATCACTATAGATCTTCTCTGCATTTTACCATTGTCGACAAAGTCACATGATGCTCATACAGATCACTTCTCAGAATTTTGTCAGTGGGATGCTTGCTATAAAAGCGTTGGTTGACAATCGACCCTATTGTTCGGCTTTCAGATATTTTATTTTATTGGGATATGACAGATTTTAACAGTTGTTCATATATTGATTGGCTTTCAGGTGTCAGAAAAGTTTCTCATCTAAGTGCTTCGGAAGATCACACTACCATTCGTTGCTTGCATGTGCCATGATGCGCCACATCAATATTGATCATTTACAAGTTATTGTTATCACTTCTTGTTGATTTCTTACATTGGCGGAGACAGAATTATTAGTTCGAAGAGTCTTCACCAATCCTTGAAATAACTCATGCGGAAGTCTTTGACAGACTGAGACCTAAAAAAGAGCACATTTCGTCTTTCAGTACCTGTCAAGACAGAACCTAAGTTAGAGGATCAAACTCAGAATTTCCCAAACCAAAGTTTGTGACTTGAAAATTCTTGATATTGATTTATAAATGTGAAGTTATCAGAGAATAGTAGTGTTTGGCTTTTTCAATGCTTATGCCTTTGGCTACATGATAACATCACTGATAAAGTTTTGACAGGCGATTTACATGAGACATTATTTTACATGAATTTGAAGACTGAAATTGCAGTTTTTGGGTTTTGAAAAAATTCAGAAAATATTTCAAGATTTGTCTGGGATAATTTTTTTTCATGGGATGGGGGTTGAAGCTGTTAAAACATGCTGCTTTGCAAAATATCATATCGCTCAAGTTTCTTCACACCTTACCTGTCATAATCACCGAAAATTGTGCCATCAATCAATTAAATCTAGTCATGTATAAGTGTGACTTTTAGACCATGAGATTTATTTGTTTCTTTCTCTCAATCAAATTTTAGGGATTCACTAGCTGCATAGTGTTTGAAGGCACAGATGGCCATCGCAGTGGGTATTGATGCTAAAATAGTTACAACCTTTAAAACTGCCATAAACAGAAAGATTATTAAAATATAGACATATTTTGTTCTTATAGTATGTTATTGTCAAGTTCATATGCTGTGTTATGTGAAAAAAAGCCAGGTTCTGCAACATTTTTGGCTTTTGTTTACATAACAAAATGTACGAACTTGACAATAACATACTATTTACTATTTATGATTGATATAAGAACAAAGTCTGTCTATATTTCATATGCTTTCTGTTTATAACGGTTTTAACGGATGTGACTATTTTAACAGCAAAACCCACCACTAACTCCATCCATGCCTTTAAACCTTTCTTTGTTTAAGTTGGTGGTGTTCACCCATTATTGTCCCCCGAAAAAATTATTTTCGGGGGACTATAGAAACGGGGTCCGTCCGTTCGTTCGCCCGTCGTGCCGTTCGTCCGTTCGTCCGTCTGTCTGTCACACTTTTGAGTACCTTCATGGTGTAATCAACTCCTCCCACAGTTTTCATCCTAGAGATTTGAAACTTCAGATTATTGTTATCCACATATTGGAGATGTGCAACATGTATATAGAGGACGGAAAAATTATTTTTTTACGGAGTTATTAATCCTTTTCGACTTAGAAAATTTCAACATTTAAAAATTTTTTTTTAACAAAGCGGCATCGACTTACGACTTTTTCGGGATACACTGTGGTCAGCTGACCTATTATTCACCTCAATAATAAAAATATAAACTCAAATTTGTTACTCAAAATATTGTTTGGAAAATATTTAATGTTTCATGGTATATTTACTCTAATGTGTGTCTGTCTCATCTTCCTCTTATATTTATTTCTTAAGTAAAAAAGAATAAAAATTGGAACAATTTAAACCTATTTTTAGTCTGAAATTTTAAACTGTTGTTTCAGTCATAAAATTTCTTAATTTTTGAAAATTTTGTCTGAGACGAAGCCACCCCCTGTCACAATGTGCCTGGCTGTTGAGCTACTGCGGGTAGTAGACAGTTGAAGAGCCATCAAGTATGTTTATATTGGAACTGTCAAGTCGATGCTAATCTGTTCCCCTGGGGTGATTCTGATGGCGATAGATAATAGATGCAATTGATTATTGTATACTTTTCTTGGGATCGAACCAAGCCTTTCTTCAACAACCCTATGAAATAATCTAAAATCTCGTCTGAGAGAATTGACGGAGATGAATATTTAATACCTATATTGATAACATGCATATATTAGTTATAACAGATTGACTGAGTAAAGTTCACTGGTGCATAAATTTGATATGCTATTGATAATCAATTGGGCCTTATACAATAAACAGGAAACTGTAGAAATCTTACGACTGAAGTCTTAGTTTGTCTATTTCCTCCGCGCTCATTGACAGATCAATGACTCGCTTCCTGATCAATTTAAAATAAGCTCGACATACAAGACTGTTGATAGAATAAGAGATATTTGGCAATGAGATCCCTGTGTCAAGTTTGAATCTGAGCATTTGACCTTGTTTAATCGATAGATGTCTTCCTGTTTCTATTGATATTTTGTATCACAAATATTGCCGAGGAATCAATGCCTTAACCTTCTGTATTGTTCATCTCTGTCGTCTGCCAAATACAAAAAAATAAATCCTCAAGCGGAAAAAAAGAGACGACGTGCATTGATTTTTGCGTCGTTATCTGTGCTTGTTCTCAATCAGTTTGGCATTTGTAAGACAATGTTTCTTGTCTTGCTGTTTATATTCCTCTGCATATGTTTATCGAACACACATAGAGACAGATTAATGTTTTTCTCTCACATGTTAGTAATCCACTGTACAGCTGAAGCCAGTTAACACTTCTCGATGCACCAAATTCCCACACAGCCTGATGGGTACATTTCTTTAGACAGGAGTTTTTTCCTCTTGAGAGATTTTGCAGCTCTTATTGTTTACAAGCCTGCAAATAGTGTGTCATTTGCAGAATGAGGTCCCCAGAGGGTGAATTTAGTGATGCTACCCCCGCACAGTGGGCTAGCATCACCAAATTCACCCTCTGGGAACCTCATTCTACTAAGGCCTAAGCAGAATGAGGTCCCCAGAGGGTGAATTTAGTGATGCTAGCCCGCTGTGCGGGGTAGCATCACTAAATTCACCCTCTGGGGACCTCATTCTGCAAATGACAGACACACTATTTCAAGGCTTGTCACCAAATTAACCCTCGGAACCTCATTCTGCTTAGGCCTCAACTGTTATGGGAGACCTAGGATCAGATTTAATTTCCCCAGTTGAAGTTGGTGATGTTCACCCATTAGTCACCTCAATTATGCATTTTATATTTTGCAAATTATGGGATATAGAAACTTCCCAGAAGGGAAAATGTAACTAAAAACAATGTAAATTTGAGACAATAGATACTTCCCAGAATATGAGGCCAATCACACAGCGGGATAACATCACTAAATTCACTCTCTGGTGACCTCATTCTGCAAATGACAGACATACTATTTGCAGCTTTGATTGTTTAGTTTAACCCTTTCTATACAAAATACTCATTGATGAGTAGTTCCCTTAGGAAATGTTCAGATAATAAGTTCAACAAACAGAGCTCATTTGTTGAAATTATCTGAATTTGATGAGAATCTTATGCACCTGTATTATTGGTTGATCTGCCTGTCGACTACTTATATTTCATGAACGCTACCCAGATGAACAATAGACCATTCAAATGTATACTGTTCTAACTGAATGAGGGAGTACATTTAGTAAAATAAGGGTTAACCCTTTGATTACTGAATATTTGCTGACTAGTACATACGTACAATAAATTATGAAAGATTGCCAGATTTATCAGGAATTCCGAATTTTTGTTATGTTACTGACTTTTAGCACAATTCCTAACTTTTGACTAAATACTTTCCTGTTCTAACTAACTAACTTTCCTAAGAAACAATGGAAGCCGTCTTTCTGTTGTTAGTTACTGAAAACTCTCTTCCTCTGCTTGCACTGAGCTTAAAAATTTATTGGTATAATTGGTATACCTGTATTTTTCAACAAAACCTAGGAAAAGGGTTTATTGAATCTCCTTAATACAATTTTATTTTACAGTGGAAACTCATATAAAATCAGATGAAATGTTTCTTGTGGAAAAATTAAACTCCTCATAAACCTGTAGACCATTCAAATTGTACAGTTTCTCTTAAAACTTCAACGGTACATAAATATGCCTCAAAGAGTCATTGAATTTTCAATCTCAGAGTATCTTAATCTCAAAATTTGGTTTCCTAATTTTTTCTTGTCAGTCATTTTAATCTACATGTAAGGTAGTTCACTTGGGGAATGTTCAGATAATAAGTTTAACAGACAGCCTTAAGCCAGTAGTTAAAATTATTATCTGAACATTTCCTACAAAGGAATGAATGGGACTCATATCTTTTCTGTACTTATATGACAAATATACTCCTCCAAATGAAAACAAATACCATTCCATTATAAACTATTATAACTGAGAATCCACTCAGATGAAAAGATTAAGACATATTTATTTGCCACAATACAGTTTACATAATCGGAACTATTGAACAATGGGATTGAAGAAACCAGTATGAGTACTCATTTATCCATTTCATGACGGGAGCTGCGCTGGTGCAGCATTAAAGACCCTGTGCCAGTGCATTGTCTTATATATGCGAATCTCCAGTAATGAATGGAGCTTCCTGGAATTTTGAGAATACAGGGTTTTCGCAAAATTTCAGAAAGCTCTAGTCATGAAAGGGTTATGAGTCCCAGTACCTCATCTCCTAATTGTCTTTAGAGAATTTAGTAGTAATGTGTACAGTCTAGACAACTTCCATTGTTCTGACTGCCCAAATGGTTTTGCTATCAAACACATTTCTCTTTAGATAATGAAGTGATTAGTTAGGTTTAACATGTTAGGGATCCAATAGAGTTATCAACCCTCTCTGTAGCATTCCAGAACGTATGTCACTCAGTTGGTAAGGTGCATAGTGCATTACGCCGTCATAAGCTAAACATTCAGTGATGTTGGGTTGGTACTGACAGCATGCATTGTCATTGGATTCAGTATTACTTAACAACTGGGGCAGTGATATATATATTCAATGAGCACATGGGCATTGTGGGACAAGTGCATTATAAAAACTGTCCGTTATCATAACCCTTCCAAATTATAGTGCCCATGGATCAGGGACCAGCCTAGAGGTTTCAAATTGGGAGAAGTCACTTGGACTATTATCGAGGAGAAGTCATAATGGCTCAAGTTCAATTTACAATCCAAAATCACCATCCCATGATCCCATAAATATTATGTAATACAATAGCCCATTTATAAAATGTTTATAATGAGTAAAGACACCATTATCATCAGTAAATATACTTAAAATATACTGTAGGGACATATGCATACTGCTATGTTAGAAAGAAATAACTTCTCTCTAAAACAAAATTATGGAGAAGTGACACAATAGGGAAATATATATCTCTCAAGTTTCCCTCTATGCTGGTGACTTGTCCCTCCCATGAACATTATGGGTGTTCAAAGTGAATGCCTGAACCAGGCCCTGTGGACTCAAATCGGCACTTGCATTAATTTCATTGGTGGCCACAGCCGCACATCGCACATCACGACACCTTTAATTACAATAGCGTAATTGATTGCAACAATTGTCTTGTAGTAGGTATCGACAATGCTATTTCCAAGCCTATTGTTGAGTAAACCTCAATTCAGCAGTTATCTGCCTGTTGCACTCAATAACATGGCTAATGTCAGGAAACTTTTTCCTCGCATTTTGTGCAAAATCATGATGGGTGGTTAATACAGGTGTAAATCGAGTGCAAATGATAAAATGGAAAATAACACCCGCCCAAGTCTGTTCATATCAGTCTGAGTATTTTTACTTCATTATTAGGTTTAACCATCTGGTAACTAAATGCTGTATATTTCTTAATCCCATTGATTCATTTGTAGGATATTTAGATAATATAATCAACAAACTCTTTTTGAATATAGTACTACTAGTTGCTGGAACGTCCCTATAAATGTACCTTGTGTATATATTAGTGCCAGTCATCCGATTACAGTTCTTGGCTTCTTGCATGTTAACATTCCTGTAAAAAGAATGGACCAGTCCATTGTATAATAGTAGAGTACAGTTGCGTTAGAGAATAGGAAGAATCCATTCAGTACTTAAAGGTAAAATTTATGTACCATACAGTAATCTTTGTTGAGTACTGTTGTGTGGTGTCAGCTATTTACCAGTGCTACGGAAATGGTAGATTTTTGTTACGTACCTTTACTGCCATTGCATTGCATAGTACAGCACGCCAAAATTGGGATCAGATGACATCTTGACAATGTCACAATAAGTATACAATAAGCAAAGTGTGAGTGTATTAAGCCGAATTAAATAAATTGTTTATTAATAAATAATTAGTTAGAATGAGAGAAATAGTTAGAGAATGTTAAAACAAGGTGGGTTATTTCTTCCAAGTTGGGAGTAAATAATATACAGCCATCAGGGTGCGCTATGAAAATAATTATGAATAACCACCCCCTTCTTCCTCAGTGCTCAGCATGGATCGTGCCTTGCACCGCTAACTGGAGACAGAATATATGGCAGTAAGCATAATGACTAGTTGGCTGGCATTGGTATTTAGTAGGTACATAATACACTCTATGTCAGTATTTAGTAATGAGGTACAGTAATGATCTAAATAATCGACTCCTTAACCACAGCAGAATTATGGGTAAATTTTTATGATTTGATCAGAAATATGGCTTGTTGCCATTCATCGGAAAGCTCTTACTGAGAGCTTTCCGATGAATGGCAACAAGCCATATTTCCGACTAAATCCTGAAAAATTACCCAAAAATCTGCTGTGGTTAAGGAGTCGATTATTTAGAGCATTACTGTAACATATTAACATGCATTTTCAATTTTTTACTTCAAAAATGTAATATCAAATTATCATTTCAGAGGTGACAATAAAGGCACTGAAAGAAAAACTGAGAGAATATGAAGACAAACTAGACTCAACAGTAGATGTGAGTACTTAAACACTCATATTATTTCTGAGAATTATTTGCAGAATGAGGTCCCCTGAGCATCACCAAATTCACCATCTGCATACCTCATATTGCATAGGACTCTTCTGGGAACTATCTAAAGTCTCAAATGAACATTGTTTAGTTACTTTATCCCTGCTGTTGAGTTTCTATATCCCCTAATTTGCAGAAGATAAAATGCATATTCCAGGTTACTTAATGGTGAACATCACCAACTTCAACTGGAGAACTTCCATCTTATCCTAGGTTTCTCATAGCATTTAAGGCCTAAGCAGAATGAAGTCCCCAGATGGTGAACTTGGTGATGCTAGCTCACTGCGAGGTATATTCACCCTCTGGGGCCCTCATTCTGCAAATGTCAGACACACTAAATTCAGGCTTGCCTTTTAATCTGTTCATATTGGCACTATCCACTTGGTGACTTTATGCCTGTTTTTCAGCTGCATTTGTTCCAAGTGCGGAAATGTCACCCTTGAATGATGAGAAAACTGTGTAAAATATAGATGTGATTTATTCAGCTATCAGCCTATGATTGATCTAATATGTATGTCTGTCATCAATACCTAAATTTGATAGTTATGGATCACCTCTACGATTGAACACTTATTACTCAGGTGTGCAGACAATGGACCTGTCCCCTATAAGCATTATCAGTCATTGATCGATTGTTTCTCTCTTCGTCTTCAAGGTGGTCTTTATATAAGTGGACAAAACGAAATTGTGCCTGTTTCAGAACTGATTGAGAGATGCATCTGATTGGGAGATTATTGCGCAGTTCAGAAAAATAGGAGTGTAATAAGATGAACAATTTTGAATATCATCTAATATTGAAGCTATTAATTAGGGGTGTCAGAAGCACTAAAAGGCAACCTTTAAATTATACATGCATGTCCCCTCCTGTTCTGCAACTCATGAGTTATTTTCATGTTTAAATATGGTTCATGTAGTTTCACTTAAGCCCACAAATGTGAGATTGCTATCATCCATAATAACATGATATACCGTAACATATTAAATGATATTGGAAGATTGATTTTTAAAAACGTGAATCAATTAAAGCCACAAACTTATCCACAAACTTTAGACAAAAGTTTGATGAGAAAATGAGAAAGAAACATTGAATATTGGTAGGGGCTGTTAGCTGATTTGGCAGGCTGGATATTACCCATATAACAAACTTAGACCTTCTCGGATTTCAACCAGGATCTCAGAGACTTTCTCATACTTTAATATATATATCTTTTATTCCTCCAAGTCAATATGAAGATTTTACAAAAGAATATACATGAATATAATGATTAAATAACATGAAAATAGAAATATAAGAGAAAAAGAACTTATTCTTATGACCCGCCACCAATTGATTCTTCATAATTGCACGGGAATTGAATAGGGCGTGGAGATCAAATTCCATGCCACACCACGCACACTAGGTACATGTATCTGGATGGCCACACCATATAAGTATGGCGTGTCCAAGGGACCAGTGTTTCCGTACCGTGTCGGTATATACATATATATGCATATGCATACATATACATACACATACACACACACACACACATACACATATATATACACATATATGTATATATATATATACATGTATAGCTATATATATATATATATATACATACATATACACATATAAACATATACACATACATGCCCATACACACATACACATACATCCACATGCATACACATACGAAAGGAATGTGCTACCGCGTATATATATAAGTATATATATACCCAAAAGCAATTGTCCACCCAACCACAGCAGAACCACGGGCACCCCTCAGGACCCAGTCAGAAACATGGCCCGCCGCCACTCATCTGAAAGCCCTCATCGACAGCTCTCCGATGAATGGCAACAAGCCATACCCCCGACCAAATCCCGAGAAACCACCCACAATTGTGACGTGGCCAAGTGATCAACTACCCTTGGAACCACTGCAATATATAAACAATGTCAGACTATCCAATGGATGTCTTTATGTGAGGGAGTTTCCCAATATCTTCTCTGGTATTAATTTATCGTGATATCGCCGCCACAATTTGCAAGTATTACGAATAAAGAAATTGGCGATTTTATCAAAATCGAGAGACATATCCACTGTTACGAGACAATCAAGCATCCCGGCTAAGTGAACGCGAGTTTTCATTTCGATTGATAATGAGTCGTAGAGAACATAAGTGACTACTCCAAACTTTTCCAAAAGGTCAAATTCAACTTCATCTCGATCAGAACACATGTGATGACATCCAATGATAACATGAGATACTCTGTCGTAATATTCATTCTGACACAATTCACACGTTTGTATGTCAGTTTTATTTGTCAAACTGGTTTCTATATTCATTTTGCTAAAATAGTTGGAACCTTTATTTTCTCCTTTATTTTTCTCCTTTTTGATCAGATCTGGCATTTAAGTTTGACTTCTGAATCTCCAAATCTGAGGAACTGCCCCGTGTGCCCCCAAATACCTTGTGCAGTTTAGGGCGATCAGAGTAAATAAATGATTTACATGTAGCTAGCCACAAAGACTCGTACAATTTGATTTCCAGCGATCCTCGTATCAATGAAGGATTCTTGTTCAAATTTTCACTGTCTCCAAAAATACTCTCTAAATAAACTCATCTCAATTGAAAGAAAGTACCGACATCTAGTGAAACTGATGGTGTGAATAGAATGAATTGAGAGGTAGTTTACCCAGGGTACACATTTCAGGCTTTAAACTAGATTGGGATGGTGATTAGATGAGGTGATTTTGGTCGTCGCTGTACCCGCTGTCACATCAATTTAATTGGCAATGAAGAATGATCACGTCATTTGTCGATGGATAGTTCACTTTGATCTACTATTTTCCTCTGTTGGCTAATTAATTAGCCTCTGATGAAGTTGACATTCTATTTCGTTAGCTCTCAATTGAGATATGTGTACACTTTAGTACTAAAAACAGAGAAACTAATTCATGAAATATACAAAGCTTTTTTCTATGTTTGTTCTCTCAAAATGCCTGTGGCCCAAATCTTTCTTCACCCTTGTTAATACGTTCATTTCGTGTACATCTGAGTGATATGTACAGTGACGCCACAGTCAATTTTAACCAAATTTCCCTAGTTGCTCACCGATGTTCATAGTTTTCAAAGGCTCACATAATATTTGAGTTCCCAATTATTTCTAAAAGCCAACAAAAGTCGTGTGAATGTAAATTGCTCCTTTTAATAATACTACCCCTGCTCTGGCACCCATCAATAGTTTTCTATGAGGATCGTTTGTGACTTAAAAGGTTATTATCTTGAAAATCATCCTGAGATTGGATACCAAGTCTGAGTTTAGTGTGCCTGTCATTTGCAGAATGAGGTCCCCAGAGGGTGAATTTAGTGACGCTATCACGCATAGTGGGCTAGCATCACTAAATTCACCCTCTGGGGACCTCATTCTGCTTAGGACTCAACTTCTCTGGAAAGTTTCTTTATTATCAAATTTCTATAGATACTTCTTCACATAGATTCTATTTTTTTTTGTGTTTAGTTTCTCTATATCCCCAAATTGGCAGACGTCACATTGCATAATCGAGGTTCCCATTGGGCGTACTTCACAATATTCACCATTTGAGAATTTCAAGATGAAGCCATGCAGAATGAGGTTCCCCAAACGGTGAGTTCGGTGAAGCCAGTCCAAAATGCAGGATAGCGTCACTAAATTCACCTCTGGGGACCTCATTCTGCAAATGACAGGCACACTAAACTCAGGCTTGTTGGATACCAAAAACAATGATGTTGAAGCATTGAAGGCCAGGGGGAGGAACGCAAAGTGCATTTTTCCCAATGCAGATTTGTACAGGTCTATTTGTACAGGTCCCGAAAAGGAGGCCTGGAGTCCTCCAATATGCTCCTGCTCCATTGCCCCCTGACCAAAAGTCAATGTGCGCTAGACAAGCTAAAAGAATACACTCTAGATTAATGCAATGACTGGCGAGCTACCGGTATACTGATACATATTATGAACAATGGTGGCCATAAAGTATGAATTTCATATGCCGGACAGAATTATTCACGATGATGACTTCTGTTTCCTCTGAATAAAAAAATCACTTGTTCATTTGTCACGCACAGAATGTTTCCCTCCCTTGAAGGAATTTCTTCTATCAGCGATGATGGATGCGTCGGTCACCAATTCACGATACTAATGACGTTTAATAGATGGGGCTATATATAAATAATTGTTGACATTTTAATTGGCGAATGAAACTAATCTGTCTCCAGTTTTAAGCATGAGCCTCCGATCCCTGGTTGTTGAGCTTGCCTGGTTTATGTTCCGTATTTGGTACTCCATGTTTGGAACTTTGGAAAATGCAAGACAAGCTCCAAACAGACACTACTGATTTAATTTAGGATGGCTCTTGGATTCCTTATGGGTTATTGAGTTTTAAAAGGCCACCCAAGGCACTCACAGTGGGTAAATGTGCAAAAAATATAAAAGTCTGTAAAAATATCACTGGCTTTGACATGAACATTCTCATTATTGGAGAATTATTCACTTGTTCTGACATGATTGTTGTTTTACAGACTTTTATGTTATTTCACATGAACCCACTTTGAAGGCCTTATACTAGTACAGTCCCTTTACAGTCTATTGGGTAATAGGCTTTCTTTACTGACTCTGGATATTTTAAGTTAAAAAAGCGTCCAATTTACAATAAAATGCAGACATTATAGTATACCAAGTATATACGAAGTTTGATATAGTTCCCAAAACTCAAGAAAATATTCACTTGGACCAAAGATTGATAATTTGTTGAAAAAGTATGCAATTTTCCAATTTGAAACAGAAGTTTGATTTCTGCAGACTTGTAACAGAAGTTTGATTTCTGCAGACTTTCTATACTCTCTTCAGAGTTAGATATAATTCGACAAATCTCAAGAAAATTCTCTATCGGACCTAAGATTATATCCCATTTCTGTTTAGAGCCATATTGAACTTGCATTTACTGCTCAATTATTAAAGTTTACATTGGAATGGTCTTTTTATTTGGAGGTTTGTTTTTATAATATAAGTGCTGAATATATTGGATTCTCATTCATTTATATCTAGGGAATCTTCAGATAATTAGTTCAGCAAACAAACTGAGTGTGTTTATTGTTGTTGAAGAAGTGAAATAAGCACATTTAAAAAAAACAATTATATCAGAAATCCTTTCAACTAATTTCTGTAATTACGACACACTTCCCTCCCTTCTTCCCATTGCACTTTCTATGAAGTTCTCAATAGCTAAAGCTGACCATGTTTAGTGCCCTGCTGAACTGGCATTTACCTATATAGCCCCATCATATTGGGATTGAACAACAATGATGGAAATTCATAGTCAAATCCATCTATCAATGTGATTTATTTGCCAATCACAATAGCCCGAGGGCCGAAAGGAGCCCGAAGAAAACAAGGGTGTGCATTATCTGCCTTCGGCCTGATGACTGATAGGTAGATGGTGCTGGGTTTTAATTACAGACACCAATAAATTCATAGTGAAAACTTACTAGATCAATCATTTGTCTTGGTCTGACAGCCCCAGACTGTCATAGTTGGCTGTCAAGGCAATATACATATCATCTATATCTCTGGTTTCTTATGACCTTCTTTAGTTTGTGATTTTGTCCATCGACCATCTGGAGCGATTTCTGAGTTTTGGTCGGTTGCCGATTGACTATTTTCTTGGTTTTGTTCAGTTGAAGACTAAAGAAAGAGAGAGGGAGTTGCACAAGTATTTTACCGAGAAGGAGCGTCAACTTCAGGGGACGCAGTTGACAGTTGCACGCAAACTCGGAGAGGCAGAACAGAAGAACGTTAACCTAACCGCAGGTATGTGTTAGTTGACTGTTCACTTTTATGCGATGTCATTTAACTCATTTTGTGGATTTTCAGGGCCCTGATTGTATTCTGTGATATAGTATTTGTGCGAGTAGTCTAATGCCTCATGTGTAAATACATCGGTGAAGCTTTAATGGCATTAACCTTTTCTATATTAAATGGTTTCTCCCATTCAGTTATGAAAGTATACACTGGAATGGTCTATTATTCATTTGAAGAGGTGTTCAGTATAAATTAACAGACAACAGTCAGATGAAAAGATAATACAAGAGCTAAAGGTTTCATATTCATTGGTGGAAAATGTTCAGATAATAAGTTCAACAAATGACCTATGATCGTTTATTATCTGAACATTTCCTAAGGGAACTGGTATCTTGTCAACGAGTATTTAATATAGACAGGGTTAGAGCCAGGCAATTATATTTTTCATCACCTGTTTCTATAATTACTATAGTTTTTTTTACTTGAATATATTATGCTTGAGTTGAAGAACTATATTTGAATTACCCTTACACCTTTGTTGAGGGACTATATTTGAAATTTCCAAAATCAATTGATATGAAATGTTAAAATACATCTCGCACAAACTAAGTCATACTCTGACCCCATATTTGTATTATTTTGATGCGGCACTGATGCTATTGTGTCCTTGCCCAATGATAATTCAGTCTTTGTTAGTATTTTATGAGCTACACTTAATTTAGTGAGGTTTTATGAAGCATATCATAAAAATTATATTTGGGTTCAAATTGCATATGTTTTAGCTTAAAGATCAGAATGGGCAGTGATGTTGGAGTTTGGGGATGCATAGAACATGTGTGGACTTGGTCCTTCCCAATCCAACCGAAACTTGATCTGCCAAGATGATTTATGTTTCCAATTGGGGAATCAGTAAACTACAAATATAGTTAAATAACCACAAAGTACTGGAAATTTATCACTATCATGTAGTTCACATCACATTCAACCAAATTTTCCCTCTTTAAAATGGTGAGATTGCTTTACTAGTGAATGGAAAAATGTACCTTTTACAAAACTGATTGACTCTTTTCAGTCTTACAAACATATTGAAACATATTCTAACGTATGAAAATGTTATGAATGTAAATTTATGGGATGAATTTTACACATGTATTTCGAATCATGAGTTGATGTATGTAAAAATCAATAAAATATTGATTTTTATTCATCATGTGAATATTTAAATTTAATGAAAGCACTATATTTAAAGATATACCTTTGAATGGAAGTGAAATTATTTCTTATTTTTGTACTGAGTACTCACAAACTAATCGTTTATATGATTCAGCACAAAAGTGACAATTATCAACTGTCACATTGAGCTTTACCAGCCACTTTAGAATGTTTTGAATTAGCAGTACCAAAAATCATGATAAATTTGAAAACATCAATGCTGCAAGATTACTTTTAGTAGATAAAATTCTAGGAAAGTTTCAGAGAAATTCATGATTATTTTTTTCAAATATGTATAACCACTTTGACACAGTAGATTTAGCTTATCTAAACCAAACTCTTTGTTTAGCCGTGTCCATTACAAAAAGGGTTCTTGGGTGACTGAGTTAGTCGTTTGCTGTGCTTTTCCTAGGATTTCTTTTTCTGTCTCAATTCCTTCAAAACTTCATCATGGCCAAGAATACTTATTTAAAATTTAACAGAAACTCATATGATTTGTATTTTGAATGAATCTAAACTATGATGAAATTACCATCTTAATTGAGATGTAATAACCAATTTCAGCTAATAAACCAACAGAAGGTTGATAAAATTACTCTTGTAAATAAAAACCTTAACATTAGCCTTTAAAATCTGATGAACTAACAATGAGCTTTATTGTTGGCCATCTCTATAAAGGATTACACCTTGTATTTAACTAAGTACAGTGTTAAGCAAATTACACAGTGACAAAACATAGTGTTAGCCCCAGGCTAAGAACTTTACCCCTATAAACATTTAGTTTTAGTATTGGCTGTTATCAGTGATTAGCTGTAACATCTTTATTAAACCAGCTGTATTCTGGCCACAGTATTAATGACACAACTATCTCAACTTTATTTACCAGTAAATGTTCATAGTCTTTGTTTTCTTGATTGAAAATTAGGTCTTAAGATAAGAGATAAGATAAGATTTATTGCATAAAACACCACATGTTGGCAGTATGCTAACATGTTAAATAACATTTCGTTTCAACAATAGGATATATATATACAAAACAACATATTATCAAACAACAAGTGAATGGATGTCCCATTGATTTAGATCCATGTGCTATGAAGATGAAATGATTTAAAGTTATCATATACATGATTTAGCAGTCGCGCGCTGCAATAATTTCGTCAATAGCTTTGCTTATTAGTCTACATGCATCAATATTGTCATTGCACATAATATGTCAGCATGTTTCTATTTACTTTAATTAAGGGTGCACCATCCAATTTCACATAATAAAACATTTATTACATGTTTTTATTGCCAATTTATTAAAGTTTTCAGAAAAATACTCAAATGAAACATAATAATTACACACTGTTGTCACACTCCTGTGAAAAAAAATGGCTGATAATATAATTTATAGTCATACTAGTATGTATACTTGATTTACTGTAAAAAGACAACACAACATATGAAAGAAAAAGAAATGGGGTCCTTTTTTCCAGCAGTATGCAACAATGATTGCTACTTTTATCCTGATGTGGAAAAATAAAGAGTGTTTGGCACACTGGTGTGTTGAAAGCAGTTTATAATTATCTATCAATTCCTCTAGTCATTCGAGTAGATATGAGTATAATGCATGTTCATCTGCTGGTCCTAAATTTAACCTTATATATCACATACCACTTTAATTGGATGACAACATCTGCATCTGATATTTAGGTTGGTGGTTGATTTGTCACAACATGCAGAACAAGCCTTGAAATAGTTTGTCTGTCATTTCCAAAATGAAATCCTCAGAGGGTGAATTTAGTGACACTATCCCGCACAGTTCCCCAGTTGAAATTGGTGATGCAAATTAGGTGATATAGAATGAACAGAAGGGAAAAAGTAACTAAAAAATGTTAATTTGAGACTATAGATACTTCCCAGAAAATGAGGGCTAAGCTGAAAAAGGTCCACAGAGTGTGAACTTAGTGATTCTAGCCTGCTGTGGTCACTAAATTCACCCTCTGTGGACCTCATTTTGCAAATGACAAGACACTATTTCAAGGCTTGATGAAGAACATCTTCAAATTAGATAATTCATATTTGGGCAAACATCTCTTAGAATCGCGAACAGATTGCAACAGACAATGGGAGATCTATTGAAAAATGACATAACTTTTGTAGTTGGTAGCTGTTTGTAAATTGAGTGCTATAAAATTCACTAAGCCAGCACCTCAATCAATTAACTTGCTTTTTCATCTATCCGTGTCATTGTTATCAAACACTTACAATGCCAGACTTGTAGTCCGCCAAGATCGAGAACAGCACATCATTGACATTAAGTTGTATCGGAACAGTAATAACTGAATAATTTAATAAATTAGTGAACGATCACTGCATATCTCCGTCGAATTGCTCGGAATTACTCGGATCGACTATTGTGTCACACCATTATCAATTATGGCTTATGCACCTGGTTTGGGTAATGAATTTTAAGCAGCTATAAATCTGCAGTTTTTGATGGATGATAACAATGCCTTCATTGATGATTTACTTGTATACTTACTGGACGTTAGAGGATTCAAACAAACGTGGTGCAGTTGTTCCCTAGATATTCAAAAGAATTAACCCTTTAACTGCCAAGATGTTGGAGTTTTCTGAAATATTTTGTGCAATATTTTTTTAAAAACTCTGCTGATAATCCACAAAACTCGTCTGATATCATTTGTTACATCAAGCGAAGTGTATTTATGTCCAATGTAACACCCATTGACGGGACACTGTTACAGTGACAGTCTCATATAACAACAATTTCTAAATTGGCTTCAAGTAATGGCGAGTGGTTCATGCCATTTTGAACTGGTGTTTGCTCTGTAATTTCAATGGAAAACGTGAATAGATATATCTACTTGGACATATAAGACAAAGTTACAACTCGTCAATATCTTATATAAGATGTAAATATAGTGATTTTGTTTATATTGTACCGTACCTTCTGTCCATTCAATCTTAATATATTTAGACCAATGAACTGACATTGGAAAAGATTGTAATGGTATTATCGTATAGTTCATCTAATTAATAATGAGGTTATTACTTGGTTAGTTGGATATCGGCTGAGACATATCGGCCATCAGTAACTTCATATCAGCCTTCGACATTCAGTCTCAGGCTGATATGAAGTTACATGTACCTTGGGCTGATATTTCGGCCAATATTAAACTAAGCAAGTAATAACTTCTAAGAATAACCACTCGACAGCCAGGGAGCAGATGGTTTGACTAGTTTTTAAAAATGTAGTGGTTTCCTTGAATCCCATAGAACTCACCCTTTTAAAAATCTTTAACCCTTTGTGTTTTTTTGGACATATTTGACATAACCTGAAACATTTCTTATTTCGTTGACATTATCGACAAATCATGTCATTGATGGTTGACTGAGAAAATTTTAAAAGTGTTGAAGAGTTAACAGCCAACGAGCTTGTGTTTTCTAAAAATTTAGCATCATAGTTATTTTGATATTTAATCAAATTAACCCATTAAGTAGTTTCCTAGATATCTAGTACAGTTAACCTTTACAGCCAGGGAGTTTGTGGTCTCTAAAAAATATAGCACAGTCCCGTTCCTTGATATAAAACAGGATTAACTCATTTAATAACATCCAGGGAGTAGCTGGTTTCTATCAAATGTGATACACCTGTTAACAAATTAACTCTTTACATAATTTAATAATAGACAAATTTCGATATATAACTTCATCCAAATCTTGAAGACATCAGTTCCGTCCATCCGTGTCCAATAATTTTAGAAATGGTTGTCCAAAATATAACAGTTTCTAATTGTTTTAACATATTCCTTTGAATCTGAATGTTAAGTAAAATCACATCAGTTATTTAATATAAAGGTGCTATTTTTTCAGCTCTTGAAGTTGTGCAGTCTGAACTTTTCGATGTCAAATCCAAATATGATGAAAAAACTACAGCAAAGTGAGTAAACTTTATATACTTATTTTACATCTATTTATTTTGTCAGAAAATAGTCACGTTATAACAATGTGAAGCTACTGGATGATCAGGAGCATCAGTTTCAATTGGATTGTCCCCTTTAGTAGTATACTAAATACTTGTACACCATTCAGGTACTTAACACATAAAAAACATAATACTGTAATGGTTCTAATACAAGTATGGTTCTCTATTCAACGTAAGTACTAGTACATCGCTGACACTGGCAGTCATGATATTGGGATCCTTGGGAGTTTCTTGGTAATGGTTTGAAGAAACAATAAGCCATTTAATCATCAGGTATATATCAGTTTCTTAGCGTCTATTATACTTCAGATACTAGAAACCCCACAGTCATAGACCATAAATTGCTCCTGTAAAAACATCAATGTAGCATTGAAGAATGTAGATTGATAGATTACTGTGATTGGAACAAGAAGGTATTGTCTAATTTATCAATGCAAGCTACTATATCTATAGAAAAATAATCCCGATCAACGTTTTTCACACAGCCATAAAATTAACTGATAAATTGCTATGAACTCGGTGCTTAAGTGGTGATTAGCTGAGTTAGAAGGGCCATAGTGATTTTCAGGTTCGTTCATAAGAGTCTGAGAGCATGCTCTAAAGATGTATTCATGGTTACATGTTATTTTTTTATGAAAAATTATTTCTTATTGAGATTCTAATGTATAAAATGACACGATTGAGTCAAGAATTACTACCTGGTACAGATCATCTTGTTAGATTTTGAATTTATTATATAATTAATGTATTTATATAATTTCATTAGTTTTTGTGCTAAATATCTTTACCTATTTATTAATGCCAAAAGCTTGATAAATAACTTTCAATATCTTTCAACTTAAATTAAAGGTGACGCTCAGCTGACAAATTGTTCTACCCTTGTAGAAAAGTTTTGTTCCTTGCGGCTGGAAATTTGAATGACTTTATGCCACTGTTTGCATCTTTTCTGAACTCTATTGAACACTTTTGGATTTCAAATGGCACTAGTATTACTAGTAAGCTAAAATTAGGCGACATGTTTTGAATATAAAAATGTATTTGCTTAATTTAATTATATCAAACTTTTCTCAAAAAATATTAACATCACAAAACCTCAAAGCTAACATTTGGAACAAGTGTACTAAATTAGTTTTAATTGATACTTTGATGTAAAAAAAAAAAAAATCTGTTAACAACCACACTGTCATTTTGAAAGAAGTTTTTAGCATTTCTGCTTAAACAGTATTTTTTCCTAGAAAATAAACCAATTCAGTTTATAAGTGCTCTAATTTCTCAATGTATCTATTAGTTTGAAAATGTTTCTTAATATCTGAATGTTTCAACTTTGCAAAAATTTGCCCTGATCATCATTTTAAAGGGGCCCATGGCCTTCACAGTGGGTAAATGTGCAAAAAATATAAAAGTCTGTAAAAACATCGCCACCAAGAAGAACATGAAGATATAGATAATATTTGTTCTTTATTAATTATTGTAAGTTCTCCAATAACGAAATTGTGCATGTTGAAACCATTGTTACCGCATGCAAACAAAACGTAGTGATTTGTCAACAAAGATCACTATTAAATTAGTTAAAATATTTTAGATTACATATTATTTTCAAAATATTTTTCAATGGTTTGACCATTTCCAATGTTTATTGTCGAGTTTTGATTAAACTTTGGTATCTTATTGGACTAATTGGATATTGATTATTAATGCCACTGTAAGATGAAATGTTTACATGACATTGGTTTTGATATGCAAAATCTCATTATTGGAGAGTTATTAATAATGAAAATTGAACAAAGTCGATCTATTTTAATATTTAATATTATTTGTTGTTGATAGTTGTTTTACAGACTGTTATCAAATTTATCTTTTTTCACATGAATCCACTTCGAATGCCTTGGGGCCCTTTAAATAAGCCATACATGTATCTACAACACCTTAAGTTAACTTTGTTATGAAGATCGGGATTAAAATTCATTTCCTGGCGTGAAGCTATAGACATAGGTAGGTGATAATAACCTGTTAGGCAGTGAAGCGACACACCACATCCTCTATCTGCTCTTGATATATTCCGGTCATTGTTCAATAAAACTCAATAGACACCCCAGATCAATACAACATATTTCCCAATAAGTCAAGATCAATACTTGAATCTTGGTTTCCATGGCAACATATATTTATCACCTCAATGTTTGAAAATCTACCATTGCAATCAAAACAATAATCCATTGATTTGTGAGATGGAATTAAAATTTTGCTGATAAAAATATTGATTACTGCTAATCAAGTGGAGATACCTACAGATAGATCATGACCCCTCTCCTACCGTGCCTGTCGAGGAGTGAGATCCCTCCAGACAGATCATAACCACTCTCCTGCTGTGCTTGTCAAGGAGGGAGATTCATACAGGCAGATCATGACCCCTTTCCTGCCGTGCTTGTCAATGAGGGAGTTCCAATCAGATAGACCATGACACCTCTCCTGCTGTGCTTGTTAAGGAGGGAGATCCCTACAGATCGATCATAACCCCTCTCCTGCCGTACCTGACAAAGAGGGACATTCCTACAGGCAGATCATAACCATTTTCCTGCCGTGCCTGTCCAGGAGGGAGATCACTGGAGATTGATTGTAACAGTGCCGTTTGTGTAGTACTAAGGGAGGGGCAGAGGCAAACAACTTCCTTCTTACTCCTGGGACAAAAAAGGACAGGCATCCCCTCATGTACTTCATAGAATGGCAATAAATATTGGAAATACCAACATTGTCCTCAATGCAAAATTCATCAGTTCTGATATTTTGAAAGTGCCTAATAATACTGTTCGTGCCATCAGTTCGAGCGGAACTTTTTTTTGGTGTTAATTTTATGAAACTTCTTTCTGTTTTTATTTAGATTTTAATATATAAAATGACACGTCATTATTGAAAAGTATCACCTGAAAAACCATATTTTGTTTGAGTTATAATTTGCTGTCCATATATTTTATTTGACTTTTATGTTTTAACCCTTTAAGTGCCAGGTCAATTTTTGTATCAACCCATATACCCTGTGCCAATGCATTCTCTTATATATGCGAGTCGACCATAGGTCGCCTCGCATATATAAGAGAATGCATTGGCCTAACAATTTTTCATCATTTGTTATTATTTTTTACAATTTTAATAAATTTTAATAAAAATTTTTTAATTTAAAAAAAAGAAAAGTTTTTTATTTTTTTAGGGCCGATTTTACAGACCGTAAATTGAGATCGGCTCCTGGCACTGAAAGGGTTAACCCTTTCATGACCATAATTGCCATAGACCGCAATTTTTTTTCTGGACCAATACACCCAAGGATGGCCAAAAATAAATGGCCGTTCTGTAATTTGCACCATGTGAATGTCACCTACTGGTAACCTTTGGGAGATCTAATTTCTGAGTTTACAAACTCAAACGCTTGAGAGGAAGACTATCCCCTGACAGTACTGCCTTTTCCTATTAACTTTGGTTGGAAGTTGGAAAATGGCTATTCCAAGTTAATCATGAGAAAATTGCCAGGAAAACACTAATAAGAGAATGCGTTTGTGGCCAAAAACTTGGTACTGATGGGGTCAAATGGACAATAATGATATGATGTTCATCAACAATATTGTTAATAGTTTGGTATTTATAATTCTAGTAATATGTGACATTTGGTTTTGAAAATTGTGTTAGTGAAACAAATCTGACAGTGATTGTAAATTACATGTAGATGTTATATGTTGAGGTTTGAAACCCTGAAAATATCTTTAACCCTTACATGACTGGAGCTTCCTGAAATTTTGCGAAAACCATGTGCCAATGCATTCTCTTATATATGCGAGCCTCCCATAGGGAGCCTCGCATATATAAGAGAATGCATCGGCCTAACAATATTTATCTTGACCTTGTAAGCCAGTGTAATCTCCCTATGGGAGACTCGCATATATAAGAGAATGCACTGGCACATGAATTTTAATGCTGCACCAGAGATACTCCTGTCATGAAAGGGTTAACTCATTCAGTGCTGAGCCCCCTGGCAAATTACATTGTCTGGTGGCCAGCCCCCTATCTAAGCGACGTTGTATAATATTATTTGAATAGCATCATTCGGCTACCATTTTAAGGGAAATTTTCTGACTTTTAATAGGGCCATAAATTTTTTAAGTAACTGTTCACCACACATGTTGGTCTAATCCTTTGGCGAGTAGAATGTCATATATGTTGCCGTACAGTTCACAAGTGGAATGACATACCGGTACAGGTACCAGTATGTGTCATTACAGGAAGTGTCATTTTTATGTAGACATAACTTCAATTAATCATCTGATTTATAAATGAATTACAATGTATATAGGAGATATTTTGATTAATATAATATCCCAATGCATAAGTGCAATAGATTATGATAGCACACGTAAACAGAAAATACACATCAATTAAAATGAATTATTTTTGGACCCTTTTGACCCGAACTTGTTAATAATTATTGGTATGACATTGACGTTAAATTCACACATGATGTCTTGTATATGACTTTATAAATGCTCTCCAAAGTTTAATACATCAAAATGCCAATGGAGTAGTTATCAAAGTAAGTGTCCCGGTCAGTTGTGTCTTTGTCAATGTTAGTACACAGTCCTGCTATACAGTTCTATGATATTGTATGGTAGGTCAACCATATATTTATCAGACATCCTAGTGAATTTCCATACCGATACCTTGCAATTGGTGAATTACATCCAGGCTTGTCGTAGATTTACATGTGCTTTTTTTTTCAAAGAATGAATAAAAACAATCTTATTTGACGCCTCCTTCAGTTGATGCTGAAGAGTTCTGGTCGTCATCAGAATCGCTGTTCTCTTTGGACATTGCAATAGCAATACTGCAGCTTGTAACTTCATCTTTTCCATAATGTAAATACTGTGTATATTTATTCAATATATAATGTCATTGAATAAGTTCAAAATTTGTGTGCTAATTAAATTGATGTCATTGTTATTATTACTCATATCGAAATAGAGCATAATTCAGGATAGGAATAGGGTGAAAATGTAATAACGGACGACAAGATATCTCATCACCGGTGGTCAGAGAGTTAAAATATTTTTGTTTCATGTACTATTAAATACCGACAGTGCTTATCCATATATGATCTGAACAGAGACCATTGATATTGGTGGAATGTGTCTGATATTCTTACATCAATCAGATTCCATCATTTATTCATTACGCATAATAAATTCAAAGGATTGTTTAATACGAAATAAAAAATTGCAGTGCAATGACAATTAGGGATGATATCGTGAGCAATCCTTTCTTTACAAAAAATATTTGAATGATTCCATAACGAGTGATGTGTTTTTTGCATCATATTTGTATCTGAACTACAGTTCTAATTATAAGTAACCTCAGCATAAATGGCATTGCAGGTTGCAGGTCAATCATTCTGTCGGTGATTTTCTTTTACAAAAAATATTTGAATGATTCCATAATGTGTGGGTTTTTTTATCATATCTATATCTGATCTATAACAATCTCTATTTCTAAGCAACCTATAGCATATATAACATTTTGGGGTTGCATTTAAATCATTCTGTCGGTGGTTTTGTTGTCTGACAGTTGTCCTTTCTCTATACAAAAATATGTGAATGATTACATTATATGCGACATGTTCTTTGGATCATAGTTATATCTGACCTAAAGCAATCTCTAGTTCTAACTTCTAAGCAACCTCGAGCATAAATAACATTTTGAGGTTGCAGTTCTTTTGTCATTCTGTCGGAGGTTTTGTTGTTATTTCTTTACAAAAAAAAATTAAATGATTCCATAAATTTGTCATTAACCCTTTCAGTGCCAAGTCCGATTTTTGTATCAACCCATATTTACTTGATAATTTTTCAAATTTATTGATTATAATCAATAAATTTGAAAAATGATCAAGGAAATATGACCTCTTTCCATCAATGTATCACATTATTATAATCAATAAATTTATAAAAATGATCAAGGAAATATGGGTTGATACAAAAATCGGACTTGGCACTGAAAGGGTTAATATGTGACATGTTTTTTTTAATGATATTTGCATCGGAACTAAAATGATCTCTAGTTCTCAGCAACCTCGAGCAAAAACAGCATTTCTGATTTTCAGTTAAATCATTGAACTTAAGCGATTTCTAGTTTTATAACTACCCACCATCATAAATAGCATTTCGGGGTTTCAGTTAAATCATTTTGTCTCTGGTTTTGTTGTTATGAAGAGACCATATATTACAGTTCCCAGGTGAAACAAATTTTAAAAACTGTTCCATTCAACATTATAAAAAATTACATTTCAGACAGTGGCATTCCAACTACAGTTGCAAATAATCCAAACATAAAAGCATTTCTGCAATATAAAAAGATTTAAAGACAATAATTTTCCAGACAACACCGTACAATAACTATAAAAACTTTTTTTTAAGACACAAATGCATTATTATATGCTCAACAGTTATTTATAAAAAGCATTCAAAGTTAAATAAATTTTGGTATCCCCCAAAATGGGATATAGAAATATTCTTTCATGCCAGCTCGCATGTGAGACCGATTCACTTGCGTGTACCAATGCGCAGCCGAAACATCGCGATTCACTAGAGATATGTTGAAATTTGACATTGGGGGGGGGGGGGGGAGGAAACTGAGACGAAACAATACAGGAGCTATATTTCCCTATTCTGCAGATGGTGAAGTGAACAGCAATCAGCTGTTGGCTTTGATGCATCGATTGAAGGCGATTGTGAGAACATTTATGTCATAAATGGCAAATAAAATGTGTATACTATATTAATAAAAATAATATGTACTATTTTTGAGTAGATCCCAAAAATTATGTCATTCGTGAACGAGACAAATGTTTATTTTCGCGAGCAGCTGCTCGCGAAAATAAACATTTGTTTCACTCACTCACGACATAAATTTGCTATCCACTCAAAACACTAGATATTCTTTATTTATTCCGAAAAACACAGGTGAAAATCTTACAGTTAATACACATACTTTGTAATTCATTAAAAGTGTTTTTAAAAGATAGATTTGCAATCAAAGCTGTCATAATTCTCAACAAATAGTAATATTTCCTGTCCCATTTGGTGGAAACAATTATATCCTAGTGATGGCTTCTCTCTCACTCAAGTTTATTATTTTATACATCGGAATAAAAAAAGAAACTTTGGAGAAGAGATACATTACCTTTACTGCTTGTTAACCCTCTTTAAACTGAATGGATTCTCTCACTCAGTTACAAAGGTAAACATTGGAACAGTCTATTGTTCATTTCGAGGGGTGTTCAGGTAATAAAAGTAGACTACAGACAAGCAAAAATATAATACAAGAGCAAAATGATTCACATACATTGGTAGGTAATGTTCAGAAAATAAGTTCACAATTGTTAAAGTTATTATCTGAAAATTTCCTAAGGCATCTACTCATCAATGAGTATTTAGTATAGAAAGGGTTAAATAATTATGTTTTCTTGGGACATTGCTTTTTCAGAATTTCAAGAGTAAACCATGAACTACTTGTTGATATATCACTTCTGTTCTTTTACTCTAAAGCACAGGTGTTGTGTATAACAACAGACATACACTTTATATACAGGTGTGTTCATGTACATGTATGTATGAAGCGATTTAAAATTCATTGTTTTCAGACATATATCAAACCTATCCCTAACCAGTAAAATTATAATGACAATTATCTCAGAGCGAGCTAAATATAATTTATATCCATGCCAGAAGTTAGTGGCAGTTAAAACTAGTGATTTATGTTGAATCATTCCGGAATAACACTTATATACATCACATAAGTGGAGGAATTTAAATGCTTTGATAGCCGCATATATAACTGTCTCGGAGAAAACTGTTAAATCTAATAAATTGACAGCCGAATAAATCACACAATGAAGGAAATGGGATGACAATGGTCTCACGTTCTCGATCTAGTTTGGTGTTATCTACTTCTGTTGTGCATTCTGGGTCATACCTCATAAGTTAAATTTTTTTCATAATACCTGTGATACTACCTGTACTTCAAAATTCTGGTCTTGGTGACTGACTCCTTAAATTGGTCTCATTCTTACATAACGGCTGTTTTGAGACATAATTTTGTTCACACTCACTTGGGATGAGGCAAAGCCCAGTCTTGGTAATCTATTTACCATAATATCTAACTGGTCTTGGATATCTTATTACTGAAGTAATTTCACTTTGGAGGTTATTTCCCCTCAATGGCTAAGTTTACTTCCTGGGAGAAATCCTATAAAAAATAACAGTTTTTCAGGTCATATCAACTAATACAAGCAAAATCGTTCTCACTAAATGTCCCTCCAACGACCACAGTGCCGTATCCCCCAATAACACACACACCCATTACATTCGTCTATATATATATAAAATAGTTGGATCTGTCTGTTCTGATATTTCTCCCAGACCAATTTCAAAAAAATTTGGTGTGGTGACTAGGGTTACCCTGGTGGAAGTTATAACGGCATTAGTTTTTCAAATTTTTTATTTAAAAAAATTTAATTCCAAAAAAAAAATAAAAAAATTTAAAAGGCATTTTATTTTAAATTTTTTTTTTAGATCAAACTGTTTAAATGATCAAAATGTGTATATAGTATCATAAATGTTGTAGAGCGACGATTGCTCTTGATTTTTGTCCCATGGTCAAGGGGTGCCATTTTTACGCGACTGCTGATTAAAAAAATTTGACTGTTACAATTGAAACATTTAAATTAACTGAAAGACATTAGAAACAAAATACGATTTTTCAACGTTATCTAGCTAATCTTGTTCAGAAATGTATAGGTATGTTATGAGATATATATCTTGCCAAATTATGTATACATAATTTTGGGGTTGGAATGAGCCATGTCCGTTTAAGCTTTGCTTGAGTTGTGACCCTTTATTGAGATTGTCTCAACTGTTTCGAAGTCCTATCTATGACATGGGGGGGGGGGGGGTCTCTGTACTGTAGCTCTGATTGGGAGCAATGTAGTGGAGAAATGTGGAAAATTGAGCAAATGTAATGAGTCCCCAGAGTTTTCAATTTTTTTCTTTCTAAATAATGACTTTGTCTCATCTGGCGTGGCCACAAATAGCTATTTGGATAGTTTTCAATTAATTTTTTTTCTTTTCCTCCTGTGCTGCCGGGGAAATACAACATATTTTTTTTTTATACTGGTATTTTCCTGAACTCTGCCTGACTCACAACCTGAAACCAAGGTTTGCCTTCACATTGTCATTCGGACCTGTGTGATTACAAACTGAAACCAAGGTTTGCCTTCACATTGTCATTCGGACCTGTGTGAGTTCTATTGATATGTTGTACGCCCTTGGAGTGTACAGATTTTTGTTATGTAAACTGAGTACTTAGGTTGAAGCGTATATTAATAATGTACTTTTCGTATTGACACCTTCAATGAACCATGTAGAGCAGTTTTGAAATTCCAGCCGATTTTATGAAACTGCATTTTATGATTCTCATGATAAGACCAAGGGTCAAATTTTATTGGAGAAATGTGGAAACCATAGGAAATGTAAGGAATCCCTTGAGTGTACATGTTATGTGGATTTGTCTCAGTATCGCAAACCCAGTATTGATTTATAGTGTGCGCATCCTATGAAAAGTGGGCTGTTCAAATTGATTAGCGAATCGATCGTGCTTGTCAATTTCAGATATGTCAGAACACTATAGGAAAAAATCATTGAACGTGGGTCCCTATCACTGTTATCTGTTAGTCGATTGATTCTATATGGGGTGTAATGATCCCTCTAAGTTTGCTCAAACTATTCCTGCTGCTACGATAGGAAAATCATGTGGTTGCAGTAGTTATAATCTGATGCCTAGTACTTAGTATATCCTTTGATCTATGGTAGATCTATAACAATATTTGCAATAAGTATTATGGATTTTTCCCAATACACGGGTAAGTCAACAAGCTGTTCTTACTCTTTTATTGGGATAATTTAACTACTTATTAATACTTTTTATTAAATCTGTGTTATATTGAATGACACAGTCCATGCATGCTACTTTTCTCTTTCAAATTGATTAGAATTTGTATCATAATATTTCGGGGAGATTATCTGGCCAAAAGTGACTCAGTCTTCTTTTTGTATGTGGACATCAATTGGCTTGGGTATATCTCCTGTATCCATCAGGAAGAGTTTGCCTGTTTCTTGACTGAATTTGTGAAGAGAAATTCTTGTTTTAGCAGTCAAGAGGGGTAACTCTAAAAACTTTCACAATGCTGTGAACTTTGAGCCTTCTGTTACCATATACTGAGAGTGTCAGTGTTGATGCAACAGTGGAAATGTTAGTTAGGTAAAGAGCATGAGTATGGAAAAGGGCAGAGAAGTTTTGGGAGTTTTGACAACTTTTTCCAGTTAATTCAGAGCTGAAACTACAAGCACATAAAACTTCAGAATAGGAAAAAGTTTAATTGACATTTTTTTCGGACTAAAAGATATCTAAGACAGATCACATATGGACAACACTTAGACTTCTATTTTAAATCATGTCAGCACTTGTAATATGAGATATGTCAAACTTTCGAAAATGTCTTAGAAAAGGGAAAGAGTGTAATTGGATTTTTTTGACGGATTTTTATATAGCAGTTGAATAAAGTAATCTTAGCCCTTTGATTCCTGAATGTTCTCTCCCATTCACTTCTAAAGGACTTTAAAGCATACATTGGAATAGTCCATTTTTCATGTATAGGGATGTCAAATAATAAAAACAGGCAAAGAAACACCCCATGAATTGTAATACATTCACTTGAAAAGATGTTAGGATAATAAATTATTAGGAACTTATTAGCTGATCATCATCGCTATAAATGAATTAATGTGAATTGGGTAACTACTCATCAGTGAGTATCAAAGTTTTAGGGGGTTGGGGTGCAAATGGAATTCCCAAAGGGGATTATTCATTTTGTACAAGGAAGAGACGTGCAAAGTAAAATTCACAAGCCCCTCCCACTAAAGACCAACTTACTACAGTACTGCCCTGAATAATCGACTCCTTAACTACAGCAGAATTATGGGTAATTTTTCAGGATTTAGTCAGAAATATGACTTGTTGCCATTCATCGGAAAGCTTGAAAAATTACCCATAAAACTGAGAGCTTTCCGATGAATGGCAACAAGCCATATTTCTGACTAAATCCTGAAAAATTACCCATAATTCTGCTGTGGTTAAGGAGTTGATTATTTAGGGCATTACTGTATATCCCTACGATGGAGACCTTTGTCTTAGTATGAACAGCTAACAATATTAATTACTCTATAAACAAAAGATTAATATTGTCGTTAAAAATCACACAAATTCATTACTGAGTTATTTATTGTCTCCCAATGAAACAGCCCTTTGTTTGCTTTGACACTGTATGACATGGCTGTCACAGGGTCAATATGTGATGTGTTGATTAATGATCTCTATCCCAGTGCAGGGCATTCCATTTGCTGGTAATAATAAACAATGATCTGAATGCATACATGTGTTCATTTCATCTGGATCAGGGGATGGGCCTATCTGACCACAGCAACCTAGGAGTGCTGTCTGACAAGTGATCTGTATCCCAAATTAAAGGCACTCGCAGTGGGTAAATGTGCAAAACATAAGTTTTTTTAAACGTTGCTGCTAAGAAGAACAATGAGAAATAGATACACTTTGTTTTTATATTCATTATTGAGAGTTCTCCAATTTTTTTTTTTTTTTTATGTAATCAAAACTGTTTGTGATTTGTCAATAAATATTACTAATCCGTCTAATCGTGTTGTAAGTTCATATATTTTTTGCACATTTACCCTCAGCAAGTGCCTTGGGTTCCTTTAAAAGCTGATTGTCCGTTGTACTAAAAGAGCTAAGGAATGTTAAGATATCATCTCTATTTTTCATCACAATGAGTTATCTATTCAAGTTTGTTGCAACCCAAAAATGGCGTGTTTTTGAGTTGCTAGGAAGCCTGCTAATAGTGTGTCTGTCATTTGCAGAATGAGGTCCACAGAGGGTGAATTTAGTAACGCTATCCTGCATAGCGGGCTAGCATCACTAAATTCACCCTCTGGGGACCTAATTCTGCTTAGGCTTCGTGTGCTATGGGAGACATTTGAAGTTCCAAAATGGTGAATATTGTGATGTACACCCATTGGGAACCTCGATTATGCAATGTGTCATCTGCCAATTTGGGGATATAGAGAATTAAACTAAACTAAAAAAGAAAATAGAATCTATGTGAAGAATTTTCTATAGAAATTTGATAATAAAGACAATTTCCAGAGAAGATGAGGTCTAAGCAGAATGAGGTCTCCAGAGGGTGAATTTAGTGATGCTAGCCCACTATGCACGATAGCGTTACTAAATTCACCCTCTTGGGACCTCATACTGCAAATGACAGACACACTATAGTGACTAAACTTGGGTTGCTCGAGTATCCAACATGTCGTACCTGTGTAACCATATACATCTGGATTGGTGTACTTGTATCAGTTTAATATGAGGATACATATTTTGTAATGGCTCATGATGCTATGATGAAGTGCTGTCTCTCTCCTGCTGACAAGATGATTTCTTTATTGTCAAATAAAAATACCCGGCTGACAAAATAATGTAGTCTTTGCTGAATTTATTACCTTTTTAAAACAATGTTGGTGGAAAATCAAAATTAATTATCTGTCTAAATAAGATCAGTGACATAAAATGACTTGTTAAAGTTGTTCTTAACCAGGCCATTGTCTTACTGCCGACGCCCAGCTCTGTCTTCATATGACACTCTGGCAGGTCTTCATGGGAGGGGCCTAATCATTTGATTTGTGTGCCCAATTTGTTGATCTAGTTTCAAGAGTTAGTTACTCTGAATGGCTGAAATCAAACCTTGAATAACCCCTTTTTTTTCACTAAATGGATTCTACAACTATGTTATACAGTAAATATTGGAATTGTCTATTATTCATTTGGAGGGGTGTCCAGGAAAGATGAGCATACAACAGATCTATGAAAAGATAATACTTGTGCAGAGGGACTACTATTAATCTTCTGATAATACGTTCAACATCTATTATCTATTTACTGTAATGCCCTAAATAATCGACTCCTTAAACCACAGCATAATTATGGGTAATTTTTCAGGATTTAGTTGGAAATATGGCTTGTTGCCATTCATCGGAAAGCTCTGTGAGAGCTTTCCAATGAATGGCAACAAGCCATATTTCCAACTAAATCCTGAAAAATTACCCATAATTATGCTGTGGTTAAGGAGTCGATTATTTAGGGCATTACTGTATCAATAAGCAGTTAGTATAGAAAGGGATAAAGAAGGAGCAGAAATCTCATAAATGAGTGTCACTGCTTCAACAAATCCCTTCCTAGGGGTCTATCCTATGAACCTGGTTGCTGTTGCATGAAATAGTCCCACTTAGAAGTTATGATTTTTATATGTACCTATAGCATGCATGCAGGTACACAAAGTACTGTTTTCATGATCAACCATACATCGTTCATCTATCTATGTAGCTGCCTGTACGTTATGTTTGAGTTTCCATCCGTAGATACATGCTATCCGATGTGACAACTCAAAATAGTTTTCACCTCAAAATTTGTTATATTTAAAATCCAGATTTACAGAAATCAGACACATCCAGTGACACCCCTTTACCTGTATGGATTTTTTGTACCATTTTATCGATTTCTTCATCTACAACAGCTTTGATCACTGTAAGTTGTTTTCAGGGTGTTATATTTATTATTATACACAAATTCAAGTATTGTCTTGAAGAATGTTGTTTTGCATATCTCAGTTGGAAATTGTATTTTTTTATAGGTCGGATGAGATGGAGATGGTCATGGCTGACTTAGAACGAGCTAATGAGGTTGGTATATATACGCTACCTCATTCTTAGTCATTAGGCATGAGATTTTATCCACAAATTTGCTGATTTTAGCCAATGTTATCTTCAAATTTCCTTAATTTAATACAATATGTTATAACATATTTAATTATTAATTAATTGCGCTGAGTGGTGGTTCACATGCAGACCTGTTAAGTTTTGAAAATGTCAATCCGGGAGATTTTTGCGGGAGATATGCCCAAATATGTTCATGTTCCAAAAATCATTTTTATGATGAAGATTACATAGTTTTTATGAGTTTGTTTTCTGTGTTTATTTTATAACTATATAGACCTAAATAAAATGGTAATGAATGTCCTGTTGGTTGTTGTAATAGAAGCAGAAAAGTCGTTTAAAATAAGAAAAAACGAACCCGATTTACAAAGGTTACAACCGGACATGAACGGGTGAAAACGAAAGTACAAAATGACCGTCATGCAATTTTACCCGAAACGAAACGTACACGTTCCGTTCACAATGCGTACCTCTAATCCGTTACTAAGAACAGTTACTGTTCATCAATGAGGGCCAACAATAGGCACACTTCTCAGACCAGCAACATTTAGAAAGACACTTCGTTTAAAATACGTAAAAATACGTAGAATTCCACTAGATACAGCCGGATATGCACGAAACCGAAAGTACAAAATGGACTCGTCTATACAGTTTTCGAAATGGACATATCTGTTTGCATGGTTTGTGACTTAGTAGTTATTTAAGTCGCATTATTAAATCTATTGTTTATACGACAGCTACCGAGGGTGTGAACATTAATTAGTCTCAATTAGTATTGCTGATAAGTACTGAATAATGATGAATATGAAATTACTCTTGATGTTACCGACGGCAACAGTGGATCCACACAATGCGGCAGATTTGGGTGGTCTTCCGTATTTTGGAGGTTTTGTCCATCACAATCCGTGAGTCTCACGGACAATCCGTGAAACTTAACAGCTCTGCTCACATGCCTGTTAGTAGCAATATGGCATCTTGAAATATTATGTCTTGTCTCCTATGGTTTCACATAAGTAAATAAATCCCCTTGTGAACATTGTCATAGCATAGGTTAAATTGTATAAAGAGACAATGTTTATGACGTTTTGGGTACTGTCTCGCGTGGTACCTAAGGACTGCAAATCCATATTGCATGATATTTTCACATTGCTGAACTTTGACCTGAATTAAATTCACATTAAAAAATACTTAAGGAACAAAAAATAAGACAATACTTCCACAAAATTAGATGCTGATTGGTGAAAGCACCAAGTTCCCCCAATAACTGCCTAAAAACACCATGAAAACACTCATCTCAGCTACTCATTTATAGGAACAAATCAAGAAAAATAACAGGAAAGCAATTAATTAATCGCCAAACGATTCTAATTACTGCTGCATCGTTCCTGCAGGCTTTTGTTGTTTGATAAGCTAATTTTCTTTTTAATCGTGTGTGATTATAATGGATTTTTTTAGTCAGTGTAATGCATAGTTTCCTGTCGATCGTAATGGTTTTCTCATCAATGAGGTGGGCCCGGTTTGCCCACAAACAGGAAGAAGAGAGAAAAGCTCGATTCATCAAGGAAATCTTTAGGAAGTCAATCTTTAATCACTGATCATAACTCGCACATAATTTCCTCCAGAAGTGGTAATTGAATTCACAGGTTACTTTTGAGTTGTTATAAATGAGTTCTTAAGAATTCCCCATATCATTTGATACTCTTGGGAAGAACATTTCTATGACTTCTATGACAGTTCTATGAGAGTTCACGCTATCAGTGGCCAACTTGTTTAATGGTCAGATTTTTTTTTTAATGGCCTAATACAATCTTATTTGGCCAAAAAGTTTCAAGCCAATAGTCAGCAATATTACATAAACTTCTCTGAAGATTACCATATCTCAATGAAACCCTTACATTTTCTATCAGTTAATCAGCAGATTGCTGGCCTATGTGTGTTTGGATAACAATTTATTAACCCTTTCATGATGGGAGTTGTGCTGGTGCAGCATTAAAGATCTTGTGCCAGTGCATTCTCTTATATATGCGAATCTCACATATATAAGAGAATTCATTGGCACAGGGTCATGATACTATCTTCTCTGCATCATGTTCCAATAAATATTTTTAATGATATAAATAGTGATTGAATTAAAAAAATCAAACCTTATTGGTTAAAAAACCCTTTCAGAATATATGAAAAATTGTCAAATATACCAAGATTTTATTGTTCTGGTTTAGTACACTTTGTGGGTGGGTCTGATTTTTTAGGCAATTTAGTTTGAATGCAATGCATGTTGGTTGTGTTAGTGGTTTGGACAAACTATTTTTGTTCTATACAGAGAGCAGCCGCGGCTGAGAGACGAGCAGAAGTTATACAGCATCAGTTAGTCTCATCCGAGCAGAATCTACGAGCCGATCGACAAGCGTCATCACCAGAGAACATGGAACAAGCTATTGATATTCTCAAACGGTCCAGCATGGAAGTCGAACTCGCTGCAAAAGAAAAGGAGGTATTCATAAACATTGTCATGTATTCTCACCTTTGAAAGTCTTGTGTTCTTAACCCTTTCATGATGGGAGCAGTGCTGGTGCAGCATTAATGATCTATGCCAATGTATTCTCTAATATATGTGATATATCAAGATCAAGGCGAGCCTCCCTATTGGAGACTTGCATATATAAGAGAATTCATTGGCAGAGGGTTTTCGCAAAATTTCAGGAAGCTCCAGTCATGGAAGTGTTAATCTCTCCCTACTTTTCTTAAATATCTTAAGTCTTTCAATAGCAGGGTCATCGCAATCTTCCGAACAACATTATGGCTAAAATAATAGAACCAGGAATTTTAAGGTGAACATGAGCTATCTTTTTGAGGTGTTTTTTTCTTCTGTTAAATTGTCATGTAACTTTGATATGTAGTTTCAAATGCAGTTGACAATTAAAAGTTGTCATATGCAGAGATTTAATTTTCCAATAATGGAATCCTAACTAGTAATTTCAGAAGTTTTCTGGTTGAAAGACTATGGATAATATGAGGGTTTGAAGGCACCTTCCATATAACAATCTGTCAAAGAGAATAAAGTGTAAATTGCCTCTAACTCAAATTTTTATTTTAGGCTATGCCCTATTTGTAATTATAATTAGTTATTTTCCCAGATTGTCATTTCTGAAGGAATTCATTAATAGTTACTCTAAATTATACTAAAATTTTAGTGATTAATTGCATATATCAATAACTGTCTTTTTAGATGGTTTATCTTGAGATTTATCAATCCCATCCCCTCGAAAACCTCTTTATTTCCTACCATCTGCTGTAGTTCCTTTTAGGTGACAGTACTCTTCACCGATACTCAGCTCTTCACTTGTATTATGCAATTACTAACACACTTCCAGAAACATAATTATTATTTGCACCAAAAACAAAGAAATTAGAAATTGATATTTTGGTAGACAAATCAATTTCATTTGTAAAATAAACAATTAGTTTCCTTGGAAACTCGATTCTAGTGATATGAGGTCTGGATCAATGCGTTGACATGGGATAAGAAATCGATGGATTATATTACATCTGACAGATCAATAATTCACTAATCTATTAGAGCATTGCCGGATGCCCCGGATTGACCAATTAATACAGATCGCAAGTAAATTAGTTCTATAACTGATGAATGCACAGTCAATAGGCAGCTGATATCAATATCATAGAGAAATCTGCTGTTAATATCAAGTTATTAACCACTCAAAAATTTATAATTTAAATCACATCTTAACCCTTTCTATACTAAATACTCATTGATGAGTAGTTATCCCTTTAGGAAATGTCCAGATAACTGACGACCTATTTCAACAAACGATTATTTCCTCTAATGAAAATGAATTCTTCTGCATTTATATTATCTTTTCGCCTGTCTGTCATCTGCTCGTTTTTCTGGACACCAAATGAATAACAGACCATTATAATATATACTTTTATAACTGGGTGGGAGAATCCATTTAGTATAGAAAGGGTTGACTTGAGACAGCAGTAAAATGTCCCAAAGACATTATGTCATCTCTTCCTCTGCAACTCAAGGACGTCAAATTACTCATATTTAAATTCTCGCTGTTTTATTTTTAGCTCACTTTTAAATTTGCACACTTTTAATTCGCACACCCTGATGTCCAAATTTAGAACTGGCAAAAATACTTTTGTAAATATAATGTTTCTGATTGCATTCAGATTCTGTTATTAATTGTTCCTGAAGGTAGACCACCACCATATATTTGCACAGCGTATACTGTCACGCAGAATAAAACTGTTTATTATATAGTTGTGAAGATAGGTTAACCCTACTATACTTGGTCCAGTAATATTTATGGTATTTCAGCAGTTATGTGCATCAATCACATGAAATTTAACTAAGTAAAGGGACATCAGCAATCATCAATAGGCTACTGGTTTAAGAAACATCACTTTGTATATCATATGTGACCTGCCATATCAAATCCAGTCGGAAGTCGGGATTTTTTTTACCCTGTGCCAATGCATTCTCTTATATATGCGAGTCGACCATAGGTCGCCTCGTATATATAAGAGAATGCATTGGCCTAACAATTTTTCACAATTTTAATAATTTGTTCTTGTATTCTTTAACAATTTTATAATTTCACCCATACAGAGCCCCAGACAAACATGAGCAGACGACACTCTTCTATATGCTTCTATATATGTGTGGGGCTCCCTGCAGGGTAATGGATGTTTTTTTATTTTATGTCCTAAAAATTGTCAGAAACATTTATTTTAAAAAAATGATAAAAAATTGTTAGGCCAATGCCTTCTCTTATATAATTATGCGAGGCGACCTATGGTCGACTCGCATATATAAGATAATGCATTGGCACAGGGTAAAAAAATCACGACTTCCGACTGGATTTGATATGGCGGGTCACATATTACATCTATATCGATTAATACACTAACCCTTTATTTTTCCCATTTGTTCACTAATCTCTTTTTGAGTCATACTATTTTTTGCTCAATTTTAAATTTGCACTGAGAAGGGTGCATGGAATTTAAATATGAGTATTAAAGATAGTCAATTTGATGTGAAACACATATTAGTTACAACATGAAATGATACTCATATTTAAATAGCCAGGGCTTAACCTTTTGATGATTGGAGCTGCACTGAAGCAGCGTTAAAGATCCTGTGCCATTGAATTCTTTTATATATGTGAGTCTCCCATATGGAGCCTCGCATATATAAGAGAATGCACTGGCTTACAGGTGAAGGTAAATATTGTTAGGCCAATGCATTTTCTTATATATGCGAGGCTCTCTGTGGGAGAATCGCATAATTATATAAGAGAATGCACTGGCTTACAGGTGAAGGTAAATATTGTTAGGCCAATGCATTTTCTTATATATGCGAGGCTCCCTGGCCTCACATATATACTAGTAAGAGAATGCAATGGCACAGGGTTTTTGCGAAATTTCAGGAAGCTCCATACATGGAAGGGTTAAAGTCAGTTTCATGTGTTTGAAGATTTTAATTTTGTGGATTTCACCAGAGTGAAAATAAGGCCTTGCCTGGTCTGTGTCATCCCGATCTCCAGGCCAATTAATCTCAATTTAAAATCTCAATCAATCAATCAATAAACATGTTACTGGACTATAGCTACAGTTTTGAATTTAAACTGACTTAGTTTAGTGTTATCATTAGCAGTAATTAGGGTTTTATTAGCTGGCTTTGGATGCAATTTTAGGGATATGCAAGCAGACCTAAAATCTAGTCAAGTTTATCAGCAGTTAATAACTATGTAAGTCTGGCTTCTGATGAGGGTCTTGGGTTAGCAAAATTTTTTGAAAAGTTTAAATTTTTGGTAAGTGATATGTTATGAACATAAGCTTGTTCGAAGTGTTAAAAAGTAATATAGTTTAGAGGCTAGAGTGCAGAATGTTGAGTCTTACAGTTGTATCTTGTTTGAGAGATTAGTCAAATATTAGTATTCAAGTGCATAGACCCATTGCTCCCAGATCAATATTTATGGGTTATTAGATCTGGTGATTGTTTTCAAATTATCAGTGTGACGATCGCAAAATAAATGCAATTTTTATCCTTTCATCGATTACCAATGATAGAGTAACTGATTTAATGTAACGTATTTTGCCGACAAAGCTAGTGATTTTATGTTGCTATAGAAACAGACCTCTGGGGTTCAATATATCAATGAAGGCGAACACTTTCATTTGATAAAATCGATATGCGATCAAATTGGTGAACCGAATGGAGTGACTTGTCAGCCGATAGAACGCTGGTGTACATCATCATTCCCAATCATTATCGTCATTATCGAGAAGCAACATTTTTGAAGTTTCCATAGAAACGCTTGATTATTGCGATTAAAGTGTCACATAGCTATGGTACTGTTCTCTATCCGTTGGACATATTTTACTTCTTTGTGAAATATTGATGTCGAGATGTCGCATTGATTTTTTCCCGCTTTGTCCTTTTCACGGCTGCAGATAATAGATCGGTCATCAATTATCTCTGTGGTTTTGATGGAAAACTTACCAGGTGTTATTTAGGTTGTTATTCTATTAACGGTCACAAATTAAGAAGGACTCCTATAATCACTGCAACAACTTAAGTGTCATTTTATGGAGTTGGTCCATGGAATAACAGTTGTAATCAGTATGTTACTCAATTAAATTCAAATATTATTGTCATATTTCCTAACTACATGTATTCCTTAACATTCCATAAGTTAACAATTCCTATATTCTCATCTGATACATGCAATCTGAATATGATAACAGGATCAACGCTTGTATGTTTCGATTGATTTTGGTAGTATTTTTTTTAGTTTTTTATTGTTATTTCATGGCCATATACAGTATGTGATACTCATACCTGAGTTTTTAGGTATCTTTTTCACTTCCCCCAAGACCTTAAGTGAATTTTCAGTCATAGGAATAAATTAATATTACAAATTAATTGATGATATTTTTTTCATTAATCAAAATATTTGCAAACATAAAATTTAAACTAAAAAATAAAAAAAATGTTGATCTTCTTTGACAAATATGTGTAAATTCTTCGCCACATGTTTCTCTTCCCAATATTTCTCTGCTTAATCAAATTTGTCGTTAAGTGACAAACTCTTGAAAATTGGCCTCCATTGAAAGTACCAGTAATCAATAGCTGATTGTGTTCAAAATAAACTAGATAACTTAATTATGTCTATGAAGAGCCCCAACCAATTTTAAATTTTATCAACAGAGACAATATATTGGATTGATTTTATCAACTTCTTTCTTAAGAACCTACCTTTGCTAGTATAATCAGTTATTATGACATCACTTAATTTTCTGCAGAAATTTTCAATAGCTCCTTCAATAAATGATGGGTTCTATTAATCAATCGCTTGACCTTTTTTCTTTTCTGAGTCTTCTTTATGCTGATCATCGCGTCTTCTGAGATATGGATGTATTGAAAAAGGTTAAGTGTATGTCGTTTACGTCCTGTGATTGTTCGTGTGTTTATTTTTGTGATAATTTATTATGAGGTCTTTAGTACCTTTTCTATACCAATTGTTTGATACCTTAATATTATTGGTTATTTTGCCTGCAGATTGTCTCAACAAATTTACTGTTATTTATATGTTTAATCATGCATTTAACCCTGTCTTAAGGGCACATTTTAATGAGGGTCCACCTGTGAATTACTTGCAAATAGAGGCCACCTGTCCGGCATAATTATGGCCACAGATTTATGTTCTTCAGAATCTAATTATGCCCATATACAGGGACAAAAGAGGACACGCAGACTATTTTTTTTCTGAATCAATGAGCGAGGACTTTAGTTTTATTTTTTTATTTTTTTGTGCACATTGTAAGCATGGATAGCTTCCCTTGTCTACCGTAGTAATAGTCAGAAAATGTAGAGGGAACTTTGTTATGCATATAAACTAATTTAATCTGATATAAAAATTACATTGTGCTACTAGTATACATATATGACATGGGGACAATTGTTATTGTTGTCTATAAATTGACACCTCTCCATTTCAACATGTGATTCCGGGCTTGTGTGCTGAACATTTCTAATATTTCCACACATTATCAGCTGTGATGTCCCTAAAGAGAGCATTTGTTAGAATGGACTCTTATTATTGGTTTTTTGATGATCAATAAGCACGTTTGAAATCATGAAGCAAGGAAATAAGAATGTACGACTTTGAGTTAGACAATGAGAATTGATTGCAATTTACCTGAACTTCGGATGCTGATTGAAGACAATGAGAAATAATTCAAATGTATTAATCAGTATTCGATGTTAAGACATAGGCTGGTCATGTGCAACAATCAATTGGACGTTAATGACATACAAATTATGATTGCCTGTGTTTTAAAATGCATTATTAATTTTATCTAGTGCAAGATTACATTGACAATAAATAATCATAATGTGAACAATTTAGGCATAACGCTAGTAATCATCAATTGTAAAGATTTCCAATTTCTTTTATGGAAATTTGTTGCCAATGGCACAAATAAGTAAACTGGTGAAGCAGGTTATTCGGTCATATCCATGTGTATTAATTTTGAGGCCTTCGATACCTACGAATTGAGTTGGCCGATTAGATAATAAGCTATTGTCAATTTTAAGAGAAAATTGTAATATATGAGAATTTAATAATTTTACAAAGTTAATTGGAATAATTCTTTTCTCCTTTTGTTTATCCCTTTTATGACTGGAGCTTCTGGAAATTTTGCGTAAATCCTGTTCCAATGCATTGTCTTATATATGCGAGTCTCCCATAGGGAGCCTCGCATTTATTTAAGAAAATGCATTGGCTTAACAATATTTACATTGACCTTGTAAGCCAGTTCATTCTCTTACAACGCAGCTCCCGTCATGAAAGGGTTAATATGTTATAAGACAATCCTATTTGTCGAAGATTACATAACATATAATTCTGTCAATCAGTCTTTAGCTCGGAGTTCGCCAAAGACAGTCAGTCCTCTTTAACCAAGCCTACAAATAGTGTGTCTGTCATTTGCATAATGAGGTCCCCAGAGGGCGTATTTAGTGACTATATCCCACCCATCAGGCTAGTATCACCAAATTCACCCTCTGGGGACCTCATTCTGCTTAGGCCTCAACTGCTTTGGGAGACTGAGGATCATGAAGTTCCCCAGTTGAAGTTGGTGATGTTCACCCATCAGTCAGCAGGGTCCGTACTAGTGCTTGAATTTATTGAAAGTGCTTGGATTATATTTTCCGGTTTTCAAGCCCTTGAAAGTGCTTGAATTTGATCAGGGGTGCTTGAAAAGTCATGAATTCAAACTTATCATAACTGACATATGTAATATGTGTGTCAGTTCATAATTTAGCCATAATTATCACAAAATCCCGAAATCGCCAGTTTTAGCGATCAAAATAGTGACTTAGGCGATAAAACAGCGTTATTGATATGCTGGTCAGTTGCCGGCGAATGGCACGGTTTCGTTTCTGCTTTGGTATATTCCATAAACAACGCGCATGCGTAGTATTGATAAATGGATGCGCCCATGAAAAATCTTTTGTTGTAAATACAATGGGGAAATGTGTGTTCAATGTTGCGTGGCTGCATAATGATAGATATGCGGCGTGGCTGCAACAGGTGCCTAATAACAGAAAGGCTCGATGTATGCTGTGTTGTAAGGATACCGACGTATCGGGGATGGGCGAAGCTGCACTTAAAAGTCACTCCACTTCTTCAAAGCATGCCCAAATATAAGATGGCGATCGGGAGTCACAATGAAAAATTTTCTGACAAATCGACCTCCACAAATCACACAAACAAACCAAGCGGCACCTGTTACTACTAGCCCTGCTGCTGCAACTAGTATACACCCATTATTTCATACTAATTAACAGTTAAATTGAGCCAGACATGTATCATATATGGTGCTTGAAAATGCGTATTCAGGTGCTTGAAAAGTGCTTGAATTTGATTATCAATTCATAGTACGGACCCTGAGTCAGTCACCTCGATTATGCAATTTATCTTCTGCAAATTAGGGGATATCGAAACTGAAGAGAAGGGAAAAAGTAATTTTAAACAATGTTAATTTGAGGCTACAGATACTTCCCAGAATATTAGGCCTAAGCAAAATGAGGTCCCCATAGGGTGAATTTGGTGATGCTAGCCCACTGTGTGGGATAGTGTCACTAAATCACCCTCTGGGGACTTCATTCTGCAAATGACAGACACACTATTTGTAGGCTTGTCTTTAACTCATACTTGATACAGCTTGCAGATAATAACATATTCATTATATTTATCCTATAGATACAGCAGCTAGTTGAGGATGTACAAAGACTGCAGGCATCGCTTGGTAAACTAAGGGAGACAACTTCTCAACAGGTATGCTCAACTATGAAAAAAAAAACCCAGTTAACTAACTAGAGTCTGATTTTCATTGAGAAGTACTCAGGAAGTACATAAAAGTGGTACATGTAATGATATTATGAAGGAAATCAAACTATAAGAAGTAGTTAGCTCTAAATTTGATAATCAGGCTAGAAATGCTATTAAAATCATCAAGAGTTTGCTAAAGCACTTTGAACAATGGAATATAGTCACATGTTAACACTGACTGTCTGTCGTCTGCTTTTATTACCTGGACATCCCTCCAAATGAATATATACCATTCCAATATTTAACTTTTATAACTGAGTTGGAGAATCCATTTAGTTTAGAAAGGGTTAATATTTGGCATACCGTAATGCTCTTTAAGTAATCGACTTCTTAACCACAGCAGAATTATGGGTAACTTTTCAGGATTTAGTCGGAAATATGGCTTGTTGCCATTCTTCGGAAAGCTCTCCCCGAGAGCTTTCCATATTCTGCTTTGTTTGAGGAGTCGATAACTTAGGGCATTACTGTATGAGCTTATTTCTTATGGACTTGGGTCGTGTTTGAATATGGCTGCGGTCTGCCTAATTTTACAGTTATGGTAGTTGCCTGCAATTTGCTGATTATTTTGATTTACAGAAGATATTTTCAATTAGAAATATCTTATTTCTTTCAAATTTAGTATTTGAATTACTAATACATGACAATGCTTGCTTTATTTGAGAACTCCATCTTTCCAATGAATCTGTTAGTTAACACTTATTTTTGAATAATGACATGCTATCACCTGTCTGTTGTGTGAATGCAAAATGTAAAATAGAGAGAAGATATATATAAATTTGTACTCTGATTTGAATTGAACCTTGTTGATAATAACCTATCCAATGAATTTACTTGAATCCACAGATCAGTAGGTTGGAGGAAGCTCTGGAGAGGAAGACAAAAGCTTTCCAGATACTCGAGGAGAAAGTTAGATCACAGGAAGACTACGAGGAAGTACATCGTGAATTAAAGTGAGTTTCCCATTTTCTTCAATTAGAGTATTGCATCACAGTGTATGAAAAGGTGGCAATGAAATTCCAGATCTGGAAATGTTTATTTTTTGTCCGTCTTCTGTCTGTCTGAGCAGATATCTCAACCACAGGTTATAGGATATCAATGAAATTTGGTATGGATGTTCACCACATTGAGGAAATTCAGAGGAGTGTTTAGTTGTTTTGTTTGGGTTTTTATCTGGAAATATCTATTATCTCCAACTGAGTATCTGATCTTGATGAAATTTGGCATATACTTTCACTATCACAGGGGGTTTCAATGAAGTGTCAACTGGTGTTGTACGCAATGTTCCATTCTAGAGATATTCTCATATTTTGTCTCATATTGACAACCCCTGATCATGTCATCTTTGAATATTTGCATGGAAACTTTTAACTTTACCTTTACTTCACTTAATATGATATGCTAGGTACCACAATTTTCCAACAATCTTCATCAAATCTGATTTTGGGTTATGCTTCTCTCATCAAATACAAGTATTAGCAATAGTCATTATTGAGGATAATAGTTGACTATATTAAACTATAATAGTTGAATCGAGGATGTGCTACTCCTGATAACATATCTTTTGACTATACTCATTAAAGTTATTAACTGATGACAAAATCTCCAAATTATACACCTTTAAATTCTGCACTTTCCTTACAGTGTGCTAAAGTCCATGGAGTTCCAGCATGCAGCTGAAGATGATAATTCAATGGCCAAATCTCTAGAAGTGCTCTTATTGGAGAAAAACAAGCGACTCCAAACGGAAAACACCCAGCTCAAAGTTTCTGGCAGTGATATGTCAGGTAGGAAACATTTTCATTTTACATTGTCCACCATAGTTGTTGTATATGTAGTGCACGATGTGTCCATTTAATGTCAATATCTCATATCCGATTTCTGACCAAGATCTATAAAATGAAGTTTTGTTTAATTCAATGGTGTAAAACTACATCAAACCCTAGGTTTAAAAGAAAGTTTTCAGCTCAAATGCCACACCCTACATGTAATAGCTATGCCAGGTGTCAAACCACACCAACAGTTTATAATCCCTTTGATAACTTAGGCTATTTGTTAAACCTATGTACATGAACTTCCTGATAGTCCCTATCAAAAAGTTCATAGAGTACTCTACCTGTTGTTTGCTTACATTATCTAAATGTGCTAAAATATGAGGCAACATTCTAGTTGATGCTTTTAGAACTATGTGTGAAAGTTCTTTCAGCATAAAAAAAAGGTTGATATGAGATTGTCTACCAGTTCTCAGGAATGTGATCCCAAAAGTCTGCATTAGTTTTTCAGATTCAAGTTCCCGAAAATTAGTGTGTCCAAAAATTATCAATAGAATTTGTCTGTGTATTGGTCACATAGTCAAACACTGTCTGAAAAAAGTGTACTATGCCAATGTAGATACAATTTTATACAAGTATTGCTATTCTGTGATCATCTACTATACGACTCATTTTTTCTATAATTAAGAGTGTTAGTTTCATATAACATTTGTAGATTATGTTAAAATGTAAAGAGAGTTCATATCTATGTTCTTTACACCAGGAAACTTGTCAGACATACATGTAGTGCCAGTATCCAAATATCTGTTTGTAACTATATATTAGTCACAACACCATACCAGTAGTTACAGTTGTGACTATTTTCTTCTCTGCATTATTACCATTGTTGAGTAATGAACCAAAATGTTTGAAGTATGGATACCAGGGTTCACATACCTTCAGCCTTCTTCAATGGGAAATAATCATTCCAATTGCTTTAACCCTTTAACCAACAAACCGGCCAAAACCGGCCAAATAAAGCTTCAACAGCCTAAAATATCTTCGGTCTGTCTCAATAGAACCATACAAATATGGATATCATTGGAACCGGCTCCTTGACCACATTGTGATAGTTACAGTTATGCCCTGTGCCAATGCATTCTCTTATATATGCGAGTCGACCATAGGTCGCCTCGCATATATAAGAGAATGCATTGGCCTAAAAAAAATCTTTTTTTAACACTTTTTACCATTTTTTCTTACATTCTTTAACAATTTTATAATTTTTAATGTGTTAAGCCAATGCATTCTCTTATATATGTGAGGCGACCTATGGTCGACTCGCATATATAAGAGAATGCATTGGCACAGGGCCCTTCTGTTGGTTAAAGGGTTAAGCCCCATCAAGCCTGCAAATACATGTAGTGTGTCTGTCATTTGCAGAATGAGGTCCCAGAGCATTAATTTAGTGATCCTATCCCATACAGAAGGCTAGCATCACCAAATTTACCCTCTGGGGACCTCATTCTGCTTAGGCCTCATCTTCTGGGAAGTATCTAGAGTTTCAAGTTAACATTGTTTTTGGTTACTTTTTTCCTTTCTGGAAAGTTTCTATATCCCCTAATTTGCAGAAGATAAAATGCATAATTGAGGTGGCTAATGTGTGAACTTCAACTTCAGTTGGGGAAATTAAATCTGATCCTAGGTCTCCCATAGCAGTTGAGGCCTAAGCAGAATAAGGTTCTCAGAGGGGGAATTTGGTGATGCTAGCCCACCGTGTGGGACAGCATCACCTAGTTAACCCTCTGGGGACCTCATTCTGCAAATGACAGACACACTATTTGCAGGCTTGAGTCCCATACAGGGTTCCTGGTATGTCCTTCAATTCACTCCAACCTCCTGCATTGAACCACATTCTCGGAATTGAAGCAATAATTTAGCCCTTTCATGATGTGCCAGTGCATTCTCTCCTTATGGGAGACTCGCATATATAAGAGAATGCACCGGCTTACAAGGTGAAGGTAAATACTGTTAGACCAATGCATTCTCTTATATACTCTTATTTACTCTCATTTATAAGAGAATGCACATGGTTTTCGCAAAATTTCAGGAACCTCCAGTCAGTAGTGTTCTGTAAATTATAGGTCAGTCCCTGGATGGCATCAGTTTCGAATAAAATTGACTCTATGAAAATCACTTTAAACAAATTAACCAATACAGACAGATTTACATAATTTTTATTCATACTGATAGTTCTGTGATTATTAAGGAGCAATTTCCACATTAAATTGTCTGTTGGCCCTTTGCAGCATGTGCACTATATGTTTCAGAAGATAGCCTGTTATATGTAGACATACCACTGATATATATTACTCCTTCCTTGTAGATAGCACAACTGTAGCCATATATAAACCATGTATAATTTATACTAGTCAATGCCTTGAAAATTACTCTTGTTTATACTCCTAATTCTATACAGAAAGTTCAGGGAAGAGAAACGCATCTTTAATTATTTAACTTGGCATATATTTACCAGAAAGTCAAATTCTTTGCATTTATACATAATATGTGATTTTCACATGTTCTTGCTTCTGGAGAAATATGGGATTGCTTCGGGATTGCTAAAGTTTATACAAATATAAGACACTTCAAATCAGCTATGTCAGATGCAGTGTAGTGGGTGTGATCTAAACCTCACATACTTGTATTGTATTACATATAAAATTACTGTAATAAAAGGCACTCTGAATGAAAATGTACACTTTAGTAGACCCATTAACTTAGCACATTAGAAATCATATACATAACAAACATTTAGTAAGAAGCTTTCACATTATGACTATGTTTACCAGGTAAGAGGATATGTGTATCTAACCTATTCCCCAGAGCGGTGAAAGTTGCTGATAGAGTTGCTAAATGGAAAGGAACGGCTAAGATTAACTTGGGAAATTTCTTTTTCATGTAATCTGCCTCGTATCCATCTTTTTATGTTCTCAGGGAGAATTAATTTATCTCTGCTGTTCTATTATGCCATATCTAAAATCAGAACATTATTTATAGATTTTACAATAGTCTTATATGCAGTTTTACGCAAGGTTGTATAACAAAAAGGAATATATATATATTCAAAACTGATCGTAATTGAATCACAATAGTTGTTATATACTTATTGAATCATTTTAAAGCTGATATTTAGATGTTGGTTTAATAATAAAAATGAAGCATGATATTAACTTGCTGCTAAAAACTGCTCATTATCTGAATAATACAGATACCTCAAAAGTGTATCACAAAACAATAATTCATATCATACGGTGAAAGTTGTATTTGATTGATCTGTTAAACTTTGCAACTTCTTAGTTCAACAAATCCTTGTATCTGCAAAAAACATAGTCATAATTGTGTGTAAGCCCTCTAGTACTTTAAATCACCCTATGTGTTAGCTGTTGTGTGTTCCGGCATTCTATGTTGTGACTGGTGTTAATGAATCAGTTCACGTTAAATGTTCATGCTCTTACAAGAAAGGTGTGATTTGCTCTTTACTTTCACAAAGCCCCCTCTTTAAAAACTCTTTTAAAATTTATTACAGCTTAGTTTCAAAATTTCTCAAGCTCACTAGTTTTTAAGTAGCTGAAGCAGTTTTCTAATGTGTTTCATTCAGCCTTATTTCTTTCTCAAAAACTGTTTTACCTTCAACCCTAATTATATTAAACTACACAGTTGAATTTCCTTTACGGAACTGACATGGATCGATGAATTTTACTTCAAATTATGCACTCTTGTTTTCTAATAGGTCTATCTCTGGCATATTGAGATTTTCATTCCATTTGAAAGGTTTCAATGGCTTTTCTATTACGTTTAGAATCCAATAATTTGCATGCTTTTTTATAAACCTATCTCATGCTATACATATGTGATGTAGACTATACAACCAGTATTTATCCACTAAACAGTTACACCTATTGGGTGACATTTATTTTTTGAACCATTTGATAACAGAATACTCTCTGATGAGTAGTTACTTGATTTCAATTAGTTTGTCTGTAGGATGTTCGGCTGTTTCCTGAACCTATTAGCTGAAACTCCCTACAAATGAATCTATACAGTATTTCTCAGCCTGTCTGATTATATATTTGAACGTCTCTACAAATGACAGATCATTTATTCCAATGAATACTTTTATAACTGAATGGGAGATCCATCCAGAAATCAAGAGGTTAAAACGATCATCAACAGTTTACCATCACTTTCTGATTTAGCATGATATGGGTTATTTTTGTTTGTTTTTCGTTTGGAGGCTTGAAAGTAATTGTGATGCATTCCTCACCTTTCTTGCAGGAGAATGTGAAAGCCCTTCCTTATCTCAAAGTGAAGCGGACGAAGCCTGCATTTCTACCACTAGTAGTAGTCAGGACAACAGAGACGACAAATCTACTTCATTGCCAAAATCCCTGAAAAAGGAACCAATTTCGCCATCTAGTGTTCATATACCAAGTTCGCCAAAGGTTAATGGTGTTAATTCCGATGGACCGCCAACTCCTACATCGAACTTTACCTCACCTTTTGACGGTCATATTCCCCATCCGCCACCCTATTACAGTGTTTCAAATGGTCCAATGTTGCCAATGTTTTTCGGTCCGCCACAAATGAAACATGATGCTAACGGACCTCCGGGCTTAGATACGATATTCGTTGCTAAATCTGTTAGAGAACTTCTCAGTATTCATAATATTGGCCAGCGGTTGTTCGCGAAACATGTTTTGGGACTTTCACAAGGAACTGTGAGTGAACTTTTATCAAAGCCAAAATCGTGGGACAAGCTTACTGAAAAAGGGAGAGAATCATACAGGAAGATGCACGCCTGGGCGGTGGACGAGCGGAATATTCTAGCACTAAAAGCCATCTCTCCTAAAAAAGGTGAGAACAGAATTATTAAGAATAATAATACTAATCCTCTAACTTTCTTGCTTTTTGGGTGGGTTGATTATCCCTGTTGGTTGTGTCCTAAATCCAAAGTATTCAAAAACTGGCATGACTGATGAAATCTTGGTAAATTCTGTGACCACATCACTGTGGCTTTCCATAAAAATTCATGCTCGGTGGATGGAATTGTTCCTCGGGCAACACTCTCAACGAAGACAATGCTCTTAAAGCATACAATGCTCTCAGATCAGAAGTAATTTTGAGTCTTCTACTTGCTTTCAGTGACTTTGTTGTTTGGTGTATATGTTCAGTGTTAGCTACAGTATTGTGATCACACTTTTTGTTTTGAGTATCTCTTAGTGACTCCCAAAAAGTGTTATTCCACATCCCTTATTTATGAAACAGTCCATTTATAGAAATATGTCACCTTAAGTCAGAATGCTAATTATGTTTTCATTCAAGTTTGACTAGTTCCAATCACTCACATTCGTCCAAAATCAACTAAAAATAATGTTTAACTTCATTTTAATTTAATTTCTATTAATATAAATTTGAAGTAATGAATTGAAAGTTCAGTCCTCTAAAAGGTTTAATGGAATTTACTTAATCGTAGTTATCTGAACTATTATGTTTTAAGCAATTTTGACAAAACTTTTTGAAAAGTTTGTTTTAGATTATTACAAAATATTTCTTTTATCATTAAAATTTCAATGACCTCACATCTGATAAATTGTTAACAATTATGGATTAATTCATTATTGAATGATGATTTGGTAAATGCTATACAATTTTAGGTTGGATAATAATAATAGTTCATTTAAGGGAACATGGATACCAAAAGCTGCCTTCTATTGCCTGCTCTAAATGAATGATTATAAATGTGATCATTGGTTGATTTTTCATTTACAAGCTGAAATTAATATTCATGGATAGCATAACAAAAATGATTGTTGGTAAGGTGAAATTACCGAAATTATATCAACAATTTTTATCAAGAGTATCTGAAGTCACTAAATTTCACTCAAGTATCTATTCTTGTGAATGTTGATGTTGTGAAATGAAAATGGAATTCATACAAAGGAAAATATTTTCAAATTTCTGAAATATCCTCATCACTTTGGAACAAAATTATCTCAGTTATCTAGCCTAAAGTTATTTTCTACAACTGGATGATTCAAGTATCTCATTCATAGAAATTGAAATCAATTTTTATGTTTTTATAATTGAAGAAATGTACTGTTTGGTGTTAATACTGCATCCTACTCTCAATCAGTTGCGACTTGTCTGTATTGGTATTTTACTGGATACAAACTATAATAACTGCAAAACAGGAGTAATTTAGTGCTGAAACGGATGACCCATTTTTGTAGCCGGTTAACCGCGACGTGTAACCGGATCATAACCGGTTATCCGCTATTTTCAACCTATGACTTTACACTGATTATTTACACCATAATATGTACCAATATATCAGTATAATTTGATTTATTAACTGTATGGCAAACTCGCGTAATGTTTACACAGACATAGCTTCTATTAAACGAATGTAAATCACCAAACACGAACGTCACAAAGCCACGTGTTGACAACTTGGCAGATGACACAGTGAACTAAAACTCAGTTTTTATAAATAGACGTGTCATGCTTGACCTGTTTGTACTGCAGTTGCGACTGCTACCTGACTTGTTATCGTTCTCGTCTTGGGAAGAATATTGTGTGACCTATATACATGTTCGTACATGCAAATATCAGCAGTGTTTTTTTTATTGCCATTATAGCGTTTGCGGGACTGGCCGATTATTAGGTCATGTGACTCAGGTATTCTAACTGCTGGGTGTTCTTTGGCAATTTGAGATTGATAGGATCATGACTGACATCGATAAACACAATTATGAAGATTGTGAACTTTATGTAGTTAACAAATGAAAATTAAAAAAACAGCTGAAAACAGTGTTTTCTGTTATAAGACAATCAAATGCTGAGAATTTATAGTCATTAGTAGGATGCAAATAAGTCCGACTGCACGGGAACACCACTTAAGTGATTCGAGTTCATTTGAACTCCATCGACTGAGATTACTCAAACTCAGTAATGTTAGAAGTATAGACCGAGCGTATGTAAATAGGGTTGGTTCTCAGAGTTTGCATTCTGCCAATTTCTCTTTGAAATGTGCCGAGGCATCTGCTTTACTCATTTCTTGGGTATCCATGATACTGTCTGCAAGTGGTGAGTCGGAGAGTAGAAGTCAAATGATCACGCCGTACTGCAGTGAAAACGATTGTATTGATCTTTGCCGATGACCAGGTGGCGTCAGTGCACGTGTTTTACCGGACATCGGAATATCAAAGATGACGTCATGCATCTTTGATGTTTAGCCGCCAATGCCAGACTATGTAATCTACCATTCATGGAAGACTTTTGATCTGAAGGACCTGAACACGATAGTTTTTATCAGTGGCATTGCATGTGTGTATTTATACATAGCGGTTAACCGGTTGATCGTAGTTCAACCGGTTGCCGACGGTAGCCGGTTGCCAACCGGTTATCCGGATATCCGTTTCAGCACTAGAGTGATTGAGTATCACTGGCAATTGGTTGGTGTACAATCTGTAGGTACAGTCGTTCACGAGAAAGTGAGAATAAAGATAAATAATAAAGAGAGTAGTTTTCGCGCCCGGGATGGTCGAAAAGATAAGGCGATCTTTTCCTTCACCCCATTGAGAATAAGGAGAATAAATCTGTTGGAATTTAAAGATTTTCATGACTTGACATAAGTATATAGCTACAGTGTAACATGTAATTGAAATTGAACCTCTCTAACTAAATAATATCTACATAATTGTCCATGATTACTTTGCCAATACATTACAGAATTGAACATGTACAACATTGACTTCGCCGAACACTCACAAAAATATTGGTTATAAAAATAGTAACTTCTAGTGACCCAATAATTCTTACCTATTTCATAAAATGAATAGCAAGACAAATTTATATTATATTGTTAAAGCTACTGCAGACTGGTATTTCTGACTCGGAATTACTAGTGTATACTTCAGAATATTCAAAAAAAAAAGCACTGAGAATAAAGACCCAATATTTAATAATTATAACCCCAACTTTTAAAGGAAAAATACTGGAATGACTTTGTCTGCCTGTGTGTCTGTCCAGACCAGACCTGTTAAGTTTTGAAAATGTCAATCCGTGAGATTTTTGCGGGAGGTATGCCCAAATATGTTCATGTTCCAAAAATAATTTTTATGATGAAGATTGCATAATTTTTATGAGTTTCTATTTTATAAATATATAGACCTAAATAAAATGGCAATGAATGTCCTGTTGGTAATTGTAATAGAGCTGCTCTGTGTGGGAGATACCACCATTTATTAAAAAGAAAGAAGCAGATCACACTTCGTAAAAATACTCAGAATTCCACCGGAAACAGCCGGATATGCGCGAAACCGAAAGTACAACATCGTAATAAACGACAAAATGGACTCGTCTTACGGTTTAACCCACAAAAGAAATGCACACATTCCACCATTTATTAACAAATTTTAAGAAGCAGAAACTTTGTTTAAAGTTAGTCAAAACGAATCCGAGTCACACAGGTTACAACTGGACATGTATGCGTGAAACCGAAAGTACAAAATGACCCGTCTTAAAAGTTTTACCCGCAAAATAAAAGACACATTCCGTTCTCAATGCATACCACTATCAGTGAACTTAAATCATAAAGTATCCATTACTTATGTTCATCAATGAGGCCTCACAATACAGCTGCACACTTGTGATTAAACGTATTGTTTTATTTCGTTTGCAATGCATGCCACTAATCCGTTACTAAGAAATGTTCATCAATGAGGCCTAACAATACAGAACTTTGCACACTTGTGATTATACGTATTGTTTACTAAAACAACACCCTCCATATGTGTGGCTTCACCAGAGTGTGAAAATCAATTAATATCAGTCACAGTTCACCATAACTTGAGTCTTCAATCAAAAGTTACCGACGATACATTCTGTGAATGTTAATGTGTGGGTATTTACGGTACCGGAAATAAGGAAGTCACTGTCATTTGGGGAATTCCCGCAAATGCACGAATTTAAAAAATAAAAAATGTGGGGTTTTGACGAATCCGTGAGAAATTGGGGGTTATCCGTGTTTGCGGAATTGCCGTGGAAATCCGTGAGTCTCACGGACAATCCGTGGAACTTAACAGCTCTGGTCCAGACATATATCTCAGCCATGGGTTACTGATTCTGAATGAAATTTGTATCGAGGTTCGCCATCATGACTGCTTGCAAAAGATGGGCAAATGATGTTGTTTGCGCTTTCTATTTTAGAGTTATCCTTCTTTGTTTATCTAGAACTTTCTTCTGTTCTGCTCAGATATCACAGACGTAGATTATTGGATCTGAATGAAATTTGGTATGGAGGTTCACCATCATGACTGCTTTCAAGAGTGTGAATTTAGTGATGGTATCCCACATAGCAGGCTAGGATCACCAAATTCACCCTCTGGGGACCTCATTTTGCTTAGGCCTCATCTTCTGGAAAGTATCTATAGTCTCAAATTAACATTGTTTTTAGTTACTTTTTATCTTCAGGGAAGTTTCTATATCCCCTAATTTGCAGAAGATAAAATGCATAATCGACGAGACTATTAAATTGGTGAACATCACCAGCTTCAACTGGGGAATTTCCATCTGATCATAGGTTTCCCGTAGAAGTTGAGGTCTTAACAGAAAGAGGCTCCCAGAGGGTGAATTTGGTGATGCCAGCCTGCTATGCAGGATAGTGTCACTAATTTCATCCTCTGGGGACCTCATTCTGCAAATGACAGACACAATTATTTGCAGGCTTGTCTGAGGCAATCAAACTTCTGTGTTTGAGATTATTGAATTTATCAACTAGACATTTACATAATATTTTATATATGCGTGAATAAAACTGATATCAAAGTTTGTATGTGTATTGATATTACAGGTACACAACCATTACTCCCCTCTGTTAAACCAGAAGACTGCCAAACTGAGGAACGAATTCAGCAAATCCTTAACGATGCTCATCAAGCTATGCAAATCAAGAAAGCCATGGAGCAGGCAGGCCAAGTTGTAAGTAGCGTTGTAAGATCATCTTCCTTGGGCATGTGAAATCTGAAGAAAAAAAATGAAACTGGTTTGTCAATACAAAATGTAAAGCATAAAACTTATTTTGCCTTGTACTATTTCCTAGAGTTACACGAGTAAAATAGACCTTAAAGTCATCTGTTTTATACATCTCTCCACAGATATATTTCTTGATGAATACTAAATTTTTGAACAAACCTGATTGTGATGGGCTTCTAAAATGTGTCTGTCGTTATGTTGCGAAAACACTCTTTTCGAGGTTTGAAATCTTTGATTTATACGTTCAAATTATAGGACATTTGGTATGAAAGTATTTGTTCTGGTAAAATCATTATCTTGTGGTATCATTGTGTTCCTAGATGTCATATCTCAATTTTTAAACAGTTTCATATTTCTAAAGCCTTTCGCTTCACAGTCAACTCTAAATATGTCTGAGCTGTGGCCTGTTAACTTCATTACTACAGCTGTAAACACTCTGAATGCATCATTCAATATAATGTTTGAAGATGAATTTGTGTATCACGGGGTTTCGTTTCCTTCCAGCAGCAGGTGGCTAATGCGATGGTAGCCAGCATCTACAACCAAGAGCTATGTAAACTAAGTGCCTCACTGCCTCACCATCCAGGATTAATTAGTCCCCCTGCATCAGTGTGCTCTGGCAGGCTCAGCCCGAACAACTCACAACGAAAACTCGAACGATCTGTAAGTCGTAACAACTCCGACGATCGACTCGCAGCTCATGAAATGGTGACGAGGATATACAGGGAGGAGCTAATCAAATTAGCACATGCAGCAGAAAGTGCTGGAAACATCGCAGCTAGCACTATGTACCAGCAAGAACTTTCTCGCCTTGCTAAAAATACGCAAGCACTGAACGAGAAATTCAATGGGTCTTTTCATACAAACGGTTTACAAATGAAATCGGAACCTCCGGATAGTACTGTTGACGAAGCTAATTTTCATCAAATGAACGGCCCAATTGATCTCAGTAAACGAGGAAATTCATCACCCGAAGAAATTGATGATTCATCGTCATACCCTGCTGGCAGCGCCTTCTTTCAAGTTCATCCCCACTCCAATAGCCATGACGGATTTTCAGGAAATAAGTTCCCGCATGGGGAATGCATGTCACCATTACAACGTATGCAAAACATTGCTAACTCACTGTCATCGCGAGCAAACTTAAACTCACCGACAGCGAGACCTTTACGAGCAGTGCTGCCCCCTATATCTCAGGATGAGTTTGACAAATACTCAAACGTGAACACTGACGATTTAGTGAAGAAAGTCAAAGAAACACTTAGCCAGTATTCCATAAGCCAAAGATTATTCGGAGAGAACGTGCTCGGTCTATCCCAAGGCAGCGTTAGTGACTTACTAGCCAGGCCGAAACCCTGGCACATGCTTACACAAAAGGGCAGAGAGCCTTTCATCCGAATGCAAATATTTCTCGAAGACGCTGAAGCCATACCAAAGCTTGTGGCTTCTCAGTACAGAATACCTCCCGAACGCCTCATGAGGACCAACTCAAGACCCGAAGCACTGGCACTGTCACTGCCGCTGCCACTGCCACTGCCTAGTAAGTATATAATTACCTCCCGTTTTCTCTTTTATTAATGTGTGGATTTTTCTCTTGTGTGCACTCTCTTGATGAATATTACTATGTTATATCATGCACAGTAATGCTCTTAATAATCGACCCCTTAACCACAGCAGAATTATGGGTAATTTTTCAGGATTTAGTCTGAAATATGGCTTGTTGCCATTCATTGGAAAGCTCTCCCTGATGAATGGCAATAAGCCATATTTCTCAGGGAGAGCTTTCCGATGAATGGCAACAAGCCATATTTCAGACTAAATCCTGAAAAATTACCCATAATTTTGCTGTGGTTAAGGGGTCGATTATTTAGAGCATTACTGTATCGTATGGGTGTTCATGCTGGTCCATCTTATTGCTTGACTGATTGATAAAGGTAACGTGTGCTGTATTTTATTTTTAAGGCTGACCAAATCGACATTAAATAAAGCAGTTTCAAAGATTTCAGTCCTTCCGTGGGCTTCCTATTATGAGTCTATAACTATATGACAAATCTATCTCAATATGCAACAGAGAAATTTATTTACATAATTCGAGCCTAACCTGTATTTGATGATATTTTTAATTATTCTTCTTTTGTCTGCTCCATCATTAGCAGGCTCATTGGTAATTATTTCCTGTAAAAATTACCATTAAACTCCAATTTGGTTCAATGTGTATGAGGATCCTTGATGCCAGCAAAGTATTAATAGTAGACAAATTATTTTACCTGAAATTTCCAACAGCAGGGATTAGGAATTTTAAAAAATAATAAATTATTGTGTTCTTATTTGCATAGAAAGAAAACCCCTTAAATTACTCTTGATATTTCTTACTATTTTCTCGGTAAAACTTGAAAGTTTTGATATGTTACCATTTGATGATCAGATTAAGCAATATTTGTCTCATGAACACTGAGATGAATCTGATCCTCTCTTTATGTAATAACTCCTCATAGAACGTAATCGATATCCTGTTTTTTGTGTATAATAACTTAAAGGGGGGATTTTAGTTGATACTTCAAATAATCATGTGGTATTCCCAATTTCTGATATTGAGAATATATTTGTTCACATATATTATGCCTGTTTAGAAGTTTGTACTGGACACAAGTTGGTTATCAAAGCTTATTTGCTTCAGGCTTAAAAAAGTCTTGAAACTTCCTGTGATTATTGGTATTGAAATGTTGATCTTTAAAGATATCCTGTCCAAATTAACACCCCTCTATTACTATTTCTTCGACTTTGGGGGTGAAAAATATTTGGTTTTAGTTGAAGAACCCACCCTTCAAAGTTCAGAGCTATTAATTTTTTTAAGTCTATTTATTTTCTCCACCTTGAATTGTTGTCAGCCTAGCCAAAATTCCACTGGAAATATATACGGACAAGCATGGATGATGTAATGAGAGTTTGGGTTATCACTTAAGGTCATAGTTACCAGTGGCTTTTGTGATCGCAAATGATTTTTGGAATAGTATGACAGTATCTTGTGATAGTTGGCATGTTGATACAGTAATGCCCTAAATAATCGACTCCTTAACCACAGCACAGAGCTTTCTGATGAATGGCGACAAGCCATATTTCCGACTAAATCCTGAAACATTACCTATTATTCTGCTGTGGTTAAGGAGTCGATTATTTAGGGCATTACTCTATACTTTTTCCCAATTCAGTAGTAATATTTTATGCATGAAAATAGACAAGTTATAATACCATGTCGTTCACATGTGAATGAAGATGTTTATTTACATTTGTGATGACACGTTCCAGCTGGAACCAGGCATCACCATATTTGGAGTTCGAGGTGGAGAAAATAAATTGATTTCAAAAATCAAAATCTAATAGCTCTGAGCTTTGAAAGATGCTCCACTCAAATCAAATATTTTTAACCCCGAAGCCGAAGAAATAGTAATTTAGGGGTTCTAAATCAGACAGGTTATTTTTAAATTTCGAATGTCTTCAACGTAAAATGAAGATGCAGTCAGGGTTCCAGACTTAGTTATAACAACTTATTTATTTTCCCTTAACCCTTTCAGTGCCAGGTCCGATTTTTGTATCAACCCATATACCCTGTGCCAATGCATTCTCTTATATATGCGTGTCGACCATAGGTTGCCTCGCATATATAAGAGAATGCATTGGCTTAACAATTTTTCATCATTTGTTATTATTTTTTACAATTTTAATATTTTTTTCTTATATTCTTTAACAGACTTATTTTGTAGGTTTAGTGCCAGGGAATCTTACGTTTTTCATGGGCATCAAAATTATTACTATGAATACTTGGTGATAGTTTTGAGTTATAACATGCCCCTAAGGTTTTATCCAGTTTGTTTTTAAATTCGCTATAGCATGCTTAAGCATACCCAAAATAAATTCAACCCAAAAAAATCTATAAAAAAAAACAAATTTTTTTTTATAATTTTTTTAGGGCCGATTTTACAGACCGTAATTGAGGGCCGATGAGATCGGTCCCTGGCACTGAAAGGGTAAAAGTTATTTTTACATTATTATTGACATCATGCCACTGAAACGGTATTTAGGAACAATGCATGTCATTTAAAGTTGATTTCTAAATGTGTACCAAACCGTTGTTTCTGTTGCAAAATTAATACTATTCTATAATTTTTAGTGTCAGTCTAGTACAACTAAACTATATATAGAGTGGAGTTCCGTTAGCCTGGAACCCTGAATACATACTAGTATCTATTTATAGACTAAGAACTTCTGTAATTGATTGCAATTTGATGATCATTCTATTAGTTGAGTCTTTCTAGACCAACAACTTCATAGTTTTCTAACCTTTTCTTACCTTTCTTTTGCATCAGACTTCCAAGTTCTTCTCTTGACTTTTCTCTGTATGGGTAACTTCTGTCTTACTGTGTGTTTCCTTTGACCAAAGGAAATTTGATCCAACAGACAAATATTGTTGGACAGCTACAATGTCCGACTGCATGTCACATAAATTACTTTGTTCATTTTATCTGTTGTCCCGATGGTCCATTGTGAATTTTACCCTCCAATTTCGGACACATATTTTTAGAAAGAAGTATGATCAAATTCGGAAAACATTTGTTCTTTTAGCAGAGTTACAGTTCCGTTAGTTGAACCATTTTTTGAGTCTTTCTTACTGATGTATGAACTTAAGGTTTTGCTAATTAGTTATGATGACTTTGCTTGTTTAAATTTAAATGAGCGAACTTGTTAATTGAAGATTAGGTCTAGGTAATCAAAGCTAACAAATGTTACAATTGAAAGTCGTTCCCCACCCTGTCATTTGCAGAATGAGGTCCCCAGAGGGTGAATTTAGTGAAGCTATCCCGCACAGCATGCTAGCATAACTAAATTCACCCTCTGGGGACCTCATTTTGTTTAGGCCTTATCTTCTCTGGAAAGTTTCTTTATTATCAAATTTCTACAAAAACTTCTTCACATAGATTCTATTTCTTTTTTAGTTTAGTATCTCTATATACCCAATTTTGGCAGACGACTCGATGTATAATCGAGGTTCCCAATTGGTGTACATAACAATATTCACCATTTGGGAACTTCAATCTGAGTCTATGTCTCCCATAGCAGATGGGGCCATGCAGAATGAGGTCCCCAGAGGGCAAATTTGGTGATGCTAGCCCACCTTTCAGGATAGTGTCACTAAATTCACCCTCTGGGGACCTCATTCTGCAAATGACAGGCACACTAAACTCAGGCTTGTCCCCACCCCAATTTTGGAAATAGAAACAGATAAGAATCTTAGATTCTTCTGTCTTGGGTTTACTTTAGAACTGAATTGGTCCATAGTATTTGTCTGTTGGTGATTATTTTAATACAAATATTATGAATGAGCAGAGGGAGTTTCTTCAATTTGTGCTTTCTCTCTTTTCTACCAGATACTCCCAGAAATGACAAGAGTATCAACCATATACCTCTGCCTGGTTCTGCTCCGATAGCCGAAATGCTCCATGAATCTCGAGTACATCCACCATTCGCATTTCCTTCTTCTACCTTGGAAGTTATTGCAATGACTTCTGAGATAGACACATTGGAAATAACGAGTCGTGTTCGAGACATCTTGCAATTTCATAATCTTGGCCAAAAGTTGTTTGGCGAAGCAGTTTTGGGACTTTCACAAGGCTCTGTTAGTGAGCTGCTTTCAAAACCGAAACCGTGGCACATGTTGAGTATAAAAGGGCGAGAACCTTTTATAAAAATGCATTTATGGCTAAATGATCCGATGAATGTCGATCGGCTAAAGCATTACCAGAGTGAGCTAAAAGGCAAGTTTGTTGACAGCATCCCGAAAAAAATATTACGACTAACAAAAAATACTCATATCACTAATTGTATTCAATCAGCGCATTTCATTACATCCTTAAAAATGGACAGAAGATTTGCAGAATCTGGTAGTTTTATGACTATCATAAATTTAATCTTGGCATTTTTCTTGGTGCAAAAATATAAAAAAAAACACCATTTGTAGATATCATTATGATTTGTAACTATATAAAATTGAGATTCACATTTAACCAGAAATATAAAGGAAAGTGGGACAAAACTATAGGTAGAAAAATACTATTAACCCTTTGATGACTGAATATTCACTGATGGATGGTCCCATTAATTTATTTGAATTGTAGAGATGTTCAACTGGTAGTTTCAACCAATAGCTTAACCCTTTCAGTGCCAAGTCCGATTTGTGTATCAACTCATATTTCCTTGATCATTTTTCAAATTTTTTATTATAATAATGTGATACATTGATGGAAAGAGCTCTTAGAGCTCTTTCCATCAAGGTATCACATTATTATAATCAATAAATTTGAAAAATGATCAAGGAAATATGGGTTGATCCAAAAATTGGCCTTGGCACTGAAAGGGTTAAGGCTGTTTGTTGGACTTATTTGCTGAAAAACCCAACAAATGAATCCAGTTGTTTTTTCTGCCCACCGCCTTATAGAATACATGATCCACTGAATACTCGATCCAGTGTATACATATAAAACCAAAAGAAAGAATCCATTCAGTAATTAAATGGTTTAAAACTGCACATATTCTAATGTAACTCCCATCGTATCAGAAAAATCTGGGCTATGCTTTCGAGTAAGTTGTTAATGCAACTCACATTTTCTGTTTTTGTCCTTAATTTGTCTATCCTTGAATTTATTACAAATAACATGTGGCTCTTACTCTCCAAGTAACAAGATAATGACCTTTGACATTACATATTCCCAACCTTTGATAAAATGGTATTCATGACTTTTGGTCGGACAAGCTTAAAATCTCAAGAACTTTGACCCCATCACATTTCATCACTGCGGTTCAGACAGATATATAACACTGCGCTCTCACCCTCACTGAATGCCGCTTATACATTTATGTTACCGGGAGTTTGTTCTGCATCCATATATATTATATACAAATTTATTCATGCTTTACCTTCTCTGCCTGAAATGTTTATATTGTGCCAGCGATTGAGAAACTTAAGTTTATATTTCACTGGTTATACATAAAATTTGTATTTACCCGAACTATCCATTATAGCCAATGTCTGCTGAGGCACCTACTTGACTCCATCACTTGGAATATTTAATTTGCTATGTATCGAAGAATACAACAACTTAAAAAACTTTTTTTTAAAACAATTTTCTGAAAGAAAGAGTTTTCTCTGTTGCTGGCATATGTTAATCTCTCTGTTGAAAGGGTTGGTTTGGAAATAAAGAAACTAATTTTAATAAGTTTATAGCTGTTGAAAAGGGCATATTTGAGAAGCTTGTCCTATTGAACTTGGATGTTGGTCACAATTCGTGATTGATTTACCAGTAATTTATTTATCCCTAAAATATACAAAACAATTTCTTTTCAAAAAGTTTTCTGTCTGGTTTGAAAAATCTTGAACAATCCTTTCAAAGGTGAGATTGTTTTTCACATATTCAATCTAACGAGGTTATTTCTTGCAGAATGTTATAGCCTGAAGATCAGAGAATTACCCTATGTTATTCACTCATCATCGTTTATTCTAGGATTGACCAAATCTATTTTTAATGTGGCGGAAACCTAGTCCTTCTATAGTATCAAACAAAAATAGTGTTTTGTCCGCACACAAACAGATCTGTGTATATAATTTGATAAAAATTTTGACTTCTTGGGTATCAGAATATTTCAGAATAAGGGATCATGTTAGATGAATATGCTTGCGTTATTTTTGCATGACAATTGTATTTTTGGGGTGGTGATTTATAAAAGATATTAAGATGTATATTTATTACACACCATATGCCTTAATTTCACTCATATATATATAGGTCTTCTTTTATGATGTGAAAATGAATGGAAATTGATGCTCTAAAACTATGTTTCAGTCTTAAATGATATACAATTTAGTATACACTATTTTTAAGAGGGATTTCCAACCAACTAAAAATAGGTTAGAAAATATGATACAATGATCATTAGTTTTACATATATTAAAGCGTATTTAATTAAGGCACATTTGCATACAGAAATGATCCAAATGCTCATTTTCATATCACAAAAAAGTAACAAGAATCATTGTTTAATTCTCAATACCGGAGTATCTGTATATCCAGTGGAATCATTTTGAAGTGATATATATTTCTATTACTTCAGGAATCATATAATAATTAAATGGAAATGGCTTGTTGGAACCCAAAATTATGTACATGTATTCATAATTTGGTAAGAGTTATCTCAAAACATACTTTCGCAGAAGATTTCAGAATAAATTTATTGATATAGCGCTGAAAATATGGGTTTTGTTTCTTATATTTTTCCAAGATAGTTTCGTTTGTGCCAGTTCAATTAATTTAGTCAGCGGTCTCGTAAATATTGCAACTGTAGACCATGAGAAGAAAATCTAGGGCTGCCATCGCTTTGAAATGTTTGGAAAGATTAAAACGAATCGAATGTTGTGCGTGAAGTTTTTTAATAGTTTTGTTTTTTCGGGGACATATAATGCTCGTATATATAGGTAGTTTAAGTATTTGTCAACCTATTTCGATACTGGGTGAAAAATTCAGAAGCAAATATTATTAGGTGTATATGTGGCTTTAATTAATCAGTATACATGTATGTAAATAGCAGCCTAATTAGACGCAAGAGAATTAAACAGTATTAACTATGACTAGCTTTTGCATCAATGGTGTGTAATAAATATAGAACAACACAATTATTTGAACACGTTGATATTATTTCACCCGTTTGTCATACCATGAGATACAACTGAACTCAGAATTTCAGTTCTCATTGTAGTGTTGTGGTACAACAAATGTTTGATAATGTTCACCCATTCACCTTTGTGTTGTTCCAGCTGTATATCGCTGGGCCTACAAATCTGTTTAACATGGCTTCTTTAACTAATGCATGCATTGGCTTTATGCTTATATTGGAATATATATATCATCAAGCTTCTGATCTTGGCTGAAATTAGGTAGATTCCTTCAGCAATAGATATTGTTTTTCATGTAGTTATCATATGATGGATGTCTGCAATTATGTTACATACTTATAATCAGCATTGCCTGTTTTTATAAAGAAGTAACATAGATACCAACGTCAATCATGTGATGACTACACCAAAAAACAAAACTTATAATTACCTAATATCACTGTAAATGAATAAAATATATATAGATCTGACTTTGAAATATAGTTTATATAGTCGTGAAACTCGTGGATCCCTTTGACGGATTCAGATTCAAGTACCCAGATGGTGAAGATGGTGATGTGTACCCATTGGGCACCTCAATTATATATTTTGTTGTCTCCCAATTTGGGGATATAGAGAAACTGAACTAAAAAAGAGAAAGAAACGGTCTATAGACCTAGTAAGATAGTAAAAAACTTCTCAATTTGAGAGTAAAGATACTATCCAAAGAAGGGTAGGCCTAAGCAGAATGAGGTCCCCAGAAGGTGAATTTAGTGAAGCTAGCCCACTGCGGGGTAGCATCACTAAATTCACCCTCTGTGGACCTCATTCTGCTTATGTCTGGCCCCATATTTTCAGACCTGCTTCTGTCTGAAGCCAAACTTGATCCACTTCTTTAATTTAACTTCTTCACAATTCTTGGAATATTAACCCTTTCTATACTGAATGGATTCTTCCATTCAGCTATAAAATTATACAGTGGAATGATCTATTATTCATTTGGAAAAATTAGCAGACGACAGACAGACAAAAATATAATACAATTACAGGAGGATTCATATTCATTGGTTGGAGTTGTTGAATATATTTTTATCTGAATGTTCCTAGAAGGGAATTACTTGTCAATGAGTATTTAGTATAGAAGGGGTTAGTCAAACATCAGTGTAATATGTGGTGGACTGAACTGTTTCAGGCCTTGTCAAACTCTGACAAATAGAAATCAAATTTTAGAATGAATAACTTGTGAATTTAATTATATTCAAAGTGACTATTGGTTAGGCTGATTTTGGCCCTTGATTTTGTTGGCTATCTCATGCTAACTTAAGCAGTATGGTATACTTGAATAACCTCAGTGAAAAGCTAATTGTATTTTGTATGTAAATATGTTGACCAAATGTTGGTTTTGAGGAAAGAAATTTGATGACACGTTTGTAAATGAATTGGTTCATTCTGTTTACTCAGCTTTTGTTCAGTTTTTAAAAAACTAATTTTTGTATCTTATGACAACTTTGGAAATTAGAATATTTTGCTCTGAAGAAATATTGAATACAATGTAAGTGTATATTTTTCTGTACTTGCAGCTCAGAAAAAGAGGCGACACAGCAGTGTAGAGGATCGAGGGTTTGACTCCAACACACCAAAGCGACCGCGTGTTTTCTTCAGTGAGGAACAGAAAGACAGGTTACGGTCAGCATACACACATGACCCATACCCAAATCAAAACACAATAGAAAATCTCGCAAACGAACTTAAAGTGGGTGTGAAAACTGTGATAAACTGGTTTCACAATCATAGAATGAGAGCGAAGCAACAACAACATGCTTCCAATCAAAATGGGTCAGACTGTAGTGTGTCAATCAAGTCTGAACCTCACGAGGACAATTCTATCGAGAGCGACGGCATGTCTGACCTCTCGGACGATGCAAACCCATTCCAGAATAGTTTTGGATCTGGAGACATTAACCAGAACCAGTGGATGTTTCCGCAGTTTGAATTGGTGCGGAACATGGAGAAGCAGGAAATGGAAGAACGAGGCGAAAAGATTGACGCCAGTGACTTTGAAAAGGATGAGCCTCAAGTTGGGCAGCCATTAAACAGGATCATTTCTGTGCCCTCCATTCAGCCAGGTGTTAATAAACGGAAACGGTCAATGCCGCAGTATGTTTCTGAAGGACGAATTCTATATAAAACTCATAGCATTCCCCACAGAAAAGCGAGCACGAAGGAGGAAAGTGAAAATGGAGAACAACCGTTTTTGTCTGACGGTGATGTCGGAAATGAAGGACATTCAAATTTACATGACAATATTTTTGAGAGAGAGCAGGAAGACGCAACAATAACAAACAAATCTTGTCCGGACTATAATAGTTCCGAGGATACCGAGGATCAGTCTGAAGTTCATGTCGATCGAATTACAAAGATCAAGAAACTTCAAAAGTCAATAGAAACTACGGAGGAAACATGGGATGTTGAAGTTAATAAGAACGATGTCGTCGAGAAACTTGAGAAGAATATTGAATCATCTTCTGATGAAGGATGGGAGTTCTGAAATCGTTTAGTGTTTCCTTCGAGAAAGGATAAAAATGGAAGACACTAATATCTTGAATTGAAAGATGGGATCGCCACGGAAGACAAGTGCAATATTGAAAGATGGGAATGCAATAGGACACGGAGTTCTATAAAATATTGAATTAGAGATCGGGAATACAGAAGGTGGAGTCGACGAAGTGTGATATTAAAAGATAAAGATAAAGATAACAGGAGATCACCGAAGAAAGTAACGAAGAAGAGGTGATGAGTGCTAAAGATTGAGTGCTTTATCAGCCGCTCAAATATTATTTTAACCCTTTCATTACTAAATCGGCCTTGCATCAGTTATAATAGTAGTATACATTGAAACACTCTATTATTCTTTTGAAAGGTTTTTCAGAAAATGTAAGCAGACAGATGAATTGACTCATTACAGAAATGTTCAGATAATAAGTTCCAAATCGACCTATGGTTGTTTGATTAAAGTGATGTGAAACACTCCAGTAGGGTGATAAAATAGAAATTAAGAATAATCTTGCTCAAAGTAGTTATTTTTTTTATGAATATTAATCCAAATTGACAACTAACATCGTCATTCTTATATTTTAATTAAATGCAATGGCTCTTGATGGTGAAATCAATTGTGTTAGTCTATTGCCAACAGTTGAGTCCCGAATTGAGCTGTAAATATTTACAATCGAGCGTAGTCCAGGCGATGTATTCTATGGAGTAGTATGGTTTATTTCTTTGAAATTTTCGGCATTGTTAGTAGAATGCTACATTCTCCAGGTTGACATAGCACATGAGTAATACCTGAATATCAATTTCATGCACCTGAACAAGTCCATAATATGTCTTTAACTTATTATCTGAACATTTCCTAAGGGAACTAATCTTCACTTAGTATTTAGTAAAGAAAGGCTTATTCTTTTAATATATTCACAAACAATCATTGAATTTTGTTACTTCATATAAGTATACGAGACTGAATGTTACTTGTTTGGTTCTCGGGGTGCAATTTTCACCTTGTTATTATCATTAACAATGCATACTCAGATACATGTATCTTCAGAAGAATTCTACCATTGTCAGAGTAGTCTGGGAAATTAATAACTGTCAGCATATAAATGTGTTCAAAGTAAATTTAGTCAATTTGCTGCTCTACAGGCAGAAGATAGTATATCATTTCTATGAGAATGTTATTGAAATAATCAGCATACTTCTCATGAAATTTGAAGCAGAAACTCAATTATCTTGAAATCTCATAGAAATATTCCTCTAAAATTCAAACTGGAGAAATGTACTCAAACTATGAGAACTCAAATTGCACATGTTTGTATGGTTTATCTGTCATGATTTGTTGGGTAAAATATATTTTTCTACTGAAAAAAAACTATATGTTATTGCCTTGAATATTTTAACTTGTAATGACTTGTTATTTCTGTATGGTTCTGTATGTGTTGAGAAATATTATGGTATTAGTGGAGTATCTGTAGAACATATCCTCATTTCATACATAAATTTATGCTTGAGTAAAATTAAGTTATGCTTGTGCTGAACTGGCAAGGCTCATGTCTAATTTATTTTATATTCGGCATTAATATCCGATATGAAATTTGGAGATGTTCAAGATACCATTTATCACTCCATTCCAAAAACACTGTGGGCATTTTATTAATATTAACTTATATAACTTATGTACATGGTCTTTATATATATCTTATTATTTCCAAGATAAGAACTGTTTTTAGGTTCACACCCTAAAACATCCACTAAACATAACAATCAAGTTAAGAGTTGACATGACCCCCTTAAAGTGATGTGAAACACTCCGGTAGGGTGATCAAATAGAAATTGAGAATAATCTTGCTAGTTAATTTTTACAAATATTAATCCAAATTGACAACACTCACCATAATTTTTATATATTAATTAAATGCATTGACTTTCGATGGCGAAATCAATTTGGTTAGTTTTTGGCCAAAAGTTGTGTCCTTAATCAGGATGTAAATATTTACAATTGAGTGTAGTTCAGACGATGTTTTCTATAGAGTGGTATGGTCGATTTCTTTGAATTTTTTGGGCAAGGTTAGTAGAATGCTACATACCCAAGTTGCCATATTGCATAAGTACTAGTATTAACTATTCAATTTCACGGACCCGAACAAGTCCATAATATGTCTTTAACTGTATAATTCAATATATAAGGAATAATCATTATTTCTGTTATGATTAAAGGGAGACTGTACCTAAATCCAGCTACTTATGGTGCCATCTACTAAACTCAACAAAAAATATGCAATAAAATAATTGTTATGAGTCAAGAATGAGAGTTATATATATACATTTACTAATACAAAGAACCACATATAACAACCTGATAATAATAAACTAAAATGAGTAAAAGGCTTAAACCATTTACTCATTTTCAATACCGGTATAATTACCATGTTGTTTTACATAGATTCATAGATTACATAAACTTAATTTGAGGTGTTTAGATTAGCCTTTAAGAAACTGAAGACAAATCTGAATATGAAATGAAGTGAATGTAATTATTGACTGTTCATGTCCACTGTTGCCATATTAATGAGTCAAGTGTTTTGAATATAATTAATGAAGATTCATATGTTGTTGGAGTTATTGAGCGATAAATGAATATAGAATGTTATCACTTGAATATATATAAATGTTATTCATCAAGCCAAAGTCACTATGTTATGAAAGATGATGAGACTCATGTTTATTGGAGATTGGGATGATGCAATCATGTTCAGTCAGCGAATGATGCACCTCACTAAAATTTGGTATTGGATTCTATATCATTGTAATACAATCGCACAGAGAAATGGCCACAGGCGTGGGGTGTCTCTCTTTGACAAAATGTTTCCAACGGTTAGAAATTCATGCCTGGCATAACATTAATTGGAAAGTTCAAATCAAAATTAGGTTCAATTTGTTTGTTAGTATTTTTTGTGGAATTGTTTTTAGAGACCAAAAGTACATGTATTCGGTGGGGAGAGGATATAAATTAAATTTCTTGGACTTTGGAATTTTGTATATTGTGAAACAATACGCTGTTCAAACTGAAGTTTTCAGTTTGCATGCCACACTCAAGACAAATATCAGGAGTCAGGGTCCAAATCTGGTCCAATGTTTTCTGGCCCTTGGAGTTGTGATGTAATCCAACATGCTAACGACAGGACCATCGAATGTCCCCATTGGAATTTTGGTCTGGTTCAGGGTGGAGGGGGGGGATGTAGTTGCAAATGACAAGGTAGACCCTTCCCCTCAACAGAGACAGACCGTCTAGCCACGTCCCGGCAGTCACATTCCTTATATAGACATGAAATTTTGTTTTATTGCTACCAAATTTATATAATGACTGTTGTCACTTGATTAGAGAAAATGGTAATCACTTTGAACCACAATGATATATAAAGTGTCATTTGTTTTTTGACTATTGTTAAAATATTCCCATTTGAAACCAGTGACAAATTTTAGCGAGGGATATCAGACTGAACGGGTAATATATAATTTTATCTAACACATTTGTATACTAAATAATGTCCCATTGTGTTCAATAGCTTTAAAATGCAAACATTTACCGATTTGTAGTGCTTTATGCCTAATAGAAGCATAATTTTATTTTACCAAATATGTTAATAACATGCAGTTTTACTTTTTTTTTTCTTCCCTTTTTTCTCTCTTTTTAGCAGGCAATGGAGAAACTCTGTCCCTGTTTGCAATAGCCATTTGATGAAAATGTATGCTGTAAAGTTCTGTAATTTCTGTAAGCAGAGTATATTCACCTGGCTGAAAATAAATGTCATGTTTAAAGATCCACAGGCTGATTCGATACTGAATAATTCAGAATTTTACAAGCCGATTTTCCCCTTGCCAGGCAAAAGAAAATGAAAACACAACTGAGAGCTTTCCTATGAATGGCACCAAGCCATATTTCCAACTAAATCCTGAAAAGTTAACCATAATTCTGCTGTGGTTAAGGAGTCGATTATTTAGGGCATTACTATCCCTGCTGGATAAAAATGGACATTATAAGTTATTGTGGTTGATATGGCTTGTTGCCATTAATCGGAAACCTCTCACTGAGAGGTTTCCGATGAACGGCAACAAGCCATATTTCCGACGAAATCCTGAAAACTTACCATAATTCTGTTGTGGTTAAGGAGTCGATTATTTAGGGCATTACTGTACATGAGTTTCTCATTTGCCAGCCCTGTTTGTTTATTTTGATTTGTTCTGAGTAATTATGCTTGTAAATTTGGCCTATATCTATTTACTTTATGATCTATAATTTCATACGTTGCCCTAATATGAGATTTTTAACAAATACTATTTTCTTCCTAAAAAGTCCACGAAAGCTAAGGTTTCTCAAAACATACAAACTCTTTCTATCATGAGCTATTCTAGATTGTTTTTTTTTTCTCTTCTGTTTCATAAGTGAGGGGCCAACCACGTATCTGTAGAAAAGTCTTACAATTCATTCACAGATTCAGCTGGTACAGAAAAATTGAAGTTATATCTTCAGCAAAAAATCTCTGTGCGAAAATTGAGTCAGTCTTGTATTGTTCAATCCAGCCACTGGCCCATCTCAAATTTTTTAATTGAGGGTAATTTTCTTCTGTTTCCATTACTAATGTTTTCGGCTGAGGGTAATTTATCAAAATTTTTAACTCTGCAACATCTAGTCAAGATCAGGAAATCTCAGCAATTTATTCATTCTTGTCAGATATGAGTGCAAATAATAAGGTGGCAATATGTTTGTTGTGTTCGCAATTTTTGTCAACTATTTTTATTATCTTTTTCTATGAGTTGTGTTCCTTTAAATCTAATTCCTTCAGTTATTAGTCCATTATATTTAATTATTTGATTTTTGCATGTACAATTAAATTTAACCCTTTCATGGCTGGAGCTTCTTCAAATTTTGCAAAAACCCTGTGCCAATGCATTCTCTTATATATGCGAGTCGCCCATTGGGTGCCTCGCATATATAAGAGAATGCATTGGCCTAACAATATTTACCTTAATCTTGTAAGCCAGTGCATTCTCTTCCCATAGGGAGCCTCGCATATATAAGAGAATGCACTGGCACAGGGTCTTTAATGCTGCACCAGCGCAGCTCCAGTCATTAAAGGATTAAGAATTTCCTAGTTAGTCTAAGATTAAGCCAGAATTTCCTCAAACCTTTCCTGTTTTAACCCTTTCTTTCCAAATGGATTCTCCCACCCAGTTATAAAAGTAAATATTGGAATGGTCTATTATTCATTTGGAGGATATTCAGGAAAAATGAGCAGACAACAGAAATACGATAAGAAATACAAGTGCAGAAAGATTCCTATTCATTGGTGGGAAATGTTGAGATAATAAGCAAGCCTTGAAATAGTGTGTCTGTCATTTGCAGAATGAGGTCCCCAGAGGGTGAATTTAGTGATGCTACCCCACACAGTGGGCTAGCATCACCAAATTCACCCTCTGGGAACCTCATTCTGCTGAGGTGTAAGCAGAATGAGGTCCTCAGAGGGTGAATTTGGTTATGCTAGCCCGCTATGCAGGGTAGCATCACTAAATTCACCCTCTGGGGACCTCATTCTGCAAATGACAGACACATAAATATTGTTAGGCTTGGCCAATTTATTCTCTTATATATTCAAGGCTCCCTATATAATAGAATGCATTGGCACAGGGTTTTGGCAACATTTCGGGAAGCACCCGTCAAGGAAAGGTTAATATTTGAAATAAGAAAATTTCCTACTTTCTTGCCTCACTCTGGTACAATAGTTTAAAAGAAAACAGGAGAAGATTCTGGCTGTTTCCTTGTTTGCTTACAAGTGCTACAATTTCTTCATGAATTCCTAGAATTAAACATTATTATTTTCATTTCTGAGGCAATTGTTAACCAAAAAAGCTCATTACAATCCCATATTTGCCTTTCATTGGAAGTGCCTTATCATCAACCAATCAGAAAATCAATCAACTATGACTTTCAGGTGAAATTCCTGATGTGATTTACAGATATTTCTTAAATATATCCTGGTTCAGATTATTTGTATATGGTAAGTTACCTCAGTTACTTTAATAGGGATGGGATTATATATTGATGCATGGATATCTCCATACACTTGCTTGTGTATCAAGTAGGGCTGCAACAATTCATGGTGAATTTAATGTATTGTGATACACTTTCAAACGATACATGTATCATATCGTAGCATGTTTATCCTGATACAGGGAATCAAGTAATTTCTTATGGTGGGCTTTTGTAAAAGAGCAAAGCTCTAGTTATAAACATGTTGGTTATTATAATTCACCTGGTAAATCATTGGAGAACACTAATTTAGTATGTCGTGATTTATCATATCGTTGATGACATACCGCTATATGTATCATATCGTGACTAAGTTTATCTTACAGCCATGGTATCGAGAGCTTGTTTATTGTTATAGCATGACAAACATGAATATATACCTCCTCTGCAGTGTTTGCTTCATTCTGTGAATATGCTCAAAAATTTATGTTTTGAGCTAATAACAATATAAAATTCTATTTGATGAGGCAAGTAACCAAGTGAGAAAGTGGTTGTTATCAAATTATTATAATCTTTGCTAGCATTTTACAATAAAATATCGCTTTATGACAGAAAGTGCCTATCATTTGGGGTATCACAAGACAATAAAATATTGTATCTGGACACAAAATCTGTCAGGGTATTACTGCTCAGAATATGGTATGACGCAAAATGCATATCTATTTAGGTACCACTACACATACAATTTTGTGTAGTGATGCAAATGCTTTAGCATGTATCATATCATAAAGTTGATATATCATCCCATCCCTCGCTCTTAACAATCTTATATTTAATCTTAAAAAGTGTCATCTATTTGATAATTTTTCTGCAGTTAATTATTTGTTCCAAAAGGAGTCTTTGTGGAAAGGCTCTGAACTTGATATTTTTTCTAACTATGTTGAAGAACAATCAGCTGGCAAACAACTCAAATTTCTATTCAATTTTCCACTATTTCCAAAGTGTTTCCACCATAAAGGTGCACTTGCCTTTACATTCTACCTATCTGCTCTGTTATCACTTGTGCCATATTTCCTACTTTCTACATGTACAGTGTAATGAATATCATGTTTTATCTCAAATGTGGTAATTAAAATAAAACATAGAATATAAATCCTTTTCTGTATAAATGTATGAAAATTAAGAAATCATATAAGCTATATCCCAGATTAAAGAATTTTAGTCATATTAATTGTAATATGTGTTTGTTTTTTCCTTCATAGATTTGTTTGTTTGTTTGTTCGTTTGTTAAATTCTTTAAAACTTGTAATTAGGCAAAATATACCTAATGTTTAATCTGCTATTACTCACTGCCACCATTCGATTGTTTTAATAAACTCAACTACATTGAGAAGTAAGGGTGTAATGATTGCGATTCTTTCTAGAGAAATGTATCGTGATATGTTTTAATAAACATACCGCAATGCGTTTATTCCTACATTTTGATATGTTTTGTTGACTACATGTACAGTTCCTTAGTGGCTAAATCTAGCATTCGATGCTAGAAAATAGTGTCCAACTAAATTTAGAGCAAATGGATAAATTCAATTGTTTCAGTAACTGTATAAGCTTAGCCATGGAATGGTATGGTATTCGAAATGAGAAATGGAATTATCAATATCCCAGGCCATCATTCGTCACTGCGGATTAATTTTTTTATATTTTAAGTCTTTAGTGAATCACTATATGCATATCTTACTATATCATTACAGCCCTATTGAGAAGTAGAGATATTTGGTAAAATTTATTATATCAAACATTTTATATGGGATAGAGCACCATTTAACCCTTTCTGTACTAAAGTATAGGATAATTCTTCCATTCTTGCATTCAGTTATAAGAGTATATATTGGAATGGTCTATAATTCATTTGGAGGGATGTTCAGGTAATAAAAGCAGATGACAGACGAAAAGACAATACAAGTGCAGAAAAGATTCATTTTCATTGGTGGGAATGTTTAGACAATAAGTTCAACAACTGTTTGTTGATCTTAGGACACTACTCATCAATGAGTATTTAGTATAGAGTGGGTTAAATCAACATATGAAATTATTACATCTATATCATCCAATATACATTGCAGCATCCAATAACAGTTCCTCAACTTCGAGCAAATTTATTTATGTCAAATGATCAACTCTTATATTAGCTATGCCCATAAAGTCAAGGGTGGTCATGTGCTGAAACATGACAAATTATTCAAACAAGGAATTATGGGACAACTCAATGTGGAAATAAAAAATACCAACCTAACCTAACCTAACACTCAAATAACAGTGGAACTGTACATGAATTTCACAAAATTTTCTGAAAACAATATGCTTTGTTCAAATTATAAAAAGGAACCACAATTATTTCTGTCTTCCCATAAAATCTGTTTAACCCTTCCATGACTTGAGCTTTGTGAAATTTTGTGAAAACCCTTCGCCAATGCATTCTCTTGTACATGTGAGTCTCCCATCGGGAGCCTCGCATATATAAGAGAATGCATTGGCCTCACAATATTTACATTGACCTTGTAAGCCAGTGCATTCTCTTATATATGTGCGGCTCCCTATGGAGATTTGCATATTTATGAGAATACACTGGCACAGGAACTTTAATGCTGCACAAGCGCAGCACCCGTCATGTAAGTGTTAAATAATGGAACAGAATAAGAAATCAAAGACCCTGAATGGCTAACTTTACAAGCACAATGTCTTGTGAACAGAGTTTTCACAGCAGAAGAGCTGTTTTAATCGAAAGAATATGACATATACGGCTATAAAAGCCGATTATAAAGCTGTTCAATATGAACAACATTATCATGAGATGTTACTATATGCTTGTTGAAATCTTTGTTTATCTAGATTTAGTCAATAGAAGTCTATTTTGTGTCAAACTATTTACGGAATCTCAATAAATTTCATTAACTATTGAAATGGCAAAATTTGCTCAATATTTTCAAATATTCCATTTTGTTTCATCACAAAAAATGTTTCTTTTTTCAAAGTGTTTTCTGCAATTTTGGATGATCCTCCCTTGTTTTCATTTTTGTTATGGCTCTAGTTTAATTATCTTTGGAAAAGAATTATTTAAGAAATGGATTTTTCACATGCAAACCACCCTCCAGAGTCCTACCTATTTTTCATCTGGACCTTTTTAACATTTAAAGGTGCATAATCCTCATATCATCAGATTCCAACAACAACATTTCTTGAAATGCTGCTTCAGTTATAAGAATAGATTAATTAGAAGAAAAAAATGCCCAAAAAGTTTTATTTATCAACATTTTGTTCAACGAAATTTGGCCGGATTGTGAAATATCTTACACCCAAATTTATTCATCTTCATCCGCAATTTGGTCCAAGACTGTCAGCTTGACGAATATTTGCCAGGCCGCCAAAAATTACATATCTCGGGGAAATAACAAATTTCAAAAATTTATATCTGATTACTCTGAGCTTCGATGGGTGGGTTCCTTGATTCGAATCAAATATTTTTTACCCCTGAAGCCAAAGACAGTAATTTTGGAGCTTTAATTCGGATTATGCATCTTTTACATTTAATATTAGCCATTTACAATAAATAATTAACCTATTACCATCATCGTATGCTGATAGTTTCTTTTTCTTCAACCAAGCCTTGAAATAGTGTGTCTGTCATATGCAGAATGAGGTCCCCCAGAGTGTGAATTTAGTGATGCTACCCCGCATAGTGGGCTAGCATCACCAAATTCACCCTCTGGGAACCTCATTCTGCAGAGGTGTAAGCAGAATGAGGTCCCCAGAGGGTGAATTTGGTGATGCTAGCCCGCTATGCGGGGTAGCATCACTAAATTCACCCTCTGGGGACCTCTTTCTGCAAATGACAGACACTCTATTTCAAGGCTTGTCTTCAACAAAGAATGGAAACAGAACTGGAACACACTTTCAAGTAAATAAAAACAATTGTTGAATGTTCCTATTCATAAATGATAAACTAATTAAAAATTATCTATCTCTTCCTGTCAATACTAGTACTATTATTTTATACTTCAGAAAGTTCAGGGAAGAAATAAATCCCATACATTAACTGGATAACAAGTAAAACAATAATAATTGTAACCATAAAATTGAAAAGTAATTGCAATTTAATCTAAAAAAACTTTAAGCTGTAATCACCCCAACATTATACATGAACTTCCATATCAATCCATAAGTATAAAGAGGTGTGTTTTGCATTTGATACTGAAGTCCATTCTTACATGATACAACAATCATCTCCCTTTTTTGGTTTGTGCAATATAAATTGTGTTCATTCCAAGCAAAGGTTTGGTTCTCAAGAGTGCAATGTACATGTAGTTTGACCTTTTTTGTATGCCTTTCACCCTTGGAGTTATCATTCGAAACTGCCAAAATGGCATCAGGCATCACACCGTTTATTATGTGTAATATTGCATTGGTGCACATTGTGTGTATATTTGTATATATAAAGACAGATATATAAATATTTTTAATACCGACTATTTTTCTCATCAGTGTATGTTCGCTTTTTGCTTGTCTTATTTAATATTATTGCTGTTGGTTATCTCTCCCCTTCATTACTGTATATTTTATATCTGACTTACCAGCCTTTATTGAACGATAATAAATTTATTTCTTGCATCAAATCAGTCTTTAATTTTCATTGCATCTACCACGACACCCGAGTCTTTTTAATACTTCGGGAGACCCGCAATGGCTAGATGAGGAGGTCGAGGTTTTAAAAATTGGGATGATTTTCAAGCCTGATGTGAGTTGAGAGACTTCTCAATACATGTATGCCATTTCATTCAAGTTCGTTTCAAATTTGGCAACAAAACGTTATTTGAAGACAACCAAATTAAAAGGTACTGTACACTAAATCCGGCCATTTATGGGACCTTCTCCTTTTATATTCAACATAATGAATGATGAAACCAACATGGTAATTATATTGAAAATGAGTTTGATTCGACTCCATGGCTCCAATTCATTCATTTGTTAAATATATTCCGTTGAGTACAAAAGGAGATGTTCCCCTAAATGGCCAGACTTAGTGTACAGTCCCTCTTTAACACTGAGAGTAATGGGCTGACCTCAATATATTTTGGTGAAGACAGATGGTGGTGGAATTATCAATGCAGTAACCAACCAGCTAAGTTTCTGATTAGTAGAATATATCTGTTAATAATTATTAGATTCAAAGCTGTGGACAGGTTCATTCAAACTTGTGATCAGATTGTTGCACGGCCATAATCTACATGAAAGGTCTTAAGACATTTCATGTACTTTTTCCGGGTGCGTGAAACTGATAAGTCAGTAATCGGGTGCTATGCGAACAGTCGGTCAAAAGCTCTTCAGAGCTTATGTTTGTATAATGTTTTTACCTCTGACTTTTAAATAAAATTTATCTTATCTTTTATCTTATCTTAGGAATGTAACATTGTACTAACATCGCTGAAACTTTAATTTGAAACAAATCGACCGTACCTTTCCATAGAAAACATCGTTTGAACGTTAATTGTAAATATTTTCTACTTGATTCGGGACACATCTATTGGCAATAAACTAACCAAAACGTTTTCGCCATTGAGATTCCCTGCATTAAATTAATATATAAGAATGACTGTGTGTTGTCTATTTGGATATAATAATTTAAAAAATTACTACTTTGAACAAGATTATACTCAATTTCTATTTGATCACCCTACCAGAGTGTTTCACATCACTTTAAAGATGTCCCCATAGCTGAGATAATTATGTTGTGGATGTCCCCATAGCTGAGATAATTATGTTGTGGATGTCCCCATAGCTGAGATAATTAGGTTGTGGATGTCCTCATAGCTGATATAATTAGGTTGTGGATGTCCCCATAGCTGAGATAATTATGTTGTGGATGTCCCCATAGCTGAGATAATTAGGTTGTGGATGTCCCCATAGCTGATATCATTAGGTTATGGATGTCCCCATAGCTGAGATAATTAGGTTGTGGATGTCCCCATAGCTGAGATAATTAGGTTGTGGATGTCGCCATAGCTGATATAATTAGGTTGTGGATACCATCATGTATGGGTAACTCACAACCTTCGATATTTAAAGTTGAAGTTTTAAAGGAGGTTTATGTATACAGTTCTTGTGAGACCTTGAACTTTTTATTTTTATTTTTACAATTATGAGAGTAACTCAATAGCAGGGTCTAAAGAGCAACATACACATACAGTATGTGGGTAGAATCATGTGCTGATGTACCCAAAACTGTTTCCCAAACCTGGGTACCCAGCACACCAACAATAACCCATTCAGTGCCTCTGGACATTGTGAGGGTCAGTGTCTCTTCGTCCAAATGTTGTTTTTGCACTGTCTAAGACTAACTCTTTCATTATTGATATTTAATTAGCTGAATTCTTACAAAGTTTCATGACGGTCTCCGAGTCCGCTGTGGGTTTATCCACCTTGAAATTTCTAACTGCATCCAAGTTCACAAAACTTCATCCATCACCCCTTGAGTTTGAATTTATCAAGCTTTCCAAATGTTTCAAGTTCCCAACCTGGAATAAATTTCCAACTGATGCTGACTGATGGCCATTTCAGACACAAGTAGGAAAATATGCGGCTGTTGGTCTAAAAACAACAAATTCCACACTAATTACTCATTGGAAAATCAAACAATGGGAACAATTTCAATCTATTTTTTGTGTGAAATTTCAAACATGTGAGGCATGAACATTTTCCAACTGTTGACAATTTTGATAAAACTTGTGCGTCTGGAACCCCCACCTTGGTAATCGAAACTATTGTATCGTTTCCAAGTTTACATGGGAACAGTGCAAATACTAGGCTGTAGATGTTGAATGTGATATTAAATCCAAATTGACTATAACTATGTTGTTATCTCTAGTGATACAGCATGTTTTAACCGGGCAATGCCAGTGTGCATGATGATACCGTATATATGACCATGGTGTGGAAAATTTGGTTATTGCAACAAAAAAAACTGCTACAAATGTGCCAGTATACCGAAGTAAAATTAATAGATTATACGGTTTACCTTCGATATTAGTTCATGCCATGAAAGTATATTGTTGCTTTGCACGCAGAGATAATATTCCACCAGTTCAAATCTTGCATGGGAACTTTTCGGAAGTTCTGACGCTGTCCATGGCGCACGTTGACCAATAATAAAAGTATTAATATCCACCACACACCCAATTAGACTAACCCTTTCTTTACTAAATACTCGTTAAAGAGAAATGTTCAGACAATACGCCCTGTCACTAAACTCGCGGCCATATTTGATCCATCAGGTCCGGTTCCGTGGTTTTAGTGCTAAAGGTTTGGACCTTTGGAGTATAGCATTCCATATATGGAAGTCATGAATAATTAAAAAGCTCCATATATGGCTTTGGCTTAGCACTAAAACCACGGAACTGGGGCTGGAAAAATCTCTGAAACGACGGAACGGAGCTGGGTGAATCCAATCCGGGTGCGACCCGTGCATGCAGTGATCTCGCTTATTGAATAGGAATCCTTCTGAACTTGTGTTATCTGTTTGTCATATGCTTATATCTCATGAACATCCCTCCAAGTGAATAATATACCATTCTTGACAATGCATATACTACTAGAAGAGTCCCAAACAATACAGCGTATATATTTGATCTTAACCTGTGTTAAAAATACCGTTTTACCGTAGTCTGGGAAGTTCGAAAAATTCCACAAACACTGCTGCAAATGTGCCAGTATACCGCAGTACTATAATTATATACATGTAGCTAAAACCTTCAATAAAACGATCTCTTACTCTTGCAATGCACGCATAGAGATCGTATTTTACCAGTTCTTGAAAAAACTGGCAACGTTTGGGAAGTTCTGACGCTGTCTGACGGGGAACTTTACAATATTGAGTAAATAGCGCATGTAATATATTTCTTAGTTGATGCATGTTCCTTAATAATGCATTTTCACAGTATGCTAAAGTACCAGTTCGGGATTGCATAATTTATGCAACTTTTGTGAGCCGATATCGCGATAAACATTGAATGTATTACCCGGGGAAATGTCATGATTGCATGTGCCGAGCGACGCTATACGTTTCTATAAGTTCCCAGGGTTTCAATTGATAGAATATGATATCTATAAAAATATGGGCGTAGCCAGAGTGGAGATTCATGACAGTTCTACTTCGATATGAACAGGGCTTAACACGCATAACAATTCTTGTTTCTCAAACCATATGCAATCTTGTTTCTCTGATGCTGACAAAACAATACGTAACACGCGTGTTATTGCAACAAAGACATAACGCTGCTTGAATACATTCGTCAATCTTGTCACTGTTCACTTATCAAGTCTGTTTGATATTCTTCCTTGGCCATCTCTCTTGAAATTTCACGTGTTGAAACCATTAATGTTATGTTAATATAACACAGTGATTTGTCAACACACGTCGATAATCGCGTAGAAATTTCAAATATTTTAGTCTAAATATATTTTCTGAATATTTGTCAATGTTTAATATCAAGTTTTGATTTTTGGTATCTTATTGGACTAATTGGACATTGGTCGGTAACGCCACAGTATAACAACAATGTTTACATAACAATGGTTTCAATGAGATTGTAACGCCACAGTATAACAACATTGTTTACATAACAATGGTTTCAATGAGATTGTAACGCCACAGTATAACAACATTGTTTACATAACAATGGTTTCAATGAGATTGTAACGCCACAGTATAACAACATTGTTTACATAACAATGGTTTCAATGAGATTGTAACGCCACAGTATAACAACAATGTTTACATAACAATGGTTTCAATGAGATTGTAACGCCACAGTATAACAACAATGTTTACATAACAATGGTTTCAATGAGATTGTAACGCCACAGTATAACAATAATGTTTACATAACAATGGTTTCAATGAGATTGTAACGCCACAGTATAACAACAATGTTTACATAACAATGGTTTCAATGAGATTGTAACGCCACAGTATAACAACAATGTTTACATAACAATGGTTTCAATGAGATTGTAACGCCACAGTATAACAACAATGTTTACATAACAATGGTTTCAATGAGATTGTAACGCCACAGTATAACAACAATGTTTACATAACAATGGTTTCAATGAGATTGTAACGCCACAGTATAACAACAATGTTTACATAACAATGGTTTCAATGAGATTGTAACACCACAGTATAACAACATTGTTTACATAACAATGGTTTCAATGAGATTGTAACGCCACAGTATAACAACATTGTTTACATAACAATGGTTTCAATGAGATTGTAACGCCACAGTATAACAACATTGTTTACATAACAATGGTTTCAATGAGATTGTAACGCCACAGTATAACAACATTGTTTACATAACAATGGTTTCAATGAGATTGTAACGCCACAGTATAACAACATTGTTTACATAACAATGGTTTCAATGAGATTGTGCGAACTAACGTTATTGGAGAGTTATTAATAATTAAAATTAGAACAGTCTATCTATTTTTAAATGTACTTGTTGATAGTTGCTTTACATAATTTTATAAAATTGATCTTATTTCACATAATCCCACTTCGAATGTCTTGGGTCCCTTTAAAAGTCATGAGACCATCTTCTTCGCCAACTGAATGTTTCTCCGAAGCTCATGAATGTTATAGTGATCAGTATGGTCGGCGTTGGGGACACACATCAAAAAGTTGTACATGCATGGTCAGTGGCGATTGTTTGAAACTTAGATATTGAGGCAGACAGAATCGACTGTTGGTTGGCATTGATCGATTGGTACCAGTCCTAATCCCCAATCGGTAGACCTATGCATTAAATTATATCAATAAATCATTATTTATTGATACGAAGCCGATTGATCACGGACCAAATCAATGGTAATAACGTTTGATGTATTGTCCATTGTCCACGATTAAAGTACATGATTTCACAAGTAATGCCACAGGCGGCTGCTTCAATTTGTGATGGAGTGTCCTATATGTATACGGTTGATCGATCTATTGATTGTCGCAAGTTGATGGATCGCAAATCAGTCGCGAAGTTATACAAGAATTCGATGGTTCGGTAACATGTATAACTCTTACTAGCTGTGACACTTTTAAATATATATACACCCATTTTTTTGAGCAAGCTAGAAAAGGGGAGAGAATAATTAGAAGAGAGAAAGAGAGGGAGCGAGAGAGGATAGGGAGAGAGACAATATTCCGAAATATATAGGAACGAGAGGCCGATCACGATCGCAGACGTTTAATCCATCCTACATGAAGAATGCAGCGATATTCACAGTGAACCCCATTGAAATAGGAAATGGCCATTGCGATTGACCCCCTCCCATGGAGCCTGACGCATGCATATTACTACGAGCATAATTGTCATCACACAGCAACTAAATTATTGAAAACTCTGCCCCTCCACTTTCTCACTCTCTCTCATTTTCTCTCTCTTTCTCTCTCTCTGCCTCCTGCTATCCCTAACACTATCTTCCCGCTGTTTCCATCCCCAACTCAAACTTAGTTACTTCTCCTTTAAAAAACATTATTTATATCCTTTCCCGTCTGATCGATACCCCTCCCTCACTTATTGAGGAAGGGGCATGTCGCCAAAGAGGAGAAGACTTCATATAAGCCCTCGGGCTTGTTGTCTGATCCTCATTTCCAACATTCATCTCTTATATGTTATATACTTATGTCACTTGTGTATTATGTGTATTATGTTTGGATTTGGAAATAAAAATATGTTTACACTAATCCATCCTATAGCTATGATCGAATCATAATCTATAGTTTTGATGTTGAATTATAGAGTACACTGTTATGTATACATACTAAAGAAGTACACATACAGACAAATGTATACATAATAACACACATAACTATCTGGGAAAATAGATGGCTACCATCTATAGTGGTCACACTGAAGATCCGCATGAAGTTAATTTGGTGATGATCGGTCAAGGGATGTGATCTTTTGGGCGTGCCAACGGATTTAGTCATGCAAAGAGTAAAATACTAGATGTCTTCCAGCTGCCATGTTTTATTTTATCGAAAATCGTTCAAATTCGATAGTTCACATATTGTTGACGGACGCACGAACAACGGACGCTAACCCATGGCAATAGCTCAAACTTTACTTTGTCAAGTTGAGCTAAATATGTTTTTAAAATGTCGAGTATGTTGCGATCAGTTTGTCAATCGCCCCAAAAATCCGAATATTGATTGTGGAATCTGATATATAATATCGAGCTAACTGTATATTTAAACTTACGCCAGGTGTAAGGACGTCAACTGTTTGTCTGATATACATTACCAGATTACGGACATATATTCTTTCACAGATGATTGTACCGTTTACTGAACAAAGCACTGGAAACATAATTATTTGTCAACAGTTTGTTCCGTAAAAATACAGTTCTTTGAACCATCAAATTTGCGGACACAATTTTTTACACAGATGATTCTACCGTAAAATTACGAAACAAAATTATGTAAGATTACGATTAAAGGTACTCAATCCGATCAGACGTTCCTCAATTCAATTCATTTAATCTTATTGACCTATCGGGGGGGGGGGGGGGGTAAAAATATTTGATTCGAGTCCAGGAACCACCCACCAAAGCTCAGAGTGATCAGATATCGATTTTTGAAGTTTGTTAATTCTCGAGATGTGTAAATAGTATGTGGCCCAGAAACACGTGGTCAAGCGGAGGGTCTCGGACAAAATTGCGGATGGTAATACAGTCAAATTTCGTGATACTTTAGTGATAATACGGCCATATTTTGTTGAACAAAATGTTGATAAATAAAAAGTTTTTGAAAATTTGATACCACAGTTGACAGTAGTTAGCATTATTTTTGTTGCAATTAATCGATTCTGATAACTAAAGCGTATTTTGAAGTAATGTTGTTGTTGTTGATGTATGGGGACCGTCTGATCGGATTGAGTACCTTTATTAGCTCCTTAATTTTACGGAATAATGTGCTGGCTAATATTTTTTCCAGCTCATTTGCTCCGTAAACTCTTTTAGTGTGTTGTTTCAGTTTGTGGTGGAGTGTCAGAGTGTCATATATGTAAACGGGTGAGCGATTCAATTATTGTCGCAATTTGATGGATCGCGAAGTTATACAATAACTCGTTGGTTCCGTAACATGTGTAAAATATCACGCTTCCGTATACACCCTATGCTTGTGAGGAACGGAGTGAACATGTGGTCCATCTAGTTTTCAGAGCGAAAGAGAAAAAGAGAGAATGAGAAGAGTGTATAGATATTAGATAAGAGAGAGTGGGAAGAGAGTATGTATATAGATATTAGATAAAAGAGAGAGAGAGAGAGGGAGAAGAGAGAGATAGAGAGAGAGAAGAGGGAGAGGAGAGAGAGAGAGAGGAATGAGAGAGAATATATAGAGGAAGAAAAAGAACGATAAAATAAAACAGCAATTGTTTGAAATGTGAAATTTCATGTTCATGTTTGCACGAAACAACAGAATTTATAAATTTCAGACTAGAAAATATGTTGCATGAAATTGTTACATGTACGATAGCCTAATATTATAAACAATTAATGCTGCCAAATGACTATTTCTTTGGCTTCGGGGGTTAAAAATATTTGATTCGAGTCGAGGAACCCACCCATCAAAGCTCAGAGTGATCATATATCGATTTTTGAAATTTGTCATTTCTCGAAATAATTAATTATGTGTGGCCCAGAAACGAGTCGTCAAACCGATTGTCGGAAAAAATTGCGGATGAAGATGGATAACTCTAAAATCAAGTGGTAATACGGCCAAATTGCGTGATAAGATAGTGATAATACGGCCATATTTCGTTGAACAACATGTTGATAAATAACACGTTTTGGGAAATGTTATACCATAGTTGACAGCGGTTAGCATTATTTTCTTTTAATTACTCGATTCTGATAACAAAAGCGTAGTTTGAAGAAATTTTGTTGTTGTTGTAACTTGATGATATGGGGACCGTCTGATCGGATTGAGTACCTTTAATCTAAGGTAAATTGTAGTTAGACTGTTCTGATATGTGAAGAGTGAGTGATAAAGGCCACTAGAATGGTCGAAAGCTTGTGAATTAAAGGCCCATTTAATTATCAAGTCACCGATTTTTTTATAGGGCCTTAATATACGGTTTTAATAATAATCTATGACATAAAATATGATTAAAATACTATAACTCATCACCATTTGGAAAGTCTGTGTCTCAGAAGGTGCCCATAGAGTAATAGAAAATAGTTGAAATCATAGAAACATTTCCCCCGTTTCGCTCCAAGAATGCAACATAATTCAAACTAAGATATAGAGTTATCCCCTTCCATTGAAAAAAATAGACTTTGCAGTACAGTCCAGATGAAACCTGAGCACAGAAAACACATCGATACCTAAAAAAACAAACAAACAAACGAAACAAAACAGGTTCACAGTTTATTACACCGCATAGGTTGATACTACAATGTTTTGGAGCTCCCTCTTTCAAATGGTAGATACTATGGCATATATTTTATATAATGTGAGCTGGGGGGGGGGGGGGGGTCGAAAATTAAGTAGGCCTTTAAATTATAACTAGTGCAATGTGTGTCTCACACATATTCTTGTTTTCAGACTGAAACGACCCTCATCACATGGAAACTTTTCCAGCCAAATAAGTGATTGTGATAGTTGTGATATATTTTTGTTTTCAAATTTGTGAATTGGTCAATTGTTGTACTGAAGTGGGACTTCCCTCGAACGAAGGCCCTAAATGCGGATGACTGTTCAACTGTTGCGTATGCAGATCAAAGTAGTATGTTCGATCACAAATGACATATACGTAGTGAACATGACCCTTGAAACCAGAACGCTCAATACATAAACATGTAGCTTCAATAAAAAATACTTTCAATCAAATATCATACAGGCGTTTTAAATTCCCAGACTGTATATGTTAACGGCCTTTTAGATTTGTTGAATGGGCTGGCGTCTGTTTGTAGCCAATCTGGTCGTACATATTACAAAGGAAGGATTTTTGTGTTTTAGACATTCGGCTCATCGGGGAAAAGCCAAAGTCAGATTGAGATCCACTGATAACCTTTGGGAGTAGTGAACAAATACCGAACATATGACATCATTTTGTTGAGATATATTCATAATGGGGATAAATTCGACATGGGGAGGACGCCACTGGCGTGACGTGATTACATATGCCGTCTTACCAATATCGATCGAAGCTGATATAAGATGGGAGGAAGTGTTCGTTATCTCCGGAGCTCCCTGCTTAGTTCAATCAATCTATATCCTTATGGGAATCCTGGTCGACCAATCAATCAATATCTCCCAGCACTGTGCGCCGATCAATCAATAACCATTCTGACACGTGCCTATTAGTCCGATCGATAAATTCAAATTCATTGCATCGATGACCCTGGATAAATTTCAAAATTGGACATCAATCATTCGCGAGGAACGCTTCGTCGCGATTAAGAATCACAACGTGCCATTATCTCAGTCGGTTTTCTCACAAATGTGCGTACTGGGACAGCGACTGTCTTAAGGAGTATTCTTATACATTAACCCCTTCCAAGAAAGTCTGAGCTGCCAGTTACTCGCCGATGGCCGGTGGTTTGCCGCACATGGTCGACTTTATCAGCTGTTAGATTAGCCGTAAGTTTGCGGATTTCCTCCACCACTAAAACTGGCAATGTCGTGATATGGCATTGGTTGCTGAAAGCGACATTAAACCCCAAACAACCAACCAAGAAAGTATGGCATTGATTTTGGAAGAACGAGTGTTATAACAGACCAAAAGGTAACAAATAGATCAGGTCGCGAAAACCGATCTTAGTTACCTGTACTTTCCAGTTCTTTTTAACCATTTCATGATGGGAGCGGCGCTGGCGCAACATTAAAAACCCTGTGCCAATGCATTCTCTTATATATGCGAGTCGACCATATATAGGTCTCATATATGAGAATACATTGGCCTAACAATTTATTATATTTTTTATCAATTTTTCTTACATTCTTTAACAATTTTTATCATTTTTTTTATCATTTTTTCTTACATGCTTTAACAATTTTTTATCATTTTTATCATTTTTTCTTACATTCTATAAAAAAAATTGACATTTTGTTTTACATTCATTAACATTTTTTTTATAATTTGTTATCATTATTTATTACATTTTTTTTCAATTTTTATTACATTCTTTAACAATTATAACAAATAATAAAAAAAAATTTAGGCCGATGCACTCTCTTATATGCGAGGCGAATGCTTTGACACAGGGTTTTTCGCAAAAAAATCAGAAAGCTCCTGTCATGAAAGGGTTAATGCACGATCTCAGAAATTACTTGCTCGTTTTGACTCCGCTGAGGTGTTCAGAATGCATGCAATAGTAAAATAATCATGACAAAATTGGTTATTTTTATATAAATTTTATATCCAAATAGGCAGAAAGCAGCATCATTATATTATAAACGAATTGCACGTAGTGACTATATCATAGCAGTTTGTTTATCACCTAATAATTCGTCCCGAATAAAGTAGTAAATATTTACATTTGTGTTTAGTTCAAACATTTTGTATTTAGATCTCTGAAATCTTACAGTCGATGTGGTTTGAATTTTTGACAATCTTAGTTTATTGCCGAGCGGAGATAATGTTTGGATACTAACTTGTCAGTTTTATTCACTGGGAAAAAAAGTCCATACTATGTCTTTAATGATTTTCATTTTCAAGAGAGTACCGCTAGATTCAAGTACAATCAAATATAAAAGTATATATTGGGAATGGTCCATTGAAATGTTCAGATAATAAGTACAAGCCTATATATGGCCGTTTGTTGAACTTAATATATCTGAGCATTTCCCAAGGGATAACTACTTGTCAATGAGTATTTAGTAAATAAAGGGTTAGCATATGTCCCTATTCAGGGCCGTGGTATATAAGAGGCTGATTGTTTGAGGTGTCCACCTTAGATTTTCCAACTGCACCCCATTTAAGACAAAAATTCCGAATTCTTTTGGAATATTCATCAATTTTACACCTGCATCGTGTATTCAGTTAGAAATTTCCAACTGTTCAGAAAATTGCACGCGAATACCTTCTATCGCTCGACATGTTTCATCTGGTGGCTATTTTAGTTTAATAATATCAACTGAATGTGGGATAAATTTCAAAATGTGTGATTCTATATATAATGTCTTCACATATATATAGGTGTGAGAAATCATATACATCGGTAAATATATCACCATCATAACATGCAGGGGCAACTAGATCGACTTTGTTTTCTTACTGACTATCATAATGATCCAATAATGATTTTGCACGTTGAAACGATTGTTATATAACACTACTGTTACAGTGATTTGTCAACAAACATCGCTGCTCGTTCAGGTAATTCAGATATTTAAGTCTAATCTGTTGTTTTTTTTAGCTCACCTGAGACGAAGTCTCCGGTGGAGCTATAGTCATCACTCCTCGTCCGTCGTCCGTCCGTCCGTCCGTCCATCCGTCAACAATTCTTTGAACATCTTCTCCTCTGGAACACTAAGACCGAATTGGTTCATATTTGGTGTGGATGTTCCCTAGGTGACTCTCATTCAGATTTGTTCAAATGAGGTCACTGGGTCACTGCGAAACCAGGGCCATAACTCTATTCCTCCATAGTAATTCTTACAACGACTTCTTGTCCAGAACCATTGGGCCGATTTAGCTAATATTTGGTATGGAGGGTCCTTGGGTGACTGGTATTCAGATTTGTTCAAATGATGTCACCCGGTAAATTAGTTGAGAAACAGGGCCATAACTCATAGTAATTCTTAGAGGGACCTTGTGTGACTGGGGTTCAGATTTGTTCAAATGTGGTCACTGGGTCAAATAGGGGTAGAGCCAGGGACATAACTCTAAAAAATAACATTTTAGCATTTTGACCTTTGATTTTTTTAGACACATCACAGCTACCCCACACCACCCCACCTCCTGTCACTGCCACACCACGCTGTACCATACCATATTATCTCTGCCTAGTTCATCCCATTAAAATCCTTGTTTTGATCACAGCTGTAGGAGAATCACAAAGCTGTTTGTGCAGTCGTTAAAACCTAATTATCAAAATGTCAACACCTCTCCTCAAGACATACTGGTAGCTGATGGTTTCATGAATGGAATGCACTGGCTTTCAAGGTCATGGGAATTTTGTTAAGCTAATTTAGTCAGGCATTCAAATAAATCATGTATGTCATATTCTCGGTGGGATGTCCCCACAGTGTTGGGGGGGGGGGGGTGATTGACAGATTTGTTCAATGCAATGTAATTTTGAAGCTCACCTGAGACGAAGCTATAGTCATCACTTCTCATCTGTTCATCTGTCTATCCGTCCATCCATCTGTCAACAATTCTTTGAACATCTTCTCTAGATCATAAGACTGAATAGGTTCATATTTTGTGTGGATGTTCCCTATGTGAACAGATTTGTTCATATGAGGTCACTCTGTCAATGGTTGTGAAGCCAGGGCCATAACTCTTGCCCTCCATAGTAATTCTTAAAAACGACTTCTCGTGTACCATCAGGTTGAATGGGTTCATATTTGGTATGCATGGACCTTTGGTGACTGTAATTCAGATTTGTTCAAATGGGGTCACCTGGTCAAATAGGGGCCAAGCAAAGGACAGTTTCCCTCTTAATATGCTTCCTTCACACGAACCATCAGGTTTATTTTACTGATATTTAGTATGAAGGGTTCTTTGGTGTCTGGGATTCAAATTTATTCAGATGGGGTCACCATGTTAAATAGGGTGAGACCAGGGACATAACTGTATGTCTCTATAGTAATACTTAAAATGTCTTCTCAAGAGAGGTTGGACTATTTAGCTTACATATAGTATGGAGGATCCTTTAGTGACTGAGATTCAGATTTGTTAACATGAGGTCAACCCGTTAAGAAATGACGGCGCTATGGGACTTAAGACTTTTGTGTCTAATAAAATCATTAAAATACAAAATTCATTAAAACATCTACCTTGGAACTACCTGACTGATTAATCTGACATACATATAGTGTTTTTGGGTCCATGGATAATTGGGCTTTAAACATGTCTAAATGGTTTTATAAAAAAATCGCTTGTGAGATTGGAAATTTCCAACAATTTAGAAAGTTTGAGATGTCGGTTGTGAAATTCCAACCTAAGACTTGGGAGTCTGCAGCCCGGTCGGGAGGGGAGATGTTGAGCTGGAGGAGGGGTGGTGATCAGTAGTGTACACTTGGTAATTTAAAGGTAGATATTCACTGATCTACATACATGAAGCCTCTCTAGCCACATATCCTGTTTAGATCTAATTCTTTTAAAGTGATTATGAAAAGTTCTGACTGTTGTGGTCTCCAGAGTCCCAGTCTTATCAGTCTTTGCAGTCTGGTGAGCGACCCCACAGTCTTTGACTGTCTTGTTTCCAGAATATATTTCAATATTTTGAACTTTTGTTTACCGGTAATTTTTTATTGGAATTTGGTACCTTGTTGGAATGATTAAACTTCAATTGGTAATGCTGCTGTAACAGTACCATTTACATGACACTGCTTTTGACATGTAAAATCTCGTTAATGATAAATTATTTGATAATGTCGATAAAAGCAAAGTATATCTAATTTGACATGTATATTTACTTGATGATGATAATAGTTGTTTTACAGACGTTTGTTAATTTTCACACACGTCCACCGCGATTGCCATTATTCAATTTAAAGGCCCACTTAATTTTCTACCCCCCCCCCCCCCCCAGATCAGACAGATGACAGATGAAGCTCCAAAACATTGTATTATCAACTTATCCGGTGTAATAAACTGTGAACATGTTGTTTTTGTTGTGTTACCTAGGTGTTTTTGTGCTTAAGTTTCATCTGGTTTTGTGGTGCAAAGTGCACTATTTTCAATGGGGGGGGGGGGTAACTCTACATTTTAAAGATAGAGTTATTCCCCTTCCATTTAAAATACATTTTTAGTTTGAATTTTGTTGCATTCTGGGAGCCATAACGGGGGGGGGGGGGATCTTTTCATGATTTCAGCTGTTTTCTATTTCTCTATGTGCACCTTCTGAGACACAATCGTTTCAAACGGTGATGAATTATAGTATTTTAATCATATTCAATGGCATAGCTTGTTATATCAAGTCACTAAAAAATAATCGGTGACTCAAAAATTAATTGGGCCTTTAACCTTTTTATACTAAATACTCATTTATTCAACGACGCGGACTTATTATGTAAACATTTCTCTCCAATGATTAAGAATCTTTACACTTGTATTGTCTGTTATTCTCTTTGAATGCCCCTCCAAATGAACATTAGACCATTCCAATGTATACTTTTTTTTTATAACTGAATGGGTGAATGCATTCAGTATAGAAAGGTTTAATATTTTAATAGTATACTTCCGTTCGATCGTTAAAAGTGATTTTCGTGTTGCGGAGTTAGACTATTGTCAGTCTTGAGTAAATCAATTACTATAAATATTCAACTAGTGATATTGAGTGCGCGCCAATACAGAGAAGAGTCGCAACAACTATGGTTAGACAACAGTTTCCATTGCAATATTAAAGGTGCTAAATACGATCAGAGGGTCCCCATATCATCAAGTTACAACAACAGCAACATGCATTTCTTCAAAATACGCTTTAGTTATCAGAATCGATTAATTGCAACAAAATAATGCTAACTACTGTCAACTATGTTATCAAATTTTCCAAAACGTGTTATTTATCAACATTTTGTTCAACGAAATGTGGCTATATTATCACGTTCGAGTATTCTCGAAATTTGGCCGTATTACCACTTGTTTTAGAGTTATCCATATTCGTATTTCTCACGCGCTTATATCAGTACATCGTTGGCAGTACATGTTCATCATCAAGTTACATGTCTGACATCATTAACACTCTTTAAAAATATGACATGACCGAAGCTCTTGAGAACTACATCGAAAATTCAATATTCCCTAAGAAATCCACATGGAAATGTGCCATAAAAGAATCATGGTCAAAAGTTAATAGAGAATATTGGGACATGAGCGTAAATGAGGATGATCGACTTGCCAGGTTTTCTGCCGTCCACCCAACGTTATGCATGTCCCGGCTATGGGAAAATTGTCGCATATACCCAGCCCATAAAAAATCATATCTACTTATTGCACGCCTTATTTGTATCCTGGAAACAAATGAAGAAACATGCGTATTATGTAACAACAAGCACAAAGATCTTGTAAAACATGCCTTAATCGAGTGTTCTTCCATTTGCGACGATCGAAATACTTTTGAATTCGAGCTACTAAACTTGTTTCATGTAGACATTTATATGCAGTGTGACAAACTGGATGCAGAATCCAAAACGCGCGTTCTGCTAACATGTCTACATGAAAACATATACTTTGCTCCCGAAGAAGAAAATGAACTGACAGACTTTTTTGTGAACAAAGCTGCATTCCTCTGGAGAGTATATGTTAATCAACTGACGCCAAGTCCTGACTAGATCTCACAAACCTTCATATACACTCGATCATAACATGCAGTTATAAGTGTGTGCGTAATTGTTCATATCACATGTTTCGGTGTATTGTTTTACCAGTAAGTACATTTGTCTGTATGTATGTCTGCGGTTTGTTTGTTTGTCTCGTATATGCCTGCATGTCTGACTGTCGTATGTAAGTCTGTAAGTACGATACGGCTGTATATATACATGTACATGAGTGGTGCTTGGGAAATGGTCGGCTCCGAGTCGGCAAGACTGCACAAAGGCATTGGCTTTTGTGGGTTTTCCAGAGAGAGAGATCCCTGATTTGGGTCCAACTCGGAGTATGCTATTTCTCTGTCTGTAAGTACGATATGGCTGTAGAGTGGAATGTCTACTTTATGTGATGCATGGTTGTGTGTATATGTGCATGTGTAGATGATTCATCATACATATTAAGACATGTATTGTAGATATGTTTGTAATCTTAAATTGTTGATACACTGTTATGTACCAAATTGTGTTTGTTCTCATAATATTAAAATGTATATGTGAATCTCCATATATGGAGGATAATAAAGATATATATATTTATATATATATATATATATATATATATATATATATATATATATATATATATATAATTGCACATATCGAGAAATAACAAACTTCAAAAATCGATATCTGATCACTCTGAGCTTTGATGTGTGGGTTCCTCGACTCGAATCAAATAATTTTTTACTCTCCCGATGCCAAAGAAATAGTAATTTAGGAGCGTTAATTCGGATAATGCATCTTTAATTCATTTTGGTGTTGAATGTATACATTTTGTGATAAAAAACCATTACTTGAAGATGTCCTGTCTGATGGTACATCATAAAACCACCATGTGCACGTTTTCTATACAAGAAGATAGGACGCATCAGTCCATCAAAGATGCATTATCCGAATTTACGCTCATCAATTACTATTTTTTTGGCGTCGGGGTTAAAAAATATTTTATTCGAGTCGAGGAACCCACCCATCATGAGACCCTGAACATTCGTTCACGCAGAAAAAAAGGATAGGGGAATTTGTATATTTTTTGTCACGTCAGTTGACCATCGTGTCTCGCAAATCGCTCGGAATCTATCAATCCTATGATGGCTTTCGCACTGATTATAAATACTTGTATTCTGGTCTCGGGGTTCATGTCAATGTGTACCATCTTAAGACCATAAACCCTTAACAATTAATTTTAGTAAGCCTTGCGATGCAGTCAAGCTCACGAACCACACCGCGGATCGACTCTTGGATTATTGTTCATCACGATATCGATATTATACGAGAAACGTCGATATCGGCTCCCAATTCTACACTCTCACGATACCCTGTGTTACAAAGGAATTCGATAGTTGAATATAAGTCTACAGGAATAGCTGTCGATATGTTCAGATAAGGCGTTTGATACGAAATTACAAATATCGACTCTATTCTGATTAGTGATAACAATTACTTAGTTTTTTTTGCATTTTCCGTTAGTCTTGTCTCATCGATCTTGGAAGTTACCATCGAAAATAAACCAAATATCGATAAGAAGCTTTTGATCACCAAAGACATTGGGTCCCTTAATTGCCGTGTATATTTCTTGGTGTCTCAATCTCACTCTTCGTGGTATCCCTCGGTATTGATCGCTTGTTTTAGATTGGGTTTCAAGACTTTATGTATATACACGCAACCACTCAAAATGATGCATCATTATATTGGATATATAGATCATAGATATCGAGCGATATCCGTAATATTGAAACGTGCCAATGATGTTAAAAGAGGTTGTATCCAATTGTGAATGTTCGACTGCTTCCCATTGAAGACCGAAAATCCAAACCCTAAAATAAACCATCACAATAAAAGCCCCATTGAACAGCTCACTTCGAAATATTGTTCATATACGTATATGTACCCAGTACTATTTATATAACGTACTTTTATATTTGTGTTGGATAATTATACACGGAAATGCGTCATTTAAATTATACCTATACGTAAATTGGAAGGAGTGACCCGATAGGCCGATGAATACACTATATACCCATTATTTGTATATGCTTAGTTATATATACGTATATAGTCTTTGAAAGACTTTCATGCCCCAAAACGCATACTAATTTTTTACATGTGTATAAGTTTTCGCTCAGAGGTGAGTTACACGCTCTTTTACTACATCAGGAATAGACCAACAAGGAGCGCTCTTTATTGGTTCAAACACAACCGACTTTTCTCACTTCTATGACTTTCTGTTGTATATACAAGCCGTGTAATCGTATTTAAGGTCTTTGTCGACGTATTTTGATTCCCTCCTTTTTGGGGTTAAGAGGAGGACCGTTCGGTCCTTCTGAAAATCCCGGGGTTAGCCCCCCCCCCCAAATCACTTTCCTGTGTTTTGATTCTCGGAACCAGACCTGGATGTAAGGAAATCGAGCATAATTCAGGATTCAGTATATAGGGTGTGATCCCAGCTCGAGATTGCATGATTTTTACGACTTTTGTGAGCCGATATTGCAATAAATATTGAATTTGTTACACGTAGAAATTCCATGATTGTAAGTTACTCAAGGCAAAACCGCTCCCCAGAGTCAACTAAATCAAGCAACCTCGAGCTGGGACCTTAACCTATACTGGGGAATATACATTGTTAATGAACCGGTATTAACTATACGAAATATGTTACCTGCATTGTTTTTTCAATGCTATAAACTTCCCTCGGAACATCAAAAAGTTCCCAGGTTTTGAGTATGATCTCAACATGATCTAGTTTTAGCCATGATGCACACAGGCAGGGGCGCCGGAAGCATCCAAGGGCAGGGGGGCAGAGCCTACAAAAAGGGCACTTTTCCGCAAAAAAGGGCATTTTCTCCGCAAACTCGGGAACATAACCATAAATTCATTGTGGCAAAAATCCCTATTTTAATGGTATTTGTCGGTTTTTATGGCCGTTTTGTGATAAAATTGACAAATAATTAATATTCCTTGTGAAATTGGTGGTATTTGGACCAAAAAAGCCACATTTTGCTATAAAAACACGAGATTAAACACACAAAAAGCATTTTCTGTCTCCAGAAAAAGGGCAAGTCCTGCCCCCGCTCGCCCCCCCCCCCCCTTGGTCAAGGGCAGGGGGGTCAGCTGCCCCATCTGCCCCCCTCTTCCGGCACCCCTGCACACAGGGGAGTGATGACAGGAATGTCAAACCCCCGATCCCATGGCAGATCTTTCCCAGGCAGGAACATATGTAGCCCTTTCATGACTGGAACTGCGCTGGTGTAGCATTAAGGATCATGTGCCAGTGCGTTCTCTTATATGTTGGAATATCCAATGGGGAGCCTAGCATATATACGAGAATGCACTGGATTACAATATCGCCAACGTATTCTCTTATATATGCTAGGTTCCCTATGGGAGACTCTGACATATATTTAAGAGAATGCATTGGCACAGGGTTTTCGCAAAATTTCAGGAAGCTCCAGTCATTAAAAGGTTAAAGATCAACCGTACGATTTGTCACCAAATTTGACAACATTTCGTAAGCTAATTTTCAGCTTCTCAAATAAAAGAGATATGAAAATTACCTGAAATCTATATATTTCGTATGGCATGGGCATCACTAAAATACACACACTCGTCCATTTGTACGACGGAAGCATGGCCGCTCTTCATAAGAGACTAGCATTGGACTTTTTGCTTGGCTGACAACAATTTAAAACACGCTAAACTTTCTATTTTCCAAGTCGATATCTGACCAAATGTTCTTAAAGGTACTCAATCCGATAAAACTCCTCTCAATTACTATTTCAATGGTTTCGGGGGTCAAAAATATTTGATTCGAGTCGAGGAAGTCACCCATCAAAGCTCAGATTTGTTAGATATCGATTTTAGAAATCTATTATTTTTCATTATCGGGAATTCTTTCTGGCCCAGAAGACAGTCAAAATTTCGTTATTATTACCACTTGATTATAGAGTTATCCAGCCTTGTCTGTTTGAATAGAGTTTTGGCGTAAAATCTCGAGCAGGTTACCAAATTGACGGCAGTTATTAGTACTCATCTCGAGCAATTAACAAATTTCAAAAATCAATATCTAATAACTCTGAGCTTTGTTTGATGGGTTCCTCGACTCGAATCAAATATTTTTTACCCCCAAAGCCAAAGAAATAGTAATATAGGACCCTCTGATCGGATTGTTGTTGTTGGAATCTGTTGAGATGGGGACCCTCTTTACGGATTGAGTACCTTTAAACTACAGCAGCTCTTTACTTCCCGCAAAACAATCGCACGATCAGAAACCTTTCACTATTTATAAAGAAAGCCCTAGAAATTGTTTTGCACTCCTGAGGCTATGATTAATGCACCACGATATATAAATATATATGAAAAATCTAAAATAGTCGTGTTAAAAGACAGTTGACTCACACAACACCCCGACACACTTACTTTAAACACCACATGCATATTATAGCTACCCTCAATCAATATACCATGTACATGTAGTACACTAATAACTCCAACTAATATTGTGTGTATTGTGTATGTATATTATGTCACCTCACATTTATATTATGTATTATGTACACTGTTTATAATTGAATCGCCTGTTATGTCAAATGCGACGAAAGGCGTAATAAACATCTGAATCTGAATCTGACCATCGAAACATCCTATTAATGGGATCATAAATCCGATCTAACTATTTTCTGGTATATAATAAACCGAAAACGTATATATGGTGGTTCTATGGTATCAGATCGGACAGGACACCTTTAAGATTGTTCTGTCGATTTAATTAGTTCCAACCGATATATCGTGTAAAGTGTGTGATTTTAGGTCAATACATAGTTACATACTTTTGTGTATAATCTCTATTCTCAATATATCCTGTCATGTTCTATGATTCTGGTAAAATTTTAGAAACACGGTTTATCAGACTATATAGGAGGTATTCGGGTTTAGTTTAAACAAATTGTATTGCCATATGTACATGTAAATATACATACAGCAATTGGGATTGGGACACAGGTGCCGACACTTAGATTTGTCCCGTTCCCAGAATATTCGGATGAATGTTTCAACTGATGGACCACGCCCCAGTCTCTGAGCACAGACATTTACCATTGTCATATCTCTTGATTGGAATGACGAACAAAGAAATCAAATTATTGGATAAGTGCAATATATTTCATATATTGCAGTCGGTGACACATCGATTCCCGATGTGGCATATGGATGATCGGAGCCATCATTAATTTCTCTCGAGTAATTAGCCAGGAGGTACGCCTCATTTCATGTTTATTTTGACGGACAAAGATTTCCCTCCGTCGTTTTACTATGGATTTATCGGTTTCCGATGTACCCGGTTTATCTGCCCGTATCATCTCCCCGCAGAAACCGATTCCAAATATTTGATCTTCCGTGTTTACATTTAATAACTTAGCTCTGAGATTTATTTGCAAACTTTGAACTATTTGAAATCGATGATGGTTTCAATATTACTTTTGCCACTGAGGTGGTGTCTTTATGACCACCCATGCACCCGGGATGACTCGGTGCAGTTATATAATATCGTCTTCCTGTACACGCAATATGTTGTGGGCTTTGATCTTACCGTTTGAGAACCATCTTCTATATCGAAGTCTTTATTGGAAATCTTAAACTCGTGATATTCCACAAAATCCTCAAACAATTGTACAGCTTAATATAAAATAAAACACCGAGCTTCTACTGCAACCCCGTAAAATCCACCCACAGTTCATTGTCTTAACATCAATTAGCATGGGGCATATTCATTTCTTAAATAGATGAGAATGCATTGCGGGTAGCATGCAGCCGTGCGGACTAAATCGTCAAATTGTTTCAGGTATCGTTAGATTATTATCAAGGCTATTTAATCTAATACTAGATTGTGTTAATGTGTGAGATTCAGCAGCCGGGTTTGGGTTTCAGCCATATAGCAAATCATCAGGTCTATACTGGACTAAATGTCTAATTTCACTCTGATTGATGACACTTCCGGATTCGTAGAAAAATAGGGAGGTAATTTTGGCATATTTGGATGTCAAGACACCATATATATCGATGACTCGACAGATGTTAAGCCATCAAGATAGCATAAATCAGTCTTGAAGCCTATAGACAATTAAAGGTTAGAAGGAACTAAATGTTTTCCATTATGACACAGTGTTAACGTTTCACCACGCCCACGCTAAATCATTGAGTTCCGAAGTGCACGATGCATGCGTTCGCGAAGACCAACCCTTTCGGCATCTGTTCGCAGATCTGTTCGAGCCATGCCTTTTTCAAAAACCAACATACGTTTTCCACATTGCCCCACTTTTTGCACAGAATTTGACAGTCTGACGAAAACCAATCTCCCGCCATTGTTTGGACACGAACGCACTTCAGACTAGGAAACGCCCACGTTTTTACTTGCTATGGGTATTATATTTCTTGAATTTGTAAATTTATTTGACATATTATATGCCAATCGCGCGCCAGAATTTTGTTAACTCGTATTCGAGATACCATGTGAAAACGAAAGGGACGTAATTCTACTTATTTTGTTCCTTCTAACCTAAAGTACCAACCAAATAAGCCTATTTACAGACCCTGGTACAATAAACATGATCCAATACTCATTTCTGTCAAAAATAGTGTCTAAATATAACATGTTTCGTATGTTCGATGACCCCTGGGCTGGAGGCGGCTCGATATCGACACCTCAATCAAGAAAAAATAAACTTCTTTTTCAGTGAAATTCGGAGAAACAATCAACTACTTTTAATGGCATAGTGGTCCTCGAGATAATTACATATATACGAATCCAATCCTATCCAAAGCAGTGAAATTTATTATTTTGGGAATTTATACTATATTCTAATAACCGAAATATTCAATTAAGCGATGTATGAATATTAACTGTACATCAGGAAGTCATTGAGCTGTCTGGATCCTGAGTAGTTTACCTCTACCTTCTTGTGAATTTAGCACCATTCCCTGTTATATTTCCAGAGAAGCACACTCGACTGCAGGCTGACTACGCAGAGGCGGTAACCACCGTAAAGGAACTGAAGAAACTGAATCAGCAGCTGGAAGAGGACATACAGCGAGTAAATGCTCTATCATCCATGTTCCGTCCTGCTGTGGAGGTATGTTGTGCTACATTACTGTGTGCTTACTAAATAGATGGTCTGCATTCTCTGCAATTTTGGTTGACAACACCATTTTTGTATATATGCCAGAAGTTTATATTGACATAAATAAATAGTTCTTTCATTTTCACAGACGCCGACCCGTGGAGCAGCAATGTCACAATTTCTTAGAACAATCGCTAATCTGTTTGGTGGTGATCCATGCTAGTTTATGTTATGCTGGGACATCGATCGAAGTCGATTATGAGTGACACCTCGTGGTTGTCATTTCTATAAAAATATGTTGTTGGAAGTACAACTATATGCCTTAACCGGACAACAATATAGTCAGTTAAAGAACAAGTTTCTATATTGTGTCATTTTTTCGGCGTTCGTTGTTGTTTATGCTTGCCAAAATGTAGTCCCTAAACAACACAATGTTGTCCACAAACAACACAACAAACTTTAAAGCCGTGAAAGCTTTCTTTCCTTTGTACTTTATATCTGGATTCTGGGGTACAAACATGATCATTTTGAATCGAAGAGTCCATCAGGAGCTTCTGTCACTAGAAATATTTACTTGCTAATTTTTTTTTTACCAAGTTGCAATATTATAACATTACACCCTTCATCTGTTACGTGTGTATGTGTTTCGATTGACAATCTATCTTATAAACAATTTTACGTGAAATGTGTATATAACACATGTTTCTTTTGTTTTTTGGTGCATGAATTAATAACGAAAAACTGCCTTCAAAACTACTTCCATTATGTTTTAATGTTGTTGTCGATAAGGGGTAGAAGAACACCTTTAACATTATGATGATGATGATGATGGTGAGGGTGGTGTTGGTGATAATGGTGATGATATTGATGGTGAGGGTCGTGTTGGTGATGATGGTGTTGATTAGTGCGATGATGGTGGTGCAAAAGGAGAAGAAGAATATAATGGCGACGATGGTGACGACGATGATGATGATGATAATGATTATCACTCGGATGATGATGATGGTGACGACGACGACGGCGGCGACATTATTGATTCATTATGATTGAACTTTGTTCCAGGGAGAGGCTTCTCTGGGTTCTGAAGCAGAACTCGTTGCTGAAGTGATGAACGATAGTCAATTACGAGGTGAGAAAATAACAATGTTTTCGGGGGGGGGGGGTCTTATGCATGCAAGGCATGCAAACACATTTAGGCTGGCATCCGTTTGTTTTAGTTGTATCGCTCTAGTCTAAGTTGATTCTTGTGTGAATGTTGAGCAGAATCGGTAACAATATAGCTTGCTCGAAAATAGCGGCAAGATATCTCACATCCTATTCATTGTTTTCTTCACATTTATGAATAACTTAACAAAAAAGATAGCCACTGAGCTAGATATCAAGTTTTACTAGCTCACTATAAATATCATCCCCATGACTGTTGAGAAGATTTTAGTGTTCAAGTGAGTTCCGTCACTAATTTTCGAGGTTGTGAAATTTGAACATATATTTGATGTTTTTGCAGTATCCGAAATGAGTTGTTATTATGAGCTATATTGTGGACATCTTGCAATTCATGGGATATTCACTTGCGGTAATACCATTGCCTAAATATTGGCCGAAACCCAAAATGCATTTTGCCGTCGATTTGTCTAGAATAATGATAATGTAGGTGTATTGATTGATTGATTGATTGATTGTTTATTTGTACAATATTTATAAGCATATTATGACAATGAATTGTTAAACAATAAACATGATTATATTGTACAGGAGCTACATGGCCAAATTGGTCATCTTCCTGTCGTCCCCATACAAACTGGAATCCATATGGTAAAACTACAATTTGAAATAAAATGACATTTGGATGCTTGATTACAATATGAAAATATCGGAATGATACATCGAAACCATTTACATATAATTATGCTGTTACGTGTAATGTTTTAAACTAGCACTAGGCTTAATGGCTCTGTAACGACAATTTTACTAACAATTTATGGAGTCAAAATAAAGGGTTCTGTTCACATGTATTAGCAATTATAGCAACAAGGGCAATTGATGTACCATTGTAAGAGTATAATTCACGATATCTTATTTTAGAAAATGTAAAATGTGAACTTTATAGAGGATTTTGAAAATCAGTTTTTCGAACCAAAATCCAAGAGACACAAACTCGATATCCAAGAACAAAATATAGGAATATGTCCTGAACACTGAAGAATGATGAACAATAAAAATATATATCCATATTCCTCCCTTTTTAATTAAAAGCAGTTGTTTACAAATGCTAGACACATTTGCCTTGATGGATCCAGTCTGGCTTTGGTTCGTATCAGCATGTGTCAGCAATAAGCAAGATCACCCAGTCGCGACCATATTGGATCCATCCAGTCCCCATTCCGCGGCTTTAGTGCTACAGGTCAAATTTATGGAATTGTATTCCATATATGGAGTTTTGAATATTCACAAATTCCAAGTAGCACGTAAACCGCGGAATGGGGCTCGAGTCGAGGAACCCACCCACCAAAGCCGATAAGGGTCAGATATCGATTTTTGAAATTTTTTATTTCCCAAAATGAGTAATTATTTGTGGCCCAGAAAAGAGCCGTCAAATCGACGGTCTCGGACAAAATTGCGGATGAAGCAGGGTGAAGATGAATAACTCTAAAATAAAGTGGTAACACGGCCAAATTTTGTGATACTGAAATGATAATACGGCCATATTTCGTTGACCAACATGTTGATAAATAACACGTTTTGGGAAATTTTATACCATAGTTTACAGCGGTTAGCATTCTTTTGTTGTAATTAATCGATTCTGATATTAAACAAAAGCGTATTTTGAAGAAATGTTTTGTTGTTGTAACTTGATGATATGGGGGCCGTCTGATCGGATTGAGTACCTTTAACTATCATTCAAGGGCTGATAATTACGCCACCTGTGGTGTATCTAGCTGCTGAGATTTTGATATTGCGTGGTGGACAGGGCGAATGCATTGTGGGGCTTTTATTTATAGAGTTGGAAATTCCGTTTATTTAAAAGTCGGAACTACGCGACCAGTAGGCCAAGTCCAGTAAAACGGTTCGTTATAGGTGCTGGTTGTTATTGTTATTTTAACGGAATTCTGAGTTGGTCATTCGCGAAACCAATATATTTTATATTCTATAATTAAAACCGTGGGTATATAATATATGATCCTCTTTATGGATATTGTAGGAAGGTAAATTTAGCTAAAGCGGTGGGATATCTTGCAAGACAACACATTTCGGTTTGCGCTATAACTGCTCAATGTTTTAAGGTGTTACACAACGTCTGATAAAAAGAGTTCTATCTGGAATATTCACACTATTTTTTCAGAGAACATGCATAGAGTAAACATAGTCCTATCGGACTATCGTAAAGTAGTTCCGTTTAATTCGGGATTAATTAACCCTCAGACTGCCGAAACTGCCGACAATAAATTCGCTTGTTCGTGTCCCCCGAAAATCAAACTTGCCTGTTTAGAGGTCCCATTTTCGTGGCTAATGGTGATAGAATCACAATTTTTCAGTCAAGTTCATGGATAAATTACATTACACTTAATCGGCTTATGTCCGCGGCCATAAACCTGCGTTTTGATAACAATTTATTTGAGACAAACTGTTGCGCGGGTATCAGTCGGCGCTTATCGGTTGAAGTTATTATGATCGTGCAGCCTGCTCGTGCAACAAGTGTTCAAATACAACAGAAGAAAAAAATACTATGTCAAATAAATAACGTGATCAATGGACAGACAAGTTTCATTTCCGTGGGACACGAAAAAGCGAATTTAATGTCGTCAGTTTCGGCAGTCTGAGGGTTTTAATTCATCTCCTTTACGATATCCCGATAGGACTATATTTACACTATGTTCTCTGAAAAAAAATGGTGTGAATATTCCCGATAGAACTATTTTTATCAGACGTTTTGTAACACATTAAAACATTGAGCAGTTAGCGCAATTTTCTGGAATTTCGGACTATTTCGTCTATAAAAATACGATGAGCAACTGAAAATGTTTTTCAACATTCTGGAAGGGGTATATGTCCATGGTATATATGTTTTAAATTTCACGCATAAACTATGACAGATAACAAAGTTATAATTAGTTTTATAGGCCCACCATAAATCCCCTATAATAAACGCATGCCTCCGTAAGCACATGGCTTTGCTGTGGATGCTTTCGTTCCCAGCATGCATCATTCTCGCTATCTGTAAAATGTCTATGAACAATGGCTGTGCCATGCACTCTTAGCTTTGATCCGCATTTAGAAGCATTCTGGTGTGGGGAATGAGAAACCTGCAGTAATTTATAAGCCGTAGTTCATTGTAATAATTTGAAGAATTACTTATCTTAACGGAATTCTGAGGCGGTCCATTCATGTAACCAATATATTTTATATTATGATTTATATTTATGGCTAATAATATGATCTTGGTGGCGTTACCATTTCTGACTATGGTTTTCTTGTTTACTTATGTGAATGTGATCCACAAACGTTAGATACTTATCATATGTTTCGGTGAGCACTCGGTTGTAACTTTCACATTAAATCGTTGAACGACATGTCAACTTGATTTTCGTTTGGATCTTGTTGGTCACGGAAACGTACGAAGCGAGATAACTCTAATTTTAAGCAGGCGTCTGTCTTTTGCGAAATAAAACCGTTGTTCTCGCTTCAGAAGTCTTCATACAAACCATGGCTGTATAATTACACTCGCACCCATCTGCACCATAATTTTAGAATTTACGTCTGATAAAATTGGCATATGCGAGGCAGTGGAGTGTTATTACGTGAAATGAGTTCAGTCTAGGTGTAATCGGACACTGGAGGTATCCCTCAATGGCATTTTGGGAACAAAAATCCCAACAACTGATTATATTTTGTGTGCATCTTCCATCCGCATTCCGAATTAGGGAAGCCACTGACTGCTCTCGCTGTATTTTGCTGATATAACTGAGTAGGGGGCGTTTAAAAATAAATATTGCCTTATTAAATCTTCAAAATTTAATCTTCCTTTTAAATTATTCAATACCTAGACAGCTAATTGAGTGTTACAACGAACATATGTACACCCGTCGCCGATCGATCTCAAGCCATCTAATAATGCTTTTGGTCTCTGGTGTTGATCAGGTTAGGCAAAAAACTATATATCTAGCTAGCTATGCTAAACTGTACATGTACCTGAATATTGCTGGTGAGTAAATCTGATCAAAGAGAAATGAGAAATAACCAAATTCGCAGAAAGTAAAAAAAACTAGAAATTACCCATAATTCTGCTCTGGTTAAGGAGTCGATTATTTAGCGCATTACTGTGCATGTCATTAAAATAACATTTATCTGTGAATGCGCGTCCAAGATGAGTATCATATATCGGAACACAATTTCAATGGGTGCAATTTTGTGACTTCGGTGGTATGCAACTTAATTGTGTAATACTGAGTTTTGATGGAAGAACTTCTTTTGGTGCATGGGACAAAAGACAAAAGAACTGTCAAATTTAGAACATGTTGAGGTAATTGTTTATCCAAAAAGGGCCAGTAGGAAAATTGGACCTAAAACAGATTTCAATCGGCCAGACTTGAATTTTTTTATCAGTTTAGAGGTATGCTTGTCGTGGTTTCAGGACCAGATAAATCAGCTGCTGATTCGCTCCTGCCCATCGTTCAAAGTCAGCGGGAGAGATATCGACTTCGAGCTCAGGAACTAGAATCGGTATGTATGAGAGGTAGATCATGCCATGAATCTCTACTCTGGCTAAGGTAGAGATCATATTCCACCAGTACAAAACCTTGGAACTTTTGATGTTTTGACTGGGAACCTTATACGTCGAAAAAATAACGCGGGGAATATATTCCTTAGTTATTATCTGTTCCTTATTTTGCTTTGCGTCGCTTACAATTATGGAATTTCTCCTGGTTAATTAATTCAAAGTTTATTGCGATATCGGCTAACCAAGTCAGAGAAAAGCATGCAATTTTGAGTTGGGACATTCACCCACAGTGAAGTACATTATTAAGGAATAGATAAAAAACTAAGAAATATATTCCCCGCGCTATTTTTTCGACTATAAGGTTCCTTCCCTGTCAAAACATCAAAAAGTTCCAAGGTTTTATACTGGTGGAATATGATCTCTATACGGGCGTCAGCCATGCATAATAGAAATTCATGGCATGCTCTAAATGAGAGGGTGTCACACCATTTTCTAGTACGCGCGATTTGGGTGGTTTTGAAGTTGTACCCATGGATTCATACCGCTCTGTTAACCGGCAGTCACGATTCATATTGCCAATTTTAAAGATGCATTATCCAAATTAACGCTCCTAAATTACAATTTTTTTGGCTTCGAGGGTAAAAAATATTTGATTCGAGTCGAGCATCCCACCCATCAAAGATCAGAGTGATCAGATATCGATTTTTGAAGTTTGTTATTTCTCAAGATGTGCCATTTGTCTGTGGCCCAGAAAAAACATGGTCAAACGGACGGTCTCGGACAAAATTGCGGATGAGGATGGAAAACTCTACAATCAAGTGGTAATACGGCCAAATTTCGTGATACTTAAGTGATAATACACCCATATTTTGTTGAACAAAATGTTGATAAAAAACACGTTTTGGGAAATTTGATACCATATATTTTACAGTGTTTATAATTATTTTGTTGCATGTTGTTGTTGTTGTTGTATCTTGATGATATGGGGACCGTGTGATCGGATTGAGTACCTTTAACCGGTATTCAGTATTCAACAACATCGATCGCACGGCTCTCATGCAGCTTTTGTGGCATCAAATTGTTAAAAAAATTATTATTTCGTAGCCAAAATGACATATTTTGGTGAAATTCAGTCTCATCATCTTGATGTGCATGCATGTTGAAGTTATGGAAATTACTTCAACAAATGTGTGAAAATTATCCTATTAGTGTGAAATATAACCATGACTTGTATTCTACATTTTCTTAACCGGTGCGCTGAATTACTCACCCTCTCTGTTAACTGGTATTCAGGATTCATGGGGGTAGGGGTGACACCCTCTTATGAGTCACAGTCAATTTGGGGCGCGAGTGTACTGCTTATTAGAATTTACAACTAGACACCTCTAACTATACACCAACCCCCGCTCTTAAACCAGAACAAAAGTCCAGAACATTCCATTTGCACCCCTTGGGTTAAAGATGCATAATCCGATTTAACGCCCATAAATTACTATTTCTTCGGCTTCGGGTTTAAAAAATATTTGATTCAAGTCGAGGAACCAACCCATCAAAGATCAAAGTGATCAGATATCGATTTTTGTAATCCGTTATTGTTCACCACCTGGAACATTTGGCAGCCTAGCAATATTCAACGATTCGACCGAAATACTCTCGATAACTGCATTGAACAAAATGTTGATATATAACGTTTTGGAAAATTGTATATTAGAGTTGACAGCGATTAGCATTATTTATTGGTAATTAATCAATTTTAATAAATAAGCAGATTTTGAAGAAATGTTGTTGTTGGAATCTGATGATATGGGGACCATCGAATCTGATTGTGTACCTGTGGATTGTGTTAATTTCCAATTGCTAGCTTTTCATCTGTTGGAAATTGGTTTATTTGTAACATAATTTTTCAACGGAGAAGGGAACTCCAATCGAATTTGACAGACGTCAAGACCGCATGAGCCAGCTACTTGCTGTGAAAATGTAGTCATGCTATTTTCAGATAGGTTCGGAATGTTTGTTATATTAATACGCGGAATGTCTATGGCAGGAGAAAGCTTAGCGATACAAACATATGAGTATTTACAACATTGTTTATATATAGAAGTGAGCAAAACGCTCTTTATCGTCTCAGTCATCATGTAATTTAGACTTAATAAGGAACGCTCTTTATTGTTCCATGTGCGAAAAGAAGGCTGGGTGTACAATTTTCTACCGCTTATATAGTGGGCACTTCGGAACTGCAGATGATGGTATCTAATTCAACTCGTGATATCTATATGTTCGCCACCATCGTTATCATTTCTTCCATCCTGTGTTCGTTCTTGTTGTCCACCATTTCGCATGGTTTATCACATTTTATTGAAATGAAGAATGGATTTAAAAATCATCACTGATAGTTTCGTTTGATTGAACATTAACTACCAGGTGCCGAAACGTCCGAAGTGCCGAACAATCGGGTGCCGAACCGTAAACCAAAGTGCCTACACTTCCAGGTGCCAAAACGTCCAGCATTCCATGTGGGTTGTAAAGAAACTCGTGTCGGTTCTAAAACATTGATTTATTTGATTTGAACATATTTATTGTAACCCACAATATACAATATATATTACACAGATGATATATAACAATGATGATATGTGTGTGGGCACAGAGGATCGGAGCACAAGTTGCCGAACTTATCGGAGTTCCTCTTGATTTCGGTCACTATGAATACCGAACACAACCGAACATAACCGAACACAACCGAAAACAAGTTAAAATAAGGGTTAAAAGACGGAAATATAAGAACTAAACTGTGTAGGGGTGTGTGTGTGTACACTAGTGATATTTGAAGATTGAAGCAATTTGGTCGACAATTGGCAAAAAATATTTCTATTCTCTTTACAGCATCCATCATATACATAAAGTAATTTCATATAAACTGATATCCCTCTCAGTAACTGTTAATGCATGTCTTGGTTTCAGCAAACTCTCAGTCAGCAGCAAGATATGATACTCCTTAAGAATGAGATTGACAAAATCCGATCAGACAATGTGAAACTGTATGAGAAAATAAGGTTCCTCCAGAGCTATGCACACAAGGTAAGAGCTGACCGCCATTTGATCATAATTGTAATAATTTGTTTGCCCCGATCTATTAAAGGTACTCAATCCGATCAGACGCTCCTAGATTACTATTTCTCTGGCTTCGGGAGTAAAACATATTTGATTCGAGTCTAGGAACCTCAGAGAGATCAGATATGGATTTTTAAATTTTGTTATTTCTCGAGATGTGTAATAATATGTGGCCCAGAAATGGAGGGCTTGGACAAAATTTCGGAAGAAGAATGATAACTCTAAAATCAAGTGGTAATACGGTCAAATTTTGTGATACTTTAGTTATAATATGGCCATATCTTCTGATTGGTATCGTTGAATCATGTCGCGATTTTTGGTTGGCTGACACTGGCGTACTACATTTTGAAAGTAATTAGATTCCCTAGATTTATTTGTTTCAGACTATCGAACATGTTCAATACCTATAGTCTGTGTTCTCTCAGACTCAATTTCACTCTGAATATCTCCGTTTTTATTTTCAGAATTCTGGAGGCAATGATGACACCGAGACCAAATACTCAACTCACTACGAACAGAAACTAGATCCATTTTCCAACTTCAGCAGAGCGGTTTGTATTCCAAGACAAAAAAAATACCCTGCCATGTTTACAAATACACCCGGGAGAACACAATAACCCCGAACACATTGTCAACAAAACACCTGATTTGATAATTTTATCGGGCGGTCTTATGATCTTGTAGACACTATTCTGGATTCTTGTAGACATGTTGTGGGTTTTGTTTGTTAAAATGCAAAAACAAATTGTTTTTCAAGTGCGAAGAAAATAGTAGGCATTTTTCTGAATGTATATACTTTTATATTGAGAGACAATCTTCAACCGGATTTTCAGAATTTATTTATAACATAATGTGCAAACTGAATTGCATGGCGTTTGGAATTTGGCCCATGTATTCATTGGTATTGAGTGATTGCAGTTGGGAATCCATGAGAGGTATAACCTCTCCCCCATTATAAGTATCCTCTCTCCACATCCAAATTTTATTGCCAGTTCAATAGAAACTAACTATGTGGCTATTCTCCAACTTCACCATAGCGGAATGCAACATGGATGACACTTTATTCCAGCATGAGTCCATAACTATAGGGAACAGCTTCAAAATTCCAAGAGGATCCATTTACTATGGGTGCATAATTGAGGGTAGCGGCCACTCTTCAATTAAATAGGAATCCGACATCAGACCCTGACTTCCGGAATACTCCATAACAGAGAAGCGACATCAGGAATACTGTTAGCCAAGGCTATTGAACATAAAACGAGGAATACAATCCAAATGGGACATTATAATGGAACTAGACCCCATTGGCCAGTAACCATTTGTGTGGTATTAGTATCAACGGATACAGTACATTTCTATTCGTTTTTATTATGTCAATATTTTAGATTTTAAGAAATAGAGGCAATAAATAGAGGAATGTTTTAGAGAATAAGAATTGACAATTTAGATAAATCAATAGAAAATCACAAATGTTTCCCTACACTGGAACCCCACTGGCATCCGAAATCCGAAGTCCAATGTCAGGATTACGCCATAAGACCCCGAATCCGCAATCTGAAAAGGGGGTCGCTACCCTCATAATTGTGGCATATATGCCTTGAAGAATATTTAAATGTTTTGCTTGATGAATCGCCATTAGTACACAGGATAAACCCCTTTCTGGAAAATTGGATATTTGTATGTTTGAAACAACTTTATACTTATTTTCAGGAACGAGCCAGAAAATATAGCAACCTGAAACCACACGACAAGATCACACTGAGCATGGTAAGAGCTGTAGAGGATTTATTATATATACATATCTTTATTTTTTTTTCAAATGTTACATACAGTATCAAAGGTATGCAAACATTTTAGCCAACATGCAAACACATAAATATATATACAAAATGACACAAGTGTCACAAAGACATTCTATAAGTTGAGTGGAATTACTAAGTAACCTGACACACAGACATACATAAATGCAGAGGTGCAAACAGACATGCACACTGACATGCGGACAAAAAGTGCAGGCAGACAAACATAGGCACACTGTGCCGCACACATAACTTTCAACCTAAACATAATGACACAATGCGGAGAAAATCCGAAAGGTACACAGGTTAAGTATGACTAAATTCTTACACTACTAATGGCAATAAAAGTTAGATTTTGGTATTCAAACTGCAGTTTATCACACACATTAGTAATGTGGTACGTACTGCTCATAGACAATTAAAGCACCATAATGCATAATAAGATAACAGATGCTAACATGCACAACTGCGATTACACGCACTATCACTACACTCACATCCGTTCAGGGGCGCCGGAAGCATCCAAGGGCAGGGGGGGCAGAGCCTACAAAAAGGGCACTTATCCGCAAAAAAGGGCATTTTCTCCGCAAACTCGGGAAAATAACCATAAATTCATTGTGGCAAAAATCCCTATTTTAATGGTATTTGTCGGTTTTTATGGCCGTTTTGTGATAAAATTGACAAATAATTAATATTCCTTGTGAAATTGGTGGTATTTGGACCAAAAAAGCCACATTTTGCTATAAAAACACGAGATTAAACACACAAAAAGCATTTTCTGTCTCCAGAAAAAGGGCAAGTCCTGCCCCCGCTCGCCCCCCTCTCCTGGCGCCCCTGCATCCGTTACTTCACATCTACATGCATGGACCAGTGATGATGTCCACACGACAGACTACAAACTATAGAGATACAATTCTGACAAAACATATTATTAACGTTATGCAACTGTATGATGTGGTAATACATGTACATAATTTATTGGAAATGGAAGTTTATTACCTTTACATATTTTGAAGACTTGACAGCATTGTGTGTGGCAGCCACAAGAAGTGGGTATGGTGAACTATAAAAGATACAAAATACATGTCATATCAACTATGTGTGATGTTATTTTAAACAATATGCTCTAAAATCCTTATTTGGTGCGTGACGTTAATAATTAATAAATTAATAAAATATATCTCTCTTTGCAAAAAAAAAAACAACAAACCATTCTATTCTATTAGAGGTAACGTTTCTGTCTGATCATTCCCCAATGATCCTTCAGCTCTTGTATTATGTTTTCGTCTATCTATATTACCTGAACACCCCACCACAATCAATAATATAACATATCAATGTATACTTTTATAACTGAATGGGAGAATTCATTCAGTATAATGATTAATTGAGTCGGGTGTCTATGTGGCCGATCCTATCCATCCCAAATAAAGCCAAGAATTTTTAGAATTACCATTTCTCAGTAATATATGAAAAGAAGTGATATATACCTTCATATGCAAGGGTATCCTATGCCATTGTATCTGAACAATGTTTACTTACTTCGGTATCTTGAGAAGTCGGCCCTGCACAATATTGGCTTCATACCAAGTCATCATGGCCCCATATGAAGACAGCGTATACATATTATCGGCTGCAAACATACTTCAGCTTAGATAAATTTCCATTACAGGGCAGATTTATAATGGGGAACAGCGTTGCCAGGGCGTTCACGTGTTTCTACACCGTCCTTCTCCATTGCTTGGTATTCTTGGTAAGATATTTAATATAAATCATGTTTGTTTTCTCTGTAAAGTAGTCAGCAATACTACCTGTACCCGAACAATTTACAAGCTATTGAACTGTATAGATAGATGGAAATATCTTCTCTTTTCTACAAATATAAACTGACTCGCCTTAGCACATGTTTTGCCTAAATTTCCTCGTATTTCAAAATGGAATTTCTAATAATTTGTTAGGAATTTCTTTTTTAAATTTGCTCAATCGATTAGTGTGACACAATAATTATGAACCATCAACCTGTTCAAAATTATAGTAGCCTCAATTAGTTTAAATTTATGGCATGAAAATGTTTTAAGTTCACTGTTTTCAGGTACTAAGCACTTCTGTAAATGAGATTTTTTCTAAAAGTGCAGTTCATATATCCATTATATCATATATGAAGATCATGAGAGGAGATCCAACAGACCGTTACAAATTCTTTATAGGCCTAATATTTGCCCTCATTAATCGGAAAAAAAACCCCAAACGATTTAAAGAATTTATGTAACCATAAATAGAAGAATATTTGAGAGATATGCGTGGCCATGATAGTTATCGATGATGGTCATGAGAGGTTTGACGTTGATGGATTTTGGTTGGCCTCTTCCAGTTATTTATGACAACTGTACCAGAATCGTTTTTCTGTTCAACAAAAAAATCTACTCCAGTTTGCTTAATTACAGTGGCACACATACGTATGATAAGGGTGTTGGATAAAACGTACCTGAGCCAGAAAGTACAGTACTTGGACAAAATGAACCATATTGGACAGAACTTACCATTACCATCGGACAACAGGTACCATTGGCATTGGACAAAACGTACCATTATCTTGAGTACGTTTTGTCCAAAGTTATTGGTCAGAACATACCTGCTCTTCTGATACTACAAAGATAGATAACTATAATCTGATATGCACCTCTGCAATATTTTCAAGATTTGAACTATTTGACTGACTATTTTACCAATATTTCTCAGGCAAATTTCACGTTTTGATTGTTAAAACTTTGCATTTTAAGATGTGTTCTTTACAATGTTGAGCAGGATACAAAAAATTCCAAAAATGAACAAGTTTTAGAATTTAGTGTCAATTTTATTTGTCATTTTATTACGCAATATTAGTCTTATCTGAAACTTTTTTTTTTCAAATGTATTTACGAAAATGACTAATAATAAATTTCTCTAGAATATGTTCATTTTTGGATTGTTTTTGGTACCCCGCTCAACGTCATGCAAAGAGCACCTGCGAAATACGAAGTTTTAGCAATCAAAACATGAAATTTGCATGAGATATGTTGGGAAATTTCGTTCTCAGAATGGTATGATTTGACCATATCTGGCTGTTTGTGTAGTGGGTACGTTCTGTCTATAACCCAGATTAGTCTAAGCTGCACTCCATAAATTTTATTACATAACTTAATTTTGTTTTCAGGCACTCTATAAAGTGGCGCATACCGAGGACTGTAAGCGAGATCTGGCTGCTGAGTGCCACGACAAGTAAGCAATAATAACCCTTGAATCTCTATATATACTTCTTTATTGCCTCCATTATAGGACAGTGGCAGGTTTACACACCACAATTTCCAGTTGGATATTAACTATATATATATATATATATATATATATGCTACACAATGCAGCTATGTACATATACAATGATGAATGTGATGAGTTTCTCATGGCAGGCAATCAAAGATAAAACACAACAACAACATTATTAACATGAAACACGATGAAACATTATTAATCGTTGATTCAGTACTCACACCAGTAATGTCACTAATGTTTTCTTTGATAAAAAATACCTGCAATTTGATAATAAGATCAGAAATTGAATTAAACCTTACTTAGAATAGAACCAAGTACCGAGTCTTGGCTTGCTACCACACCACTCTTTGAAACAGAATCTAAAGGAATAGAAACATGTTTTTTCTGTCTCTTATCAGGTTTGCACAGCATATGAAGGATATCCATGGAGAGTCAATGAGAGGATGAAAAGGAAGGTCAAGGACGGAATTATCACTGTCTCATCTGATTGGAGTCTGTCGTGTCAGATCATCAAATTAAATGGATGTGACTTGTATTCTGTCATTTCAATGAAGCTATTAATTGGTTATATGGTACACCTATAATAATGAGACTATAATATGTTACGATGTTTGAAAGATGTGGCTTTCGTTGGTATAGGATTCTTATAGACGTAGGTTTAATGTAAATTATATGTAAAAGATTGAAAATCATCTGAGTCAGAATAGTGGGGTTTAGCTACTAAATGGTATAAACTGGAATGACAGAAGACATGACACTTCAGCCCAACATAGCACATGATAAATGTAGGCATTCACCATAGTCTGTTTCATGTGGACTCTTCATTTGCTAATCCAAGCTTCCTCCCTATTTATAGTGGTAAGCGCTTGCAAGACATATGTTATGCAAATCCTATTTGCCATCCAGTCTTTGTTGTTAGACACACTCGGTTGAATTTCCGATGGTCACCCCGTCGATATATGCTGATGAAAATTTTGATCACCACATGGAACTACTTGATAACATGAGAAAATGCTCATCCCCGTTTACAGGATGATTCTGTTTGGTTAGACTAGTGAATTCGGTGGGACTATTTTGTAACCAAAATTACTTTTATATCCCGAAAATATTAGATGAAAATATCTGCTATAGATGTTATTACTTTGAAAGGGATAGTTTATTCTTATATTTCGCGGACTGCTTTAACCTACAAAATAAGTCTGTTAAAGAATATAAGAATAAATTATTAAAATTGTAAAAAATTGTAAAAAAAATAAATTGTTAGGTCAATGCATTCTCTTATATATGCGAGGCGACAGGGTATATGGGTCGATACAAAAATCGACCTGGAACTCAAAGGGTTAAATTATTTACTCAATGTGGGTCCAATATTACTATCTTCCTCTTCCATCATGTTTTTTTTTATGATATACACATTTACCTGGCATATTATGTCACTATTGAGTGAGTCGAGATGACAAATGGACTCTTCTATACCATCAGGGAAACCTCATTCTTATGTTTTCTAACTTTATGTCTGGAGTGGGAGGAAGCTTGGATTACTCATTTACAATCACTATATATAGCATGATGTAAATTCAAATGTGGGATTGCGATCATATAATATTTATTAACATTCCGATTAGCCATGAAAACACTATATATAAATCAGCATTTTATAAAACTAAAAACATTGTGTTTCTCATCTAACCATTTGTAATAGCACATGAAGATACAATGTCCATATTCGAGATTAAGACCCTCTTTTGTTCTACTGTTGCCATCCACATGTCTCGACCACAGGCAAATCAACTAACGTATCGTATATATAGGCCGTGTTTGAGTCCATGTTCTTAGGCATTATGTATATAGAGGATCTCCAATGAGTTATGTTTGGATATAAGATTTTATGAAACAATTAGTGTTGACATTGTATCGGCGATAGCCAAATTGGCCAGTGGCCAGATTTCTTTTCGAAAATGGCCAAAGAAAAATACGTTTTGGCCAAAAAATTTCAAACCTATGACATCAGTATGGCAGCTAGGATAACCGTTTAACAGAATATATAGAAGATACGCATGCTTACTTGTGAACATAACGGTAATTGTGTTCGTTTATGGCGTATTGAAATTTATTGAAAATGGCGTATATATACAGTACCCCTTTAAAAACTGTTTTCACTCTATTGTTTTTTTTGCAAACTAAATTTTAGTTTCGATGTTCTCAACTATCCCATATTTTGGGTTTTCAATTTGGTAAAATTTCGGAAAATGGGGAAAAACGGAAATGGCCGAAATAGGGTAAACAAAATTCAGGTCAGCTCGCAAAACATGACCATAATTGCGTTTTTGGAATGCATCGTATGATTATGCATTCAGCAATTTACAATGTTGATGCGTGCTTTGCTGTACGGCAATCCCGTTTATATATGGGTGGATGCCTGGTCGGACTGTCAAACATCCATAAGTGTCCCACAAACATGTGGTCGAGATAGTTATTTCTTCCATGTTTATCCCCAAATCTTGGCAGAATCTCTGACATTTCGATCTAATAACAGTAGCATGGTAAAACCTTTACGATCCTCTCCACATATGTTTTAGCTATTTATATTTTGTAAATAAAGGGATATATTTCTTAGAGTTGTGTTAATTATTTTTGATTCAGTTTGAACGGTCCGTACCTCATCTTCATTGTATAACCTATTCATCGCCAGATATGATTGCTTGTGACTGTGACACGACTTTCATCTCCGCTGGGTGTTATATATGGTCAGCCAATATGCCAAGGATTACATGTAGATATAAACCCCGATGAGATAGCGATTGGTAACCAATCTGAGTAACAGGTGCCACCCGATTGTATTTCAAAATTAGTATCCAAGGTATTCAGAGATTAAACAGAATTTAAAGAGCGTTTTATTTTAAAGCCACTTGACGATTTGCGCTAAATTACACCTAATCATATTAGCTTTTTAATTTTTCCTGGTATCGAAATAGGTCGATAAATACTTGAACTACCTTTCTACGACCATTATATGTCACATAAAGACGCATTGGATTAATAACAAATACAACTTTGAACATGTTGTTTGTTATCCAAACAAAAACATTTGCATGACATGGCATGGCACAAAAAAAGCGTTCTGTGTTAATCTATTCCTGATATGGTATAAAGAGCATTCATTTCACCTCGGTGCGAACGATTGCAAAACAAAACCTATCTCATTTATACTTTCATAATTATGTAGACAAAATTTGGAAGCTCGAATTTTTTTTTAAAGAGTGTGGTTTAACCGATGGGGTGATTTTAATGAGCCAAATCAGATAATCGATTATATAATGTGAAGACTAGGTGCTTGGTATATAGTGGAGTCGCTTAACGAAAAATCGTTCACTTTTGGATTAAGGGTCAGACGCACGTTTTGCCAAAATTTCCTGGTATTTCAAAATGTATTTTCTCTAAATCTATCAGGAATATCTTTGTGAAATTTTGTACAAGAGATTATTGTGGTACCATACATAAGAACCATTGGACATTTGGTTATTATAATACCGAGAACTACTGTAAAACAGATTTTTTTTCGAAAGTGCATTTCATATATACATGATATCATATCTGAAGATCATGAGAGGAGACTTAATTTTTCTTGATTCATGAAATTAAATGATTATTTTCATTCAGAAAGACAACTACCATAAATAATTTTTTATTATTGAGAATTTTCATGCCATGCTTGTTGGTCATTGGAAAATTGGGCTCAGTTGAGTTCTGTGTCATGGGTTCATAACCAAGTTAAATCTGACCACCATATCTCTTAACACTGTGGCCTAATTTCTATTGATTGCTCCCTGCTTGAGTGGACAGCACCACATTTGAACATTTGTTTTCATTGGCTGGCATATTTGTGACTGCTTTATTCTTCATTATAATACATGGGGTATGATGCTATAATATGCAATTAAAAAGCTAACTCAACATTATGATACAAATGAAGCCTCCTCTCATGGAGTCAAGACAATAGGCTATTTGATGGTTGACATTTTGTTTGAAATTATAAATTTTTCTGGCAGTTCTCGGTACCTAAAGGGACAGAAACGAAACAAATATTTTCAACCTCTCAAATGTATTAAAATCCATTATAGTTATTGTCTCTTTATAATTGCTCTGATTCTATATATAATGAAAATTATCATATGTAAAATTCAAGATTTTTCACCAGATAGATCGAGAGAAATTCTTTGTTGAAAATCACTTGCCATTTCTGGCTGGATTTACTGTGATTTATGCAAAACGTGCGTCTCCCCCTTAAAGCGTGAAACATTCAGGGTTGGTTGGGTATGTGGTCCACATCAACCAGTTTGCTGGTTCCAGGATTTTGGTGACCCCTTGACCTTCAAATTGACCTTGACATTTCGAAAATTGGAGATTTAGGGGTATCTAATTTGTATCAAATATAATGGCTGTATTAAAGGATATATAGACATTGGAGATTGTCGAAGCGATACCATGGATGTCTGCCTTTGTATCCACATTCAATTTGTCTCTGATAATCCAAAATGGCCGCCATAATGGACGCCAAAATTACAAAATTTGACGTTTTTTCACTAATATCTTTCAAATCAGTTCCTGCTTTTTGGAACGGTTTTAGAATTGCAATTTTTTTTGTATTGGTCATGTTAACTGACCATTGGAGCAATGAAATATGCCATTCATGGGCTCCCTGCCACCTCCGATCCCTTAAAAATTCGATTTTTACAGAAAGCGATATAAAAATTCACCAAAAATCATCATTGGGATTCTAGTCATATTTCGTCAAGAAATGGGAAGAACTGTGCAATCTAAGTGACAAATTCCATTTCTTATGAATATTCCAACTCAATTGTACCCAAATTGTCAATTTGGCTCAAAATTAATGGCAGCCAAAATATGGAAAAAATGTAAATATTGTCCCAGCGAGTCATGCAACCGCATACCAGTTGTGGTTGATGAAAAATGACTATTCTGTCTTATAGATATTGAATACTACCATTTCTGATGCACCTTGGTTAATTTTTACTATTCTAAACACTGACATTACCAGAATTATTGGATTTTTCTATCACAAACTTGACATCAAAATCGGCAAAAATTCACCTTTCAGGTTAAGACATTTTATCAAGTAAAATTGTATCGAAGGTTATTGTTTATTGTCTTGATCTGTCTTAAATGGGTCACACTTATCTGTTTTTTGACAAAATTACTCAAGATGGTTCACAAAATGGCAACCAAATTTGGTGAAAAAAAATGATTTTTCATATATATCCTGAAAATTATTCTCTGATGTTGCGAAAAGGTAGCAAATTGTGACTCACTTTGTATTAACCATGTTACCTATGAGGCATGACAACTTAATTATAAAGGATGCAGTACAGAATTTTGCTAAAATCTTCTTTTGGGATTCTGACCATGTTTTTTGTACGGAAATGGACAGAACTTTGAAACTGAACTGAAAGGGGCATTATTATGAGGCTACGACAGTAAAATTGTGGCTCATTGGCATCGAAAGGACTAATGTCAGGAAAACCGTTTACCCCATTGTGCATATAAACCACCATCATGATGTAGAACTCTCTGACATTACCTCTATATCGATTAACATGTTCCTGAGTTATTGTGTAAAGCGATACCCACCAAAATTTACACATGTACAACCCACCCATGACCATAAACTCGCTCCATATATACATAAACACCACATCCATGACCGTACAACCATATTTAGGTATACCCGTACACCACGCACTTGACTATATAGTCACCATGCAGGTATACTTCAAAGCCTCACCCACGACCGTATAATCACTATATATAGCCCTACACCACATTCATGATCATACATTCACTTCATGTATACATATTCGCCTCACCATTGGCCATGTAGTCACTCAAGCGATACATATACACCACACCCATACCAATAGTCACCCCAAGTACACATATACGCATCACCAATGGCCATACAGACGTTCTATATACCAATACCACACTCACACGACCATTCATACACACAGGCTTGCATATACACCTCACTCATGACAATTCAGCCACTCGCTGTATACTCATAACCACATTCATGGTCATATAGTCAATCATTGTTTACCAATTCACATCACCATTGGCCATATGGTTATTCCATATACACATATTGGCCACACCAATGGTCATATTGCCACTAAAGATATACATATGCACCCCACCCATGCCTATAAAGTGACTCCAGGTATACATATACACCTCACCAGTGGCCATGCAGCTTTCAAGACATGCCAATACCCAGCACATCACCTCACCATTGGCCATACGGTCACTCCCTGTATACACATAACCATATAGCCACTCAAGATATACATATACACCCACTCATGACCATAGAGCCACTCCAGTTGTGCGTATACACCTCACTAATTGCCATACAATCCTTCAAGACATGCCAGTACCATGTACACCGCCTCCCCATCGACCATGTGGTATCTCCCTTATGCATATTTGCCACATACATGGCATATAGCCACTCAAGATATACATATACACCCCACACATGGCCATAGAGTCAATCAATGTATACATATACACCTCGGCATTGAATGGATACACCAATACCGCATGGCCATTTGTATACTCCAGACTTGCATATACACCTCACGCATGGCAATTCAGCCATTCGCTGTATACTCATACATCCGATCCATGATCATACAGCGACTCCCGGTATACATATATACCCCCATAATGACAATACACCAACATCAAAGATGAACATACATACCATATTATACACCTAAGATCACAATGCCACTTCATATATACCAACACGCTCGTCGATGACCATCCATCTACACATGTATGCATATACATTTTAACAATCATGACCATACAGCCGTTCCATGTACACCTATAATTATTATACCCATAAGCATAAAACCTCCCCTTATTATGGAATACTATTAGGGCCACTTCCTAATGGCGCTTTCGGCGCGCGCCGACAGCGACAAAAAGTGCGCCATTAGTAACGCGCCGAAAGCACCGAAAGCGACAAAATGTGCGATATTAGCGCATGTTTCGGCGCGACAAAATGTGCGCCATTGCGGCGCACATTTTGTCGCTTGTGGCGCTTTCGGCCTTATGTATTCATACACCCCACCCATTTTCATACTACCAACACATGTATACATATATACCCATCCATGACAATAAAGCCACACAATGTACACCTGTACATTCCACACATGATCATAAAGTCACTCCATATATACATAGCAACACACGGATGACATGTAGCTACTCTTGGTATACCCATACACCACTTCAGTGACTCTACAGCCACTCCACGTATACCTATTCACCTCATGCATTAGCACTACTTGTTTACCTGCATCTCACCATAAACACCACACCCATGACCATATAGACACTCCTTGTGTAACTAGTCACATCATTCTTGATTATATTTCATGTATACCTATTCACATCATCTGTGACCACAAGGTCACTCCCTGACTACAATTTTACAAAGTATGTATTAAGTTGATCAATTTTGACGCTAATTTGTGAGAGTAGCCACATAAATTGGTCCCGCTCAGCTCAGTTTCGAAGTTCTGCATGCCCATTTCCGTTCAGAAACATGGCCAGAATCTCAAAAGAAGTTTTTTAGGCAAAATTCCATACTGCATCCTTTAAAATTAATTTGTCATGCCGCATAAGGTACTGGGACAAACATAATAGAACCTATAGTTTTCGCTTGATTAAGTAACATGTTTAATAACCCAGTAGGTCACAATTTGCTACCTTTTCGGAACAGCAGAGAATAATGTTTGGGATATATATGAAAAATTAACTTGTTGGGTGCATAAGACATGTTAGTATTCAATCTATATAACACATAATAGTCAAATTTTGTCATCAACCACAACTTGTATGTGGTTGTATGGCACGCAGCATGGGGCAATATTTACCATTTTTCACATTTGGCCGCCATTTTTGGCCGCCATTTTGAGCCAAAGTGACAATTTTGGAACCAATGAGTTGGAATATGCATAATAAATGGAATGTTTCACTAAAATTGCACAGTTCTGCCCATTTCTTGATGAAATATGACTATAAATCACAATGGTGATTTTGGTAAAATATTATACCGCTTTCTGTTATATCGAAATTTTGAGGGATCATAAGGGTTTCTGACTTCACGAATGGCATATTTCATTGCTCCAATGGTCAGTTAACATGAACAGTACAACATAAAGTGAGAATTCTCAACCAATACCAAACAGCATAAACTGATCTTAAAGATATTGGAGAAAACAAATCAAATTTTCCACTTCCAGCTGCCATTTTGGGCACAATTTCTGCAGCCATTTTGAGCCAAAGTGACAAATTTGGTACTAATGAGTTGGAATATGCATAAGAAATGGAATGTTTCACTAAAAGTTCACAGTTCTGCCCATTTCTTGATGAAATATGACTAGAAATCCTAATGGTGATTTTTGGTAAAATTTTATAGCGCTTTTTGTAAAATCGAATGTTTGAGGGTTCAGAAGGGTTTCTGACATCATGAATGGCATATTTCATTGCTCCAATGGTCAGTTAACATGAACAATCCAACATAAAGTCACAATTCTCAACCAGTACCATACAGCATAAACTGATCTTAAAGACATTAGAAGAAAAAAATCAATGTTTTTCAAAGTCGAAAAATCATTGGATCAAACTAAAATTCGAACTTGACTTGTATTTTGTGTACTTCCAGCTGCCATTTTGGCGGCCATCTTGGACGATGAGTTCCAATTTTACCCTATAATGGTGGCATTGTATCTTATCGTCACAAAATTGTATACATTTGTATACATATGACAAGACTGTCTCAGGCTATAATTTGCATCAAACTGACTCAGTGACCCGTCTGAAAAACGGCGGCCATGTTGGGCGCCATCTTGAATTTAACGGGTTACACTTAACCGAAAGTTGGAACCAGCTGGATTATGATCAGGGATATAGTGGGAAATATATGTACGAAGTTTGGTGCTTTAATCCGGAAGTGAACGATTCTTCCTTTATTGTGGGCGAAGCATGCAACTCCACTAATAGAATCATCGTTGTTTTATTCGGGGAATCATTGTTGGATAATTCTGGGAGAAGTTTGTGGGGGAGACATTGTTCCCGCATAATATATTGACCACTTGAAGTTCACCTCCGATGGGACTTGTATAGTTAAAGGCACGTGAGGCCTTAGTTGTCGAACATATTCATATTTGTTCCAATCACCGTAAACAGAAAAACATTAAAACGCATAGTTTCATTCATATATACCATGACCATCGCGTAAACAGCATGTTATCATAAATATTTACTATATTTTACCTAAGCAAGAGCCTGATTGTGTTACAGAAGACAGCACAATGCTGCTGGCTAATCACACACAAATGGCACAAACGCTCTTTATTCGTTCCATATCAGGAATTCACCAACAAAGAACGCTCTTTATGTTTACCATCATAATATAAACAAACACCAGAAAAGTAACTTTTTTATGCTTTTGTTTACATAACAATGGTCAAATATATATGACAATAACATACTGTTTATGCGATATTTCTTATTTGTATACGGACAAAGTCTGTCTACATTGTGTTGTTCTTTCTGTTTGTGGCGGTTTTTGACGGGTGGAAATATTTTCACAGGATACCCACCGCCAAGGTCAACCGTAACTTTAAGATTGTCGCCTATATGGACAATTATTAGTTTCAAGACTGTCGCCTATATTTAAAATAATTAGGTGTAACCTAAAATGTTTATAGCCACGATAAAAGACAATGGTGCTTAATCTGCTTTGTTTGGAATAACAAAGCTACCTTCTGATGGACGTGCACATGGAATGCATTAGATAATATGAATTGCCGTGACAAAGCCGGTTTGCCCGCACTTGAATATGGTTATTCCCGTTCAGGCCAGACCGTGAGCATGCAGTTACATAATTATAACAGGCCGAAGTTATAGTCCATATCAACTTGGGGGGATGTTTTGTTACGCCATCTAATGGTGTTTTGTGCTATCGTGTTCCGGGGATGTGAGTGGAGAGATGGAGGTTCTATTTATAAAAAGGGACACATTAAAAGGGACACACTAAAAGTTGTAGTCAGAGCCCGAGAATACCATCCCCACCACCCCCTGTCAAAATGGATCTGGAAGATGCCGGTATATCATAGGACCACTGCTGTTGATATCGGCGGATATTCACACCAATCTTGGGCCTTTTAATGAGAAGATTAAAACAAAGAGGATACATAAACACCCGTGTACGTCCTGTGGAAAACGCGTCATCAACACGAGCAAAGCCATTGACTGCGATGCCTGTAATAAATGGACTCATATAAATTGTTGTAATATGTCTTTGAAAAAGTATAATTTATTACAGGAAGGGATGATTGAATATAATTTCATCTTTTTGAACAACTGCCACTTGACGACCATCGAGATGATACTCACAATAGCATCGGTAATAATTAAAAAACTGGTAATTCTGAAAATGCTATTGATTGCCATAGTTCAAAGTATGAATGGTTTGCAAGTAAAGGTCTTAAATTAATTCATCTTAATTGTCAAAGTAGTCTGCCTAAAATAGATGAGCTTAAGTTTTTTGCCATAAATTCCGGAGTACACATTATGGCTTTCTCACATTCCTGGTTAGATGACTCAAATAGAAATAAAGAAATAGACATACCAGGTTTTTCAATTGTACGCAAATATCGTGATATACATGGCGGTGGAGTCTACATCCACCAGTCTATCTCTTTCAATGTGAAGACAGAGTGGAATACTTCGGACATGGCATTATCCTGGCTTGAAATTTTACTACCAAAATGTAAACCCATTCTTGTCGGGTGGCATATCGGCCTCCTAAATTGTCCAAAAAAAAATTAACGATCTGGAAAAAAATTGGTCTTGAGCATGATTTTATTGACAAAGAAACCATAATTCTTGATGATTTCAACATAAATTAATCTGACAGTTACAATAAAACCTGTTTTCTCAACAAGAATGTTGACGCTTTTAAAAGATTATTTAGTCTCACCCAAATAATTACTGATTACACAAGAATTAGTCCAATCGCATCCTCTCTGATTGATCTGATATTTGTATCTGACAACTGAAAGACAACATTTCACACTCAGGGGTTTATGACATTGGTCTAAGTGACCATAGTATGATTTTATGCATCAGAAAATTGAAGAAAGAATCACTTGGAAATGGTACACATAAATCAATTAAGTTTCGATGTACAAAAGATTATTCAGCCGATGGATTTCTATCCAAACTCCAGGATATGGACTGGTCTCAAGTGTCATACTGACAGACTATCTTTAAAGATAGTTTAGTATCAAGTATTGACTGTATTGCACCATTCAAAAATGTCAGGGTAAAACAGAACTCAGTGGATTGGATTGATGGAGAACTATTGGGGTTCATTGGGGAAAGAGAATGGGCTCTAAAGAAATATAGAAAATCAAAAGCCCTAAACGATTTTGAAACTTTTAAATTCCTTCGGAATAAAGTCCAACATCTTACAAAAAAAAACTAAAGTTTCTTACATTCAGGATCAAATTGAAGAATACAAAATGATTCTACATCTCTCTGGAAATCTCTCCACAACCTTGGCACACCTTCAAAGTCAAGCAAAAATGTGAGCAATATAACATTGAAAACATAAGGAAATATATGCTTTGATAAATTAAAAATTGCTCGTAAATTCAACAATTTCTTCTGCAAGATAGCAGCTGATTTGGTTATCAAATTACCCAAAGCACCTGATGTTTTTAAGGAAAAGTGTCTGAATAAATTATATGCCAACATGATCCATGAAGTTGGTTTCTCATTTAAGGAAGTGACGGGAGAAGTTAATACAATCCTAATGAGTTTCCCTCCATCCAAAGCCACTGGTCCTGACACGATACCGGCAAAATTCTTGAGAGATGGCTCTGTCGTTTTATCATCACCATTGAAATATATCATAAATCTATTTATTCGCAATGGTGAAATTCCTGAAGACCTAAAGAGGGCTATGGTTGTCCCCATATACAAGACGACAAGTTGACACCTGGAAATTATCGACCTATCTCTGTACTAAACATAGCATCTAAAATTCTTGAATGCCTAATGTATAACCAAATTGAAAGTTATCTTAAATCCAACAACCTTATGTACAAGTACCAATCAGGATTTAGACCAGGTTTATCAACAGACACCAGTATCTTGTACTTAACCAACCTTATAAGGTATCAATTTGATAAAGGCAATTTAACTGGTATGATTGATCATTAATTGTTCAACTCTTACCTGAAAGGAAGAACTCAGGCAGTGGATATCCAGGGCACTTTATCTGAATTTGAACCCATAACGTGCGGGGTCCCACAAGGCTGTAAGTTAGGTCCGTTACTATTCCTTATCTACGTGAATGATGCTCCAGCTGCCATAAATTGTCAACGTCTCTTGTATGCGGACGACTCAGCCCTCATAGTATCTGGCCGTGATATCGATGCCATCCAAAATACCCTTAGCCAGGAAATGGAAAAACTTAGTATGTGGCTAGTGGACAATTAGTTGTCGTTACAGTTAGGAAAGACAAGGGATCATCACATCTATCCGTATCATGTAATGGTATCGACATCAGGTCCACTAACTCGTCAAATACCTTGAAGTTCAACTAGATCAAAATATAAATGGTGAGTTAATGGGTCAATCAGTCCTTTCAAAGTCTAATTCTAGATTAAAATTTCTCTACATGAAGGCATGTTTTCTCAACAAAAAATGTAGAATCCTGTTAGTATCTGCTTTAATTCAGTGCCATTTTGATTATTCATGCGGCTTCTGGTGTTCTAGTCTCACAGTCAAAACTAAGAAACGTCTGCAGGCAACAAAAACAGACTGGCGGGATATATTTTATCCCTCCATGATCGTATCACGATTGGGTTCATGGAATTCAAGGCACTAAATTGGTTACCAACTAGCGAAAGGGTAAATTTATTGAAAATGAGTATTGTTCTAAAGATCTCCGAAAACAAAGTACCATAATATATGAAGGAACAGTTATCATATGCTCGTGCTCATTGGCCTTACGGCAGCCGAACTGGTCCTCTCAGATTTTCACATCACTTTTCACCCTCAGTGGGAACCTATGGAAAGAAATCCTTCTATTATACAGGTATCAGATTCTGGAACGAAGCGAGTCATGCAACCGCATACCAGTTGTGGTTGATGAAAAATGTCTATTCTGTCTTATAAATATTGAATACTACCATTTCTGATGCACCTTGGTTTATTTTTACTATTCTAAACACTGACATTACCAGAATTATTGGATTTTTCTATCACAAACTTGACATCAAAATCGGCAAAAATTCACCTTTCAGGTTAAGACATTTTCTCAAGTAAAATTGTATCGAGGGTGTTTATTGTCTTGATCTGTCTTAAATGGGTCACACTTATCTGTTTTTGGACAAAATTACTCAAGATGGTTTAAAAAATGGCAACCAAATTTGGTGATTTTTCATATATATCCTGAAAATTATTCTCTGATGTTGCGAAAAGGTAGCAAATTGTGACTCACTTTGTATTAACCATGTTACCTATGAGGCATGACAACTTAATTATAAAGGATGCAGTACGGAATTTTGCTAAAATCTTCTTTTGGGATTCTGACCATGTTTTTTGTACGGAAATGGACAGAACTTTGAAACTGAACTGAAAGGGGCATTATTATGAGGCTACGACAGTAAAATTGTGGCTCATTGGCATCGAAAGGACTAATGTCAGGAAAACCGTTTACCCCATTGTGCATATAAACCACCATCAGGATGTAGAACTCTCTGACATTACCTCTATATCGATTAACATGTTCCTGAGTTATTGTGTAAAGCGATACCCACCAAAATTTACACATGTACAACCCACCCATGACCATACACTCGCTCCATATATACATAAACACCACATCCATGACCGTACAACCATATTTAGGTATACCCGTACACCACGCACTTGACTATATAGTCACCATGCAGGTATACTTCAAAGCCTCACCCACGACCGTATAATCACTATATATAGCCCTACACCACATTCATGATCATACATTCACTTCATGTATACATATTCGCCTCACCATTGGCCATGTAGTCACTCAAGCGATACATATACACCACACCCATACCAATAGTCACCCCAAGTACACATATACGCATCACCAATGGCCATACAGACGTTCTATATACCAATACCACACTCACACGACCATTCATACACACTGGCTTGCATATACACCTCACTCATAACAATTCAGCCACTCGCTGTATACTCATAACCACATTCATGGTCATATAGTCAATCATTGTTTACCAATTCACATCACCATTGGCCATATGGTTATTCCATATACACATATTGGCCACACCAATGGTCATATTGCCACTAAAGATATACATATGCACCCCACCCATGCCTATAAAGTGACTCCAGGTATACATATACACCTCACCAGTGGCCATGCAGCTTTCAAGACATGCCAATACCCAGCACATCACCTCACCATTGGCCATACGGTCACTCCCTGTATACACATAACCATATAGCCACTCAAGATATACATATACACTCACTCATGACCATAGAGCCACTCCAGTTGTGCGTATACACCTCACTAATTGCCATACAATCCTTCAAGACATGCCAGTACCATGTACACCGCCTCCCCATCGACCATGTGGTATCTCCCTTATGCATATTTGCCACATACATGGCATATAGCCACTCAAGATATACATATACACCCCACACATGGCCATAGAGTCAATCAATGTATACATATACACCTCGGCATTGAATGGATACACCAATACCGCATGGCCATTTAATTGTATACTCCAGACTTGCATATACACCTCACGCATGGCAATTCAGCCATTCGCTGTATACTCATACATCCGATCCATGATCATACAGCGACTCCCTGTATACATATATACCCCCATAATGACAATACACCAACATCAAAGATGAACATACATACCATATTATACACCTAAGATCACAATGCCACTTCATATATACCAACACGCTCGTCGATGACCATCCATCTACACATGTATGCATATACATTTTAACAATCATGACCATACAGCCGTTCCATGTACACCTATAATTATTATACCCATAAGCATACAACCTCCCCTTATTATGGAATACTATTAGGGCCACTTCCTAATGGCGCTTTCGGCGCGCGCCGACAGCGACAAAAAGTGCGCCATTAGTAACGCGCCGAAAGCACCGAAAGCGACAAAATGTGCGATATTAGCGCATGTTTCGGCGCGACAAAATGTGCGCCATTGCGGCGCACATTTTGTCGCTTGTGGCGCTTTCGGCCTTATGTATTCATACACCCCACCCATTTTCATACTACCAACACATGTATACATATACACCCATCCATGACAATAAAGCCACACAATGTACACCTGTACATTCCACACATGATCATAAAGTCACTCCATATATACATAACAACACACGGATGACATGTAGCTACTCTTGGTATACCCATACACCACTTCAGTGACTCTACAGCCACTCCACGTATACCTATTCACCTCATGCATTAGCACTACTTGTTTACCTGCATCTCACCATAAACACCACACCCATGACCATATAGACACTCCTTGTGTAACTAGTCACATCATTCTTGATTATATTTCATGTATACCTATTCACATCATCTGTGACCACAAGGTCACTCCCTGACTACAATTTTACAAAGTATGTATTAAGTTGATCAATTTTGACGCTAATTTGTGAGAGTAGCCACATAAATTGGTCCCGCTCAGCTCAGTTTCGAAGTTCTGCATGCCCATTTCCGTTCAGAAACATGGCCAGAATCTCAAAAGAAGTTTTTTAGGCAAAATTCCATACTGCATCCTTTAAAATTAATTTGTCATGCCTCATAAGGTACTGGGACAAACATAATAGAACCTATAGTTTTCGCTTGATTAAGTAACATGTTTAATAACCCAGTAGGTCACAATTTGCTACCTTTTCGGAACAGCAGAGAATAATGTTTGGGATATATATGAAAAATTAACTTGTTGGGTGCATAAGACATGTTAGTATTCAATCTATATAACACATAATAGTCAAATTTTGTCATCAACCACAACTTGTATGTGGTTGTATGGCACGCAGCATGGGGCAATATTTACCATTTTTCACATTTGGCCGCCATTTTTGGCCGCCATTTTGAGCCAAAGTGACAATTTTGGAACCAATGAGTTGGAATATGCATAATAAATGGAATGTTTCACTAAAATTGCACAGTTCTGCCCATTTCTTGATGAAATATGACTATAAATCACAATGGTGATTTTGGTAAAATATTATACCGCTTTCTGTTATATCGAAATTTTGAGGGATCATAAGGGTTTCTGACTTCACGAATGGCATATTTCATTGCTCCAATGGTCAGTTAACATGAACAGTACAACATAAAGTGAGAATTCTCAACCAATACCAAACAGCATAAACTGATCTTAAAGATATTGGAGAAAACAAATCAAATTTTCCACTTCCAGCTGCCATTTTGGGCACAATTTCTGCAGCCATTTTGAGCCAAAGTGACAAATTTGGTACTAATGAGTTGGAATATGCATAAGAAATGGAATGTTTCACTAAAAGTTCACAGTTCTGCCCATTTCTTGGTGAAATATGACTAGAAATCCTAATGGTGATTTTTGGTAAAATTTTATAGCGCTTTTTGTAAAATCGAATGTTTGAGGGTTCAGAAGGGTTTCTGACATCATGAATGGCATATTTCATTGCTCCAATGGTCAGTTAACATGAACAATCCAACATAAAGTCACAATTCTCAACCAGTACCATACAGCATAAACTGATCTTAAAGACATTAGAAGAAAAAAATCAATGTTTTTCAAAGTCGAAAAATCATTGGATCAAACTAAAATTCGAACTTGACTTGTATTTTGTGTACTTCCAGCTGCCATTTTGGCGGCCATCTTGGACGATGAGTTCCAATTTTACCCTATAATGGTGGCATTGTATCTTATCGTCACAAAATTGTATACATTTGTATACATATGACAAGACTGTCTCAGGCTATAATTTGCATCAAACTGACTCAGTGACCCGTCTGAAAAACGGCGGCCATGTTGGGCGCCATCTTGAATTTAACGGGTTACACTTAACCGAAAGTTGGAACCAGCTGGATTATGATCAGAGATATAGTGGGAAATATAAGTGCGAAGTTTGGTGCTTTAATCCGGAGGTGAACGATTCTTCCTTTATTGTGGGCGAAGCATGCAACTCCACTAATAGAATCATCGTTGTTTTATTCGGGGAATCATTGTTGGATAATTCTGGGAGAAGTTTGTGGGGGAGACATTGTTCCCGCATAATATATTGACCACTTGAAGTTCACCTCCGATGGGACTTGTATAGTTATAAAGGCACGTGAGGCCTTATATAGTTGTCGAACATATTCATATTTGTTCCAATCACCGTAAACAGAAAAACATTAAAACGCATACAGTTTCGTTCATATATACCATGACCATCGCGTAAACAGCATGTTATCATAAATATTTACTATATTTTACCTAAGCAAGAGCCTGATTGTGTTACAGAAGACAGCACAATGCTGCTGGCTAATCACACACACAAATGGCACAAACGCTCTTTATTCGTTCCATATAAGGAATTCACCAACAAAGAACGCTCTTTATGTTTACCATCATAATATAAACAAACACCAGAAAAGTAACTTTTTTATGCTTTTGTTTACATAACAATGGTCAAATATATATGACAATAACATACTGTTTATGCGATATTTCTTATTTGTATACGGACAAAGTCTGTCTACATTGTGTTGTGTTTCTGTTTGTGGCGGTTTTTGACGGGTGGAAATATTTTCACAGGATACCCACCGCCAAGGTCAACCGTAACTTTAAGACTGTCGCCTATATGGACAATTATTAGTTTCAAGACTGTCGCCTATATTTAAAATAATTAGGTGTAACCTAAAATGTTTATAGCCACGATAAAAGACAATGGTGCTTAATCTGCTTTGTTTGGAATAACAAAGCTACCTTCTGATGGACGTGCACATGGAACCCAGATAGCATGACTACGTTGGGCCAACGTTGGCATAATGTCGGCAACGTTGGCAATAGGTTTGGTTGGGTTAATGGTGTTGGCCCTTCGTTGGCCCAACGTATTCCTCCCAACCGTTGGAATTATAACGTTGGTCCAACGTTGGGCCAACGCGGACGTGCCAACGGAATTTACTGCAGCACATCGGTTGGGTTGACGTTGTTGGCCCTTCGTTGGCCCAACGTATTCCTCCCAACCGTTGGAATTATAAAGTTGGGCCAACGTTGGGCCAACGCGAATATACCAACGTAATTTATTGGTTTGGTTGACGTTGTTGGCCCTTCGTTGGCCCAACGTAGGCCTATTCCTCCCAACCGTTGGAATTACAACGCTGATCCAACGTTGGGCCAACGCGAACGTGCCAACGAAATTTACCGCAGCACATCGGTCGGGTTGACGTTGGTCCTTCGTTGATCCAACGTAGGCCAATTCATCCCAACCGTTGGAATTATAACGTTGGTCCAACGTTGGGCCAACGCGAACGTGACAACGGAATTTACTGCAGCACATGCATCGGTTGTGTTGACGTTGTTGGCCCTTCGTTGACCCAACGTTGGCCTATTTCTCCCAACCGTTGGAATTATAACGTTGGTCCAACGTTGGGCCAACGCGAACATGCCAACGGCCAATTACAGCTTCATAATAGTCCAATTGCATATGTAGCGTACATACATGTGATATAAATCTCAACGATATGCTGTATGTTCCGTAAACAATTAAACGTACAATAAAACATTGCTGACACAATATATATGCTACGATATGTCATAAAACACGCTGGATGTTGTCGGTTGGTATATCGTTGGCCCAACGTAATGCCAACGTAGATGACGTAGAAAGCTCTGACGTCAAACTATACGCGCGTGCACAACGGATCAGGTGTCTGCTTTTCATATTGCGCGCTTTGTTCTGGTTCTCGTTCAGTGTTGCTGCTGGTATTGATTTTAGCAAATAAAGGATTCAGTTTCTTCAATTTGGAATTCAAGGATTTGTTCGCTCTTTAGATGCCACCATCGGTCATCGGGTCGCTATCCGAGGTAGGTTTACGTTTGTGAGAAACTACTCTTTTGTGTAAAATTAATTAATTATTTTTCCAATATTTTTCTCGGAATCACAAAGTTCTGAATGTTTGCCCGGCGTACATATAAGTTATAGCGGGTAATACTTATTAACATGCATAGTAGTTTTTCACAAACTTGCATCTGATAGTGACATGGTGGCTGACGGTGGTAACTAAATTATGAACGGATTATTGGATGCCAAAAAAAAATAATCCCCAACGTTATGCCAACCAATTTAGTTTGAGTTCCCAACGTTGTCCCTCCGTTGGGTCAACGTTATGCCAACCAAATGGTTTAGTTTCCAACGTTGGGCCAACGTTATGCCAACCATGTATTCTGGATATCAACGTTGGCCCAACGTTGGGCCAACGCTCTCTATATATCGTCCAACGTCGGCCCAACGTAGGCCCAACACGTTGGCCCAACGTTGACCCAATGAGCAAAATTACGTTAGCCCAACGTTGGTTGCCCTACGTTGGCCCAACCATTCAGATGTTGGTTGTGCCAACGTTGGCCCAACCATGTCATGCTATCTGGGAATGCATTAGATAACATGAATTGCCGTGACAAAGCCGGTTTGCCCGCACTTGAATAGGGTTATTCCCGTTCAGGCCCGACCGTGAGCAGTTACATAATTATAACAGGCCGAAGTTATAGTCCATATCAACTTGGGGGATGTTTTGTTACGCCATCTAATGGTGTTTTGTGCTATCGTGTTCTGGGGATGTGAGTGGAGAGATGGAGGGACACATTAAAAGGGACACACTAAAAGTTGTAGTCAGAGCCCGAGAATACCATCACACCACCCCCTGTCAAAATGGATCTGGAAGATGCCGGTATATCATAGGACCACTGCTGTTTATATCGGCGGATATTCACACCAATCCTGGGCCTTTTAATGAGAAGATTAAAACAAAGAGGATACATAAACACCTGTGTACGTCCTGTGGAAAACGCGTCATCAACACGAGCAAAGCCATTGACTGCGATGCCTGTAATAAATGGACTCATATAAATTGTTGTAATATGTCTTTGAAAAAGTATAATTTATTACAGGAAGGGATGATTGAATATAATTTCATCTTTTTGAACAACTGCCACTTGACGACCATCGAGATGATACTCACAATAGCATCGGTAATAATTAAAAACTGGTAATTCTGAAAATGCTATTGATTGCCATAGTTCAAAGTATGAATGGTTTGCAAGTAAAGGTCTTAAATTAATTCATCTTAATTGTCAAAGTAGTCTGCCTAAAATAGATGAGCTTAAGTTTTTTGCCATAAATTCCGGAGTACTCATTATGGCTTTCTCACATTCATGGTTAGATGACTCAAATAGAAATAAAGAAATAGACATACCAGGTTTTTCAATTGTACGCAAAGATCGTGATATACATGGCGGTGGAGTCTACATCCACCAGTGTATCTCTTTCAATGTGAAGACAGAGTGGAATACTTCGGACATGGCATTATCCTGGCTTGAAATTTTACTACCAAAATGCAAACCCATTCTTGTCGGGTGGCATATCGGCCTCGTAAATTGTCCAAAAAAAAATTAACGATCTGGAACAAAATTGGTCTTGAGCATGATTTTATTGACAAAGAAACCATAATTCTTGATGATTTCAACATAAATTAATCTGACAGTTACAATAAAACCTGTTTTCTCAACAAGAATGTTGACGCTTTTAAAAGATTATTTAGTCTCACCCAAATAATTACTGATTACACAAGAATTAGTCCAATCGCATCCTCTCTGATTGATCTGATATTTGTATCTGACAACTGAAAGACAACATTTCACACTCAGGGGTTTATGACATTGGTCTAAGTGACCATAGTCTGATTTTATGCATCAGAAAAGTGAAGAAAGAATCACTTGGAAATGGTACACATAAATCAATTAAGTTTCGATGTACAAAAGATTATTCAGCCGATGGATTTCTATCCAAACTCCAGGATATGCATGGACTGGTCTCAAGTGTCATACTGACAGACTATCTTTAAAGATAGTTTAGTATCAAGTATTGACTGTATTGCACCATTCAAAAATGTCAGGGTAAAACAGAACTCAGTGGATTGGATTGATGGAGAACTATTGGGGTTCATTGGGGAAAGAGAATGGGCTCTAAAGAAATATAGAAAATCAAAAGCCCTAAACGATTTTGAAACTTTTAAATTCCTTCGGAATAAAGTCCAACATCTTACAAAAAAAAACTAAAGTTTCTTACATTCAGGATCAAATTGAAGAATACAAAATGATTCTACATCTCTCTGGAAATCTCTCCACAACCTTGGCACACCTTCAAAGTCAAGCAAAAATGTGAGCAATATAACATTGAAAACATAAGGAAATATATGCTTTGATAAATTAAAAATTGCTCGTAAATTCAACAATTTCTTCTGCAAGATAGCAGCTGGTTTGGTTATCAAATTACCCAAAGCACCTGATGTTTTTAAGGAAAAGTGTCTGAATAAATTATATGCCAACATGATCCATGAAGTTGGTTTCTCATTTAAGGAAGTGACGGGAGAAGTTAATACAATCCTAATGAGTTTCCCTCCATCCAAAGCCACTGGTCCTGACACGATACCGGCAAAATTCTTGAGAGATGGCTCTGTCGTTTTATCACCACCATTGAAATATATCATAAATCTATTTATTCGCAATGGTGAAATTCCGGAAGACCTAAAGAGGGCTAGGGTTGTCCCCATATACAAGACGACAAGTTGACACCTGGAAATTATCGACCTATCTCTGTACTAAACATAGCATCTAAAATTCTTGAATGCCTAATGTATAACCAAATTGAAAGTTATCTTAAATCCAACAACCTTCTGTACAAGTACCAATCAGGATTTCGACCAGGTTTATCAACAGACACCAGTATCTTGTACTTAACCAACCTTATAAGGTATCAATTTGATAAAGGCAATTTAACTGGTATGATTGATCATTAATTGTTCAACTCTTACCTGAAAGGAAGAACTCAGGCAGTGGATATCCAGGGCACTTTATCTGAATTTGAACCCATAACGTGCGGGGTCCCACAAGGCTGTAAGTTAGGTCCGTTACTATTCCTTATCTACGTGAATGATGCTCCAGCTGCCATAAATTGTCAACGTCTCTTGTATGCGGACGACTCAGCCCTCATAGTATCTGGCCGTGATATCGATGCCATCCAAAATACCATTAGCCAGGAAATGGAAAAACTTAGTATGTGGCTAGTGGACAATTAGTTGTCGTTACATTTAGGAAAGACAAGGGATCATCACATCTATCCTTATCATGTAATGGTATCGACATCAGGTCCACTAACTCGTCAAATACCTTGAAGTTCAACTAGATCAAAATATAAATGGTGAGTTAATGGGTCAATCAATCCTTTCAAAGTCTAATTCTAGATTAAAATTTCTCTACATGAAGGCATGTTTTCTCAACAAGAAATGTAGAATCCTGTTAGTATCTGCTTTAATTCAGTGCCATTTTGATTATTCATGCGGCTTCTGGTGTTCTAGTCTCACAGTCAAAACTAAGAAACGTCTGCAGGCAACAAAAACAGACTGGCGGGATATATTTTATCCCTCCATGATCGTATCACGATTGGGTTCATGGAATTCAAGGCACTAAATTGGTTACCAACTAGCGAAAGGGTAAATTTATTGAAAATGAGTATTGTTCTAAAGATCTCCGAAAACAAAGTACCATAATATATGAAGGAACAGTTCTCATATGCTCGTGCTCATTGGCCTTACGGCAGCCGATCTGGTCCTCTCAGATTTCCACATCACTTTTCACCCTCAGTGGGAACCTGTGGAAAGAAATCCTTCTATTATACAGGTATCAGATTCTGGAACAGCCTCGACAAAGCCTTTCACAATAGCTTTGATTATAAACACTGGAAGAAATGCGTAAAAGATCACCTTCTCAACAGTTTGAAATTACGCGATGAATGTCTCTGGATTGTGCAATGGAGTAAGTGTTCACTTAATTGTGATAAGTTGGTGCCCGCCAACCATCATCAATAGGCTGTTGAACCCATCGCAGAACCCAGAGACTTCAATCAGTGTCTTTATAACATCTTAACTTTTCCACATTTTACCTTCCCCTCACGCAACCCTTTTTGCACTAAACAAACGATGACCCCCTCCCCTACTCCGTTATAACCATCTGGGTATATCCTTCCCATAATTTTTAGTTACTTTCAATTATCAATTGAAAGTGTTAAATGAAGTAATTTATACCAGTATTACCAATATTTTAAAACCCAACCTCTGTCATATAGTAGTCTCATACTATTTTAATTAATACAACACTCAACTGACCAATTGGCAACAGTGGAATTATTTCAACACTCTCGTATCGCTGGGAGCTTCCCAAGGACCACAATGGAAATAAGTCCTTTCTGCGACTGTTTGTGTCATCATTGATAGCCTCAGCATTTATCTTCCTATTTTCGATTAGTCTGCTCACCTACTCCCCTCTCTAACATCTCTATCTTTACAGTCTCTTATAAGCCAACACAAACACCTTCTCATTCACATTTTCAGCTCTGTCAACTTTATTTATCACTTTTATCAAATGTATGTATTCTGTAATTATATATTGTAAAATGCTGATTAAATTTATCAAAATAAAAATCAATCAATCAATCAGAGACCGAGTCCGGTAAAAGGTGTAGTTGGGAATTTCAATTTATTTTATCGTTAATATAATGCCAATAATGTTGATTTTTGGTTTGTGATAAGCTATGCCAATTACAAATAAAAGAAATTAAACAGATAATTTGTAAGTCCTATATTTTAACTTGCATCGACATTTTTCGTTCTGCAGTCCTCTTATATGGGGCAATTAACGAACCAGCGGCTGACTCGGCTGTCACCGATTACAAGTTTAGTGGGTTGCAGGCTGTTATACTTTTGCAGGATATGTATCGCCGATGTATCTTCGCGGATGTCTCATTGTTGCAGTATATGTAAATTTTATGATAGGGTAATATGCCATATCACTAACTCGCCGCCATTTTGGACCCGCCAGGTCCGGTTCCGTGGTTTTATTTAACTTTCCATATATGGAAGTCATGAATAATTCAAAAGCTCCATATATGGAAATGCTACTCCAAAACTATGACCTGTAGCACTGAAACCATGGAACCGGGGCTGGACGAATCTATGAAACCACGGAACCGGACCTGGTGGATCCAAAATGGCCGCGAGTTAGTGATAGGGGATATTGCTTTCGATATTTTGGTGTGAACAATGGCTGGACGACTCTTGGAGAGTTATTGCGGGAATACATTGCATAATTTGATGTTCAGATAACGTTGCTGTACCGTAAAATGGGGTGACTTTGGACAGCGAGGTTACTTCGGACAATGAATCTCTAAGGGTACACATATCTAACGCTTTCTTCGGACACATGCTTTCATAAATCCACTTGTGTTTTACTTTTCAGTCAACCCTGACCTTCGTTTTAAATGTTGTTTAAGCTCGAATACGTTTTAGATATTATCAGGAACGGTCTCTAACGCAGATGAAAGTTTTTATAGCTTTATTTTAATGTACGTCAAAAATTGACGCCCTAATAATTGCATTAATTGAATGACATATTGAAACCAAATTATGACCGATATACATGCATGTTCAAATATATTATGTGGTCTAAAATGAGACAAATAATAAAACTCAACGTTTTGTTTGCACATTGGAAACACCCTTTTGTGGGCCCTTAAAATTCCGTTGGGGTGATTTCGACCACTAGCCCAGGGTAAGCATCTTCCAACAAGACCGCTAATATAGCCTATATATATCACTATAAATGAAATGTGTCCAGACTTGTAATTATGTCTAAAGAAGGTATTTTTTGTATTATTCTTAAAGCCAACATAGCGATGTTGTGCTATTTGTTTTTATTACCCCTTGTTGGTATCCGAAATAACCCCGACAACTCAACACTGTGAACATATAATTATATATATGTCTTCGTTGGAATGTAGACCAAATGTCTTATTGCGAAGTATCCGGAGTGTATTTAATCCGATTAGTTGATTTTTTGTCAGCATTTTGAGGTTTTCTGGTGTGGTGATTGAGAAACTTTCAGTGATTAGCCGCAGTTGTTGTAATGATCTGAAGGATTGGTTGTTTTAACGGAATTCTGAGGTGGTGTTTTCATGACACCTTGGAAGGCATTATGATTAATTAGTCTCCATGCTCGGTGGTGAATGGAACCTTATCGGAAATTATTTCATAATGACTCTCGAGATTGTTTGTAAATCATTCATGCAGTGTTCAGCGGCTGAACTTCAGCCGCCGTATATTGGCTTCTGTCAGTCAATTGCAGATCTCTATTTCGATAGAAATTAGAACAATAACAAAGAAAAGATACATGCCAGCCGAAAACAATTCCAATGTCGTATAAGGGAACCGCGAAAATTAACAGTTTAGTGTATTTGACGCGAGCTGACAACACGTCAACATAATAACATGTCAATCGTCAAGGCGATTGTCATTTTGTTGGCAATGGGTGTTTGGTTATAACCAATAATATATTGGTTTATCAATGCAATGGGCCGTTGCATGTTTGGCGATGAACCTATGCAAAACTTGTGTTTGGTCGGATTCAAGGGGGTGTGCAGTTGGATTCTTGGAATTCCCCAAGGTGGACACCCACAACGGAGACCCTCTAGCCACGTCCCTGAGTTGTATGATATTGTATAATGTTATGTGAAACAAGTTGTTACATGTTGAAATTATCGTGTCGGCTACGATTCTGTCGGGTGAATGGGAATTCTCCACCAAACTATAGTCGGAATCTCTATGATGTATACCCGATTATGACACCTCGACCCAAAATCAATACCTGCCGGGTGAACTGGAACAAACTTCACTAGGTTTAATGCCGATCGACCCAAAAACAATACCTGCCGGGTGAATTGGAACAAACTTCCGCGGGGTGGGATGTCACACTGCATCTATCAAACTGCACGCAGTACCCTGTCCGTTATAACCGAATCTCAGTGGCGCTCTGAGAGATAACGATATGCATGCCTGGAGTTTGACTGGAGT